>OY728120.1:1724988117-1726278787 GCA_963277665.1 Viscum album
TTCTTAGAGTATCCCTATGGGTTCGAGGGAATAGGTTGTATGAAAAAATAATAAATTTTAGGCTACAACATATAAAGACATGTTGGGAATTTGGAATTCATTTACTGAAACCTATTTTCCAATTGTGAATATCCTGAGTGGTGTATACAATGAAAAAATATTGGATTCAGGTTAAATATATGGATCTCAAGCATTTCATACCATGAAGAAAATGAATTTCCTTTACATTACTCACATTATGAAAAAGTTTCCTGGATTATTTCAGGTTATGCATTCATGTAATGAATCATGATCATGAAATGAAGTTTTTTTGGAGATATATCTCTTACTAATTCCAACATGAAATTACCAAAAGTCTCTAATGAACTGTGAACCCAAGTAAACTCACCCTTTAGAACTATAAAAAAATTTAAACCTATAATCCATTAATTCAACCAAACATTTTTCCATGAACATTAGTAAATTTTACCTAATAAATTATAGCTTCCCTCAGAAGTCTCAAAATTCACCCAATAAAAGGGAATCAATGTAAAAGTCACGAAATATTTTAATGAAGGTAACGAGACATTACAACCAACCCACTATAAAAAATGGTCTCTATATAAATAATATCATGAAAAATCCATATCAAATATATTAGGTCATTAATCACTCAGCAGTGACTCATACTCTCACATATCAAGTGTATCAAAACCATGTTTTAATATAACACAGTAAATCAGCTTTCCATGAAAAACATTTTTCTTACAATAAAAAATACTAACTGGATACATAGACATGGGGAAATCATGTTCAACAAAAATATCAATGTTGCTCAGTAGATAAGATTGTTTAGAAATATATGTTTGAATCTATGATACATGAAACTCATTGTGGATAGAATTCAATTATTTTGTAATATCCAATTGGTTGGAAACTTTCCAAACATTTTCAAAAATATAAAAAGGACCCAAAAATATCATTATAATATTTCAATATTTTATAATAATTTATTGATCCTGCCATGTTGAAACTCTTAGAAACACATATTCTCCAATAAAATACTCCCACGGTCACTAATGATGATCACCATGGGATTTTTACCATCTATATTCCATCACTATTCTTTGATGAATCAATTGATTCCTCATAATCATCCCTTGGACAAAACTCTATCCAACTAAGGAACTTTCACTAATCTCCATCCAAAAATATATATATCTACAAGTTTTATTGTATAAGGCCTCAAATGGAATAATTATGATAGAAAAATAGTAATTTTTTTTTGTACAAAACCTCAAATAGTCCCAAAGGGTCATCTCGAGCTCCACCAAAGTCAAAAACACAAGTAAATAGTATGTCATAAATAATTTGTATAGATATCTTTGTCTAGAAATTCATCTATGGATGATATGTCATTCTCAAATCTACCTAGGATATTGTGTTCTTCTTGAGGCTTCTCCAGAAGAGAGAAGTAAAATGGGGGGTCAGTCTCAGAGACTAAAGAAGATTGAACTCCTTGAAATATGAAAATATAATATGAATAGATATTTCCTAAGTCCTCAACATTGGTTTCATCTCAAATAGGTATAAATTGATACAATTTGGTCAGAATATCGATCACATCCTATATCATATTCTTTACTTTAGAAGTATATAGAAACCCAACCATAAATTCCATGAAAATATCATCCCACTTCCAAGTCGATAATGGATGTAGCTGAATAAAACTGGATGGTCTCCGGTTCTCAACTTTTACCTATTATTAGGTATAATAGCAGGATAAAATGTAAGTGATGTCTCATCTCATAACTGGCCACAAAAATCATTATCATATATCATAGAAAATCTGCATGGTTCAGGGTGAACCAGTCATTTGAAATTAGGGATAACCACCCATCATGGACATTTTCGTAGGAAAAGGTCTAGAAAATATGTTCTAGAAACATAATATACCATCTAATGATAAAATCCACTCATTGACTATCTCCTCATCATAAATAGATTCCCTAAAGACACTAAATTTTTCACTAAACTATTTCTCCCAAAGAATCAGCCCACGAAGATAAAAGATCAACTACACACATGCCAAAACAACCGTAGAATCATTATTCATAACTCCCAAATGTAACTGGGAAAAGGGATACATTTTATTCCACTATTATTATTATTCTTTAATAAAATGGGTCAGAAATTTCTTACCTAATGCATCAGCAATGACATTCCAATTTCTAGGGGTGTAGTTAATGTCAAAATAAAAAGATAGTAGGTACTCCACCCAAATCATATATTGGATATTAAAATAAATTTAGGAGAATATATAACTCAATATTTTTTATCATAATAAATGCTAATCCTATCACCAAAAAGTTAATTCCACCAACTCTTAAGAGAATACATCGCAGCTGTGAGTTTGAGATCATGGCTTGGATGATTTTTCTCTAGTGTCCTAAGATATCTAGAACCATAGGCTTCCATGTGATCAACCTATATAAGGACACAAAAATATCATAAAACTGATGCATCATAAAACATATCCTTATATAGTCTTCATAAGATTAAACCCCAATATATAATTCAAAATTTATTTCATCTTAACAATAGAGAAATGATATTTCTCATCCTAAAGACACTTATATCATTTCCTTGTACTGTAAATTTTATAGAAATAAATCAATATATTAGTAAACCAATAAAACATTTATAAAATTAATATATAATCTTAAGGAAAATTGTAGTTATTTCTTTGTGAAATAAAAAAGTGATATTTATAGGGTATAAAGGGAAATTTTTTCATTGGGATTCAACCATTATATGACCGCAGGTCATTGTGATCAAAGGACAATATCAAAATTTCGAAATTTAAATTTTTTTGATAATTTTACCATTATATTTAGTATTAATAAGTTGTAATGACAAAGGATAGTTGGTACAAAAAAGATAATTGATGGCCTTATTCAGTAGAGTCGTATCGTTTGAAGTCCATTTGTCAGATATTGGGTTGAAGGTATCATCACTAGGGTTCTCCCTTAACCAAGCACAATGTGAGTTTTAAAAAGTGAATCATGAGTGAAATATCCAATGGGATAAGTTCATGTTAGTGGATATAACCACATGGTCTATGTTAACCAAGGAATCACACAAAACTACCACCATCAGTCACCTTACTCTTAGGCAATATAAGGGCGTAATAAAGGGTTATGTGTCCCGACCATTATTAATTAATATAAAAAATACATTTTTATAAATAAAATTTTCTATCCATAAATTCATCTTAAGAATATTTTTTACTAATAAAACTAAGATGAATTTGATAATTTGATTTTTGGATGAAAATAATACATTATTGTATTTTTCTAGAAAATATATAATTTTTTTATAATAAACAAAGTTATTATGAATAGTGTTTCGGTTAGTAAAATTTTATTTCAAAACACATTTACTTTAAAAATAAATTATAAAAACATTATAATGGCCTGGAGAATTTATAAGTGTCAGAAATTTGAGTGTACCTTAAAAACAATTATGTTTAAATAAATACGATTTTTTATATTTAAAAGTTAAAATTCTCATATTTGGAGAATTATTCTAGAAAAATAAACATCATTTATGAAATCATCATGTAGAATTTAGGTTAGGTGAAATTTATGAGAATTTAATAATATACTATAATATTTCATGAATAGTAACAAATTCAATTTTTTGCTTTTAGTATATTTTATGACTTTATATTTATTTAATAATGATATAATAATTAATTAAACATAATATGTGACCTAATATCTGTTATTTTATTAATATTAATTATTTTAATAGATTATAGTCAATTTGTTAAACTATAAGTTATATTCCAAATTCTAAAATGGAAAATTATATTTTTAAAAACATTACTTTGTGGAATCATTTCCTTTACATTCGAAAATAATTACTAAATAATCTTGTGTGGTTCTATAGTATTAAATTATCATAAAAAATGACCCAAATTTCCAAAACCATGACCAAAATTATTGGGTAAGATGATGTTTTTCATTTTCCATGACCTAGATTTCCAATACCTATATTTGACAATTATTAATCTAAAACCCCACTTTTACCATAAATACCCACCCAGTTAAACTCTCCCCTTCACTCACAATCCATAATCCATGAAGTTATTGTTAATGTTCCTCCCAAGGATCCCCCACCCCAAGTTTTCCTCAAGCATCCAAGGATCCAACCTCATGTTTTATGAATATCTCATCAAGGTAAGGGAAATCATCACTACTCTTTAACATTCAGGTTCACTTTTCAAATGGTATGTCTTATAATTTCCAAACTAATTTCATTTTCCACTTTCTATTATCTCATTACTTTAATAATTGTATTTTATGAAAGGGATACCCTTATCCCCTCCCATTTTCCCATTTCTTCAACAATGTTGTATACCTATCATAATGCCAAAATTTCTTCTCAAATTTTCATCGTTCACATGAGAAATTATATTTTCCTTTTTATTTGAGTTCAAAAACAAATTTTGTTTCAATGGGTATTCCACAATATTTAAATATCAAATTTTATTTAGGTATTAATATATATATATAACCCACATTTTATTCTAGTTTTTAATCATGATGTATTTATCATGTCATTAAGATCTTTTATAGGCCAAGATTTCTATAAGAAACCCATTTTTTATTATCCTCATGTAATTAATGAAATTATTTATTATGATATATGTGGCTCACATAAAATTGATAAATTTTAAGGGTTCTACCTGATAGCACTCCAATTCAGTTGGTATAGAATTTAATCTCTATAGATGGCTTGTTTTATGTTACCATGGTGAAAAAACTTGGTGATAAAACCTCGTGATATGATTATTAATGTATCATTTTATTTTATTGCTACATTTACATTTTACTATTCATGATCTTATTATTATTATGATATGTATCTTTCTAATTCCTTGACGTTATTCATCGTGTTCTTATTTATATGCCTCAAGATAGCATGAAATATGTCTCTCTTATTTATTCCCTTACTAGGATTCACGGTCACCCCTTTCCTTTTATGTATGTCTTCAGGTTATGAGAGGTAGAAAATATAACATAGGGTTAATCCACGAATATTTATTTCAAGTGGATTTTGAATAATTATTTATGTTTTAATGTTTTATAAACTTTATTTCCAAGAAACTAAACATGAAAAGATACTGACTTTGTACCATTTTATTAAAATTTATATAATAAAAATGTGGGATTCCATAGTCAGTATAAAAAGGACTTTTTATTTATTTTTGGAAGTTAGTACTTCAAAACACTAGGATGAAACCTAGGGAAATGTCTAAACATAGGAAGACATCCTTTTATTTTGGTGAAGTATTAATT
Organism: Viscum album; assembly: GCA_963277665.1. NCBI lineage: Eukaryota > Viridiplantae > Streptophyta > Magnoliopsida > Santalales > Viscaceae > Viscum > Viscum album. The sequence continues at coordinate 1,724,993,463 of OY728120.1, forward strand.
AAGTGGTTTCTAAGAAAATAAGTTGTTTTCAAGATACAAAAAAGTGGATGTGGCTTTGTAAGATATGTAATAGGGGTAACACCAGAAAGAACCTCTCTAAGTTAGACTCAAACGAGAACTTGTTCAAGAAAACATGCCTTGTCGCAATCCTAGTTTGAATCTCTCAGGGGATATTTTTTGGTTAATTACAAGATTTTAATAAGCCATTATGAAGGATAAATAGAAAATTTATGTTCAACTATAAGAGATTAATAACATATTTAATCCTGATGTTTTAAGACAAAAAATCCATTTATGATTATAAGATTCATAAAAATGACATGTTCCTCACTACAATTTTTTTTTAGAAAAATAGCTGGAAATAGATTGAACCGTGTAAATGATGAGTGTGAAGGATGATGAAATAATGGAATTCCTATGGATGATATAATGGAAAAATTCATGAGGATGATGAATCAACTATCTTGAGTTATGAATAATAACTTGAATCAAGTCAAGAGAATGGATTCGACTCTAATGGGAAAACTATCTCTAGAATCATTCATGTATAAATGACTAGATTATTTCAATTGATGCACCGAACCATTGATTAATAAATAATGGATAATCTCTATAAAAAAGATCTTTTATATGATTTTTTTTAGAACAAGAGAAATTATCCCTGGAATTTTATCGCTTAGAAGGAGAAGTTGATCAGTGGTGGAAACTGATTAAGGACAAGAAGACAAGAATGGAGATTGATGTTATAGACTGGGAATATTTCAGGGAGACTATTGTTCTATAAATATATCCCCCATAATATTTTAAAGAAAATAGATAAGTAATTCCTCAAATAAATTCATTATTAAAAAGAATCATTGGGATTCATTTAAATTTACTTTAAAAGACTTTATCAATAAACATCTAGCTTTGTTATGGATCCTAAGGGGAAGCTTTATAGATTATTTAGGGGAGTAAGACCCCATCTTCTGAAGAATATATAAAATCAAGATAATTAAATCTATGAGTAGATAGTGTAGAGTAATATAAAGGTCGAACTAGAGCTTAGAGAGATTAAGTGGTCACATAGATTGAATCAGAAGAAGATAAAAATGTAACTAAACATATGTAAGAATTATGATCATTGAAGAGTCGGGAAGAAAGTGAAACTTACCATGTGCAACAAATATTGGAATAATAATTCATAGAACAACTTACTTGAGAGTGGAAAGTGCAAAAATTGTGGAAGAGTTGTCCATATTGATCAAAACTATCATGGTGAGGTGAAGCCTCATCTACTCAACAATAATGATAAAGGAAAAATGTTTTGGGCCTAGCTAGAAGTTCAATGCTTTAAGTGTGGAAATATTTGGACCATTACATATCATTGTAAAAATAATAAGATAATGGAGGGGAAAAATCATCAACATAAACATAGGATAAGGGAGAAAGGCATAGATTTTTCTATTATGAATGTTGAAGTGGAGGCTCCAAATGATGGGGTGAAAGGTACACTCATTATTCTCTCAAATCTAGAAAGTACATTATTTGATTCTAGTTCCATGAATTTATTTATTTAATATGAGTTATAAAATAATATAGAATCATTTCCTAACCTTGTATAAGTATATTTATTGGTTAAGAATATGTGATTAATTATCATGGAATAAATATTGTATAGGAACTATATTATTGACTTTTATGAGTACAATCTAATCAAAAATCTAGTTATCATTCGCATGTTGGGATTCAACAATATACTAGTTATGGAATCTCCATCAAATTATAATTAAGATATAGGCTAAAGAAGAAAGAAAATTTTTTAATTTGTGAATGGACAACCTATAGTGATTTTCTAAGGAGATATATATTAGAATATGTTTTTCCTACAAGAACCTCCCAATGCATTTTTTAAGGATATGATCAGTGAAGAAGAAGAATTAAACGAAATTATAAAGATAGGGAATTCCCCCACCACTAAGTAATACATTGATGTATTTTATGAAGAGTTACATGGACCTCCCCTAGAAATAGTGGTAGATTTATCCATTGAACTCATAGTTGGATCTAAAAATATATCAAATACTCCATATAGAATATAGAATTTGGATTTTGATGAATTAATGAAAAAAATTTAAAATCTTATGGATATTGGATTTATTTGGCGAAGTGTGTCTCTTTGGGGAGAACATGTTCTATTTGTGAAGAAGAAGGATGGATCAATGTGGCCATTCATTTATTATAGTGAAAATAATGGGATCATAATGACGACAATGTACCCTCTCCTAAGGATTGATGATTTATTTGACCACCTTTGTGGGGCTCAATTCTTCTCCCAGAGTGAACTTTGATATGGGTATCATCAATTGAGGGTGAATAAATAACATATTTTAAATACTACCTTATGAAAAAGATATAGACATTATGATTTTGTCATTATTCCCTTCGTCTTGAACAATGCTAATGTAATATTATTTAATTTGATTAAAAGAGTCCTTAAGGACTACCTTGAAAAATTCATGGTAGTTTTTATTGATGATATAATGATATATTAAAAAATATAAAAGGTGTATGATGATCATACGAGGGTTATATTTGGAACATTGAGGAAGAAGAATATGTTCGGAAGTTTTAGAAAATCTGAATTTTGGTTACAATGTATTACTTTAATGCGGAACATTTTAACAAATAACGGAATCTCAGTTGACACTATAAAGACAAAGGCTGTAGAGGAGTGGTATCATCCTACAACTGTAACTGAAATTTTAATTTCCTTTGATTATCTAGATTTTATAGAAGTATTTTTAAAATCATTTCATGACATTCTTATCAACTAACCAAGTTAACATGAAAAGGTGAAAAGTTTATTTCGAAAAATGATTTTGAAGAATGTTAGCATAAAATGGAAAATAGATTGGTTATTGAACCTATGTTAACTCTACTATATTTAATTAAATGATTCATTATTTATATTGATGCATCTATGAAAGGTCTTGGGTGTCTCCTCATGTAAAATGGAAGGGTTATTTCTTACACATCCCGACATTTAAAGCCTTGTTATTAGAATAATATATGTATGAAATGGAGTTAACAGTGGTTATTGTTTCTATGAAAATATTGTGGCAAAATCATTATTAGTAGAAATGTAATATATGCATTGAACACCAAAGTTTAAAGTACATTTTAATGCAAAATTAATTGAACATGATATAAATAAGATTTTTGTAACTTCTTAAATATTGTTACTATTCAATTAATTATTACCTTAGATGGGAAAACAAAGTCACTGATTCATTGTGTAGGAAAGGCCCTATTATGCCAGAAATGATGAGGATTCAAGGAGATCCATTGATCAAAGGCCTAGAAAAATTAGATAAGGGAATTGTAAGTGATGGTATATAATCAACCATATCCTAAATGACATATAAACCATCATTACTAGATAAGATCAGGAAATCAAAAAGGAAATGTCCTTTATTACAAAATAAGACAGATGTTGGGAAGAATTGTAACTTTCCCAAGTTTAATATTGACCAGGAATTTGTATTGAAATTTCATACAAGGATATGTGTCCCATCTATCCCAGAGATAAAGAAGGATCTGAGGGACCAAGATGATAGCTCCACATTCTCAATACATCCTGAAGCCACTAAAATGTATAGGGGACTTTGTGATCATTATTTGTGGGATAATGTGAAAAGGGATATTGCTGACTACACTACAATGTTCTTTTTATTTCATCAAGTGAATGTAGAGAGAAAACATCTTAAATAGTTATCACAACAACTAACCATACCAACATGGAAGTGGAAAAATATCTTTATAGACTTCATCACTAGTATCCAATGAACGTCCCAAGAAAACAATGGGAAATGGGTAATTGCAGGTCTTCTAACGGGGACTTCCCATTTCATTACTATTTATGAATATTTCACCCTTGAAAAAATACCTCAAATATATTTAAAGGAAGTGGTGAGAATTCTTGGATGCCACTTTCTGTCATTTCTAATCAAGATCCAAGGTTCACATCTAAATTCTGGATAAGTCTCCAACATGCTATGAGTATTGAATTAAATTATAGTACGACCTATCACCCCCAAATTGATGATGAATATAAATCAAATATCTAGAAATCTTAGAAAATTTTGAGAACATTCTAAATGGATTTTAAATGTTGATGGGTTGAGTACCTCCAGTTGATTGAGTTATCATACAAAAAAATCATCCAATGAAATACTAAAATGGAACCATATGAATCTCTATAACGATATTGATGTTGATCATCTAATTATTTGGATGACTCCAATTAATGAAAGTTTCTTAGGCCCGATCTTGTACAAGATATGATAGAAAACGTTCATGTCATCAAACAACATATAAAGTACACTCTGAGTCAGTAGAAGATCTGTATTAAAAATGGAAAAGGGACGTAGAGTTTCATGTTGGGGAAAAAATATATTCTAATATCACCTTGGAAGAGTGTAATGAAATTTATAAAGAAATTAAAGCTTATAAGAAGGTACAAGGTCCCCTATAAAACCCATGATCTCATAGGATCAAGGGGAAATTATAAGGACCCAGCCTTAAAACATACATAATCTTTAATTAAGTTAATAATTCACATTGAGGATCTTTTCAGGTTTAGTGTTTTAGAGAATTAGGCCATAACTATTACATTTCTTTTCAAAGAAATACAAAGTATACACTTCTACTCAATTTCCATTTTTTTACAGAACAAGAACTCTTGAAAAAAATAGTCATGTCTAGTTCCATATTTAAGACAGCATGACTTTTCCTTGATCCCATCCTTGACCCTAATCTTCATTAAGTCCTGTGAAAAACATTTCAAAACATGGGATGATCATAAAAAACATAGTAACGGATACACAGAGAAGGAAAAATATTAGTTTTTCAAAACAACAAGTAAACCATGAATACTTTATCATAAGTAATACTTTTCACCTTTATGAAGTAGTAAATACCCATCACTGAATAAAAGATCATTACTTAACCTTTTGTAATGAAAAGATTACTGTAAAACCCATATAAAGAACACATAACATATAAAGGTAACCTGGGACATAAACATACATAAATGGAATAACCATAAGGTCCACACATATCACTAGATGGAATAGCCATATGGATGACTTCCATACCCAAAGCATTGGAGGTTATAACGTAACCACCCATCCTAGTTTATCATGACACCACCCATCATATGGTTATCACGTAACCACCCATCAAAAGTCCAAGTACAATCATAACACATAAAATATTGAAAATATAAACATTTCACAAATAACATTTCATCTGTAATCACAAGAAGTAATTTGAAGATATTTAAGTAATCATTCCATTTTCATAAACCATTTAAAAAGAGAATTTTGAATCAAAGTGTCTCATACCACTTTGAAGATTTTAATAGAATTATAATTTCAAAACATTAATGTCTATATAAATAAATACTCAAACCCATTTTTTAAACATGGACATTAAATATAATTTTTTATAATAACAAATCTTTAAAACATTTAGAACGATATTTTAGTTAATGAATTTTTAACAAAATGAGAGACTATTGAATACAAATAATTGGGGAAAAACATTTAATCAGAAATTTATAATATCACGAGAATAAAGGGATTCAGATATAATATGACAAAGGATATTATATACCCCATATAATATTTAATTGGTTCATAACAACAATTAAGTCTCAATGGAAATGTAAATTGAGATGAAATCCCTTATAAAGACAGTATCCTTAAATTAAGGATAAATCAATCACATAATTATGTGTGACAAATATAAATAAACAAAATATAATTACATATTATGTGTAAAACAATTATAGGTCATTCACACATATTCATAGGATGAAATATTCAAGAATTACATGTTTAACCCAAGGAATTGAAATTGGGTTAAGAAGTTCCCTTACAAATATTTAAAAGCCTAACAATGTCACTTTAAAATTATAAAAATGTTTTGATGAGATAAAAAGGTTATATAATCACTTGGACATTAAATTTACATCAATAAGGATATATAAGAACATATCCCAAAATAAAAAAGTGTAAATTAAAAGACATAACAAAAATAAGTCTTTTAAAAATAGGAGGGTGAAAGGTTCCCTGACCGATTTGGTAACTTACAAAACATACACCACATGAAATAAGGACCAGACAATGTAGATTTAAATACCCATAAATGAAACTATATTAGAAAAAGAGTATAATTATTGGAATTACATACACCACTCAAAGGAAATAGGGACAAATATAGCTTTAATCTCATGGGAATAAAAAGTTAGATAAAAACCCCTTACCTCGTTGTAATCAATCAAGTCGTAGGACCAAAAGATAATAACAACCAAATTAATCACATAGTTCCATGAATATAAATATAATCATGATAATATATATCAATGTAAGTATAAATTACACCACATGAAATAAATAAGTGGTGAACAATTGAAATCTCATAGAATTAAAAGTGAGATAAGAAATAGCTTACCTCGTGTCCTACTTGACTCGTATGTTCCGTGCTCTTCCTGAATAATATACTTAAGTTAATATCTCCTTCATTAAGAAAATTTTGGTAGTTAATTATTCATTTTATATCACTTATTATATTTTTATAATGACTAGTTAATTATTTGAGTTCATATTGGATATTTTATCAATGTTTGAAACATGAGTCAAAAGTGAACTTGTTATAATTACAATTTGACCATGTGGTCAAAAGTCCATTATCTCCAGAATGATATACATATTTTTTATATCATATATATCATATATATCCAGTGAATATGTATTTATGATATTCCATATCATTTGGAGTTAAAAAATGAAATGCACCATTCATGGAGACGGTAAGCCGTACGTACGCATGAACGCTACTTTCATTTCTATTTTATATTTAAAGGAATGAAAACATAATGATAAATTGGATATTATAATTACAGTATAATATCATATGATATTTTATGTTACATAATTCAATTAACTTTGTCTTTTATACGTTTCATGTATGTCATTAATAGATCATATCACCTTGAGGGGGCAGTAGTCCGCACTTCCTAAAATGAAATTATCGCATTTAACCATAATGGAAACCATAAAGGTATGCTATAAATGAATAATAAAGAAGCATGAAGAAAACATTAACATAATATTGATCAAATATACAAACATTTCCATATTAATGGACACCATGTTATGCGGTATGAGATAATCGAACAATCATAATTTCATGAGGTGTTAGTTTTCCATCCACAGAAATAGTATGTTCTTCACCCATTAAATGGAGTTGTGTGTAAGTATAGTTCAAATACATATTATAAAAAATGTCCTAGTGTAGTGAGGATACTGGTGTTTTTATAAAGTAAAGGAATAAAATGATTTTAGGGGGTTGGAGAAGTAAAATAAAACAAAATAAAACCATAGAATTTAAGAGAAACTATTACCTTTAATTTGGGTAACTTCCTTTGGTTTGAACCAAAAAGTATTCTTGAAGTGCCTTATGACTAAGGTAATGCTTCTATGAGGAAAAGGGGGTTCTTGAGAGATTATTTGGGTAAGGGTTAGACGATCCAAGGGGCTTGAGAGGTGTGACGAATTGGTTAGAAATGGTCTCCTTTTATAAGGGGGGAGGAGGGGCTCTTTTGGAAAGTGTTAAAATATTATTTTATTATATAATGATATTCGGTCTCTAAAGGCCCGAAAAACGTTAGAGTAAAAGATAAGATGACTCAGGGTCTAAATAAAATCATCCAATAAGAATTGGATGGTTTTTGGATGTTATTTTAATATTTATAATCATATTTATATAAATGAGTTGTTAATGAGGTAAACATAGCATCATTATTATGTCATAAATAATTTATTTTATTATATGTCTAAAAATTATAAAAAAATGATTTAGGAAATCTTTTTATCTTTCCAAATAATATTTAAAGTCTAAGATATAATTTATATAACCTTTTTAAAAATTAATTTACTCAATGATTTTTGTTTATGTAATTTTTGTATTTACTTCAAATTAATTAATCTAAAATGTCATTATCATTCATAAGTGGCTTAATGGGGTCCCCAAATAGACCCAATGATGTCCATGGTCGGCCATTAATCATCCAATAATGTTAGGACAAGTGTTAAGGTAATTGTGAATAATTATAATATCCTTTTTACCTTGAATTACCCTATTTAACTGTAACCACAGTTAATAAAAGTCAAAAGTTACTATTCATCAAAAATTATTTACATCTTATTAAACCAAATTTTACTTACTAATAACAACCATGTATGTTGGATTTTCTAAATTCAATTCACAGAAGTGTTAAAATTTCATTTAAATGAAAAAGTCGATTTTTTAACTACTACAAAGTGCATTCACTATTCATCAAAAATTGATGTTTTTTAGAAAAATACCAAAAATTCCGCCTAATAATTTTTTGATATTCCGAATTCATAAATAATGTATATTTTTCAAATTCAAAACATAAAAGTGGCATTAATTAATTTAAAATTAATCCCTATTGCTAAAACAAAGTGTGTTTTTAAAAAACAATAACTATCAAAAGATTGACACTTGTTTATGTCAAATTTCAAATTGAAATTAATTCTAACGACCAACAATGGATTAAATGGTAAAAATATATTATAATTACACTTTAAAACCAATTAAAAATATAATCTAAAAATATAAATATATTATATTAAAACACAGTTTTGAATTAAAATACAATATTTTTTCGCTACTAATTAAAAAATAAACATTATCTAAACTAATTCCAAAAAATTACACAATGTAAATTTTGATGTCCCCTTTCGAAAGAAGGGTTTTATTTTGTCAAATAGAATGCATTAAAGTGACCAAAATTATATTTATGGAGGGTTCTCTATTAAAAGGTGGTAAATCGACCATTTAATGTAAATTATGCTTAAAATTAGATTCATTTACATTTTAATACTAAAACATTTATTGGATAAATTTATATACATTTAAAAATCATTTATAATCATATTTTAGTTAGTTTTGTTCATTCCCGCCAAGACAATGGCTAGGAGTTAACTTCCATTTAAAATAATAATATTATATTATTAGTGTGCAATGTAAGATTTCAAAGAAACACATTTTAGCGTATCAGGTATGCTATCAAACATAGCAACCCTTTTAATGTTACATTAATATTTAATTCAAAAATATTAACAAGTATGAAAATCTATTATTCTTTATTTACCTGGGATGTGACATCCTTCCCCCCCTTTTGGAAATTACGTCCTCACAATTTTAAAATTGGGCTTGGAAGCATCATTGAAAGTCCCACATCAAAAAAGAGTAAATAAAATTATCACATTAAAAGAAATAACTATATATACAAAGGTCACCTAAGAAAATAGATATTAGGATTCCATGAAAACATGGATATGGAAGAGAAACTAACTCTCAGAGATTCATAGATCGTGATAGAGAACTTGATCACAGAAAGTTAACCGCCACAATACCATAAATTTGTGGTTGGTTAAAAATATGTTGATAAAAGAGAGCTTATAGATTTTTTTCATGATACTATTCATTGTGTTTATGAATCTTATTAATAACTAGACTAAGATCGTAAGGAAATATACTTGTCATGTAGAGAGTCATACTTTAATAAAACTCTACCACAAACTCATCTTTTTTCCAAACGGTAAGTATTCAAGATGACTTGATCACACCTGAAGTGCTAGAATAAACTTCTGGAGTATCACATAATCTATAAAATATGAACTATATATTTCCAATATCTTTAGTCATCAACCAAAACTAAAATTGGTTATTAGAAGATCAGATAATCCTCAAAAGCATAATCTTTTACAAAATGAAAAACTGCTCTTAATCTCCAAATTTTGTCAAACAATACCCAAAGTTCAAAAAAGACCATTCAATATACAATTTTCCTTAAAATTCTTCAAAATAATCAAAAAAAAAATTGAAACCCAAAACTCAGAATGTTTTAAATCTCATAATCTTCCACAATATATCTTAATATTTATCTTCAAAAACATCGACTACTCTTAAAGTCTCACACTGAAGTGTAATTAACCTAATCACATATTATCTATAACAGGTTAATTATTTCTATAATAACCCAAATCACCTTATGTCCACAATAAAAACATATATTTTTCAAAAAAAAATATTTCAACCATTACTCAAAAAATTAAATCCCAAGGTATTCTATTTTTACTTAAGCATATAGTGATACTTAAAAGAGATAAAGTCTTCCACAACAACCTTTATCATTTAATGACTAAATCATTTTTCTATAGTATGTATATCCATTTGATAAAACATAAGTTCCAAAAATCAACTTATTCTTGTTCCATAAATTTTTTTTACTAAAATAAAAAGTCATACGAACCAAGGACTTCAAGTAGGCTAGTGGTAGGAAATGCGCCCTTGTCTCCCTTCGGTTGTGGGTTCAATTCATGTGGACTTACCAGATGCGATGGTTCGTCACCCATCCTACGGGTTTTCCTTTTTATAAAACTCAAAAATAACCCTAACATGTTTTAAACTCAATGGTTTCCTTATACCTCTCATTTTCATCCAAATTCATTATGATATCAACATCTTAATTCTTGAAGTCTTATTTCACCAAAATATGATAAAATGAAATGATCCCTAAAATGAAGAACATCATACCTTGATAATGGTGTCCATTTTGTTTCATCGGGATCTATTTCGCGTAGGTATAAGGTCCATGCATTGCAAAATTTATTTAGAGATCCTTCAAAATAATTTTCTTCCTCCTTCCAAATACACCTTGTACAACATGGGTCATATGGGTGTTCATAGAAAAAACGTATTTGGAAAAAAATCATGTATGACATGTAATTTCAAAACATCTGATAAAACTTGATTTCTATAAAATTTTCGGACTGAATTTGAGTTGAAAAGTTTCATGAATGGTCCTTTTAAAATACCATAGGTATGTGCTGAGAGACAATATTGTAGAATCAAATATAAATAGGTTGTGCAAGGGTCTCCTTTTTCAGCACCCTTTTTAAAATCATATTATTTTTCAAAATCTTGTGATAAGGTAAAATCTTTGAAAATGCATTGATAATATTTACCATTCTTGAAAATATGAAAATATTGTGAAAATAGGATTTGACTAAATATATCCCATGATCTATAATGATAATGAGGTAGTTTGACATCTCAAACAACTGCTTGAAAGTGAGTTGATTGCTAGAAAAAGTTTCACAATCATCTGAACATGACTTTGCAATAATTATTACAAGCATGTCATCAAAAAGAGATAGGAATTCCATTTGAGACCCTCCTCCTTCCACTAGTAACTGAATTTCCCTGATCTAAAAAAGTAATAAAACAAGGATTTAACTGAAATAATAGACATAGAGACTAACCATGTGTCAAACGAAAACTGTTAATCCCAAAAGTTGTCTAAACCGACCTCTGATACCAACTATAAGGACCCAGCCATAAAACATACTTAATCTTGAATTAATTTAATAATTCACGTTGAGGATCTTTTCAAGATTAGAGTTTTAGAGAATTATGCCATAACTATTACATTTCATTTCAAAAAAAATATAAAGTAGAAATTTCTACTTAGTTTCCATATTTTTTACAAAACAAGAACTCTTGAAAAAAACGAGTCATGTCGAGTTCCATATTTAAGATAGCATGACTTTTCCTTTATCCCATCCTTAAACCTAATCTTCTTTAAGTCCTATTAAAAACATTTCAAAACATGGGATGAGTATAAAACACTCAGTAAGGGATTCATAAAGAAGTAAACTGTTATTTTTTCAAAACAACAAGTAAACCATGAATACTTTATCACAAGTAATACTTTTCACCATTATGAAGTAGTAAATACCCTTCACTGAATAAAAGATAATTACTTACCCTTTTGTAACCAAAATATTACCTTAAACCCCATATAAAGAACACATAACATATAAAGGTAACTTTTTTAATAAACATACTTAATTGGAATAACCATATGGTCGACTTCCACACATATCACTAAATGGAATAGACATACGGACGACTTACATACCCAATGCATTAGAGGTTATAATGTAACCACCCATCCTGGATTATCACGGCACCACCCGTCATATGGTTTATCATGTAATCACCCATAAAAAGTCCAAGTACCATCATAACTCATAAAATATTTCAAATAGAAAAGTTTCACAAATAACATTTCATTTGAAATCACAACAAGTAATTTCAAGATATTGAAATAATCATTCCATTTTCATAAACCATTTAAAAAGGATTTTTGAATTAATGTTTCCCACACCACATTGAAGCATTTAATGGAATTATAATTTGGAAACATTAATTTCCATAAAAATAAATACTCAAAATCATTTTTAAAACATGGACATTAAAGATAATGATTTATAATAATAAATCTTTACAACATTTTCAATAATATTTTAGTTAAAGAGTTTTTAACAAAATGAGAGACTCTTGAATACAAATAATTGAGGAATAAAATTTAATAATAACATTATATTATCATGAGAATAAAGGGATTCATGATATAATATGACAAAGGATATTATATACACCATATAAGAGTGAATTGGTGTATAACAACAATGAAGTCTCAATGGAAATGTAAATTCAGATGAAATCCCTTATAAAGACGGTATCCTTAAATTAAGGATAAATAAATCACATAATTATATGTGAAAAATATAAATACAACCAATATAAGTGGATATTAATTGTAAAACAATTATATGTCATTCATTCATATTCATATGATGACATATTCAAGACGTACATGTTTAACCTAAACAATAGAAATTGGGTTAAGAAGTTTCCCTGCAAAAAATTCGAAAGTCTAACAGCGTCACTTTAAAATTCAGAAAATGTGTTGTTGAGATAAAAAGGGTATCTCATAATGTGGACATAAAATTTACATCAATAAGGATATATAAGAAAATATCCCAACATAATAATATGTAAATTAAAATACATTACAAAATGAAGTCTTTTAAAAAGAGGTGGGTGAAAGGTTCCCTTACCGAGTTGGTAATATACAAAACATACACCACATGAAAGAAGGACCAGACAATGTAGATGTAAAAACACATAAATGAAATTATATTACACAAAGATTAGAATCATGGGCATTACATACACCACTCAAATGAAATAGTGATAAATATAGCATGAATCTCACAGTAATAAAAACTCAGATAAAACCCTTAACCTTGTTGTAATCAATCGATTCATATGACCAAAAGATAATAACCACAAAATGAATTATAAAATAACATGAATATAAAGATAATAGTTATAATATATATAAATGGTAGTATAAATTACACCACATGCAATAAATAAGTGGAGAACAATGGAAATCTCATGGAATTAATAGTGAGATAAGAAATCCCTTAACTCGTGTCCTACTTGACTCGTATGTTCCGCTTTCTTCCTTAATAATATACTTAAGTTAATCAATAATTCATTAAGAAATTTTTTAAATTTTATTATTCATTTTATATCACTTATTATCTTTCTATAACAACTATTTAATTGTTTGAGTTCATATTGGATATTTTATCGATGTTCGGAACTTGAGTCAAAAATGAACTCGTTATAATTACAATTTGTCCATGTGGTCAAAATTCCATTATATCCAGAATAATATAAAAGTTTTATATATCATATATATCATATATATCTAGTGTATATTTATTTATAATATTTCATATCATATGGAGTTAATAAATAAAACGCAACATTAATGGAGACGGTAAGTCGTACGTACACATGAACGCTACTTTCATTTCAATTTTATATTTAAAGGAATGAAAACATAATGATACATAGTTACTTTATAATTACAATATAATATAATATGATATTTTATGTTACATAATTTAATTAACTTCATCCTTTAAATGTTCCATGTATGTCGTGAATGAATCATATCACCTTGAGGGGGCGGTAGTCGGCACTTCCTCAAATGAAATTATCGTGTTTAACCATAATGAAAACCATAAAGGTATGCTATAAAGTAATATTAAATAAGAATAAATAAAATATAAACATAATATAAATCAAATATAAATACATTTCCATCTTAATTTCCCACATGTTAGGCGGTAGGAGATAATCGATCAATCATCATTTCGGGAGGCGTTAGTTTGTCATCCACAGAAACAGTATGTTCTTTACCCATTTGATGGAGTTATGTGTAAGTGTAGTTATAATAATTATTATAAATACAAACTAGTATAGTTAGGATAATGTTGTTTTTATAAAATAAAATAATAAAAAAAGTTTAGGGGTTGGTGAAGTAAAATAAAAAAAATAAAACAAAATGATTTAAGAGAAACTGATTCCTTTAATTTGGGAAACTAACTTTGGTTTGAACAAAAAGGTATTCTTGAAGTGCCTTATGCATAATGTAAGGATTATAGGAGGAATAATGGGATATTGAGAGTTTATTTTGTCAGGATTTGGACTATCCAAGGGTCTTGAGAGGTGTCAGGAATCGGATAGAAATTGTCTCCTTTTATAAGGGGGTGGAGGGGCTCTTTATGAAAGTGTGAAAATATTATTTTATTATATAATTATATTCTGTTTCTAAAGTTTAAAAAATCATTAGAGTCAAATATAATATGACTCAAGATCGAAATAAAATAATCCAATAATAATTGGATAGGTTTGGATGTTATTTTAATATGTATAATCTTATTTATTTAAATGATTTATTAATGAGGTAAACCCTACATCATTATTGTTTCATAAATAATTTAATTTATTTGATGCCTATAAATTATAAAAACAATACCATGATGTAGGAAATATTTTTATCTTTCAAATTAAAATTTATAGTCAAAAATATAATTTATATAACCCATTTAAAAATCAATTTACTCAATGATTTTTGTTTATGTCATTTTTGCCTTTACTTTAAATTAATTAATCTAAAGTGTCATTGTCATTCATAAGTGACTCCATGGGGTCCCAAAATATACCAAAGGATTCACATGGTATTCCATTACTCATCCAATAATTTTAGGACAAGTGTTAAGGTAATATTAAATAATTATAATATCCTTTTTACCTTGAATTACCCTATTTACCTTTAACCATGGAAAATAAAAGTCAAAAGTTACTATTTACCAAAAATTAGTTTCATCTTATTGAACCAAATTTTACTTACTAATAACAACCATGTATGTCGTATTTTGGAAACTCAATTGATAGAAGTGGTAAAATTTCATTTAAATGAAAGAGTCGGTTTTTAACTACTACTAAGTGGTTTCACTATTCATCAAAAATTATAGTTTTTCAGAAAAATACCAAAAATTTAGCCGAAGAATTAATTGATATTATGAATTAAAAATCATTTATATTTTTACAGATTAAAAACATAAATTTTCATTAATTAATTTAAAATTAATTCCCATTTTTAAAACAAATAGCGTGTTTTTAAGAAACAATAACTATCAAAAGATTAGCACTTGTTTATATCCAATTTCAAAGTGAAATTAATTCCAATGACCAACATTGGTTTAAAGGGTATAAATATATTCTAATTAATATTTAAAACCAATTTAAAATATAATCCAACCATATAGATAAATTATATTAAAACACAGTTTTGAATTAAAATACAATATTTTTTACTATTCATTAAAAAAAGAACATTGTTGGAAAAATTCCATAAATTTACACAAAGTAAATTTTGATGTCCCAATTATAAATAAGGATTTTATTTGGTCCAATAGAATGTATTAAAGTGACCAAAACTATATTTAATGGGTTTTTTCCATTAAAAGGAGGTAAATCGGCCTTTTAATGTAAATTATGCATAAAATTAGATTCATTCACATTTTCGGCCTCTAACTTTCATTGGATAAATGTAAATACATTTAACAAACATGTATAATCATAATGTAATTATTCTTGTTCATTCCCGCCAATACAATGGCTAGGAGTTAACTTCCACTAAAATTAATAATATAATATTATTAGTGTACAACGTAAGATTTCAAAGAAACCCGTTGTTGTGTATTGGGTATGCTATCGAAAATATCAACCCTTTTAAAGTAAAATTTAATATTTAATTCTAAAATATTAATAAGAATAAAAATATCTTATTCTTCATTTACCTGGGACGTTACACCTATCGACTAGAACATCCACCAAATCTATCTCAACTTCATCATGTATTCCATGTATCTCTCTTGAGAAAGTATATATGTGATCTCTCACATGTACAGAATCTGGATGTGGTACAAATGGAATATGAAGTCTCTTTTGAGGAGGGGATGGTGGAGATCTTGGACTATAGAGACAAGTTTCAACACAAAACGACTACTCTCCATGACAAATATTTGTGGAGGTACCATAAGTATAAATAAGTATAATGGGAAGGAGATGAGTAAATGAGTCAGAAGTACCCTAACCTTTTCTCAACTGAGAAAATGAGCTGAAATTTTGCGGATCAAATTTCATATGTGGGGAACAATTTAATGAACAAGAATTCTTAAATTATATTTGTTTTAGGAATAAATTTTGTAACATATTATATAATATTACACATATAAAAAATAAAGAGAAACCAAAAAAATTTATATCATTAATAAAGATAATTACATTAGATATCTATGAAACCAATTAAAATTCCAGAAATTACAATTTGAATATACATATGTATAATGAAATATCTAAAATGGGAAAGTATGCATCCATCCAATATACAAGAATAATTACACCCACTACAAATTCTATAAAAATAAAACAAATTATTACTAAACCAATAAAAATTTTACGAAATAAAAATATAACCTGAAGATAAATTATAGTTAATTATTTGTGAAATAATTAAGTGGTATTTATATGGTATAAGATTAAAATGTGACAATTGGGATTCGACCGTTATATAACCATTGGTCAATATGACTATTGGAAACTATATATTTTTAGACAATTTTACCATTATAGTTAGTGATTATAAGTTGTAATGACAAATGATAATTGGTACATATAGGATATTTGATGACATAAACCAGTAGAGTCATGTCATTTGAAGCCCATTTTTTAGAACATGGGAGGGAGGTTACGTCACTTTGGATCACCCTTGAAAAAATACCAATCTGTACATCAGCAAGTGAATCCTGAATGGAATTTCTGTAGATATAAGTTCATGTAAGTGGAGATTACCACTTAGTCGATGTTAGCTCAGGCACCCCACAAAACCACCACTATCATAGAACTTACTCTGAGGGAATATTTGGGTGTAATAAGGGGTTACCTGTACATACCATAGTTACCTAAAGTGTAAATTTTTGTATAAATAAAATGATTATTATATCAATTCCTCTTAATAATATTTTTTATTAATAAAAATGATATTTATTTGATAAATTATGTTTTTTATGAAAGTAAATCATAAATAGAATTTTTATAGAAAAATATTAAAAAATTACAATAAACCAAGGTTATCTAAATAATATTTTTTTAATGAAATTTTCTTTTAAAAAAAGTATATTTAAATAATAAATGAAAAAATAATTTTATAATATCCTAGTAAATTTTTTTATATGTTTCATAATTTTTGATTGTTCCTTAAAAAGTTCTATTTTAAATTATTTAATAATTTATTTTTTAAAATAAATGTGTTTTAAAAACAATTCATTACAATGAATACCATTCAAAATACCTTGGTTTGTTATAAAAATTGTATATATTTTCTAGAAATATACAATTATGTTTTATTTGAATCCAAAAATTTAAATTATCAAATTCACCTCAATTTTATAATGAAAAACTATTTTTGAAAGGAATTGATGGAATAAAAAAATTATTTATAGAAAATTTAAAATTATCATATTTAGAAAATTATTCTAGAAAAATAAAAGTCATTTTTAAATCAACACATTGAATTTATGTTTGGGTGAATTTATGAAAATTTTCTAAAATACTTTATTTTTTAGTGGATAGTAAAAAATACAGTTTTAGGGTTTCAATATATTTTTATGAAATAATATTTATGTCATAATGATGTAATTATTAAATAAACGCAATCCAAGAACTAAAATATGTTATTTTATTGATATTAAGTATTTCCATATATTTTGGTCATTTTTTAAAACTATACATTACATTCCAATCTCTAAAAAGGAAACATTGATTTTTAAAAACATTACATTGTGGAATATTTACCTTTTTATGTCAAATGACGTATTAAATAATGGCACCTAGTTCAACCCTCTGCTTTAATCCCAACCCATCATTTTCGAATTTGTGGTGATTTTTCCTCTAATGGTTTCATCAACCCCCCAAGGTTACATCCTCATGTTTTATGAACAAATCTAAATGGAAAGGGAAATCTTTACATCTCTTTTCCATTCATGTTATCTTTTCATGGGTATGTACTATAATTTCCAAATAAGCTAATTTTTTATCATTCTATTATCTCATTATAGTAATAATATACATTTACGACTTTGAGACACTTATACACTCCCATTATTCTATTTTCTAAAACCATTTTTTATACCTTTCATAATGCCAAATATTCTTCTCATAGTTTTCTCTTTTACATGATAAATTACTTAATACTTTTTTTGGAATAACCAAAGAACT
Source organism: Viscum album (assembly GCA_963277665.1). NCBI lineage: Eukaryota > Viridiplantae > Streptophyta > Magnoliopsida > Santalales > Viscaceae > Viscum > Viscum album. The sequence continues at coordinate 1,725,012,093 of OY728120.1, forward strand.
TTTCTTTTCAATGGTTTTTCATCTATATTTAAAAATTAGTTTTTGATTTAGGGATATACATATATGAAATAGATATTTATTTTAATGCATAAAAAATGACATATTGATCATCTATTTAAGATCTTTTGTATGATAAATTGTTTTATAAGAAATAAATTCATTATTCTACTTATGCTATTAATGAAATGATTTATTATGACCTATGTGGATCGCATGAAATTAAAAATATGCATGGTGCACCCAGATAGCACACCAATACATTGGGTAAAGAATTTAGTCTCTAAATATGACATGTTTTATGATACCTTGGTGAATAACTATATTATTTTATTTTACGGCACCTTGGGGATAAACATTTGTGAAATGATTTTTAATGTCTCATTTAAATGTTAAAGACACATGTCCATGGTATGCTTCATGTTATTATTATTATTATTATTATTATTATTATTATTATTATTATCCTCTTTCTCATGTATTATCATTATGCCTCATGTCCATTTTGATATGTCTCAAGATCACATGTAATAGAACTCTCCTGTTTACTCAATTACTAGTTTTTTTTCTCAACCATTTCTTTTAATGTATTTCTTGAGGATATGATATGCAGTAAATATCACTAATGGTGAACCCATTCATATTTATTTCCTGTTGATTTAGAAGAATGATTTTTTATGTATTATGTACATTATTTCCAAGAAACTACAGTTGAAATTATCTTCTATTTTTACCATGCAATTGAAAGTTATGTAATAAAAAGGAATGAATCCATATTCCGAGCTACAATAGTCATTAGAGATTCCAAATTCATATAATTTATAACAATTCTATATTAATACCCTTCCAATTCTAAGAAGATATGAATCTTGAAACAATATACAGTTTCTCCCATGTCATAAAATATATTACCTGCTGAAGATCTACTAAGATACCAAGTTATGAGACTCTATGTCACAAGAACTTTAATTCTCGATTCCATAATCTGCATTTTAGAAGCATCAGTTGATGATTTCTCAAGTTTTATAAAACTTATATCAAATAGTGCACATGATCCTATTCATTCTAGGAGTAATCTAGTATTTCATCATAAAATACCACCATGAATGAATCAAGGTACTTGTTAAATATCATATTAATCAAAACTATATAAACTGCATGACCATTAGGTAGGAAAAATGGAATAAAAATATATTCATAATGGTCATACCTAATCCTAAATGCTATATTTTAGAGGTTAAATTATTCAATCCTCAACTGGTGATAACCAGATTGAATGTCATTCTTTGTGAACCAGTTCTCACATTTCAGTTGGTCTACTAGATCAATAATTTGTGGAAATGGATTTTTTTGACTTTAACTCAACAGAATTTCTAATAATCAACACATAGGTGATGTGTTCCATTATCTTTCATTAAAATAGAATATATGCCACCCAATGTGACATAATCTTGAATATAAAACATTTTTACAAAAAATAATCTAACTAAGTCATCGACTATTTTAATTCAACAGGTTCTATACAGAAAGAAGGAATGTTAACAAGCAGAGCACCTAGTACTAAATCAATATAGAACTCAAATTTTATTACTAGTGGTAAGGAAAGGAATGTTGGTGGTAAAACGTCAATAAACTCAATGAAAACTGCAGGGAGATCATCACATAGTGATTCCAACTCAAAGTAGAAATAAAACAATGACATTACCCATCCCAACTCCTGAAAATAAGGTTCATCTCTTCTAAATCTTGTGTCCTATTCTCCTGGAAAGACACAACACACCCCATCAGGCATAGAAATCAAAACCCATCGGAGTTAATAGTCAATTTGGGCCTTATTAGAAATCAACCTATCCATCCCAAAAATAATATCTATTTGTTTTATGTTGAGAACCAAAAAATTCATGGTAAGCTCAATGAGTGATAAAGATAAAATGCAGGTAGGACACCGAAGACCAATCTATTTTATTGTTTTAAGGGTCATAGTAAAATCCAGCACATAAGAAAAAATATTTGTGGGAAGATTAAGAAAACGTAAAACACAAGTCGATATAAATGAGTGAGATGCACCGATATGAAATAAATTAGTCACAAAAGATGAGTCTATATATGATGGTACCTCTCATAGTCACTAGACCCACATCATATTTCATAGAAGAATCATACACTATTTGAAGAATCACCAGTCCAGATGCATTGGCAGGAACCACTTAGTTCTTGAAGCATCTGATTGAAATGTAATATATTTTTTTGCTGATGATCCCATTCAATCACATGCATTTCTAAAAAAAATTCGAAACACAATTCAAGTCTTTTTCAACACTTGGAAAAAGTACTGACAAAGGCATCCATTACCAGCGCTAAAAAGCACTGATAAAGGGTACCTTTTATCAATGCTGAAAAAGGGATTATAAAAGGTACCCTTTATCAACTCTAGTTTTTTTTCACTGATAAACAGTTTCCTTCATTGTTTCTTTTTTATCACTAATATAGGTTACCTTTATCGGTGATTTATTTTTAGCACTAATAAAGGTCTTGATCTCATTTTTGAGTCCAACATCGAAATAGTGCAAGTGTAACCGCTTCTTTATATATGATTCGGTTGCATTCCAAGATCAAAATCCTATTTTGGGGATAGGCATGCCCATACACTCTCCACACACTCAAATGTTCACATCGGTCTACATGGTCTTTGGCCCACCCTTTGCTTCTTGCAGTTTAACCCGCCCCATAAGGTAGAGTCGGTCCACCTACCTCTCCATTTGGGCATATACACGTCTTGGCCCAAGTATTTTGATATATCCCAGTCAACATTTTAAAAAATACAAGTATTACAAATATTACAAAATAATAAAAAATTATTATTTAAATAATTAATAATAAATTATATATATATATATATATATATATTATGAATATTAATAAATTGATTATATTAAATATAAATATATAAAATGAAGAAATTGAAATAATTAAACAAAAAAAAATAAAAAAAATTAAATTTAAAAAATATTAAACATTTTATTAATAAAATAATTGTTAATAAATATAATATATATATATATATTAGAAATATTAATAAATATTATAAATTAAATATAGACATGTAAAATGACTAAATTTAAATAATTAAACAAGTAAAAAATTAAGAATGAGTAATTCCAAATAATAATAAATTTTTTATTAATTAAATAATTATTAATATAGATGAATAAATTTAATAAACATATATATAATTTATAAATATTTATAGCTGGTATATATTAAATATACATATATAAAATGATTGGAATTTAATAATAAATATAAAAATTAAAAAATTATTAAAAATTATTAAGGGAAAATTTATTATTAAAAATGAATAAATGTAATATATATATATATATTAATGAAAAAATTTAATAAAAAATATCTTAATTATAAATATAATAAAATTAATAAAATGTATTAATTAGACACATATTGATGTATTATTCATTTTTATGGTTTATATATATAATTATTCATTAATATATTTAATATTTTTAATATAAAAATATATTTTTTTTCTCTATATATATAATATTTCCTAAAATATTGTTTATAAAATAAAAAATACTTATGCTTATATTAAATAATTCATATATTTAGTGAAAATGGTTTGTAATTAAATATTTATATTGAATAAAAATAGTGACTAATTGTATCGAGTAATAGACATGTAATTGAGTACTGTTTGATTTTTAAATTTAACATATATAAAATGTTTGTTACTTTGATTTCACGCATACATATATGCAATTAATGTATTTTTATATACAACGCACAAATACAAACTCTTACAAAATTAATGAAATCTTATATAGAAACATATACACATAATATTTATGTAATTTATTCACATTTTAATCTTCATTTTATAATTTCCTTGAGTGACATGATATATTCAATATATTATTATTTTAATTGTTAAATTTTATTTATTCTTAATATTATTATAGTTAGTATTATTTATTCATTTTTTATATTTTTTTGGAATTTAATCATTTTCTAATATGTATTTATATTTATTTATTTATAATGTTTTGATATTTTCAATATGTATTCATCTTCATTTCAAAATATATCCATACTTTTTAATATTTAATTTTATTAACAAGACTCATAGTTTTTCAATATTCTTAAAGTGTACAAATTTTTAATTATTCAATTTCACTAATATTTAACATGCATGCATTTAAGATTATATATTTATTAATAAGGTCAAAAAAAATTTTTTAAATAAATTTATATAAATAGATATATTTATAGATGAATATTTACTATATTTATGAAATAGATTATATAAAATTTTAAATAAAAAATATTTTTTAAAAACTTTATTTATAAAATTATAAATATATAATTTAATATTTAAAAAATTATAAAATTATTATAAATATATTTAAATATTTAAAGTATTGAAAATATTTATATTTATATTTATATTTTCATTTATATGTATATTTATATTTATATTTTCATTTATAATTATATTTATATTTATATTTATTATATATATATATATGATGATATAAGTATATGTATAATTATAAAATTATACTAAATATATTTAAAAAATGAATATATTTACTAAATTTGTATTTATATATATATTTATTTATTAAATATATATATTTATAATAATATATATAATGATATAAATATATTTATAATTTTATATAAATAAATATAACTATATTTATAAATATATTAATTAATAAACATAATGATAAATTTATTTAAATAATTATAAATAAATACATATAATTTTTTTAAAAACTATTTATACAATTCTAAATATATATATATTTATTTATTTAAATAATTAATAAAATATTAAAATATATATAATTAATATATTTATAATTATATTCATATATATTTATATATATTTATTATATATATAATTATATAAAATCATATAAATGCATTCATCATTATATAAAAATATTTATCAAAATATTTAAGAATATATTTATTTATAATTATAAATATAAATCTTTATATGAATAAAATCCATCTTTATCAACATTAATGTTTTAGTGCTGATAAAGATACCTATTATGAGTTCTAAAGAAGCACTGATAAACATTACTTTTATCAGTGCTTCTTTAGAACTCATAATGGGATCTTTTATTAGTGCTTATTATTTGACTGATGGTAGAACTCAACCCTATCATCTCTTTTTTGGAATAACTGATAAAACCCTCCATGATATTTTAAAAAGAAATATTACCAAACCAATTTTCCTTATATTACTCAAGCTCTCAGGGAAGTACACTACTGCCTCCCCCCCCCCTCCCCTCGCCCAATATTCTATCAGAAAAATCATGCCTCAAATTTATAGTATGTTATTTTTTTGTCCTCCTCCCTCTTTTCTTGCTTGTTATAGTTCTACGGTATGTGATAAAACATGGTTTTCTTGGTTTACTGGTCATGTGGTTCCATGTTTAGGGTATCGACTCCTTAACCTTCATTTTATCCTCAATCTACGTTCTTATTTCTCCTCTCTTACTAATTTTCACTATTTTCCAAAGCATAGTTGGATTCAGGTTCTAAATTTGTAATGTCTCAATTCATAGGGTTTTTGAGTTCTATTTATAAGAATCATTTTATCATTTTTTTGGGAAATTTCTTAATTTGTGCATGTTTGTTATAAGTGATTATGTTTCCCCACTCTTTTATAATGTACATTCGATGTTTCAAGTTTCTATAAAATCATTCATTAAATATTATGTTTATTTTTTGAGTAAAAGTTAGTGGAACACTATAATTTAAATTGTTACAAATTTATTATTTTCTTTTTTAACATCTTTAATCCATGAATAATACTTTTTGTGAATCTTCCAATTAAACTTTCACAACACGATCATTCTACCATCCTCTATTTTTTTTTTATGTTTTTATTATTTTACTTTATACTTAACTATTCTGGAAGGATGGTTAGATAATTTTTATCTTTGTGAGATTGTTAATCACACCTTCTACAATGTTATTTCAATATCTAAATTGATTCTCTAAATTCACCTTAAAATTTCTGGATTTACTCTTAACTTGTCTTCTTTGAGTTGCTCAAATATCCATAAAATACTTTTATCCAAAACAACTGCCATACCAAAAATATCTATAAAATCAAACCATTCTTCCATTGAAATATTTTTTATGGACAACATCACATAATTTTATTTAGTCTTTTAATATATGATGTCATCTCCTTTTTATGAACCAAAATTGAAGGATATTCCTAATAAATTCCTTTTATCATCATTTTTCTTCCTTAAAATTTTCATCCATCCATTTTGTGTAGATTTCTCATTTATGTTGGAATTTTAAAATCTTATGATTTTTTGAATTTCTTTTCTGTTGTCAAAAACATCACTTTCTTTGTCTTCAACTTCAAATAAATATTTTATTATATACAAACATGATCTTCTGTTTTTATTGAGTGAGATATTTTATAATTAACAAAACTATCACATTTTTTGAGGTTACACCATCATTAACATTTCCCTTAATATTTGTATAACATCTTGAATAGACTTCAAAAAGTTAACCATGAAAATTTTCACATAAATTATATCATCCAATTTTTTTTAAATGCTTTCACATTCCATTTTTTTCGAAAACATTATTTTCTATATATTTTTTATTTTCTTCTCTTTATTGAGTGTCACTTTAGAATCTTCAATATTCTAATACATCATTGACACCTTTTCACTATATGTAGAATGAATTTTATTACAGATTTTACAATATATATTAAATTTTTTTATTCCCTTAATATAGTTTTTATTTCTTTAAAAGAAACTCCATGAACATTGGATTTAGTATAAAATCCATATTCTTATATTAATATTTATTATCATCTTTTTTCATTATCACTATTGAACACTCCATCATTAGCTTTATTGAGCAAAAACATCTCCTCCAGTTCATGTGAATTTTTAACATTATATTTTTGTTCACTTCTTCCTTTATCATCAATCATTGATAAGAAATTTCTCTTTTTGAATTTTTAGAAATTCAATAAATTTACCTTGATGGGAATCTTTTATTGTTAAATTTTTATGTTTTCATCTTCTAAGATATTATCAATGGATAAACATAATTATACATATATTCTTCATTCAAATTTGTAAACTTAGCTACAAAATATCCAATATCTCCCCATTTTAAATATTTTAGTGAAATATTTCATTGGTACTCTACTTTAACTTTTTTAAAACATCTTGATATGAATGAAATAAATTTGTTAAATTTCATCTTCAAATATATTTATCATTAAAATTATTCTCTTACTCATTAAAACCTTTTTTAATCTTCTTCTACTTCATATGTTTAAAGCATATTTCCTTTTCAGACATACTCTTCTTCTTAAAATAACTTCCTTTCAACCTTTTATAACTAATAAATAACTTATATAGACTTATACTAGATGTGTTTTAGAATCTTGATCCTCAAGTTCTAAAACCATCACATCAAATTAATTTGACATGATATGTAATATCTTTTTTGGAAACCTTGAATTTTTAAGAGCCTAATCAAAACCACTAATAGAATACACCCCTACATTGACTCATATAAAGTACTCATAAACATCATCATCATTTATTAATATGTCTTTATATTTGAAATGATAACATTTTAATTTAGCTTCTTTAGCTTCCAAATTTCCTTCATAAATATTATCCATTTTATATCAAATTATTTTAATATTTTAATTAATTTGAATTTAATGGGTTATTTCTTTAATAGAAATAAAAGTATGGCATTTTGATTCTAACCATTATTTTTTATAATCTTTTAATCATCTATGGTCGACACAACATTCTCAACATGAGTAATATACCCATTTGATGTCACTTTAATAACATCCAAACCAATGGATAATAGGTATAGAATAATTATATATTTCATATATGATAATTCTTACACTAAAATAGTGGAACTATATATATATTCATCGAATTAATATGATATAATATAGTTATAAAATGAATAATAAACTCCATTTCAAAAAAAAGGAAACAAATGACTTTTTATCAATAAATGAATAACAGTTATTTTTTGTATACAAAGAATAATCATCTAATACTAGTTGTTTAGGATGCCTAGATACTAATAGTAATTAATAATATCAAATATTCATTGGCGTGGGGGATTAGTGAATCTTTATTTTTATCTTCTACCATTGAAAAACCATTTCCACCTACCATAGTGATTGAAATGATTACTAATTAACCTTTCCTAAATTATAAAGAGACAACAACACAATAGGAATCAATTATAATGGTTTTATACTCAAAAAAGGATAAATATTTTTTATGATCTAGGAATCCCAACAGAACACGATCCATTAATCGTCATTGATATAAAAGGTAGGGTTTTTCCTTAAGCATGTTTTACATAAAAAAATCTCAAAAATGATGTAACACGAGTTTCCAGAATAATTAATAATGATCTTAAAGTGAGGAAGAAGTAAAAATATTCAACCAATAAATGGTTTAAACTATTTTCATGTATGAAATATTATTTTCCTTCAATCTACCTCATTAATTCTCCACCGAATCACTCTTTCCTCAAGATATTATTGTTTCACCCTCTCCCTCACCTACACATTTATTTTCATCCATTAATCATTATTTCTCACTCTAATTTCAATGAGATCCTAGTTATACACCTAAAAACCCATTCCTACTATCATGTAATGTAGTGATGTAAAATGATATGTTAATAGAGTTTTTATTCTCCAAAAAAGTTAATCATCTCCAAGTTTCAAGTATCCATATTATTCCAATATTCCACAAAATATCTCTTTCCTTGAGCCATTTCTGGTTCACTCTCTCCCTCACCTTTAGGATTATTATCTATATTATATGAATTAATATTATATTAATATGTTGTAAATTATTATCTTTTGTGGAATTATATATTTTGAATCCATGTTCCTTTCATTTTAAATTAAATATAATATGAATGTTTTCTATATAAAATATAAATATTTCTAACATAAAATCCATTTACACTCTATTATAATTATTTCTATCTATTGTGTATCATTTGGAATGGTTTGTGTGTCCATTATAAATAATTTTTTTAGTATTATTATTAATGGAAATTATTTTTTTCATTTTTAAGGAAATTTAATGGTGTTTTTAGATATTGTTTCGTATGTGAAATATAACTAAGATTGATAACTCTACTATTTTTGAAATAGGGGTTTGTTTTAAGATATATTATAAATATGTTCTTTATTATTCCTATAATACATGTTCTAGAATAATCAATAGAAAAATAGATTAAGAGGGAATAAAACTTCACTTCTTTTGTCAATAAAAGTTTGAAAAATTAGTTTCATGAAATACCAAGCTCCTTAACCCTGTGTCAAATTCTGGTGATTAGATGAACTTTCATATTCTGAAGAAAGTTTTTTTAAAAAGTCTATAAATCCAATTTGTAATTAAATATAAATCATGAATAATAATTTCCAATGGAATATTCCATACTATAATAAATAATTATTTTACCACATATGTATTAGTTGTGATTTGATTAATATATTTCTGTCAGTGATTCAGTTGATTAAGAAATCGATTTTGTTGATAATGTTAATAATATATTTTATAATTATATGTGGAATAATGATTTGAAATTACTTGATTTATAAAGTAAAGTGTTTCAAATCATGATAAATGGGGATAAATGAGTGATTAAACATTTATTCTTAAGGTGGATACATATCAATGGTAAGATGTAAAAATTAAAGGAAATAAGGATCAAGGGATTAAAGATAATTGTATGTGGTAAAATGACCCATATGATTTCAATTTTTCACTAAATTTTCTAGATCTTATAATTAATCATAAATTATATTTTACCACTAATAGGTGATGGTCACCTGAACTTTCTCACTCCATTAACTTTCCAATAATACTATCAATAAAACACCAACTAGAACTATATATAACATGTAAATAAATGAATAAATATTAATACCTCACACTTATTAGTTTCCCACCAAGAAAGGTTATAGCTATCCTGTAAATACTACTTTTTTCAGGAAGGTATGAACTTCTAAAATTAATTCATTAGACCAAAGGCCTTTTAATATTCATGCATTTATTGATGTCTTTCCATGAATTATGAAACTTAGATGATTGTCTCATCTTAAGAGTTTGAAATAATATCTATATGAGCCTTCTTATGGTCACACTAATCAAGGACCCCCTTGATGGATCAAACTATAACTACTAATTTTTTTAGTTTTAGGAAACAAATTAATAAAAAAATTCTAAGGATTCACCAACTCCTATCCTGAAAAAATTTAGATTTAAGGTGAAAAGTGACATACTCAATGGCTTCATCACCTGAACAGATGTTATTTAATTTTGTTAATTATGATTTATCCCCCATATCTTATAGATATGGAAATATTTTTCTTGAACTACTATGCACAGTAATCATCCAATACTAGGTACTGGTGAAATTTTTGATGGATTAAAAGGATAAAACCTAACCCTGACACATTAATTATTTTTTAAAATTTAATTACCCATTTCCATTAAATCGTGGTGAAATTATTAAAAGCAATTAAATGTTGGGTTCCCCTAATTAGAATTATCTATAACATTCTCTACTGATTTTGAATATCTTATGTGTATTTATTTCTTTAATATAAAAAAAGAATATTTTATGTACCTAATAGGATGAATATGAATCAAAAATGGATGAATGATAATAATATGACAAATTCTATGAATATGTAGCTAAATATTTAATCATGTTTTCAAAAGAGAATGGATACAACCCTTCTCAATTCCATTTTTCTATGTTCACATTTTTGTTATTCAAGAGAAATAAGTCTATAAGAGTTGGAAGAAAATTATATTATTCACTGAATAGATCAGAGGTATAAATGCCAGACTAAATAAAGATAAAACTAAATTTTCAAACCAATTGGGATGATTCTATGGATTATGGATCATTTGATATGAATACATGTTTAAATGATGATATAGATTAATGGAAGAAATTAAAATTGAAATTAAATAAGTCCTTTATTATTTTTTAGTGTTGTTTGATAAGTTAAATAGATGTTCTAAGAGACCATTGTATACCTGTTGTACTAATTACACAACATTTTCAGGTGTATTAAATTTCTATAATTTAAAATTTGATAGTGGAAGGAGTGGTTCCAACATTACATAACTAACAAGTATCTTGAATGATATGCTACTAGAATAAAATTAACTTCCCTGTTCAACATATCATTTTAATAAAATTTTACATTAAATGGGAATGATCTATAAAAAATAAATTCTTGTCCAAAAGATTTCATATCTTTTCACAATGAAAATGAATTACTCATAAAACTTTCTAACGGTGGCACATATATATAAAAAATGATGAATCATGTATTATGAAAGTTTTATGGTACTTTATTATTATTCAAAAATTTATAAGACAATATAGATATCATGAAACTATGAAAATAATGACATGGTATTCAGATACATGAAATAAAATATATGAATTAATTCATCCAATGGACTCTCTTCAGTGGAAAAAATTTATTACGAGTATCTTGAAATTGTAAATGAGTTGAGAAAATTATATCTTGAGTGATCTAAATATGGAATAAATGTTTTTTTGGTATATATTAATACATAAAATACATGGTTTGTCATGTTGTTAAATTAAATCATGTCGTCATGGTTATTCATGAAGCACAAATAAATTATGTTTTCTCTTCTTATATATGGACCAAAATAACATAGTAATGGTATTAATATCTATTTGTCTCCATTGATCATAGATGTAAAATTAATGTGGGGTACAAGTGGCACATTGTTTTTGCTCATATAAGGGAAGAATTCACATTGAGGAACAAATGGATTTTCTTATTATAGAAATTTGTGAGGCTATAGTATTAAAGGATTCTTGGGGTGTCCCATTTTATAGAATGAACACACTTAATTAAGTATAAAAATTCCTCAATGAATGTGTTTTTAATATTTTGGAAATTTTTACCTCAATTACATCAATTTCAACCCTAAAAGACAACATTCAATGGGAATAACAAACAAGGTATAACATCATCTCCACTATGGGGTGATCGACTATTCAATCAAGTAAAATATATTAACACTTTTTCAGAAAATAATTTTAAAAAAATCATATGAAATCATGTTTTAAAAAGTGATAAATTTTATTTTAATTTCCGTATTTGAAATTTTTTATGTGTCAAACATCTTCTTGACGTGATGAATATACAAAAAATATATATATTATACTATTATTTTCATGTTACAAAATGTTCATGGTGAAACAAAATATGGAATCTTGGAAAGGTTGGACATTATTGACAAGGGTATATGGGAAGAATAGGAACTAATAAGAGGTAAAGGGTTGAATTTTCTTCCTCCAGTAGTATACACGTTTTCTAGGTAAAAATAATTAAACTTTTTCATTTCATTTAGTGGTGTAAATTTTCTATAGGGGCATAAAATATCAATAATGTCGTGTCAATAACTTGTTTTAAGATACAGAGACTAAAATCATATCAATTTCATGTTATGATGCAAGATTTGATGTTTATCACTATACATTGCGTTATACCTAATAATGTACAACATAAATTTACCAGATTTTGATCCTTTTTTAAATAAATATGATGTAAATCTATAGAATCTATAAGGTTTCTAATCATTCATAATGAGGTTGTAATCATATTATGTGAATTAAAGATGTTTTTACCACCATCATTTATTGATATAATGGTCCACCAGATGATTCACTTGGTTAGAGAAGTTTAACTAGGTGGTCCTATCTATTATATATATATTCACCGAATTGAATGGTATATGAATATTTTTAAATGGTATTTCAATAATAGAAGTCAGTTAAAAGGTTGTATTGAAGGATGATATATTCTTGAAGTTAAAAATAGAACTCATTAATGATTACCTATCAGGTGATGTTAACATTAGTCTACCAATGGTTTGTCATAACAGATGCCTTATGGTAAAAGGGATTTAAGAATGATATGTTGTTACAATTTCCATCATAGAGAGGGAGAAAGCACACCGTTACATTTTACATAATAGTGAATATGATGGTCCATACGCTGAAGTTAAAAAATCAATTATCAGATATTTTAATCCATTAAGGGTTTAATGATAGATATAAAATACACAAAATCAATTGTTTATAGGATTGTTCCAAGGTTATTTTTATAAGGAATTATCTAAAAATCCAAATTAAATTTCTAAATGACTATAATGGATAGCCTGGGGACTGAATTCAAATGTTATATCTTACACTAGTTTTGTAATTAATTGTTATATATTCTATAAAAAATAACATAATAACTATAGAATGGTGAAAAAAAGTAGAGTTATGCTTGTGGTGGAAGTGATGTACATATTTTGTTTCAATTATAGAAATCATATTTATGTAAATATGCCATATTATGGGATTATCAAACACATATACGAGTTGAATTACACAACATTTCATGTGCCAATTTTCCATTTCAAATGGGTTGACAACAGGACTGTTGTGAATGTTGATGAAATGGGCTCTATAAAGGTGGATTTCAGTATGGAATGGGAAAATTATGATTCATTCATAATATAATAACAATAAGTGAAAGTATTTTATTGCTCATATCTATAAAAAAGATTTTTTTGATTATCCAAAAAGTAACTAATACAACTATAAGGTCGGATCAAAATTTAATTAAGGATGACCCTTTCATTTATATATCACAATAAGTTCCTGGTGGTTCCAATGTAGATAAAATCTTTCATGTTAGAGGGGAAAACAAATGGGGTATTTGGATTCTCGATATAGGATCCAAATACCTTCAACCTTTAGAAAAATAAATAATGTTCAATGAGAAGGTTAAAGTTTTTTAATATACTATTATTTTCTTCGTAATATTATGTATTCTCTGCTATATTAACATACTATAAATTAAATATTTGACTAATCATGTAGATAATATCTTATAATCATCATTATGTCACCAATATAATGTAATAATAGGAAGTTGATACTGAAAATGAAAAATAATTATGGAATCAACAGTATATTAATAAAAAACAAGAAAGATGCAACATCACAGTGATGACTAAAATTATCAAGGCAATAAGAAGGGTAATAAATTTAAGGTAGGATAAAATCAACACATACAACCTATTGACCACACCAAGTCTATTTTTATTAGTTATATTGGATTCAAAATGAGGATGAATGAGCTGATTTATATTGATTCATGGAAACATTTATAGCTCATTACAATGAAGACCCTTTGAGAAGATATTTAGTTAATTTTATGATTTAATGTATCTCTTTTTCAAAAAATATATATATAATGAAACATTGATTTATTTTTCATTATTTCTTACACAGTTAATTTATTATAGATGATTTTCAGAAGCAATATGTATTAATGTCCTTATGAAAATACAATAGAGGCTTTCAAACTCTTCCTAGAAAGTTTCATCTTATAGATGTTTAGGGGAATGTAAGGTCACATACACTAGTTACTTATAAACAAATTATAAATCATGAAACATGGAATTAATTCATTAGTCTTAACGATGAAATATAATTTTATGTTCATTATAATCGATAATATAATATTTTAATTTATTTATTTTATTAGATTTTATTTGAAATTACTAATTTACGAAACATCAAAAGAGTTATAAAAATAAACAATGTGAATCAAAACAAATATAACCTTATCACATGGAAATAATGGGGTATGCTTAACTAGAGAAAAGAATTAGAATGTATTTTAAATCAATAATAATATTTTTAAATGATTTTAAATGGCAGATGTTCTTTTTTTATATGTATATTGTTGAATCAAGATCCAAAGCCACTTCTATCCCATTTCATGTGCTGTGGAAGGAGGTCCGTGTAATTAAATAGGGTAAAATAATTGTTGAAAAAAAGGAAGTATAAAAAACGAGCATAATATTGAGAGAAGAGTAATTAGTTATTCTTTACAATAGAATTATATAAAAATATCTATTTATGTTCATATGTTTTTATACAGTTTAGACACAAGAATCAGTAGTGATCATGCTGAAAGAAAAACTACTTTTAATAGCTTTTAAGTTGAAGGAACAATATGGTTACATTAGTAGTGTAGATTTTTTAGTTTCTCCTTGAACGTATTTTGAGAATACAAGACCACAAGATGCTACATATAAGATGATAACATGATTTTAGGTGAAAATAATTTTTTTTAAATATATTATTTTCTACCCTGGTTTCATGGTGTAAGATATTTGGAATGATCAATTTGGACTAGGAGTGAAAAAAATTACATCACATGAACAACAAAATGACCCCACTACATTGTGGGGTAGTTAATCCCCTCAACCACATACACCCTAGGTAATCAATTTTTCATTACATTTTCTCTTATATATGAATCAAACAACTTTTTGTATCTTTACATTATTACAATTTTTTTGGGTGAAGTCATATAATATTTCGATATCTAAATACCTATGAACCATGTTGTTGCGAGGGGTATGTGTGTAGTATCCTAAGAGAAAAAATAAAAAATAAAAAACTCCCAAAAAAATCACATGGGAGTGGGGGTTAAAGTACCTCAAGATAAAAGTTCTAAGTTACTTGTTCCACTTAATTATCTGGATATTACAATGGTAAATGATGTTATTCGATTGTTTATAACATCTCTATTTAATCATATAAAGATTAATTATCAATGCCCTTAACAAAAATTTACAAAAGAAAAACAAGTAAGAGTTGATGAAAAAAATTCTGAAGTGATGTATGGTATTATAGAAATATAAAGCAATGCGGAAATTGAATGTTTGATCAGGACAATATATTGAATCACCCAAGAAAGAAAAAGGACCTTCCAAGATTACCTTATCCATATAAATTCCACACAAACATATATTATCATTATAACTTTATGAAGACGCCACAAAAAAAGATGGAGATATGGACTACTTTCCATATGAAGAAGAAATATTTGGAGCTTTCATTACAATCATGATCGGTCTCAAGAGTATATATTATATTCTAATGTTTGAATGTATGGGGGTCAAAATTGTGAATACATACATAAGGTATATTTTCATAATACGTATATCCAATAAATGATCTACTATGTTTATTAATGTTTTTAAATATTCATATTTCCTATAGGAGTTTATATTACTACTATATAAAGGAAAAATGAGGAATTCCACAATTTATATTCATTAAAACCAATATCATTTCTATGTAAGAAAATTATATGGATTTTGATAAAATTGACAAGAAAAATTATGTGTTAAATGATTCCTTTGAGATGAAAATAAAAGAATTCATTCTATATTTTATACCTATAATTTCATGGTAAAAATCTGCAATCCAGTCACATAAAATATATTTTTATTTTTTTCATTTTTTATTTTGTTCTTTTAGGAATCAGTAGATGCTGATCGAAATAAATTTGGATACACCAAATATTTATTTTTTGGATCTATTACATTTATTTCCAACAAACTGACCACACATGTTTTGTATTGTGAATTTTTAATGCATTACAGCCAACATTTTATAGATAAACATCAAATTATATGTGTTAATATGGGTTTTAATAAGAATTTTTTATGATAGGGACCTCATTAAATATATTCTCAGTCATGGTATGAGGTCATTACCTGAAAATAAATGCTTATTAATTACATCTAACTGGAAAAAGGTTAAGGTATATGGAAATATTTTAAAATTAAAACATATTTCAAAACAATATACTTATTCTAGTAATTGATTTTGTAGAAACTGAAGTAATATAATGAAAAATATTATGGATATTATGTTTGAAAATTTATTAGAGATATAAAACACTATCATAATACTATAATGGCTAAACAATTAATTTCCAATAGTAATTATAATTTTCGTAAAAATATTTCTTTATCGTTTGTTTTTTGGTATTTTCTCATTACTTCCAAGTTTTATGAAAATATCCGTAAATAAAATAACAAGTAAATTTATTTATAGATGAGTGGGAAGCATTCAGGGTTTCATAATTCTTGTCGACGTCAAATTTAGGTGATTAATTACTTTGTTTGTTATTTAGTATGGTCTTTGAATTTGTAGATACAATCGGGATGTGAATCATTAGTATCAAAATGATTATATATAATTTTTGATATGTTTATAAAAGAGAAGTATAATGGGGTAAATAAATCTATTTAGAAATGAATTAAAAGAATACATGTTGTTTGAATGTATATATACAACATGAACAGGTGACTTCAAACTACTTATTTGGATAATTTTCTCATCATTTTATCGACATTATTTTAGTTAATTGACTTTTTATTTTTATTTGATACTTATTTTGTTAAATTTCCACATTAGCTCAAAACACATGTCCCAACATCAAAACTAGGGAAAAAATTATATTTTCTTGGTACTTTAAAAAAAATATTCCATAAATCATTTTGAAATGTAGTAATTTAGGGAACAACAATTTGACACATGATGTGATTATTATGACATAAATATATCCATTTTAGTTTAAAATAACATTTTTGAAAGAAAAAAATGAGACATACTCGAAACCAGTAAATCATATTTAGATTTTTTTTATAATTTATAAAAATAATCTATAAGTCATTTATGATGTGTAGGAATCAATATCACCTCATTGTGACACATGTTGTCACTAGAATTACTAAAATTATGTAGTTTCAGTTTAAAATTGACATTTTAGTAAAAAATACAAGATACATACTTGAATAAATAAAAAATTTCAAATATTTTTAGTACTTTAGGAAAAAGATCCCTTATTCATTTTTGACATGTAGAAATGAGTCTCACTTCAATCTGATATATAGTGTGATTGATAATTTATGAAAATGGTCCATAATTCTTTTTTCAGGTTTAATAATGAGTCTCATTTCAAACAGACTCACGATGTGACCAATATGAATCAAAGTGAATGTATTAAGTATAAAATAAAATTTTATTTAAAAAGTTACATGCTCAAAACCAATAAACACATTCATATTTTCTTGATACATTAGGAAAACTATCCATAATTCATTTTTGATGTGTAGGAATTGTAATGGCCTAGATCCGAGTGCCACACAACGGGTTCCCCGAACCCAGATGGTCACATGACCTCAAGCGCATTTCCCCCAAACACTAGAGGTTGTCAACTACCAGTGAAGGCCTTAGTTTAATAGTGGGGAAACTATGCCCTCATTTTTCAAAGTGTAGCACAGTGGAAAAATACAAACATACCAAATGTGGAAGCAGTAAACCATATAAAGCTGAAATGTAACACAGAACTGCAGTAAAAGATAATCAACAATCATATATATGAATATGATGCAATATATCCCTAATTATAGGAAAGCATCCAAAATAGGATACACTACAAACTAAAAAATATAGCACAAGGTACAAGTACAGCAAAAAAACAAAACAGCGCAATAGGAACTCAGTAGCATCACAATCCTAAGCTCAGTCTCATTCTCTCCTACTCCTCTCCAACAATCATGTACCTTTATCGGGACCCTTTCCCTTGTCGACACCTGTAGAAATATAATCTTTTTGGGCCCAAGACATTACTCAAACAGGGTGTGAAAAATAAATCCTAGTAGGAAACTAACAAAGGATTTTCCCCAACTATTAGTGAAAATGTGCAATAGTAGTGAGAAGTAATAAAATGCAGTAAACTATGAAGTTATCAAAAGCAACTATCCTATCAATTACATTAACATTTTAATAATCATTTAACAATTCCAAGCATGTTCATTATCTTGGAAGGTACAGAATAGAAAATGACCACAATGAACTTTAAAAGTATCCATTTTCCTCAGACATGAAAATCCTTAACCATAGGTAAGCAGAATCCAAAACCTTAGGTAACTACCCTCAGGAATAATGAATATTTCCCTCAGGCATACGATATATTCCCCTCAGGCCCAGAAGGTACTTCCCACATTAATAAGAATCATTTCCCTAAGGCTAAATAGGAAAATTCCCTCAGTCTAAACAAAACACTCCCATCAGGCTAAAGAAGTAACCTTGCCCTCAGGATAAACAAGTAACCTTTCTCTCAGGCTAAAAAAGTAACCCTACCCTCAGGCTAAATAATTAACCTTACCCTCAGGATAAACAAGTAACCTTACCCTCAGGCTAAACAAGTAACCTTTCCCTCATGCTAAACAAGTAACCATGCCCTCAGGCTAAACAAGTAACCTTGCCCTCAGGCTAAAACCGTAATCGGGCCGAGCCCAGTGTATAAGAAAGAAATTTAAATATTTCTTCCTCTCAAGAAAAACTCAAAAATGTTATAATCATGGCATACCCTCGGGTATCCTGGTAAAATGGATAAATAAGGGAAACACACCCCCACGGTGGCCCTATATCAAATAAATAATCTGAAACAATAATTTATACTTATTTATTATATTACCCATGAAATTCTAAGTATCTCATTAGTGAAATTCTCTACCAAACGACACCCCGAACATGGCCGCATGTCCGAACGTTTAAAATAATCAACTCTACAGATGGAATTAAACACAAGACCAACTTCCTCGATCTCCTCTGATTGATATACATGAACGATGCCTCTTGAAACCACAGAGAACGACATAGATTTGAGTTAAACATTAACCCGTTAAAACTCAAATAACATACCATTTGGAAAGAATTGGAAGGAAAGACTCTAGAAGAGATAATTTCTTACCCGCGTGGTCCAAAAAAGATCATCGGCGGAAATATCAGAGTCTTGGTGAGCGATCAAGAGCTCCTCCAAGTCTCGGTCATCTCTCTCGGTGATCTTGTTTTGTGTTATGCCTCCTCTTCCAAATAATGAGGCTATTGTATATTTTTAATGAAAAAACATAACTACATGGAATGTACTCTCAAGTGGCTGACATGTACATTCTTTTTAATTGTTCATTCGCGGCAACTCTCTACAGCCTTACTGTTCATCGGCCAACTGACTACATGGTGTGTAACACTAAGTACACAGAGTGTACTATCCATTTTACTCTTCATCTGTTCGCTAGTCTCCACTACCTTATTGTTCATTTTCCGACTGATTACACGGAATGTATTACCAAGTACACGGCGTGTAGTCAGTTTTTCCTACACCCTGAATCGCCGACCAGCCTACACGCTATGTATTCTCATCCCACACAGCTAAAGTACATGGCGTGTTGAAATTATATGGAGTGTACCCATAAATTTGGGATTGTCTCCCATTTTCCTTATTTTCTCAGAAAAATTGAAGGAAAAGGAAAATAATAAACTTATACCTCAAGAATAAGAACTGAGTTCTTACAGGAATCATCCACAAATCAATCTGATGCATGTTGTGACCAATGTTACACAAATTGTGTGGTTTGAGTGTAAAATTGACATTTAAGTAAAAATGTAAAGTGAGATACTCAAAAATAATAAAATGAATTCATATTGTTTTGATAATTTTGAAAAAAAATCCGTTATTCATTTTTGATGTCTAAGAATTTACCTCACCTTATTCTGATATATGGAGTTCCTGATATGACTCAAACTATCTCTTATCAGTTTTAAATAGAAATTTTAGTTCAAAACTAGTGTCGGTAATTTAAAACCAAGAAAGCATGCTTGGATTATCATTATAATTTATAAAATTGATTCATAAGTCATTTGTGACATGTAGGAAAAATTATCACATCAAACTGACACCCGATGTGACTAGTATGACTCCAACTGTGTGCTTTTAGTTCAAAATTCTACTTTAGTAAAAAAAAGTGACATAATAAAAACCAAAAAAATCATTTATTTTGTATAGATACATTATTGAAACAATCCATATGACATTTTTGATGTATAGGAATCACTTTCATGTCAATATGAGGAACAGTTTGATTGGTATGATCAAAGTTCATGTTTTCTATTTATAAATGAATTTCACTAAAAACCAAAAAGAATATACTCAAAACCAAGAAAATTAATTTATATTGTTTTTATACTATTTAAAAATCATCCATAATTCATTTTTGATGTGTTGGAATCATCCTCGACTCAATCTGATGCATGGTGTGATTGGTATAACTCAAGTGTGTTTTCTATATAAAATAAAAATTTTAGTAAAATAGAAAAATGTCATACTCAAAACTAAGAAAATGCATTCGGATTGTTTTTATAATTTAGTTAAATGCTCCATAAGTAATTTTTCACATGTAAGAGTTATCATTACCTAAATCTGATACATGGAGTACCTGATATTACTCAAAATTTCTGTTATGAGTTTAGAATTAACATTTTATTTCAAAATGTTCTTCACTCATTGAAAACTATGAAAACATTGTCATATTTCCATGATAATTTAAAAAAATGGCCGATAATTAATTTTAGTCATATAGGAATCCGTCTCACATCAAACAAACACTGGATGAAGCCAGTGTGGGTCAATGTGTGGGTTCTCTATTTAAAATAACATTTTAGTAAAACAAACAAGTTACATACTCAAAACCAATAAAACACATTCAAATTGTATTTATACATTAGTGAAAAGATCTATAAGTAATTTTTTATATGTAGGAATCATCCTCAACTCAATATGTTGTAGAGTGTGACTAGTACAACTCCAGTTTTGTAGTTCGAGTTTAAAATTTACATCTTAGTAAAAAAGACAAGAGACATACTAAAAACCAAGAAAAGGATTTTTTTTATTATTTGGATACATTATAAATATAACACCTCAATCATTAATTATGTATAAAAATTATATTCACTCCAACTTGATTCATAATTTACATGGTATGAATCAAATTGTACATTATTAGTTTAAAATTGACATTTTAGTTCGAAATGTGTGTCACACACTAAAATCCAAGAAAATGTACTCTTATTGTATGAAAAATTTATTAACATAATTCATAAGTAATTTTTTATGGGTAATAATTGTTATCATATCAAGTTAACACACCATGTGACTGCTATGAATCCTAGTGGGTGTTTTTAGTTTAAAAATATATTTTATTAAAAATACTATTAAAATACTCAAAACCAAGAAAATTAATTTGGAATGTTTCTATACTCTATGAAAATGATCCACAATTCATTTTTAACCATTATGAATTACAATAGGTAAATAAAATGCATGGTGTGACTGATATGACTCAAAGTGCATGTATTTAATTTTAAATGACATTTTAGTAAAAACTAGAAGTGACAAACTCAAACTCATGAAAATACATTTGGAAAGATTTGATACATTATAAAAATGATCCATATGTCATTTTACATATATAGGAATCAGCCACACCTCATTCTCATCTATGGTGTGACTAGTATTACTCCTTTTCTGTGTTTTTATTTAAAATTAACATTTTAGTAAAAAAAGAAAATAAAGATACTAAAAAATGAGAAAACACATTCATATTGTTTCAATAATTTAGTAAAATGATCCATAATTCATCACTGATGTGTAGGAATCAACTTCATCTCAATCTGAAACACGGTGTGCCTGATATGACACAAAGTATACCTTTTTATTTTAAAATTCACACATAATGTTCAATTTATTTCTTTTATAATATTTCTATCATAAGAATTGTTTTATTATATAGGTTGAATCTTCTTCTCTAGTTGGGGTGGTTAGTTTAGAAACTATTCAAATGACCGAAGGTTGAGGGTCAAGGAAAAAAGGAACATTGATGTTTTTGAATGTATGTGATAATTTTTACATACACATGTAATTTTAAAAACCAATGTTTGAAATATCTATAATACAAAGTTTTTATGCTATTAGTGTTGTTAAAATTATTTAAATTAAATTGTGTACTTTTTCTAGTAGTTTTTATATATTTTTATTCCTTTTAATGTTTTATTATTTGGTTTGATTTTAGAGGGATGCTGCATGGATTCTATAGTGTTGTAGTAGTGTAGGAGCTGGAATGGACTTTATTAGGGCTAAAATAAGTGTTTATAGAGATAACCTTTATCATAACCACATAAATATCCATGATAAATAAAATATATATCAGTGCTTATAAAATTTTCCTTTATCATCACTTTTTGGGAGTGCTGATAAGGGGTATCTTTATCAGTACTATTAAAAACATTTTTTATAATTCTTAGAGTACAAAATAAATTTATGTGCTTTTATAGGTGGCCTGAGTGACAGCATGAACTATATATCTGGGGTGATTCAATGAAAACCCATTCAAATTTCCAACATTTCCACGCTGAAAGAAATCAAAGGTATTATTCCGAAACACTATAGAAATTATGAAGGACAACTATTATCTAGAACAACTTTGAGACTCATCTCTCTTTCTCTTTACATTAAATAAAATCATAAAACAAACATTGGGAGAAAAAGGAACCAGTGTCAACCTTGACTTTCTAGCCCGGTCAAGCTCAATAATTTTTCATATTTCCAAGACATAAGTATCAAGAGAATGATTCAAAGTGAAACATGTGATCGGTTATCGGTTCAGAGACACATTTTAAACTATTGAACCATCATATTCTCATTTGATACAACCTCTCTAGAAATCTA
Source organism: Viscum album (assembly GCA_963277665.1). NCBI lineage: Eukaryota > Viridiplantae > Streptophyta > Magnoliopsida > Santalales > Viscaceae > Viscum > Viscum album. The sequence continues at coordinate 1,725,035,668 of OY728120.1, forward strand.
AAAAAGCGTATAAAAATAGTTCAGATATTTTGTCATCGACCTTTCAGCCAAATAGAGTTTGAGAAACTCCATGGATTCTTATAAGACCATTGAATATAGATAAAAATAATCCATAAAAATAACTCAAAAGTCTTTCCACTCTAAGAAACCATGCTTTTTCGTTTTCACCATCAAATCCCAATATCTCCTACTAGTCCCTCAAGATTCAATATTTCACATTTTGATTTAATCAAATCAATTATTTCCAGAACTCAAAAATGAGGTCAATATTTTTCATCCAATCATCATTCTAATTAGTACCATTCAAAACTAGTATAGATTGTTGTTTCTGATGAAGAAACTCTTGATAATGATCTCAAGATTTATCCATTCAAGGTTTCGGTATTAGATCCTAAACGAGAATGGGAGAAGGTAATTATCCCAATGTTTGGACAGTATGCACCATTATCCAAAAAAGATTCCAGTATAATGGAGGATTCTCTCAGTGGGGTCCACTATAAATTTCCTCCTATGTCCTGTTCAAACAACTTCTTAGATGGCTGATGTTACACAGCATCCATTTATAGCACTAAAACATCATCAAGGATACAAAGATAAACAAATAAAAAAAAATTCATGAATGAAAATTCCATCAAGAATAATTTAATATTGGGATTTCAATGTACTCATATCAAAAGCAGTGATAATAGAATAAATTAGATCAAATTATTCTCCCAGAAAAATTTACCCAAACAACATTGGTGACTTAAAGCTATTTATGATGAGTGAAGGTTAGTCACTCACTCATAAATACCTTTTAAATCCCAATAATCCAACCACATTTCTACCAGTACAAAATTACTATATACTGACATCAAGGAAAGTGGAAAAGAATAACCTAAAGGTTTGATACAACTTTTTCATGAACCATCATAGATATCTTGGTATGCCGATACCCATGATGGATCTGAAACAACCTCATGATCCCAAAATATTGGTAACTAGAACCTCTCATCATATAAAAAACAAAAGGGAATGGGTTTTCCCTAAAATATACAGAAGAGAAAAGATACAACTTAGTATGGTCAACACTTTGAAAATAGAAAGTTCCAGAATCAAACATGTAAAAAAATCCAAAAAATGATTCATCAAAAGACATCATATATTACATAATAAATAATCATCTATATCCCATGTAATAGGTTGATTCCATCTCCATTAGTCAGCTCCATAACTATGGGCCCCATGGATCAAGAACATCTCCCATCACTAGGTGTCACTTTCCCTTTTCTTAGACATGGTGTAATAAAATATAATAATACATAAATTAAATGGTAGGGTATTTTCCATATATCCCAGTAGGGTCTCACCACGTATTCCATAATCAATTAAATTATAATTAAAATAATTATTCTTTTAATATAAACAGAAAAAGGAATGGAATGGAAAAAGAATTAAAAAAAAGGAATGGAATGGAATTCACATATTTCCAACAGAAAAATATTTCACAATTAAAAGGTAGAAGATATATCAAAATAGGAATTGTAATGGAATAAAATTATATCAACGGTAATTCCCTTATTATAATTATTTTATATAGTATAAATCACATAAAATCACATTAAGAATAAAATATTAAATTGTAAATGAATAATTAGTGAAATAATTTGTATTTCTAGAAGTTATAGAACCTATACATATGTAATAGCAACTTGACCATTAGAATAGTAAAATAAATCTTATGAATATTAAACCAAACATTAGAATTGTAAACTCACTCGTGAATGTATAAATAAAATTTTGGCATCTTATAAATGAAAAAATGATTATATAAGTAAATAAATGGTTTAAAATTATTAATTATGTATAGGTATTTTTGTAAAACATAAATATTTAATTACAATATTCTGATTAAGTTAATAATTTAAAAGAAATTTTTTTCCACAAATAGTTTTCATAAATTAATGTTTTTTATATTATTATTATAAGAAAATTTTATGAGCCCTTAATTAATTTTTCAAAGTGTTACAAAATCTGTTATAATTTTAAAATAGGTATTTTCCATAAAAATGATATTTTATTTAAAAATAAAATTTCTCATATATAGAAAATTATTTTCAAAAATAGAGTTCAATTTTTAATTGTAGATGTTGAAAGAGGGTGGGGGTGAATTTTTTCTATTTTTCTATAATAGTTGAATTTTTTTGAATTGTAAAATGAGGTAATTTATAGCATATATACATTATAAGTTAAATTCACTTTTTATTGATTCGTCACTAATTTAAGAACCATAATATCATATTATAATTCTATAATTACATTATTTTTTCACGGAATAATTACTATTACTTATCTTCAGGATAAATAATAATCTAATAGAAAAAATAATGATAAAACACTCCTCTCATCCAATATAAATACCACCCCTAACCACATCTTATCCTCACACCCCTCAAGATTTTATCCTTGTCCAATTCTACTAAAATAACTTCCCAATACCCTTACCCATGTCCAAGAGACCATGGTCTCATTAAAAAACCAAAAACATTTCCCTACGGAGGTTTTCAAGGATGATAAATTCAAGAGGTAAAATCCTCTTTCTTTTCGTTAAATTTATTTTAACGTTTTTTTCTATTTTTTCTTTCCTCGCCTCAACTCATCAAAATAGTGTGTTAACCCTAGTAACTTAAATATTCTATAATTTTTTTATTCCAATTTAAAAATCCATAATCAAAACTCTTCTCCTCTTCCATTTATTCTAAAACTGAAAACGTCATCTGTGAGATTTTAATTTATTTCCTTCAAGGATGAAAAATTTTTATTTTCCATTACTACCTTCTAGGATGGTATTTAAAAATAATAATTTTTTAAATATATCATTAATATTATTTTATAACCCTTTGTATGTTCTATAAGTGTCATATTTATACGATACTAAAATATAAAACAAAATGAGTTCATTATGGTCGGAAACCGCCAAAATCAACCGAAACAATTATCTTTAACAATCTATATAATGATTCATCATAATGTCATATAAAAAATGATATATAATTCCAATTAGACCTCTTGAGTATCATTAATAACATATAATTTCAATTCTATATAATTATCCCCACTTTACATAATTTTACATATAGGTAAACATGTAAACTGATCAAGAAAATCGAGGAAACGAATGCTCCCAGACAACGAAGTCATATCTTATAACGAATAAAAAGGGCCATAAATGATCTTAATAAAATTATAATAAATACAATACGTGTATAACTATTCTGGACATAATGTAAGGGATTCTACCCAAACCCCCATTTTTCCTTTGGGTTACTACTTCTATATAATTAATCCAATGGAATTATTTTTTTTTCATCTTATAAATGTGCTTTATATGTTAAAAACACATATTTATCAATAAAATTATCCTTATTTGATGAGAAATAGATGTTTTAAAAAGGATACCTTTTCAAATATTCTCAACAAGCAAGCCTGGTTAAAGGAAATTTCATGATATTTTACCCATTCTAATGTGTTATCCATAATCTATTTTAAGACACCATTATTTTTATAAAATCACAAATTTTATCATGAAGATATATCATGATTCATTTTTAGTTCTGTTCAAAAAAGTAATCCTTTTTTTAAAGACTCTTCAATATTTTCTCTTAAACTCGCACTAAAGTGGATAATTTCTAAATTTTACTAAAAAAATTTATAAAAAAATCAATTAAATTAGACACCATTTTTCATTATCTTTTCCTATTTTCCTTTATGAATTTATATGTATTTTATGAATCCATTCGTTTATAGACACTTTTATGATATTTCCATTTGAAATTCGCTATGACATGATTATGATTCCCATTCATTTCCACGGGTAACCCTTATGTTATGTTTGATTCCTTATGTATGATTCTTCATGTAGAACACATATTGATGAAACATTTATGATGGATTTGCCCATATATAGCCCCATATCAATGTATGATGTTTGGTCTCATGAAATGTCATGATTGGACAAGTAGTTAACCTGATTTCATTATGGGACTTTTTTCACCATAGCTTGGAAGATAAAATTGACTCATGTCAGTGTCATGTTATATGATGTTTCCACATTCCTATGATGTCATGGTAATATTTTCCCACTTTATATATGTTATTATTACTTATATTTATTCATTTTACTAGCCGTTATGTCATCATGTTGTGTATTCTAACCTTTTTGTTATGTTTTCTTCCTATCCTTTTTCCGATATTCGACTTCTTAACTCATACCTTTTGTTCGTGTATTCCCCAAGTTATCCTTTTCTGATATAAGAGCTAAATGGATTTTGTACCATATGATAAATATTAAAAAAATTATTTTATTTTGGATTCGTGATGTTTAATTATGTACTTAATATCTAGGACAGTAGACATTAAAATCCTTGACTTGTAATTTGAGGTTTAATTATGCTTAAAATCATATAATAATATTTATAAAATGATACAGTCACTATAGTTGGTATCAGAGTAAAAGTTTAGTTATTTTTTGGATTAGTATTATAATACTATATTGAAAACCTTAGGGATAATAATATATATATATAATCCATAATTTTTGGTAAGTGTAGAGTAAGTTTTTTATCAACAAAATGCATCCATGTATGGATACTACAAGTGGATGTTGATCTGGAAAAAATGTACCTAGGGGTAAAAACTCCGACAAGGTGTACTGGGCCTAACATGGGGTAACCTAATACACAAAAACAGGCCAAACTGTTCACCTAGATTGGAACTCTCAGGGGATATTATTTTCTAAATTAATAATCTCAGTACAAACCATTATTAATGGAAAAACATTATCATAACAGTATATGTAAGGAAATTGATATTTTAATAACCTATATTGAAACCTAGAAACCATCGGTTAGGATATATTATTCCTCTATAATCTTATCATTTTATATCGGAAGTTTCTTTTTACGTGCATATTAGCTAAGTATTAAATCCCCCTAATTGAACTATATTTTTCTTAGTTAATGGCAGGAAATATAAGAACTCATTAAAACAGTAAATGTGATAGGTAATGTGATTATTTCCCTAATTAAATTTCAAATATGACGAGAATGGGTGCTCCAAACATTATGACATTACATTCTCATCTGGATCGATTTATGAATAATAACATGAATCGCGTGGAACTACCTCCCTCTCCCAAGAAAGAGAAAGTTTCCCTTGAATCCTTTATGCAGAAAATGCCTCCCATGTTTATTGGATCTTCTTATCCCATCCTCAGACAACAATATATTAACTCCACTGAACAGATAGAATCTATCGTCTAGTGAACAGAATAAGGGAAAGTTATACAGGTTGTCTATCATTTTGATGGGGAACATGATCATTGGTAGAAACTGATCAAGAATAAAATTTCCAAGGAGGAAATAAATTCCATAGAATGGTAAGGTTTCAAGAAAATATTTTTCAATAAATATTTTCCTCAAACCCTCTATCTTAATATGGAAATGGAATTAATTGGACTGAAGTAGATGGGAGACGAGTCTATTGGGGCGTACAAGGAAAACATTACAAGTCTTGAAAGATACACCTTTGGCTTTGTCATGAAAACTAAATGAACGGTGGATTGCTTATTTATTGGAATAATGCTGAGATTACCAAAATAATTATATATTTAAGATGTTGATAGTTATGAGTATATTGTATTTTATTCCCATATGTTTTAAATAGATATTGGAGACACTTAGTGGTCTCATAGGATTAGTGAAAAAAAGAGAAAAATAGAGTTTAATATGGGTGGATCAAAAATAAACACCATTATGTAAAGAAGACTCAATATCCCACATGTCAAAAGTGTGGGAAGAAGCATCCCAAAAATTGCTTAAAGGGAACCAAGATATGCTTCAAATTGGGAAGAGAAAGGAATATGTAAAATAACTATATAAGGGATATAAAAACACCCACTAATGAGGAAGAATAAAGGAAGTTTCATATCAACACACAACCTAAACTACAATGTTTCAAATGGAAGAAACAATGTAATTATTCCATCCACTTCCCTAAGACAAGGGTTTTTGGTGGAAATCAACAAAAACAACCTGCATGGAAACAATGAAGGGAATATGTTATAACTACTACTGAGGTGGAACCCAACAATGATGTGGTGACGGGTACATAGGTTATTCATTCAATACTAGTAAATGTACTATTTGATTCTAGTTCTATGCATTCTATCATATCGTTCAATTTTAGTAGAACTATTCATTTGCCACCTCAAAATTAGGAGGTTGATTTATCTACGAGAACATAAAATGTGGAAATTGTTTCATCCAAATATTATAACTCCTCACTAGTTAATGATTATTTACTGAACCTCTAAGAAAATATTTTCATACTCCCTTTGGTAGATTTTGATACTATATTAGTGCTGGATTGGCTATATTTCTGAAAATCCAACATCAAATGTTTGAAAATGGATATCACTCTTCACATCCCAAAAAATCCTCCAATTTTGTACAAGTGAAAGGAGGAGAATAAATTTTCATTAGAATCATCATATAAATTGTGAGTATTATTTACTTATGATAAATCATATCTAGCTCAAATGAGTTATACAAAGGATGTAGTCAAGAATAAAGACCTCCCATTGTGAGAGACTACACTGATGTGTTCCCACGAAGAGTTTCCTAGATTTATTGTTGATCTAGAGGTTGAGTTCTCAATTGAAATTGTTTATGGATCTCTACCTATATCAAAGACACCTTACATAATATCCACCATTGAGTGTAATAACTAAAGAAGTAGTTACAAGAGAATCTGGACAAGGGTTTTATATGCTTGAGTGCTTCACCATGGGGTGAACCATTCTTCTTCATCAAGAAAAATTATGGATCAATGCATCTCTGCATTGATTATCATGACCTCAAAAAAAAAGAATGATAAATAAAAATATTCTCATTCTATGGATGGATAACTTGTTTGATCAGCTACATGGGACCAGTAATTTCTTTATGGTGGGACTTTAGTCTGGATATCACCAATTAAATGTGAGGAAGGAAGATATTACCAATATTACCTTTAGAACAAGGTATGGACACTATAAGATCATATTTATGCCTTTAAGAATCACTAATTATCCATAAATTTTCATGGACATAATGAATTGAGTCTTTAGATATTACCATGAAGAGATTTTGGTAGTCTTTATTGATAATATTATAATATACTCCAAGAGAAAGGAGGAACATGAGGAGTATTTGTGTACTATTTAAAAAAACTACAAGAGAAACTATATGAAAATTATAGAATAATGTGAGTTTTGAATGGAGGAAGCTTTAATATTGGGGCATGTAATCACTAGAAAATGGATATCTGGGGGCGCTTCTAAGACAAAGTCAATTGAAAAGTGGCCCATAATGACATCTGTAATAGAGATTCAAAGTTTCCATGGTCTATATAGGTATTAATAATGATTTCTGAATAACATATCATGGTTATGTAACCCACTAACTAATCTAACTTATAAGGGAGAAATTTTTTTCTAGACACGTAAATGTGAATACTACTTTAAAGAGTTGAAAAGGAGGTTAATCACTCCACTAGTGCTCACAATACCAAAAATAGGGGAACACTTTGTGGTGTAAAGTGATGATTCAAAAAAGGTATTAGGATATATACTAATGGAAAATGATAAAGTGATAGCCTAATCTTAAAAGATGTTGAAATTCATGAGCAAAAAAATCACATGCCTGATTTGGAGTTGGCAGTTGTGTTCTTTGCATTGAAAATATAGAATCATTATCTTGATGGGGAGAAGTGTGATATATATACTAATCACAAGACTCTAAAATATATATTCACACATAAGTATCATAATTTCACCAAAAAGACGGGTAGATCTCATCAAAGATTACAAATTTTCCGTCCACTATCATCCTAATAAATAAAATAAGCTTGAAAATGCTCTATGTAGAACGGATAATTCATCCTTATCAATGATGGGAATTTAAAAGGATCCAACATTCATAAAAATTCAAAGGATGGACATGGGAATCATTAAGGAAGAAACATCATAAATCCTCACTCAAATGATTTCTCAACTATCACTCCTGGAGAAAATAAATAATTCTAAAAGAAGTGGTGTGGAAATTCAGTAGAAGGTGAAATCTATGAGAAATTGGAAATCTTTATTTTTCAAAATGGATGAAGAAGGAATCATGATATTTGGGTAATGATTATGAGAACCATCCAATCGAGATGAAGAGAAGGAACTTATGAATGCTGCACATAGCTCAGCCTCCTCAATCCACCTAGGGAGAAAAATGATGTATCGAGATATTCAATAGCACTATAGGTGGGAAAATATGAAGAAGGAGAACACTAAATATATATATCACATTGTCTGGTGTGTCAAAAAGTGAAGGATGAAAGGTAATAGTATAATGGAATTATGAAACCAAAACCCAAACTAAGATGGAAATTGTAAAACATCTCCAAGGACTTTGTCGTTGGAAATCTAGATACAATTCGAGGAAAAATGTTATATGGGTTGTTTAGGATCATCTTATAAAGGCATCTCAAATTTTTTCAATTAGAGGGGACTTCTCACTAGATCCAATTGCATGGATATACATCAGATAAGTGTTGAGGTTTCACGGATTACCACAATCAATTATATCACATCGAGATACAAGATTCTCAACCAATTTCTGGAAAAGACTCCAAGATGCTCTGAACACTGAGCTAAACTTCAGTATGGCTTATTATCCTCAAATTGATGCCCAGTCTAAGAAAACTATTTTGAAACTATAATAAATGTTTTGAGTGTGTTCTATGGACGTTAAAATAGGATGGGACCAACATCTACCTCTATTTTAATTCTCCTACAATAATATTTCCCACTTTAACATCCAAATGGATCTATATTAATCCCTTTCTGGGAAAATATGTAGAAAATCCACATAATAAGATAAATTTGGTGAACATAAGTTGATAAGACCTGAAATGTTCAAAGAAATGGAGGAGAAGGTGAAAAACCTTCAGTATTATATTAAGGCATCCCAAAGTCAAAAAAAAGAGATAAGAATACAATAATCAACAATAATTTGTGTTTATGGTTGAATACATGGAATTCTTCTAGATATCTCCATGGAAGAGAATTATGAAATTTTTCAAGAAATAAAAGCTATGACCCAGGTACGTCGACCCCATCAAGATTCTTGATCATTTCGGAGATATGGACTACCGACTAGAACTTCCACCTATCATACCTCAAATTCATGATGTATTCCACATATCCATCTTGAGGAAGTACATACTATATCCCTCACATGTATTGAATTTAGAGGTGGTTATATTATAAAATGATTTATCTTAAGAGGACCAGTTCAAATAGATATTGGATCCTAGATATAAAGTTCTACACAACTACACAACTCACTTGGTCAAAGTACTATGGTGAGACCATAAGTACAAAGAGGCAACGTAGAAACCTGATGAAAGTGATAAAGTCGAATTACCCACACCTGTTTTCAATATAGAATAAAAAACGAAATTTTGTGGGTATAATTTTATAAGGGGGAAGAATGTAACAACAAGAAATTATATCAATAGAAATTACCTTATTATAATTATGTCACATAGTAAAAATCACAAAAAAGTCACATTGATAACACAATACAATCTTTATAAATTAAGACCGAATGAAATAAGAGATATTTTTAGTCAACGAGCCCCTACCCGAGTGGTAAGGGCTCCTTCTTGGCATACAAGAGACTTGGGTTCAAAACCGGGTGGAGGAGAATTTCCGAGGGGTACTATAGTAGAACTGTTTCAGTGTTGTAGCAGTACTGTAGCAGTCACTGTAGTAGTTACTATTCGGTACTGTAGCAGCTGGAACTATTCACCCAATTTGGGCCTTCGGGCCACCGGTTTGTGCCTACAGGTCTCCAAGGCCTTCGGGTCAACAAAGGCTTTCGGGACATAGGGTCATTGGGTCACGTAGTCCATGGAGTATCCCAGTTCTTATAGAATAGGCCCCATAAGAGAATCAGAGCAATTGGAGTAGCAGCCACCAGATGTAGAGCTAACCAAATTGGAAAAATGAAAGGTTATGGAAGCCGTCATCAGGACCAGGCACTATGGAGCTTTGTATGGTTAAATGCTAGCTGATCAGCAATTCAAGGTGGGGAGCTTAGGAGATCAATGTTTCAAGATGCTGGGGCGGGGCAGTTCTAGTGGGCTGGGCCTTCGGGTCATGTAATAGGCATGGTATGCCTCTGGGCCATCGGGTCATGTATTGCGGGTCATGTCAGGCCTTGTGCCTTGGGCCTACGGGTCATGTATGGGTTCCCCTTAAACCCTTAAAAAGGGGGATTGTCTATAATAAAATAAAAATAAGGCCTTCAGGCCATTCGGACCAAATAAGAGTTATTTTTAGAAGTTAAAAAACCTATAACTACGAAATAGTAACTTGACCTTTGGATTAGAAATATGACCCTTAAAAATAGTAACCCGGCCAATAAAATAGTACCATCACACATGAAAGTATAAATAAATTTTATACATCTTATAAATGAAAATATTGGAGTACAAGTAAATAAATGGTTTAAAAATTATTAATTAAGCGTTGGTATTTTTAGTAAGTAATAAATATTTAATTAAACTTTTACGATTAGGTTAATTATTTAAAAGAAAAATCATTTACATAAAATGTATTCAGAAATTAATATTTTTTATCTTATGATTATAAGATAATTTTATGAGACATTAAATAATTTTTTAATGTGTTACAAAATCGGTAATAATTTTAAAATTGATATTTTCCAAGTAAATGATGATATTATTTATAAATTAAATTTATCATATTTAGAAAATTATTTTCATAAACATGATTTCATTTTTTAATTCTATTCATTGAAAAATGGTTAGGGTGGATTTTTTAGATTTTTATAAAATGGTTGAATATTTGGTGAATAGTAAAATACGGTAAAATATTGTATATGTACATTATAAGTTAAATTAACTATTTGAAAATTCAAGACCAATGTAAGCACCATAATCTCAAATTATCATTCTCTATTTACTATATTTATTTATTTAATAACCACAATTTATTGTCTTGAGTAAAAATAATAAACTAATTAATAAAATAATGATAAAACACTCTTCTCCTCCATTATAAATACCATCTCTCCCCACCTCTTCTCCTAGTACATCTCAATCTTTTATCCTTAATTTTTCTATAGTTAACATTATGTGACCCTCCCACAAACTTGGATACCTTTTTCTCATAAAATACTGAATCCTTTTGCCTAAAGGGGTTCTCAAGGATGAGGAATTCAAGAGGTAAAATCATATTTCTGTTCTTTTAATTTATTATCAAGTTATTTTCTTTTCCTTTTCTCTCCTAACATCTCCTCATCCATGTTGTCTGATTACTCCATTACCATACATACATTTTATTTTTATTTTTATAATGGAAAAATCCCTAATCAAACCACTTATTTTCATCCTTTTATTCTAAAAATAAAAACGTCATCCGTGAGGTGTTAATTTATCAACTTGAAGGATGATAAATTTTCATTTTTAATTACAACCTTTAAGGATGGTCTAAAAACAATTATAATGGTTTAAAAATATTTTGAAATTTTTTATGGCCTTTTTTTGTCTTGTATCTAAAAAAAATTAAATAACACTAAATGATAAAACAAAACGAGTTTGGTAAAGTCGAAGACTGCCAAAATCAACCAAGACGATAATAGTTAACTATTTATCTAATGAATAGTCCTCATTTCATGTAACCAAATGATATATAAGACCAAATGAACATATAAATGATCATTAATAACATATAATTTATATTCTAGATAATTACCCCCACATTACATGATTTTTCATACAACAAACCAATCATGAAAACCAAGGAAATGAATGATCCCAAATGATGAAATTATATCTTATAACACATTAAAAAGGTCATAAATGAAATGAAATTATAATAAATAATTTAAGTAATAAAATTTTATTAACTAACTTATTAATTTATTTACTTTTATTATCTGGGACATTATGATCAAGTGTAGAACTGTTTCAGACATAAGGTCTGGGACTCTATTCAAACCCCGATTTTTTATTCAAGTTACACTTTCTATCTATTTACTCAAATATAATGATTGTTTATTTTTTACTTATTATAAATTCTTTTTATATGTTCCAAACTCATATATATATATATATATATATATCAAATAATTCTTCTTTTCAGGGAAATACATGTTATTAAAAGGTTCCCTTCTCAAATCTTCCCGATAAGCAAGCCTGATTAAAGGGAATTTCCATATTTCTTACCCATTATCATGTTATATACAATATATATTTTAATAAAAAATTATTCCTATAAAATCACTCATTTTCTCATGAAAAAATATAATGGTTCATTTCTGGTTTTTTGAAAACAATTATGCCTTTTTTGATTTAAAGACTATAATATTTTCCTATAAAACCGAACTAAATTGGCTAATTTCTTAAATTTCCTAAACATTGTTTTAAAAAAATCACTTAATTTGGACACCATTAATCATAATCTATTCATATTTTCCTTTATTAATGTCCATGTCTATTATAAAATCATTCTTTAATGGACATTTTTATGATACACCCATTTGCAATGCCTTATTACATGATTATGATACCCCTTCCTTTACATGGGTAACCCTTCTGTAATGTTTGATTACTTATGTTTGATTATTCATGTGGAAAACATATCCATGAACATGTTATGAGGGGTTTCACAAGATAGTTCTTCAATTTATCGGGTAATGTTTAGTCTCATGAGATGTCATGTTGGGACAAGGAGTGAACCCGAATCATTTATGGGAATTTGTCCACCATATCTTAGAAGCTTGCATTGACTCATCTTAATTTCATATTATATGATGTTTTCCCATTCCTATTATTTCATGGATATATTTCCCCTTGTTATACAAGTTATTATTCCATATGTTTATTCATCTTCCATGCCTTTATGTCATTATGTTATGTATTCTAACTCATGTGTTATGTTTTATTCCTATGTTTATTCCCTTATAGGGATTTTCACCTCATCCCTTTTGTTCTTGTATTCCATAGGTTATCCTATGTTGATATAAGGGATAAATGGATTTAGGATATAATAATTAATATTAAACAAAATATATTTTTATTTAGGTATCGTGATCCTTATTTATGTACATAATCTCTAATAGACTAGAATTTACAATTATTGGCGTGTAATTTGAAGTCTAATTATGCTTAAAATCATGTAAATATATTTGTAAAAGGATAGGGTCTCTCTAGGAATATAGAATCATTTTATGTAAAATCTATATATCTAAATTTTATATAAATAGTTTTCCATGAATAAAACAGTTCAATAGTCAATGGAATGTAACCATAAAATTCTACATATCACAGAACAATTTCAATTCATACAATCTTTTTTCTTTCAAATCCAACCAACAATTTCAATTCCATTAAAAGTAAGTGTTTTTTACAATTTCTACACCCTTTTCAAATTCAAACATCAATAATGTTAAATATAGGTTTTTAAATAATCTAAAAACTCATTTAAAATCAATCAAGAAAAATAACAGTTTATATTTAGGTTAAAATAATATATAACCACCAACCTTTAATTAGCGATTGATTCAACACCCACAAAGGTAAATTCCAATTAATAATGAAGGTGAAGTCAATAAAAAATAGAAACCTAGATCAAAAATCATCAGGATAATATTGATATTCTATATGAAGTCATCAGATCGTGATGCTCTCAAATAACGGTAGTGGAGATAAGGAGAAAACTATATTAATGAAACTCAAAAAAAATCAAACACCAAATCGAGACATCCAGAAGGGAAGAAATATCCGAAAATCACATGGTTTTTACCAAGGGGTTTGAGGAAATATTATTCTTGAAAAAAGAAATAAGTTTTAGTCTACAACATATAAAAACACTCCAGGAATGTGGAATCAATGTCATGAATCCTCTCTTCAGGATGTGAATATCCTAAGTGGCAGATACGCTAAAAAAGGTTCAACTTGGGTTAAAAATCCAGATCCCAAGAACATCACATTGTGAAAATATTTTTTGGACTATATATTTTTCATGTCATGGAATGGATTCATGGATTCTTATGAGAAATTGATTCATGTCCTGAATCTTATTCAAAATAAAAATGTGTTCCAACAAGTAGTTCCAAGAGTAGTTCTTTTAGAAAAGTCAATTAAGTCTCTGAGAACATATAAAAAACAAAACATACCCTTTAAAACCTTAGAATAATTTATTACTAGGATCCATTAAGTCAAAAAAATATTTCCCAAAACATTAGTTAATTTTACCCTACAAAATCTCTCCATCCTTAGAAGGCCTGAAACACACCCAAACAAAAGGGAATCAAAACAAGAGTCGTGAAATACCAAAAAACGGTAATAGGATATTATACCTCATGTTAATCTCATCATGTACATTATTTATATTCTGTATAATAAAATTAATCAATTATTTAATTTCATAAAAAATTTCCAATTTTAACCCTTTTCATTAAAACTGTTTATATCATTTTTTACCATGACATAATTAATTACATTATCAGTTAAGTTTGCATCGGGTGTTTTGATGATATTCGGCTCATATATCCAAAATGACTTCAATAGTATGACTATGGATAAAATGTTATTATTCCATCACCCCCTAAAAATTAATCATGATATAATTATCTTTTTTATATATAAAATATTATTTTAAAACCAATAATGATTTATTCTTATGAAAAATGTATTAAATTATAATTAAGGAGACGACGTATTGTATGTACCCTGGTTTAAAATTTATATTTCTCATTAAATTTGAAGGAAAAAAGATAAGAACTATTTTATAAATGTATAATAAATAAAATATTCCCTCTCTAAATACACATATATATGTCAACCATGTGATTACATGATAATAAATTGATCACATCACTTTGTATATGTGGTAATCCAAAAGTACACGTGAATGACGTTACATTTTTTTATAAATGGAAATGTAGGAAAGTATAAGATATATTATTTTTAAATAATAATAATTTAATTAATATCATATTTATATATTAACTCCATTATTATAACCAGTTTTGGGAGTTGGTGATGTAAAATGAATTACATCTATTTGTGAGGTGGTACTCTATCATACACACAAATTACAGTTGTGTTTTCTATTATATATAAGAATAGATGGATATAGTTTATTTAATTAATATAATAAAATAATTTTATAGGAGTTCTATACCAAATGACTTCCAAGGATGGTTTTATGATCAAATAAAAGACTCTAAGACATGGTTAGGGATGTTAATAATGGATTTTTATTTTTATTGGAGACAAATATTTTCATTTAGTGTGTATAGGAAATTATATGGGGGGTTTTTTATAAGAGGGGGAGAGGGGACATTTGGAATTTTTAAAGAGATTAGAACATATTAATGTGTTACTCAAACAAATGGATCCAAAATAGACTATTTTGGAATATGATACTGGATGGGGTCTAAATATGGAAATAATAAATAATTTATAGAAGTATTTAGTTCATTTTAAACTATATCAATTTATTATAACCCCCATGAAAAATAATTTTAACCTTGTCTATGGTAACATATTTTTCTATTTTTTATATTCATTATGACTAAAATTTAAGTTGCCCTTATTACAAAATGTTAAATATATTTGTTTCCAAATATTGAATCCATTTTATAAAGTTCAATTCACCTAATTCGTATAATTTAATTAATAATTAAACTGTAAAAACATGATGAAATGTGTTTGTTCTGAAAAATGACATTTTAATTAAAAAAATATTCCAAATTATAGTATATTATTTATTCTAATAAAATTAATTGTAATAATTTTAATAAAAATAGACTAATTAAATTTAAAAATAATCCTAAGATATAATCTGACTATGTAAATACCTTTAATGACTGAGTGTTTTCAATAAATATTATTATTTATCCTTATCAATTAAAAAATAAAACATTTTAGAAACTTATAAAAATTCACCCTAAGATAATTTTGAAATTATAAAATGAAAAACTATTCTCATTTTTCAAATTATTATTATATAATTTGGAAATAAATATTTTAAATATAATCACATAATTCATGAAAACAATATTTGGATAGAAATAATTCTTAATCTATCTCTCCAAAAAATTACATAATATTATTATAATCAATATAACTCTATAAAATATAACTAATTAATACAATGAGATATGAAATTTTTATATGTTAACATTAAATTGGTATATACATGATTGACATAGGAGATGTGATGGGGGACCTTTAAGTGATAATATATAACCTCAACATGTTTAAGGATCTTAAAGTGATTGATGTATCTAGGGATAAAATTTCATTTCTCTCTAAATATCATAAACAATTTTTATAGAGATATAGAGTGAAACACATTATAAAAAACTTTAAATTATAGATCTCTTCAAATATTTTCAACATAACTCATATATCAAATTTGTGCCATTTTTATATGTCCCTAAAATGTTTTTAAATTCTCGGTATTTTCTTAGAAAAGGGAAAGACATTTTAAATTTATTCCCCAAAATTCATCCTAACATGTTGGATTCCTATATCTCTTCCCATAAAAATCGCCATATGGTTCCATTTTGGTTCTATAATGGATATTTTTTATATGAGAACATTATAATAGGAAGATGTAAATCCCAACATCCTTTAAAATACATTGAACAATATTTCCACATATACTCTAGTGTTTCAAAGGATATATTAGACTAGAAAAATTTCTATGGTTGGAAATAAATGATAAATTAAACTCAACCAAGAAAACTTAATGAAAATTTTTGTATAGTCTAAATTTAAAATGTGGATCCTGAATAGATATAATAGATAGGGAAACTCCATGAATACTAACCACCACATTAACTTAAATCATGGAAATATTATTTAGTAAAAAGTCCTCTCTTATATAAAAAAATGTGTGGACTTTTTAAGATAACCAACTATAAGCCATGTGGAATTGAGACCTTTAGATTTCTTGGGCAGTCCAGTGATGAAACCCATAGTTATTTTTTCCCATTTCCATATAGGTATAGGTAATGGTCCTATCATCCCCTTTGTCTTATATTAATATACCTAAATATGCCGACATACCAAGCATCAAGATATATACTATGTGATTGAGAACTTTATGTAATCCCGCCAGAATATTTGTTTCATGTATCTATACATATTGTAACCTCAAAAATGGATATATAAGGTTATGATATGTAAGTCATATGAAATCTCCATCATTAGTTCTAATGAAAATGTCACACATTTCTAATTTTCAAACTGTATAACTATTTCCTTATTAAATTTGATCTTCAAAATATTTTATTCCTTTATTTTTATATCTATGTCATGCTTTTGGGATTTATTGATCCTTACATGAAAATTGTGTTGACCATAAAAATATTCCAGTCATTATCTCTCTACATATCCAATGAATTTAATATTCATCCTTTTTCAATCTATGAGTATTCAGTATTTTTTAATCCTAATAATGGAAAATGTACCATGACCATTTCTACTCAAATAATAAGACCACTTTTTTACTTTACAATGTTGTAATATATTGGGCATTCATAATCATTTATTATCGACAACAATTATCTTTGAAGCATGTTTAAATCCTTTTTGTGAAGATATATTTCAAACTATTGTGGTCAATAAATATGCCTAACTTCTTAACCTAATTTTAATACCAGCAAATTCTCAATGAAATGATCATGGCTAAAAATTCAAAATCATGTGTTGGGGAATTTTTCTCCTATGTTTTTATTTAGGGTGTTGCATAATAAATTATCTTTTCAATTTGAATTAGGACACATCCAAAGCCTTTTTTTCAAGAACCATCCCCTAAGGCCCGTTCTACGACTACCCCAAGCCCACCTTCCATACTCTAGGGGTTGGAGACTAGTACTAGAAATGAATTTCCTTAGAAAGGGAAAGCATGCCTCAAAACATGTACACACACAGATAGGGCACACTATGCACAAGTAAAACACAATGAAAGGAAAATGGTACAACAACTACATAATGTAAAATTAAGTACTGAATAAAAGGGTCCAAAATTCAAGCCCAACTAAAATGGAAATATAGAAAAACTGAAAATAGCTTCTAAGGTCGTCTGCCAAATATCCTACCTGAAAGTTACATACAACTTGTCACTACATCTCTCCATGTCCACCGGTCACATCTGTACACCGTCTAGTCCTAGATCCTCACGACTCAGTCAAATCTACATGTCGTCTGTACAACAAACAATTAGGTGTGGGTGCATCCCAAGCATGAGTGAGTATAAAAATACCCAGTAGGGACCCCGAGACCCCCGATGGACTCTCAGAATTCCACAAAGGAAAAACCACAAAGCATGATCTAAAACACAAACCACAAAAAAAAAGACACCTCACACCAGGTATATTCATGGGTAGTAACAGTAACATCATTAGTCACATCTTCAAACACCTCATCTGCTGGAGAACTCCTCCTCTATTGAGTATAGTGGGCTTGCCAAATCACATAGAGGTTCTTCCCACTAACCTTGAACTGCATAGGTACTCCTCCCCATCGCGTGTTGTGGGTCTATTGGGTCACACTGTGCCGATCCCCACCAAGTACTAGTTAGGTACTCCTCCTGTCGCATACCATGGGACTGCTGGTTCACACAGAGCCACTCCCAACTGTGGGCCTGAAAAGTCACACATAGGTTCTTCCCACCCAGCTGGTGAGTCACACATAGTCTAATGTCAGTAGTCTTCAGGTCTCAGCCATTCGTAGTTTTCTGTATGTAGCATGCTTTGGATAACCTCTCCTCAATCCGTTGGTCATATTTCAATTGGCACAAAGTCCCTCAAAGAAGTAACCCAATGATATTCCATGTCATATGGGTTCCATCACAATAGACAGTGCATCAACTGGACGCCCAGTATGTAAGTTATAGGTATTTTAGTGTCGAGGGCCCGGTTGGATTCTTGTACAATCCAACCTGGCCAAACTCGATCTTTCTCTAAGTCTCTAGTGAAGTATCTCAAAAGAAACTCCTCATCCTAAGTTTTCTGTCAAAGTAGATGGTTCATCAAATAGACATTCAGTTTAGGAGATATGCCCATTTAAGTGTATTTGGGAAAAAAATGGGTCTGGGTACGGTCCGACCCAGTCGGACCACCCGGCCCAGCCTGCTGGGCCCAGCCCAAAGGGGACTAGGCTCAACCCGGTATAGTTGGGCCTGGTCTGACCTTTTGTGTCGTGGGTTTGGCCCGCTATTCTGTGGGATCGGCCCACTGGACTGTAGGTCCAGCCCAGCTCACTGAACTGGGTCCAGCCCACCGAGTTGCGGAACAACTCAGCCCACTGGTTGAGCATGAGGGTCCACTCCCCTCCCAAATGGATTCGGTTGTTTGGGTCTTTAATTTCACGATACAAGTTGGCATCGCACCTCATGGATGATCCGCGTGGACCGGGCTGTTACGGACCTACAGGAACGGGTCCTCCCTCTATGCCAACTTGAAGTTGTGGCCCTCCTCCACAGCATGCCGACATAGTGCACCTCCTGGCTCAACACCATTTTTGGATGGTGCTGCACCACCTGACCGGTCCACGCGGACTGACCCGGAATGGACCCACGGGCACAGCTCCGCCCATAGCTGTGGATTGAAGCCTTGTCCCTCATTCATGGTGCACCACCATAGCACACCGCCCCAGTTCAACAGGGTTGTTGCTGGTTGGCCGCAACTTTTTCTTCCATGAAACCATTGAGCACCGCAGTTCCTTCACATCCAGAGGGTGTCAGTCGCCCCCTCCCTTGGTCTCCAGCGCTATCGGGCTGAAATAGCTTCCATAGGCCACTATTGAAGCTCCATTTGTTTTTTTATTCTCTTTTAAATGTTCAGGCCTCCTGGTACGGTGCCTACACTATTTGGCTCTTCGTTCCACCTTGCCGCAATGTATTCTGGTTTCCCACAAAGAACACAACCGTAAACGAGTTCGACAGAGGTTCCAGGCCTTATTCATTTCTCCCTATCCCTCTGCATTAGAATAATAACAAGGGAACAATTTCTAGAAGGAAACAACTCATAGGTAAACATTGAAACCCCCTATATTTTTTCCATTGGAAGTCACTGCAGATGAGGAAGCTAGGTCTGTGTCCGAAGATGTTCGTTGGTGCTTTCCCTCATCTATCAATCCCTCCAACAAAAGTCTCCCGATCACCATTCTTCATTTGAGTGGGATTTCATTGGCGTTTCATCATAGAATCCTCTCTTTGATCTCCCAAAAATCAATCATGAGATTTGATTAAGTAGAAGAAAAGACCGGAACAATGCACCGCACAATTAATGGGGCTCATTAATTAGTTTAATTAATAAACCTATTAATTTTCCCAAGGGTGTGGTTACTCAACCTATTAATTCTCCCAAACGGTAGGTTAAAAAACCTAAGGGTCAATCCATTAAATGGTATGACATTGCATTGTGGTCCTGCCGCTATTTTTCCAATGGTTGCAAAAAGAAAAATAAAATATCTTTTAGTTTTTTTATTATTTTTTTGTAAAGTCCAAAATTAACATTTTCATCCGACCATTGCTTGTAAAAGTTATGCTTCCCTTAAGCGAATCTCGATGCTATGGATTCAACGGTGCCGTGAGATTTTTAATCTAAGAACCTGTTCAAAAGATAGAAAAAATCACCCGTAATTTTATGGAACTTACCTAAAAAAGTTCGAACATCTGTTCTAGACATTCCGGGCCTCTGAATCATGCACCACCAATTTTTTCATACTCTTAATAATCCTAAATAATTTAAAATAAATTTAATTTAATTTCTAGATATTTACAACTTTAATGATGAATCACTATAATTTACAAACCCTTCACTACTACTGGGTAATGTAAGAATATGTATAGTGACTAACCATTAATTAATATCCATAAATATTTCTTCACATTATCATATATATATATATATATATGAACTTGACTTCTTTCCATGATAACATGGTTAATTATTGTGATTGACATAATAAATTTACCAAAAATGTTTTGAAATATTTACTTAAACCAAGAAAACTATGGATATAATTCTCATGGATTGAAATGGCCCCTTTCTTAATAACCATATTTAAACACCCCAATATTTTATGATATAATTTATCTTAAAAATTTATAATATCTTTAATATCTTGTGACACAATAAATCATAAGTCTAAATAAAACATTGTATAATATAACATTTTAGCCTAGCCATTAACTTAGTGAGTATGAATAGGAATAAATTAATTAGGAAAATTATAAGGTTTAAATTTTATAATATAAATTCATTAGCAGTTAATTGATTAGAAATGAAAATAAAATTCATTTGAAAGTAAAATAAATGTTTTTCTGAAAAATTGTTTTTATGTGTGTAATGGGTTTTATTAAAAAAAATTATGAACTATAAATGAATTATTTTAATGAAATGTTTATATCATATATTCAATAAAAATAAATTCAAACATATAATATTTTTTCTAGGAATGGAAAAAGGAATAAATCATGTTTTATGCTTAGAATTTTATTTTTAAAAAAAAGTTTCATCCTGTTTTATGAACTAATTTTAATGTTAAAGTTTACCAAGTTTTTTAAAATGGATTTAATTTATTAACATCATTTTTATAAAAAAATATTTAAAAGTTATAATTGATTTAATTTTTGATAATTTTTGGGAAAGGCTAATATTTATGATGTATAGTAAAAAATACCGATTTTTATTGAAAATTATCTTTTTTTTATGCATTTAAGAGTTAAATTATATTTTTAAGTGGTTATAAAAGGAAACTTAGTTCAATTATATTATTATTATTTCAATTATGATCATTTAAATCAGTTAGATAATGAAATTTAAAATAAATACTTTTATACTTAAGAGCACTTTTTCTTTTGAAAACTCGCTTTTTTCGTAATGGATGGCGTAATTTTAAATTAAATTATACCAACTATATGAAATAAATTATATAATATATATTCTATATTTAAAATTATATTAATTTATATTATTTAATATGTTTGAATTTTTTATTTTCATAATGAATAGTTATGAAAATAAAATTTTATTATCATCATTAAGGTTTAAATGAGGTTTTGTGTGTTTCATGTACTTATCTTAAAATTTATTTTCCATACCCATAGGATTATTAATTGATAATTCTTATTTAATTATAGAATAAATTTTTCAAAATTAAATTATAAAACTCATTTAATTTTTATTATTCAACGATAAATTACCTAGGTAAAAAATAAAGTTATCATGGGAAAAACTGAAATGGTAAAAGTGACTAACCTTAGAGGTAAAGGGATTAACATGATTAAACCTTTTTCTTTATTTAGTGTTTTACATGTTTATAAGACTTATATTACCTAAAATCCATTATTAAGCAATTTTTTCGGCACTTGGATTGAGATTTACATCCCATTATCTAATAGTTTTCGAAATTTACAAAAAATTCATTCTATCTCATTTATAATAGGGAACTCCATCATCTCTCCTTTTACACACATAGAAAGCATATTTTTTCATCCAATACTACCCACACACATTCTTTAGATACCTTATAATTATTTATAGTCATATTTTAGATTATAATTCACTTTTATGAAGGATTTTGGTTCACACCTAAAGAAGTTGTTTAAAGAAGCGATATCATTCTTAACAGAACATTTTTGTATTCATTATTCTTCCACTTCATTCAAATTTTTTTTATTATGAAAAAATAATTACACCAACATATTACTTAAAATTAGATATTATTATGTCAATTTAATAACCTATATCCATATTCTATTTCTTCAATTGGGAAATGAAACTGTTGATCAGGTGCATGGTAGTCTTATGCCTTGTGAATCAATATGTTTCATTCCCCACCACTTCATACGGCAGATGAATATAAAAACATATTTAATGTATATATAATATATTTATGATATAATTATAATTTTTGAATTATAATATCAGATATAACTTTTTACCTTCTAATCTTTTGGGAAACCATAATGTCTCTTGTGCATACATGTAGACTACCGCCTCCACAAAGCATTATGATTTTTTTCATTTCATTTTTACTTAAATGGTAAAAAGTATGTATTTTATGGATATATATTATTAATATTATATAATAATTATTCTATAAAGGTGAATTAATGTTTAACATTCTTTCTTTCCACCTTTTAGAAAATAAATATAGTGTTCAAGTGTACGTACATCATACCATCTCCATAAATGGTGTAATTTATTTTTCTATATCAAACATTTTCAGGTTAATATACGTAAATATATAAGGAATGCATATAAATTCTATATCATGATCATAATTATGTATATGATTCAATCATGATCAATGTATAAGGATTTAAACTACCAAACCAAAGCATACATGGATAATGAAGCAATTATTACCTGAAATGGTGATATTAACAATCAATTATTAACAAATGGGTGATAAAAGATTATAATTAAATCATTTATTGTAGGATACATATTATTGTGGTTATATAATAGATATATAATAAATATATATTTATTATATAATAGTTTTTCATATAATTGAATTCAAGCCTGAGTTAAGGGTTCGTTTCAAAATCACATAAATATTTCAAATCGTTTGAGTTTTAGTACCCAAATGGGTGAATTACTTGATACCTATATCATAAAAACTATATATTTTATTATCCTATGGTTTTTTATATAAATTAACCATTTTTATTTCATTTTTATTTCCTAAGTACTCATGATACAAAAAAATTGTTAAAAGGAAAACCAACTTTGATTTTCTACTCAATCAAGAATAATTATCTTCTACATCCTCATTTTCATTAAAATGTAAAAAATAATATTTTCTTTAAATTATTAAATGACAAATTAAAGAAATTATTACCCATGTTTTAATTTAAAAAAATTATGAAAGGATACTTCTTGTCATTTTCTAAATGAGGCACTTTTGACCATTTTTAGAAAACTATAAAAGGAATGTGTTTTTATATGGAATAAACTGAATTTACCACCATATTTAAAACTCGTTTATTTGAATATTACTATAAAAATATACAAGGATTAATTAGAATAAAAAATTTCCTTGAAACATGTGAAATATTTTAGACTTTTAATTTGTCATTACAAAGTGAAATAACTATTTTTCCCAATAATGTTTCTTGTGATCATTTTCAATCTATTTTTATCTATGTAAATATCCTTATTTGAATCTTTTGATCAGGATATAATATAATTATAACATCAAAATTATTTATCTAAGATGTTTTATGATCAGTTTTACTATGGAAAGTATTTATATTACGTATTATAGTTCTTCCAATACAATCAAGTACTGATATTTAAGGTATGTTGATTATATTGTATTGAGCATTCATATGATGAATACATTTGACCTATTATGTGATTTGTGGGGCCAAAAACTAAATTTCCACAAGATTAATTAATAGGTCTCATGAGGAAATATAGATTGGGTATTTAGTTAAGGCCTTTCCCATTTATATAAGATGCCTTGGTATGATGCCTCAATGGTAAGTTTTATATGTCTGAAATTCTGCATTACATTGTTCGGAAATCAGTTATTGATGTCCATGTGATTATTTGAATAGTTATGATATCCAAAGATATGTTTCTATCTCATGTGTTTCTTTATATGGAATTATTTTTTCACTATATATTCCATCTATGTTATTTTAACTTTATTAGCTTCTACTGTACACATACCCTTATGAAGCATTTGAGCTCACCCATTTCTTATATTCAGTTTTCTAAAGAGGCCTTAAATTGTATTATGACTTATATAAAGTGATATGATAATGGGAATAATTTTGTTGTTAAATAAAATATAGTGTTGTATTTTATGTTTTTAGATATAATTTGACATTCAAGTATATATTAGTTTTCCAATAACACTAAACAATTAAATCCTTTATAATTTTATAGCATGTATCATTTATATAGGTAATTAAGTAACCAGTAAATCTATTCAACTAGGGTGGGATTCATTATAGTTGGTATTAGAGTTGGGTTTTGTAGAAAACTTGGGAATAAGATTTAAAAAAACATAAATTAGATAATACAACCATATTAATGGCTTTAAGTATAACTTTATTTATTGGATATCATTATAAAGTTTTGGAATGGTATATATTATGTGGTTTTACTAGAAATAAATAATTTCCAAAATAGTAAAAGTTGACCTAGTTTTGGAACAGATGAAACTAGTGGTAATAACCCTAAAAAGAGTTTTTTTAGTATATCTCAACCATTATTCTAGTTCACGATGAGTGTGCCCTTATTTTGAAGCTTATCTGACACTCCGAGGGAATATGGTTAGGTTAATTCACATTTTTTTATAAACTATTATGAAGGATTTGAAAATATTTTTATGATTTGAGAATATATCCAAGGAAATCATGTTTATGATTTTGAGATTAGCCACACATAAATTTTTTAATTTTTGGAAAGTGTTTCCTTATTTTTCAAATTATACATTATGGTTTATAATTTTATGATATAATCTATTGAATTCTATTATTTATATGTTCCACCTATAAAAATTAATGGAAAATGTATCAATTCGTGTAATATATTTAGGGATTTCCATCCTAGTAAAGATAATGAAAGAGGATCTGGAGATGCAACTTTAGATAAAAAAATTATAACTACATTTGGACATATGGATCAAGTTATGATCAATAACCATTACCATATAGAATAACCTACTGAACTTTAACGTTGTGTAACAATGTTGGACCATTTCATGTGTCAGTATCCTCAATCATTCAATGGGACTATAAATCTAGTTTTATTTGAGTAATGGATAAGTTTCCTATATAATATATTTATTACTTTTCGAGATACTTAAAGGGATATGGTTTTCATGGAATTTTCTATCCTCTTATGGGATTCCAGTTAATAGGGTCTTTGATTTAAAACACTAAGAATGATGAGTAAATATAAAGTATGTAATAGAAGTATGTTAATGAACATTTCTAGAAAAAATATTTTCCTTGTGAACAATGAGTGGATATGTAGATAAAATTATTTATTATGAGATAAAAGGAAGAGTAAAATATATCTAATTATGTAGATAACCTTACAGGTTTATAAATGAATACTGAAAATTATGTAAGAAATACCAAGATAAATATTTGACCATTTATTTGATTGGCCAAATCTAATCTATAGAAGGGCACTAGTCTCCCAAATATTATGATCATATGATGATTTAAGATCATGTGTTTCCATTATAATGAAATAATTATCTAATTCATATGTCTTACAAATAAATCAAGATAATAAGAGGATAGTATAGTAAAAATGGATAATTTGGAGAATATAAATGTAATTTTCCAACATGTGATACTTGTGTAAGGAAAAAACCATAGTATATGTTTAAAAGGAAAATGATTTTTCTTTAAATGGGGAGAAAAAATTCATCATAATCCTGAATTAAATGGTTAGGGATTAGAGAAACAAAGTATAGTGATTTAACACTAACTACTAGGGGGATTATTAGAACCAATTTCCCAAACATCAAGGGGATTTTCCACAAAATAAGACAATGGGAAAAATTCATGATTATGGTATTACTACAACTAAAGTGGATGTTCCAAGATATGTGATGAAATGTAAACTTATCATCCACTTTAAGATTTTATATATTCAACTTTATTCATTATGTACCCACTATTTTATATGTGAATAATTTTATAAGGGTATAATATCAACAACTTGTTGATTAGATATTTAATTAATGGAGAAAAATAACAATGGTAGTATAGAAAAATAAAATGTCTATAACTCCTCAATAATAAAAGTTTTGGGGATGTCACTTCTGTTGAATCTTGTTTTTATTTATCATGTTGGATTTTTCATAATTTTGGTTATGTATTGTCTCTCCTGATATAGAGCCCATAATAATTGTTAAGGAAGTGAAGTTAAATTATATATTCCAAATCAATGGTTAATTGTTTGTCAATGTGAAGATGAACCTCAACATCCAATAGAAAAAACATCCATCTAATGGGTTTTTATAACTATTCATGATTGAAAAATGTCTCAAATTTTTGGGCATAAGATAAACATTTATAATTTTCCTATTATTAGAGAATATCCTAATCTGTTTTTGTGGACTTTCCGAGTCTTCCCTTGAATTATAAATTCGAAATTTCAATTGAACTTATACCTGGTTCTATTTCAACTTAAAAGACTTAATATAGAATTCCACTAATTAAGTTGTAGTAATTAAATAAAAACACTATGAGAATCTAGATAAGGGATTCATTTAGCCCAGTTATTCTCTAGGAATGCACATATTCTTTTTGTTAATAAAACTTTTTGGCAAATGTGTCTTTTTATTTATTATCCAAAACATAACAAAATCATTATTAAGAAAAAGTATCATCTACCCCATATCAATGATCAGTTTGATCAAATAAGAAGAGATATATATTTTTTCAAGATTGATCTTCAATTTGGGTATCATCATTTAAGGATAAATAAGAAGTATTTATCCAATATAGCCTTCCATTTGAGATATAGACATTATGAATTTGTAGTAATTCCATTTGAAATTACTAATAATACTTTTATCTTTATGGATTTAATGAATAGGGTATTTAAAGATTACCATGATCTGTTTGTGGTATACTTTATAGAAGATATTCTAATATATTCAATGAAAAAGGTAAATCATGAATTACATTTGATGATTGTCCTACATTTATTTATAAAGGATAATTTTATGCTAAATTTTTCTAGGGTGAGTTTTTTCTTCATAAATATTCATTTATCACCTATATAATCTCAGGTGATTTTATATCAATGGATCCTTAAAAGATGTCTGTTATTGTGTAATGGATCATACCAACCATAGTAAATGAGATCTATAGTTTTCTTGGTTTATCTGGATATTATCAATGAATTATGGAGAATTTCTCTTGGATATCTAATCCACTCATCATGTTAAAATTTAATGGATCCATGTTGTTTTTAGAAAAATGAATGTAAGGAAAATTTCATGGAACAAAAGGGAAATTTGGTCAGTGTGATTTTTTATACAAAAACCTATTGTGGTGAAGTGTTTTGTAATTTATAGGGATGTATCAAAGAATATATTTAATGAATTCTCATATAGAATAGTATAATGATAGAAGATGTCTCATGATAATGGAATTTCCAAGATAAAAATTTCCTAGCTTGTGATTTATAGTTATCTATGGTAATTTTTTCATTAATGATGTAGAGACATTATATGTATAGTGAAATTCCTGATATATACACTGATCATAAAAGATAAATATATATAATTTAATAAGAGTACATAGATATATTCCAAAGGATAATGTTGGATTTGGTCAAGGGTTTTGATTTCTCAATACTTTACCACCCTGGGAAGGCTAACAATGTGGTAGATTCTCTGAGTTAAAAGGATTATTCAAGCCTATCTATGACGAGGATCATAAAATATCCGATATTTATGCATTTAAAAAGGATAAATCTTGAAATATTAAAGGAAGGTATGAAATTAAATCTTTCTCAAATGAGTTTTCATCCATATATCCATGTAAGGATTAAATATTCTTGTAAGGAATATGTGGAACGACATAATAAGGTAATAAATGTTTCTATGTTAATCGTTTATTGGGTTGG
This sequence comes from Viscum album, assembly GCA_963277665.1. Classification (NCBI taxonomy): domain Eukaryota; kingdom Viridiplantae; phylum Streptophyta; class Magnoliopsida; order Santalales; family Viscaceae; genus Viscum; species Viscum album. The sequence goes on from OY728120.1 coordinate 1,725,064,407, forward strand.
ATTGAAAAGGTTCGGGAAATGTGTACATACCTAGAAGAGTATTTCAAGTACGATATCATGAAGAGAGATATTTTTGAGTGTGTATATAAAAGATTATTATGTTTTAATGTTAAAGATTAGAGATAAAATTCTAAGGGGATGATATAACCATTACTCATAACGGAATTGAAATGGAAAAAACCACTATGGATTTTTTTTTCAGACTCATCAAAATTTCTAAAGTCCTCAATACCATTTGGGATTTAGTGAATCTCAATAAACATCCATCACACTTAATTGTTATCATATAGTATTCATATTTTCATTATCTTTCTAGGATATATAGTAATGAATATCTAAGGTTATATGCAGTACCACATTCTATTATATCCAATCAGGATCTGAGGTTTACATTGATGTTATGAAGAATTTATAAGCAATATTTGGATAAAGAGTTTACTTTCAGGGTGTTGTATTATCCTTATATAGATGTTAAGAATGAGATAATTATTTATATCCTGGAAAAAATTATTAGGTCTTTTTATATGGATTTTAATGGTTGTTGGGATAAACACCTTCTCGAAGTGGAGTTTTCATACAACAATAGCAATAAATCAAACATTCAGATGTTTCCATATGAATCCCTTATTACAAAAAAGTGTATGACTCAAATTGTTTGAGATGAACTTGGAAATAGAAATATATTGGGATCCAATCTAGTAAATTAAATGGTAAAGAAATTCATAACCATAAAATTTAATATCAAGGTAGCTCAAAGTCGATAGAAAAGTAATGCAGATAATCATCGATAAGATCTGTAGTTTGAAGAAGTGAGAATGTGTTTGAGTGAATTTCTCCATGGAATAAGGTTATTATATTTAGGAATAATGTAATATTGATCCCTTTATATATATAGCCCTTCAAGATTATTGATCGAGAATGATGGTGTCTTATCACTAAAATCTTCCACTGAACCGCTCTCAGGTTCATGATGTGGTACAAGTATCTCTCCTAAGGAAGTACATATCTGATCCTTCATAAGTATTTAAATTAGATATCATACCAATGGATCTTGATCATTAGTATGAATAATAACTCGTATAAATATTTTATCTTAGAGATAAATTGCTACATATCAAGAATACTCATCTAGTTAAAGTTCATAGAAATAATTTTAATTTCAATGAAGCCATAAGGGAACCCAAGGATATGATGAGGAAGAAGTATCCTAATTTTGTTGTATTATAGAAACAAAATTTCAAGGGATAAATTAATTTTAAGGGGGGGTTTGATGGAACACCCTAAGATTTTATTATGTATTTATCATTAAATAAATTCAATCTCATTAATATATTGTGATACAAGCAACACTAAATCTAAATGAACAGTAATATAGTATACCATTGTAAGTTATCCATTAAATTTTTCGGTTTTAATAGAATTAACTAAATTATGAAAAGAATATTTTTTACTCAAGTATAAAATAATCATTTGTTATTTATTTATTAGAAACTAAAATACTATTTATATTAAAGTAAAAGAAATTTGTTTCTAAAAAGACAATGTTTCTATGCATGCAATGTGTTTTTTTTCAATAAATCTTGTATTATGCTTAAAAACACTGTCTTTCTAAAAAAGTATTTCCATATTGTTTTCTAAACTAATTATAAAACCAATTTTTTCCATGTTGATAAAATATATTTGTAAAAATTAGATTCATTTTTTAATTCAACGCGTCAAAATTATCTTAGATTTATTTTCTGATAATTTTTTGAAAAGAATAATTTTTTGATGAATAGAGATAAATACTTATTTTTATTAAAAAATATCTTATCATTTAATGAATTTAATTGATATATTTTTTTAAATGCTTTTAATAAACTCAGTGGAGTTATTCAGGCTCCATCCATTGATTTGGTAGTCATGAGATTGGTGGACTGCTTTAACACACTTCAAACACATTTTAGATTATCTAAATAAATTAACTAGGTGTTTCTTCCACGATATTTTACATATTGGTAGTTTTACTTTATTACCCCCATGAGACAGTTTGTTAGGGCTTCAGTGATACTCTTTCATTCTTTTCATTTCTCCAGAATCACATGGGTCTTCATATTCCATTTAAAACATAATCCCACATCACATAACTTCCTTATACCTTGAAAAATATTTTATGGATAATTTATTTTTAATATTGGGTTCTAAGCCTCCAAATAATTTGTCAATTTTCTTTTTAGGACTACATATAGACTCTTTAGCATAGCTTCTGATTCTTTTGATTTTTACCACATAATATCCAACATATGCATCTTTATTTTTTTCAATTCAAGGAACTATAATTCCATCTAAATGTGAATTTTATGAGTAAAATATTTATTGATTAATATTCTCTTTAAATCATCCCACTCCATTGAATCAAACTATCCCATTTCATTATATTCCTAATGATACTCTTCCATTGTTCATCATCACTTTTTGAATGTGAGATATCTAAAATGACCTTCTCACACATTGATGATTGAAATACATAAAATATATTTTCCCTTCCATTTATTTGTTACTCAGTAATCAATGGGTTTGAATGCTGATACAATTATATATTATGTTGATTCACAAATTATTAAATATAAATATACTTTATTCCTAGTGTTTTCTATAGATGCACAATATTCATGCTGCTATTCACAACATAATGGAGATGTGTGAGTATTTACATGGGATTCTGAACTCCAATTCCCTTCTAATTTAGAAAATCACAAAAATTTCCATTGCAACCATCATTATCATAGTTTCTACTTGTTACCACCATATCCTTTATAGAGGAATTTTTATTTTGAGGATACAAAAATTAGTAATGTCTAAAGTAAAAAACTATTATCATTGAAGAAATAACTCAAAAATAATTGTTTATATTCTTCTATAAAAACTATATATGTTTTATTCTAAGTTATTCATGGTCATTTTCATACTAGGTTTTTCTTAACTGGGATAGTTAAAATAATATCTAAATCCCTTATAATGGTTCATTAAATATAATATGAATTAACTAAAGCATATCCCTTGGGAGTGTCTAGACAGTTGGGCATTTACTCCTCTTATCCATGAACTAGGTCATGATTGAGTTAATACCCAGCATTCCACATGCGAGTTTATTACCCGGACATAAAACTATTCTAGATCCTATATTGACTTTCAAGTATCATTATAGGGATGTAATTTCTAACAAAACCACATAATAAAAACTTTAAAAACTGTCAAGATGTTATCTTATACATATCATTAGTGTTTTCACAATTATTTTATCATTCTAGTCTCCAAAATAACTAAACTATTCTCTGATACCCACTAAATCAACCCAAGATAAACTTACATAAATAATTCATTGATATCATGGTTTAATTTAAAAATATAAAAAAATTTATCATAGCCCAAGTACACAATTATTTAGTTTCTTGGAGACTAGAAACATAAAAACACTTATTTTACATATTTTTAATTGTTATACATAAACTAATTTTCTTTATCGGTACTCTATGATAAATAAACATCGTTAAATCTATGGAAGGATAAAAACATAAGAATGGGTGACCTCAAACTTTCAATATATGATAACCTATAAAAGGTCTTACTGGTTAGATCATAAGAATATGGAAAATAATGAATAATGAAAAATATCTAATTTAAAATACCATAAATCAACAAGATTTAACCAAAAGTATGAATTATAGACATGTCATCCCAAATGATAACACTTTTACCACAGTAGGAGAAACTTTTACCTTAAAAATAAAACATAATCCATGTACGGTTGGGAATAATGTGGAAAAATCATAAACATTATATTTCCAATAGATGTAAACTCGGATACCCACCAACCAATTCACATTTAAAATTATGAGTAGGGACAAATTCCCTCACACTCACCATTTTTGATTCTAGATACTCTAACATTTTCTCACATAAAATTGTGAGTGTAGCTAAATTCCACCAAATTCACTCATTATGAGCCTAGCTACTCGCAAACCTATTAACATAACATTTATATATCATGACATATAATCCATTACACAATTAATTTAGGTAGATATAGGTTTCATCTATCTAATACTCCTTACATTCGTGTTCCACTTGAAAAATGATCATCACATCATAAAATTACCAACAGTAAGAAAAATGGGGATAAAAAAATTATCAAATGGTATCTCATATAATAACTTCAACAATAAAATAAAATTACAACAAAATTTATTCACCAAAATTAAACACATTATAAGATTATGCAGAAGGTGAATCATGAAACACAACTCCATTAGAGATGAATATTTTATTGATCAAGAATCAAACTAAATAAAAACATTAAAAAATTATTTCTTTAAAACCATTGTAATTTCTTTATAAAACATAATTTAAAATATTTTCTGAAGTATTTTCATAAATTTTCAAAAAAAAAAATTAAAATATAATATGTTGAAATAAATAATATTAAAACAATAATTTTATTTTATAAAAAAATGTGGCTTAAAAGATAAAATATGAGAGCTTGAAATTTAAATCCTCTAATATCAAAAAATATATAATTTTATCAAGCCCCAAATTATTTTAAGAGTTGATAAAAATTATTTCTAACAAATGGTAATGATAAATAAGAGAATAAAAAGATATAAAATATATTATATTTCTAAATTATAAGGAAAAAATTTCATTGAAGGGAAAATAGAGATATGGAAATGACATTTTCATTAGAAAATATGGGAATTATTTTTTTTTCAATATCATACATTCACTATAGGAAAACAGGATTTTGCGACATGTTATTTTCCCCTGGAATTAATCATGTCGCAAATAGTTCATCCCTGAGGTTATTTTTGATGGGTGGTTTAACCCGTCGCAACTAAATTGTTATTTGAAATGGGATTTGGGGCCCCGTCGCAAAAAGTAATGCAGGGTTTTGTGTGGGGTGCACGCCAAAGTGCACGAAGATTATTTGTGATGTGGGATTTCCCAGTCGCAAATAGTGTGTCACTCAGAGGTTATTTGCAAAGGGACCCATCTCAAATATCGGTGGTGGTAAATAGGATTCTATGACAGGATATTGCTAGTTGCATATACCAGCGGTGGTAAAAGGGTTTTTTTGTGATAGGATGTTGTCCTGTCGCAAAAAGTGTGTCAGCAGGTCACTTGATGAGACGGGGCCCATCGCAAATACCCTTTTAACTTCCGACAACAACTAATGAGGGAAAAGGTGGTTGCGATGGGGTCCATCACAACAAGTGACCTTTTACGATGGCTATCCCATCGCAAATAGTCTCGTCGTAACTAATCTAACCTATATATACCCCCTCTATTTTTCTTTCTCTTCCCCTCAATTCTTATTTCTTCTCTCTCTCAAAACTCTCTTTTTAGAGTTAAAATTTCTCTTAGTTATTTTTTTTATGGAGAAGTTGTGAAGTCGTTAACATCAATATAAGATCAATTTTAAAGGAATTTATATTTTATTTAATTTAGTATTCATTTTATTTCTTTTATGTTAATTTTAATTATTTTTGATTAGTTGTAATTAAATTAGATTTAAATTGTTTTGTTATCAATATTTATTTGTAATAAAAAATTGAAATTATTAGTACTAATTCATAATAATTAGTAATAATTAATAATTATTAGTACTAATTATTAATAGGAATAATTAGTATTAAATAGGAATAATTAGTAGTAAAACAGCCGAAATATTTCTCCTTCACACACAGGTTGCAACATTTATTTATGTCTCAGAACACAGCTTCAATGATGTCATGGCACAAAACCAGGATTTCAAATGTTAAAAGTTTGAATCATCCATCTGATGGTGATTCATGGAAACATTTTGACTATGTCCATTCATCTTTTTCTTTATAATCCTGAAATGTGTGATTGTGTCTTTCTACAAACGGTTTATGTCCATTTGGTTCTTATGGTAGTCAGTATTCATGTTGGCCTATCTTTATAACTCCATAAAATTTACCTCCATGGATGTTCATGAAGGATCCCTATATCTTTTTGACCTTATTAATCCTAGGTCATCCAAAAAATATATTGATGTTTATTTGAAACCATTGATTTATGAGTTAAATTCATTGTGGAGTGATGGTGTCAGTACATTTGATGTTGCTGTGAAACAAACATTCAAATTAAAATATGCATTGATGTGGATGATTAGTGACTTCTCGGCATATGGCATGTTATCTGGAAGGAGTACGCAAGGGCTGAAATCATTTCCTTACTATATGAAACACAACAAATCCTTTATGATTGTGAATGGAAAAAAAGCCTTTCTATTTTGACTATCATTGCAGATTTCCTCCAACCAATCATCTTTTTCAGTGGAAAAAATCTCATTTCAGAAAAGGTACAATTGAAAGGGATGAACCACCAAAAATGATCTCTGGTGCAGAGTTAAAATCAATTGTATTTTCATTAACTCCCATTACATTTGGGCAAACAGTAAACCAATAGTAAATTCCTGGCATGGGGAAAGAATATAATTGGATAAAACGAATAATTTTTGGGGATCTTCCATATTGGTCTGATTTGTTGGTCCGCCACATGTTGTATGTCATGCATACTGAGAATATTTGTTTTGACAATTTATTTCATATAGTTTTGGATACACCAGGTAAGACCAAAGATACTTTAAAGGCATGATTAGATCTTACCCAAATTTTCAAATGACCAAAACTAGAACTATTTGAAAACATCATATCATAGAGGTTAATGAATCCAAAATCCACTTATACACTGTCCAAATAAAGTCACTTATTATTTTGTCAGTGTATTTAAAATTTGACACTTCCAAATGGTTATGCTTCAAATTTGGGAATATATGTTAAGAATGTTTATACTACCAGATTAAAAATTCATGACTATCATGTTATAATGGAAAGACTTATGCCAATTGTATTAAGAGGTTTTTTGAATTCTATGATTTGGGATTCGATAAATGAAATATTATTTTTTTTAGACATTTGTTCAGTGACAAAAAACTATGATGCGCTAAGAAAACTAGAAGAAGATGTTGTTGTATTTATATGAAAAATATATAAAATATTTCTGCCGTATTTATTTGACTCAACGGAACATCTGATATTAGATTTGTCACATGAAGCAAAATTTTGAGGTCCTGTACAGTTTTTATGGATATACCCATTCAATAGATGCATGATGAAATTGAAGAAAAAAGTACGTAACAAAGCATCAGTTTAAGGCTCAATTGTTGAATCTTATTTTCCAGAGGAAATTGATTTTTTATACTCTCATTATTTTGAATCTGAATATCCCTCAAAACAAAATCGCATGGGAGGAAATGAGGTTATTGTTAATGGAGAAATAGATAATAAATTATCGATTTTTAATCATCCAAATCTTAGCTTCGGTGGAGTTAATGAACGATGGATTTTATATGATGAACATCACAGAGCTCATACATATGTTCGTCTCAACTGTGAAGAAATGACATCATTTGTATTGTGTGTTCTTCTATCACTTATTCTATAATTTTTGTTATAGTATGTAAACTTATTTTATTTTTAGTTTATATGATAATCATATCAAGAAAAAAACTTCCACAAATTACTTCAGCTTCTCTTGAAAAATGCAGACAAAAAAAATTTATTAGAGGTTTCAAAAACTGGTAACATAAATTATTGATGGTTTAATATCAATTCTGTTTCTTATTTATTATATTAATAATTATTTTACAAATTTTTAGGTGTCTCAACATGCTGATAAAATTGATATGAAACTATGTATATTGTGTAACCCATCATCGAGAATGGTTAAATAGTATAATGAATATTCTGTGAATGGTTTTCTATTTCATAAACGTACAAATGGGGAATCAAAAAAACAATTATCAGTGGAGTTTTCTTGAGAGGACCGCATCACAAAGAAATTAAAGTTGACATTTATGGAATTCTGGATGAAATTATTGACTTGTGTTATCTAGGACATAATTACATAATGATGTTTAAATGTCGGTTGTTGAATACTGATAGATACTTGGGTGTTCATATGACTCATAGAATCGTCGATATTAAATATAACAGTCTTCTTGTAGTAAATGAACCATTTTTACTGGCTTAACAGGCACATCAAAATTAATTATGCAAAGTACTTTGCTACTTTAAGAGACTTGAGTTATTAGTGGAGTATAATAAAAATGAAATCTCAAGAAAATCAGTTTACTCAAACTGAATGTGGTTCCACTGAAGTGGAAGGAAGTGAAATTTTTCAAGAGACTACTCAAAATCTATCTTTTCACTAAGAGATGTGAATATCGATGATGGAACTCCACTATTAAGGATCGATGATGATGAAGATGTTAATGATTTTACAAATGAATTTGAAATGAAAAGATATGATGAAACTGAAACTCATGTGTATATTTATGATTCTGAAGGGGAAGATGAAGACATTGACATTGACAGCTATGAATATGAGGATAAATATGGACATTGACATAGTTAAATGATGTTTATAATCATAAACAATATATATATAATAGTTATTTTAAACTATCTACTAACAACAATAATTTTGTGTTTTATATGGATGATGATCTATTTCATGATTTATAGGAGGCTGAGCTACCTTTGGATGAGGGGGATTTTGGATCATCTGACCATCAGCCTACTGGATGTTTAGGGGGTATGCAGAGGGGGCACAGTCTAGCATTACTGATGATTCCTGACCCTATCCCCGAGCGATGCCCACATCTTGGCTTCCATCCACGCACATAGAGGTATGGTAACCTATATATTTTAGTTATATTTCGTTAATTTATTTATATATATATATACTAATTGTTTCATTATTTATTATTTGTTCAAAATTTTGCATATGTAGCTATTGGATAGGGGATCGCAATCTTGCACAATTATTTTTCTCAGCCATGGATCACATAAGAACATATTCGCATTGATGTGCGGCACGACATGTTCAATCATTGGATAGTACATAAATAAATAATATTTATTTTGAAATTTATTTTATTAATAACTTGATATTATAAATTATTTTTAGAGTTTATGGTATCCCATCGATGATAGCATGCATGACGTTATTCACACAGCAAGGAAGGTGTCTATGTGTGACCGTTTCCATTAGTTTTTTCACAATTTGAGAAGAACAGCCATTAAGAAAGATGGAGTGATAGAATTTGATGAGTCATGTAGAGCCCACCGACCAGAGTAATTTCATCTCAGGTTTTGGATGGATTATGTTTACGCTGGTTGGGTGGTGGATTTCAAAGGAGATCTTTAGTGGGTCGGTAGAATCGAGGGATACAGGAGGTGATGCATTGAACTGGTAGTCATACATTCGGTACACATATAGAGCATATGGAAAGTATATTTTTTAAATATTTTATATAACATTAAATATAACAGTTTCTTTTATATTTCTGTAGGCATTCGAGCATCCCGATATTATGGAGTACGATGTTTATCAGAGTATGTACACTGATCCAGCCAATAGAGAGATTATAGATGATCACCAGTGTCGGATTGTGGTTAGTATTGTTTTCTTCAGTTTGAAAATTAACTGTATATAATATTTTCAAATTTTAAATTTCCAATGGGAATTTAAGGAGTCATATAAGGTTGCGACCTCTCAGAAACAGGCTGAGAGTCAGGACGAGATGACTGGTCAGACTCGTGTCCACCATTTCGATGAGGTGGCATGGATGCAGGCAACTCAGTATATATTTGAGAAGGTCCAAGTAGTTGTTATCAGCTCTCATTTAAATCCTTGTACTTATTATGGTACTACTGTGTTGTTGGCGTCTTGCTCGAGAGGAGCTCGTGGAGAGGCACCATCTTTTGCCTCACGGTATCAGGAGCAGTTGCGAACTCAGACTGAGCTTATAGACAGTTTGCAGAAGCAGCATGAAGAGATGCGTCAGCCGTAGTAGTAGCACGAGCATAAGGAGGAGATGCGTTGATCGCAGCAGCAGCAGCAGCAGCATGAGGAGGACATGCGTCGATGGCAGCAGAAGCAGCATCGTCACAAGCAGATGGAGTACATGCGTCGTCTGACTTGTAGTTTAGGGATGGAGTTTCCCCCACCATCTCCTATAGCACCTCCACCTCCACCAGAAGACGACCCCCCCAGGGAATTTTTTATGTTAAAAACATTTAAATTCAAGATTCTTTGTAATATGAACTATTTAATGTTTCTGTCTTTTATATTTTTTCAAATATTGCATAATATAATTTCTTTTATTTTTAATTATTTATTTTTTATTATTAGTATTATCTTTTTTAATATTTGTTTATTTTACTAATAGTATTAATAATAATAATTTATGATTTTTTTATATTTTTTGTAAATATTGAAAGTTTTTATATTTTTTATTTTTTTATTATTTTAATAATATAAAAATTAATTTTTCATTAAACATAATTTTATTAAATATATTTTTTTCATATTATATTTTTTAATTTTTGTTTATTTTACTAATAATAATAATAATATTTACTAATTTTTTTATATTTTTTTTAGAATATCGAGAATTTTAATTTTTTTATTTTTTTATTATTTTAATAATATTAATATACTTTTTTAATTAATCATAATTTTATTAAATATTTTTTTTATTATGTTTAGTATTTGTTATGGGGCCTTTTAAGACGGGCTCCATCGTAAATAATTTAAATATAAATTTTTAAAAATGGTAATTGCGAAGGGGAGACTGGACCATCACAAATAGTATTTGTGATGGGCCCATTGCAAAAAGTTTTTATATATAATTAATATAATCAGAGGATTATTTGCGATGTCGTTTTCTGTAATTGGCAATTTGCGATGAGGCCCCATCACTAAATCCTATTTGTGACGGGATCCCGTCATAAATAGCCTGTCATAAATATCTATGATTCTAGTTGTGATTAAAAATGAAATCATCATTGAAGAAGACATATATATATATAATTATTTCCTAGAAAATAATGAGGTTTTGTAATGTAATAAAAACATAGGGATGATTAAAATTAAAATTTAAAGATAATTTTTAATAAATATAAGTATAAATCATTGAATGATAACTGTGTTATCAAAACCCTTTCACCTTTAGTAATCTTGGAATCAAAATTAATTAGTTGATTGAAACTAATATGTATCAATAAATACCATATATTAAATAAGGGATAATTTAAAAATTCCTTATTGGACATTATATACACTATATAAATAATAAATCGGTGTATAACATTAAAACATGTCTCCTTAAATATAAATTGAGCTTAAAAACCCTTACATTATTCTAGATTCATTCAGCACACATTATTAACTATTGGAATAATTAAATTAAGTTTTTTATATACATTAAAAGGAATTGTATTATTATATATTTAATTTATAATTCATTATTTATTGTCATGTTGTATTTATTTATTATATTTATTTATGTTCATGTGAAAATTGAATCTCTGTCAGCTTTTTTGGCAATTTAAGAAATCAATGATGATATATTAATTGTGAGTTAAATACCAAATATACCCCTACCAGAACCAAAATATAATATTTAAATTATTTTCAACAAAAAATAATATTATAATTTATGTTCCCATAGTCATCTATGGTTGATTTTTATAGCCTTTAATAAAGTATGTGGTTAAACCAACTCATACATAAACATGTAATATCTTGATGGGTGAGTATGACTAAGGAAGTGTATTATATCATTATAATAGATAAATAATGATAAAAATTATTTATTTTTTTATGTTTCAGAGTCGTATTTTAATTTTTTTTTCAGAAAATAAATAAAAACCATGTGAATAAGGAAAATTTTTTCTTGGTGGATGCAGTTGTCCTCAAAGCACATGGTTAAAATTCTTCAGTTTTTCCATGTGGATTGGAAGGAGTAAATAATTTTTTTAAAATTAATATAATTATTATTCAGTAGAATAATGAAACTTATTTCATTATTTCAATAATTTTAGGGAATATTAGGAAGGATTATAGTAAATGAAAAGAAAAATAAAAAGTAACAGTCATGCCAGAATCTTGAGTTTTCTCATGGAAAAATCCTCAGAGATGTAGTCTTTAAGAAGGTTAAAGGTTAAAAAAAGTATATAGATGTCATATAAGACTCTATTAAAACTATTTTGGAATATTTTTAAAGATAATTTATCATTAAAGGTGGTTTTGGAATACGAGGAAGTGTTGGATTTTAAATGTAGAGAGAAGGGAAGTTTTGGAAGTAATCCTTACATTTTCAATAAGGTAGGGTTAATATTCAATGGTTGTAACGTCCCCGACCCGGAAACCACTAAACCAGTGCATCGAGATGGGTGGTTACATGACCTTAAGTGTGCCTCCCCATACGCCAAAGGCTGCAGACTTGCCGCAGGGGTCTATGGGGTCAAGTGGGGAGACTATACCCCCTTTTTTATCAGAGTAAGCCACATCAGAAATAAAACTAATAGTGGAAACAATAACCAATAAACAAGGAACATGTATAGAAACCATTTCTAAAAATAAATATCCCATGTCATTCTATATTTTCAAGAGTGAACAAAAACCCAAAATAAAGACAATGACCACAATCCCCAAAATGGTCCTGACACCAAGTCTGGATCCCCCACCAAGCGCCACACATGTTCACTCAACTATCAAGAAAGGTACATTGCCCTTCTCCTAACCTGCAAACATGAAGTCTGCTCGGGTACCCAACAGAAGCCCGAATAGGGTTTGAGTAGAACTCAGTAGGCCACCACCAATGGTGTCTACAAAATATCCATTATGAACAGGTAGTGCATGAAAAAGAAATATGAATGATAATTGCCAAGTAATTACTTAAGGTTCCATTAACTAGTTCAGATCCAAATCCATTGCCACTTCCATTACCATTCATTTCACACCACTTATCATCACTTACGATTTCATCACACATCAATGGGTTAAACACATAGATTATGCTACATGGGTCTAAGGCCAATAATCACATGCAAGAGGGTGAACACATTGTTATCCAATCTCACTAGGACTAACCCCCTCATAGAAACCATATCCTCACCTCGAAGCCTCAGTCCGAGTGGATGAAACCTTTAGGAGAATAGACCCTCAGTCACTTTTTTTAACATGTGCATTTAGGGTGGAGTTTATAACCTCAGTATTAGCTCAACCCATGGGTGTAGATTCTCAAGTCATAGCCCACTCTATGAATCCATGTGCACATGCTTATATATATAAGTAACCATCAACCATCTAAACCATTGCCCATTGGAAAACAATATTCACAACACTCCAAATGGGAATCCACATCATGCCTTAACCCATTAACACATTACCATTTCACATCATTTAACCATTCACCCAATTATCATGTGTTATGCCTAACTCACTAAGAATTTAGCCCTAGACCCATAACCTATCAATTATGGTCTTTAATCAGTTTACACATTAACCAATTTAACCCATTCATAATTTCCATGATTCAACCATTCATGCGAACATGTTTATCAAAGGCTCTACAATTCACTACTACAAGGTCACTTGTTTAATAACAATCCCTAAGTCCAAGGAAACTGGCACATCCCACAGATGGCCCCAAATTAGGTCACGTTTATCCCAACACATCCCACGGGGATTTTGAGGGTTCCCATTATCCATTTTAAACATCATTATTACCAAATATGCCAAGTTTATTAAAAACATAACCAAGGGGAAACAAGAACACAACTAAACATGCGCAAATACCCAAATAACCATGGGATATAGCTTGTACACCACCTACCTCGAAACCGCAGTTGAATGCACTCGCAATCGAGTCCTTAGACCACGATACGATGATCCTTTGGAGCTACAACCTAAAACTCACCCAAAAGATAGGGTTTTAGATCTTTGGAACAAGAGGGAGAGAAGATACCAACCCTAAACCAAAAAGAGAAGCTAGGATGGGATTAGCCTTACTTGGAGATTCGATCTGCAACCGACAACGATCTAAACGACCAAGAATCGAAGGAGAACCACCCTTGTGAAGCTTGGGTCGGCCAAGTTCGTCACTAGGGTTGAGAGGGGATGAATGGAGGAAAATCCTGAGTTGGTCTTTAAAATCCCATAGTTGAAAACTTGTAATTTTTTCCAACTTTAAGAGGCTGCACAGTTTGGACGCACGGTTTAACAAACTGTGTGCAAACCGTGTGCATGATGTTGTCCAGAGGAGGGGTCGCACGGTTTGTTTGGGTAGGCTACATGGTTTACCTAGGCTGTGCGCAAGTCATGCTCCCAGCCTTGTCTTTCCCAGATTTCCCTTCTTTCATGCCCCAAGCCCCCAGAACACCCACAAGGCCTCCCATACATTCAGAAGACATCCATTGAAGCCTGAAACAAGGGATTAAACCAAAACATAATGAAAACATACCCTTCCAAAAACTGGGATCTTACAACCTCCCAACCTTATAACGTCTTTTCCTCGAGCTGAGCTTCCAAGCATCATTGATCCACCAAAGAGAAGAGTTCGGGCCACTAAGCCCGCATATCTAATTTCCACTCCCAAGTTTCTTTTTGAAATTTCCCATATTGCCATAGTACTCACACTAATGGCACAACCTTTCCTCGCAAGACCTTTTCACTACGATCCACAACACAAACCGGATGCTCCTCAAAGGACGCATCAGCCTCAAGCTCCACATCCTCAACATCAACCATGTGAGATGGGTTTGTGTGATACTGTCGAAGTTGCGACACATGAAACACATTATGCATCCCACTATACTACTTTGGAAGATCCAATTGGTATTCCACTGGTCAGATCCTCTCCACTATCTCAAAAGGTCCCACACACTTGGGTGCCAACATACCCTGCTTCCGAATGTGACAATGACCCAACCTTGGCGACACCCGACAGAAAACATTATCACCCTTTGCAAACTCAAGAGGTCTATGCCTCTTATCTGCATACGAATTATTCCTACTCTGAGCCATATCCATCTACTTCCTCATCAAAATAACTCTCTCTAAGGTCCCCTGCATGAGTGTTGGCTCCAACAACTCAGATTCACCGGCCTCTAGCCAACACAAAGGAGATCTACATAGCCTCCTGTAGAATTCCTCAAACGGTGCCATCTAAAACATAGCCTGGAAACTGCTGTTGTTGGAAAACTCAACTAACGATAGGATTCTCTCCCAAGAACCACCAGTGTCAAAGACACAAGCTCTTAACATGTCTTCCAGGACTTGGATTGTATGCTCTAACTACCCATCCATCTGTGGGTGGAAAGTATTACTCAACAACACCTATGTACCAAGCACCTTCTGTATCCCTTGCCAAAAACATGATGTAAAAAACGGATCACAGTCCAAAACTATGGTCTGCAACACCCCATGAAACCGCACTATTTCTCGAATATACATCTCACCCAACTGGTCAACTATAAAGGTCTCTTGAATCATTAAGAAATGATCCACTTTTGTTAACTGATCCACAACCACCCAGATTTCATCATTCTTCCACGACGTCCTTGGAATACCCCCAACAAAATCCATCATTACATCATCCCACTTCAATTCCGGAATGGGAAATGGATGCAACAAACCACCTGGGCATTGATGCTCATCCTTCACCGGCTGACAGGTAAGGCACTGTTCCAGAAATCGTGAAACTTATTTCTTCATCCCAGGCCACCAAAACTACCTTTGGAGATCACAGAACATCTTGGTCAAACCAGAATGCACTGCCCACTTTGATGCATGGAACCCATGCATTGACTATTCCTACAAACACTCTGGCACAACCACACGATCACGAACATGAACAACACTGTCCACACCGACGTCCCACCCATAAGGTAGCTCCCTACCGTTAAGATTTTCCTTCATGATCAAACACTCAGGATCATCAAACTGACCTTCCTTAACTCAACTCAAAAGCGTCAACTCCATCGTTAAGGAAGCAAGAGTTACATGTCCACTTTCCTCCAGCACCTCCAGGTATATCTCTACAAACAAATCCATCACCTTCCACTCAGTGCTGGACTCCTACACCGCCTAATTCTGAACCTTCCTACTCAAATCATCAGAAACACTGTTTCCCTTTCCTAGCATGTACACCAACTCAAAGTCAAAAGAATGTAGAAATTCAACCCATCTTCGTTGCCAAAGATTCAGATCCCGCTGTGAGAACATGTAATTTAAACTCTTATGGTCGGTAAACACAGTAAACCATTCTACTAACAGATTGTGCCTCTAGCACTTCAAGGCATACACTACTGTAGCCAACTCAAGATCATGAGTGGGATAGTTCCGCTCATGGGGTCTCAATTTCCTTGACCCATAAGCCACAACCCGCTCATCCTGCATCAACACAGCCCCAAGTCCATCTCCGGATGCATAACAAAACATGATGTACTTTTTACCCGGCTCAGGTAAGATCAAGATAGGTGTGCTCGTCAACCGCTTCTTCAACTCCCAAAAGGCATTATCACACCCTCAGACCACTCAAACCTAATTCCATTCTTGGTAAATCCTGAGAGTGGTGCTTCCAAGAGAGAGAAATCCTAAATTAACCATCGGTAATACCCGGCTAAACCCAGAAAACTCCAAACATCATAAACACTCTAGGGATGCTCCCAAGATAGAACTGCCTGCACTTTCTCTCGATCCACTAACACACCTACCTTCGAGATGATGTGACCCAGAAAATGCACCTCACCTATCCACAATTGACACTTTGATAGATTGGCGTATAGACGATTCTCTCTTAGAATACCCAAGACGATGTCGAGATGTTGGGCATGATAATCGTGACTTTTCGAGTACAATAAGATATAGTCAACAAAGACAACCACAAACCGATATAGATAGGGATGAAATATCCAGTTAATCAAATCCATAAACACTGCTGGTGCTTTGGTCAAGCCGAAAGGAATTACCAAAAACCCAAACAAACCGTACCGAGTTCAGAAAGTTGTCTACGGTATGTCAGAAGAACTCACCCTCATCGGGTGATAACCTGACCTCAGATCAATCTTAGAAAACACTGATGCACCCCGCAACTGATCGAACAGATCATCAATTCTAGGAATAGGGTACCGATTCTTCATTATCATTTGGTTCAACATTCGATAGTCAACACACAGCCTCAACGACCCATCGTCCTTCTTTGAAAAAAAAACACGGGAGATCCCCAAGGAGACGTACTAGGATGGATAAACCCCCTACGCTCCAACTCCTCAATATGAACCATTAGTTGCTAGAGTTTTTCCGGTGCCATTCGGTTTGGCAGAATAGAAACTGGATCCACTCCCGATAGCAACTTGATCGTGAACTCAACATCCCTTTCAGGGGTAACCCTGAGAATCCCTCCGGAAACACATCCTGGAACCATTCCACCATAGGAGGTAAAACAGACTATTCCCCTCTTTCATTAATATCAAGCATGAGACATCCCACTCAAGCCATGAGTCCACTCTTCTGTTGAAAAAATGGCCATACACGCCCTGCTCGAACATCCCATTCGCCACAGTGGACATAAGCTTCACCCTCAGGCATCCTGAATGATACTATGCGATGATAACAATCTATGTGTGCCCGATACAACACCAACCAATCCATTCCCAATATTAGGCCAAACTCTGATATCTCGAGAATGAAAAAATCCCATAGAAAACGATACCCACCAACTTCCAAGGCACATCCCTTACACTACTTGATATCTTCAACCTGCACCCCCAACGGAGTGTCGATTGACATAACTCCACACTCCCTCTCCATAGGTAAACCTAGCACTACCACAAGTGGAGCAGAAACAAAAGAGTGTGTGGAACCTGTGTCAAACAACGCACTAGCAAACGTAGAAGCTAAAAGGATCGTGCCTCGAGCAGTTGATGGTCCGACCTCACCATCACCAGGCACCAACAGAACTGCCTGAAGCTGACTTGCCCCTCTACCCTGGGCCCCAGCCTGAGTACCATGTGCTATACTGCCCTACTGGCATGAGCGATCTTGCACTGGAGTCCCACGTCCACCGCCCCTGCCATTACGGCATGTGGAGATCAAATTGCCTGCCTGATACCGGGCAACTGATCCCCTTCCCAGACCCAACACCTTCTTTTCACCATCATACTCGCCCACCTACCAACGTTTCATGCAGAACCTCTGCACATGTCTCATCATGTTGTACGAACGACACTCAACTGGAGGTCGAGTACATTGACCATGCATATGCCCCGGCCTACCGCACTGATAGAAGAACACCTGATTTCAACTCTGAGTGGTTGACCCTCTCTTCCAACCACTTTTCACACTTCCTCCATGATGTGAGCTCTCATGGCGTCGCTTCCGACCCGTGGTAGCTTCACTACTCGTCTACCCCACTAGCACCACAAGCCCACTACCCGAAGCTCCCTTCAAGTTTCCTTTCGAGATCAATGCCTAATCTACTACCTCTGAGAACCTCTTCAAGCGGAAGATGTTTACTTGAGACCTGATCTTAAGTCTCATCCCATCCTGGAAATGCTTTGCTATTGCTGACTCATCCCCTACTAACACTGGTACAAAGCATCTCAAATCGTTGAAGTGGCTAGCATAGTCCATCAACGATAGAGTTCCCTAAGTCATGGTTATAAACTCTACAGCCTGCTTATAGCATCGCGCCTTTAAATCACATAAACTATCATTACATTATACAAAATTGAGGATCTTTAAGGTTTAGTGTCTTGGAAACCAGGAACTTAAAACATGAAAACATAAAACATTCTTCTTAAACACTATAAAGGCTTCTCCTCATGTTCATCCTAGGTTCATTACTGCATCTCATAACCTGGGGACTTACATCAAATGAAAGCGTGAGTAGAATTCCCAGTAATGGAAACAAGGGAAACATTTAACATGTGAACTTGAGATACATCAACTATGTCATGAACAATAACTTTAAGGCATGATTAAAAAAATCATGTGGCATATCATAATAAAAATAACATTTTTCATAAATTTAATATGTGGCTACATCATTTAACATAGAAAATCATGAACATATCACCAAGGTCCATCCCCAAGGTTTCATTTGAAAATTACCAAGGTTATTCACCAAGGTATCATGAAAATTGTAATCTCTAGTGGTTACATCATTACCCAATGCATTGGAGCACTATCAGGGCGCACCCTTCAATTTTCCTTTATTATAATGTGAACCACATATATCATCATCAAAAATTTCATAAATAACCCATATATCTTAAAATAAATGGGTTTCATTTCATAATCACAATGTTTTAAAAACTGCTTTAAAGACATGATCTTTACGTCACTTTAAAACCCACAGAAAAGGAAGGTGGGTCTCATGTATGTAAATACCAGAATCTAAAATAGAACATTTTGGTATATATGTGAATACCCCTTTAGAAGAAAGATCTTTTAGTATTCACCTAATAATATAAAAGAACTTTAGAAAAAGAGAGAGACATTTTGAGACGGAAATTCTGCAGCATAACAGCTATGTTACGAGGTTTTAGAAGACATTAAAAAGAGAGGGAAAATCGGTCAAACATTCATAAATGACCCATAAAACAGTAGATGGACAGAATAAGAAGGATAAATTATCATGGTAATGAAATTTCAAGGACATACCATTTGAAATGAAAAACATGGAAGGAAGACAAAAATTAGATTTCTCTTATGAAAGTTCGGCAGCCTAACGACGTTACTTAAACTTCAACAAAAATGATTTGAAAAGATCAAATAGGGTGACTCATCATGTGAACATAAGAGTTAAGTATGATAGATATAGAGATAATGACCCAACATAATTAAAAAGGAACTTGAAATACTTGACATGAAAGTAGAACTTTGAAAAGAATGAGAAGGGTGAAAGAATCCCCTAAAAAATTCGGTAGCCTAACGGCGCCACTTAAAACTTCAAAATACTGAATTGAAGAGATCGAATGGGGTCTCTCATAATATGAACATAAGAGTACATTATGATAGATATATAGATCATACCCCAACATAGATAAAAGGATCTTGAAAGAATTTACATGAAAGTAGAACTTCAAAATGAGAAGGGTGAAGAACCACTTAAAAATTTGGCAGCCTAACGGCGCCACTTAAAACTTAAAAATACTGAATTGAAGAGATCAAATGGGGTCTCTCATCATATTATCATAAAAGATCAGTATGATAAATTTAGAGATCATACCCCAACATAATAAAAAGTAACTTGAAATACTTTACATGAAAATAGATCATGAAAAATGAGAAGGGAGAAAGAATCTGTTACAAAACTTTCGGCAGCCAAACGGCGCCACTTAAAACATCATAAAACGAAATAATGAGAGTAAGAGGGGATATATAATTATATGAACATGAAAAGGGCAGTAATATGAGGATAAAAGAACATCCTCCAACATAAAAACATGGAGCATAAAAGGAATGACATAAAAGAGATTACATGAAATGAAAGAGAGAGGTCGGATCCCTTACCTTAAAATGTAACTCTTAAAACTCAAAGCTTTGGACCTTGAGGGCTTGGGGGCACCTTGGGAGGACTCCTTGGGAGGTAATGAGACCAGAACTTCGTTGGGGGAGAGTGGGGAGTCGAAAGGATGAGAGGATTTCTTGGTATTTATAGGGAAAGTGAGGGGACAAGGCATTAATGGCCAAGGGACACCTCAAAAGTGGTTTTCTCAAAAGCATGGGCCCTCCCATGGTACTTCCCATGGAGTTAGGCCACATTGGGCCCCCAATACAATAATTCATCACCTTTGGCCGTCCATCCCTTAAAATATCTCATGAAATCATCATGACACAGTTATGAGATCAGTAAACATACCGAAACCCTAAAACTGTATTTTTACTATTCACTGAAAATTCAACTTTCTCAGAAAAATCCCAAAATTTCACCTTAACCAAATATCAATGCTCTGATTTCAAAAATGAACTCCATTTTATAAAAATAATTTTTTAAATATTTTTAATTTAATTTTTAAATAAATACACTATTCACTAAAAATTCATTTTTTCAGAAAAATCCCCAAAAATTACCATAACATAATATCGACGCTCTGAGTTCAAAAATGAAATCCATTTTATAAAAATAATATTCTAAATATTTTTAATTAAATTTTTAGTTAAAAAAACACTATTCACCCAAGAAAACTAATACTTGAATAATAATTTATGAAACTGTTATTTAACAATTTTATTGAATCACATTACTTAGTCAAGGTGCCCAGATTATATTAATACTTTCTTTAAGTGAGATTACTAATTCATTTGGACACATTACTAATCCTAATCATAAAATCACTATTCATAATTTACTATTCATCAAAAATCAAGTTGATCTTATTAGACTCTAAATTTCGTACTGAACATAATTGTAGAAGATCATTTTTTGAAAATCATTATAGATTTTTAATTATTTAAGGTTTATATAAACATTTTTAAAATATCCTTTTTCTATAATTTATCAAAAATATGCATACTATATTTATCCGGTCATTTAAAAATTCATAAACTTCATCATAAGAAGAAATCCCAATTTTTATTTAAAACAAGGGATTACACAAGGCAGTTACGGTCTCCTTAGATAGCCCCGTATCACACCAGAATAGGACCTAAGTGTAAGGTGTGCTAAGGTGAGAGAATCTGAGGGAGGCTCGGCTAACATCGCACGAGTAGTAATTTCTATCTGTTTGAACTTCTCGTAGAGGAGATTCCGTTATAGCTTCACAAGATGAAGTTCGGCTTGGGTTTGGTCCAGAGCGAAGCCCAGTGGTGCTACCTTCTTCTCAAGTTCTGTTAGATGGGCATCGATCGGTCCAAGACTATTGGGTGAGGCCATCGAATCTTCTTTCTATAATAATTAACCAAGATTAATTGTATTTAGAGACAATAATCAAAACGTTTAGTTTCCAGCGGTCATATTGACCAATGTTCATATAACCGTCTAAACCCAACAGTCTCATTTTAATTTTAATCATTTTATCAAATGAAACATTTTTATTGAGTATAAAAATAAATAAAATGACACATAAAATTAGGAAACAAGATTTATTAAAAATTTCGGGTCGTTACACCGCTCCTGCCTCAAAGTCTCTGGATAGAAATTCTCCAAAAACTTCTCCTGGAAAACCTTCCATGAAATCCCCTCAGCCTGCTCGGTCTGAGCATGAATGTCACACCAACGCCTTGTATGGCCCCGCAACATATGAGCGGCCAGCTTTACTCCCTTTTCAACATGGGTCTCCAGATGATCCAGTATCCTTTAGACAGACTCAGACCAGAAATCTATTGCCTCTGGCCCACCCTCTCCGATAAAGGTCAGAGGGTGCTGCAGCTGGGATTCCCTGGTCATCTCAAACATACTTAGTGCAACTCGCCCTGGGTCCCGATCAATGATCTGCATAAGGTGAGCCATGTTATCTCAGAACTGGTCTTCTCTACCTTTATTGATCATGACATTTTCTTGCTCCTCTACTAGTGGAGTGTTCTCAGCAACATCCTCTCGTTGCCCAATTAGTAACTGACGTCGTGGTGGTATTTCTCTACAATACCAAGCACGAGATTTAGAACGTGTACCATAAAACTTTCATGAATCCATCACAAAGGAATCCTTACTAGCCACAACAACCCACTTTTCATACACTAACCCAACAACATTTTCCAATTTGTTTCAAACCCTATTATTCCATTAAACATCATTTACCGTTCATTCATCCTTACCCACTTGTGTTACTTCATTCATCTCATCACTTTTGGATTTCATGGAATGCATAATGCACCCTACCTTCTTGCCTCACACACCAACCCCATGCATGTTCATAACACAACGCACCTCACCTATCTCCCTAAGTGCCTACAATGATACATGAATGAAAATCATCATGTCGTTAAGGCCACGAGCCAAATATCATAAAACAGTCACATCAAACCACATGTGCATCACCCAATGGTGAAATATCATCAACTGTAACAACACACAACCAAGAACAACAATTCCCAGATAGCGTGACTTGGGTTTCCTCTGTACTTGGGTTAGCTATGCTGAAGCACGAGCTCATTACCAAGGGTCGACATGTCTTAACCCTTGGAAACCAATCCCAAATAACAAGACCTCAGAGAAGGAGAAGAAAGAACTCCTATGATACAACTTTCTAACTTCCCCAACCCGGAAGCCACTAAACTGGTGCTTCGAGCTGGGTGGTTACATGACCTTAAGCATGCCTCCCCGTACGCCAAATCCAGCCGACAAGCAGTGGGGGGCTATGGGGTCATGTGGGGAGACTATACCCCTTTTTTATTAGAGTAATCCACAGTAAAAATAAACCAAATATCAGAAACAATAACCAACAATCAAGGAAGATGTATGACAACCATTTCCAACAATAAATATGCCATGTCATACTACAAGTGCAAGATTGAAAAAAAACCCAAAATAAAGACAACGACCACAATCCCCAAAATGGCCCCGACTCCAAGTCTGGATCCCCCACCAAGAGCCGCCCATGTCCACTCAACTATCTAGTAGGGACCCATGACCTTCTCATGACCTGCAAACATGACGTCTGCTCGGGTACCCAACGGCGGCCTGAGCAGGGTGTGAGTACAACTCAGTAGGACACCACCAACGGTCTCTACAAAATACCAAGTATGAATAGGTAGTTCATGAAAACGAAATATGAATGACAATTTCCAAGTATTTATTTAAGGTTCTATTAACCAGTTCAGATCCAAATCCATTTCCACTTCCATTACCATTCATTTCACACCACTTATCACCACTTACCATTTCATCACACTTCCTTGGGTTAAACACATACATTATGTTACATGGGTCTAAGGCCAACAATAACATGCAAGAGGTTGAACACATCATTATCCTATCTCCCTCGGACTAACCCTCTCATAGTAACCATATCCTCACCTCGAAGCCTCAGTCCGGGTGGATGCAACTGTTAGGAGAATAGACCCCCAGTCCCCTTTCCTAACCTGTGCAATTAGGGTGGAGTTTAGAACCTCAGTCTTAGAAAAACCCATGGGTGTAGATCCTGAAGTCATACCCCACTCTACTAAGACATGTGCACATGATTTTATATAAAAGTAACCATCAACCATCCAAACCATTGCCCATCAGAAAACACTACTCACAACACCCCACATGGGAATCCACATCATGTCTTAACCCATTGACACATTACCATTTCACATCATTTAACCATTCACCCAATTCCTATGTGTTATGAATAACTCACTAAGCATTTAGCACTATACCAATAACCTATCCATTGTGGTCTTTAATCAGTTTACACATTAACCCATTTAACCCGTTCATCATTTCCATGATTCAACCATTCATGCCAACATGTTTATCAAGGGCTCTGCAATTCTCTACAATAAGGTCAGTTGTTTAATAACAATCCCTATGTCTGGGGAAACCGGCACATCCCATGGATGGCACCGAATTAGGTCAAATCCATGCCAACTCATCCCACGGGGATCATGAGGGTTCTCGTTATCCATTTTAAACATCATTATTACCAAACATGCCAAGGTTATTCAAAACATAACCAAAGGTAAACAGGAACACAACTAAACATGCACAAATACCCAAATAACCATGGGATATAGCTTGTAGACAACCTACCTCGAAACCACGGTTGAACACACTCTCAATCGAGTCCTTAGAACTCAATCCGACCAAACTTTGGAGATTCAACCTAAAACTCACCCAAAAGATAGTGTTTTAGAGCTTTGGAATAAGAGGGAGAGAAGATACAAACCCAAAGCCAAAAAGAGAAGCAAGGATGGGATTATCCTTACCTGGAGCTTCGATCTGCAACCAACGGTGCTCTAAACGGCCAAGAATCAAAGGATAACCACCCTTGGGAAGCTTGGGTCGGCCATGTTTGTCACTAGGGTTGAGAAGGGATAAATGGAGGAAAATCCCATGTTGGGGTTTAAAAGTCCAAAGTGTAAAAATTGTAATTTTTTCCAACTTTAAGAGGCCGCAAGGTCTGGCCATACGGTTTGAAAAACCGTGCGCAAACCGTGCGAATGCTATAGTCCGGAGGAGGAGGGGTCGCACGGTTTTCCTGGACAGGCCGCACGGTTTACCTAGGCCGTGCATAAGTCGTTCGCCCAGCCTTTTCTTGCCCATATTTCCCTTCTTTCGTGTCCCAATCCCCCGGAACACCCCAAAGGCCTCCCATAATTTCCGAAGACATCCCCTGATGCCCGAAACTTGGGATTCAACCAAAACATAATGAAAACATACCCCTCCATAAACCAGGATCTTACAATGGTCAATGAAAAAAATGGAAATATATGAGGGTAAATTTTTTTGGGATGAAAATAACATAAACTAATCATTTGAAATAAATAATAACACGGTTTTTTCTGCATAGTAAAAGGCAATTATTAATTTTACCTCTTATCGGGTAACTATTTTTAAACTTAGTAATTAATTTTAATGAGGAAAATTAAAATTTAGCTTATTAAATAATTTGATCCTTATAATTTAAAATTTAGAAACAATTTTTTCATTTGTTATTTCAAAATTTTTGAAAATTAAATTTTACAATAAAAACACTTAATCGCATAATTACAGTTTTTAGAAAAAATAATGATTTACTTATTTACATTTATTTATAAGATATTAAAATTATTTTTAATGATTTTTATAACATAAATTGGTTTATTATAAATAATATAAATGGTGTGTGGATTTTATGTAAATCTACAACTAAATATTACCTTGAAAATATTTTATTCTAAGAAATATTGAAAATAGGGTTTATTAAAAAACCTTTTAATTTTGTTATCAAAATGGTGGACATTGGATTTATAAGGTCATAGAATATATTAAAATTCAGTATTTTATACGTTAAATATATTTTGAAATACTTAAAATGATTTTTACTATTCCAGTTCATGTGTAAATAGTGATAAAGTCGGATAAATCTTATGTTTTGTAAAAAATGTGTTTTTCGACTAAAAAATAAACCTTTTTAGAAGATTATAAAAAATTCACACTAAGTTAATTTTGATATACTAAAATAAAAAAAAATATGTTTATTTTAACAAATTAAAATTCTAAAATTTAAATTTTTATCTTTTAAAATGAAATTTAAAATATATGGAATGAATATTTTAAAGATAAATTTTTTTTAATAATAAAATATATTAATTATTTATCATATAAAGGTAATAGTTTTTAATTTTTTACCGAATTATAGTTTGTTATATATTTATTAACGATTTTATTCTAATATGTTTTATTTCATTTAATTTTGGAGTTGCATGTAAATGAAGTTATCGAACATATAAACAATTTTGCGTTGTCTGGAATTTTTGGATGTTACATGTTGTTAGTTTTATCAACATATTTTACGATTTGTTTTTCAAATATATTTCTATGCCTTCAAAAAAAATAGTAAAAAAATATAACTATAAACATATATTATAGGGAATGAATATGATTCCTATAAAACTAGGGCATTTCATTCTCCACCACCTAGAAAGTAAATTATGTCCTCGTAATTTTACTATCACATTCTGATATAAATAGAGAAGGTAAAATAAATTATAGAGAATAATCAAGATATTATTTCAAAAAATATACCAACCTTGAAAAAATTTGGAATCATTTGTCCTTCCTCATAATAGTCTTATCCCAAATATTGAGTTTTCCTATAAATATTTAGGCTAAGATTCTATGATTTCTTGTTATCCGGACCCATATTATATAATATATTTCTTAAGGATGTTTATTATCATCCACTCATTAATACAGTATCGTAATCTAATATGAAATATGTTTTCCACATTCTTAATAAATTTTCCTCTAAATGGATGAAAAATATCCATCACTAAAATTGAGTTAAATTTATCTAATGGATGGATAATATGATTTCCACAAGGAAAATTCCAAAAAACATCAAATTGGAGTAATATATTCATACCACAAGAAGATTTATTTGACAATTAAATCTATGGGTTTTGATTTTATGATATTATAAAACAACGTAGATATACAGGATTTCCTAGAATCAAATTCCATCGAGACATATACAACTCCGAATTTGAGGGTGCGTGTGCCATAAATATTTGGATCCACTTCAATAGTAGTGCATGTATATGAATTCAACATTCCTATTTTTCATCGAGGTTAGTGATTCTCATTGTATTTGTTATTCCTTTGATTAATGAATTTACTTGGAAACTTAATATTTTCCACAAACATAATACATTGAGTCATTAATGATACCGTAGTAATCTATTGATTATTTAAATCTAACTATCCTTCAATATTGTCAAAAATTTGACCACACTTGAAGTCCTAAGTGAAAAAAGTAAGATATTGATGGAGACTCATGAAAACTTAGGTAAAAAATATGATGAAAGAAAGAATATTCAACCACTCATTATTAACTCAATTCCCTCTAGTTCCATCCATCACTAAAACCAAAAAAGGGTTAACAAGAGTGATAGACATTTAACATCAGAGGGAATTATATAAATTAAAAACATAAAATTGGATTCAACCTTAAAACCTTTTACTAATTTACATCATAAAATTAACCATTCATTCCTTTTTTTATTTATTGTCGGTAATATTATACTTATCAACCTAATTCTTCAAAGTAACTATGAAATAAATACTTCATATCTATTTGTAATGTTCATATAATTAACTAAATCATATCCCTTATTATTTTATAGCATGGTGAAATACCCAGGCCCATTCATTGTGCATTATAGTTATGATTGAATCAATCCTCAACTAACCCTTTTCGAGATGATTACACCTGGGTGAATATGTTCTACAACCACATCCACTTTTTAGTATCCGGATAAGGATTCATTTCAATTAAAATCACACACTTAATACATTAATAATATTTAATGATATAATATTATAATTAGTCTCATCTATAGGTTCTTTACTATGTTTCTTTAACCCTAATATCATTTGATACTAAAATAACTCTAAAAATAACTAAACCTTTCATTAACACCAACTGAGGTGACCCATGCTAAACATACATTTATTTCACATCATTTAAAAAATTAAAAAGAATATATTAAATAATAATCTCAAAATATAGAGAAACTAGACATTTAGTTCCTTTTGACTATAGAAACATAAGAGACTTATTTTGAAATGATTGTGGAAATTTCAACATAATTTCATCGTAATAGATCTTCTCATATTTATCTCATAAGTTAAAATAATTTTCATGACCTAGGAAATGTAAATATAAGAAAGGGGAAAGATCAGATTCTCAGTAAGTGAATAATAAACATATCACCATGTTACCCAAGTTGTGATAATAAGAATATAGTAAACCATTAGTGATATAGAAATATCTGATGATAAAAACATGGAATCATATAAACTATTCATCTCTGTAATAAGAGAACAAGCAATCACATATGATTAAAAATATAACATTTTGTAAGGTGTAAAAAAACATGATACATAAATCTTGACCCATGGTCATATCATAGTCACATATCAAAATATAGTGGCAAAAATATAATTATAAAAACGTAACTTTATGTATCAGGCATAACCACCTGTTTCTCAGAGTAGATTCAACATCGAAACATATTCCCCATATTTGATCATACATCACAATGATTTTTCTATTTAGGATCAATAATCACAATGTGTTTCATCATTATAATAGGATATATAAATCTTTACCCAATTCATTAGAGGGTTATAAAGTGACCACCCATCAGAAAAAATATTAAACATATGATAATATACCATAATAAAACATCTAATCATAACATAATTAAAACAAAGAAATAATAATGGGTTTCATATATATTTCAAATGAAAAACATTCACCTTTTTATATTATAAAGTTCCCATGGAGTGAAAATGAATTTCAATCAATGCATCATAAAGAACCAATGGAATGAAAGTGGGAATCATATCATTTTAAAATTGTTTCACATAAGGAAATCAAACACAATTCAATAAAAAACTCTACCATGATAAACCCATGAAATATAAATCGGTATCAAAACACCTAATGAATATTTATAGTTAAATAAATACCATTCAAATATGATACCAAATCATATATTATTGTAATTTTATAGATAAAGGGTGTAAATCTATGAAAATAATTTTCTCTGATAATTTTTTATGGAATATAGGTGAAAACAATTAATAAAAAATAATGGTCTCACAATAAAATTCAATTGGAGTAGAAATAAATTATACACCAGAAACGATTCGGCAATACAGTTGTTGAGATGGATAATTTCTCTGAATTAAAAGGACATCGCATAATCCATCCAAATAAATAGGGTGGATGGTTGAATTTAAAAAACTTCTACAATGAATCAGAATATATTTTAATGGAAAATTAATTGGATGAAAATAATTTTAAGAAGTTATGGAAAGATCAATTTAGAAAAAAGAAACATCCATAAATATTTGAAATAATTTCATAAGAGAAATTTTATTAATATAGGATAAAATTAATTTTTTATATAAGAAATTAAAATATTTGGGAAAATGTTCTAATAAAATTTCCATGTTAGTAAAAGAGATGTGTTTCCATGGAAAACGTTAAAAGAGACCATTTTCAACAGAATTTTTGAATGATGAATTTAGGGTTCACTATCAAAATTTATTTTAAAAAAGGTGATGTGAAATATTTGTAAAACATTTACCATTCAAAATGAAACATCAATAAATGATTCCATTAAAATTAAAAAAAATAAAATAAAATATAGGGTGAATGAAAATTCATTTTATTTTTAAAGGATGTAAGATATTTTTAAATACCTTTTTTGGAAACCCAAATCATAAAAATACTATTTGATGTTTTCTTCAAAAATGGTTGAAGAAAATTATTAGAATCATTAAAAATAAATCATATTATCTTTCCTAAAAAGACAAGAGAACATTGGTGGAAAAAAATGTTTACATAAAATAAATATACAATTGGGTGATGTAGGTTTTTTTTATAATGACATACTTTTAGGTGAGAGATTAATTATTAGAAAGAATTGAATTAAAATTGATATTATCAACATAATGATAAATTATATTATCCTATAAAATGGAGAATATTTTAATAAATAGAATATTTAAGTTCTAACCTCAAAAGAAACCATATAACTTATATAAAAATATTTGAGGTACCAAAGTTCCTTATGAACAACATGGTACATAAAATTAGAAAATTTTCAAAAGTATATCATTTTGTAAAAATGTAAATACATGTAATTAAATATACAATTCCACATATAACTATAATAGTTTATAATATACACATATTATATAAAACATGTTGAAGAATAAAAATTATAACTCCATGAATGAAAATTGAGTTAACAAAACCCCTACAACTTGAAGAGAATTTTAATAAAACCCTATTGAAAGAGAGATATTGAAATTGATCATGAATTAGAATTATTAAAATATATTTCCTGATAAAATAATTCAGTTTCGAATCATATAAATTACATAAAAGAATAAGGTGAAAAATATTAAACATTTTTAGAAGAGTGGAATTTCAAACAAAAACACTGACCTTTATTCCGATACGTACTACACATTCACCAAACATCCAAAATAATAAAATTAAGTTTGTTAATTACATACACAATAAAATTATTCTTAACTATAAACATGTATAATACATAGTAATAATAATTTCACACACGCACACACAAACACAGATATATATATATATATTGGTTAGTTTTTACTTATTTTGCTACATCGAGTGTTTATATTTTTAATAGATTGTATCAGTTTCATTGTAGTAGTGTTGGAATTTTTTCTCATTATAATGTTTATATTTCCCAAATAATTTCTTTAACAATTAAGTTATTATTATTATTAAATAGGAAGTTTAAATTTCCTTTCAAGAGTGTTTTAGTGTTTTTCCTAAATGATGAAATTGACAAAAAACATATTTTAGTTATTTTTAACCCATGAATGGTGTTTTCATAGTTAATGAACTAAATATTGATATAATTATTACAAAGATAAAAAAACCCTTTATTGGATCAGTTATATCAAATTGAATCATTAAGTGTGTTTTTTAATCTTTCATGTTATAATTATTTAGAAATGTTACTTTTTTCAAACTGATCTTAATATGAACATACCATTATTAATGAATATTTATGAGGTGATTTAGTTTAAAATCATTAAAAAAATATCATAATTGTTACATTTAGTATATATTAGTGTGATATAAAATAATATAAAGAGGTAAGTAGAGAAATTATGGATATTAAATAGGTGTATATTACTAAGAGATTATTTTTTCTAATTAGTTTGATTGTTTATGATAGTTAATTTTCTAATGATTATTTATCATATATATTATTAATAGTTTATAATTATTTTATTACAAAATCAATATTAATATCATAAAAATCCTATTTAACCTCTAAACTCATTCTTAGATCCATCCATGAAAGGTTATAATGAATAATGAACTTGTTTATTCATGGATGCAGTAGTCTACACATACAAATATTTCATGTTTTTATTTTTCAAAATAGAAGAGGGAAAAGGTAGTTAAAGATTGTAACATAACGATAATAATATATTACTACAAAAAGATATTTATTTTATCATTTTAATATGTTTTAATGAAAAATGATGAAGAAATATTTAACAAAAAGAAATATAAATGTGGATGAGATGTTAGAAACATATACCTCACCTCATGGATTATATTCTTCTTGAAGGGGATGAAGGCTTTGAGGGATGGTATTTTTATAAGACTAAAACCACTTTAAGGTGGATTTAAATGTTGGGGAGAATTTTAGGTATATATTTTTTCTGAACTTATGGGGTTTTTTTAAGCTATCTGGGGATAGGAGGGATCATATTATAAGATAAAACGGATGTACTTTTTCTAAATAGTGAAATATCTTCAATAATGGGGAGTCACTCTCAAGGAAACTAGCTCCAAAGTATGAAAATTAATGGAGCGAGGGAGATATGTGGTCAATAAATACCTGAATGGATTTTTTCACACTTATTTTAAACATGATTCAATCCATTTACCTCTTGCATTGTTATATTTACCATTTTATATTTTACATCGGTAACTAGTCTGTACCTATGCTAACATAACCATTATACCTAAAAATAAAGTGGAAATTATAATATTATTTCAACCAAATTATTTTAATTATTAAATTTATTTTTTTTCTGATTCAATTTATAAAAGTGATAAAAAATTATATAATAAATTTATAACGTAATAAAACAAATTAAAAAATATTACCTGAGTTATAAAATTTCAAATATATATATATAAACTACTATGAATTATTTAAATGTATGTTTTCTATTATAAATTATATTTTTTTCATTAAAAGGTTTTATGAATTTATAATTCATACTAATATAGTAATAATAGCATATAAGTCACATTATTTGTAAAAATGTTAAAATGCACTATTCACCTCGAAATCAAATGTTTCAGAAAAGTAAAAAAATAACCATAAGATAATTTTGAGATTAAAGGTTGAAAATTGGTTTTAATTATATCTAATTCAAGATATAAAATTTTTATATTTATTTTTATACTAAAAAGATAAAATTTAAAGATAAACTACTTTTATTGAAAAATGCATTTTTAAACATTATGTGTTATTATTATTATTTCAAATAAATTTATAATATAAATGAAGTTAATCGATTAGTTCATCAATTATAATATTTTAAAAGTATTCAATTAAATATATTAGGGTAGAATAAAATAATTAATAAAATGGTTCTTTGAAATAAAGAAATATTACAATTTTACTAAATACATTTTCACAAATTCCTTTAAAATTAATTATTTATATTCTAAAAATTAATTTCCCTACTAAATTGATATTTAAATCATTATTTTAATTTTATATGTACATAATATTATAATTAAATAGTAATAATATTAATATTTATCCACAGTGCATAAATAGATATACATATATATATATATATAATATTTTAATATAATATTTTTATTACATTTTTAATTATATTAGTTTATATTTTCTACTTAACCATGTATGGCTTCAGTACACCTATTGGATATATATCTCATGAAACTATCATAAAATAGCCCTTTAACATCACTAAAATGGCCTTTATCAACGATAGAAAAGCATTGACTACTTCAGCGAGATTAAGAGCCTTGGTCTTTTATTAGTTCTTATTTAGCACTAAAAAAGTATACCATTATAAGTTCATTTAAAAAGAACCAAAAATTGTGTCCTTTAGCAGAACTTTTAAAAGTGACGGAAAATATGTCCTTTATCAGAACTAATATAGGGCCATACTATAGTATATATTAACATCACACCATAACACCCAAAACACAGCATATATCAAGAAAAACAAGCCAGAATAAATAAATTAAATGAAATTAAATCTAAAACACAAATACAAAAAAACAACATATTATAGACATTACAAGAATTGGTTTATAAAATTATACAAATAAAAATTATTACATACATTCAAAAAAATCAATGTTCCATTGTCTTGTAATTCTAACCCCGACTCATGCTATTTCTAAACAAATAACCCCTACTCGGAAAAAGAAAACACATATATTATAAAACAATTCTTAAGTTTGTAATAATATAAAGAAATAAATTAACATAAAGTGTTAATTTTATTAAATTTTATGTCAATTTTAATGATAATGACACTTTTAGAGTCATATTGATCACATCGTGTGTCATATTGAGGTGAGGATGATTTCCAAACATCTCAAATGACTTGTGGATAATTTTCTTGAAGTATCACAATAATATGAATGTGTTTTATCATTTTAGAGTACGTCAGTTTTCTTTTCTACTAAAATTTCATTTTAAACAAGAAACATGCACTTTTGACACATTCTGATCACATCATGTATTAGTTTGATGTGAAAATTATTCCTACATGTGAAAAATGACTTATGAATTGTTTTTTATGTTATCAATAAAATATGAGTATGTTTGATCACATTTCAGTGGGTGACACTTTTTGAACTAAAATGTAGATTTTAAACTGATTACTGACACTTTAAGTCATACATGGCACATAACGTATTATATTGAGGTGAGGTTAATTCCTACAGATCAAAAATGACTTTGGATCATTTTAATAAAGTATCAAAACAATCCGAATGATTTTTCTCATTTTTAAGTAGGAAATTTGTCCATTTTACTAAAATTGATGACAAATTTAAATAAAAATTTGAACTTTGAGTCATACAGGACACACTGTGGGTTTGATTAAGGTGAGTTAGATTATTACACATCTAAAAAATAATCATCAAAAAATTTAAGGTAGTATCAAAATATTCTGATTGGGTTTTCTTGGTTTGTAGTACATCATTTTTCTTTTTTACTAAAATGTCATTTTGAACTGGGAACATGAAATTTGAATCATTCTAATCACCCCATATAACGGTATGATGTAAGACCAATTAAAATAGATATAAAATTACACATGAATCTTTTTCATAAATTATCAATAAATCCTAAGAATGCTTGATAATTTTTCAGTGTGTTTCGCTTTTTGAACTAAAATGTCAATTTTAAACAGATAACAGAGACTTTGAGTTATACCAAGAATATTATGTATCGTATTGAGGTTTGGATGATCCCTTCCTACAAAAAATGAATAAAGGATATCTTTTATAAAGTTTAAAAATAATATTATTGTGTTTTCTTGGCTTTGAGTATGTTAGTTGTCCATTTTAGTAAAATTAATGATATTTTTAAACAAAAATATGCACTTTGAGTCATACCAATAACACTATGCATTAGATTGAGGTGTGTCAGATTCCTAAATTTCTCAAATGACTTTTGGTTTGTTATTATAGAGTATCAAAATAATATTAATGTGTTTTATTATTTTTCAGTATGTTAGTTGTCTTTTATACTAAAATGTCATTTTAAAATAAAAACATGCACTTTTTAATCATTTTGATCAAATCATGTATTAGTTTGAAATGAAATTTAATATTACACATAAAAAAATGATTTATGAATCATTTTATTAAATTATCATGAAAATCATAGCATGTTGGAATTTTTTTTAGTGAGTGTAACTTTTTAAACAAAAATGTTGATTTTAAACAGATACCGGATGAATTGACTCATACTTGTTACATCATTTATTGGATTGGGGTGTGGATAATTCCTACACATAAAAAATGACTTATGGATCATTTTATTAAAGTATCGAAACAATATGAATATTGTTTCTCAATTTTGAGTATGTTAGTTGTCTTTTTTACAAAAAATGGATGTCAATTTTAATTAGAAATAGGTACATTGAGTCATACCGATCACACCTTGTTTCAAATTGAGGTGAAGATAATTCTTACACATCCTAAAGTCTCA
This sequence comes from Viscum album, assembly GCA_963277665.1. Lineage (NCBI taxonomy): Eukaryota > Viridiplantae > Streptophyta > Magnoliopsida > Santalales > Viscaceae > Viscum > Viscum album. Next base: position 1,725,099,747 of record OY728120.1, read on the forward strand.
AAAAATACTAACTTTCTATGTCACCATGATATCTATTGAATTTATTTTTTGAAGTTTCAAAACTACATGAGAATCTCTGAACAAACCAACCCTACACAAAAAATGTAATTCACCTATATAAGAAAAACATTATTATATGAGTAATAACAGAAAGAATGAAATTTAACATAAATCTGAACTAATAAATTAATTATATGTAAATTTATTTTACTATATAATAAACAATATTACCTCTATGATTGAGGATTGGATGGAAATTGAAGGAAAGTGATAAATTTCAACATTGCAGTCATAAAAGTTTTTGAGGGAGAAGAAGTATGTGGAATTTTTTGTGCAAAAAAGGAATGAAATATGGACAGATAACCCTAACTCAAACAAAATAATCCATCTGTATAAGGAAACAATTATTCTGCATGTAATACAAAAAAATAAATTAAACATATATATGAAACAATACATTAATTCTATGGAAAATAATTTAACAATGAAAACATCAAGAGTAACTATTCGATTGATCGGAGGTAGCATCATTGCTCTTCCTGAAAATGAATTAGAGGGAATTTGAAGATAAGTGATAAATTTAATACTACAGGGGTGAAAATGTTTTGAGGGATAATATTTTTGTGAATGTTTTGGTATAGAAAGGCATGAAAGATGGACATACAACCCCAAGTCAAAAAAAATAATCCACCTGTATAAGAGAATAATTATTATATGAGTAATACTAAAATAAAACAAATTAGTCATAAATATGAAACAATACATTGATTATATTGAAAATTATTTTACTGTGAAAAAATCAATACTACCTATATGATTGAGTAGAGACAACATTGTTTCTCTTCCTACAAAGGTATTACAGATGGACAAGATTATTCTAAAATAATGAAACTATACAAGGAATAATTAAAATTAAATCAGTATTCTATTATATAATTTTATGGTAAAATAGATAAAGTATATTATAACATTTCCTTTAAATATTTTCAATAGGTTTACTTCATTGTATTTTTTTATTCTGATTGATTGTTAACATCATCATATGCATAACAAATTGTCTAGATGAGTAGTTAAAAATTTAATTTAGATTATGTTACTGTAGTATAGAACATATAATATTATGAGAAAAACAAAGTATATTAAAAAATAATTTTACCTTCTCATTTAACTCTATATATTTTTTTAATGGTTTCATGGATTTGGATCCTATATCAACAATCCAAATCCCCTCTTTGTGGTCCCCTATATTGTACAATAAATTATCTTGTACTACCATGAAGTGATTGTGATCTCCTAATAAAACAGTCATCCTTGATTGAATTTTCATCTCACGCAAGATTTATTTCAGTGTATTGTAGGAAAATTGAATAATTCTTGTTTGTTGGATCATAGATATAAAATAACTACACTACTTATGATGCTATTATGAATAACTCATAATTTTCCCAATCCACGCTGAAATTCACCTTCACGGAGCCCATTCGATCAACTTTCACTACAATTATATTGACAATCCATTTGCAACAGAAAATAAGAACTTGGAATTTTGTATAATCCAACTCGTATATTTGTTTGATAATTCAAAAATATGAAATATTTTCATAAATTGTATTTCTATCCTTGGAACCAAATATGTGCATCGTTTCAGTCATAAGGATAACACCATTTTTTTACATCATACTTCAGTCATCATGTTCTTTTTTATAGAACGTATAACCATTGTTTACAAAACTAGTGTGACATATAACAATTTCATTCAATCATCTAGCTAGCCATTAAAGTTGTTTAGAAATTGAATTCGTATTTACATATAACTCCTTATAAATTTGATCTTGGAACCATCCTATAAAATGTTAATTTTGTGTATTTGATATCCATCCTTCAACCCTTTATGGATTCAAATCTCTAAGAATTTATTTGGGGGATTCAATGTATGGATCACCATAATAACTATTATGTACAATTTAAAGGGGATATTGTTCCCACTATGTTAAAGTAATTTTAAAAACATCTCTTCCAAAAAACCCTTCTCCCATAAGGTGTTTATTGTGATGAGATTTTTGGAGACTTACGCTGTTAATATCTGATAGGTAATTTGTACATAATTCAATATCTTCTTCAATAATATATTGTTCTGTAATAAAAACTTTTGGGTAACTATTATTCTTGAAAAAACCTTTCAAAATATTTATATATCGTTTAATATGTTACATCCATCTATAATGAATAGGACCACATAGTTAAATATCTCTGAGAAAGTAAACCATTAGGTGGACCATTATATCAAATAATGAGGGTGGAAATAATATATCTTGTTCATATAATATGACTACAACCTCTTTATTCTTGATGGGAAACTTCATTAGGGATATAAGTTTAATGCACATAGCTTTAAAAAATAAATAGAGTCTCATTAATGTATGTCATACATTTTGAGGTAGAATTTAATGGAAATAAATTAATTAAATATTGCATCAAAACATTAAATTAATGTAATTTTAGTCCTTGTATCTTTAAATTATATATTGACACGTTATTATTGATATTTGATAAATAACCCTGTGGAAATTGTACACTATTATGGAAAGGGGAAAATTGAAATTTTTCCAATCTGGATAGAGTGTAAGTTGTTTGTGGAAGATAAATCCACCTTTTACACTTCACCAATTCCAAATAATTCCTTATACCCATTTCAATCAAGTCCAACATAACCTTTATGTCATATTTTTTTTAACATGAACATTTAGTAACATACCAATAACACTGTCAGATACATTTTTTATATATGCATGACATCAATAAAATTTCTGACATAAAAAAATTTCCAATATGGTTATTTAATGAAAATTTATCTCTTCTTTCAACCTGATTTTGTATGGTTTTTTGAAAATGGTTTACCAACAATTGTGTCAAAATATTTCACATTATTGTACAGTTGATCGCCCATTACTAGAGATTTTGTTGTACCTTGTTCAATATTCCCATCAAATATTGTCATCTAGGATCGATATTTATGTCATTGAGGTAATTTTGGATGTCCTAAAAACATAGTATTCAGGGAATTTTTCGAATGAATAAAGTATTTGTTTTTTTCACAAATGGTACACCCCAAAATTCATTTAATGCTATAGCTTGATAAATTTCTATAAATGGAGAAGCAATTTATCATTCCATACAACATGGTCCTCAATGTGAATTCTTCACTTATATGAGCATCATACATTGTAACACATGTATCCCAAGTAAATTTTAGATCTTCAATCAATGTGGCCAAATAGACATCAATATCATTAGTGGGTTTTTTTGGTCAGATATAAGCATAGAAAACATAATGTACTTTCACTTCATGAATAACCATGGTGGCAAGTTATAATTTACCAACATGAAGGACCATGTACTATGAGTACTATTCTATATACCAAAAGTATTTACTCCATCTATAGATAACACAAGATGAAAGTTTCTTATCTCATTTCCAAATTCAAGATACTCGTAAACAATTTTATTCCACTAAGATGAATATGATGGATGATATAGGTTCCCATTTTAATTATTGTATCCCCATGCAATTTCAATTGTCTCATAGTTTCTTAATGTCTATATATTCTTTTAAACCATGGAATCGTAGGAAATTACCATACGTATTTTGAAGTACATTACTAATTTTTCATTTATTGATATGCGCCATACTTAGGGAATTTTATGAGTGATTTTTGGTCCTTGTGAAATAATATGAAATCATCTGGATAGACATGATTTTTTATAGATCATTCCCATTGAATGTAACATTCATCTATCATAATATATTTGGCATGGTATTTCATTTAATTTTGGTAGAATATTATTCAGTAGACCATGTTGTTCTGTAAATCTGGTGTCACTCCATCTGCTGCCAGTATTCATATTATATAACTTCAATAAGATGGAAATGTTGTGTATTTAGTACAACTGGTATACAATGGTTTTCTGGAATAGCTATTTAACTCCTAAAAACATTGGACAATCATAAAGGTCATCTTCAATTGCTCTTTCATTTTTTACATGCGATCTCCATCATCATTTACACTGTTATTCACATAAATTATCCATAAATTGAAGTATCATCCCAATCGGTGCACACATTTAGTTTTCCCCCATGTTTAGTCCAACATTTATAGATATTACCTATTTTGTGACAAAAAAATGTGCTTCTAACTCTTCCAGAATATTTTTTCTTTAATAAAAACAATGTAAACATAGACAGAGGATTTGAGAAGGGTCGTATACATGCTCTCTTGCAAACTTGATGAACTATTTAACTCCATATTCATAATATTTTGAAAAATAATTTTCATGCATCCATTTTTAATTCATATCCATCCAATTAGATTCATAAAATATTAAATTTGTACAATAAATAAATAATTACAAACAATATATTAATTATCAATGGTGAATGTTATAGACAATTATAATAATGGAAACTCATTATTTTATTGTTTCAAAGAATTTCAGTATGTTGAATAAAATGGGTAATTAAATTTTAGAAAAGAATTAATCCACTATGAAAGGTTCTATCCAATGAATTCATTCAAAGGTAAAAGTTATAGAAAACTCATCCCCATCAACTAATCTCCTGGACAATTATTATTGAATTTTTTTGATTGAACCATCCTTTATCTCTTGTGGACATGCACCTACGTTTCTTGAAATACTCTATGAAACTGACATCCATGGTATGACTATTACTTATAAAAGTACAAGAAACATAAAATAGATAGTGGATGAGTTTCAAGAAAAAAATCAATAATGAATATTCGGTAGATGAAGTTGATAAGGATGATAGTTTTCTATAAAATTGATATTGGACGAGTCTCCAAAAACTAATTGCAGAAATAAATAGTGTTTAACACACATCAATTCTTTCTTAAATCCTCTAAACAAATGAAAATATAATATAGTCAATTAATGAGTAAAAATAAACCCAAATATGAAAAACAAGAATAATAAACTCTCATTCAATAAACTAGAAGATATAAAATTGTATTGTTAAAATATTTTAATAAAAAAAGAGTAATTTCATATACATAGATCATAATAAGAGATTCCTATGTGTGGAAAATACATATATTGACCTAAAATGATGAATACCTTAAAATAATTTCTAATATATATAATTTGACAGCTTCCATTTTATTATTTGGAACAAATGATGTATCAACCTAGGGGTTATTACATTTAAAATTAATGTTATATCAAATATGTGAAAACATATCAATACTCTTGAGATGACAAATCAACACAGCGACCCATCCCAGGGATTCTAGGGAGGTTGTCACATTAGATCTACCCATCTAAAGGATTCTAGGTAGGCCATCTAATACACATTGACCCATCCTTGAGATTATAGGGAGGTCTATAAAGAAGATTTAAGAATTCAATAACACACATCGACAAGATATATCACAAAAAAGGGATAAAACACATTAAACATTGAAACATGTATACCATACAAATTTAAACATATATATATTACATGGAATTTATAATCCAAATAATTGAAAAAAAATCACTTTTAGACATAATTTTTAATGAAAATAAATATAATCCCTTCTTAATTTGGAAATCCAGAACCATAATTTGGGAATAAAAAATTATAAAATAACCCTTAAATTATAATTTTTGAAAATTCATATAAATAGGTGGAATGATATATATTTATATATATATATTATATAAACTTAAATTGTTAAAAATATATGTAATCCTTACAGTAGAATATCACAAAGTAGTAAAATAAATAGAACCCCATAATAATTATGAAAATTGTGATTAATTAAAAATAAATAAATATGGTATCACCCTTACTAATATTTCTCTTAAAATAAAACAACACAATTCTAATAAAATAAAATTTTAAGGAAAGCACCTTACACCAAAATAGAAAAAAAAATTAAATAAATTTCCTAACATGAATTGAATAAAATCAACTTCTCTGGCTTCTTTACACAATCACCAGACTGAGAATTAGATTTCTAAGTCAATTTTAATGTTTTCTTTAATGTTTTTATATCCAAAACATCCACTTTTATATAGTGGAATAAATATTTATTTAATTTATTCATCTAGGACAAGAGGTGATTCTCTAATATTTCAAAACATCAAAAAACCTGTGCTTACAGAGAAAGTTGGGCTATAGCTGTAGACAGAAAAGAAAATTGATTCAAAACAACAATTAAAAAAGACCAAATAGGATATCCAAATCAGTCGTTAGGAAAAAAATGGATCATAATCAGAAGAAAAATGTTATACAGTGACCGGAGCACAAATAATTCATGATATCATCAAATAACAAATAAATAATTAAACGATAAATATAGAAAAAAATAAAAACCTTAAAATAAAAACCTAGGCCCACCTCACTAGGTTGAAGAAAATACAAGGCCCTCATATCTAGATCTCGATATTTTCTTAAGAAACTCTAATTACAAGAGAAATTTGGATATCAATTGATGTTTGAGAAACTAGAGGTAGTGGGTTTATATAATTCGAGTGGGTTAGTCTGATTTCAGCTTTGATTCACCGAGGAGGAGTGTCGGTAGTAGTTGACTTCAAAAAAATGATTTTGATATTCTGATGGGTTCGCAACAACTTAAGTTTTTTTAAATATATCAGACACTTTTATTAGTGCTTTCAAAATGTGAAAATAAAATAGTTTGTTTATCAACACTTAAGTAATAAGAATATATAACATGCATATTTATTAGTGCTTCTTTAGCATTGATAAAGGTAGTTCCTCATCCATGCTAAAAAGGCACTCATAAAATTCATCTTTATCAGTATTAAAGTTTTAGCTCTGATAAAGCCTCATCTTTATAAGTGCCAAAAAAGTGTCGATGAAGATTTTTTTATCATTGCTTATTACTTAAGCACTGATAAAGGATTTACAAATATAATTGTAAATATTTTTTTTAAATATATATATATATATATATACACATAATACATGTATATAAATATAAATATATTAAATATATTCTTTACTTAAATATATATATAATAATTTTATAATTATTTAAATATATAATTATTTTTTTATAATTATAAAGATATTTTGGAAAAATATTATTTATATCATTATATATATTTATATAATTATATATATATTTACTAAATATATATAAATAATAATATAGTAAATAAATTCAATATTTAAGAAAATTTATTATAAGTTTATCAATTATTTAAATATATATAATTATTCAAATATATATAATTATTTAAATATAAATAATTATTTATTTATAATTATATCAATACTTATATATATATATATATAATGAGAAATATATACTTTTATAAATATAGCATGTGAATTTATAAATATTTTTATTTATAAATATTTTTTTACAAGTATTTCTTACAAATATTTTTTTACAAATATTTTTTTAACATTATTAAGGAATATTTAATTTTAATTGAATTCCTATTAAAAATGAATTAAATTGAATAAATTAACAAAAAGTACACCTTAACAAGATTGAAAAAATATATAAGTTTTGTATGTGTGCATTGTATATAAAAATACCTTTATTATGTATATGTGAAATAAATATAACACACATTTTATCAATGTTAAATTCAAAAATAAAATGGAATTTAATTATTTGTCTATTACTTTTTCCAATTAGTCAGTATTTTTAGTTCATATTAATTCATAATTATAAACCATTATTCAATAAATATGTCACTATTTAATGCAAAGAGAATTAATATTTTGTTTTATATAAATCATATTTATATATATTAATATATATATATATATATTTAATCTATACTATTTATTAGCATTATCAATAATCATCTAATTAATAAAATGTTTAATATTTTTCTCAATTTACTTATTTTAAATTTTAATTTGTTTAATTTTTATTTATCATATATCTATATATTTAATAAAAACTATTTATTAGTATTTATAATTTATATATGGTATAATCAATTTATTCATTATTTCAATAATTATTTAATTAATAAAATTTACATTTTTTAATAAACTCATTTTTTATTTATTTGTTCCATTTTATTTATTTTGTCCTTTATCAGTGTTAAAAAAGTGCTGATAAATTTTTTTTTATGATCTCTAAAAATATAGCCCTGATAAAGGGAACCCGTTATCAACGCTAAAAAAAAGCACTGATATAGGTCAATGCTAAAAAAAGCACTGATAAAGGGTTAAATTTATCAGTAATTGCTTTAGCGCAAATAAATATGTCATTTATCAGCACTTTTTTCTAAGGCTGATAAATATCAATGTTGGTAAATACCTGTTTTGTAGTAGTTTTACCATATCTGTAATGACCATATTTTCAATGACCATATTTACAACGATCATAATTGCAATGACCATATTTATAAGGTTATATTTCATTTATATAAATATATATATAACCTTACTAAAAATATTCAATTCACACTTCCAATTCCATAGTTTTCATTTTAGATCTCACAACATGATTTATCCTCCCATGGTATTCTTTATCCTTATTTATTTTGATTTACTAATGGAGATTCTTAATTTAAATGGTTCTCTAAGGGAAACAATTGTTCTAAAGATAATATTATTTTCAATTTATTTTCCCCTTTTAATATATTTCATTTTTTATTGATGTAATCAAACATGATGTGTAATACTTAGTTTGATGTGCTTCTATTGTGACATTTTACTATGAAAGAATAAAGTGTCATTAGTTTAGTTCCTATCTTGGGTAACATGTTCCTAATCTATTTCAATTACTTTGAGAATATAAAATAAATTAGAAAAAGATATATAGTTTATGGAAAGAATATTTTTCTGAGAAACAAGGGGCGCTATAGACATACTTGACTATATAAGCCTCATCTCCACTAAATCTTCTAGCTTTCCCTTAAAGTCTCTAAGTTATATAGGATATATCATTTATGGAATAATAGATATAGGATACATACCTATCTAAATTTAAATAAAAAAACTCAATCACACCCTCTAGTAAAACCGTAAGAAGTTTTTGACAAAAACATACTAAAACTTGTCAACTATTAGAGGAAAAGTTTCCCAACTTATCTCCACATCACCCAAAATAACACAGACAAACAAGCCAATTATCCCACCAAGATACTTAATTTTAGGTCCCATAAAACTAAATGAAATATCCCACTCTCCAATAAAAACATAAACATCACCCTCAACAAATATAAATGATTCAATTTGATGATATAAATCGATATATACTTGAAACCAAGAAATAAAATGCATCCCAATGATCAAGTAAATATTACCCCCGTTTAATATTAATAAATAAAAGAGGAATTCCTGACCTAAAAACATTAGTAACATCTCTAACACCTCCAAATACCCTCAAATCTCTCCTAGAGTTGTATTGATTGATATCTCCCCACATAGGCACTCAATGAATATCCCCAACACATTAACAAAATAAGATAATATAAAAGACTTTGACTCACATGTATTCAATAAATCACATTCTAAAATATATTCTATAAAAATAAAACCTTGAAATGTAAATTTTCATACATCCTGATTAATAAGAGAAATCTCGATAGCCTAAAACTATCATGTACCTCATCCCTGAGCCTATGTATGACTTCCTTTTGGAAAACCTCCATACAGACACTGTTTTCCCTTACCTTGGGCATCTTATATAGAACAACGCCTTGATCCTCCTATGGAATTCAACCCATAACTCAATATTGGAAGATCTATACTAAGGCTTGAACCTGATACTATATATATCATCTACCACCGTCTACCTAATGATCACTCTTACAATACCAAATTAGTCTTACATATGGTCTATTACACTAGAAGATAAAATATATTAGCCTCACTCTCTAATAACACCTTATTAATCCTCCACTCCTAGATAGTTGAACCACTTCCCTGGAAACTCTATCAATCATATCCTATATGTGAACCATTGAACTAATTCTTCTAACCACTCAAGCATCTACTTATTTCATCCTCAATATAAGAAATAAGACTAGAACTACTACCCCCATTCATGTTCCACCAAGATTTGTTTTCCATATTCACTACCTAAGAAAAGAATGATGTGTAAAATATATATATTTTACCAAAAAAATATTACATCAAATAATCATTAAATCATTGATGCATACCTCATGCTTATCCATAAACCGAAACAATGTTTAATCTCTAAAACTTTCACTACATAATCCATAATAGGTGTCCCTTTCTAGGTTAAATTCATGAATACTTTCACCATTTCCACCCATAGGTTTTCCAAGAAGAAGGGATCATAAAATCATACATGTAAGTTCCACCATGATAACACCAAAGGTAGGTCATCTCATACCATAATATCTTATAATTACATAGTTGTTCCTTGAAATATAATGGTAACAAAATTCACCCTCTATTTATGGGTGTCTCTAAATGATCAAAAGTTATCATAATAAACTCCACTCAGATCATATCAGCTTACGGCCACCCTCACCCATATAAAAAGTTGAGTGATATATTTAGAACTCCCATTTTAGATTGGGCATGGAATCTATAGATCAAGGACTATCCCAATCCATAGATTATGTAACCCACAATAAGATCATAGGGAGTTTATCATTTACCATTTGTTCCTTAATAATAGTGGGTTATTATCAACCAATGCTGGGTCACGCTCACCCCTGCCCTCTTGGATCCCCACTAGACATCATAATTGTGTCATGTTCCAACAATTCCAATTTTATACTTCAAAACACATTTATATTCAAAAATTCAATATTTTTTATTGTAATAAGTAGTAGGCATAGTGTCTCACTACTCTATATAAACTCCCCATTTAGAAACATTCTAAAAAAAAGTGATCTATAATCATGTTTATCTATTCCTAGTGTCATCATAAAAAATATATCTGATTCAAATTATTTCATTTCTATTTAATTTTAACAAGTATGTCACTGTAGTTGTTCAATTAAATGAATTTTAAGTAACAATTGATAAAGGGAACAACTTTATAAGTTTCTATTGAAATTTTATTTAACTGGTTTAATTTTATAAGAATGAAAATAAATCAATGATATATGTAGAAATACTAAATGAGGAATCATTTTGATATGGTTCCACCATATAACTATATAGTAAATCACTATATATATAGTTTTAGAAAATTAAAAAAATAAAAACCTACATAATAACAATGATAAACAATATCAAGAAAGAATATAAATGATATGTGATTTTTATATGCCTAATATGATGCATTAACATAACTCATATTTCAACCCTATGACAAATTTAAATACCATATATCATAAATAAAATTAAAAATGAATCTTATTTAGGAAAATAGTGAATTATAAAATTAAAACATAATAATAAAAGCATCGTCCCTAATAACATGGACTTCTCTCATTTATGGGACAGTTATACCCTATAACAACATCCATATAGAGCTCTGAAAACATTCTATCTCATACCCACCATTTCCAAATATTAATTAAAAAATAATTCGAATAACTATTTAATACTAATTTTTAATTTCCCCATCTCTGTTCAAACCAAATATTTCCAAATCGAGTCACCACATAAATTAGATATGCATCCATATATTCCAACGACCACTAGATAATAGTGATAGTTTATGATTATATTTGGGGTACTATACCCCTACATAAATAACTATGATTAATAATTTATGTAACAACAATAAAAACCATCTAGATAACCCAAATTAAAAACCCATTACCTCCAAAATTTAGTATAAAAATATATAAACCCATTATATATCAATTTGAGTAACTATACTTTTCATAAACACAAACATATACAATCCATATTCCATATGGGTTAATTATATACATAAAAACCAAAATAATTATAATTAAACAATCATGGAAGAAACTAGAAAATTGGTACAGGTTTTTGGCTTAGTCCCATCCCTCATACTTCATCCAAGATTAATATGTCAACCATCAAATATATGTCTCTTTCCTATATATTAACCTCTACCGGTGAAGACTATTCAAGCACCCACAACGGCCTAATCTAGGTTTGAGTAAAATTTAGTAGAGCAACACCAACAAAGTACCAATATATCCAGTTAAACTAATTTCATGTTAATGTTTTTCAATAAATTACTAAATTAATTATAAATAAAAAATATACCAATGATCCTTGGGTTTCAAGCTGACACTAAGAGTTAACCATACCTACTTTCACCAGTGTTGGATATCTCTAAACTCAATACATTATCCCTAGGGGATTAAAAATCAAAAATAAAAACCAACATCCAGAATATCATCACTCTGGAGGGATATTAACATTCCATAAAACCATATCAAATATCATTACACAAGGGTGAAAGAGTGTCCAGCCTCCAAAATGTCTCAAATTTTATCACCTATGGGGAAGGATCAATCTACTGTAAAACCATATTAAATTTCATCACCTATTCGGTAAGAGCATACTACCCCAAAACTATCTCATCCTTCCATTGTTTCTTCCCACAAGGGTTTATCACCCCATCCTAAAACCATATTTAGTATATCTAGGTGGATAAGTAAGAAACCCAAAATTAATACATAATAAGATATCCATAAACCATAAATAAACAAGAAGTCTTAATCAAATTTGATAATTAAATATAACCAAGTCATAACATTTCAAAAAATTACATCCCAAATTAACATTTTAATATTTATTTAAATTACTCAACACTCACCTAGGTAATGTTCCATAACTATATTAACCTTGGGAATATCCCAATATTCCCAACTATTACTACAATTTTACTTCATGGGGATCTTAATAGGGAATGTATGTCTGGATTACTAAATCTCTATTTCATTTTGGGAACTCATCAGGTTACCTCCAAAAGTTTTGAATTCATATATTCAAGGCACACCTCACTCATTGGACAATGGTTCAGGATTTATGAAAATTAATGGACCTTAGTGGAACAAATAAATAAAATCCCATGTGAAGTGAAACATATACCTTCAAATTAGGTTTTATTTGAAGCACACATGATGTTTCTATGAATTCATATCCCACAAACATAGAAATGAGCTCATAATTTAGGTATAAATAATGACCCAATACCTTATGATTATAGGAAACTATCATTTTAATATTGACAGATCCTCTGAGATCACTTGGATGAAATTATATAATCTAATAAAAAATATGAAATACCAAATTATTTACTTTTATCAGTATAATATAATAAAATAATGATAAAAATAGAGTAATAATTTAAGAGGATTGATATAATCCCTTAAATATATCACTTGGATCACATGATAATCAAATTGGATGATGGACGAATGATACCTGACCTTGGAAAAGGAGTGATCAAGTGAGAATGTGTAGGATTATATATTTTTTTCTAAGAATACCAACTAGAAATTAGACTTGCGGTAATAGTTTATAGTTATGATATTGTAAAATTCTTTCCATATACATATATTTGATTTAACAAAATTATGGTCATAGATCTCCCTTGGTCATCCTATAATCACGGATTCACATAACCAACGTGATGGGTGGGCATGGGAATCACCAATATTTTTCAAGAACCACTAATATTATATGGGAAATTTGCTGGAAATTCCTATTACCATGGTTTTCCAAAATTCTGTCAAGGGATATTACCTTCATTCATGGTTTTAAATAACTATGGAAATACATGATGCATATTTCCATGGTTTTAAAGAATCATGGAAATAGGCCTCTGCTCCACCACCTATGACCATGTTTTTAAAAAAATCAAAATATATGACACATATTTCTATGGTTTCAAAGAACTAGGTAAATAGAATATTTTGAAATTTTGTTGGCCATGATTTATGAAAACAGTGGGAATAATCCTTTTGAAAAAAAATAATTTCTATTTTTTAAATTTTTTATCAATTATAATTATATACAACTACAAATATAAATAAATTTACATATAAATATATATACATATTAGAGAGTTTACCGTACTGGTAATGTTTTAGGAGTATTTCAGAAGATGTTCTGAGATCAAAACATCATGGTTCTAAAATATATAATTTAATTTCACCACCACGGTTTACTAAACCATTTTCGAAGGTGTATATTGTGTATACTATGGGAATATATTAATAAAATATGGAAATACGTCCCATTATAATATCTTATCCCCATGATCCATGTGGATCACGGTTGTCACTATCCTAAGGGTAAGGTTTGATACCATGGCCTTAGGTTGAACACCTATTACAATAGCTTATACATACACGGTTCCCAAAACTAAGCTAATAGGATACAAACATGGTTTTGGACACCATTTCCAGGATTTTTCACTATTTAAATTGGATAAATTTATATTTTTTAATGATTAACCCTCTATAATTAAAAATTAATATCAAAACCATTAAATAATTTATTTTATTTAAAAACATTTCCAACCTATGCATCATAGTGTGACCAGAATGATCAAGTTGTAATTGTCTTTCACGATATCTCTATTGTTGTGTGATATAGATAATATTTTCATAATTCATAATATGTTTTTAAATGATTGAATCACAACCAATTAGTAAATTTTAGCTTATTTGAATCATTTTTTTTTTCTTTTTGTTGATTTTTTTCTTAATTATGAAAATTTATTTTGTTGGAAATTTATTAATTTTTGAGAGTTTATGTTTTCCTAGAATAAATTTTACAATTTTGATCAAATTGAAGTGACTAATTTTTTTATACTTCCCTTATTTTTGGTATTATACTTTTTCTTCAAGACCCAGATCCAATTCAAGACATACTAGCCCAGAAAGACCAATAAAGTGGTGAAATTTTTATGGTCAATAGAATCGACCACACCCCATTAATGGATTTATATGTCATACTGGAGAAATAAAAAATTATTTATTCTTGTCAGAGAAGAAATATAATTCCAATAATCATCTTAAAATTAAATTTCATGGAAAAATCATTTCTTTATGTATTGCATTGAATACACTAAATTGGAGGGAGTTGAGGAATCTCCTCATGTAAAAAAATTATTCATTAGTAATTCAGGAATAAGTTTTTTTAAACATGTCCAAATAACATAGATTTGGAGGGTTCATGAAACATAGATATAGGAACAACTTTTATGAAGACGCCTTCATGATATTATTACATTTTTCATTCTAAATAAACTAGTGTTTTTGGTAGATCGAATCTGCAGGGAATTTTTTCCACCACTCAACCCTATAAATATGAGTCTTCACAACAATTAGAAGGTGTTGAAGAAAGTAAATGAGGGGATGTGATGGAGTATTGTAACCTATAAATTAATTTTGTTTTATATTTTCTCATTTATTAGATTCATAATGCTCTCTTCTTCCCCATTCAACTCAATCACCCATCACATAGAGGGGTAAAGATTTTGAGTGATCAGGGAAGGGGTAGTTTTCCTTTTTTAATGTTAGAGTCTTGTTCTTTAATTTAAAAATATATTTTTATATTGAATGATTTCATATTTCATTGGTTCTTATCTCTATTAATTAAGTTGTATTTTTGGTTTTGGTGTCATTATTTTTTTATACCTTTGGTTGAAGTTATTTAAACTCCCACCACCTAGTGTAGTTTACCTTGGTCGAGCAGATTGTGTTTGGCAGTGAGTGTCTAGTGATCGTTGGCACGTGTGAGTAATACATGAATTTTTTATATATTTATATGGAGAAAAAAATCCTAAAAAGGACTTTCCTTAGTTTTTTAGTAATTGTTTATTAAATTTCATGCACACAATTGTGGTTTTTATTTCTTCCTTCAACTAATCATGATTGACCAAGCGATCGAGGATTCTTTCATTTATCATTAAAAAATTGGCAGGGGTAATTTTTATGACCATTATTAAATTTAAAAGTTTGATATTACCCTAACCCCATAACTCTCTATATACATTACTTTTTAACCTTTATTTTAATTTCTTTGTTATTTTCAAACACAAACAATTTTATGAAAAATCTCACTTCATTATCTTATTTCAAGTTTCAATGTGATTGTTGTGTCATCTTCTCTAAATAAAACATAGGTTGACCACTATAATTCATTTTAACTAATGAAATATTTTTTCACACCCTCTAATAGAAACATGTCAAAGCTTTTCTCCATTTTTGGGGAGGTGATGTCAAATTTGTTTTTTCCTTTTCATTATTTCTATTTAAAATTGCATGAATAACACCACAAACACAAAACCTTGGAACATTGATCATGAAATTAAATGAACCTTATTGAATATAATTATAAAACATATTTTTAAATATTAATTTAATTAAATTTATCTTACATGCTCAAGGAAAAGATCAAGTGTTCAATCAGAGCCTATCATTGTGGTAGGAAAGAAAAACCCCACACTTATAAACCTATGTACACTAATTACTTAACAAAAATAGTCATATTACCATTACAATGTTACAAAATTATTTTTAGATGAAACCTAACATGATTCCATTTCTATAAATATTCCCTGACTTGGTAGGATAAGACCCAAACAAACATATTAAATATTTATCACATGTTTAATATATTTTATACCCTGAGAAATAGTTGAGGGGTAGTTAAATTGGAAGGAATTCCTATTTTCATTGGATGGAGCTTCCAAAAAATGGTTTTATGGCCTAAAACCAAGATATTTGAATTATTGGAATGATATGATGACATGATTTATGAAAATATTCTTCCCAACCTCTAGAACCACAACCATCAAGAAGGAAATCTATGACAGTCATTTGGATAAACCCTTTATGAGTACTGGAAAAGGTTTAAAAATATTTGTTCCAGGTTCCGACATCAAGAAATTCAGGATAATAATTTTATTGTATTATTTTACCAAGGACTACTAAAAAATTATAGAATCCTTCTAGATTTATTATCTAGAGGCACATTGATTGACATGTCATCAGAAGAAGTCAAGGGCCTGGTTGAGAAGATTTCCTATATTTCACAATAGTTTGGTACATGATGTACTGGAAAAAGAGGAATTCATGAGGTAACAACTTATTATCCAACTCCTTTATGGTAATCTAAGATTTATTAGCTTACTAGTATGGTCTGGCAGATATATCGAAAATAAGTGGGCGACATATACTTAGAGGCTTAGGTGTGTGTTTTATGATCATCACTTGATCATTTCACTAACCAATGTTCTAAAATATAGGGAAATTATAATTGTGTGGAATCGTTTCATCCAGGAAGCTACAAAAAAATTAAGGATGTAGAAATACTAACCAAGTTCAATATGGATTTATAAATCAGCATAATAAAGTTAGTCCATCATTCCAGAACTAATTCCAAAACAAACCTCGATTCATTTAACAATTCCAAAACCAACCAAAATTTCGAAAACATAAATTATATAAATAGCCTTTTTACCACCAACCACCCACATCACAAATACCCCATGAGATGTTATCCACAAGTTCATAACATCCAATTTAAAACCAATAGATGATATCTAAGATTGAGAGGATTAAATACATAGTAAAATATTTTTCCATCAAGGTTAAAAGTATCATGGACAAACTATCCAAAAATATAGAGTAAATCCCTTCCCAATCAATCCCATATAGAAATTATAGTTTCATAATGATAGATAAAAAATAATTGAAAAAAAAATCACCAAAAGTAGGCCATGAACCTTAAATAGGGACACCTCAGATGAGGGAGAATGATGTTGGGAATTATGATAATTCATTGGAAATGTACAAGGAAAAAGAGAAGATGATTAAGAGAAGTAAAGATCTAGGAAGAACATAAAAGAAATAAACTTTCAAAGAAAAAATGGATAACAAAGGCTTACCCCTACCATTTATATCATGTATGATTAAATCAAAGAGATTACAAGAATAAGTACATAAAAAAGAAATTGTGTACACCTTCTAGAAGGTGAAATTTAATATCCCCTTCTTAATGAACTCAAAAAAATAAAAAATATAAAAAATAATTTAAGGATATTTGAAAAAATAAGAGGATAATTCATGGTAATGAAAGAATAAACTTAGGAATAAGTGTCTCAACTCTTATCACACCACAATTTCCAAGAAAATATCGAGATCTATGGACATTTTTCATTCCATGCACCACTGGATATTTAAATTTATATAATTATTTTTGTGACATAGATGTTTAAATTAATGTATGTACCCACCCGGTATACACTTATTTGTAAATGGGAGACTTTAATTCCACTCGAGTGGTGGTCCAACTTGAAAATAGATCAATAGTTTTCCTAATAGGACTTCTAGGGGATGTCCTGGGGAATGTCAAAAATATCTTATTACTAGCTATCTTCTATGTGGTGAATATGGAAGAATATAGGATCCCATCACACTCACCCATAATTTTGTGAAGATATTTCTTGAAAATGGATCAAACCATTATCAATGTTAATGAAGGGACACCCACCATAGAATTAAGAGATAGCACTACCCACTTTATTATTTTTGAATCCATGAGGAACCAATATGACGATCATTCACTCTTTTCACTCTATCATGAAATTTATACAAAACCAATTGAATAATTAGTTATGTGCAATGAATTCTTATCCTTATGAGATAATTTTATCATTATAAATATCATTGATCTTGTGGATGAAAAAAACATTATAGATTCTAATTCCTTATTTCATGAAGTGGTAAAATATGATTAATTTTATTATTTTTAATTGATGAAGAATATTATATGGTTTTTTTATGAAGGTGGGTAGAACATTTTTAAGTGTGGAATGTTATTTTAATTTTATTTTTTGAGTATCGTCATGATCTAGAATTAAAATCACTCCCCACCAATTTATAATATGTGTACCATAGGGAGGGAGAAGAATTACCATTGATGATTTCTTATAATAAATATAAAGCCCAAGAAAAATATTTGATTTATATTTTTCGAGTGAATTTCCATTAAATAAGGTGGATCCTAGGTGATATCTGTGGAATAAATCCAAAAATATTCTCACATAAAATCATTCTTGATGATGATTCCAAACCTGTGAGACAGCCCAAAGGAGGATGAATCCCACCTTGATTGAGGTTGAAAATATGGATATTCAAAAACAATTAGAATATATGATAATATATCCCATTTTAGATTCATAATTGGTTAGCCCCATTCTTGTAGTTCCAAAAAAATGGCCTAACCAATATGAGGAATGAAAATAATGAATTAATCCCAAAGAAAATTCAAAATAGATTGAGAGTGTGCATTGATTTTAGGAAGTTGAATTAGGGTACCTAGAAATATCATTTCCTAATCTCTTTAATTGACCATATATTGGAGAGATTGACTGGGAGAACTCATTATTTATTTTTGGATGTATTTACATGTTGTTCTTAGGTACCTATTTCTCTTGAGAATAAAGAAAAGACAAACTTTACATTTCCATTCGGAACATTTTCATATAAAAGGATTCCATTTGAATTATTTAATTCTCCATGTACATTTCATAAATTCATGGTAATTATATTTTTGGGTCACAATGAGATTTTTTGGAGGTTTTCTTGTAAAATTCCATAGTTTATTGAATTTATTTTTACTATTTTTTGAAAAATCCGGAAAAAAAATTGAAAACCTGAATTAAAAAGAATTTTGTGTTAAATTTTGAAAAGATCTATTTCATGATTTATATAGTAATTTTCCTTGTTCCTGTAATTTCAAAAAAGGTATTGAAGTGGATAAATAAAAAACTTATGTGATAAATTCATTTCCTTACCCAACTTTTGTGAAACATGTTAAATCATATTTATGACATGCATGATTCTATAGGAGGTTTATCAATTATTTTCATAATATTTATCTCCCAAAATCTATATTACTTTGAAAAGATGAAGAATTTTATTTCAATGGTGCATTTTTGGAATCCTTTGATAATATGAATAGAGGATTGATTATATCACCAATGATGTAACCACAAAATTTGGAAGAACCATTTGAGATACTTTGGGATGCATCTAACCAACCAATAGGAGCAGTAATTACAGAGCGAATTGATGGGAGGCCACAAGCCATTTTATATGCCTCAAGAACCATATATGCAGCTCAATTCAATTACACAACCATAGAAATGAGCTTTTTGTAGTTTTTTTAATTTAGAAAGATTTATATTATATCCTCTTAGAACTAAAGTCACTGTGTTTTATGATTACAAATATATTAGTTACCTGATAAAGATGGTTGAATCTAAACCAACGCTATTAATATGGATGTCACTAGTGTTGTAGTTCAACATAGAAATCAAGACTATTAAGGGATATTAGAACCAAGTGGTTAACCACTTAATTAGACTTCCTAATACTACTAAAGCTGAAATTATAGACAAAGAATCAATGAATGATCACCTTCAAGGAGAGAATTTATATTGGATTGAAGGATAAGTACCTCAATATGATGACAAGGTCAATTTTCTGGTAACATATTAGGTTCCATATAATTTAAATTCCAACCAAATTCAAAAATTGGAATCTAATTCTTGATATTACATTTGGTATGATCCATTTATTTGGAATATTTTTAATGACAAATTGATAAATTGATGTTCAACTAAGAGTTAAATTAGTTTCTTCTTTGTGTTCTGTTGCACTTTATCTTGTGGAGGTCACGTTTAACCTAAAAAATAGTATAGAAGGTTTTAGAATTTTGACATTATTGGCCCACCCTTTTTAAAGATTCTCATGAATTTTGAAAAAGTGTGGAAATGTTATTTTTCTACAAATATTTCAATGAGTCAAGAAATTCCATAACAAACACATAATTTTGGTAAGATTTTTGAAATCTAGGGATGAATTTTATGCGTCCTTTCCCAATATAATTTGGAAATTATTATATCCTTCTTACAGTTGATAATGTTTCCAAATGGGTGGAAGAAAAATCCACCAGGACTTACGATGCTAAAGTTGTTTAATATTTTGTTTGGGATAACATATTTTATTGGTTTGGAGTGATTAGATCCAACCTCAATGGTCTGGGGAATCACTATTATAATAGTACAATGGAGGTTTTTCTGAATTAGTATTTAGTGCATTATAAAACATCAACTCCCAATCATCAAGAGACTAATGGTTAAGCTAATGTGTCTAATAGGGAAATAAAAGGAATTTTGGAGAAGTCTATAAAACAAAAAAAAAGTAAGCATCAGAGAAAAAGGATGGAAGAAAAATTATGGGATTACATGATATCCTAAAAAACCATGATTAGGACAAGTCTATATATGTTGATTAATATGAAAATTTATCATATTCTTGTAGAATTGGAACATAAGTAATATTGGGTAGTGAGGAAGATGACTTTTGATCTTGACAGTGCTGGAAAAGTGAGAAGATTTTATTTTCAACGGTTGGAGGAAATTATAAGGTAAAATTTTGAAAATTATAGGATATTGAAATAGATAATAAGATAGGATCATGAAAATATTATCCAACTGAAATATTTCCATCCATGAGGAAAATTTCCTTAATTCAACTCAAGACTCAAGCTAATGTGAGGTAAACATTGATCTATATAGGAAAGTATATTTATAGTTACTCATGTATATCCCTTTAGGGATGTGAATATTATGAATGATGGATAGAATAATCCCTTCACTCTTAATGGACACATTCTGAAGAAATTTCATGGGACCATTTCATCAGATCTAGTAGATCAAATCACACTCCTCCAATATGTTTATCAATAAAATCCATCATGTCATACCATTACTTTACACTTTCTTTATTTCTGTGATTAATTTTAAAATCTTCTTACATGTTAATTAAATTTTTATTCATTAAGGGTTGTTCATAATTTATGTTTGGGGGATTCAACCTTCATAGTTATGGATATTCAGTTTTTTTCCTTCGTTTTAAAAAAATGCGTTTTTTCAATTTGTGGTGTGTTTTTTTTTCAATTGTTGTCTATTTTCAAAAAATTTGTGCTAAAATAATTATATTTTTCATTTTTCAAACCCATATATATGAGTGAAAAAATTTATTCCATAAAACTAATATTTATTCAATGCTAAAAATGACATAATTTCAAGTTCAAATCTTTGTAAATTTAATGAAAAGTGCTCTGATTTTTGAATCCCATACACCCTTTCAATATCATTATCATTGAAATCAATTTACTATGAGGCTTCAGAACCATTTTTTCCATATTCTTTTCATTCAATAATATTCTTGATAGAACTATAATGAGCTTTATTGAATAATATTTTTTTTTTATTCCTGTCGAAACTTGAGGGTTTGAGGTTCTTATATTGTAAATGATTGAGAAATTTTATTGGTTTTAAAGCACCCTTTTAAAAATAATCCTATTTATTCCATCCTTCTATGTACATTTAATCTTTATAATCCTTAGAAGCCAGTAACTTCTTATTATATTAGTGACATTACAATCTAGTTTTCCATTCCCAACATAACCTTGAAGTGAAATTTTATGATCTAGTTGAACTTAAGTGTGGGAGGGATCTATCTTGTGTTTTTTAAAATCATTTGTTGCAACTTTGGGTGGAAAATAAAATTCTTAAGATATATTTTTACAATTTAAAAAAATTATTATGTTCAAATTGGTGCCTTCTCTAGAGATCTCATGATAAGATAAGTTGTGCATTTTTGGATATTCCAATGGAGAATGAATGTTATGCATATCAGGTACTTTTATGAAAAAATGTGTTTGAGAAGATTGATATTTTTTCTACTGAAATGCTGACTGGTTTGTATGTTCCTTGATTTTTCAGGATTATGGAGCTTATTTTATACTAAGTGGAGTGATTAGGATACCACACTTGAGTAAAAATTATAATCTTTCAATTTTACTAAAAATATCCAATCACTACTTATTCGGCCTCATAATTTTTTACATTTAAATCTTACCAACCAAAAGCCATAGAACAGCCCTGTAAATTTCTAATGATAATTAAAAGTCCTTAAATCACATAAAGTGGGTAGTTAGGAATTTATAAAGACTATTGTTACTCTTCAATGGGTTTGGATGAGAAAATCCTTGTTGAAATTTTTCATTTGTGAGTGGAGAGAAAGTTCATGTGAGGTATGTGTTTTCTATGCATTAGAAGATAAATAAAGTGGAAATATATTGAATGATCTGAATGGAGGACTTGAAAAAATTATTTTTGATGAGGCATAATATCTTTCGTTTCATTTTTTGGAATTTGTGGATCTCATGGGTATATTTTTTTGAATTTTCTTTCATTTTATTTTGATGCTTAATTATCCTAGAGTCCAAATACTAAGTGTGGGGGAATTGATAGAGATAATATTTTCATAATTTTTAATATGTGTTTAAATGATTTAATCACTTCCAATTAATCAATTAGATTTTATTTTCCTCATTTTTTTATTTTTGGTGAAATTTTTTTTATTGTGAAAATTTCTTCATCTTAAAAATTTATAAGTTTTATGGCGATTCAATTTTTTGATCAAAAATTTTACAATTATAGTCCAATTTAAGTGATTATTTTATAAGGCTTCCTTTTTTGGGTTTTAAAGTTTTATTCTAGACCCATTTCTAATCCTAGACATGCTATCCCAAAAAAATAAATCAAGTGGAGAAATTTTTGTGCATGACAGAATGCATTAAACCTCATTAATTAAAGAATATCCTGACCAATAGAAATAAAAATAATAATTCTAAAAGGATAATAAATAAGAATCATACCCTCATGTGAAAAATAAATTTCCTGGATAAATTAGTTCATTACAGAATACATTGAATTTCCCAAATTGGAGGGATTTGAGGAGTCTCCCCCAGAACAAAAATAATTCTTTAACAATTTAAGAAAACATTTTTCACATCTTGTCTAAATAATATCATATTTTTTGGGTTCATGCACAAGAAATAGTGGGAAAAAATTTATGAATACACCTTCTGTATATTCGTCCATTTATCATGATAGATATACTCATAATTTTAATGGGCATAATTTTTTTTTGGGGGGGGGGGGATTTTCCACCACTCAATCCTATAAATATGAGTGTTCATTCCATTAAAAGTTGTTGAATAATGTAAAGTACTTGTTTTTCTAAAGGATTATAACCTTTATGTTCTGTTTAATTTCACTTTTTTATTTTCTTAGTTTCATAATTCTCTCTTCTTTCCCAATAAACTATATTACCCTTCACATGGAGGGGTAAATATTTAGAGTGATCGAGGAAGGGAGAGTTTTCCTTTGGTAATTTCAGAGTCTTTTTATTACAATTAAAACTCTATTTTTATATTAAATTATTTCTATTTATAGTGGTTTCAAAATCTCTTAAAGAAATATAATTTTGGGTTTTGGATTCACTGATTTTTTATTTTATTTTTTGAAGATCGTTAAACTCATTCTACCTAGTGCAGTTTGTCTTGATCGAGAAAATTGTGTTAGGTGGTGAGTTTATAGATACCATTAGCACATGTGTGGAAAAAGTAAAGTGTTTCTAGATTTATATGGAGAATAAATTTTGTATTTTTAATTTCTTTAGTTTTTTGGGAATGGTTTTGTAATTCTCATGCACATGGGAGTGGTTTTCATTACTTTTTTCAACCAAGGGTGATTGAAAACTCAATCAAGGGGTCTTTAATTTATCATTTAGTAGGAATAGAGGGGGAATGATTTTTATGATGATTATGACATTGAAAAATGTGATCCTACCCTATCCTCATCACTCTCTTCATTAAATGTTGTTAAACCATTATTTTAATTGTTTTTCTTGTTTTTAAAAACAAAAAATTACAAAAAAATCTCACTTCATTTTATTACTTCAAGTGAAAATGTGATTGTTGTGCACTCCTTTATAGAGACAATATAGGTTGACCCCTTAACTTAATTTTAACTAAGGAAATATTTTTTTCATCACACCCTATTAAAGACACATGTCAGTGTGGTCCCCTTTGATCACATATTGGGGTACCTATCCAAGAAAGAATCAACAATATCACACTATTTTATATCATGATGTAACCCATATAATTAACGGTGCATGGAATATCCAGCCTAGGCATCATATTATGACACCCTTACTATTGAACACTCCTTCACCAACCCTCACACTATAACCCATGGGTCACAACATTGAAAACACTCAAATAATTTTCATAAATTCATGTACATACTGAATTCTTTAAGTTGAACATATGGTTTTTAATATAGAATAAATCCCAAATAATATGTAAGGATTGAAACTATGGTTTGATTCACTTAACAATAATGGGATCATCATACCTATCCCATTTCAAATAAGAAAAAACTAATTTTTCAAAAAATAACATTCACTTCTGTGGTATGAAACCCTCCATAATAGAATACTCCTTTCACCACTTTAAAATACCCAAAGGCATTGTGTAAGGATTTAAAAATTAATACCCAAGGGTAATAATGGTGTGATAATCCTCACAAATGGGTGATCACCATATTTAATGATTTTACATATCATGATACTCTGTTACATAATGTGCCTCATCCAGACTTACAGGAATAAATAAACTTATATAGGCACCCATCACAGCCCGACCTTTACCCATCAGGGCATGATGGTCATTCTAAAATTAATTTCTAAACCATATACAAAAATTATCTCCCTAATCCCAATTTAAATTTCATCAAAAAGTTATAGAATCCCAATAAACACCCCCAAACCTTTATAAACTATACGGAAATCATTTTTTTAAATAAGTTTAAATATTTTTATAATTTGATGTAGTTTGGGGTATTACGACTAACATACCCAAAACTATTTAGGATATTTTGTGACATAAACTTGATATTTTGATTAGTAAAATACTTTATTTGTGATCTTTTTAACTTCATAATGCCTAAAAATAATTCTAATATAATATATGATAATATATTCTTTTTAAAATAACGTTCTATGTTAAAAAATTCTTTTGTGTAAGGAAACAATTCTTATTTCCTCGTAGTAGAAATATTTAATAAATAAATTATTATATCCATATGTTATATGGTATCCTATGTTTTTATAAAATTATTTTGTAAGTATATTTTATTCTTTAAAATATGAAAAAAAAAATTAGGTGGTGGCATAATTTCAATCATATTTTTATAAATATATTGGATATATTATTTTTGCTCGATAAAACATTTTTCTAATTTTTCCTTTTTTTAAACAAGTTATATAATATTATGAATCAAGAACCATGTGTACTAATACTATCATCTCATGTTTTTCATAAAAAATAATTCTTAACAAACAAATTATCTTATTATATAATAAAAAAATTAGACTTCAAATCCATTATATAGATCCACTTGATATTGATAGTTTCATTTTCATTCAACTCTATTATTTAGGTATTGTTTTCTTAATTGGTATTAAAATACCCTTTGATTCATTACATTAATATAAACTATAATCTTAAGTCAATTTTTTCCTTATTTTGAAGTTATTTTATATTAACGAAATTTAAAATACACATTTGGAATAATATACCCTTTAAAATAGAAGAATTTACTTCTATAAAACGGATACCTTACATAGACATTCATTGTTGTTTAAAAAAATCCCATAGGTTTTCCTGAAAATTCCATCATATTAAATATTTCCTTCCCTTCACAAAATTAACTTGATGATTCTATAACCATTAATATTTATTCTTTAGTTATTGGACACTTCAAATAACTTTTCTTCTTCCAATTTGAGCATTTACTCACATATAATGACAACACAACACCATGTTCTTGACATCACAAGTCATGTTCATTTACAATTTACGCTTTGAGAAAATAGGGTAACCATTTAATGAAATAATTAATATATTAAAAATAATTCTAATAGAAATTATTAATTGAATTAAATAGTTATACCAAGGATTATAGGGTATTTTTAGTCTCCCAAGGTCATTTGTATTCTCTATTAGTTTGAGTTTAAAAGTGGAGACTAAATTCTATTCTTTTTAATGTACATACATCAAAACCATAAGATAATTATTATATATTTTTTTATAATAATTTTAATTTTCTTGCTAAATAAATTCTTCAATTGGTAACCCAGGAAGGTAAAAATCTAACAAATAAAAAAAACTTCTTTATTATAATTAATTCACAAGATTCAATACTAATCTAGGATGTTTCTGAAATTAAGATCTTACTTTCCCTCGAATAAGTCTAAAATTAATTTTTGATGGTGATGATGATGAATTTTATGTATATGAGAATAATTTATTAGATGAATATCATGTTTTATAATATTTAATATATTTTTTTAATATTTTCCCACTAAAATGATGACCCCATTTAAAATCCATCATATCCATTAGTACATCAAGATCCATATTTTACTAAGTAATGGGTACACTTTAGTTTTCATTTAAAAACATATTTATTTAGTTATTCTATAATTAAAATCAGGTCATTTATGGCTCTGGGTTGGTTGAGTGGACAACCCCTTGTAAATATATCATATAGATAAACTCAAGATTATTCATCAGGTATCAATCTTAAGTTCTTCCCTTTTGAGTATAACCTAAAACAAATTCTAAAAAAGAGGCATTTAACTCTTATGGGAACCAAATTACTTTGTTTCTATACATAACATAATCTATGGTCACTCATATTTAGCAATAAACTAACTAGTTCGATGATCGGGGTCTTGAAAAGTTTATCCTCTTGAAGGAATATGAAAAATAATGTTTTTATGGGGATTAAATTTCACCATGATATCTCATTTTATTCTTTATTTATCTATAATTCTAATGGTTTAGTTTTGAATCTTATTCCATCCACCAAATCAGCATGTTCAATGAAATTTAATGTATAACCCTTTATACAACTCATAACACATGTTACTAACCCAAATTTTAAGCCAAATATATTCACACATATCCATATTCATCCTATGTATAAGTTGAATGAAACCCTTTCATGTAAAGTCATGGAATCATATGAAATCAACATTCCCCATAATATTAATCTGCCAGTGATAGATTTTCATGCTCAACATTTCTATAAAATACATTAACCACTAGGATAGAGATAAGCTTGACTTAAAGTCCCTCTCCCCATGGATAATATATCAATACAGAACATACATTTATCATAATTATAACACCTATTTGTATAAATTATAATCAACCTTTAAATTAAATATCATAACCAATAAAAATCCAAAATCAATGTATAATAAAGATAAATCAATTATCATAGCATGCATATAACTCCATCAATGCATTCATAATAATTAATATATGAAGTTTAGAAATTTAAACTAAATAATACATCCATTCATAATATAGTAATTATATTCAAGAATAGATTAATTAATAAACTAAATAAAGGAATATATTATAAATTCATACATGAGGTAAAACATTTATAAATAATAAAATTATAAACAATTTATAATTTAGTCATGAATTATAAACATTACATAATTAAATAAATAAAAATACATTATACTTAAATTTAATATGAAATTAAATATATTACTAATTTATATGTAATTTTATTTAAATATATGATATCTAAAATTAAAACATTATATATTTGAACTATTGATATATCATATAAACATTCAGAATATCAAAAATTTAAAATTTTTACAACATTGATTATATTAACTATAAAAAAAACATGTTTTTATATTCTTTTATAGGTAGGCACAACTTTTAATGGTAGTTCATGCACACTACAATGAAAGAGTAGGTAAATTTTTTGGCTTGGGGACTTGACCCCGGGACCCCACAACCACGCCCCAAACCCCAACCCACCCGTAACATACCATCCAACTAGGGGGGTCTTCTTTTTTTATAGTTTAAGTGAATTATAATATATGTATTTTTAATTTTAACAATTTAGATTTATTTTTTCGAAGAATCCATGATATTAAATATAAAATCATTCATATTTTTACCCTATTTTTCAATTTATAACTATTTATATATTACTCTTATAATTTCAACATTTACCCAATTTTGTAATTTATAAAACTTTCTATTTTACACTTATAATTTACATATAAAAATTTTATATCCAAATTATAATTCATGCATATAAATTAAAATTTTATTTAATATTACTAAATAATATTAATGATATTTATTTAACAAATGTTTCTTAAAAAAATTCTAATTATTCATTATAAAAAAATTATTATTTAACTAAATATTTTATAAATTAAATTTATATAAAAAAATAATTTTTTAATTATTTTAAACCGTTTATGAATTATTTTATTAAATTTGTAATTGATATTTAAAAAATAATTTTTTCATTGATATTGTTTTTTAGGACTAAAACTATATTGTAAGTCTAACTTGATAACATATCTCAGGATATTGTCTTACTCAATTATCTATCATACATTACAATAGATAATATATGTTTGTCATATGCTTGTTTTTTATGGGATTTTTTTTAAGATATTCAGTTTACCATATATATAACATGATTCTCTATTTTTCAGGCATTTCTCGATGTTGTCATTGGCTACAACATGCCATATCATAAGGTATGATATATATAACATCAAATAATTTAAACTGGATCATATATTCGGTAACCACATATCAATGAATTTGATATTAGAGTGTCTTGTGGTATGGAATACCATAAGACAAGTCATGGTTCAGTTTATATATAATTTTTAATGTCATACAAAATGATATCAATGTGATATTCATATTTATTTACATTTCATCATGATTTTGTGAATCAAAACTCATGGTGAATCTTTAACACCAAAGATATGATTCTATATACTGAACAACACTTTTTCAGTGCAGTCAGAGAAATTAGAAATATATAATCCTAATATCACCATATATTAAACTTAAACTGTGTATATAAATCAAATAAATATTGTGTAACATTCACAAATGAAGGTTTCCTCTACTATATTTAATCATAGTTCTTAATGAAGATCCCTAACTGAAAACCAGGGGAATCCCCCCACTAGTTAAGCTGAATCACCCAAATAATTTGTACATGACCCTTTATCTTAAATGATATTCTAGCATCTCAAATAATCAAGGAAAAATATTTATGATAAATTTAAGAGAGATATATTATAAACTAGAATTCTTTCTAGTGTTTTATATACCTAAAATAAAATCCAAGACCTTTCTTATATTGGATATAGGACACTCTAAATACTTATTCAGATTTAAATCAAACGTTGCATTATGTTCGATTAAAATACTTCATTTATGAATAGTTCATAGCCTTTAGCTGAATAAAATATAATTTCTTTCATCGTATGTAATATGTCATTATTAATAGGCTTATGTGGATGAATGACACAAACATTAGTGTCATATGTTCTACAACCATTTTTAATTCATTAATATCCATGTATTTCAATATCAACAGATCCTATGGAATTATACTACAATAGTAGTAGTGATATGATATCACATATCATATCCAACAATATATACTTTGGGTATACAATATTCCTTTTTTATCATCGATATCTTATAATACTATATCACTAATACTAAATCATATGATATATACTGAATACATAAGATATACGTGATATATTTATCTACATGCACTAAGATTCAAAATCCTTGGTAGTGACATTGATTTATCACTTCCCATGTTAGAATCAACATTTTTGACATACTAATTCAACCAAGTAGTAACCTTTTATAATTATTAGGTATCAAATATTGATATAAAAAAATTTATAAGGACTAAATTGAAATCATTTCTATTGAAAATTTATATCATTTTCATTAGTTTAACCATACTAAATGATATGGGGGTATAAATATTGTCCTATGATGCTCATAATTTTATTGCTGCTGGAAAATTATAACTTCATTAACTATGATATCTATATATCAACGAAATTAAATAAAGTTATGGTTGCATTACCATGACTATAATTGTATATTTATGAACATGATGAAGTCTAATTGCATTTTAGTGAATATAATAAGTGATGTGTCCTTCTATGATTGATATTATATTTTATTAAATACATGTCTCAAGGAATAAATTGAATTTTATAGAACCTAACAAATAAAAATTTTATATCACCCCTGATGATATCTTTTATTTTAGGTCCAATTGGATGTCACCTCAAAAATAGGGGAATATCGACATTTTAATTTTAGTTTAAAGTAAAACCACAGTCTTTGAAATTGAGACACTACTACAAAAAAAGGCTTTATCAGCACTCAAAACGGGCTTTATCAGCGCTAAAAAAGAGTTGTAAAGCTTTGTGCTGGTAAAGGGGGTCCCCTTTATCAGTGCTTTTTTAGCACTGATAAAGGCTTCTTTTATCAGTGCTAAAAAGCACTGATAAATGCCATGTCTGCTGCAAAAACAATTTCTGCTGTAGCACACCCAAACAACACCTGCAAATAATTCAGCATCTCAATTAGTATACCCATACAAAATTAACACATAAATCATAAGATAATTACACAAAGTATACCCATACACCATTAACACATAATTCATAAGTTAATTAAATACATAAACAATTCTATTCAGAATTCAAGGGGTTGGGGAGGTTGTTCAAGGGTTTTGGGTGGCTGACCAAGGGGGGGTAGGGGGTGTCCGGGGGGATGGGGGTTTCCAAGGGGTGGGGGACATCCAGGAGGTTGGGGGTTGTCCAAGTAGGGTGGTGGTGTCCAGGGGGTGGTGGTGTCTAGGTGGTGGGGTGGTCTCTAGGAGGGGGGGTCCATGTGGGGGGGGGGGGCTATCCAGGGGGTGGGCTATTGTCCAGGGTGTCGGAGAGCTATCTAGGGGTGGGTGGGGTGTCTAGGTGGTGGGGGCGGTTCGGGGGGGGGGGGGGGGGGGGTTGGTGGGGCTATCCAAGGGGGGTGGGTGGTGTCCAAGAGGGTGGGATGGGATGGGGGAGTCCGGGGGGATCGAGGTGTCCAAGGGGTGGGGCAGTCCAGGGTGTTGGTAGGGCAATCCAAGGGGGTTGGGTGGTGTCCAAGGAGGGTGTGTCTAGGTGGGTGAGCTATCTATGGGGTGTCCATGGGGTTGGGCTGGTGTCCAGGGTGTCGGGGGGGGGGGGGGGGCTTTCTAGGGGGTGGGGGATGTCCGGGGGGTCCAGGGGGTTGGGGGATGTCCAAGGGGGTGGGATGGTGTCTGGGAGGGTGGGGGTGTACAGGGGGTTGGGGGTATGCAGGTGGTGGGGTGGTGTCAAGGAGGGGTGGGGGTGTCGTCCAGGGGGTGGTGGTATTCCAGGGGTGGGGGTGTCCAGGGGTTGAGGGGTCTTTCCAGAGGTGGGGGTGTCCAGAGGGGGGGTGTCCAGGGGGTGGGTTGGTGTCTAGTGGAGGTGGGGGCGGTCCTGGGGGTTTTTGGGTTGACTCTTACATGTCACAAAGGGCCCATGGATCATTCTCATAAAGGATCAAGACAATCGGAATGTGTTTGGTCAGATTTCCGTAGGTCATTAGTTTTTTTCACTTAAAAATGTGTCCAATGTAAACAAAAGAGAGACCCTTTGAGTGGTAAAGGCCACAAACTACCTCGTATTGAGGAGGGGATGACTTTTACATGTCACAAAGGACCCTTGGATAGTTCTCCTAAAATATGAATACAATCCGAATTCGTTTGGTTGAATTTCCGTAGGTCAGTTGTTGTTTTCACTTAAAAATTTGTCCATTTTAAACAAAAGTGAGACCATTTGAGTGGTATCGGCCACACCGTGCCACGTATTGATGTGAGGATGACTCATTCACGTTAAAAAGGACCCATGGATCATTATAATAAATGATGAAGACAATTATAATTCATTTGTTCAGATTTCCGGAGGTCAATTGTAGTTTTCACTTAAAAATTTCTCCATTTTAAATAAAAGAGAGACCCTTTGAGAGGTACCGGCCACAATATGCCTCTGATTGAGGTGTGGATTACTTTTAAACGTCAAACATAACCTGTGGATCATTCTTCGAAAATATCAAGACAATCCGAATGTGTTTGGTCGAATTTCCGTAGGTCAGTTGTTGTTTTCACTTAAAAATTTGTCAATTTTAAACAGAAGAGAGACCCTTTGAGTGGAACCAGCCACACCGTGCCTTGGATTATAGTGGGGATTACTCATACACATCCCCAATGCACCTGTGGATTGTTCTATTAAAGTATCAATACAATCCTAAGGTGTTTGGTCAGATTTCCAAAGGTCAGTAGTTGATTTCACATAAAATTGTGCCCATTTTAAAGAAAAGAGAGACCCTTTGAGTGGTACCGGCCACACCGTGCCTCGGATTGAGGCGGGGATGACTCAGGCACGTCACAAAGGACCCTTGGATCATTCCCATAATGGATCAATACAATCATAATGCATTTGGTTAGATTTTTGTAGGTTAGTTGTGGTTTTCACTAATAAATTTGTCCGTTTTAAATAGAAGAGAGACCCTTTGAGTGGTACCAGCCACATCGTGCCTTTTATTGAGGCGAATATGCTTCGTACACATCAAAAAGGACACTTGGATCATTATCCTAAATAATCAAGACAATCTGAATTTTTTTGGTCAAATTTCTGTAGGTCAGCTGTTGTTTTCACTTAAATATTTGTCCATTTTAAACAAAAGTTATACCCTTTGAGTGGTACCAGACACACCGTGCCTCGGATTGAAACGGGGATGACACTTTCATGTCACAATATACCCGTGTATCATTCTCCTAAAGGATTAAGAAAATCTGAATGCGTTTGGTCAGATTTCAGTAGGTCAGTTGTTGTTTTCACATAAAAATTTGTCCATTTTAAACAAAAGAGATACCATTTAAGTTGTACCGGCCACATTGTGCCTCATATTGAGTAAAGTATGGCTCTTACACATCACAAAGGACCCTTTTATTTTCCTCCTAAATGATCAAGATAATCCGAATGCGTTTGGTCGAATTTCCGTAGGTCAGTTGTTGTTTTCACTTAAATATTTGTCCATTTTAAACAGAAGAGAGACCCTTTGAGTGGTATCGGCCACACTGTGCCTCATATTTAGGCGGGTATTACTCATACATATCCCCAATGTACCCTCAGATCGTTCTCTTAAAATATCAAGACAATATGAATGTGTTTGGTTGGATTTCTCTTGGTCAGTTGTTGTTTTCACTTTAAATTGTGTCCATTTTAAAGAAAAGAGAGACCCTTTGAGTGGTACCGGCCACACCGTACCTTGGATTGAGGCGGGGATTACTCTTGCACATCAAAAAAAACCCTTGGATCGTTCTCCTAAAATATTAACACAATCTTAATGTGTTTAGTCCGATTTTCGTAGGTCAGTTGTTGTTTTCACTTAAAAAATTTGTCCATTTTAAAAAGAAGAGAGACCCTTTGAATGGTACCGGCCACACCATGCCTCGGATTGAGGCAGAGATGACTCATACGCATCAAAAATGACCCATGGATAGTTATTATAAAATATCAAGACAATCCTAATGTTTTTGGTCAAATTTATATAGGTCAGTTGTTGTTTTCACTTAAAAATTTGTCCATTTTAAACAGAAGAGAGACCCTTTGAGTGGTACCGGCCACACCGTGCCTCGGATTGAGGTGGTGATGACTCATGCACATCAAAAAGGACCTTTAGATAATTCTACTAATGTATCAAGACAATACGAATTCGTTTGGTCAGATTTACGTAGGTCAGCAGTTGTTTTCACTTAAAAATTTGTCCATTCTAAACAAAAGAGAGACTCTTTGAGTGGTACCAGCCAGAAAATGCCTTGGATTGACATTGGGATGACACGTACACATCAAAAAGGACTCGTGTATTGTTCTCCCACAAGATAAATACAATCTGAATGCTTTTGGTCGAATTTCCGTAGGCCAGTTGTTGTTTGCACTTAAAACTCTATCCATTTTAAACAGAAGAGGGACCCTTTGAGTGGTACCGTCCACACCGTGCCTCATATTGAGGCAGAGATTACTCATACATGTCCCCAATGCACCCTTGGATTGTTCTCTTAAACTATAAAGACAATTCTAATGTGTTTGGTTGGATTTCCGTAGGTCAGTTGTTGTTTTCACTTAAAATTGTGTCCATTTTAAAGAAAAGAGAGACACTTTGAGTGGTACCGGCCACAACATGACTCGTATTGAGGTGGAGATTACTTTTTCACATCCCAAAGGACTGGTATATCTTTCTCCTAAAGTATCAACATAATCCAAATGCGTTTGGTTGGATTTCTGTAGGTTAGTTTTTGTTTTACCTTAAAAATTTGTCCAATTTAGACAGAAGAGAGACCCTTTGAGTGGTATCGGCCGCACCATGCCTAGAATTGAGGAAATGATGACTCTTACACGCCAAAAGGACCAATGTATCGTTATCCTAATATATCAAGACAAACTGAATGCGTTTGGTTGAATTTTTGTAGGTTAGTTGTAGTTTTCACTTAAAAATGTGTCCATTTTAAACAAAAGAGAGACCCTTTGAGTGGTACCAGCCACACTGTGCCTCAGATTGAGGCCGGGATGACTCGTGCACATGAAAAAGGACCTGTGGATCATTCACCTAAAGGATAAAGACAATACAAATTCGTTTGGTGGGATTTCAGTAGGTCGGTTTTTGTTTCCACTTAAATATTTGTCCATTTTATAGAAAAGAGAGACCCTTTGAGTGGTACCGACCACATCATGTATCGGATAGAAGTTGGGGTGACTCATAGACATCCCCAACACACCTGTGGATCATTATCTTAAAGGATCAACACAATATGAATGCGTTTGGTCAGATTTTCGTAGGTCAATTGTTTTTTTCACTTAAAAATATGTCCATTTTAAATAAAAGAGAGACCCTTTGAGTGGTACCGGCCACACTGTGCCTCGGATTAAGGAAGTGTTGAATTTTTCACATCTCCAACACACCCTTGGATCATTATATTAAATTATCAAGATAATCCTAGTACATTTGGTCGGATTTCCGTAGGTCTGTTGTTGTTTTTACTTAAAATTGTGTCCATTTTAAAGAAATGAGAGACCCTTTGAGTGGTACCGGCCACACCGTGCCTCATATTGAGATGAGGAAGACTCATGCACTTCACAAAGGACCCGTGGATCATTCTCCTAAAGTATCAACACAATCCGAATGCGTTTTTTGGATTTCTATAGGTCAGTTGTTGTTTTCACTTATAAATTTGTCCGTTTTAAACAGAAGATAGACCCTTTGAGTGGTACCGGCCACACCATGCCTTAGATTAAGGCTGGGATGACTCATAAATGACACCAATGTCCCTTGGATAGTTCTCCTAAAAGATAAAGACAATAAGAATTAGTTTTGTCTAATTTCCATGGGCCAGTTGTAGTTTTCACTTAAAAATTTGTCCATTTTAAATAGAAGAGAGACCCTTTGAGTGGTACCGGCCACATCGTGCCTCGTATTAAGGTGGGGATGACTCGTGAACGTCACAAAGGACATGTGGATCATTATCCTAAAGGATCAAGACAATAAGAATGCGTTTGGTCGGATTTCTATAGGCCAGTTGTTGTTTTCACTTAAACATTTGTCCATTTTAAAGAAAAAAGATACACTTTGAGTGGTATCAGCCACACCGTGCCTCAGATGGAGGCGGGGATGACTCGTACACATCCCCAACACACCCATGGATCGTTATATTAAGGTATAAACACAATACTAATGCTTTTGGTCAGATTTATATAGGTCAGTTGTTGTTTTCACTTAAAAATATGTCCATTTTAAACAAAAGAGAGACCCTTTGAGTGGTATCTGCCACACTGTACCTCGGATTGAGGCAGGGTTGACTCGTACATATCCCCAACGCACCTTTGGATCATTCTATTAAAGTATCAGCACAATCTAAATGCATTTTGTCATATTTCCATAGGTTAGTTGTTGTTTTCAGTTAAAAATATGTCCATTTTAAACAAAAGAGAGACCATTTGAGTTGTTCATCATTCTTGCATGTTGGTGGTGCATATCATCTGTTAAAATGGGAAATTGAATCATTGGAGAAAGGATTTTTTATTTAATAAAAATTAAAATATTCCTATGAACATTTACATACAACAATGTGTCATCTTTTGAACCCCTACCCCCTCTCAAAAATGATTGCCAATGGTACACGTCCCCAAGTTAGATATTCATGTTATTTGTGTATAATCTGTCCTCAGGTATGTGGCCTACTCATTTCTGATCATATCTATATCGTCTTGTGAGTGTGAGGCTTTTTGGTAGTCAGAGTAGTACTACAAAATATGAAAATAAAAAAATTAATAAAGAAATTAAATGAACTAGTAGTTGTTTTTGAAAATAACTTTTTAGGGATGCTTGTTTCTTTATGAAAAATGATCTCCCTCATAAATTTACAAACATAATAACCACAATCATTATCGTTTGTTTGTTTTGGACACATCAAAAAAATTGATCATTAGGAGAATAATTAACTTGTGTTGTGATGTATTTGGATAGTGAAATTTTATTATATATACCCTGATATTTGTCTAGGCATAGTACTTGCTCACCTCCTTATGCTTAGCCCCTGTCCTCATTCCTTTTTTTAGACGATAATGATACACCACCCTATTATAACAGAATCCTCAATAAAAGATAATATAAATTATATTAATTTATTTTTAGACCTAAAATGTAGGATGTAGTGTCTTACAGATTCACAAACTCCATCATGCGTGGTCGATTTGAAGGATCTCCTTGCTTTGAATCCAGAAAATAAATATTTGGAGTATCCGACTTCACTGCAATTAGCATCCAATGTTTCCTAAAAACACAAAAACGAATAAGTAATAAAGGAATTAAAAATATAATTGATATGATTTAATCATAAGGTTTTACCTCTGCATGGTTGGAATTAAAAAGAGTATGTCATCTGTAATATTGCTTTCAAATTTTTTCAGCAAGTTGTTCACTATTTCATTATTTTTTGATGGATCTATTTTTGTTAGATGTGATGATGTGGTATGAGGACTAATGAGTCCAAATTTTGGCTCATGGGAAAATTCCTTCACATGTTTTTCATATATATGTATGTCAACAATATAAAATGCATTTAGTCATAATTTTAACATTAGCTCAACTTTTAGAAAA
This sequence comes from Viscum album, assembly GCA_963277665.1. Classification (NCBI taxonomy): domain Eukaryota; kingdom Viridiplantae; phylum Streptophyta; class Magnoliopsida; order Santalales; family Viscaceae; genus Viscum; species Viscum album. The sequence continues at coordinate 1,725,137,710 of OY728120.1, forward strand.
TCAATTCATTAAAACATACCTCATATATATATTTACAACTGTGATGCCTAGCCAGCCATTTTCAAGGATCTCATTTACATTTTCAGCAGCAATGAAATATTGACTTTCCAAGCCATATATATTCTCTTCGAAAACACTATATGACTACTACTACCTCTTAGCTTCATATCAACATGAGTCTTTAATGCGAGTAAATGTGGACAAAGAACAAGTGGTGTTATTGTGCTTTCAATATCTCCTTGGGATCGGTTGGTCGATCCTTTATATGGTTTTGAGCCGATGTTTTTCACCCCCTTCCCTTTCTCCATCTATAATAACATTCATTGGTTCAGACCCTTTTTTATTAATTGTTAAAGGTTTATCCTGAAAAAAAAAGGAAATAAATACCTCTTTGGCAGCATGTACTCTTAAAAGTTGTGACGACCATGAAATGAATTTCCCAATATCATTTTCGACCATATGATTATCATTGTCATCAAGTGGAATAGGTAGCTCTGCATTTGGCCCATGATCTACAGTAATCATCTCTTTCAGATGATCTTTTGGAAGTGGTCTATTATGCAACGTGTCATCTAGGATGTTGAACACTGTAGCCCTCGCTAAAAGGTGATAGGTGGGTGTTGACGGATATAAATCACAATCATTATCACCCTGTTGAAGATCAGTACAGGAAAAGTATCAGTGTTTGTCTGATTCATATTTCATGGGAACAATTATTAGAATATTGATTACCACGGATAAGTCATCTCTTTCAGGGGAATAGCTCACCTCAAAGCTGGTGGGGGGTGGGGCGGGATCTTCAAGCACTGGTTTTTCCTAAGTTGTGTCTTCTCCTTGCTTTCCACCCTTAAAATTTGCTATCAACTATCCCTATCATTGCAATAATTATTCAAGGGTCTCTATTTTTTCGCACATTTGTTTCAATGTTTCATCTCTATCATCGATTTTTTTTCTTCTCAAAATATACTTGGGGTGTAACCCCAAACCCCGCACCCCTGACACGACTGTATTTTTCTGGCTGCTTCAAAGTCGTTGATAATAGGTCCACATCCACTACAGAAGTAGCAGATTCCTTTGACTATCAGATATAGGAAAATAACTAATTATTTTTATGTAATAGCAATTTAAAACTAATCTTTTTATCGTCATGTCATACTTACAAAAATTTCCCACACTTTTGGTGTGTTCTCGTCTAATAGTTTCCCTTTCTTATTCACACATGCCTCCTTCCAAATAAAATGATGTGGGATGGATGTGTATTTGGTTTTAGACTCATCAATCTAAAAATAAACATAGAAAGATAATTATGATGTTTTTTGTTGGAACCTAACAATATTAATATAAATTTAAAATACGTACCATTTTCAATTCTAGTGAAGCGTACCCCATCCATACTTTACTATAGGGGTATGTTGGATTTGAAGAAAGTTTCTTATTTTCATTATAGAGTTGTTGTTCCATAAATGAAATATTGACAATCAATGTGATGAATACACATATCCTCAAACAACGTATTATCACCCACAATGTACCTAAAACACCTCATCCCCACGACAGCAAATAAATTAATCCCATGCTTCTTGGGATATCAGGTGACCTAAGACAGTGGGTGGGTGTGGGTTTATTTTACCTTTGGAATATTTTAGGTGACATCTTGTTAAAATAGTGAGAAAACCTTGATGAATCATTCATGCAAGCCTTAGTACATAATCCTCGTGTGAATCGTCTACTATAAATGTATTCTGTAAGAGATTGAGAAGAGTGAGACATTGATTCATTATTTTATTTTCTAGTAAATTAAAGAAATAAATTCATAATGTTATCGTAATTTCTTCCCAGATCACAGCTTTCTACCCGGACACAACATGGTTCCATAAATCTATGTCAATCGGCATGCGTTGCCGAGTGACAACTCCAATGTAACTACTAAACATAGCCTTGTTGGGATTCAAATGTTGGCCTCGTGCATTCCATCCGACATCAATTTTGATGCCTTTATTTTTCTCCTTAAGAACTTTGGATAACACCGTCAAACTATGACGCACCTATGTTTTCTGCGACATCGTTCCTTCATTCACGGCCATTTCATCGATATCAACAGCATCTATATGTTCATCTGAAATGGTAGTAATGGCATGTGATGATGGTTGTCGGACCTCAACAGTAGGAGAAGAAAGAGCCACAGGAGCCATAGTAGCAGGAGCAGCATCAGTATCAAGAGCAGCAGGAGCAGTAGGAGTAGCAGCAGGAGCATCAACAGGAGCAGCAACAGCCACAACAGCCACAGCAGCCGCAGCAGCAGCTTGAGAGACATGTTCAGCCTCAAAGTTATGAGCACCAGAATGTGCAGAAGTCATTATCTGCAAAAGTGGTTGAACATTTAATTTAGATTACATATATTCAGTAGTGATAAGATAATAAAATGAGATAACAAGATCTATATTACAAAAAAAATATAACCTGTTTATTGACCTCTCTTTCTTTTTTTCAAAGGCTCAAGGGATTTGACACCTCTATAGATTATCTAAATCCCTTCATTCTTGTCTCCTCAAACATACAAAACATAATCTACATTGGGACCGCTCCGAAATGATTGTGATATACCAATGAAAGGATCGTCCTCAAATGAATTTCCATCAGAACCTTCAGTAGTTTTGGATGCTAACTGAACAATCGAACACTTTCTGTTTTTGGGATCTGGAACATAAAAAACTTTTACCTCTTGTGATGCCATTATAAATTTTTCGTCTTTGTACCCTTCATTACTAAAATCAACTTTCACAAATCCCCATTCATCTATTTTAACACCACTGTTTTTATCAACACATTTGCATTGAAAAATCGGAAATTGTAATGTCGTATAATCCAACTCCCATATTAGTTTGATAATGACAAATTATGACATATTTTCATAAATTGGATTTCATTCATTACTACCAGAAACATGCATCACTTCAGCCACTAGTGTAACTACACTATTTTGAATGGTACTATCTTTATCATGTTAATTTGTATAGAATGTATAATCATTAATTACATAACCACATTAATATAATACATACACACTTGGTCCAAAGGCTAGCAATCGAAGTCGTTTTGAAATTGAATTTTGATTTTCATCCAACTGCTTAAAAATATAGTACTGAAACTATCCTATAAACTGGTGATTATGTGTATTTGATAACCATTTTTCATCCCTTGATGGATTCAACTACCTAATAATTTCTTTGTGAGTTTCAATATATGGAGTAACCTCCCAACTGTTATGAAAAACATAAAGGTGGGCCTGCTCGTGATTTGTAATGATGATTGTCACAACATCTCTTCCAGAAATTCCCTCACCCTCAGTGTGTCTAGTGTGATGAGATTTCAGGATACCAATGCTTTCCACATCAGATAGGTATTCAGTACAAAATTCAATGGCTTCCTCAACAATATATCGCTCCACTATACAACCCTCTGGCCGACTTCGATTTTTGACATACTCGTTCAAATTATTCATATATCGTTCAAATGGATACATCCATCTATAGTGTACATGAACACAAAGTCGAATCTCCCTCACCAAGTAAATCATCAAATGAACCATCATATCAATGAATTTTGGCGGGAATAACATTTCTAATTCACATAATATGATGACAATTTCTTTTTCCATAGCTGGAAATTTTGCTGGGTCTAAAGCATTGCTACATATAGATTTGAAAAAGAAACAAAGTTTGGTTAACGTATAACAAACATTCTTGTGGAAAATCCAATCTAAAGCTATAAGAATTAGATCTTTCATCAAAACATGGAAGTCAAGTGATTTCAAACCATTTAACTTCAAATCATTCATTCACACAATGTTCATGATATTTTATGAATACCCCTCTAAAACCTTTACATCATTAAAGAAGTTGAAAAACTGGTATTGCTCCTCCCTAGAAATAGTATAAGTAGCTGGAGGAAGAAACATTCGATTTTCACCCTTCACGGGAGCCAACTCTTCTCGTATTACCATGTCAACCATGTCCAACCTTGCCTTAATTCCATCCTTTGTTTTTCTAGAGAAATTTAGCAAGGTTCTGATAACACTGTCACATACATTTTTTTCCACATGCATCACATCAAGAAAATGTTGGACGTACAAACAATTCATGTATGGTAATTCAAAAAATACTGATATCTTTTTCCAACCGATTTTTGTAAGGTTTTTCGAAAATGGTTTACCAAAAACAGTGTTCACATATTTTACTTTCTCAAATAGCAGATCACCAATTAGTGGAGACGGTGTTGCACGTTGTCTTGAACTTACATTGATTGATGTCGTCCAAGATCGGTACATATACTGACGAGGTAGAAATCTATGATGTCCTAAAAACACATATTTCGATGAATGTTTCAACCTAATTGATTCTATATCTTCTTCGCACATGAGACACCCTTGAGTTCCTTTAATTCTATAGCCTGAAAAATTTCCATAAGTAGGGAAATCATTTATTGTCCCATGAAACATCGCTCTCAACATGAAGTATTCACTTTTATAAGCATCCTAAAACATAACACCTGAATCCCACAATAATTTCAAATCCTTGATCAAAGGAGCCAAATAAACATCAATATCATTACCCGGTTGTTTTGGTCCTGATATAAGCATAGATAAAATGATGAATTTCCGTTTCATTCATAACCAGTGTGTAAAGTTATAATTTACCAACATAATAGGCCATGTGCTATGAGTGCTGCTTTGAAAACCAAAAGTATTTACTCCATATATAGATAACTCAAGATGAAAGTTTCTCAGCTCTTTTCCAAATTCAGGATAATCATGATAAATTTTCTTCCATCAAGGAGAGTCAGTCAGATGATGTAATTTCTCATCTTTATTTATTTTATCTACATGCCACGACAATTGTCTTGCAGTTTATTTACTTCTATATAGACGCCTAAACCTTGGAATGATTGGAAAGTACCATAAAACTTTCGTAGGATTGGATTCATATTTCTTGTACAAGAAGAACCACACCTTGGAAATTCTGTAAGTGATTTGTTCTCCTTGAGAAACAATATAGAGTATTTTAGGAAGGCATGTATTCTTTCAGAAATCATACCCATCGATCGTAGCATTCGTTTAGCTTCATATGTCCGACTTAGGAGCTCATTGTCTTCAAGGGGCATTTCATTCAAGATAGCAAGTAGTTCCGTAAAACTTACATCACTCCATCAGTTTCCTACTTTGAATTTATACAACATCAGTACAGCTAACAATGTAGTATACTTTGTGCAACCAGCATTCAATGGCATCTATGCAGAACTCTTTAACTTCTCTTTCAATTTTGGGCAATCATGGAGTTCATCTTCAATTGTCTTTGTCATTTACTCAATACTATCTTCATCATCATTGAAATCTATAATAACATCCTTCATATGGTCTTCTTCATTATCCATATTTGTATTCATATCTGATGATCCATAAAACGAATTTTTATCCCAGCTAGTAGCTACATTCGCTTTTTCTCCGTGTTTATTCCAAAATTTATAACTCTGATATATTCTGTGACATATCAAATGTTCTTCCAACTCCTCTAGAGTAAGTAGTCTATAATAACAACAACATAAACATGGATAAAGTATTTGAGAAGGATCCTTTGTGTGATTCTTTGCAAAATGGATGAACACTTTCACTATATTTTCAAACTCTATTGTCACACCATTATAATCCAACCAATCTTTATTCATCTTCATCCTATTTTAATCTCAAATATTAGTATTTATGGTTCAATTAAACAAAACAAGACATCCAAATAGAGTATAATAGAACCAGTTCCTTATTAAAATAGAGATTAATAGAGCATAACCATTAGTATTTATTCATCTTCATTAAATATAATTACTTTAGATTCATTATAGTTTCCTCAAATCACCCCAGACCAAACACACGAGTAATAAAAAATGATACATTTACCACTCCTAGGTCTCTTCCCTACATTCAATATCATCATTCCTAAATACCCATATATCCACACATACACATGTCAGAAACACATAAAAAACCATATCCACATCAGAACCAAAGTACCAATAAGGATTTCAATCAGGTTACTCATCTCAAGTGGTGGTGTGTAAGAAATAAAAAAAAATATAATAAGTATATAGTCACACATAAATCCCAAACTGGTGTTAATAATCCAATAAACCCTAGGTATCACTCCATCTATCATAATACTCTGAAGGAGACCATATGCAACAGTAGTCCCAGGTGGTGAAGGTCCCTAGGATGTTAACCCACTACTGGTGGAAGTGAAATCGTTCCTGATGATCATGACAAGAAGAAATGGAAACCAAGAGGGGGAGTGGTTCAAAATACATCAAGAAATATGAAAAACAAGGTATTTCAGAATAGGTTAGTGTATTTCATTTTGGCTAGACACATATCCAATAGATTTCACAAGCGGAGATGGCCCCTACCATTGTTCCACCAGGTGAAACTGTCACCTGAGAAGCTGAGATCAATGAGGCCCTTCCCATCCATGAACTGAACAAAATCCATGATGGCCTTCCTTTGTAATGGGCTTCTACCTTTCCCTTCCTTTGGGTTTGAAATGACATTAAATTCACCCCCAACAAACAATGGATGGTGTCTGGGATCAAAGGTATTTTTCTCACTCTATATAGATTCCCTTTGAAGAGGGTCATAGCTTCCAAAAACAAAATTCATAAGGAATGAGGTGTCACTGTTGGACACCTTGGTAGTGATGAATTGATTTCATTCTTGAACAGTCTCAAAAACATATTTATTATGCCAGAATACCCATTTGTGTCTGTTGGAGGGGTCAGAGTGTAGAAATCCATGCAACTTAATCTTCTAGGATAATTCTATGATTATTATAGGGTTTTTTGTGTTATTTGACAACAACAATAATGACATTATGCTTTTTGATTTATATGGTGAGTAAGTCCTATTTAACATGGGCACTAAGACCATGAGCATTATATATGAAGATAATAATGATGGGTATGATAGGGATCTGGAATTGGATCTAGAGATAGTAGCCTTATTGAAGTGGGAGGATGATCTCTCATTGAGGTCCCTTGATTTTGAACATGTTCATAATCCCTTCTGGTTGGTAAGATTAATATTAGTGGGAGATGAGGATCCAAAGGGGAAGGGGAAGGATAGGTAATGAAACTTGGGGGCTAGTGAGTTATTTCCCTCTAGATCAATAAGTATTTGGAGTTGGATGACAGGCTCAGAGCCAAGGGAGACAGAACAAACACTGTTAGGAAGCGGCCATGCCACTATAGAGAAGCGGTCAGTAAACTTAGTGAGGGAGAAGGAAATATATGGAGGTAGGGGTGGAAAGTCTAGAAATCATGGTGGTCTGGGAATCATTCTATACAAGTGCACTTTCATAAAAATACACTTAGATAGCATGATGGAAAGAAGGGAGGAACCCCTCGAAGAAAATAGGGTTCAAGCATTGAATGACCTAGAAATGAATCAAAACCAGGTGGAGTTGTCCTTAATGAAAAAGTTTATCCTTAATTACTTACTCTACAGTGACATGGTTTTGGATGTAAGGGAATCGATGATACCTAGAAGGAATCTAGTGAATCTGGAATCCAAGTGGGAAGGACTTTAAATTTTTCATAAACTTCACTCTTGTAGTGTAAACTCACTGATCGCTATTGATGATGAGCATATCAATATTTCCACCAATACTAGGTTTCTCAAGAGAAATTTTACTTGAATAAACCATCCCTTTAGTCTGAGATATATGGATTTGAACTAAGAATCCAACCTCCTAGTTATATGTTGTTTCGTGTGGTGTTCAGCCGTCACATGATCCTTCTCACATCAGGTCGTTATTCTTTCATGACACTCCAAAAATTCTAGGACACACCCCCTTTGGTCCATGAATCATGAACTTAAAGTTTTTTCATCCTCTACCCATATTTCACATGGTGTAGGGACTCTATGGATGGAAAATTCACCTCACCATCACTGTATGTTCTAGTTTTATGATATGAAACAGTGTCACATTTTGGTAAATATATTCAACCTTAAAATACATTATCATAATACTAATCACAAGATATTAAAATGTGTGTCCAATGTTCTCATTGCATGAAGTTAATAAACATGGTTCATGTCCCTATTGTATGACATAAAACTTTGAAATGAATTTATCCTTCAACCGAGAGGGCTCCCTCTTTCTGATGTCGATCAATTACCGCACCATGTTGAAGAACTAAAAAAGGATTGATTCCATTTTAATATCATGGCATATCAAGAGACTAAAAAATTATATATCATTAGCTCAGATCACTCATTGAACTACCTGAACACTTCCATCAATGAAAACAAGTTTTTCTCTCACTCACAGATGCACTCCATCTGTTAAAAAATTGCATTCAATCTATTAAAAAAACAAATCATTGTGGTCAACCATTTTTGAAAATAAATATTTCATTTTTTATAAATGAAAAACATTCACAAGGAATTCTATTTTCCTAACTTAATCTAATTTTATAAAAAGAACAACACATGTATTAAGATATCCCTTTTAATGAAAGTCAACCCATTTCAAACATTCCCCAAAGATTCCACATTTTGATTTATAGTAAAAAAACTATACTAATAGAAAATCCTAGAATAATGGACTAATGATAAAATATAAAATAAATAATCAAGGTTAGATAAAATCTAAACTGTAGAAAAAGTAAATAATAAAGGTAATCAATGGGAGTAACTCATAATCACAAAATCATCCATTAAAATAATTATGGGAAAGAAACTAATTTTAATTGGAGAAACATAGGATGATATCTGACCAATTGGTTATAATGGAAATTGACTCACTCACGGAACACCACCCGGTTATGTGACCAGAAAATCAATCTAAACGAGGACTCTAGGGATATCAAAAATAGACTCAAGTGATCACCTCAAGGCAAACTAGAGTAGAACCCATTTTATTACTCACAAATCTATGGTCTCCCATGTACCAACTACCAAACATAAAGCAAAGTATTCATCAAAATCATCAACAGTAAAATCCCAAAATCAAAAAATGATTTGGAAAACATTCCTTGAACATATCATTAACTTATTTCAGGTATATCTAGAACCTTGTTTTGAGGTCTGGAAATGTGAATATTGAGGCAAGAGGAGGTCTGGAAATGAAAATATTAAGGGCGGTGGAGGTCCAGCACGTGAAGCTCAGCGGGTGGCGGAGGACCAGCAACGCGAAGCTCGAGGGCGGCGGAGGTCTGGCAATGCGAAGCTCAGCGGGCGGCAAAGGTCTGGCAAAGCGAAGCTCGAGGGTGGCGGAGGCCTGACAAAATCGAACTCAACGGGAAGCGGAGGTCTGGCAACGAGAAGCACGAGGGCAGCGGAGGTCCAGCAATGTGAAGCTCAGCGGGCAACGGAGGGGAGTCACAGGGTTCCAGTACCGCAAGAGCTTTAGGTCGTGATAAAACGAGGCACTATTCGGTCGAATTTATAAAAAATGGACTACAGTTTTATCAGGGCTAACAAATCCTTGATAAAGGCTACCTTTATCAGCGCTAAAATTTTAGCACTGATGATGGTCCTCTTTATCAGCCCTGAAAAATCCTTCTTGTATCAGCGCTATCATTTTTGCGATGATAAAGGGTATGTTTATTAGTTTTTTTTTAGCGCTGATAAATGTTACCCTGTATCAGTGCTAAAATTTTAGCGCTAATAAAGAATCCATATATCAGATCTAAAATTTTAGCGTTGATACACGGTTTCTTTATCAGCGGTTTTTCTTAGTGCTGATATAAGGCGGGGCTTCCCTTACCCATTTTTTTAGTAGTGATAGTTCATCATCTATGATATGAGAAAAAATAAAAACAATATCAATGATATGAATATATCATAATTTTGTTCTTGGTAATATAAATAACTTTTAACCTATATTAATTACTAAAAAATTGATCCTAATAATCCATGAACACCACGAAAGGTAGAAGATGAATAATCTAGTAGGAGGGGGTAATGATCAGGCTATGGGAATCGTTAATGGTTTGACCCAAACAAATTAAAAGAAAAAATGATGGGAAATTTTTTGTATGTATTATAAAACTATATAGGTTAGCTCTCTAAAAATATGTATATATGCGACATAAATCAATGGAGTGGGAAAATTGACATATGGTCGAGATAAACTGGAATAGGAATCGATGCATGGAGAATGAAGTGGAGTTATCAGTTTGTTGGTTAATATATATAATAATTCATATAGAGGCACATATATTTCATACTTGATTACTAAATCATTTAAAAATAGTATTAAAACTCCAACAATTTATATATTTACTATCTTAGAGAAATTGGGGTCTTATAATATAAATTTAATGTCCCCACAACTATCACTCTCTCATGTGGCAGGAAAGGGATAGTAACGAGACATCAAGCACACCTCCTCATACGCCATAGGTTGCTGACTAAAAGTTGGGTTGTTAAAAGTAGTGTGGAGACTATACACCATAGTATTAAGAGTCATATCCTTAGAAAAAACATAATAAAACAAAAATAATCAAATTAAATAGAGGGCGTAACACAATAATAAAATCCAACTAAATAATATTATAAATTAATAACGAATAACATAATGATATTATAAAATGTAAATAGATACCATGCTCAGATAGTACAAGAAAAAGACTATCATACTAATATAAAACACTCAATGTCCTAGGTCCCAAACCCCACATCAGTCCCATCTCCAAACACCAGTACATTTGCAAACATAACTCAACAGTAAGGTCCTTTTAACTTTTCCAAACGTGCATCCACACAATATTCTTATGTACCAAACAGAGGCTTCAATAGGGTGTGAGTATAAATAAATAGTTTAAAACATCCATTCATAAAAAAACTATTCTGATAAGGACTGTATACAATAAAGTGATAATGAGGTGTATTAATTAATTTAACAACTAACAAAATAAAACAACAACCTACTTAGGCTCCATGCCGGAATGTCTCTGAGCATTCCTTATGATCATGTCAACCACAACCATATAACCAAGGTAAAATAAACTACATTGGTTCCATTCCAAAATATCACTAGGTATTTCTTACGACCATGCCAACCACATCTATATAACCACGGTGTCGTCACAACAATCCAGGTCAAATACCTATAAGAATTAAAACATGGGACTGGGCATAGCCTACTCCATATAAGAATTACTGCATGAGACTAGGCCAAGACCACTCAATTTTAGTATTACATCATATAAGTGTGGCAGTTTAAGGGTTGATCCTGATATATAATCATTACAACCTAGAACACAATCCTTGTCAAAGAGAATGAATATCACTATATCACATCACAATTCTCAATATTTAATTATGTGAATTAATCTTCTTCATTAATATGAAACTTTAAATTTAATTCACAATTGATTAATGAATTATATCCATAAGAAAAAATCCACAATTTAGGGATTCTATAACAATAAATCATCCTTGGACACAAGTCATGCTAAATATACTTTAATTTGTTAGCCAATTCAGTTATAATTGTGGTTCACTCACCCAACGGGTAGCAATAAGCCAAGTCAAAATCCAATTTCAAACAAAGGACTTCATGGGACAATTTCATTTATTAATTTAATCAATTTGGGAGCACATAATGATGGAGTAATAAAAATATTTCATAAACATGGAAATAATTAAACCATAGGGTTTAGATTTGGACCCCTACCTTTACCAAATGATCTAAAACACTTTCAATGGAAAAATATCACGAGTAATAAGGATTGGATGACTGAAAAGAGGTTCCTTGATAAAAATAATCAATATCCAAACCAAAAATGAAATTGGTCAAATAATTTCAACACAACGGTTTGAGAAGAAAGGGAGGGAAAGAAGAAACCTTACAAAAAAGGACTTAACAGGGATTTTAATCATAAACAGGATATCCATAATGGATGTTGGCACCCCAAAATTTCCTAGATAATTATATTGGGTTAGCAAGAGAGGATCTAAAGTGGTTATAATGAAAATCAGTTGCATAACATGTTTAAAACTATTGGTTGGGAATTTACATGCCATGTAATGTGATTGCAAATTGTGTAAATGTTTTTAATGGAACTCACCAAAAAACACATAACCATAGATTTATTTAATTAAAACCCACGAAAAATTACATGATGTGTAATTACTTTAAATAACATTTCAATGTAGTTGATTTTTCATCCCATTTTACTTTCAAACAACTCGAACCCCTTTTAAATATTTTCAACTTACCAAGAACCTGTGAAACACTTAAACCATTCATACATGGACTTAATTAATTCAAACAAGCATACATACCCAAACGTTATGTCATTTTCTATAGTAAAGGCTCTTTATATATGAACAAGTCTCAGCCTCCAAGGCTAAAAAGAAAAACTCAAAGAGATACATTGCTTGAAAAATATGGTATCTTACAATAAACACACATAAAACATAAAACATTATTTAAATACATTATTATAGTCATCCAATATTCTTTGAAAATATTCTAAATACACATTATCACCTGGTAACATACATTAAAAAAAATTCAGCTAAAAATTATAGTATGTTGAGGAATAATATGAAGGAATATGACTCATAAATAAACATGGGAACATGATTGAGCGTAACAGTCATCATCACATAATAACTATGCGATTATAATCATAATGATATGAAATATATTTGATGAGTACATCAGACATGTATCAAGCATAATAATTAAGCATCCTATGTCAAGTCTTATTTTTAAAAAAACATAACATAATAGAAAACGTTAATTGTATCATGTCCATGTATAAGATTTTTGGAAAATATAATTGCTTCATGTCCATACATAATATTCTCATGTGATATAATCCTTTAAAAATTTAAATAGGTGGTTTTATAAATCAACCCCCCCCCCCCATGTCACAATGTAATGTATTCATAATCTTATATTCCACATACCAAAACACAAGCACAACAAGTAAAGCATAAAAATAAACCCAAGAGAGGATATTGGGTTTCATAATAACATCATAAAAAAATATCTATGAATAAAATTAGTGGTAATAAAATAAATTATGGAAGAGATTATTTCATATGTTTAAATGAATAATCAACAAAAAAATAGCATATATCATGTATAGAAGGAGAAATAATATATAATGAATAAATGAAATTTCTCAAAAAATGTATTGATCAAAAATCATTGAATTTTTCTTAAGAATCAATCCCAAAGAAATTATGATATTCATATCCCAAAAAAAGTAATATGAAATAAAAATATTTAAAATTTATTTAATGTAAATTTAAAATAACTATAGTGAAAGGAAAAATAAGATAGAGTGTTAACTCAAAAGTAAAGGGAAGATTTGAGTGTCACATTACCTTAGGTCATGTTTTATATCATCATGTCTACAAAAAAAATTTATTAAGTATATTTATATTAACACAGATATATAAAACTATATTAAAATGATTTATGTAATTCTTGATTAATTATATGACTTTAAATTTATTTATAAACTTGTTTTATAATAAAAATGGTTTAATGAAATGTTTTTCCAAATTATTTAGTTTTAATTTTGATTTAAATTTTTTGATTCTTTTTTATTTATTTTTCACATAAATTAATCTAAAATTATAAAAACATATATATTTCCATATATATTTATATTAAATATAATCTATGTTAACCACCCATGGAAGTAGTGATAATAAAATAATTTATAATTCCTCTGTACGAGGGTAAACCAATCATTAAGGATACATTTAAAAATAGTGGAATAGAATATATAAATATATATATTATAGTTTAGAATAATTATTAAATATCATAATATTATTATTTTTTATATAATTATTAATTAATTATTTTATAAATTTAAAAAATTAAAAGTGGATAGGAGAATAAAATATAGGAAAAGAAATAAATAGAACAGAGGAGTTACAAGTTCATTTATTCTTTCTCCCTTTATATGGGACGAAGGACATGAAGGCTTGTTGTGAGGTTTGAAAACAATGTCTCTAGGGTACATAAGAGGTGTAAGAGAAGTCTTTCTTGAAAATTATATGCAAGAGAATAATTTTGGAATTTATTTTTCATGGAGGTGAGATGGGTATTTGAACCTGTATGGGAGAGGGATTTTATATTAAAATAATGGATAAAATATTATTTCAACAGAAGGACTCTAAATTTTGGTATTCTTTAAGACTATGAATATTATTTATCCTTGAAATTTTAAAAGCATGTCCTCTATTAAAATAAATAGGGGTATATCTATTTTATTACATTATTGGGTTCACATATCTCTTATTCTCACTTATATAATTTTCAAAGTAATTTAACAAGATATGTTGTATTGTTATATATAAATTTTTTTATATGATCCAATATTTTCACTCTCTAATCTTTATAAGTTGTTTCATGCGCTAATTGTATGATTAGTTGACTCAATAAATGTGAGTTATTGGTTATTTAATTCATTACAAATGATATGTGGGATACATTATGCACTTGATTCATGTTTAGTGGAAGTGAGAGTTTATGAGCCACAACTCCCATGAGATCAATAATCTTTAATGGGATAATATACCTAGGTTTGATATTTTTCCTCTCTGAAATACTCAAGAAACTCTTCTGAGTATATATTCAAAGGAATAATTTTTCTCCAATATCTATATCGAAATCTATTCAATGATTATAAGCATGGATACTCTATCAAAAATAGGCCACTTTAATGTGTTTTTGAAGGAGTTAAACCATCCCGGTCATTTATTACACATAATTGAGTCTCATAAACCATCTTTATCCCATCACATTAGATTTATGAATCTTTTCCCATCTAGAGAATTTTATGGGTCTATCTAAATACTTGAGAGGAAATTGGTATTATATAATAATTCATCCGAAGGATGAAGTGATACTTGCCTCATTTAAACTCCATCGAGTAGGATCTTAGCATGTACTGAAGTTTTTAGATGGTCCTTTTATATATTCCATTAGTATGGGGGTGAACGGTCTTACTAATGATCATCTATTTATTCCAGGAATATTGAATAATCCTCCAGAACATAGAGGTAATAATTATATATTGATCATATACAATCAAAATTGGTTCCCTACGAAGCCTTAACAATTCATTCATATATATCATAGAAATTTTATTAAGAAATAAATACATATAAATTTTAATAAAGAAAGTAGTCTTGGTATGTTGATAAACCACAACCCATATAGAATTGTTTCCTTTTGATGTTTTCAAAGAAAACTTGACAAACATAATTAGGATTTAAAATATTTTCTATATTGGAATGGGTAATGATTTCATGATCCCCTTGGATTTTAGATGCTAAAACATTTCACACCCCAATCCAAATTTCCCATCTATTTTATTTATTTATTTTATTTTATTTTGTTCATTTATTTCCTTAATTGTTCTGGCATTTTTTAGTTGATTTAGGAGTATTAGGAAGACGATAGTTTTTGTTGTAGTAATTCATGACCACGATATATATTTCAACACCACAACCTACTCTAAGGAAGAGTCCCCCCTTTTTATTCTGTATGCATTCCAAAAAATACTGATTCTTTTAAGCCACAAATATGAGGCTTTTGAAACAATTCACATCCTAAATTATTTCCTCACACCATGAAATTTCCCCAGAATACTACAAATTTTTTGAAATTACATCTTAGAACCTTATAATTTAGGAACCAAAAAATGGGAATCCCCCCACTATTTCACATCAAAACTCTTCTAGGATCCCTGGGTGAAACCACCTTACTCTCCACTTCTATTTTCGGCCTATCCATGCGATTTATTAGCATTATGGTTGAGGTAAGGATCATTCCCACACTCATCTCCCTTAATTTCTTGTTTACTCTTCTTTTTAAGCCATGGAATCTTGCTAACTGAACCACAAATGTTGAGGGTTGATATTATATTCTGATTTTTGTTAGTTTTGGATGCAAAATTATTTCCTAGGCCTTCATCTTCTAGCATTCCATATTTATCTTTTTCTACACTTCATTTAAGTTAGGTGGCTCTACAACTTTGTTTTTTCTTCACAAACCATGGATTTTTAATATTTTCAAATGTGATCTTCTATAAATTGGTGTTTTTTGATGGTTATTGGATTCATTTATATATAGATTGATAAAATATATATACTCTTGTTTTGGTTATTATGGAAATGGGTGTATGTTATGTGTTTTGTTAAATTACTCAAGGGGTTTTTTGGATTGTAATTTTTTAATTGACGTTTTAGATTATAGGAGCTTCCATGTGACTTTTTTACGGTATGAAGTATATTATTACTTTTTTCTTACTTTTTATTAGTTTTAGTGGATTTATTTGGGTGAATCCTTTGATTTTGGTGAGTGATTTGATATGTGTCTCCTAGTTAGTTTCCTTGGTACTTCCTATAAATTTTGATATATATATATATATATATACGCACACAAATATTTATGTGGATGTTCACACACACACACACATATATAGATATATATATTCAGGAATACATATATATGATTATTGGTATATATGTATAGTATTTCATAGGATGCCATTATTTAATCATGGGTTTTCAAATCATCTCTTTTTTAATGACATGGATTTTCTTAATTCAATTTTTTGAAATTATTTGGAAAAATTCCGAGACAAGGAGCTGAAATGGAGCGCAATTGTGAGTCTTGGTGTGCCCAGAACAATTCTTTGAAAATTTTAATATTTTAACAGCATGCGTCCCTGAAGATTTCCTAAAAAAATGGATTATATTTTAATCGGGTGCCGAAATCATAAATCTAAGGGCACTATTTAGCTCAAAATGGTTGCTTTCCCCTATGTGTGAAATAAATTTGGATGGAACAAGTCAACTAAAGAAGAAGTCACCATGGACGTAACCGTTAATAAATAATTAAAGAAAATTATTTTATTTTAAAGTCCTAATAACTCATGAACGGTGACTTAGATTGGAAATCTGAGACAACTGTTGAGTTCATAATGCGGTGTTTCCCTAGGTGTGACTTAACTTTAGTTGGCATGGGTCTTCTGTGGAGAAAAACTCAAAAAGGACATAATTTTCATTAAATAATTTAAAGATAAATTATTTTATTGATGCAGCGAATGTTTTCACATTATTATGTTTTTTATGAATGTAGGTTTAACGTCATAATAGTATAATTCCTATGGAGATGTGGATAGTCCTATTGAATGAACGATGATGGATCGGAGATCAGATCATGGATCATTTAGCCAATGGATTTGGAGGATCTCATCAATAATGGAAATGCAATTATTCCTCATCATCGACCGATCCAAATTCTAGGTAGGGAATTTTTTATTTGGATTTCATTCTCGTTTCTAGAATCAACGATGAACACGGATCTAGCAACGAACTGGTTGACTCGTGGTTCAATCATTCTTATGGGATTGGCCTAATTTTGGGAATTTCATCGGGGTTCATAATTATCTTGTATTGTTTCCTGGTTCTTTATTATAATTATAATGTATTGATGCTGAAATAAAAAAAGCCTGAGGTTCATTCCTCATGGAATTATTTGTAATTTTTCTTAACCATGTTCTTAGTGTTCTTCACCATTCAACCCTCGTGTAAATGACACGACTTTCTAAGAGGCTCTGAACACCATAAAACCATCATATATGACGAAATGCATCAAAATAAGCTGCATATAGGTATAATAGGACCTAATAAATACATATTTATGATCATTACATATTTTTTAGAACTAGAGGAGGCACAATGGCCCTCGTAAGGGGCCACTGATATGCCAGTGCATGACAGTGGTGCATGGTGGTGGCCATATACAGGAGGTATAATGCATGTGGACAAGACATGTGGGAGCCTATGGCATTTGACCATGTGCGGGCGATGAGGGCTACATCAGTCACCATGGGGTAGAGTCTATGGGGTGTGGAAGAGGGGTGTTAGCCAAACAAGCCAGGCAAGCCATGCGGGTCATGTGGGACATGCAAGTTTGATCAGGTCCAAATCCAGGGGGCCAGTCCAAATGGCTCATCATGTTGGGATAGACGACCCAGTGGGTCACAGCCTAGTAGGCCCAGGCTGAACTTGTCTGGACTGGGTCGAGGTAGGTCGGTCGGCCGAGGTCGGACCTGGGTCCATGGACTAGTTTTCTTCCAACAACCATAACATTCAAACCATGTGTCTGATTGATGAACCATATTTGGTGTTGGGACCCTTGAAATGAGATGGTCCTTTTGAAATATACCAAGTTCGTTTTTTTAGAAGTGTTCATATGACCTAATGGATTGAGGAGTTGGTTCTCCCAGAATGAAAATGCTTTGAGCAGAATCCTATGGATGGTTGGGACATCGAGACCGGTTGTATCATGGAGATTGTTTGACTCCCAAAGACAGTGTTTCTTATATAGACTATATGTATCATGGATAATATTTGAATCACAAATATTGTGTGTCTTATAGTGATTGTGTGTCTCATAGAGACTGTGTGACTCTCAAAGACAATCTATCTTATCGAGACTGTGTGTCTCACGGAGACTGTGTGTCTCCAGAAGAATGTGTGTCTCATTAGAGAGAGTATATCTGGATATTATTGACATATGGACCATGGGTATATATCTTTTAGAAGCTGAATTTATTATTCCTTTAATGTTTTTTTTGTAGTATTTACTTTGTGGTATTTCCTATGTGTTATTTCATTTATGGTATTTCCTATCTATTATTTTATATGTCTTCTTTTGTTTGTGGTATTTCCTTTGTGATTTTCCTTTGTGGTTTTGGGGTGCCTAACTGAGTATTGTTTTACTCACCCATGCATAGGTTGTAACTGCATGTGTCGTGTATTATATAAACGAGTGACCTTATAACTGATTATAAGGAGGAAAAAAATGAATAGATCTTTGTGAGTTCAGGAAGGCCTAGGTGTTCCTATGGATTTGAGAAGTAGTCCCAGTACCTTTGTCTACAGGTTAGACTTTGTGGTTTACAAACTTTTCTTTTAGTGGGCTTTTATTCTAGCCCAGTTTACTCTACTGCACTTTAATTTCCTATAATACCCTGTTGTTTGGGATATAATGTATTCATGGATTTTTTTAATTAGTGATTTTACTTTTTAAAATTTATGGCTCAGATTACCATTAGTATTCACATATACTTAAGAAAATTCTTCTCATTTTTGTGATATGATTTCTCAGTGCTAGTCATCGGCCCCATGCCTATTGGAGGTGGGCTTGGGGTAGTCATGGAATGGACCCCTCTTGTAAGGTTCAATATAGAGTAGTATCTGAGGATTTCAGTTACAACTTAGGACCAAGAGTCTATGAGTTTGGTTTGGGGAAACTATGTTAAGTGTTTTGAGTTTGGCTTTTAGGCCAGGGAACCTAGTGTTGGTGCGGCGGATGACGTATCCATACATCAAGACTCGGATTTATAATTTTCGAATCAGTACATCAAAACACTGGTTACAAGTAAAAATAATGGTAAATGCATAATATAGTATTGGGTTGTATTTTCCATTTCCTTCTTGAGTCTATTATCCAGATATACTCTATTGATTGTGGTACATCTTGTTTTACTATAGGATGCCACCACACAGATAGCCAGTTAGGATTCCATTGCATGATCATGAGGATGATCTACCTAGTGAAGAGGCATTGGTATAGGTTATTGTACTAGAGATAGAACCCCTAGGGGGTTTTCCAGTTATACCACCACTCATCGAGCAGTAGGTACTACCAGCATTACCAGATGAGGATGCATACAGACTGAGTACATTGCATGAGTTCTAGAGGTAGAAAAATCCTAGTTTTTGTGGTGATCCAGACCCCTAGTCTTCCGAGGATTGGATGGAGGTAGTTACAAGTGTCTTCATCCTTGTGAGGATGCATTATGAATGGATACAAGTTCTTTCCACGTGTCTTTTTCAGGGCGATGGTGGAGCTTAGAGACCCAGAAACTGGGTCAGATGACTCTCTCTTGGGAAGACTTTGAGTGTCTGTTTTTAGAGGAGTTATTTTTTGCAACATTGTGATCAGTGCGAATATAGGAGCTTCTACATCAGTAGCAGGGAAGTTTGACTGTGGAAGATTACTCTATGAGGTTTACCTTTCTTTTGTGTTACTCCACAAATAGGGTACGATACCGGTTCTTCAGGGATCAGACCTTCGAATAGGTCATATTACAGGAGATCATGTCATCCATGATATCTCTTATCATTCCAACATATGTTGGGGTTCTTGATCATACTCTTTTAGTGGAGCGTTTTTTAGCAGAGTAGACACCAGCATTGGGAACTACCAGCAGACAGAAGGTAGATGAGACCTCAGCAATGCGTAGCTGACATTGGTCACAGGGACCGAAGTGGGTTAGGAACTTCTGAGGATGATCCCAAGGAACAAGATCCCTGACGTGGGGTTCCATGGGGGGCTCAAATAATCTATGGGAGATGTTGTGTTACACATGTGATGGTCGAGGAAATCTGGATTGAGATTTTCAGACCCGTCAAATGGCCAATCAGTAGATAGTCGAGGGACTATAGAGTTAGAGGTAGATAGTTGATCAGGGTGGTATATAGGGTAGTGGACATAGAATAGGTGTAGTCAAGGAAGAAGGAGGTGGGAATAGATTCGACATTATACCACCTCCACCACCAGGTGGTCCATGATAGGCTAAGGGGTATAGTGCAAAGGGACAAGGAAAGCATTAAGAAATGGAGGATTATGACCCAAGGTCTCTAGGGATGATTAAAGGTATGATCTATTTCTTTTACACCATAGATATAATTTTTATAGAAATGGGTTTCTGTAATTCTTTTCTTACAATGATCCTTTCTGAGGCACAGATATTTTTGTTGAACTATTGACTCGACTCTTGCGCTTAGATGTTCTTGCGGGAGAAAATTTTATGATCACACACTAGTTATGATAATTTGATATTACTCTTGGATGCGATAGTTTCAATTGGGATCTCTTTTTTGCAATGTTGAGGCCTTATGACATCATTCTCAATATAGACTAGTTATCCACAATCCATGCTCAGATTGACTATTTTAGGCATAGAGTGTGGTTCGTCTGAAGTGATGGGACCAAGTTTTCCTTTTTCCTTGAAAAGGAAACCCAAGTAGCACAGGATGGAATCAGACATAGGAGGGTTCAGCCGATTTCTCATCAGTTTTCTAGACATACCCATGGTGTATTGGATGATATTATTCATCAGTTTATTGTAGTGGTGGAGAAGTATGAGGAAATATTTTCTTAGGACATTCCAGGATTACCTCCATGTAGGGATGTATACTTCTGTATTGATCTATACCCAATGATGGCACTGATATCTACACATATATCATATGTCTCCTAGAGAGTTTTGTGAGTTAAGGGTATAGTTGGAGGAATTGTATAGGAAGGGCTTCTTGAGACCCAGTGTTTCCCATAGGGAAGTCATAGTTTTGTTTGAAAATAGGGAAGATAGTAGCTTGAGGTTATGTGTAGACTTTTGGCATCTGAACTAGGTGACCATGAAGAATAATTATTCATTACCAAAGGATCGACCGCCTATTTGATCAATTGAATGTGGAGCAGTTGTTATCAAAGATTGAGCTCAGATCTGGCGATCACCTACTTCACGTATGGGATGAGGATATAATGAAGATTTCATTAATATTATAATGCTCCCACTACATGTACTTTGTTATTATATTTGGTGTGATTAATTCCCCAGTAGTGTTCATGGGACTTGAGAATAATATATCTCGGCCTTACCAAGACTGGTTTGTGGTGGTCTTCTTTGATCAAATCCATGAGTAATTGGTGTCTGAGGAGGATCATGTGAGACACTTGAGTATGGTTCACGACAAACTCCAATAAAATCATCTTTACGGGAAGCTTTGGAAGTGTTAGTTCTAGATTCTAGAGTTCCATTTTATAGAACATGTCATTTCAGAGGCTAGAGTTTCAGTGAATCCAGTAAAGATTGAGGCAGTGCTTTCTAGGGAGCCACCAAAAAGTGTTACTAATGTGAGGAGTTTTCATAGTATGGTTGGGTACTATTAGAGTTTCGTACTCGAATTTTCCAAAGTATCATTATCCTCGACAGATTTGACATGAAATGGGAAGCCTTTAATGTGGAAGAAGATGTTTCAAGAGAGATTTTATCATTTGAGATTGAGATTGAATAGTGCTCCCATCTTGAGATTACCAAAAAAGGTGTTGAGTATGTAGTGTTAAGTGATGCATCAGGAATTGGTCTTGGTTGTTTCATGATACATGGGGATTCCGTAATTTCATATGGTTCATGCCAGTTGAGACCATAGAAGAAGAAATATGTGGCCCATGATCTGGACATAGCAGCGCTAGACTTCACATTGAAGATGTCAGGACACTATGTGATGGGAAAGTGGTTTATAATCTACTCTGACCACAAGAGTATCAAGTATATCTTCTCTTAGATGGATATGAACTTGAGATAGAGGTGATGGCTAGAGTTCCACCATGAACATGACTTTGAGATTTTCTATACTCCTGGTAAGGGGAACATGGTGAAAGATGTTATCAAAAGGAGGTCTAATTCACAGTTGTTGAATGAGGAATCACATTAGTTGTCTTCATTTCAAATATCCTTTATGGATAGGAATAGAGAAGATTACCTTCAGTACATGGTTTTCACCCATCCACTCTTACAGAGATTCAGAGAGGCACATCTTGGGGATACCGACTTCAAGAATCTATATGGTCAGATTTCCACAGGGTATTCCCCTAATGGATATTCGAAAGGTGGGGAGCACATCATTATTTTCAGAGGATTCATAGTATTACATATGGCATTACAGAAGGAGGTCTTGAGGGAGTTTTATATATTCCCTTTGGGGGTACATCTAGGTGTGGAAAAGATATACTAGGACCTCTGACATTATTTTTGGTGTCCAGGGATGAAGAAGGGAGTTGTATAGTTTGTTTCTCGGTGCCTCAACTATCAATAAGTGATGGCCAAGCACCAGGTTACAGCAGGTTTGACTCAAACCCTTGAGGTGTTGGAATGGAAATGAGATTAGATATCGATGTATTTCATGGTAGTCTTAACACATACATCCAAGGGACATGATACCATCTGGGTGATCATTTATCGACTCACCAATTCGGCCCTCTTCCAAGATATTAGAGAGAAGAGTTCAGTAGAGAGCTTGGGGGAAGCACTACATGCAGTAGATATTTGGACTCTATGGATTTCCATCAGTGATAGTCTCATATCGTTATTATCACTTTACATACCAGTTTTGGAAGGGATTATAGGAGATGTATGGGACTCAGTTATGCTTGAGCATAGTGTTTCACCCCAGACGAACGGCCAGACTGAGTGGGCCATTAGGTTCTGGAGGGCATTCTATGGTCTATCAGGATTAATTTTTTTCTAGATTTGGGTGGATTATTTTTGTGTGATCAATTCCTTGAGCGCACATTTGATGGTGGCACATGAATATCCAAGAGAGAACATGGGAGTGAGAGGCTCAAATTTATGTTCAGTAGCATCATTTATTTTTGGATCCCTGCATTTGGATTTCTGAGATGTAAATCCCTATTATGGGGAGAATATAATGACATAGATTTTATGAATTTTATTTTTATAAATTATTTGGAAAAAATTTAACACCAGCAACTGAGATGATGTGTGATTCTGAGGCCCGGTGTCCCCAAAACAATTTGTTGAAAATTTTTACATATTTAATTGCACGCGTGCAAAAATTTCTTGAGAAAAGTGGATTATATTTTAAACCAGTTCTTTGGGTAGAAATATGAGGGAATCATTGATCTAAAAAGGTCTTCTTTACCTAAGTTGAAACCTCACATTGGTCAGTATGAGTCATCTAATGAAAAAGTCATCAAGGACCTAATCGTAAATAAAATAATTAAATAAAAAAATTATTTTAAAATCCTAATAACTCAGGAATGCTGACTTGTATTGGAAATATGATACCGCTATTGAGTTTTTAATGTAGTGTTTTACCTAGGAACCACATAAATTTAGTCATCAAAAGTCTTCTATGGAAAAACTTGAAAAAGGATGTAATCATTATTAAATAATTTAAAGATAAATTATTTTATTGATGCGGGGACAGTTTTATATGTTTTAAATATTTTTCAGGAATTATGGATTAACTTCGTTATGCTGGAATTCCTATGGATATTTAGATAATTCTATTGAATGAAGGAATACAAATCAATGATTATATCATGGATTATCATGACACGAAGTTGGAGGATCATGTCAATGACCACAACACAACCATTTCTCATCAATGACCAATGAAAAATCTAGGTAGGGAATTATTATTTGGATTTCATTCCCATTTATTGAATCAACGATAAATTCGGATCAAACAAGGAATATTTTGACCCGTTTTTTCAATTATTCCTGTAGAATAGGCTTAATTGTGGGAATTTCATCGGGGTTGATAATTACTTAGTATTGTTTCTTTGTTCTTTTTTCTAACAATAAAGGACTGAGGTTGGCATGAAAAATGCATTAGGTATATTCTTTATGGAATTATTTGTGGTTTTCTTACCCCCATTCTTGGAATTATTTGCCTTTGGGCCCCTCTGGAAACCGCTCGACTTGTCGGTTGGCTCCGAACGCGATCAGACCCCCAGATTGGAGGAAATGGGTCAACGGAGGCCACATCTATGTAGATCTGAACCCTGGAAACATGGATCTATTATCATTACAGATTTTAGAGCACTGAAGGAGGCAGTGTATCTTATGGAAGGGCTCGTTGATGGGTGGCGCCGATGACAGGTGTCAGCAGTGATTGTGTGCGAAACGCAGTGTGCGCTGTGAAGAAGCAGTGTGGATGCGGCAGCCCAAACACATTGGATCTCGCAGAAGTCAGTCATATGATGTGGCAGCTTTCCATTTACTATTGATGTGGGATGCAACGGTCACTGCTAGGGAGCTTTCACGATGAGAGGATGTGGTTCTCTGGATACAAGAGCCTGGCTGTCACTACGGGGGAGCGTCGGCAGGGTGTGGGTATGGTGCACTCACCAGACAGTCCACACGGTCTATAGTCTAATGGTCCGATCTAGATGCCCTGGTGGGTTGGGCACGATGACCCGACGATCTGCATCCTAGCAGCCCCAGGCTGGACCGGGTCATATTCGGGTTGGACCCAAGTCCACATACTAGCTTTCTTCAAATTTATATAACTTTTAAAATGTGTGTTCATTTGATGAACCATCTATGGAATTGGGAACCTTGTGATGAGATGGTCCTTTTTAGAAATCCCAACTATGTTTTCTTGGAAGTGTGTATAGGACCTTATGGCCAGAGAAGTGGTTTCTCCCAGAACAAGCATGCTTTGAGCACAATACTATAGATGGTTGTGACATAGTGACTGGGTGTCTCATGGAGATTGTGTGCTTCCCAAAGACTATGTGTCTCATGGAGACTGTGTGACTCCCAAGTATTATGTGTCTTATAGATACTGTGTGTCTAATGGAGACTGTGTGACTCTGAAATACTATGTGTCTTACTGAGACTGTGTTTCACATGGAGACTCTATGTCTAATGGAGACTATGTGTCTCATTAGAGAGTGTACATCTATATATTCCTGATATATTGTTCATGTGTGTATATTTTAAGGATATTATTTTATTATTACTTCATGGTATTTCCTTTTTGGTATATCTTGTGTGGTATTTCTTTTGTGGTATTTTTAGTGTGGTATTTCCTGTGTGGTATTTCCTATGTGGTATTTACTTAGTGATGTTTCCTATGTGGTATTAATTTTTTGGTATTACTTGTGTGTTATTTACTTTGTGGTATTTGTTTGTTGTTTTGGGGTGCTATACTGAGCAATGTTTTTCTCACCCATGAATGGGATTTTTCAACATGTGTCATGCCTTGTGCAGATGAGAGACCTTTTGATAGATTTTAGGATGGATCTGGATCGGAGAGATATTTCTGAGTTCTGGTAGGCCAAGGTGTTCCTACGGCTTTGAGAAGGAGTCCCAGTACCTTTTTTATATGTTAGACTATGTGGTCTACAAACTTTTCTCTTTGTGGGATTTTATTCTAGCCTAGTTTACTCTACTACACTTTTAATTCCTATCGTACTATATTGGTTGGGATATGATGTATGCATGCATTTATTTACTAAGTGTTTTTACTTTTCATAATTTGTGGCTTGGAGACATGTACGTGTGTACATGTACTTAGGAAAATATTTCCCATTTGTGGGATATGCATTCTCATTGCTAGTCACAAGCCCCTGGCCTATTGGAGGTGGGCTTGGGGTAGTCATGGCATGGGCCCCTCTAGGATGGGTCACAACATCTTTATTTTCAAATGCCTTTCAATAGTGGATTTAAATTACTATTTATAATATAGGATCCAAAGGCTATTTTGGAACATAAAAATGGGTTTTCTAATATAATTTAATTATAAATTATCTTCAAATGTATTTCATAAATATGAAACTATATTTTAAATGATGATTATTGATTTTTACTTCTAAATGATTTTTATTTAATGTGATAACCATTAATAGAATCAACTCTATTTTAGTTATCTTAAGAATTTTTTGGTTTGATTCCAAAAGAGGGGTTGTGCGTGCATTGGTGTAGGTAGGTGGGTTCTACAGATGTGTTTGTCTTATATTGATTCATGTTTGATTATTTTCATATAAATTATACCTCGCCTCTATTTATTACCATTGTGAGATCTTATGAATTGAGGTGATTGATGACATACAGTCAGTATCCAATATCAGTAAGGCAAACTAGAATAGATATAGTATCTAATTCCATATAGTACTTCTACTGGTGAGCCTAGTTGAGAGATTTCTGTTGGTTATAGTTATAGGAATGGATATATAGGTTGATGGATGGTTCTAACCTAATTATATATAGGGTCTCCTCATGGGATATTTATGAATTTCATATTATTTTTTATTTTATGTTCCTTACTATTTACATACACTATATATCTTTTTTCTGTTACAGTTTTATTTATCATATACTTCTTTTACTTGATCTAATATTTATATCATGTGTTTTTTTATTTTTGTTTATGTATTTACCTGAGTGGTCTTTATTTTGTTTATTTACTGATCCTTTCATTTGGGTATGGTTTAAAAGGTTAATTTAAAAAAATGTACTTGAAAGTGTGTTTAAAATTTTATTTTTATGTTGATTTAAGAAAAGAATTAGTTTTTTTGGAAAATTATAAAACCATCTTTTCTGCCTATAATTTCAAAAATACTGTGTGGTTTTTCTTTAATGGAAACCCATGGATTCTATAGTGCATACCTACTAGAGTATTTTATGCTAACACCCTACTTTTTCCAATCATTTTTAGTAAACCAATGCAGTTTTAAAGGATCGTGTTTTGGTTCTTCACCACTATAGGAATGGTTTGGTTTATCAATATATCGTGACTAAGAGGTCACACGGAGATTGTGTCAAGTATTTTTGGTTTTTCTTGTATCATGTTTATATTATCCTTTTTATCCTCTTATACTCTGATGTTTTTATTTCCACTAAATTTTTATTTCTATCTAATTCTATTATAGAAATGTGTGTTCTGATTATATTGAGATAACTTTCTATTCTTTCTATGTAAAGATTGGAAGTTTTAAATTTTAATAAAACTATCTATTTGATTAAGCGTGGAAATACATATTATGGGAAGGTCATGTCAGGTTATCTAGAAGAATTCATCTTCCTATTAAATATAATTTTTTAGGATTAATCATTCCCAAAATATCTTTTTTTCCTTGGAACAGCAAGATTTTATGGGAAATGTGCCTTAGGTATATCGTGGAAAACTTCCAGTTCCCAATTTAGTGTGGCCCAAAGTTATTTTATGAAAAAAGAAATGGTATTATATACTATGTGATTTAGAGGGACTAGGTATTATAACACCCCAATTTATTTAGGTAGTAATGGTAGATTGGATTTAGTATTAGTGGATCTCATGAGGTAGGTGATGGGTGGGAGACTGGTCATCATTGCTCATTATGGAACTTTATTTACCAAGAGATATCAAGTTGTATGCCTTTAATTAATAGTATTTACTATTGGTTTTTCATATATTTTGGTTAATGATGATGTTATTATATATTGTTAAAATAATTTATTTATTTTAAGGGATAAAAATGTGAGTTAAACGGGTGCCATAAGATGAACTCGTACAGCTTAGAAAACCATGTGGATGGAGAGTGAATGGTTTCACAAGACTTCTAGTAATGGCTTCATGATTATCACATAGTTTTCTGAACCATATAATCAAGTCACAAATGGTCACTTATCTCTTTTAAGAATTTTTTTGGATCATTCAATGAGATTTTTGGGTTTTGAATGGAATTATGAAATATGAAAAATGAATTAAAAGAAAAATAAAAAATGATTTGAGTTTTGAAAATTGATAAAGGTGTTTTATGATGAGGAATTAACTTTAAACTATAACTATTGGAGTTGTGTAGAGGTTTTCCAAATTTTGTTAAAATGGGAATAATGTTTAAATATGAATGAATTTATTAATAGAACTTATGAAATTTAAAATGGTTATAAAGTCTAATTATGTGGAATTAAATTCAATATGACTAATTTTGATGTGGATTTAAAAAAAAGGGGGTATCTGATGGGTTTTTTGCAGTAGTTATTTAGATTATGATTTTTTAATTATTATTTTTAATATTTATTGGGTTCTATGTTTTCTATTTGATCTTGAATATGGCACCCTAAAAGGTCTCAAGAATTTTTGGATTAAATAATACCATCTAATAATGGTTTTTATTCGATTGTGTCTTGGTGAAATTTCTGTTAGGAATTTTTTTAGGTATATTTCTAGTTTCTTCTCAAGGAATACGATGCTTCGAGGTCTATGTTCTACCATATCAATGTGGATATTTCTTGTAGGTGTTTTTTGGGTTATTTTTGAAATGATATTTATCTTGGGATCATTACTAATGGTATAAAAACTAGGTGGGCTT
This sequence comes from Viscum album, assembly GCA_963277665.1. NCBI lineage: Eukaryota > Viridiplantae > Streptophyta > Magnoliopsida > Santalales > Viscaceae > Viscum > Viscum album. Next base: position 1,725,166,704 of record OY728120.1, read on the forward strand.
CTTCGGTAAATATGGAAGATGTTTAACTAGTTGATATTACACACTCACCAGTATTGGATACATTTTATTGGGATCACCATGATAGGTGTCACTTTATATTGATAGATAATGGATGGAATTGGTTTACTTTATTGGCTTTATTCCTTCAAGATATGTGTTTGGAATTGTATTTATATAATTCATCAAGTCGCCATTATTTTGTCTTATTGTTTATAGGGTCAAAATTTTGGGTGATTTAAAATCTCATTATTGTATGGGAGGATAGGTGTCTTATAATTCTATGTTTTATTTATTTATTTCAGTCACTTAAATTTAGGTTTTCGTTTTTGGTCTTGTGACTCTTTTATAAAGTTCTTCTTTATTCATCCACCTTCATAGTTTCTTAAATTTTTGGGCGACCCACATTGGGTATCTATTTTGTAATTTTATGGTGTATAAAGTTAGGTGATGTTTTTGAATTGATTATAAATTTAGGTGGGATTGTTTTACTTGTTTTTATTGGGACTCATTGTAACACCCTGGGTGTTTTAAAATAACCCTTTATTCAATAGTGTATACAACACACAACAACGAGCTTAAATGAACCATGAAATATTATTATTTAAATGTGACCATTCTAACCGAGATATTAAATTTTCATGTATGAATATTGATAACCATTATAAGATAAATATTATTAATGGTTGCATATAATCCAAATGTATTGATTAATTCATAATAAATAAGTACTCAATATTTAGTAAACCTATTTTATGCATCAAAAAAATGATTTCTATAAAAAGGATTTTAATTTTATTTTTGAGTATGGATAATATATATAATTTTTTAAACATTAATAAATAGTATATTATAAAAATGGTATTATTTTTAATATTATCAAATAAAAATTATCATAGGGTTATTTTTTTGGATTTTTCTTAAAATATGGATTTTTTAGTGAAAAGTAAAAAATACCAATTTTTTAAAATTTCCATTTCCTTTAAATAAAAATTACCATTATGATTTGAATTTGAACTAAAAATTATTATAATTTTTATTTAATTAGATATAATCTAATTAAATTCATTTTAATTAATATTATACTTTCTTCTTGTTTAAGTTCATTTTTAGCTTAAAAATGCATTTTTATACAAAAATGTTCTTCATTGCCCTTTATGAATTTATATTAAAATAATTTTTTTATTTCAAGAAATTTAATCTTTCATAATTGTTTCGATTTTTGGAGTCTTGTGTTTTTTATTTTTTAAATATGTCCCTATTATTTTTTCAATATTAATAGTAACCATGGTAAAATGTATCGACACAATAAGGGTTTAACTGGTAAAGCATCATTAAACCTATGGTGTATGGCCTTAAAATCACCAAAAATTGTACATAAATCTATTGTATGAGTGTATTTATTATATAATCATTTATTTATTCAAAATATGATGACTTTATTGAACTTCCCAGTTTTTTATGAGTTGTATTTGTTGTCAATGGTTGTTATCATTTGAAAATGGTGGTCAATGAAATAGAACGATTTAATTAATGTTAATATGTTGAAGAATATAGAAATAAATATGTTACTATATGTTCTAATAAATTATAAAAGATATACAAGATGAAAATAAGTCGAATGTAGCCTCTATGAATGGATCAAGAAGAATTTAATCAAGTATTATTATATTAAGGAAGTTATTTTGAAGACATTGAGTTTACAAGTAAGAAGATTAGTGTTATTTTTTTATATTAAAAAACATGTTTCAAAGTATTTTTATGTAATAAATTTGTTCATAACATTTTGAAGGACTTATAAAAAAAAATTAACAAAGGTTGTCTAATAAATAATTTTCCCTGATAAAGAAGAAGAAGGACATAAAATATAAATATTATTGCATGACGAGTTATTTTAAGGCTATATAAGAATTTATAAAGAATAAGTTTGAGTGGTTTGATATTATTTTGGGTGGTAATTTATTAAAAATACTACCAAACATATCCAACCAAATAGGTGTATCTTAAACCATAAATGGGAGCTAGGATAAACCATGTGGGATCCAACCCATGCATAAGTAGACATGGTGACATGAGGTAGTGAGTGCCTATGGGTAGGCAGGTGGTTTTATATCACATATAGAGGAATATATATCCATTTAAATTTTGAAAGTTTTTCATGGATTGATATTTCCAAGTGGACCATGCAGATGTGGTGGGGCCTATGCAAGGAGTGTGTGACATATTCTGAGTGTCATCCTTGGTACTAACTTGAGTGGAAGGTTAAATGTATTGGTTTATTAAGAACCCCATTAATGAGAGGAAGATCATTAAGGGATGGTAAAATATTTTGAGTAATATTCCCACACTGAAAAATATTATAATTTATTCATTCGATTAAATCAATCTCGACCATCTGATCAATGTCGACATAATATTCAAGATCTATCAACCATAACTCTAAGACGGTGCTCCTGTTCAATGGAAAAATTACATGTAGTGGTATCCACTAACTGAACTAACCCCAATATCATCAAAACTCGATACATGAAAAATATGTGTCAACAAGATTGTGTATTTTGAGTATTTTCAGCTAGTTTTTTTTTGAATAAAATATCACTACCAAATGGAAATGACAACATAAAAATAATTCATGGTTCCGTGGGTGCATGAAATGATCCACATGATCACATCCATGTGATAATCCTGTGTTGGGGAGTTCATCATGACGATCTTGTGTTTTTTGGTGTCACGTAATCTAGTTTCATAGAATAAAAATGATGATATATTCAAGTGTTTAAAGTTGTCAGTATCTCTATACATTGAGAAAACATTATTTTCAAGGATTCTAAGTAATAAATGACCAAAGTTAAGGAGGTAAAACATTATTATAAAAGGAGATCATACATGGTCAAATACAACTATTTTTTATCATGATTTATTTGAGAGCTCTCATTTTTAGACAACATATCATTATCAATAATTTAATTGCAAGAAATGTAGAATATTTTTGAGACACTCTATTTTGTGAATAAGGGTTCAATGAGACACTTGGGTATGTAAATATCACAGTTCCACAATCATATATAGCCTGAATAATTTACATGAGTTACTCGGCTACATGATAAAGTGGTTATATGCACATATTTCATGAATAAGAACCACATACCTTTTCTTATTTGAATAATACTCAATGTTTATGTGAATAAGAAAACAATATCAATGTATTCACATTGATACACATATAGTTTAATATATGAGGTTCTTCAAATCCATGCTAGTTTTTGTGAATATTGAGTCACATTAGATATTTTGTGAAAAAGAACAAATAGATATTAGTTTTTTGAATAATAAAAGACCATGTGATAAACTTATGTGAAGAAATATGAACATCTAATATCCATAAAGGCTTGTGAAAATTCACTTAGGAACTTCATATAGCTACTTGTTACATGAAGGTAGTGAATGCATGAATGAACCATGAACAAAAATATATTGGTAATAAAAGAGATAAATAGTGTTCACATGGAGTTTTGATGATAATTTCATGAATTATTCAAACACATGCATCATATGATGGGAGATGTTTAGTGTAGTGTAATTAGTGTTTACAAATAATCAATTTCCATATGAGGAAATCAATGCTACACTCAACTATTGATATTATGTATTGTAGAAATTGATTATGATACTAATACACTATTCCATATTATTTTGTGTTGAATATTTCAAGAAAAATAAGTTTGGGTCTAATCTATATTAATTGGATTTTTATTTTCAGATAAAGAACAATTTTGATATATCTAGTTAACAACATATTCATATCATTGAGACTGAAGAAGAAAAATATTTTTCCCAACGATGATTTAATTATTATTTTGGTTATAATAGTTTGTGTATTGGCCAAATATTAGAAATATTTTCCTTATCAATTGGAAATCAGAAGAGGAAGAAAGGGAAGGATTAGATTGAAATGTTCTGAATAAAGGTTGAGAAACTTTTAGTTTTGAATTGTGAAGAAGTAGAAGAAGAGTTTCTATCCAAATTATATGAAATTAAAAAATTGGACAAGAAGGAAGAGAAGAAACAATAGTCCATATAACATCCAACAAAAGTTTCATTTGGTTGAGGACTTGTTTTTGTAACAACGTATCTTAAAAAAAGGTGAACATAGTCATAAAATCAAGTATAAAGAACGAGTGAGGATGTAAAAGTTTTACAAGGATATCACCAGTCCTAGGAAAAAGATTTTTTCAATACCCACTCTTAATTTTTATGGACTCACACTTGTATAAGTATTGTTTTCTTGTTAAATCACCATATTGGGTTACTAATTATAGTTAATAATCTTTTTACTGGTCATCATAATATTCAGTAAGAACAAGAAACACTTATTATGTAGTAAACCTTGTAAAAACATAATGTTTCACCCTTTACCTTTTTTAAAATATTTTCATATGATAAATAAAATATAAGGGAAGAACAAATATCCTAACAGGACAAAGAGGAAAAATTAATAAAATTTAGAATTAGTTTAAAATTTTCCCAAAACTAGTCCCCCCCCCCACATTGTTTTGATTATTTCATGAAGTGGTCCTCTCAATTTGTATCAGAAACAAGGTTCTCCTCATTTGGATTATCCATATTATAGTAATTATATTTTTAAGATTTCAGTTTTTATCCTATGTTAACAATTAAGATCAGTTTTATGAAGATTTATATGACTCTGATTACATTTCTATATATACCAATACTATGATAATATAAAGAAATGAAATATAAGATAAAAATAAATAATCTATCCCTATTTCCTAAACACGATTAAGTATAAGTATCTCTGTTCTATATTAAAAAATAAGATAGATCAGGCTTGGAAAGATAATATCAAGTGCCTCGACATTCCAATAAGGATATGGACATTCTCTCTACCTCAATTGGATTAATTAATTAACATGATCAAGTGGTATGTGTTATTTTATATCAAAAAAACCCTGCAGATATTTCAAGCATAAGGGGGAGTGATAACATGTCAAATGAATTTTCAACTAATGCATTGAAGGATATGATGAATGTATTTTACAAATACTTAGTATATATTATATTTGGTATATTTTATGTCATCAATAAACATATTGTTCAAATCAAGAATATATTAGAAGTAATGGTGAAGGATTTACAAGAAAAAAATATAGAATGTATACAGCTCTATGACTAAATTAAATCCATAAAAGGAAGAAATGTAGTGATTAAAATAATTTCATTATATTTTGAGGATAAATGGATCAAATAAGTTCATGATAAGGATGGAGTAAATAAAAAACTCAAAGAAAATATCCTATAATAAGAAAAAAAGTTGAAAACTATCATTGATGTTACGTATTTCAAAGTAAAATTAAAATTACATGAGATAAATGATCATGTATATTTTTTTTCAAAACAATATTGTGATGCATGAGGAGGAGGTTTATATAGTGAATAATATTTGTGAAGAGAAGGTGATTATTATTTAAGATCATAAAAACACCCTCAATATGAAATGTCTATAATTGGATGTTCAGTTTTACAATATTGAGAAGGCACGTATTTAGACATAAAAAAGAAGCAGATAGTTTTTCTATCCACACAATTTATATTCGATTGTTATAAGATTAAAATTCCTCTAACATGTGATAATAATATCATGAACTCATTTAATAAATAGTCTTGAGTATCTTTTAATAAAGTGGTTCCATCCACAAAATCTTGTAATAATGTTTCAAAATAATTTTTCATGAATAGTTTAGGTTTCAAAATAAAATCAAAAAAATATAAATCAATAAAGGTGATGATAATCCTACACACAAGACTATATTGGATAGTAAAGAGATTTTCTAAGTTGTTTCCCCCTGAAGAGCCCACCATGTTATGAATAAGGACAAAAAACATCATATTAAAAATATAATAAGATCAAGGTTTGTGATTCAATGTTGGTTCTACAATAGATTTTGAAATTTTAAAAAGTGTATTGGTGAAGTCCTCTAAATTATAAAGCACAAAGAAGTCCCATATCAATGGGTGCCAAGCTATACAGAAATAAGAAACATCCACATGTTATGAAAAGGCTGTACACTTAAAAAATATTTTGAAATATTGAAATTATTTATGATTTCTGCAATTTTAGTGGTCAAAAATTTGGTTCATACTCATCTCAACATGTATCCAAATATTCTAAGAAAAAAGACGATGGAATTTAGATAGTAAAGAATAATTATCCTTAGGAAGTAATGAGAAAAATTCTGTAAACAAAAAATTTCCCAAGAATATTTCAAATAGTAATGATGAGAAGACAATGTATTCTAAATCAAAGATGTTTAATAGAATTGTTACATCCAAAATAACAAATAAGAATGATGGTACTTAGAATAAGTCATGGGTAAAATCTAAACTTGTTTCCAATATTCCTAATTATTTGTTATTTTTTGGGCTGGAATATTTCTAAAGAATGAGAAAAGTGGAAGAAACACTAACAACAGCTAGTGAAAAAAGTAAAATAAATGATTCCACATAAAGGTAGAGTTTTATGTGTGAGGTGAAACAGGGCTGGACACACTCCTAAATATTTCTCCACAATAATTCCTAAAAAAAGAAGTATAATTTAAGAAGATGAAATTTTCACAAGGTGATACAAGTGATTTAAAATACCTTGAATAAATAAGTTTCACATGAAAATAAATTGAATCACTGATAAAATCCTTGTAGCATCAATCAAAATTGATGTTTGTATTTGAAAGCATCAAGAGTGAAGAAAATAGAGAAAATTATTTGAGAAAAGTATATTAACCCTGTAGTACAAATTGATAAGAGACAAGGGATCCAACTTCTTCCATTAATTAATGTTTATTTTATCTATTCTTTTAATGAATTTATTTTATGGTTAATTATGTTCTCAAGTAATAACCTAATAAGTAGTGATTATTATCCATCTTGACAAAAAATCTGAAGAATTCATCATCCTATAATGATATATCAATTATTATTCAAATAAAAATATGATAGATGATCATCTTTTATGAATTTATATAATTTTCTATCATATCCTTGGTACTAAGGATAAAGAAGATATAATATTGGTTTGATCTTATATTATTTATCTTGAAAAACAGTTATTAAATAAGATCGCCCTTAGTGATGTTATGAGAGTTTTCAAAACTAGAAACTCACAAATTAATGATCAATTTTGGTGTATTATCTATACTAAAACATCATGAAAACCATTATAAAAGATATTAAATATTATTAATATGTTCAGGAGAGTTTCCATTAAGATGGATACAAAATAATAGTGATGAAAAATATTCTAGAAAATATTATTCCATACAAAGATGATTATTCTAGAAATTTCTTAAAGATGATGTCAATAGAAAAGGTACATTATTATTAATCTATTGTCCTAGTTTAAAAAAATGAAAAAACATAACACAAAGAGGGACTAATTGAATTATTCAATGACAAAATAAAAGTGGAAGTGTGGAAGTTCTCTAGGAGCACTTATCTTATATGTTTCACTCGAATATTTTTAAACTATTTATTAAAGTGGGTGATGGAGTTTCAGGTCGATTTTTATTACCAAAGATTCATATCAAAATTAGTGTTTTCATTCTAGAATAGAAAATGATAACTATTTAAGTTAATTAGATGAGTTCTCATTACATGTGGTATCATGTTCAGTTTGTAATGGACAACTTGGTTATCTAAATCAAATCCTATTTTTTTATACACAGAGCATGGGTCATAGAGACTTAGAGTGAAATGATTAATGGTAGATTTCTTAACTATGGATTGATTCCCTATTACCATGAACATTTTATTTCCTATAAATAAGGGGGGGATAATTTGAAACGAATTTTTTTAAAATAAAAAGGTAGATATTCACATATTGAAATTTTCATTTGGAAACAAGTTTGAAGGTATTTCGAAGAAAATATAAATATGGGATTGAATAACCTACTTTTTATGATTTTTATTTGTTTTATATTATTTTTATTGGTTATAAATGGTGATAAATTAAATATAAAGATTTAATTATGTCAATAAGTTGAATATATTAGAACGAAATAATTTTTTGGAAGTTCTGTTGAAGTATCCAAGACATCCAATCTTGATAAAAACTGAATGTGTCTTGGATAAATAGTAGTAGAAGAAAACACTCAATTATTATTATCTAAAGGTTTTTTTTAAGAATTTTAGTTTTTAGTATAACAATTGTTTTTCTGTTCTTAAAGTCTAGAAAAATTGATAAATGAGTCTGGTCTGATCAATTTTGTACAAACATTTTTTGGAACATAAAAGGAGATGAGTTTAATAAAGAACATGAAAATATTATTTTCGATGATGAAGAAAAATAAGGTAGTGAAATATAAATATTATTACATGATTAGTTACCTAAATTAAATTAAATAATTTTTTAAGAAGATTTTTTAGTGGGGTGTTATTTTTTAGAGATCCTTTATTAAAAATAAGACCAACCATAGCCACCCAATATTGGCTAGCTCAAATGATGAATGGGAACTAGGCTCAATCATGTGGGAGAAATACCATGTATGTCCATATAAGTATGTTTAATTGAGTTATTTTTGATAGTAAGGTGCTTTAATAGCACCAGTAAGGGTATACATAGGTATGCACAAGGTGTGTGCTGAGTTCACATGGAGGTGTCGGGGTGGACAGCACAGGTGTATTATGGATCATGCAAGACATGTGTGATGTGTTTGAATTACAGACCTTGTTTCTAGATCGAGAGGTAGTGGGAACATATTGGTTTATTAATTATTACTTGGATTATTTTAATATCGATGTGGGAAGGTTGAAGACCGTAGTTACAATTCTGGAGATAAAAACATAATTTTATAATGTAGTTGTTCAATCGAATCGATTTAACTGTCTGATCAAAGATGGTTTCGTCTTCAACCTTGAGTATCCTTAGATAAATTATGACTCTACTATTTTATTTGATAAATTAAATCTATTTGATATAATAACCAAATGGACCATCATCTCTTGACAACTCAAAACATGAATAAAATGGATCCACATGCATTTATATTTCAATGTGTTTGAAATCGGGTTTTCAAAGAATTTATCACTGATGGATGATGATAATAACTTTTAGATTGGTTGAGTAGGTGTGGGTGAATAATATTATAAACATTCGCACATGCACATGATAATTCTATAGTCATGATTTCACTATGAATATGTTGGGTTTTTCAGCGTCACATAATCTGTGTTCAGAGAATAAAAATTTAAAGATAATCGGGTGTCTAAAGATATTTGTATCTAAAAACATTGAAATAGAATTATTTTTAGGTATTATGAGTCATAAATAAATTAAATTAAGGAAATTAACTTTCCTATAAAATGGGAGCATTCATGTATGAATGTTGCTCAAACCACTCACAATTTCTCTAAGAGCTCTAATTTTCATAAAATTGGGTATTCTCATTCTTTCAATTGAAAAAAGTATAAGGATCCAAGAGACAATATGTTTCATGAAGAAGAGTTATATAAGTCACTAGACTGTGTGAATAGGATATTTACACCATAATATATAACATTAAGACGTTTTTTTTCACTTATCTAGAAAATAAGAGGTTATGTACACATATTTCATGAAAAAGAACCATAAACCTTTTCATGTTCAATGAAAACTCAAAGGATACATGAATAAGTAAAAAATATCAATGTATTCATATTTTTACATATATAGTGTAATATAATAGGTTACATAAATCTATATTGGTTTTCATAAGGTTTTGGTTATACTGTATCTTTCATGAATAAGAATTAGTGCACATTATTTTGTAAAGAACAAAATATCTCCTAATATACCTATGTGAAGAAACAAACACATATAATATCCTAGCATGATTTATAGAAATTACTTGACAGAAATACCTTTTATTTGAAGTAAGTGACTTCATTAGGAAATCGTCAATAAAAATATATTGATATTAAAAGTTAGAAATAGTTTTCACATGGAGATTTAATGATAATATAATGCATGAATCAAATACATGCATGATATGATGTGAGATGTTCACATAAATGTAAGTAATGTCTATAAATAGTCAATTATATTAAAACTAAATCAATATTTCACTCAATTATTGATATTTATTATCAATAAAGGGAATATGACACTACTACTCTATTTCATGTTATTATGTGTCAATGATTGTGAGAAGAAGAAGTTAGTGGCCAATCTATATTCAGTTAACTATGATTTTCTTAGCATAAGAATTCTAATATATCCATTCCTCTAAAAATTAAATCATTGATATTGAAGAAGAAAAATAGCTTTCCCAACTATCAATTCATTATTACTTAGTCTATAATAGTGAAGAAGGGATTGGCTAGATATTAGATAGAGTTTCCTTATCCTTTGGAGATCATAAAATGAATAAGGATAAGGTCATGGAGGGTAGATTCTAGATGAAGAAATAGAATCCTTATGTTTTCTACTATGAATAAGAATAATAGTTTCTTTCCCACTGATGTGTTGGTAATAAAGTGAAAGATATGGAATAGAATAACAAATCAGCACTTTGACTTCCAATGGAAGTCTCATTTGGTGGAAAGATTTCTAGAGTTACAAAGTAACTTAAAAAAGAATGTGAAGATTATATTTAAAGGAAATATAAATAAACAATGAGGAGATGAAATATGTAAAATGTTATCATTATTCTAGAAAAGGTGGTTATTTATATCCCCCTTCTAAAGATTGGGACTCACAAATATTGTTTCCTTTCCAAACCACTCTATTTATTATCTTGTTTTAGTGTAGAATTTGTGTACTGGTTATCACCAAATTTGGAAACGAATTTGTAATCTTATTGAGTAGTAAACCTTGTAAAAACTCCTTGGTTTATCCTTTACTCATTTTTATATACATACATATATAAGAATCAAGATCCTAATAGTTTTATAAGGTAAAAGGGTTGATAGTTATCATTTGATTAAAAAATCCCAGCATTAATTCCCCCCCCCCACCACCCCTCTCAATATCTAGTATATACCATAGTGGTTCCCTCATTGATTTCATTTTTATTTTATAATGACATAAATATTATTTAATTAATGTATAAAAATATCACTCTCTTTTTTTAATGGACATTAATATTTTTTCAGAAGGATTAAAATGAGTTATGAATTATAAAAAAAATTCACATTGAGTATGAACATATTATTTTTATTATAGTAATTTATTTTTATCTTTTATAAATGATATAATTACCTAGAGCTCTTACACATCCCTGATGTAGCACTTGTACAAGCTGGTAAAATAAATCAAAGTAAATAGATTTAAAAGTATTAAATTTGATGTTTTTTCTATAATTTAGGGTCCCAAATTATTTTTTTGGATCAAAATGAAAGGTAATACATGTTTTAAAATTTTATATTCTAATTACATTATTATTATTGGATTGTTTTAAATCAAATTATGGTGAATAGTGGAAAATATAGTTTTTAAGATATATAATATATTTTATTATAGTATCATTATATAAGTATGATATATAAATTATAGTAACTTAATAAATGATTCATTTAAATTAATAAAAATTTCAAATAAAAGTAATTCAAAAAATATAAAATTAGACTTTATTTCATGATAAACATTAAATTCCTTTTTAGGGTCGACACAATGCTTGTGTGGTATAGGAAAAGAAACATTTGTTGTCCTATGGATACTAATTGAAATGGAAAAAGTATTTTCATAACTTATTTATTAAATATTATGAAAAAAATATTATTTTTTTCTATTTTTTAACTTTGAAGTCATATAAAAATAATAATATCCAAAGGCTTCTGTAATTCTTATGCATGGTGTGAAAATATAAAATAACATATTATATTTCTTTTCAACATATGATTGGTAATATATATTCCTTATGAATTAAAATAAATTATTTAAATAATTTATAATCAATTTTTTTATTTTAATATTTTTTTAAGAAAAATTATCATAATGGTCCAAAACCCATTTGTCAAAATGGCATGACATATATGAAAATCGTAAAACGAATAAATAAGTAAATTTAAAAATATTAAAACTATTATAGTTATTTAATTTTTATTATACCATAAATTTTAAATATACTTAGGATGTAAAATTGATTATCTAAGATATTATATTCAAAATTTCTATTTTCCATGATGTTTTCCAAGTCAAGTATTGTGAATAGTGATGAAAAAGACTTTAAATAGAGTTGAATGTTTAAAAATTAGTTTTAAATCATTATAAAATAATAAAAATTATTTCATGAATCATATAGATATTAAATTTTCAATGAAATCCTTCCTAGTCCATATTTATTCCAATTTTCTTTTATAGAATTACCTTTATGGTCCTAAAATATGAAAAATTACACCATTAATTTTTCCATATAAAAATTGACTCACATCAATATTTATGATAGAACTCAATTTTGTTTTTTATCTAAAAATATATTAAAAATACCTCTATAAAAATCAATTCCCACATCTCCTTTTTCTATTGTGATCATAAACCCTTCCTACAAATGGAATAAGATCAATTGAAGGGAGGTGACATAAAGAAAAAAACTTTGGATTTATTAACCCAATTTCATTTCATTAGGTTACATCTCTTCTTCGTTCATTATATTATGTAAAGATTATTTTTTTTAATGGATTTTTTTTCATTTTACTTCCATTTTTTATGGATTTACATTTTTAAAACATATTCACTCTATTGATTAATTCTCACATTAATGATATAATATTTGTAATATTCATTCTTCTAAAATTTTATTTATTTGAGACATACATTTTAGTTATGCTCCTATCTTATTTAATGAGGTCTATATAATTTTCCTTTGAAATTTTATATTATGAATCTCTATATATTCAATATATATAATGTTTCATTCGAAATTATTCTTTCATGGGTATTATGATTCAAAAGTTACCAAATTTATATGGGATTTATGTTCCAATATCATTTTAATCTGGGTTGTTTATGCTTAAATTCCCATTAAAGGAAATTATAGTATAATTGCCTAATAAAACAATTTCATTTTATTAACCTCTTATTATTCATTTAATTTTCAATTAATAATACAATTTTTTTCTCTTTTATACTAACAATTACTGAGAAAATGTTTTTAAGGTAAAAAAATAATACATGGTCTTTGGTGGGAAATCCATTTTCTTCAAAATCCATGTTTTCAAAAATGTTTTCAAGAATGATGTTTATGAATCTGAAATTGTTGGTCAGAGTAAGACACTCAAGAGGGGGTTGAATTGAGTTCATATAAAAATTTATGTTATGATGGTTTATTTAAAATATTCCATCAAACTTAAAACATAATAGGATATGTAATCAAAGTAGTGAATTTATAATAGTCTGACTATTCAACTAGTTTCTTAGAAGATTTATTATTTCTTAGTTTTATCGACATGAGATATTGAAAACAATTTAAAACAAATCTAATAATCCAAAATAGTTATAAACAAAATAAAAGACTAACTATCATAGTGAAATTATATTTTCTAAAGTATAGGAAAAAATAAATAAAACTAAATATTAAAACCTTGTGAATATAAAACAGGAGGTTTAGTCTCAAGACAAGACTTAGTCGTCTCCACTTGGTTATCACCAACCACCAAGAAATATATAGATAAATGTTTTGACCAACACCTTGTATTGGGTTTTACAAAATAATACACACACTTCCAAGGTCACGAGACCTCTCACAGAGTTCTTTCTTGGAACAAAATACCACCAGGTCACACAGGACCTCTTCCATAGTTCGTTGTGGGATAAACGGGTATAAAAGAAAATTCTGTGAGGACATCTTGTATCTTATAGTTTAGTTCAAGAGATAGTGTGTGTTTTATAGATAGATACACACACTAGTATAAAATGTAATTAAAAGTGACACAATAGATAAATAAATATTAGATGGGGTTTAGAAGGATCTGAAAGTTATAAAGTTCAACTCTGGATTGTTTGATGTATCAGAGTTGAAGCTGAATTCCTCTTCTAAAATAAGACACTGAGATAGAGTGTCTTCGATAAATTTTTTCTATATTTTAGGAGTGTAAAATTTTCCTCTCTATAGGTTCATTTTAATACTATAGAGATGATGGAACTTTGATGGACAGTAGTCTTCAGTTTAATAGTAAGAAGGAATGAAGACTTTTGTGTGTGTTCTTCCTTTTTTGTATGTTTCCCCTATTGGTTTTCTACTGTGCCTGCTCATAACTATATGTGTATGAGTAATCTCCTTCATGTTCGCTTATTTGTATATATATATTATTACATCCTAACAATTTTCATGTTTTAAGGTTGATGGTGTACCTCGTACTTCTGACATCCTCATTTAAGATGTCTGTAAAAAAGAATTAAATTAATCAGTCACATTAAAACACTAAAAATATGAATTTTAGATGTAATATTAAATAAAGTAAATTTAAACAATATATTAGTGATTCCTTTTTCGTTATATACTTCTATTGGTGACCCATTCCATCAGTAAATCGTTTGTGGGTCTTTCCATGCATCGGTGACTTAATGCGTCGGTGCTCATTTTGATTGTCGGTGAGTACTTGCATCGGTAGCACCATGCATCAGTAAGTCCTTGTGTTGGTTAGTCCTTACATCAATAAGTCCTTGCATTGGTGTCTGTCATACTTAGAAAATATTTTTGCTTGCACTGTCTTACAACATTAATTTTACCAGAATGGGTTAAACATATATATGATCATAGATAATCATAATTACACATATTTAAACTTAAATAAATTTGATTAAAATTATAAGAAAATATTATTAGGATTTGACATGATTTGTGATTATTAAAACCATTAATACTAGAGAGGGTGGCCAACAGTATCCTATCGACCAAAAATATCTCCCTTTTTTATGATCACGAATCATTGAATTATATAGTACAATAATTTGATGTGGAATAGAATCATTCTACTCATCATCTCCAATTTTTGATGAATTTTATCAATATATAGATAATGTTCAGAGGTAAAAATAAATAGTAAGGGTATAAAAGGAAAATTAAAAAGAATATTATTGTATCAAAGACTATTGTATGTTCTTCCCATATGTAAAATAAAATTCCTAATATTGGTATCAAGGGTAAAATAAATAAGGAGAATGTCAAAATGTTCTCCCCCTTTAGATATTATCAAAAGGTTTCAGGGGTATCAAAGAATAAAATAATCAATGAAATGTAAGTAAAGGAATGTAATATATAAAAGAGGAAGAGAATGAACACAAATAGATGAAATCCAAGAGCACAAAATTCCATTAATCAATGAAGTAAAATGTATTAAAAATCATTAGGAAAATACAAAAAAAATACAACCAATCAGCCCTATCATAAAGTTATCCACACTACTTCTCAGGATCAAAAGGTTTTTCCCTTTCTCATAGAGACTAATAGAAGGTCCAATAGGCGTTGGTTGAAAATATGAGGGTATAAATAAATATTCAGAGGAGGTAGGATCACTCCTTCTGAAAAATTAGGTTCAAGAATGGGTTTGTGTTGTGACAACACAAGAGGTTGAGACTGCTCTTGAATCACTGGTCTGATCTAACTGAAATCCTGAGCAACAAAAATCCAAGGTAAAGGCACTGATCTAGTTGGTCCAATAGGTATAGAATAAAGAACCACAATTGGTTCACTTTTCACATGAAGTTATGGATTCTACATCTTTATGAGATACTCAATGATTTCACCATGATACTTCATCGTTTTCTCAAAATCATCTTTATTATCCATGAATGTTTCCAAAAGTGGGGTGAATTCTTTCAACTTTTGTACTTGATCTTTAAAATCTCCAGTCGCTGGAGGAAATGATAGATTCTCTATCAAACACTTAAAAATACTGGTCAATTTATGCTTCATAATGATATTCTTGAAATAGTAATCCACCTTTTCTAGGATTTGAATATTTTTTGTCTCAGCACTCTTGTAATAGAATATGACCATATCATGAACACAGTTTCTATTATTTTCAATAATTAAAATGTTGGCCAATCCAGAAGCATAAAATAAATATTAAATCTCTTCATGAACAGCATATCTCATTGCCTCAATGTCTACGGATTGAGAAGTATTACCAGTGGTAGAAGGAACATTAGTAAGAGCTGAGGTATGATTCATTAAACATTTAATAATAGTCTCCACATAGCCTTTATACTCTGAGGCCAAATTATTTATTTCACAAACAATCCCAATAATTTATTCTCTCATATTGGAAGTATATGTTACAATTGTCTCAATAGTTGTGATTAAGTTGGGTTGAATATCTTCAAACACTTTCTTTGAAACACTAACTGCATCAAACTTACTCACACCCACTTTCTGAATTTGAATAGAAACAACTTTCCCAAACTACTTCATTTCTACTTTTTAATATCTAAGAGAGTGTGATTCATCACTAATCATAGTGTTTTCTATTCTAGCTTGTTGAATCTCATGGACCATATGATATTGAACTGATACACATACAGATGAAAAAAATTCCTCATTAAACCTCTCAAAGTCTACTTTAGTGACAGAGTCACTAGGAATGGTATCAGCTACTTATTCTCTAGAAATACGTACAAATACCTCATCATATGATTCTTCATAATCCAAACCCAGTGAGAGATATCCAAGATTCCTTACCCATTCAATCATAACATCGTCATCCAAAGGAGTGAGGGTGTCAAGTCTTACTTTTCCAAGTTGATTCTCCATATCATCTTGATCTATTTTTTCTTGAGTCTCCCCCTCAATATGAGCTCTCCTCACCGGTTTCTCATATTTATCATGATGTATCCTTATTTCATTAACTAATTGAGGTATAGGGGTTTCTTGATCTACCACTTCATCGTGAACTTCATCATTTTATCTTTCTTCAACAACATCTTTAGGAGGTTCATTCAACCGTTCCTGAACCACATCTTCAACCATTTTGACATCACCACCTTGATCATCATCATGATGGTCACCATCAATTTCACTTCCTTCAAAATCATCATATCCAGAGACATGCTCTTCATTTTCATTTCTATCAGAATTTTCTTCATCTTCTTCCTCTTCACTCCCACTTCCTCTACCACTGTCACTTTCATTTTCTCAACTTACTTCTTCTTCTTCATCAGATCCACTGGATCTATATACATATACCACATTTCCTAATACTTATGTATCCTAATCTCATTTTTATTCATGTGTGGGCTCATAAAAGGGGAAGGAAATTGGAGGACTAGGAGTTCCAAAAGAAAAACCTTTCTAAGCTGCAGTGGTGTCAGCATCACTCCCATCATCGATAGGTGAAAATTGATCTCTGAATAGTGTTTATGGCTCTTCTTCATCAATAGAAGATTAAACAACTTCCTCATTGGGACCTAGATTATGATTAGCTATATTCTTTAGCCTATTTTGATGGACCACTTTATTGAACTTGTCATAGTTCTTATCTTTATCTCCAACCCATTCTTTCTTCCATGGGTTTCAGTTGATCTTCATCCTTTTACAGACCTTTTTACATAGACAGATACAAATGTGCTCAGAAACAACTTCATCCCCTTCATTAACACAACCATTCTATTTCAACATTTCTAAGATTAACCTTGTATAAAATAGGTAATTTATATTTCAATATGGATCGATCATTTCATTTATGTACATAGTAAGGTATCTAAATAGATTTACCATAATCAATTTTCTCTAAAGATAAGCCAAGTATACATATTGATACATTAAAGATTCAAAGTACCATTTCCTAGGATAGATCTGATGTTGTATAAACTTGAACAAAATTTTACACTCCCCATTTAACTCTATAGAAATGGGTCTTCTATGTTGTTCATTGTCAATAAGCTCCTACAGAGATGTCTTAAAGAAGAAAATATCACTCTCAGGTGGAGAGGTACCTTGATAATCATCAAACAAACAATAGTTAGGGACATTAATACATTCGTCCCATTGTCTTGATGAAAAAGAAATTCTCTTTCCTTTTAATATGGACTTAATCTGGGAAACGTCACTTCCTTCTATCTGGAACTCCATATTAATGTAAAATTAATCAACTCGCTTCAGTTAGAACGGTCTTTCATTGTCTGAGAACCACTGAATCCATCCCTTATCCAATAACACCATGATCAGCAAAGGCATTCTTTACAACAGAAATTCTGCAAGAACCTCTTTTTCTGGAGTTACTACACGGTTCTCTAGAGCAACATTCTGAGGTCCATAATATTTTCATGATTACCCTCTCTATTTCTTAGTTCCGTGAAACTCACCACTTTAAAGATCTCACTTCACACATGCATCATTCCAATAGTTCGTTTTGAAGGTTCTAAGGTAAAAGTTTGGGGTAGATAGAGCAATGACTGAGTGAGTGTAAGGGTAAAGGAGTATAGTGGATCGACACGAATTTATATAATTTAAAGATTTTCAAATCACAAAATAGTGAAATAATGAACTGGGTTCAACAAAATAAATGAAATAGTGTCGTTTTGGTAAAAACATAAAACGTATAAAAATAGTGAGTCATCGGTGTCAACATAACAGATTTTTCATAACACTAACGGTGTCGGCACGACAATGTGTCGGCACCGGCATGATAAAGAATATGTTTCTACATGAAAATTGTGTCAACATGATATAGTCAACTTCATAATATCATTGTCGGCATGACACTATCTCTTTGACTTTTCCAGTGTCAGTAAAAAAAATTCGTTAAAAATTATCAAAATAATGACAGCAAAAGAACCTATTGATTAATAAATACTAAAAAATGTTTGATATATTCAATTATTTTAGAGTTCAATGGATTAGGGAAAATTTTATAAAGATGATGTTCAGTGCTAATGAACTCTAATGTTATATCACCTTTGTTGATAATGGTCTCTCAAAAAGTGATGTATTACATCAATGTGTTTTTTCCTAGAATGTGAAACAGGATTCTTAGAAATATTAATAGTACTTGTGTTATACCAATTTATAGAGACATGTCTGAATTGATATTCATAGTCTAGTAATGTGTGTTTCATCAAAAAAATTTGTGAAAAACAACTACCAGTAGCTATGTATTCAATTTCAGCACTAGATAATGCAATAGAATTTTTTTTCTTACTAAACCATGAAAATAGAGACTTGCACAAAAAGTGACATGTGTTAGAGGTTCTTTTTCTGTATAACTTACAACCAGTAAAGTTAGCAAATAAATAACTCACTAAATCACAAGGTTGTACTCTAGGATAGAAAAACCCAAATTGGTTGTATATTTGAGGTATTTAAAGATCCTTTTGACAGTATTTAAATGAGATTCTTTTGGGTTTTTCTTGAAAATGTTCACATTTTAACACACTAAATATAATATCTGACATACAAGCTATTAAATAGAGTAAACTCCCAATCATTTCACTATAAGTGGTTTGATCAATAGATATACCATCATTATCAAGGTCTAACTTACAAGTGGTACTCATTGGAGTGTCAATACACATAGTTCGTTCAAAGTAAATTTTTTAAAAAGATCCTTAGTATATTTACTTTTATTCAAAACAATACCTTTTTATTATAAAATATTTGAAATCCAAGAAAGAATATGAGTTCACTCATTAAATTCATTTCAAATTCAATATGAATCATCTTTAAAAAATCAAAACTTAAAGAATTTTTAGAGGATCCAAAAATAATATCATCTACATAAATTTGTACAACTAAAACATTTGTGGAAATTCACTTTATAAAAATGGAAGGATCATAAATACCTTTTTAAAAACCTTTAGAAATAATAAAAGTGTTGAACATATCATACCATGATCTTGGATCTCTCATTTAGCCATATAAAGCTTTAGTTGATTTAAAAACATGATTTGGAAAGTGGGTATTTGTAAAACTAGGGGTTATTCACCAAAAACATCCTCAATTATATAACCATTTAAGAATTCACTCTTTAAATTCATTTGAAAAAGTTTTAAATCTATATGTGATCTATAAGAAAGTAGGATTCTAATGGCCTTAACTGTAGATAATGGTGTAAAGGATTCCTCATAGTCAATCTATTCTTCTTGATGACTATAACCTTATGCAAAAAATCTAGATTTGTTTCTAACTATGTTACCATCTTTATCTACTTTATTCTAAAACACCTATTTAATACCTATATTCAATGTGTCTTTGGGTTTATCTAAAAGTTTCCATAATTTGTTTCTTTAAAACTAATTTAACTCTTCATTCATAGATATCACCCAATATTCATCATTGATAGAATTATTAATGTTCTTACGTTAAAGTTATGATAGAAAAGCATGATGTTCAACCTGATTTCTAAGAGAAGCTCTATCCTGAGTTCCTTTTTCTAAATCTAAAACTATAGAATCTAAAGGATAGTTTATAAGACATATAACAGGTCTAGAAGAAGAAGGTCTAGTCACATTAGGTTATTCTATAGGTTCAGGTTCATTATGAATAGAGTCTGGAGAATTTCTGAAACTGGATGTTTTAACAGTTTTATTCATAGGATGGTCAGATGATTTAGTATTGATGTCTAGATTTCACATATAATCCTCAATATTTTCTAGAGAAGTATTTGACTGATGTGGATCTGTCTCATCAAACTTGACATGTAATTATTAATCCACAAACTAGGTTCTTTTATTGAAGACTCTATAGGCTTTACTAGAAATTGAATAACCTAAGAAAATTTTTTCATCACTCCTGGAGGAAAATTTTTCCATATTATCATTAGTGTTAAGAATATAGAATTTGTGACCAAAAACATTTAAGTAGTTATCCATGGATTTTCTATTTTTTCAAAACTCATAATGAGTTCTCTTAAGGATAGGTCGAAGCAAGACTCTATTAATTATATAGCATGTTGTATTGATAGATTCTTCCCAAAAGTATATAGTTAGGTTATACTCACTAATCATTATAAGTCCCTAGCCTTAAATATTACTTAATCTGGAGTTACTTCAAGAATACATGTTGAGGATCTTTTCAGGTTTAGAGTTTTAGAGAATTGGATCATAAATCATGCATTACATTCCACATTTAAACAAACTGGTTACATAAAAGATAGTACTCATTTTTCCCATCAATGTAAACATATTTAAAATATAACATGGATTCGTTCATAACACTTCCTTGACACTATCATCACATCATGTACCTTTCCCTTGACCTCTGAAAAACATTTCAAAAACTTGGGATGAGCATAAAAATCTCAGTAAGGTATATAAAAGTACGAAATGAAAACATTAGTCCATGTATGAAATCATAATTTACTCATAAAACATAAGCATTTTAACATAACTCATCAAATAATGAATAAATCATAGAAATAATAAGACATAAAGGTAACTTGGGGAATTCATAATATTCTTACGTAGGGAGTAACCCTCATGGTTATGTTTGGAATACCCATCACATTATATTCCAGAAATCTCTTCAGATAAACCTTAACTTTTAACCCCTTTGCGTTACCCAATGCATTGGAGAGCTATATCGGGCTCACCCTCCCTTAGTTTATCATGGAACCACCTGTCTTCATAATAATTCCCATGAACCATAACATAATCATATCACATAAAACATGCATAAAGGAAACATAACATTTACACTTTTCAATCACAAGATATCAATAAAACACATTGATATAAAAACATTATGAAAACCATTTTCCATAACAAAATAAAAGAAAAGTAAAACATGGTATTTATTTTTCATTAAAAAAAGGTTATGGCATGTAGAGGAAGCCGAAGCTCAAATAATGGTCACAGCAGCGGAGAAGTCGTTGTCGCCGCATACGTACGAAAAAAACATTCCCTTTTTTGTTTATTAAACACATAGTATAAAAAATATTCCTTTTGAATAAATGTTAAATTCAAAGGGGTTTATACACCATATAAAAGAAAGTTGTGTATAAAAAAATATGCCTCAATGAAAGGAGATTGAGACGAAGTCCCATACCTCGGGTCTGACTTGACTCTATCATTCTTTAACGTCCTGAATAATAAACTTGAGTTAATTTCTTCTTGATTAAGAGCCTTTTTAAAGTTCATTATACCTTTCATATCACTTATTACCATGTTATGAACACTATGTAATTATTAAAGTTAATAATGGTCATTTTGTCGATCATTGGTACTTGAGTCAAAAATAAACTCTTTATAATTACAAATTGTTCATGTGGTAAAATATCCATTATATCCAGAATTATATTCATGATGTATATATCATATATATCCAGTATGTACATGCATTTATAATATTACATAACATTTAGAGGTAAGAAATGAAATGCACCGTTCATGGAGACGGTAAGCTGTACGTACGCATGAACGCTGCTTTCATTTCTATTTCCAATTTAATGGAATTGAATCATAATGATATAAATGTATATTATAATTCCTGTATAATATCATATATAATATCATTAACTCCATCCTTTATGTTTCCCACATATGGCATTAACGAATCAAATCACTTTGAGGGGACGGTAGTCCGCACTTCCTAAAATGTGGATATCGCGTTTACCCATAATGGAATCCATAAAGGTATGCCATAAATAAAAAATACAGAAGCTTAAGGAAAACATAAACATATTATATATCATATATAAATATAGTGACATCTTAATTTCCACCTTTTAAGGTGTTATACGAATATTGAACAATCATCATTTCGTGAGGCAGAAATTCACCATCCACGGAAAAAGCATGTTCTTTAACCATTAGATGTAGGTGTGTGTAAGTGTAGCTCGAAACATTATTATGAAAACATACTAGTATATTTAAAATACTGTTTTTTAAAAAAAAATAAATGAATGAAAAGAGTTTAGGGGGGTGGAGAAGAAAAATAAAACAAAAGAACATTAGAGAAGACTTTACCTTTAAATCGGGTAACTCCTCTTGGTTTGTACCAAAAGGGTTTCTTGAAGAGCATTATGCCTAAGGTAAGGCTTCTAGGATGAATATAGGGATGTGTAGTGATGAAATGAGCAGAGAGTGGTTGAGCCAATGGCTTGAGAAGTGTGTGTAAAGAGGTAGAGGTGGGGGCGTTTTATATGAGGAGAGGAGGGGCACTCTTGGAATGTTATAAAATGTTACTGTATATTGAAATGTGTTTCGGATTAAAAAGGTCCCACATTGATATATTTCGAGGATAAGGTGATAAGGGTTCGAAATATACTCATCAAATAGGTCTTTTACAAGTGTAAGTCTTATAGTTTACATTATCTTTTCATTTTATTTAAATCGTTCATTAATGAGGTAATCGCTGCATCATAATGATGTCATAAATAATTTAATTTATTTAATTTCTAAAAATTATAAAAAAAAATAGTATGATGTAGGAAATATTTTTAGATTTAAAATTACTATTTATAGTCCAATAGATCATTTATTTAGACAAAATTAAAAAAAATTACTCAGGTGATACATTCTTTGTTATATTTAACTTTCTTTAAAAATAAAAAGATAAAAAGTCATTATCACACAAAAGTGATTCCATGGGGTCCCCAAGTTTGGAAAAAGGCATTCCATGGTCGAAAATGTCAAAACCAATATCATTAGGAAACATTTTGGGGTCATTTTTTATTTTTATGATATTATTTTATTATCCTTAACTACCCAATTAGTAATTAATCAAGATAGTTAAAGATAATTATCGTCATTACTATTCATAATGTCCAAAAACAAAAGAGTCTTGATTACATAATTTGGACCTTCTCATTACAAAGATGTAATCCATTTTACCAAATTTCAAACACAGAAATTTCAATAATTAATTTAAAAATAATTCTCATTGTCAAAACAAATAGCGGGTTTTTTAGAAACAATGTCTATGAAAAGATTGGCACTTGTTTATGCCCAATTCCAAAGTGAAATTATTCCCAATGACCACAATTGGATTGAATGGTAAAAACATATTCTATTTAAACTCTAAAACCAATTAAAAAGATAATATAACCATATAATTAAATTTGATGAAAATGTAGTTTTGATGTAAAATGCAGTATTTTTCACTATTCATTAAAAAATGAACATTGTCCGAAAAATACCAAAAAATTATCCAAAGTAAATTTTAATGTCCCAATCATAAATAATAAGTTTATTTTGACAGATAGATCTTATAAAATTGTCAAAATTTTGATTTAAAAATGGTTTTCCATCAAATGGCAGTAAAACAATCTTTTAAAAATATTAGTGTATTCCAAGCTTGAGATTGGATTTATTCTCATTTTAAGCCTCTAAAACACTATATAATTCATAAATAGACATAGATTAGAAAATATATTATTAACTACTTTCTTGGGATGTTACATCCTTCCCCCCCTTTAGAAAATTCCATCCCCGCAATTTATTTACTTATCGAATAAGTGGGGGTATTTAGCCCTCATTGCATTTTCAGACTCCCATGTTGCCTCTTCAGTCATGTGGTTTTTCCACAAAACCATTACGTGATGAATCACCTTATTCCATAACACTTTCTCCCTATGGTCAAGAATCTGGACCGGTTGTTCCTCATAAGATAGATTCTCTTCCAGCTGAACTACCTATGGACTCAAAACATGAGATGGATCTAGCATGTACTTCCTTAACATTGAAACATGAAAAACATTGTGTACCTGAGATAAACTCGGAGGTAAAGCAACTCAGTATGAAAATGATCCAACTCTCTCTAGAATTTCATATGGTCCAATGAACCATGGACTCATATTTCCTTTCTTACCAAATCACATCACACTTTCCCGTGGTGAAACTTTGAGAAAAACATGATCACCAACATCAAAATAGAGATCCTTCCTCTTGTTGTATGCATAACTATTCTTCCTGCTCTGAGATATTCTCATGTGTTTCTGTATCAGGTGAACTTTTTCTGCCAACTCATCTACCAATTCCGATCCCATCAACTTCCTTTCACCCACTTCATCCCAGAAAGCTGTAGTCCGACACTGCTTCCCATATAATGCCTCAAATGGTTCCATCTGTATACTAGAATGAAAATTATTATTATTAGAAAACTCAACCAAAGAAAGATGTTGGTTCCAAATTCCCTGATAATCCATCGAACAAGCACATGGAATATCCTTCAAAGTCGGAATTGTTTTTTCAAAATCCCATCTGATTGGGTATGAAAAGCTGTACTAAAATTTATTTCAGTACCCAACGACTTCTGAAGGCCTTTCCAAAAGTTAGAAGTGAACCTGGGATCACGGTCAGATACAATGGAGAGGGTAAATCCATGTAACCTGACTATCTCTTTAAGATACAAATGAGAAAGTTGATCTAGGGAAAAAGTATCTCGTATAGAAAGGAAATGCGCAGATTTAATCAAGCGATCAACTATAACCCAGATTGCATTATTACCTCGAGGTGTCTTCGGCAATCCCACAACGAAGTCCATGGATATATCCTCCCATTTCCACTCTGGAACTGGTAAAGGTTGAAGCATCCCTTTCGGTAACTGAAGCTCTGCTTTTACCGATTGAAAAGTCAAACACTTCACAGTAAAATCAGCAATATCCCTTTTCATTCTGTCCCACCAGTAAAACTCCCGAAGATCTCTATACATCTTAGTACTGGATGGATGAACTGATAATGGGGGACTATGAGCTTCTTATAACAACTCTATATTAAATTTTGAATCACAAGGCATACACAATCTCTTCCCAAATCTCAAAACACATTCATCATCAATGTTGAATTCAGGCAACTTACCCTTCTGAACCAGCTCTACCTTTTTCTGCAACTCGTTGTCTTGATTTTGTGCTTGCTTCATTCTATCTAATAGAGAAGATTTCACTAATACCTGAAACAAAATAGAAGGAAATCCTACACTAACAACTTCTATGCCATAGTTCATCAAATCCTTAACTAAAGGATCATGTTCCAAATGAAACATTATTAGTGAAGCATTACTTTTTTTGACTCAAAGAATCAGCCACATTATTTTCTTTTCCCAGATGGTACTGAATTGTACAATCATAATACTTGATTAATTATAACCATCTCCTCTGCCTCATGTTCAATTCTTTTTCAGTGAATATATACTTTAAACTTTTTTGATTGGTATATATTTCACACTTTACTCCATTCAAATGATACCTCCAAATTTTTAAAGCGAAAACAACAGCAGCTACTTCCAAATCATGTGTAGGGTAATTTACCTCATGAGCTTTCAACTAACGTGAAGAATAAGAAATTACATGATCATTCTGCATTAGGATGCAACCAAGTCCTTTCAATGAAGCATCATTGTAGATAACAAACTCCCAATTCCTGGATGGTAGTTCCAAAACTGGAGCATTCACCAATCTTCTTTTAAATTCATGAAAACAATCATCACATTCTTTTGTCCAGATAAACTTAACACCCTTCTGAGTTAGATTAGTCATTGGACTAGATAACTATGAAAAATTTATAACAAACCCTCGATAATATCCTACCAAACCAAGAAAACTATGAATCTCGATTACATTTGTGGGTCGGGTACATTCTTCCACAACCTTTTTTTTCAGGATCAATAGTTATCCCATCTTTAGAAACAATGTGACCATGGAAATAAATATGATTCAACAAAAACTCACACTTTCTGAATTTCCCATACAATTTCTTTTCTTTTAAGGTTTGAAAAATAACCCTTAAATGTCTTTCATGCCCCACTTTACTTTTAGAAAACACCAAAATATCATCAATGAAAACAACCACAAACTTATCTAAGAACTCATGGAAAATTCAATTCAAAGGGTCCATGAATACAGCAGGTGCATTAGTTATCCCAAAAGGCATTACTAAAAATTCATAATGGCCATATCTTTTACGAAACACGGTCTTCGGAATATCTGCTTCCTTTACCTTCAACTGATGGTACCCCGATCTCAGGTCAATCTTGGAAAAAAAACTGAGCTCCCTGGAGCTGATCAAACAAATCATCGATATGAGGCAAAGGATATATGTTCTTAACAGTGATGTTATTCAAGGATCTATAATCAATGTAAAGTATCATTGAACCATATTTCTTTTTAACAAATAAAACAGGAGCACCACATGGTGATGTGCTAGGTCGAATGAAACCTTTCTCTAATAAATCTTGAAATTGCTCCTTCAACACTAACAGATTAATTTGAGCTATTCGATAAGGGGATTTGAAATTTTCTTAGCATCAGGAACTAAGTCAACAGTAAACTCAACTTCCCGATCTTCTATTATTCCAGGAAACTCATCCGGAAAAACATCAGGATACTCATTTACCACTGGCACATCATTAATCTGAACAGTTCCCTTGTTTTCAACAATATGTGCAAGGTAACATTTATTTCTATCTTTTACAAGTTTCTTGGCCTCTTGATATGTTATCAATAGTAAGGGTTCATTCTTGTACACAAACTGAAAGTCTTTCTGAAACGAAACTTCTTTAGCTCTACAGTCAATATTAGCATTGTAAATAGAGAGCCAATCCATACCCAAGATAACATCAAACTCTACTAGAGGTAAAATAAAAATGTTTGCAAGTAGGTTCTTTCCACGGATAAGAATAGAAATATTCTTATAAATTCTTTTTTCCTCAACATTTCCCCCAGGTGTTTTTACCACAAGTTCAGGAGTCATTTCATGAGATGGTATTCCCATTTTATTAGAAAAGTTTTCATAGATGAAAGAATGTGTAGACCCTGAATCAAACAACACACTGGCATAATCTGAAGAAACAAATAAA
The DNA here is from genome assembly GCA_963277665.1 of Viscum album. Classification (NCBI taxonomy): domain Eukaryota; kingdom Viridiplantae; phylum Streptophyta; class Magnoliopsida; order Santalales; family Viscaceae; genus Viscum; species Viscum album. The sequence goes on from OY728120.1 coordinate 1,725,194,420, forward strand.
GTACCTAATACCACTTCAATTGATGACCCAACATATACTGAAGTAGTTGAAAATGATTTCACCACCCATTTCTACTTGTAGTCTAATTGTTTCCCATCACTAGAGATCTTTTTCAGAAACTCGTTTTCATAGTGACCCATCTCATTGCACTTAAAACATCTCACTAACTATAAATCAAATTTGGTCTTACCATCACCCTGATCTTTTTCAGTGCAATCACGAGCCTTATGTCCCATCTTATATAAGGCCCCAGCCTTAAACCTTACTTAATCTTGAGTTATTACAAGATTACACATTGAGGATCTTTTCGGTTTTAGAGTTTTAGAGAATTAGATCATAAAACTTGCATTACATTCCATATATAAATAAAGTGGTTACATAAAGATAGTATTCTTCATTCCCATCAATGGAAACACATTTAAAATAAAACATGGATTATTTCTTGACACTTCCTTGACACTATCATCATATCATGTACCTTTCCCTTGACCTGTGAAAAACATTTCAAAAAAACTTGGGATGAGCATAAAAAGCTCATTATGGGTTATAAAAAAAACATGGAAAGGAAACATGAGTTCATATATACATAAGAATGAAATCATACTTTACCCATAAAACATAGGCACTTTAACATACCTCATAAAATCATGAATAAATCATAGAAATCATAAGCCATAAAGGTAACTTGAGGCATTCATAACATTCTTACGTAGGGAGTAACCCTTTTGGTTACGTTTGGAATAACCATCACAGTATATTCCCTAAAATCTCTTTGGAGAAACCTTAACGTTTCACTCCTTCGCGTTACCCAATGAATTGGAGAGCTATAACGGGCTCACCCGCCCTTAGTTTATCACGGAACCACCCGTCTTCATAATAATGCCCAAGAACCATAACATAATCATATCACATAAAACATGCATAAAGGAAACGTAAAATTTCCACATTTCAATCACGAGATATCAATAAAACACATTGATATAATAAAAACATTATGAAAACCATTTTCAATACCAAAGTAAAACATGGTATTTATTTTTCGTTTTTTAAAAAAAGGTATGGCTTGTAGAGGAAGCCAAAACTCAAATAACGGTCACGACGGCGGAGAAGTCGTTGTCGCCGCATACGTACGACAAAAACATTCCCTTTTGTCATTTAGTAAACGCTTCGTATAAAAAAGATTCCTTTTGAATAAACGTAAAAGTCAAAGGGGGTTTATACACCGTATAAAAGAAAGTTGTGTATAAAATAAAATATGCCTCAATGAAAGGAGATTGAGACAAAGTCCCATACCTCGTATCCGACTTGACCCGACCATTCTTTAATCTCCTGAATAATAAACTTGAGTTAATCTCTAATTTCTTATGAATCTTTTTCAAGTTCATTATTCCTTTTATACCATGTTATGAACATCATATAATCAGTTAAGTTAATAATGTTTATTTTGTCGGTATTTGGTTCTTAAGTCAAAAATAGACTTCTTACACATACATGTTGTTAATTTAGTCAAAGGTTCATTATATCCAGAATGGTATTCATGATGTAGATATCATATATGTCATATATATCCAGTACATACATGCATTTATAATATTACATAATTTAGAGGTAAGAAATGAAATGCACCGTTCATGGAGAAGGTAAGCCGTACGTACGCATGAACGCTACTTCCATTTCTATTTCATATTTTCTAGAATGGAATCATAATGATATAAGAGTATATTATAATTCCAGTACAATAACATATATAATATCATTAAATTTATCCTTTACACATCCCACATATGGTATTAACGAATCAAATCACTTTTAGGGGGCGGTAGTCCGCACTTCCTAAAATGAAGATATCGTGTTTACCCATAATGGAAACCATAAAGGTATGCCCAAAATGAAAAAAACAGAAGCTTAAGGAAAACATAAACATATTATATATCATATATAAAAATAGTGACATCATAATGGCCACCTTTGAAGGTGTTAAATGAGTGTTGAACAATCATCGTTTCGGGAGGCATAATTTCGCCATCCATGGAAAACGTATGTTCTTTAACCATTTGATGTAGTTGTGTGAGAGTGTAGCTCAAATAAATCATATAACAACATCCTAGTATATTGAAGATACTGGTGTTGTTACAAAATAAGTAAATAAAAAGAGTTTAGGGGGTTGGAGAAGAAAAATAAAACAAATGAACATGAGAGAATGAATTACCTTTAAAAGTGTAACTCCTTTTGATTTGAGACTAAAGTCTTCCTTTGAAAGGATTCTGCCCAAAGGGAATCCTCTAGGATGAGGAGAGGGATGTGGAGAGAGTAAATGGTCAGGGGTTGGCCGAGCCAAAGGCTTTAGGAGTGTGTGAAATGAGGTAGAGGTGGGGGCCTTTTATAAGAGGAGAGGGGGGGCACTTTTGGAAAGTAAAGAAATATTACATTATTTGAAAATGTGTTTCGGTTTCAAAAGGTCCCAAATTGATATAGTTCGTGGATAATGTGATAAGGGTTCGAAATACACTCATCCAATTGGTTTTGGCCATGTTTAGTTCATAGATTTTACATTATCTTCCCATTTTATTTAAATCGTCAAATAATGATGTCATCGCTGCATCATTATTATGTCATAAATAATTTAATTTATTTAATGTCTAAAAATCATAAAAAAAATACTATGATGTAGGAAATCTTTTTAGCTTTCCAATTACTATTTATAGTCAAAATTAGGACTTGTATAACCCCACTTAAAAATTGTTTTCGTAAAACATATTATGTTTGTGTCATTTTCACTTTAACATTAAATAAAAAGTAATTTATGTCATTTCCCAACAAAAGTGGATCCATGGGGTCCCCAAGTTGACCCATGGCATTTCATGGTCTTCCATGAAACAACCAATGAGGTTGGGACATGTGTCTAGGTCATTTCATATTATTAAAGCCTTATTTAGACCTTAATCTACCCTAATTACCACTAATCGCGATTAAGAACTTAATAAGTTACTATTCACCAAAAAATTATTTTAATCTCATTGAACCACATTTTACTTCTTAATGACAACCATGTATGTCGGATTTTAAAAATTCAATACACATTTGTGGTAAACTTTCATTTAACTGAAAAATCAGTTTGCTTGATTACCACTTAGTGGTTTCACTATTCATCAAAAATTGAAGTTTTTCAGAAAATTACCAAAAATTCACCCTAAGATATATTTGATATTCCGAATTCAAAAATGAAGTCCATTTTACAAAATTCAAATCATATAAGTCACATTAATTAATTCAATAATTAATTCCCACTGCCAGAGCAAATAGCGTGTTTTTACAAAACAATAAGTATCAAAAGATTGACACCAGTTTAAGTCTAATTTCAAAGTGAAATTGATTCCAATGACCACCATTGGATAAAATGGTAAAAATATATTCTAATTTCACTTCAAAAGCAATTCAAAACATAATCTAATTATATAAATAAATTAGATTAAAAAGCAGTTTTGATGTAAAATGCAGTATTTTTCACTATTCATTAAAAAATGAATATTGTCAGAAAAATACCGAAAATTCACACAAGGTAAATTTTGATGTCCCAATCATAAAGGATAAGTTTATTTTGACAAACATAGTTTATAAAATTGTCAAAATATAGATTCAAAAATGGTTTTCCATCAAAAGGCAGTAAAACAATCTTTTAAGAATATTAGTTTATTCCATGCATAAGATTGTATTTATTTTCATTTTAAGCCTCTAAAACACTATCTTAATCATTAATAGACATGGATAAAAATATCTATTATTCATTACTTACTTGGGATGTTACATCCTTCCCCCCTTTAGAAAATTGCGTCCCCGCAATTTATTTACTTATCAAATAAATGAGGGTACTTATCCCTCATTGCATTTTCGGATTCCCATGTTGCCTCTTCAATCATGTGGTTTTTCCACAAAACCTTTACCTGGTGAATCACCTTATTCTGTAACACTTGCTCCCTGTGGTCAAGAATCTGGACCGGTTGTTCCTCATAATATAGGTTCTCTTCCAGCTGAACTACCTCTGGACTCAAAACATGAGATGGATCTGGCATATACTTTCTCAACATCAAAACGTGAAAAACATTGTGTACCTGAGATAAACTCGGAGGTAAAGCCACTCGGTATGCAACTGATCCAACTCTCTCCAGAATTTCTTATGGTCCAACAAACCTTGGACTCAACTTTCCTTTCTTACCAAATCTCATCACACTTTTCCAAGGAGAAACCTTGAGAAAAACATGATCACCTACCTCGAAAGATAGATCCTTCCTCCGGTTATCCGCATAACTCTTCTGCCTGCTCTGAGCTGTTCTCATGTGTTTCTGAATCAGCTGAACTTTTTCTGCCATCTCTTCTACCAATTCTGGTCCCATCAACTTCCTTTCACCCACTTCATCCCAGAAAGTTGGAGTTCGACACCGCTTCCCATATAATGCCTGAAATGGTGCCATCTGTATACTGGAATGAAAACTGTTATTATATGAAAACTCAACCAAAGAAAGATGTTGGTCCCAACTTCCCTGATAATCCATAGAACAAGCTCGTAGCATATCCTCCAATGTCTGAATTGTTCGTTCTGACTGCCCATCTGATTGAGGATGAAAAGCTGTACTAAAATTTAATTCAGTACCCAACGACTTCTGAAGGCCTTTCCAAAAGTTATAAGTAATCCTGGGATCATGATCCGATACAATGGAGAGAGGAACTCCATGTAACCTGACTATCTATTTAAGATACAAACGGGAAAGTTGATCAAGAGAGAAAGTATCTCGTATAGCAAGGAAATTAGCAGACTTGGTCAAGCGATCAACAATAACCCAGATTGCATTATTACCTCGAGATGTCTTCGGTAATCCAACAACAAAGTCCATGGATATATTCTCCCATTTCCACTCTGGCACCGATAAAGGCTAAAGCATCCCTTTCGGTAACTGCCGCTCTGCTTTAACCTGCTGACAATTCAAACACTTCACAGTAAAATCAGCAATATCTCTTTTCATTCCATCCCACCAGTAATACTCCCGCAGATCTCTATACATCTTAGTACTGCCCGGATGAACTGAAAACGGAGAACTATGAGCTTCACATAACAAATCTCTCTTCAACTGTGAATCACAAGGCACACACAATCTCTTCCCAAATCTCAAAACGCAATCATTATCAATGTTGAATTCAGGCAACTTACCTTTCTGAACCAGCTCTACCCTTTTCTGCAACTCACTGTCTTGCTTCTATGCTTGCTTGATTCTATCTGATAGAGATGATCTCACTGATACCTGAATCAAAACAGAAGGACTTCCTGCACCAACAACTTCTATGCCAAAGTTCATCAAATCCTTAACCAAAGGATCACGTTCCAAACGCAACATTGTTAATGAAGCATTACTTTTTCGACTCAAAGCATCAGCCACTTTATTTGCTTTTCCCAGATGGTAATGAATTGTACAATCATAATATTTGATTAATTCCAGCCATCTCCTTTGTCTCATGTTTAACTCTTTCTGAGTGAATATATACTTTAAACTTTTGTGATCGGTATATATTTCACACTTTACTCCATACAAATGATGCCTCCAAATTTTTAAAGCAAAAACAACAGCAGCTAGTTCCAAATCATGTGTAGGGTAATTTACCTCATGAGTTTTCAACTGTCGTGAAGCATAAGCAATTACCTGATCATTCTGCATTAGGACGCAACCAAGTACTTTCAATGAAGCATCACAGTATATAACAAACTCACCATTCCTGGAAGGTAGTTCCAAAATTGGAGCATTCACCAATCTTCTTTTCAATTCCTGAAAACAATCATCACATTCTTTTGTCCAGATAAACTTAACACCCTTCCGAGTTATCTTAGTCATTGGACTAGATAACCGTGAAAAATTTCTAACAAACCTTCGGTAATAGCCCGCCAAACCAAGGAAGCTACGAATCTCGGTTACATTTGTGGGTCTTGGCCATTCTTCCACAACTTTTGTTTTTGCAGGATCAACAGTTATTCCATCTTTAGAAACAATGTGACCAAGGAAAGAAATTTGTTGCAACCAAAACTCACACTTGCTTAATTTCCCATACAGTTTCTTTTATTTTAAGGTTTGCAAGATAACCCTTAAATGTTTTTCATGCTCCTCTTTACTTTTAGAAAACACCAAAATATCATCAATGAAAACCACCACAAACTTATCCAAGAACTCATGGAAAATTCTATTCATTAAGTCCATGAATACAGCAGGTGCATTGGTTAGCCCAAAAGGCATTACTACAAATTCATAATGGCCATATCTCGTACGGAATGCAGTCTTCGGAATATTTGCCTCCTTAACCTTCAGCTGATGGTACCCCGATCTCAAGTCAATCTTTGAAAAAAACTGAGCTCCCTGGAGCTGATCAAACAAATCATCGATATGAGGCAAAGGATATTTGTTCTTAACAGTGATATTATTCAAGGCTCTATAATCAATGCAAAGTCTCATAGAACCATCTTTCTTTTTAACAAATAAAACAGGAGCACCCCATGGTGATGTGCTAGGTCTAATGAAACCTTTCTCTAATAAATCTTGCAATTGCTCCTTCAACTCTAAAAGTTCAATTTGTGCCATTCGATAAGGGGGTTTTGAAATTGGCTTAGCATCAGGAACTAAGTCAACAGTAAACTCAACTTCCCAATCTGGTATTATTCCAGGCAACTCATCAGGAAAAACATCAGGATACTCATTTACCACTGGCACATCATTAATCTGAACAGTTCCTTTATTTTCAACGACGTGTGCAAGGTAACATTCATTTCCATATTTCACAAGTTTCTCGGCCTCTTGATATGTTATCAAAAGTAAGGGTTCATTCTTGTAAACAAGCTGAAAGTCTTTCTGAAAAGAAACTTCTTTAGCTCTACAGTCAATCTTAGCATGGTAAATAGAGAGCCAATCCATACCCAGGATAACATCAAACTCTACTAGAGGTAGAACAATAAGGTTTGCAAGTAGGTTCTTTCCACAGATAAGGATAGGAAGATTCTTATAAATTCTTTTTGCCTCAACATTCCCCCCAGGTGTTTTTACCAAAAGTTCAGGAGTCATTTCTTGAGATGGTATTCCCATTTTACTAGAATAGGTTTCAGAGATGAAAGAATGTGTAGACCCCGAATCAAACAACACACTGGCATAATCTGAAAAAACAAACAAAGTACCTGATACAACTTCATTTGATGGACCGACATCTGCTGAAGTAGTTGCAAAGGATTTCACCACCCCTTTCTGTTTGTAGTCTAACTGCTTCCCATCACTCAAGCTCCTTGTCGGACACTCGTTTCCATAGTGACCCATCTCATTGCACTTATAACATTTCACTAACTGTAAGTCAAATTTGTTCTTACCTTCACCTTGATCCTTTTCAGTGCAATCACGAGCCTTATGTCCCATATTACCACATCGGTAGCACTTTCTAGAATTCAGAAGACATTCCCCAGCATGCCTTTTGCCACATTTATCACAAACTGGAAACTTAGTTATCTTACCATCAGACTTTTTTGAAGAATTCTTACCTTTCTCCTGCCACCTCGGTCTCTTCTTCTGCTGGTTGTTATAGAAAACTTGGTCATCAGCAAAATCCATTTCCACCTTCTCAGCACATCGAATAAGCTTTTCATAACTTTTAAACTCACGAGAAGATAATGCCCTTCGATATTTTGGCTTTAATCCTGAGTAAAAACGATTGATTTTACTATCAAGGTATCGAATAAAATTTGGAGCATACCTTTCCAATCGAGTGAACCTTTCTTCATAGGCAGCCACTGAGTCTTCCTCTTGCCTCAATTCCAAGAACTGCTTTTACATCCTAAGTCGAACAGCCTTAGGAAAATAATTCTCAAGAAACATACCTTTGAATTCATCCCAGTCAAGAGCATCAATCTTATCGGCGTCCTTGATATTTTTAACCATAGACCACCACTGATCTGCTTCACCCTCCAAACGGTAAATAGCAAGGCTAACCTTTTGATTGTCTGAACACCCCATGAAATCAAAAATCTTCTCCAGTGCTTTAATCCACCCTTCAGCTAGCACAGGGTCAGATGATCCTCTGAATGATGGTGGATGTTGCCTCATGAAATGTTCAACCACTGACATGTTCCTCTGCGGTTGATCTGGCTGATCTCGTGCATGGATACCACCACCATTTATTGCTTGAGTCAACTGCGCCATTACTGCAAAAAACTATTCAGTTCCAATTCCGACCATTTCTGGATGCTGATTCGGAAGGTTATTTCCTTTCGTATGCCTTCATAGCACTGCTTCCCTGTTTCCTCTGCGGAAAACCATTCTGAACGAACATGTATTAGATGAAGCAACATGGTAATCTTTAAATGCTATATCAAAAAAATATATTTTTGGATAATCATTTAATAAAATTCTAACTCCTAAAGTTATCTAAACCGACCTTTGATACCAACTATAAGGCCCCAGCCTTAAACCTTACTTAATCTTGAGTTATTACAAGATTACACATTGAGGATCTTTTCGGGGTTAGAGTTTTAGAGAATTAGATCATAAAACTTGCATTACATTCCATATATAAACAAAGTGGTTACATAAAGATAGTATTCCTCATTCCCATCAATGGAAACACATGTAAAATAAAACATGGATTATTTCTTGACACTTCCTTGACACTATCGTCATATCATGTACCTTTCCCTTGACCTGTGAAAAACATTTCAAAAAAACTTGGGATGAGCATAAAAATCTCAGTATGGGTTATAAAAAAAACATAGAAAGGAAACATGAGTTCATATATACATATGAATGAAATCATACTTTACCCATAAAACATAGGCACTTTAACATACCTCATAAAATCATGAATAAATCATTGAAATCATAAGACATAAAGGTAACTTGAGGCATTCATAACATTCTTACGTAGGGAGTAATCCTCTTGGTTACGTTTGGAATACCCATCACAGTATATTCCCTAAAATCTCTTCGGAGAAACCTTAACGTTTCACTCCTTCGCGTTACCCAATGCATTGGAGAGGTATAACGGGCTCACCCGCCCTTAGTTTATCACGGAACCACCCGTCTTCATAATAATGCCCAAGAACCATAACATAATCATATCACATAAAACATGCATAAAGGAAACGTAACATTTCCACATTTCAATCACGAGATATCAATAAAACACATTGATATAATAAAAACATTATGAAAACCATTTTCAATACCAAAGTAAAACATGGTATTTATTTTTCGTTTTTAAAAAAAAGCTATGGCTTGTAGAGGAAGCTGAAACTCAAATAATGGTCACGACGGTGGAGAAGTCATTGTCGCCGCATACGTACGACAAAAACATTCCCTTTTGTCATTTAGTAAACTCTTCGTATAAAAAATATTCCTTTTGAATAAACGTAAAAGTCAAAGGGGGTTTATACACCGTATAAAAGAAAGTTGTCTATAAAATAAAATATGCCTCAATGAAAGGAGATTGAGACAAAGTCCCATACCTCGTATCTGACTTGACCTGACCGTTCTTTAATCTCCTGAATAATAAACATGAGTTAATCTCTACTTTCTTATGAATCTTTTTCAAGTTCATTATTCCTTTTATATCATGTTATGAACATCATGTAATCAGTTAAGTTAATAATGTTTATTTTGTCGGTATTTGGTTCTTAAGTCAAAAATAGACATCTTACACTTACATGTTGTTAATTTGGTCAAAGGATAATTATATCCAGAATGGTATTCATGATGTAGATATCATATATGTCATATATATCCAGTACATACATGCATTTATAATATTATATAATTTAGAGGTAAGAAATGAAATCCACCGTTCATGGAGACGGTAAGCCGTACTTACGCATGAACGCTACTTCCATTTCTATTTCATATTTTCTGGAATGGAATCATAATGATATAAGAGTATAATATAATTCCAGTATAATAACATATATAATATCATTAACTTTATCCTTTACACATCCCACATATGGTATTAACGAATCAAATCACTTTTAGGGGGCGGTAGTCCACACTTCCTAAAATGAAGATATCGTGTTTACCCATAATGGAAACCATAAAGGTATGCCCAAAATAAAAAAAACAGAAGCTTAAGGAAAACATAAACATATTATATATCATATATAAAAATAGTGACATCATAATGGCCACCTTTGAAGGTGTTAAATGAGTGTTGAACAATCATCGTTTCGGGAGGCATAATTTCGCCATCCACGGAAACTGTATGTTCTTTAACCATTTGATGTAGTTTTGTGAGAGTGTAGCTCAAATAAATCATATAAAAACATCCTATTATATTGAATATACTGGTGTTGTTACAAAAGAAGTAAATAAAAAGAGTTTAGGAGGTTGGAGAAGCAAAATAAAACAAATGAACATGAGAGAATGAATTACCTTTAAAAGTGTAACTCCTTTTGATTTGAGCCTAAAGGATTCCTTTGAAAGGATTCTGCCAAAAGTGAATCCTCTAGGATGAGGAGAGGGATGTGGAGAGAGTAAATGGGAAGGGGTTGGCCGAGCCAAAGGCTTGAGGAGTGTGTGAAATGAGGTAGAGGTGGGGGCCTTTTATAAGAGGAGAGGAGGGGCACTTTTGGAAAGTAAAGAAATATTACATTATTTGAAAATGTGTTTCGGTTTCAAAAGGTCCCACATTGATATAATTCGTGGATAAGGTGATAAGGGTTCTAAACCCACTCATCCAATTGGTTTTGGCCATGTTTAGTTCATAGATTTTACATTATCTTCCCATTTTATTTAAATCGTCAAATAATGATGTCATCGCTGCATCATTATTATTTCATAAATAATTTAATTTATTTAATGTCTAAAAATCATAAAAAAAATACTATGATGTAGGAAATCTTTTTATATTTCCAATGACTATTTATAGTCAAAATTTGGACTTGTATAACCCCACTTAAAAATTGTTTTCGTAAAACATATTATGTTTGTGTCATTTTCACTTTAACATTAAATAAAAAGTAATTTATGTCATTTCCCAACAAAAGTGGATCCATGGGGTCCCCAAGTTGACCCATGGCATTTCATGGTCGTCCATGACACAACCAATGAGGTTGGTACATGTTTCTAGGTCATTTCATATTATTAAAGCCTTATTTAGACCTTAAACTACCCTAATTACCACTAATCGAGATTAAGAACTTAATAAGTTACTATTCACCAAAAAATTATTTTAATCTCATTGAACCACATTTTACTTCTTAATGACAACCATGTATGTCGGATTTTCAAAATTCAATACACATTAGTGGTAAACTTTCATTTAACTGAAAAATCAGTTTGCTTGATTACCACTTAGTGGTTTCACTATTCATCAAAAATTGAAGTTTTTCAGAAAATTACCAAAAATTCACCCTAAGCTATATTTGATATTCAGAATTCAAAAATGAAGTCCATTTTACAAAATTCAAATCATATAAGTCACATTAATTAATTCAATAATTAATTCCCGCTGCCAGAGCAAATAGCGTGTTTTTACAAAACAATAAGTATCAAAAGATTGACACCAGTTTAAGTCTAATTTCAAAGTGAAATTGATTCCAATGACCACCATTGGATAAAATGGTAAAAATATATTCTAATTTCACTTCAAAATCAATTCAAAACATAATCTAATCATATAAATAAATTATATTAAAAAGCAGTTTTGATGTAAAATGCAGTATTTTTCACTATTCATTAAAAAATGAATATTGTCAGAAAAATACCAAAAATTCACACAAGGTAAATTTTGATGTCCCAATCATAAAGGATAAGTTTATTTTGACAAACATAGTTTATAAAATTGTCAAAATATAGATTCAAAAATGGATTGCCATCAAAAGGCAGTAAAACAATCTTTTAAGAATATTAGTTTATTCCATGCATAAGATTGTATTTATTTTCATTTTAAGCCTCTAAAACACTATCTTAATCATTAATAGACATGGATAAAAATATCTATTATTCATTACTTACTTGGGATGTTACATCTTACCACATCAGTAGCACTTTCCAGAATTCATAATACATTCCCCAGCATGCCTTTTACCACATTTATCACAAACCAGAAACTTAGTTTTCTTACCATCAGAACTTTTTGAAGAATTCATCCCTTTCTCCTGCCACCTCAGTCTCTTCTTATATTGGTTGTTATAGGACACTTGATCATCAGAAAACTCCATTTCTACCTTCTCCTCACATCGAACAAGATTTTCATAACTTTTGAACTCGCTAGAAGCCAATTCCCTTCAATATTTTGGATTTAATCCTAAGTAAAAATGATTGATTTTACTATCAAGGTCTCAGATAAAATTTGGAGCATACCTTGCCAATCGAGTGAACCTCTCTTCATAAGCATCCACTAAGTCATCCTCTTGCCTCAATTACAATAATTGTTTTTCCATCCTAAGTCGAACATCCTTAGCAAAATAATTCTCAAGAAACATACCTTTTAATTCATCCTAGTCGAGAGAATCAATATCATCAGCATCCTTGATATTTTTAACCATCGACCACCACTGATCTGCTTCAACCTCCAAACGGTAAATTGAAAGACTAACCTTTTGATTGTCTGAACACCCCATGACATCGAAAATATTCTCCAGCGCTTTAATCTACCCTTCAGCTAGCACAGGGTCAGATGATCCTCTGAATGATGGGGGATGTTGCCTCATGAAATGTTACACCACTAACATGTTCCTCTGCGGTTGATCTGACTGATCTCGTGCATGGATACCACCACCATTTATCGCTTGAGTCAACCGCGCCATTACTACAACAAAATGTTTATATCAAATTCCGACCATCTCAAGATGCTGATTCGGAAGGTCATTTCCTTCTGTATGCCTTCCTAGCACTGCTTCCCTGTTTCCTCTACGGAAAACCATTCTGAACAAACATGTCTTAGATGAAGCAACACGGTAATCTTCAAATGATATATCATTTCAATTTTACCATAACAAAAAAATATTTTTGGATAATCATTTAATAGAATTATAACTCCTAAATTTATCTAAACCAACCTTTGATACCAACTATAAGGCCCCAGCCTTAAACATTACTTAATCATGAGTTACTTCAAGAATACACGTTGAGGATATTTTCAGGTATAGAGTTTTAGAGAATTGGATCATAAATCATGCATTACATTCCACATTTAAACAATGTGGTTAGATAAAAGATAGTGCACATCTTTCCCATCAATGGAAACATATTTAAAATAAAACATGGATTCTTTCTTGACACTTCCTTGACACTATCATCACATCATGTACCTTTCCCTTGACTAGTGAAAAACATTTCAAAAACATGGGATGAGTATAAAAAGCTCAGTAAGGTATATAAAAGTATGAAATTAAAACATTAGTGCATGTATGAAATCATACTTTACTCATAAAACAGAATAATTTTAACATACCTCATCAAATCATGAATAAATCATAGAAATCATAAGACAAAAAGGTCACTTGGGGTATTCATAACATTCTTACGTAGGGAGTGACCCTCATGGTTACGTTTGGAATACCCATCACAGTATATTCCCTAAATCTCTTCAGATAAACCTTAATGTTTAACCCCTTCATGTTACCCAATGCATTGGAGATCTATATCTGGCTCACCCGCCCTCAGTTTATCACGGAACCACCCGTCTTCATAACAATGCCCAAGAACCATAACATAATCATATCACATAAAACATGCATAAAGGAAACATAACATTTTGACTTTTCAATGACAAGATATCAATACAACACATTGATATAAAAAAATTATGAAAAAAATTTTCCATACCAAAAATAAAAGAAAAGTAAAACATGGTATTTATTTTTCATTAAAAAAAGTTATGGCTTTTAAAGGAAGCCAGAGCTCAAATAATGGTCACAGCGGCGGAGAAGTCGTTGTCGCTGCATACCAATGACAAGAAAACATTCCCTTTTGTCTTTTAGTAAATGCTTCATATAAAAAATATTCATTTTGAATAAACATTAAATTCAAAGCGGTTTATACACCGTATAAAATAAAGTTGTGTATAAAACAAAATATGCCTCAATGGAAGGAGATTGAGACGAAGTCCCATACCTCGGGTCCGACTTGACTCGATCGTTCATTAACGTCCTGAATAATAAACTTGAGTTAATTTATACTTGATTAAGAACCTTTTTTCAATTTAATTATTCCTTTTATATCACTTATTACCATGTTATGAACACTATGTAATTATTTAAGTTAATAATGGTTGTTTTGTCGATCATTGGTACTTGAGTCAATAATAAACTCTTCATAATTACAAGTTGTTCATGTGGTAAAATATCCATTATATCCAAAATTATATTCATGATGTGGATATCATATATATCATATATATCCATTATCTACATGCATTTATAATATTACATAACATTTAGAGGTAAGAAATGAAATGCACCGTTCATGGAGACGGTAAGTCATACGTACGCATGAACGCTACTTTCATTTCTATTTCCTATTTAATGGAATTGAATCATAATGATATAAAGGTATTTTATAATTCCGGTATAATATCATATATAATATCATTAACTCCATCCTTTATATGTACCACATATGGAATTAACGAATCAAATCACTTTGAGGGGGTGGTAGTCCTCATTTCCGAAAATGAAGATATCGTGTTTACCCATAATGGAAGCCATAAAAGTATGCCATAAATGAAAAATACAGAAGCTTAAGGAAAACATAAAAATGTAATATATCATATATAAATATAGTGACATCTTAATGGCCACATTTGAAGGTGTTATAAGAATATTGGACAATCATCGTTTCATGAGGCAGAAATTCGCCATCCACGGAAACAGTGGGTTCTTTAACCATTAGATGTATGTGTGTGTAAGTGTAGCTCGAATAATTCTTATAAAAAATCATAGTATATTTAAAATAATGGTTTTTTTACAAAATAAATTAATAAAAAGAATTTATGGGGTTGGAGAAGAAAAAATAAAACAAAAGAACATTATAGAAGACTTTACCTTTAAATCAGGTAACTCCTCTTGGTGTGTACCAAAAGGGTTTCTTGAAGAGCTTTATGACAAAGGTAAGGATTCTTGGATGAATAGAGGGATGTGGAGAGATAAAATGAGCATATCATGGCTGATCCAATGGCTTGAGAAGTGTGTGTAAAGAGGTATAGGTGGGGGCCTTTTATAAGAGGAGAGGAGGGGCACTCTTGGGATGTTATAAAATGTTACTTTATATTGAAATGTGTTTCGGATTTAAAAGGTCCCACATTGATATATTTCGAGGATAAGGTGATAATGGTTTGAAATATACTACTCCAATAGGTCTTTTACAAGTGTAAGTCTTAGATTTTACATTATCATTTCATTTTATTTAAATCGTTCATTAATGAGGTAATCGCTACATCATCATGATGTCATAAATAATTTAATTTATTTAATGTCTAAAAATTATTAAAAAATACTATGATGTAGGAAATATTTTTATCCTTACAATGAATATTTATTGTCCAATATATCATTTATGTAGAAAAAATTAAAAATGTTTTACTTAGGTGATACATTCTTTGTTATATTTAACTTTCTTTAAAACTAAAAAGATAAAAAGTCATTATCACACAAAAGTGATTTCATGGGGTCCCCAAGTTTTGCACAAGGTATCCCATGGTCTGAAATGACACAAAAAGTAGCATTAGGACACATGTTGGGGTCATTTTTTATTATTATTTTATTATTTTATTATCCTTAACTACCCGATTACTAATTAATCAAGATAATTAAAGATAATTACCGTCGTTACTATTCATAATGTCCAAAAACAAAAGAGTCTTGATTACATAATTTGGACCTTATGATTCCAAATATTTAATCCATTTTACCAAATTACAAACACAGAAATTGAAATAATTAATTTAAAAATAATTCCAGTTGTCAAAACAAATAGCGGGTTTTTTAGAAACAATATCTATGAAAAGTTTGGCACTTGTTTATGCCCAATTCCAAAGTGAAATTAATCCCAATGACCACCATTGGATTACATGGTAAAAATATATTATATTTACACTTTAAAACAAATTAAAAAGATAATCTAGCCATATAATTAATTTAGATGAAAATACAGTTTTGATGTAAAATGCAGTATTTTTCACTATTCATTAAAAAATGAACATTGTCGGAAAAATACCAAAAATTAATCCAAAGTAAATTTCAATGTCCCAATAATAATGAATAAGTTTATTTTTATAAATATAGCTTATAAAATTTTCAAAATATTGATTTAAAAATAGTTTTCCATCAAAAGGCAGTAAAACAATCTTTTAAAAATATTAGAGTATTCCATGCTTTAGATTGGATTTATTCTCATTTTAAGCCTCTAAAACACTATCTAATTCATAAATAGACATAGATAAGAATATATATTATTAATTACTTCCTTGGGATGTTACAAATCATGATTCTAGAGAGTTTGATAAGTTGAAACATCCTTCTTTGGTTTGAAAGAGATTTTGTTTTGTTTACCCTTTTGACAAGGATTACAGACCTTTTCATTTGGAAAGTCAAGTTTGGGTCGACCCTTGACTAATCCTTTTATTGTAATATTTTTAAGTGAGTGTAAATTTTAGTGTCCTAATATCTTATTCCAAATCAAATACACTATGAAAAACACTCAAACAAGGAAAATTTTGAGAAATTAAAGAATCTAAATCAACAGCATAAACATTTTCATTTCTAAGAGGAGAAAATAATATCTTATTTTTATAATTAAATAGATTACATGCACCATTTTCAAATTTAACAATAAAACCATCATCACACAACTGATAGATACTAAGTAAGTTGTATTTCAATCCATTAACAAAAAGAAATTTAGAAATTAAAATTAAGTTAGAGTTACCAATATAAACATGGCCAATTATTTTCCCTTTAGTATTGTCACCAAAAGTGACATGCCCACCATCAATATTCATCAAGTTATTGAAGCATAAGCAAAAACATATCATGTGTCTTGAAGATAAACTATTTAGGTACCATAATATTTTATAGGATCTCTTCAAATAATTTCCTATATAAACAGATTAGACAAGAAAATATTTTTGTACCTGGATTTGTTTGGGTCCAGTAACATTAGTAATAAGAGCCTTAAGAACCCAAATTTTCTTTATGGGTTTCATATAAGTAGTGTGTAAGGTATCTGAAAAATTGAGTTTATTTGGTCCAGAAAAATATGAAAAATTAGATTATGTTTCATGGGTGGAGTTTGGAGAAAATTTTCTAGAACTGGGAATAAAGATGGATTGTCCAGATTTTGATACCAAATGAGTTTTTTTCATATTCCTCATTCCTGGTTGGTATCCTATTTTAGTAGTATACTTTGTAGCTACTCGTTTACCAATAATTTTAACTAAGCTTTATTTACCATTGGCAAATCTTTCTAAATCATTTTTCAATTTCTCATTTGACAATTTAAGTTCATTGTTTTCCTTAAAGAGTTGAAAAAATTTCTCTTTTTCTATAGCAAGTTAAGTTTTAACCATGGTAGTCAAAGATTACAGTTTATTTAAAGATTTTTATTTGTCTTTTAATTCATCAAAAAATGCCTTCTAGAATTTTTCAATATTCAAACTTTTCCTCAATTTTCATATTTTCAAAATCACTTTCATCTCCAAAATAGTAAGTATTATGCTCATGAGAGTTTAGTGTTACACTACGGGAAAAATCAATATTTGTGATGGGTTTTTTGCGACGGGAGTATATCCCATCGCAAATAACCCGCCCAGGAAGTTATTTGCATCGGGATTTCGTCTCCTGTCGCAAATAGTTTGGTGCGACTTGTGCGCCAATCCGTGCGAATAGTTTTTGTGACGGGAAGATGTCTCACGTCGCAAATAGTTTGGGGTGACTTGCACGCCAAACCGCGCGGCTTTCACGCCAAACAGCGCAAGAGTATTTGTGACGGGCCCCGTCGTAAATACCCAGCAGTGGTTAATAGATTTTTGCGACGGGATGTCGTCCAGTCACAAAACGAGTGTCGGCAGGAACTATTTACGATGGGGCCCGTCGCAAATACCCTTTTAACCGCCGACGGTAATTAATGCAGGCAGGGGTATTTGCGACGGGCCCGTCGCAAAATCCCGGCGGCGGTAAATACCATTTGCGATAGGACAAGATGCATGTCGCAAATACTCTTTTAACCACAGACCGTAATTAATGCGGGCGAGGGTATTTGTGACGGGCCTTGTCGCAAATACTACTATTAGTGATGGGAAACCCATCGCAAGTAACCCTGTCACAACTAATCTAACCTATATATAACCACATTGGTTTTTTTTCAAATCACTCAGATCTTCCTCTCTGTCTCTCTTCATTCTCTAGTTTTAAGGGAAAAAATTCTTTTAGTTGATGTTTTTTATATGAGAGAAATTGAAAGGCGTCAATACCTTCAGAATATCAATGTTTAAGGTATTTATATTTTATTTTTGCTAATATTTATTTTATTTTTTAATATTAATTTTAATTGTTGTTTATTAGTTCTAATTAAATTGATTTTTATTTATTTTTATTTTTATTAAGAAATTGATATTGTTAGTGATAATTATAAATAATTATTGTTAATTTGCAATAATAAGAGATTATTATAGATAATTAGGAAAATTAATCAAAATTAGATATAATTAGTAATAATTAGATATCATTAGTAATAATTAGATATAATTAGTAATAATTAGTAATAATTAGAAATAATTTGAAATAATTAGTAATAATTAGTAATAATTAGTAATAATTAGTAATAATTCGATATAATTATTAATAATTAGTAATAATTAGATATAACTAGTAATAATTAGTAATAATTAGATATAATTAGTAATAATTAGATATAATTAGTAATAATAAGATATATTTAGATATATTTAGTAATAATTAGATATAATCAGTAATAATTAGTAATAATTAGATATAATTAGTAATAATTAGTTATAATTAGATATATTACCAATAATTAGATATAATAACCAATAATTAGATATAATTACCAATAATTCATAATAATTACCAATATTTCGATATAATTACCAATAATTAGTTTTAATTACCAATAATTAGTAATAATTACCAATAATTAGTAATAATTACCAATAATTAGTAATAATTACCTATAATTAGTAATAATTACCAATAATTAGTAATAATTACCAATAATTAGTAATAATTAACAATAATCAGTAATAATTACCAATAATCAGTAATAATTACCAATAATCAGAAATAATTACCAATAATTAGATATAATTACAAATAATTTGATATAATTACCAATAATAAGATATAATTACCAATAATTAGATATAATTACCAATAATTAGCTATAATTACCAATAATTAGCTTTAATTACCAATAATTAGATATAATTACCAATAATTAGATATAATTACCAATAATTAGATATAATTACCATAAATTAGATATAATTACCAATAATTAGATATAATTACCAATAATTAGATATAATTACCAATAATTAGATATAATTACCAATAATTAGATATAATTACCAATAATTAGTAATAATTACAAATAATTAGTAATAATTACCAATAATTTGTAATAATTACCAATAATTTATAATAATTACCAATAATTAGTAATAATTACCAATAATTATTAATAATTACCAATAATTAGTTATAATTACCAATAATTAGTAATAATTACCAATAATTACCAATAATTACCAATAATTACCAATAATTACCAATAATTACCAATAATTTCAAATAATTACCAATAATTACTAATAATTACCAATAATTACCAATAATTACAAATAATTAACAATAATTACCAATAATTACCAATAATTTCAAAAAATTACCAAATATTACCAATAATTACCAATAATTACCAATAATTACAAATAATTACCAATAATTTCCAATAATTACCAATAATTACATAACATTTGGAATAATTATCAATAATTAAGAATAATTAGGAATAATTAGCAATAATTAGGAATAATTAGTAATAAGTAGGAATAATTAAGAATAATTTTCAATAATTAGCAATAATTAGAAATAATTAGAAATAATTAGTAATAATTAGAAATAATTGGCAATATTTAGCAATAATTATTACAAATAAAAAAATTATATTATCAAAATTTATGAAAAAAAATAAATATTAATATTATTAAAATAATAAAAAAATTATAAAATATTAAAATTATCGATATTCATAATAGGCTTTGCTCTATTATGAATATGTGTACCTCAGACCAGATTCTTCATTCTGATTTTAGTGTGAGAAAGAAGCAAGTAAATGAGTCGTCGGATAAAAGAGTAGTCATCAATCCACTAGAAACTGTGTTTCCCTTAATTAATGGTAATTTTTAAGAAGTATTTGTAATTATTTATCTTCATTTTTTAGATAGAGTTTTTATAATTTCAAATTATTCAAAAATAGTGATGATTTTATATTTAATGTATAAAAATATGTAATAAGGAAGTCAAAAACAGTCATTATTAGATGATCGTGCTTGGATGAATCAGTGCAGAAATCCAAATGGTTCTGGTTTAAATCCTGTATATATTGAGGGTGTTGAAGATTTCTTAGAATTTGAATCATCAAAACCAGAATATGTTTCAGAAGGAACAATTAATTTTCCTTGTAAAAAATGATCTCTGATAACGTTTGACATAGTTGACAATGTTGGGGGACATATCTTGCGGTTTGGTTTTCAACCAGATTATATTTTTTCGTATCAACACGGTGAACACAGTTTAAGAGAAGATCCTAATAACTTGATTCCAGATCCATCATGGTTTCAAAATTTAGTACATGATGTTGCAGGTCCATCTGTGCAACAAACTGAAACTCACGACGATATTGATTTAACTCCTGAGTTGGCACTATCCGAATTTTTTGAGTTGTTGAGTTCTGATGAGGATGCATTATATCCTGGTTTCAAGATAAACAAATTAGATGTGGTTGAAAAATTTATGGATAATAAATCAGATAATGAAATGTCAAACAACTTTTTTGATCATATATTTTCTTTGGTTAAAACACTGTTACCTGAAAGAAATGTGTTGCCTGGAAATTACTATACGAGCAAGAGGATGGTTCGTAATCTAGGGCTTAGTTATCATAGGATTCATGCATGTCCAAATGATTGCATCTTATATTCTGGAGAAATTGAGTCCTTGGATACTTGTCCCACATGTGGAAAATCGAGGTATAAAGAAGCTCGACCTGGGAAGTCTAGATCAATTCCACTAAAACAGTTGAGATATTTCCCCTTTACACCCAGGTTGCAACATTTATTTATGTCTCCTAATATAGAGGCAATGATTTCATGGCACAAAACCAATATTTCAACTGATAGAAGCCCGAATCATCCATCTGATGGTGATTCATGGAAACATTTTGACTATCTGCATCCGTCTTTTGCAATAGAAGCCAGAAACGTGCGATTTGGTCTTTCTACTGACGGTTTCTGTCCATTTGGTTCTTATGGTAGTCAGTATTCATGTTCATATTTCTTTATAACTTAATAAAATTTGGCTCAGTGGATGTTGATGAAGGATCCTTATATCATTTTGTCTCTATTAATCCCAGGACATCGGAAAAAGAATATTGATTTTTATTTGAAACCATTGATTGATGAGTTAAATGCATTGTGGAGTGATGGTGTTAATACATATGTTGTTTCCTCGAAACAAAATTTCATATTAAAAGCTGAATTGATGTGGATGATTAGCGACTTTACGGCATATGTCATGTTATCTGGTTGGAGTACACATGGTCCGAAATAATGTCCTTAATATATGAAAGACAACAAAGCCCTTATGCTCATCAATGGAAAAAAAACCTTGCTATTTTGATTGTCACCGTAGATTTCTTCCAACTGATCATCCTTTTCAGAGGAATAAATCTCATTTCATAAAAGGTACAATTGAAATTGATGAACCTCCAAAGATTATTTCAGGTACATAGTTAAAATCAGTTTTATTTTCATTACCTCCAATCACATTTAGACCAATAGTAAACCAAAATAAAATTAATGGATTTGGTAAATAATATGATTGGATAAAATGGAGAATTTTTCGGGATCTTCCGTATTGGTCTGATTTGTTGGTCTGCCACATGTTGGATGTTATGCATATTGAGAAGAACTATTTTGTTAATTTATTTCATACAGTTTTGGACACACTTGGTAAGACCAAATATATTGTAAAGGCACGATTAGATCATGCCCAAATTTGCAGGCGACAAAACTTGAGCTATTTGAAAATATTAGATCACAGAGGTTAATGAAGCCAAGATCATCTTATACGCTATCTAAAGAGATTCGCTTATTATTTTGTTAGTGGATTATAGATTTGAGACTTCCATATGGATATGCTTCCAATTTGTTAAGATGTTTTAAGAATGGTTATATTACTAGATTAAAAAGTCATGATTTTTATGTTATAATGGAAAGACTAATTCCTATTGCATTGAGAGGTTTGTTGCATTCTATGATTTGGGATTCGATAATAAAAGTATCATATTTTTTTCGAGACATTTGTGCAGTGAAAACAGACTATAATGTGCTAAGAAAACTGGAAGAATATGTTGTTGTAATTATATGTAAACTGAAAAAAATATTCCCATCGACTTTCTTTGACTCAATCGAACATCTGATATTAAATTTTCCACATGAGGCTAAATGTGGAGGACCAGTATAGTTTCTATGGATGTACCCATTCAAGAGATGCCTACATAAATTGAAGAAAAAAGTACGTAACAAAGCATTAGTTGGAGGCTCAATTTCCGAAGCTTATTTTCAAGAGGAAATTACTTTTTTCTGCACTCATTATTTTGAATCTCAATATCATTTAGAACAAAATCGCATGGGATGAAATGAGGGGAATGTTAATGACGAAATAAAAAATATATTAACAGTTTTTAATCAGCCAAATCTTTGTTTCGGTGGAGTTCATGAATGATGTCTTTCAGATGATGAACATCACAGAGCTCATACACATGTTCTGGTCAACTTTGATGGAATGACATCATTTGTCATGTGAGTGCTTCTATCATTTATTCTATAATTTATGTTACAGTATTTTAACTGATTTTATTTTTAGGTTATATGATAATCATATCAAGAAACAACATCCACAAATTACAGCAGTTTCTCTTGAAGAACACAGACAAAAAAAATTCTCAATGGTTTCAAAAACTGGTAACATAAATTATTGATGGTTTAATATCAATTCCATTTATTATTTATTATGTTGATAATTGTTTTACAAATTTTCAGGTGTCTTAATATGTTGATAAAATTGATAAGCAACTAAGTATATTGAGTAACCCACCATCCAAAATGGTTAAATCTTATAATGCATATGTGGTGACTCGTTTCAGATTTCATACACACGCATATGGGGAATCAAAAAAACAATGAACATTGGAGTTTTATTGAGAGGATCACAACACAGAGAAACTGAAGTTGAATTTTATGGCATTTTGGATGAAATTATTGAGTTGTGTTATCGTGGAAAAAATTACAAAAAAAATTTTAAATGTTGGTGGTTGGATACTGAGAGAGCATTGTGTGTTCATCTGACTCATGGAATCATCGATATTAAACATAAAAGTCTCCTTGTAGTAAATTACCCATTTTTACTGGCTCAACAAGCACATCAAATTTATTATGCAAAGTACTATGATACTTTAAGAGACTTGAGTGATTGGTGGAGCATAATAAAAATTAAATCTCAGGGTAATCAGTTACCTCAAAATGAATGTGGTTCCACTAAAGTGGAAGGAATTGAAATTGTTCAAGAGACTACTCAAAATCCATCTGATTCACAAAGAGATGTGAATATCGATGATGACACCCCACAATTAAGGATCGATGGTGATGAAGATGTTAATGATGTTACAAATGAATTTTAAATGACAAGAGATGCTAAAACTAAAACTCATATGGATATTGATGATGCTGAGGAGGAAGATGAAGACATTGACAATGACAGCTATGGAGAAGAGTATGAAGATTGAAATTGATACAGTTAAATGTTGGTTATAATCATAACTAATATATATCTATATTAAATAGTTATTTTCAACTATCTACTAACAAAAATCATTTTTTGTTTCAGATGGACTCTGATATATTCTGTGAGTTACAGGAGCTTGACCTACCGTTGGATGAGGGATATTTCGGATCATCTGACCCTCAGCCTACTGGTGTTTCAAGGGGTACGCGAAGGGGGCGCAATCTTGCATGACTAATGATTCCTGATCCTATCCCCAAGCAACGTCCACATATTGGTTTCGATCCACACACACGGAGGTATGGTTACATGTATATTTTAGTTATCTTTCATTAATTTATTTTTATATATACTAATTTTTTTATTATTTATTCCTTTTTCACAGTTTTGCGCATGTAACTATTGGACATGGGAGTGCTATCTTGTGCAATTATTTTTCTCAGCCATGGATCACATGGGAACAGATTCATGTTGATGTGCGACATGACATGTTCCATCATTGGCTGGTATGTAAATAAATAATATTTATTTTGAAATTTATTTTATTACTAACCTGATATTATAAATTATTTTTATGGTTTATGTTATCCTATCGATGATAGCATGCGTGAAGCTATCCACGCAGCATGGCAGATTTCTATGTGTGATCGTTTCCATCAGTTTTTTCACAATTTTAGAAGTACAACCATTAAGAAAGCTGGAGTGACAGAATTTGATGAGTCGTGTAGAGATCACCGACCAGAGTACATTTCATCTCACGTTTGGGATGGATTATGTTTAAACTAGTTGGGTCACTAGTGCAGAAAATGTTTTTTACGTCACTATTTTTTACGTCGGTTATATAAAACCGACGTAAAAACCTGTGTTCGGTACACCTTTAACGTCGGTTATAAAAATAACCGACGTTATTAATCGCGCGGCTTCGTTTTTTACGTCGGTTATTTTTATAACTGACGTAAAAAACGCGGTTTTCGAAGGCCTTATTACGTCGGTTATAAAATAACCGACGTAAAAAAAGAATCCGCAGATGTTTTTGACGTCGGTTATGGAATAACCGACGTAAAAAACGCGGATTTTGAACCCTTTATAACGTCGGTTATAAAATAACCGACGTAAAAAAAGAATCGGAGGCAGGTTTTTACGTCGGTTATTGAAATAACCGGCGTTATAAATGTTTTTAAAAAAATTATCACGTCGGTTATTGAATAACCGACGTGATAACTCATTTAAAAATTTACCCAGACCCGTGGATTGTCATTCGCGAGTTTACCTTCGACAGTCGCGACTCGTCTCTCTCGCGCGTAAACCCGAATCGGCTCGTCCATTTCGTTGGTTTAGATTCGTTTTGTGATCATCGTTTCTCATATTTAATCTCCTCAGATCAATCATCTAAACTCGCAGCACTCAGGTAATCCTCCCACTCGTTCGTTTTTTTTCGCGGATAGTATATATATATGTGTTGTGATTTTTTTGTTGAAACTAGCTAAGATTCTTCGATTGCGAACCATTTTAACTCGTTTTGGCACCATAATCTTATTTATCATCCCTAGATCTATTTTTTCGACTTCCAATATTGAGTACTTTTATGATTTCACTAATTTTTCATCATTTTCTATAAATCCCCGAGAGGGTTGGGGCGTGTCCATTTGGATGGGTTTCCCTTTTACAGTTGTTACTACTTTATTCACACACAACCATGGCATAGGTGCATGGATTTGGGGTCGGGGGGTGTCCAGGGGGGTTTGCAAGGGGGTGGGTGGGTGTGGGGGGCTGTCCAAGGGTGTGGGTGGGTGTTGGGGGTGTCCAGGGGGTGTCCAAGGGGGTAGGGGGTGGGGGTGGTGTTTAGGAGGGGTGGGGGGGCTGTCCAGAGGGTTGGGGGTGTCCAGGGGGGTGTCCAAGCAGGTCGGGGGTGGGGGGTTGTGTCCAGGAGGGGTGGGGGTGCTTTCTAGAGGGGTCGGGGGCTGTCCAGAGGGGTCGGGGGTGTCCAGGGTGGTGTCCAAGGGGATGGGTGGGTGTGGGGGGCTGTCCAAGGGGGTGGCGGCCTGTCCAGAGGGGTCGGTGGGGTGTCCAGGGGGGTTTCCAAGGGGGTGGATGGGTGTGGGGGGCTGTCCAAGTGGGTGGCGGCCTCTCCAGAGGGTATTTGGGGTTGTCCGGGTGGGTGGGGGGATGTCCAGAGGGTTGGGGGATGTCCAGGGGGTGTCCAAGGGGGTAGGGGTGGGGGTGGTGTCTAGGAGGGGCGGGGGGCTGTCTAGAGGGGTCGGGGGGGTCCAGGGGGGTTTACAAGGGGGTGGGTGGGTGTGGGGGGCTGTCCAAGGGTGTGGGTGGGTGTTGGGGGGTGTCCAGGGGGGTGTCTAAGGGGGTAGGGGGTGGGTGGTGGTGTTTAGGAGGGGTGGGGGCTGTCCAGAGGGTTGGGGGTGTCCAGGGGGTGTCCAAGCAGGTCGGGGGTGGGGGGTTGTGTCCAGGAGGGGTGGGGGTGCTTTCTAGAGGGGTTGGGGGCTGTCCAGAGGGGTCGGGGGGTGTCCAGGGTGGTGTCCAAGGGGATGGGTGGGTGTGGGGGGCTGTCCAAGGGGGTGGCGGCCTGTCCAGAGGGGTCGGTGGGGTGTCCAGGGGGGTGTCCAAGGGGGTGGATGGGTGTGGGGGGTGTCCAAGGGGGTGGATGGGTGTGGGGGCTGTCCAAGTGGGTGGCGGCCTCTCCAGAGGGTATTTGGGGTTGTCCGGGTGGGTGGGGGGGCTGCCCAGAGGGTTGGGGGATGTCCAGGGGGGTGTCCAAGGGGGTGGGGGGTGGGGGGTGGTGTCCAGGAGGGGTGGGGGGCTGTCCAGAGGGGTCGGGGGGTGTCCAGGGGGGTTTACAAGGGGGTGGGTGGGTGTGGGGGGATGTCCAAGGGTGTGGGTGGGTGTTGGGGGGTGTCCAGGGGGGTGTCCAGGGGGGTAGGGGGTGGGGGTGGTGTTTAGGAGGGGTGGGGGGCTGTCCAGAGGGTTGGGGGGTGTCCAGGGGGGTGTCCAAGCAGGTCGGGGGTGGGGGGTTGTGTCCAGGAGGGGTGGGGGGCTGTCCAGAGGGGTCGGGGGGTGTCCAGGGGGGTTTACACATCGAATTGTTTTATATTTCAAAATTGTTTACATTCAAATTATGATTTTTTTCATATAAACATATATTTGTCTTGTCTAAAAAATATATATATTTTTGCTATTTGGTATAGGTAATATTGAGTCGAAGTTGGATTACGGCACATCGAATGAGCAATGAATATGAGGAAGGTGTTGATGCCTTTTTGGAATTTTCTAAACAAAATGTTCCAAGTAGTGACATTTTTTTCTGTCCATGCCTGAAATGTCTGAATATGAAGAAGTTGAAAAGTAGAGAGATAAAAGATCATCAGATTTGTCATGGTTTCAATCCGAGTTACAACCCTTGGATTTGGCATGGCGAAACTGGACAGAATGTCACTGTTGATAATGAATCGCAAGATGGTAACTCCGATGGAATTGAAGAAATGATTCGCGATATTGTAGCAGAACAAATTGAGATAGAACCGACAGTTGCACGTCTATATGGTGATGCCGAAAAACCATTATATCCTGGTTGTACAGATTTTACGGTTTTTTCGGCGGTGTTAAGATTGATTAACCTGAAGGCGAAACATGGATGGAGTGACAGAAGTTTTACAGAGCTGCTACAATTGATGAAAGACATTCTTCCAAAAGATAACGATCTTCCAAATTCACATTATAAGGCCAAAAAAATATTATGCCCGATGGGATTGGGATACAGGAAAATACATGCCTGTCCGAATGACAGCATTATATATAGGAAGGAATATGAATTTCTGAAAGAGTGTCCTAAATGTGGGACATCACGGTATAAGGTGAAAGAAAAATCACAAGCTGATGTAGAGATTACAAATCTCCCTTCAAAGGTATTTTGGTATCTTTCTATAATTCCTCGTTTCAAACGTTTATTTGCTAATTCACATGATGCAAAAAGGTTAAGATGGCATGCTGATAAGCGGGTATGTGATGGAAAAATACGTCATCCAGCTGATTGTCCACAATGGAAGAAAATTGATTCCCAGTACCCTACATTTGGAAATGAAATTAGAAATCTGAGACTAGGTTTGTGCACAGATGGAATGAATCCATACCGAACCCTCAGTAGCACACATAGTTCATGGCCTGTTTTATTGGTAATTTACAACCTCTCTCCTGAAGTTTGTATGAAGCGCAAATATGTCATGTTGAGTATCATGATCTCTGGTCCAAAGCAACCCGGCAATGATATTGATGTATACTTGTCACCGCTGATTGATGATTTGAAACTGTTATGGGCTGATGGTATTAGGGTGTATGATTCTTATAAAATGGAATATTTTCAACTGCATGCAGTGCTTCTATTCACTATAAATGACTTCCCAGCATATGGAAATTTGTCTGGATACAGTGTTAAAGGGCATAAAGCATGTCCAATTTGCGAACAACAGACGTCATATTGTCAATTGCATCATTGGAGGAAAACAGTGTACATGGGTCATCGAAAGTTTTTTCCTATGGATCACCCTTATAGAAGACTAAAAAAGGCATTCAATGGCTCACAAGAATTTGATACTACTCCAAAACCTTTATCCCCAGATTTGTATTTTGAGAGGGTGAAAAACCTTGATGTGACATTGGGAAAGACACAGAAATCTGGTAATGATAGACATATTTGGAAGAAAAGGTCAATATTTTTTGAGCTACCATATTGGAGGTATCATGAAGTCAAACATAATATTGATGTCATGCACGTGGAGAAGAATATCTGTGATTCTTTGATCGGAACATTGCTAGATATTAAAGGAAAGACAAAAGATGGGTTGAATGCAAGGTTAGACCTACTATCAATGGGAATACGTTTGGAGTTAGCTCCCACTCCTAAAGGAAGACGAACATTTCTTCCCCCGGCTTGTCATACATTATCGAAGAGGGAGAAAAGTAGCTTTTGTCAGTGTCTTCATGATATCAAAGTGCCTCAAGGTTATTCTTCAAATGTAAAAAATTTTGTCTCATTGAAAGACTTGAAGTTGATAGGTATGAAATCACATGATTGTCACGTCATAATGCAACAAATTCTACCAGTTGCACTGCGTGGAATATTGCCCATCCGTGTCAGAAAGACTATAATGAGGTTGTGTTATTTTTTCAATTCAATTTGTAACAAGGCGATTGATGTGAATGCTTTGAACATTTTGGAAAAGGATGCAATTTTTATACTTTGTCATTTGGAAATGTATTTTCCTCCAACTTTTTTTGATATGATGGTGCATTTAATGATTCATCTGGTTCGAGAAATAAAGCTTTGTGGACCTGTATATCTTCGTTGGATGTATCCTTTTGAAAGGTATATGAAAATATTAAAGGGATATGTTAAAAATCCATATCGAACTGAAGCCTCCATTATTGAAAAGTATATTTCTGAGGAGGTAGCAGAGTTTTGTACGAGCTACTTGGCTACAGCGCAACACATAGGTTTGCCTCCATCTCGCCATGAACGGGTTAATAATGAGGGAAAGGGGATTCGTGGCTTGAAATTCAAATCATTGTCAGCTGAACAAATGAAGAAGTTAGAATCATACATCTTGAATAACATAGCTGATGTTCAACCGTATATCACATTGCATATTAATGAGTTGAAACAATGTCATCCAAAGAAGAAAGAAATGTGGATTTTGAATGAGCACAACAAAACTTTTTTGCCATGGTTTAAAAAGACCTTGCTTGGTAGATCAGATGTATCAGAGACATTAAAATGGATAGTGGGTGGTCCATCTTTAAATGTGATAACATGGTCCGCTTATGACATTAATGGCTATACATTTCATACGAAAGCTCAGGACAACAGAAGTGCAGTTCAGAATAGTGGTGTATTGGTGTTTGCAGAAGCAATGCATTTTTTGAGTGCTAAGGACAGAAACCCAATTTCGGCATCAAGTGCATATTATGGAGTGATTGAAGACATATGGGAGGCCGATTACTTTAAAATTAAAGTTCCTGTTTTTAACTGTAAATGGTTTATCGGTAACAACAGTGTCAGAAACGATGAATTTGGAATGACACTTGTTAATCTGAATAGATTGGAAGACACAGCTGATTCTTTTATAATGGCAACACATGCCAAACAAATTTTCTATGTAGTAGATCAATCAGATATGCAGTGGTCTGTTGTTTTACAAGGGAAAAAACAATATGTTGGTGAGGATGAATTTGATGAAGATGCTGATTTATGTGAGATCCCTACTTCCATGGAAAGATTAACAGAACATAATGATGAGTATGTTGAAGACATGGTTTGTGCCATAAGGAACGATCACGACGAAGGAATTTGGGAAAACAATCCAACTGTACATTCCTAAAATTACAGGTAACACATGTTTATTTCTTGTTTACATTTAGTTTTTTCATATAATGTTAGATATTGTAAATTTTTTACTTATTAAAACATGTATCAAACCAAAACGATAAAACAATAAAAACCATAAAGAGGAGAAGTCCTGGGCGCACCGGCTGGCCGGTGGTGGATCACCGGTTGGCCGGTGGTCCAGAGAAAAGCTCTATCTGGTCCACCGGCCGGCCGGTAGTGAGCCAGCGGCCGGCCGGTGGCACCAGGCAGTGGGCAAGTCTACTGCCTGGGTCCTCCGGCTGGCCGGTGAGCTCACACCGGCTGACCGGTGGACTCAGTGAGTCCACTTTTCATCTTTCTTGGGCCAACTCCTTGGCAACCTTTTGCCTGTGTTTACCATGTTTATCATTGTTTAACATGCTTACCATATTACCAATGTTTACTATTATGTAATTTAGTACACTTTTCTATTTTCTGATTAAGTAGTAATACAATATTTGAATTTTTATATTTGTGAACTAATGTTTGTTTTTTTGATTTGAAGGAAAATGAAAGATCAATCAGTTGATCAGCCACATGATTCTGGAGATGAGCATATTGGTCATACATCTGGGGAGGAACATTCACATTCTCCTATTACGAAAAAGAGTTCAAAGGTTGGTAAGCGTGGGTGCACACGTTTACCAAAATTATCACTTGCCCGTAAGAAGGAGGAGAGGATAGTCGTGGAGTTTGATGATGATGATATTCCTAGAGGTCCAAATGCTAAAGATTTTAAGGGTTTTGTAGCAACTCAGGCTAAGAGCAAAGTAAGCATTCTCTATGATGATTGGAGAAGTGTGGATAAGGCGATAATTTCTCAGCTATGGGAGACCATTTTGGTAAGATCGTTTGCTATCGTTTGACTGTTCTTTAAATGTTTCTAGTATATATAATATTTTTAACCTCTTTTTTATCAGATGACATTTTATATTCCTGACACTTGAGGAGTCAGGAAGAAATGCTTATCGTTGGCTGCTAGGAGATGGAGGGATTTCAAATCAACCCTCTCATCTGATTTCATTTATGGTCATAGGAGTCGTGAGAATCCATGTCGTATATATCCTTTTATATATGAAGACACATGGAGACAATTTTTTGAAAGTAGAAGAAAAGAATCATTTTTGGTAAGGGCAATGTAAACTTTTATAAGCTTTCTTATATAAATGATCTTATTATTGTTTTGTTAATGATTACTTATTCTTAATTTACAGCAAACAAGGAAAGATCATCAAGAGATCCAATCTAAAAATGTATAACCTCATAGTTTATCTCGGGGAGTGTATGCATTATTGGAAGAACAAATGATGGCAGAAAAATTTCAAAAACTAAGAGCTGAGTCTTCAAGCTCTGGAGAGGTGGCCCCTCCATCCCCTCCATCTAGACATGAGAAATGGAAAAGAGCTCGGAAGGGAAAAAAAGGACAATATCTTTCAGAAGAATCGAGACTCGTAGTTGAGAGGATTGTAAGATATCTATTTTATTTATTTAAGTTTACTATTTTCGTCATATATTTCCAATCATTATAGAAATGTTCAATTAATTATTACAGGACTCTCTTGAGGAGCAGAGTTCACAAGGGACATTTACACCATATGGGAGGGAAGATATTTTATATGTGGCATTGGGAAAGCCCGAACATCCTGGCCGTGTAAGCGGATATCCGGCAGGTGTATCGGTAAGAAAAGTGTTGCCACGTTCCTCAACTTCTAATGTTGAGGGAGTTTATAAAAAAAATAGAATCCTTGGAGGCTGAAGTCCGTAATATTAATGCGACAATGGAGGACAAGATTAGAGCATCGGTGCAGTTTATGTTTTCAGACTTGCAAAGACAATTTCAGGGTGCAGCTCCCACTCCACCTCTCCCAGTAGCTCCCACTCCCCCACCTCAGCCTGCGGACCCCATTTTTGATCCTCCTCCTCCGCCGCAGCTACCTACTTATTGTGAGTTGTATGTTGATGATCCTCAACATCATATAGTTGCATATGGGATGGTATATTGTATAGGAGATACAGTTCATCATCAACAGTTAGAGGTAGAGAATCAGAGGGTCACTGTACAGGATATTATAGATAGATCAGCTCGGATACCATTACCTACAGATGAGGTGATGACAGTTGGACATAGTATCGGCCATTTTTTACTTTGGCCATCCAGACTTCTTCGACTCATTACCATAGAGGTATGGATGTTATATCCTTTATTTTATATTTTTATTAATGTTTTATCATTTGAAAACTAATATATTTTTCAATTAATTTTTACAGGAATACTTCAAAGGTAAAGAAATACTGTATAGACAACAACAAAGACAGATAGCTATGACATCAGATGCAGATACTAGCAGTCTTGAAAAATTGTCAAGATATTCAAATTTGTTGGTGGATCATTATGACTTTACAATGGAAGCTCATGTTTGTGGACGTGAACTAAGTGTGGGGATTATGAAAACTGATATCATGGAGTTTGTCACTGGAGATAAGTTGGGCATCAACGTGGTGCAAATTTTTATCATGTAAGTCTTAACACCTTTTCCTTGCGTTATATTTATTAAAAATGTATACTTATGTCTGCTTTGTATTAGGTATCTGTATAAAATTTGTGAGATGAATGAGCTGACAGATGTATATGGATTCGTGGACCCACAATTGATTTCCCCTGAAGCATGTGCATTGGATGAGGAACAAAGAATGCTTTATTTTGCTGATAGATTTGAAAAGAATTTAATCACATAGTGTTGGATGATTCCTTTTTGTGAGAGGTATGAAACACATCCCTCTCAAAGAGTTAATTATCTTTTAACATAAAAAACCACTAACGTTAAATTTCCTTTTATCAGGGATCATTGGATGTTAGGGGTTTTTTGCCCTAGGGAGAAAACACTTTATTGGATATGCTCTCTCCATGATGATGTGCGAGAAAGTTTTAAGAATATATTGGAAACGTAAGTTTCAATTTCACAATAGTTTTATATATTATAATGAATTTTAAATTTACCCCATTCGTATTATTTTCTAACAGGGCATGGGTCCACTTTCGAAAAAGCACAAAGAAAAGGAATTTCAAGATCAAATATGTACATGCGAAGGTAAATATCCATTTATAATTTGTACATTTTGATTTATTACATAAAAATAATATATTGAATTTACACTCATTCAAACAGAAATGTCATGAGCAACAAGGCATCATCGAATGCGGATATTACATGTTAAGATTTATGTATGAAATAATAACAACTGGGACAGTTCTGAGTTTTGACCTGGTAAGATTTCCTCTTTCTCATAATATTTCAATTTGATTTATTCATTATACACGTTGACTACTATCCTTTTCCTTTGTATCTTTTTGATGACCCTCAACCCTTTACTGCTGAAGATATCAAACACTTACAAGTGGAGTGGTCAAATTATTTTACAGGTTTGATTGACTTTTAGTTGTTTGTAATGTAAAATGTAATTTTGAATATTGTCAATGTAATTGTGTATTCCGTAGTCGTTTAGGTTGGATTTAGTTTTTTTTTTGAAGTTGACAGTGTAAGTTTTGAATGTTATATATGTGAATGTTTAATTTTTCTCTACTTCTTGTTTTGGTCTACTGTTGATGGTTTTTCTGGTCTGGATTTTGGTATGGGGGGAGAGGTTCCAAGGGGGTGGGTGGGTGTTTGGGGGGTGTCCAAGGGATATGGGAGGGGTGTCCAAGGTGTGTTTGGGGTTGTCCTAGGGGTCGGGGGGGTGTAAATGAGGGTGGGGGTATCCAAGGGGTGGGGGTGTCCAAGGGATATGGGAGGGGTGTCCAAGGTGTGTTTGGGGCTGTCCAAGGAGTCGGTTGGGTGTAAATGAGGGTGGGGGGGGCTGTCCAAGGGGTGGGGGGTGTCCAAGTGGTGAGGGGGTGTCCAAGGGATATAGGAGGGGTGTCCAAGGGGTGTTTGGGGCTGTCCAAGGGGATGGGGGGGTTTCCAAGGGGTAGGGGGGTTTCCAAGGGGTCGGGGGGTGTCCAGGGGGTGGGGGTTGTCCAAGGGGTGGGGGTGTCCAAGGGGTGGGGGGGTGTCCAAGGGATATGGGAGGGGTGTCCAAGGGGTGTTTGGGGCTGTCCTAGTGTTCGGGGGGTGTAAATGAGGGTGGGGGGCTGTCGAAGGGGTGGGGGTGTCCAAGGGGTGGGGGGTGTCCAAGGGATATGGGAGTGGTGTCCAAGGTGTCTGGGAGTTCTATCCAAGGGGCCGGTTGGGTGTAAATGAGGGTGGGGGCTGTCCAAGGGGTGGGGGTGTCCAAGGGGTGGGGGGTGTCCATGGGATATGGGAGGGGTGTCCAAGGGGTGTTTGGGGCTGTCCTAGTGTTCGAGGGGTGTAAATGAGGGTGGGGGGGCTGTCGAAGGGGTGGGTGGTGTCCAAGGGGTGGGGGGTGTCCAAGGGATATGGGAGTGGTGTCCAAGGTGTCTGGGAGTTCTGTCCAAGGGTCCGGTTGGGTGTAAATGAGGGTGGGGGCTGTCCAAGGGGTGGGGGGTGTCCAAGGGGTGGGGGTGTCCAAGGGATATGGGAGGGGTTTCCAAGGTGTGTTTGGGGCTGTCCTAGGGGTCGGGGGGTGTAAATGAGGGTGGGGGTGTCCAAGGGGTGGGGGGTGTCCAAGGGATATGGGAGGGGTGTCCAAGGTGTGTTTGGGGCTGTCCAAGGAGTCGGTTGGGTGTAAATGAGGGTGGGGGTGTCCAAGTGGTGGGGGGTGTCCAAGGGATATAGGAGGGGTGTCCAAGGGGTGTTTGGGGCTGTCCAAGGGGATGAGGGGGGGTTTCCAAGGGGTAGGGGGGGTTTCCAAGTGGTCGGGGGTGTCCAGGGGGTGGGGGGCTGTCCAAGGGGTGGGGGTGTCCAAGGGTTGTGGTGGGGCTCCAATGTGGTGGGGGAGGGCTGGCCAGGTTGTTAGGTGGGTATAGATGAGGGTGGGGTTCAGTTGGGGCTTGGGGGAGGGCTGGCATGGTTATTTTTGTTTGGTTTCTGGTTGCTTTTTGGTGAGAGCAGTGCAATTATTTTAAAAAAAAATATCGCTTTCACGTCGGTTATTGGATAACCGACGTGCTAAAACATTTCCCAGGCCTTTTTATCACGTCGGTTATTTAAAAAACCGACGTGATAATAGGCCCGGGGAAGGGTTAATCACGTCGGTTATGTCATAACCGACGTGATAAACGATATCCCAGGCGTTTTATCACGTCGGTTTAGAAAATAACCGACGTGATAACCCCCCCCCCCCCCCCCCCGCGCATATTTATCACGTCGGTTAGTAATGAACCGATGTGATAAACACCGTGATGTTAGGGATGTTACGTCGGGTTTTAAATAACCGACGTAAAAAATGTTATTTATAACGTCGTCCATATTAACGTCGCCTAAAAACCGACGTAAATAATGAAAAATAACCGACGTAAAAAATGTTTTCTGCACTAGTGGGTGGTGGATTTTAGTGGAGATATTCAGTGGTACGGAAAAATTTGGGGAGACAGGATGTGATGCATCGAGCTGGTATTCGTAAATTCAGTTCGCATAGAGAGAATCCATTTAGTATATTTTTTAAATATTTTATATAACTTTAAATATAAACAGTTAAGTTTATATTTTTTTAGGCAGTCGAGCATCCCGATATTATAGAGTTTGATGTTTATCGAAGGATGTGCAGTGATCCAGCCACTGGAGAGATTAGAGGTGATCGCCAGCGTCAGATTGTGGTTAGTATTATTTTTTCAGTTTGACAATTAACTACATATAGTATTTTCACAATTTTAATTATAAATTGGAATTGAAGGAGTCATATGAGGCTGCGACCGCTCAGACACAGGCTGAGGATCAGGACGAGACGACAGAGCACACCGGTGCTCACCATTTCAATGGGGCGGCATGGATGCAGGTGACTCAGTATGGCTTTGAGATGGGCCGAGTAGTTGGTATCAGCTCTCATTTGACTCCTAGACCTTATTATGGTACTGCTGCATGTCGTCGTCTAGCTTGAGAGGAGATCATGGAGAGACATCATCTTTTGGCTCACAATATCAGGAACATTTGCGAACTCAGGATGATCTTATAGAGACTTTGCAGAAGCAGTGTGAAGAGATAATTCGGCGGCAGCAACAGTAGGAGCAGCATCATGAGGAGCAGATGCATCGATGGTAGCAGCAGCAGCAGCATGAGGAGGAGATGAATCGATGGCAGTAGCAGCATCACGAGAAGATGGATTACATGCACCGTCTGACTCGTATTTTAGGGATGGAGTTTCCTTCACCATCTCCTTCACCTCCTCCACCTCCTCCAGAAGATGACCCCACCATTGATTTTTTTTATGTTAAAAACATTTGAATATAACATTTTAATATGAATTATTTACAATTTCTATCTTTTATATCGGTGCAAATATTACATAATTTAATTTTTTATATTTTATAATTTTTTTATATTTTTTTGTAAATATTGAGAATTTTAATATTTTTTATTTATTTATTATTTTAATAATATTAATATTATTTTATTAAATATATTTTTTAGTATAATATTTTTTTATGTTTTTTTGTTTACTAATAATAATAATAATAATAATTTATGATTTTTTTATTTTTATTTTTTTGAATATTGAGAATTTTAATATTTTTTATTTTTTTAATAAAAGTAATATTATTTTTCCATTAATCGTAATTTTATTAAATTTATTTTTTTAAAATTAATTTATTATTTTCAATGGGACCTTTTGCGATTGAACCCCGTTACAAAATAGTCTAAATAAATATTTTTAAAAAGATATTTGCGACGGGACTACATAACCATCGCAAATACTTGGTTGGGACGGGCCCATCGCAGAACGTTTTAAATATATATATATATATATATATATTGCGACAGGACGGCGGCCCGTCTCAAGAACTAGTTGCGATGGGCCCATCGCGAAAAATTTTATTTATATATAATTCATATAATCGGAGACTTATTTGTGACGGTGATGTTTCCCATCACAAATACCATTATTTGCGGCAGGCCCGTCGCAAATACGCCATTGCAAATACCAAGAATTTTAGTAGTGTTACCTCATATGTGTTTTTCATAAAACAATTTTTTTCTTTATTATCCTTTTCATCATGAGAGGATTCTGAGTCACTTTAGATGTCCTCAGAATCACTCCAAGTTTCCTTCATGGCCTTTTTATACTTTATATCCATATCATAATACTTATTCTTGTACTTTATCTTGGGACAGTAAGCCTTTACTTGTACATTTATTTTTAATTCAAAAGAGATGATTTCATTTTAGTTCTCATTCCTTTTCAACTCCTTTTTCCAATGGCCTTAGTGATCATACTTTCCCCTATAGTTGGGGTTTCTGATGAATTTATTCTTCCTAAAAAATTTCTTAAACCTTATGGTTATTCGAGCCATCTCTTCATCACTGTCTCTTGATGATTCTCATCACTGTCTCTTATTGAATGTTCATCATTGAAACTTTTAGTTTCATCTTGATATTTTTTCGTTTTCTTGGAGGTAGTAGATTTGAAAGCAACATATTTTCTTTTAGGTTAATCATCCTCTTATTTGTTTTCTTTTATTTCTTCCTCATACATCATCAAATTTAATATCATATCCATTACTGGGAACATACTGATGTCCCAGGATTATTTAATTAATACAAAAGTCCCTCTCCATCTATCTGGTAAGCATCTGAGTATTCTCGGGAATTTTTCATTGACTGTTACAGCTCTTCCAAAAGAGATCATGGTGTTCATAGTTTTATTAAAACCTGAGATGCATGTTAGAAATAGGCTCATCAAGATTCATCTTAAAATTATCATACTTAATAGTATAATTGTTAAGTCTCATTTATTTAACATTATAAGTTCCTTCATGTGAGACAGCTAAGGTGTCCCAAATTTCATAGGCAAATTTACAAGTAGATATTGTATTAAATTACTCATCCCCTCGTGCAAAAAACTATGAATTCATAGATTTTAAATTTTTTATGAGTAGATTTTGTAGCTTTACTCCATGTAGTTCTTGGAGATTCTTGTATTTCATATTTTTCTTCTATTACTGTCTAAATATCAAAACCCATATTTTCTAAGTTCATTTTCATCTTAATCTTCCATTGGGTACAATTTGTTCCATTAAAGTAAGAAGTTATGTTTTTATCAGCACCTTCCAATATATTATCCATACTAAATAAAATATTTTTAAAGAGATATAAATTTATAACTAATAGAAATTTTGAGATCTTTAAAACAGAATGAAAATGCCATTTGAAAAGATTTGAAAAATCTTTGAAATCTTTGAAAATAGTATTTAAAAAATAATCCTCTGATACCAAATGTTGGTTGTAGTAGGATACTGAAGAGGGGGGTTAATTGAGTTCTTGTAAGAATTTATGTTAAAATTTTTAATTTAAAAAATTCCCCTAAATGTAAAACTTAACAATCTAGTTAATAAAAGTAATGAATTTATAATAGTCTTATTGTTAAACTAGTTTCTGATAAGGTTGACTATTTCGTAGTTGTAACAATATGAGATATTGATAGAACTATTGAGACTAATCTAATAAGAAAAAATAGTTATAAATACTATCCAATACTGACTATCAAATTAAAATTCAGTTTTCTGAAGTACAAGTAAAAACAAAGAAAACTAAATTTGAAAACACAGCAGATATAAAACAAGAGGTTTAATCTCAAGCCGAGACTTAGTCCTCTCTACTTAGTGATCACCTTCCACCTAGAAATCAATAGATAAAGGTTTTGATCCAAAACCTATATCAATGTTTATAGAATAATACACAGACTCTCAAGGTCACAAGACCTCTACCACAGTTCTTTAGGGGGAAAAATACAACCAGGTCACAGAGATCCTCTTCCATAGTTCTTCATGGGATAAATAGGTGTAAAAAGATAATTGTGTGAGGATATCTCGTATCCTTCATTTCAGTGTAGGATACAGCTTTTGTTTTACATACATATGCACAAACTTCTCAAAAATGTAATTAAAATGTACAAAACAAATCAATGAAGATTAGATAGGGTTTAGAAGTCTCTTAGTGCTATGGAGTTCATCTCTATCCCCTTTGATGAATCAGATTTGAAGATGAAGTCATCTTTTGAAAGAAAACACTGAAAGAGATTGTCGTGGAGAACTATTTTCTATCTTCCAGGAGGGTGAAATTTTATTCTCCTTAGGTTTAGTTTAATTCTTTAGAGATTATGGAACTTTGATGGATAATAGTCCTCTAGTTCATAGTAAGGAGGATTGAAGAGTTCCTCGTGTGTTCTTCATTTGTGTATGTTTCCCACATAGGTATAATATTGTGTCATCGTGTATCTATCTATGTATGAGTAATATCCTTCATGCGCTACTATTTTTTTATACATAATCTTGCATCCCAATAATGGGCGTGTTTTATGGTAGATGATGTACCTCATACTTTTGACATCCTCATTTAACATGTCTACAAAAAAAGAATTAAATTAATCAGTCGCATTAAAACACTCAAAATATTACCATTATAATTAATATTAAAAAGTAAATTTAAACAATCCATCAGTGAGTCCTCTATTGGTATCTCTATTTTTCGGTGACTCATTGTGTCAGTATGTCATTATGTCGGCCTTTCCAGGAATCAGTGACCTTTTACATCAGTGACTCATTTTAACTATCGGTGAGTCCTTGCATCAGTAGCACCATGATTCGGTTGCACCATGTGTCAGTAGGTCCTTGCGTTGTAAGTTCCTTGCGTCGATAGGTCCGTTCGTCAATAGGTACTTGTGTTGGTAGTTCCTTTGAACTATTGATGAGACAATAAGTCGGTCGGTCTGTCGATTACACTATCGGTGACTCAGTTGAACTGATGGCATCTCATTCCTTCTATCGGTGTTAGTATATCATACTTATAAAATATTTCTCCTTGGACTTTCTTACAACATCAATATTACCAAAATGTGTTAAACTTATATGTGATCACTGAAAATCATAATTCACATATTAAAACTTAAATAAACATGACTGAAATGACTAGACATAATTAATTGGATTTGATATGATTTGTGATTAATAAAACCAGTAATACTATAGAGGGTGTTCAATAGTCTCATATGGGCCAATAGAAATTATTTTTTAACATAAATATTAACCATGTTTTAATTTTTACAAAAAATGTTTAAAATTTATATTCTTGTTATTTTCTAAGAAATGAACTTTTTATTGAAAATGTAAAAGGAATATTTATTTTAATATATATGGAATGAATATAATTTCCTAACATCATGAATGTAAAATTATTTTAGTATTCATTTATAATATTTTATGATTCTTTTCAAATAATATCATTTTCTTGATATTCCAGAAAATTTAGTTTTTAAAAGTGAATTTTTAACAGAAAATAGTATTTTCCTCTAGAATGTCTTTAATCATATTTTTATAGTATTTATATTCATCATAAATAAAAATAATTTATTTTATTTATTATCTACCAGGGATATGTTGTAATGATACCAATTTTATTCATTCTATGAATTTTTTATGACCAGTTTTATTGGTGAAAGTACTTACATTCTATATGTAAGTACTTTCAATATGGATAATTATTTTGTTTTAAGACATATTGATAAAGTTTTATTATCTTTTCATATGATAAATTCATTGGATGTATTAATTTTAAGTTGGGGATAGGTGATATATATATCAATTTGATGTATCGGTATATTTCATGGGACAAACTAGTTTGTGTATTTAGTGTATACCTTGACCATTGATTTATGATGTCTTGTCATGAGGAATTGATAGTATGTTTATCATGTATTACAGTAAGACTTCAATGGTAATTTTATGTTGTCTGTCATTATTCATTCCAATCTTTATGAAATTGTTTATTAATTTCCATGTGATTATTTAAATAGTTTTGATATCCATTGATATGTTTCGAGATCATGTTAATATTTATTTGGAATTATTTGATCATCATTTATTTCCTTCATATTATTCTTCGTGATCATGTTATTGATAAAATGGAATTTTTTTCACTTATTTACCTTTCCATATTTATTTTACCTTATTTACTCATGATATCTTATAATGTATGTAACAATTAATGAGCATTTGAGATCACCCTTATTTTTTTACCTTCCTCGTGATATTAAGAAAGGATATATGTAATATTCAATGATGAAGGATATTTAAATTCACTATGATTTTATATTTTATTTCTAGTATAAAATGGGAATCAAGTTTTTTTTGGTTTAATAATACTACTAAACTATTCAGTCCTTTGGGATGTGATATCTTGAATCTTGTTCCAATGTAATAAAGTAACCACCCACTCTAGGATACTGGGGTTGGGTTGTTTCAATTTGTATCTGAGGAATTTTAGTATAAACCATGGGAACTAGAATTAGAAAAACATATATTAAGGAACACATCCATATGAAAAACTATGAGTATCTGTATAATTATATAATAACATCATAAATTTTTTATTGAGTTAGAGATTATTTGGTTTTCCTAACAAAACAGATATGTTTAGATACTACTAGTGCATGTATTTTTGGTACAAATTCATCTAGGGGTAATAAACATAAAAATATTTGTCCATGTATATATTAGAAAAAAATTCTGGTTTATAGTGATTGGCCTCTTACTATACACCTAGTTTGATACTCTCGGGGGATATGCTTGGGTTAATTCAAATTTTCTTTATGAACCACTACAGTGAGTGGGAAAATGGAACCTATTAAAAATAATCATATACCATAATGATATGGGATAAACGTAGAGCATATTGAGTTTATAATTCTAAGGTTAATCTAAATTTAAAGGCATAGATATTGATTTTAAGTTTTTATGTCAGGTGATTTTAACTTGATTAAAGATATTTTGGGAGACATTCATTGGAATATAACCCTTTGGTTTCATATATGTTTTAGTTACATGGTTATTTGTTGAATAAAATACTATAACGACCCATCCGATAGGGCCCTGTGCCATGACTACCCCAAGCTCATCTCTAATAGGTCGGGGGATGCTAACTAGTAATGAGTAGGCATATCCCATAAATGGGAGTCTTTAGCCTAATGTACCAGCACACATGAACACATTTCCAATTCACAAAATACTAAAATGTAAAACAAATAAAATAATTCATGCATACATCTAATATCCCACAACATAGTATGAAAGTGAAGGTATTGGAAAGTAAATAGGGACAAAAACAATCCAACCACAAAGAGTATTTACAGAAGTCTAACTAAAATTATAAAGAGTCCAACCTCTTCTAAGGGAGAGGACTACGTCAAAGGTATACTCTAAGAAGAAACCTTGGTCTTCCGAGCTCCATCTATGATCCACCTGCTCCTATTCCTCCAAGGAATCTATAAAAAGGTCTTTCATCTTCACAAGATGTGAAACGTCTGGGAAAATGTTGTGTATGAGTGAGTATAACAATACTCAGTATGACACCCCAAAAACACTAAACACAAATCAACAAGCATATTCAGCTAATAAAAGATATAAAATTTTATAATAGATATAATAACTTTATAAAAAAAATAGATATACTCAAGAGAGACACCACACCATCAGGTGGCCATAACCAACTGGCAGCTATAGAAATATGCTCGAAGTACACTCGTTTCGGGAGAACTCACTCCTCGATCCATGATATCATCGGAGACACTCAACAAAGAGGTGTAGCTTATTTGGTGCCCTCTTAAAGATCATGCAATGGTCAAGGAAGATTCGGATTCATAGATAGGGGATCACACTCAAAACTGTTGGGGGACACTATGAACCCAATCTCAATAAACCCACTATGTAGGGGATCATATGACAACGATTCCAAAAACCCTATCGATGCGGCCTGCAAGATGGGGATCAACTGCTTACTCAGGGAGGTCATTCCAATTTACAAACTCCACTATGGGTGATAGAGGATTTCACTCCAATCTCACTGAGGGATACCATACTCTATCTGATACTCGTCCTCTAGAGGGGATTACAATCCAGAAATTTGGATGTAATGCCGCACTACACCCTATAGGAAAGGGCTAAGGGAACACACCCAACCTATACTTGTCCAAACTAAAAAACCCAATAATTGTTCTCAAATATAACTTTTCAATGTTAGGGTCCCAACACCACTGATGTATCATTGATTGGATTCCCCATTTAAAATTAATTATTACTTGAAAATTTAAGAGGTCACTTTTCTTATGGACCAACTACGGCAGTCGATCCACCTACTACATTGACCAAACTCTATGGTTGACCACCTGCAGTCTAGCCATGTGGCAGCTACACCCATAGAAGCTGAAGTTGTCACATCTCAAAGTCGTCCTCCACAGTCACTTGTTCCATGTGTTCTCTTCTCCCCCAACATCTCCACCTATCACACACCTTGTGGTCTACCTCCCGCCCGATCGAATACACCACATGGTCGACTGCAATTGGTCTCTTCCTCGGGTGCCCCATATCCAACTCAGGTTTGGCTCGGCCAACCGGCCTCACCGAACCCTCCGTCCCAACCTGGATCACCTAGACCAACCAGCTTTCCATCCACTTTTTCATCTTCTACCATCACTGCTATGTCTACATCTTCTGTTCACGGCCCCCCACATGCACTTCGCCACCATCGGCCCAAGGTCTTCACTGCTGCATGTCGGTGGTCCCTTTTTTGACCACTACACCCCCCTTGAGTTCTAGAAAATCAAAACGACTTTAAATATGAGATCCTTGGGTCTCGATGTACATATATCTAGCCTTGGTTTTCAGTTCACCTCAAATACGAGGGTCTAATTAAGTTCAGAACTACCCAGCAATGTCGATCCAGTGACCATGGGGTTCTAATAGTGAAGAACATGAAGAATTCGGGGGAGGAAATCCATAGATGACAAAGGTGAGGAATGAATCTCGACCGTTGTTTGTTTGGTCTCAATTAAATACTGTAGAAGTATAATCGAAGAAGGAAAGAATAAATGAATAGGTCCCATAAAATCTATCCAATTAAAATCTACCAAACTGGTATGAATTAATTCTAGTTTGTTTAATTGACCCTTATTCATCCAAGATTAAGAAAAGGATAGAAATCACAAGCTAAAATATCCAACCTCGAGTTTTTATCAATCGTTGATGAAGAATGGTTATTCAGTTGTGTCGTTCATCAATCCTTGATCTCCCATCATTCATTGGGAAGGATTATCTATATCTCCCTCCAATGTCCCTCCATATGATTCTAGGGTTATCCATCTATCCTTGGAATTCTCACAAAAAAATATTTTTAAATATTGTCCAAAAAAATAATTTTTTTATTAAATTATTCTATTTATTTTACATCTGTGACATCTTTTTCACAAAAAACTTCTGTC
Organism: Viscum album; assembly: GCA_963277665.1. Classification (NCBI taxonomy): domain Eukaryota; kingdom Viridiplantae; phylum Streptophyta; class Magnoliopsida; order Santalales; family Viscaceae; genus Viscum; species Viscum album. The sequence continues at coordinate 1,725,239,275 of OY728120.1, forward strand.
GACTAATGTTAAGTCATTCCAAGGGTAAATCCACCTTTCTAAACTTAAAGGTGACCTCAGATTTCTAATTCATCCACCCATTCCACTTTTTCAAAAAAACATTGTGCACATGTTATTAAATATTTTAATATTTTCAAACACTTGTTCCAGACACACCAGGCCATGAAATTGAAAACCATCTCAGTGCCTATTGTCAAAATCAATCCATATTATTTCAAAAAATAATACATGGAAATATATTCAACCTTACATTCTCACCACCTTATCGATTTACATCCCTGAAGATCCAAAAATGGGCTAATCAAACAGATGGTGGTACTATGCATGAATTTGAACTTCCCGCTCTCATTTTTTCTCTTAGAAGTTATTGTGTTTTAACTAGACCTGAACAAAATGAATAAATCACCCATGAAGGATCCTCTCTTGTCGATCCATAATATCTATTGTGAGCTTAGTAAAAGTATCTCCATCCTTGATGTATAGCTCTCCCCAGTCAATGGCGTGCGATGGTCCATACAAGTACCACCTTAGCTACGACACGTGGAAGTTTTCATGTACCTAATATATTTACAATGGTAGATCCAAGAAGTACACCATCGTTTTAAGTTTATGAGGTATCAAGAAATGGTCAATGAACCTTGGATATATCTTGTTGCCCCAAGAAAATCTCCACAATCCCCATCTAGGTGAAACCCGAAGAAACACATGGTATCCTTCCTTGAACTCCAATGGACTCTATCTCCTATCCTAATAAGACTTCTAATGGCTCTATACATTCTTCATCAACTCCTGGATGATCTGAAACTTCTCTATAATAACTTACACCAACTTTGGTACAATGAGTGTTGACTCTCCTGGGTCATTCCTACAATGTGGTAACCTACAGGGTCACCCATAAAAATCCTTGAATGGTTCCATACTAATGGTAGAGTGGTAATTGTTGTTCTAATGATACTTCAGTAGTGGTAGGTGATCCTCCCAACATCTACCAAAGTCTAGCATGCAAGCTTGTAGCATGTCCCTCAGAACCTAAATGGTCTGCTCAGTCTAGCCATCTGTGTGGGGGTGAAACATGTGATCAAGCATAAATGGGTCCCCAATTCCTACATTAATCCCTTGTAAAACCAGGATTTAAATTGTGAATTATGATCAGAATCAATCATCGATGGAAATACATGGAGTCGAACTATCACCTACACGTAGAGGCGTCCAAATATATCTAAAAAACTCTTCTATTTGATATATAGGATGTGGGATTACTTGGTGAGTTATTAAATGATCACCCAGATGGAATCGTGTCCCCTAGATGTACATGGTAAACATATTACAAATTCCACCAATATTCCATCCCACTTCCATTCTGGAACCTCAAGGGTTTAAGCTAAACCCACTAGAACCCGGTGATCAGCCTTAACTTACAAACAAGACATCAAAAAACAAACTCAAGAACTCCTTTATTCAACCCTGGCCACCAAAAATGACGTCAGAGGTCTCGGTACATCTTCTCTACACCTAGATGCACTGCCAAATAGGATGTATAATACTCCTTTAAAACCTCATCCTACAACACCACTGGTACTTGCACCCTCTGAAAAGAATGATGTGCTCACCACCTTTTGAGTATCCAATAGAAGAATTCCCTATGGATATCTGATTAGGTAGGGTCTCCTAGTTGGTATCCCCATGATATGCCTCCCTAAATCGCTATAAGAGTGGAGGGGTAACAACCATCAACTGGAGGTAAGCTGTTCCATCTCCATCAACTGGAGGTAAGCTGGTCCTTTCTAAAAGGCATAGTCCTGGAGGATATCTAGCCATCACCTATGTCTCAAGTTCAATTCCTTATAAGAGTTGATATACTTGATACTCTTGTGATCAGAGTCAATGATAAATCATTTTCCCATCAGGTAGTGTTTCCACATCTACAATGCAAATAATACCATTGCTAACCCAAGAGCATGGGTCATATAGTTCTTCTCACATGGTCTCAACTAGAATGAACCATAGGAAATCACTTCTTGCCTCTATATCAGGGCACAACCAAGACATGCCCCTAATGCATCTCATAACACAACGTACTCAATGCCTTCCTCTGGTAACTTTTGGATGGGAGTGATAGTCAACCTCTGTCTCAGCTCATAAAATAACTATTGGCCATTTTCTATCTAGAAGAAAGGATTCCCCTTTCATTTCAAAGATATCAAGGCTGATTCGACTCTATAGAATCCTGGTAAAAACCTATAATAGTAAAATTCCAGACAAATGAAACTTTGTACCTTGGTAATGCTCTTGGGTGGCTCCCAATCAAGCACTTCTTTAACCTTCACTGGATCCACTATAACTCAAACCTCTAAGATGACGTCTACAAGAAAAAGGACTTATTTAATCTAAAACTATAACTTTGAGAGCTTCCAATAAATTTGGTTCTCTTAGTGTGTGTCTAGGACCATCCTCAAGTGTCTCGCATGCTCCTCCTCGGATGCTGAATACACTAAAATGTCTTATATGAAAACCACCATGAACTGTTCTAAGTAAGGAAAAAAGTCCAGTTCATGAGTCCCATGAACACTTTTGAGGCATTCTATATGAAAAATGGAATCAATAATAAATCATAATAAATATAGACACATCTGAAATCCATCTTAGGTATATCCTCATCTTGTAATCATGGTTGGTGATATCCTGATCTGAGGTCTTTCTTCGAGAAACATTGTGCTCCTTTCAATTGATAAAATACGTCGTAAAACCATGGTAGTGGGTAATTAATCTTCAAAATCACATATTTTATGTTCCATGAAACCCCACATAACCACAAGCTCCCATATTCATTCCTTGAAAACAAAAATGGGGATGCCCATGGTGAAACACTGGGTCTAATGAAGCCCTTCCTCTACAAGTCCTCCAACTATATCCTAAGATCACGATGCTCTATGGGAGCCATCTAATATGTAGGTGTAGATATTGTTGTCGTACTGGGGTTTAGATAAATGAATAATTCCATACCTTTATGGGGAGGTAGACCTAGAACATCCTTAGGAAAGACTTCATCATACTGAGTCACCACTGTAGGAAACTGAGGACTCATACAATCTATTAAACTGATGGTGAGGCTATCTAGCTAATGAGTAATTTGTTGCACCCTCCTATGCATGAGTCCATCCTTTGATTCCTATGTTTCCATTTCAATAAAAAAAGGAAAACATGGTTCCATCATGGTGGACACACCACACTCTTCACATAAAACATTCAATATGAGCCTGAACTGTTGATAATCATTCCATACCAAGAATAACATCTTGAGGCCTCAATGCCTATACAAAGAGATGCCAACTAAAACTCTCACCTAAAAGAGTCAGTTCACACCATTGGTACTAGTTTTTGATCTTTGAGTCTCCTCTAGTAGGAGTCTCTTATTGTAGGAGTCGAGTCAATGGTTCAAACATAATCTTCAAGTCCCGAACAAGATTCATGGAAAGAAAATAATGACTAGCACTTTTGTCTATCAAAACAACATCTAAGGTGGAAAATACATAGATAGTACCTTGTATCGTCCCTGAAGTCTTGTATTCCCAATCCTCTATAGCCTATATCTTTCCTCTTACCTACCCACCAGCTCTCTGATCTTGGTGGGGACCACTTGGTGGTGGTGGTGGTTATAACATGTCGAAATGTCAACCACCTCATAGTGTTATCCGAACTCCTCTTCCACACCCACCACCCTAATAACCACCCAAATTTTATCTCGGACACTTTATCAGTGGTCCCTTAATCATCTCCCGATCAATTGTGTGATGAGTCGTAAAATCTCATGATAGATGTCCCCGACCACTGCATGAGTAACATCGTCTGTCCCTTGGCTAATTTGAGCCACCCTGGGAGCCATGTAACATTGAACCTGAGTCCTAGGATCCCTTCCTAAATCACCTGACTCTCTTAGATCATTGTGACTATCATTGGATAGATACTATCATGGTCTCAGCTACCCGGTTCCCATCGTTATCTCCCACTATCGGTGTCTTCTCTACTAGAAAACTCTCCACTAGATGGTATTTCTTATGTACCCTAGAATAAGTAGAAATTTTAAGGGAGACCACTAATGCCATGATATCTAGTAATAATCCCTTATCGAAGGTCTGAGGCCTAAATAACTGGTCTTGTACAATGTCCAAGGAGTAGCATGAAAGATCGGTAAAATTCACTGAATACTCCACCACAGTCATACTACTCTGTTTCAGATGTAAAATCTCCTATATGAATATAGATCACAACATGGATGGACAGGACTCCTCTCTAAAGAGACACATGAATTTTTTCTAGGATAGAGTTTTCTTTCCATGTGACAGAGTCACCAAGATCCACCATCGCCTCATAGAGCAATGAAGAAGACTTGGGGAAAGGACTTCCAACTGGTTGGAAGGAATCAACACAAGGAATAATACATGGGTTACTGCCTATATCTTATACTTATCCACCTAGGGGTATGGATCACCCTAAAAATTGGTAGGTCACTACCTCTAAAACTCGTGCAATTCACTTATCCTGCGTGCATCCTCATCTGGAAATGCTGGTAGTATTTTTTGCTCAAAGGGTGATGGTATAGCTGGTAAACTACATGGAGGTTATATCTCTGGTATAGACACATGTACCAGTGCCTATTCACATATCAGATCATCATCATGATCATTCGGTGGAAACATGTCTAGTTGTCTATGTGGATGCATCCTGAAAAAAAAACAAGATGTACCATGTCCTATATAGTATATCTAGGGTGGTGACTCAAGAAGGAAATGTAAGACAAAACCATTCCTATATTATGCATGTACCATTGTTTTTCCTTGAAGCAAGTTGTTTCATGTATCAAGTCAAAAAGTAGGTAATCAGAGTCTTGGTGTATGGATATGTTAGCCGCTACACCAACACTATATTCCCTGACCTAAAATCCAAACTCAAAACACCTAACACCATTTCCCCAAACCAATCTCCCAAACTCTCAATCCAAAATTATAATCGGTCACCTCTTATGCCACTCTGTCAGGACCCATCCGAAAGGGTCCCATGTCATGACTACCCAAAACTCACATCCAATGGACAAGGGGGTGGTGACTATCACCAAGTAGGAATATCCCATAAATGGGGGGAATTAGCTTAAAGTACTTTCACACACTCACACATATCCAAGACACACAATGCTGAAATGTATAACAATTGAAATAATTATTGCATATATCTAAGATCCCACAATAGAGTAGAATAGTGAAAGTAATGGAAAGTAATTAGGGCTAAAAACAAACCCACCATAAAGAGTATATAAAAAAAGTATACATAAAACTGTAAATAGTTCATCCTACTCCAAGGGAGAGGACTAAATAAAAGGTATTCTCCCAGAAAGAACCTCTATCTTCCCAGATCCAACTTTTCTCCACATTCTCCTAGTCCTCCTAGTACTCCACTTAAAGGTCTCTCATCTGAACAAGACCTAAAATGTCTGGGAAAATCCCATGTAGGGGTGAGTATAATAATACTCAGAAGGACACCACGAAAAAATATAAACATGAATCAACAAGCATAGTCATCACATACATGATATAAAATTGTATAATAGATACTAGAAGTATATAAAAATTTAGATATACATAGAAGAGACACCATTCTATCAGAAAATCATAACCAAATTCCAGCTATAGAAAACTGCTCGAAGCACACTTATTCTTGGAGAACCCACTCCTTGATCCATGATTTCATCAAATACACTCAACAAATAGGTCAATATCATTTGGGTAATATCCAAAGTGAATTAATTTGTTACGTAATGATATGATACACATAGATTTGATCATGCCCAGAACCACTAGGGGACACCACGAAGACAATCTATATTAACCCGCTATGTAGAGGATCATATGACAATGATTCCATAGACCCTAACAATGCGGCCCACAAGATGGAGGATCAATATCTTGATAAGTGAGTTTATTCCAATTCCACAGACTCCACTAGGGGTGATAGAGGATTGTGATCTAGTATCACAGAGTGATACCATACTCAATATAAGACTCGGGCTCTAGTGGGGATTATAATCTAGTGATGTGGATGTAATGTAACATTGTACCCTAGAGGAAAGGAATAAGGGAACGAAGTCAACCTATACTGGTGAAAAATAAATAAATAAAATCACCATTGGTCTTAAAATTACTTTCTCAGCATTATGGTCCCAACACCATAGACAAATCTTCAATTGGACGCTCTATTTAAGAGTTATGACCATTTGAAAATTAGAGTGGTCACTATGATTGTGTACTAACCACCGTAGTCGATCCACTTACCGCATCGACCTATCACCACTGTCGATCTCCCATTGTCTGACCACGCAGTCATTGTACCCACAGAATCCCAAGATGTTGTTTCTCTTAGTATAATGATGTGGTCAATCACACCGCATTGTAGTTGTGCCCGTAGCAGCTCCACCTACCACACACCTCGAGGTTGATTGCATGCATGGTCGATCACACCTTTTTAGAACCTCGTAGTCGACCGAACCACATGGTTGACCACACCACGTAGTTTAATGGACCATATGGTCAACCACCAAGGTTTACTACTACCATTCTCCACCCTATTTTCCCCAGATCTGACCCGGGTCCAGCCCACCCCACCAACCTGACCTGGCCCACCGGGACTGGCACACTCAAAACCCACTACTTCCTTCACGCGCTCTGTCACCGTGCAATGCCACCAGCTATTGGTTTCTACCATTGGGCCCCAGTGGTCCCTTCCATGAACCATTGTTCCTCCTTTGATGATAAAAATCAAAAAATCAAAGATCCAAACTCCTTGGGTCCTGGTCGATATAGATCCAGCCTCAGTAGTTGATTCAACTCAAATTTAGGGGTCCAGTCGAGTTCAGAACCACCAGGAAACATCAACCCAGGAACCATGGGGTTCCAATGGTGATGAATTCTAAGAAGGGTGTAGGAAATCAATAAACCACAAAAGTGATGAATAAAACTCTTTTTTTTCATTTGTCCCCAATTTTTTATCATAGAAGGATAATCGAAGGGGGAAAAATCAACAAACAGAATTTATAAAATCTATCCAATTGAAATCTACTAATGATGTGAAGATCAATTTTTGTTCATTGAAATGATCTTCATTTTTATGGGATTAATAAAGGGATGAAAATCAAAAGATAAAAAATCCAACCTCAATTTTATATCAATCACTGATGAAGAATAGTTGTTGTGTCGTCATCATTCATCGATCCTTGATCCATCATCATTCGTCAAAAAGGATTCTCCAGATCTCCCTCTATAGGATATCTCGAGGATTATAGGGTTATACTGCTAACCCTATAATTCTAACAAAACAATATTTTTAAATATTTCCCATTAATAATAATTTTATTATGAAATTATTTTATTCCTTCTATATCCACGATAAAATTTTCACAAATGACCTGCACTGACTAATGTTAAGTCACTCTTTGGGTAAATTTTCCATTTTGAACTCAATGGTTCCCTCATATTTCTAATCTGGGCACTAATTTAGGAGTTATTACAAATTTCCAGGAAAACTGTGCATGCGTGTTATTAAATATTTTAATATTTTTCAAACATTTTTTTCCAGGAACACATGGTCTCAAAATCACACGTCGTCTCAGCACCCGGTCTCAAAATCAATCCATATAATATCCAAAAATAATACATTGAAAAATCTGATAGGTTACTCAAACCCATTCAAAACTTATGAAACTAAAATTTTGAGAGAAAAGAGAATCCCATATTATAAAATAAAAATGTGAAACAATCTATATTTTATAAATCAATAAAAATATATATATAAACAATATCAGTATTAATAAAATAAATCAATAATAAGTAAAGTAAGAGTTACCTTAGGTTGATACCCATATAATAAGCTAACTAAAATAATATGAAATCACCACTAACTCGTCTCAAATGACATGATCCTTTACAAAATATATGCCTCTGACACACTGATAGATTTGATGTATAAATATATCTACCATTGAATAAATATAACAAAAATGAAACATTAATTTTTACCCATGGTCATAAAAAATCTATGTTGTGTACAAAAGTGGGGTGTGATTCCAATAACCTTGTAGGATTCCTCTAATTTTCTCAATACCCTGAGTCCTCGTGATAATTTTTATATTCCTATTGTTTTTTTAAGATAGAAAATGGTTGATAAATGGATATCACCCACCAAAAATAAAAATACATGTATATGTATAAAATTCATGTATGTGTTCTATCAAGTCCTAAAAAATCACATTAAACACTTAACTAATAGTTTCCAACTCAATATATGACTCACTTTATGGTAATCAATGTCTAATATACCCTCATAAACCAGTTTGTTATACCACATAATCAATCTCATCTCATATAACACAATCCCAAAGAATTTTCACCCATATCCACAAAGTCTCACTCATCAAAGTTCCACCCAAAACAGTATACATCTCATGTCCAATAAATTATAAAATCAGTAAATATCATGGTAAATTATGATTATCTCTAGAAACATAAAAATATATAATCAAAGTGGCCTTAACCATCTATGAAAACCATTAGACAACAATATAAATAATAATGGTATTCAATGTGTGATGAAAGTCTCTAATATTAAATAAAATATAATTACTTGATAAAATAAAGTAGGAAATTAAAAATGGGTCAAAAATAAATGAAATGAAAATTTAATTACTTGTGATTGTCCCTATCACATCCTATCATTTGTCAATAAAGCTATCTTCTAGGCTACCCTTAGATAACCTATGGCTCTATAACGTATATCAAAAGACTCCCTGAGGTTTTTCTATAAAAATGAAGTAGTATATAAATATTTATATATAATAATTCATCAAATTTTTTATCACAAATTCATAAATATATGTTTATTTTAGATCCAACTTTTTACCATGGGTGTATCCCAAAAAATTAATAATATATCTATATAGAGTAAGGATATATATATAAACCAAGTACCATATACCGTCCCACCTATAGTATTTTCTATCATTTCATGATGTTTAGATACCCATGGTGAAGATAATAACTTATTATACTATAAAACTCAACTGGGAGAAAAATTAGAACACATAATATTTAAAATAAAAGTAGTCAAAATACTCAACCAAATATTGATTTCTGATTTCATCCTATAAAACACCATTCATAGAGGTTTTATCTTAATAAAATGGTTAATCCTAAAGGCATTCTTATTATAAAATCTATGTTCCTATAAACACTATCTCACAATCATAAAAAAAATTACAAGGGAGGGAAACCTACTCCAATATTATCTATTAATCCCCTTCCACAAAGAGGATCCTCACAACTAGGGACTATATCCATAATGATAGACTTAGATATCAAGTGAAACATTACACATACTACTTTACATTTCAACTATTTTGTTTAATCGTGAGGTAACTCTTATAAGTAACCAAGGAGTACAAAAACACATTAGGAGTTTTAAAAAACTAGAAGGCCAAAGGTGAACTCTCATAGAATCTCTCAAATCCATCTGATAGTCATCATAAGACCTGATGTAATGTACTGGCCCAAGATCCACACACTGGTTCCCCAATCCATTCATTTTCACAACCTCAAGTGCACCTCCCCATACGCTATAGGCTGCCAACTCACAACGAGGGTCTAATATCGATAATGGGGACACTACACGCTCTTTATCAAACCATCAAAATGGTAGAAAATAAATAAAAAATAAGCAAATTATATAACCAATAACCAAAACAAACCATTATCACATGATGAACAAAATTTGAAATACAATATCGAAAACTAAACATCAGATATGTAATTCCAAATACGTTTTAAGTGTCAATATGAAAAACCCAAATTAAATAGACATTAAAAATCCCCAATCGGGTCCCAAATCCCATCCAATTCCCTCATCCATGATCCATCCCAACTAATCCATCTAATATATAAATATTTCCCTTATCATATCCTATAAACATGAACTCTACTCAGGTACTGATCAGGAAGCCCGAGTAGGGTTTGAGTAAAAATTAGTAGGCCACCAACAACAACATCTAAAACTGTATCTAGTTAATAACAATGTATGTAGTAGTGTAATGAATAAATTAAAATTCAAAAGGTAAAAATTTATCACACTTAATTATACATTATTTAACCACATAAACTCTATGGTCCTGGAGGACACCCGAACTCTCGTTAGCTTCTTTTTCCCATGCCAGAGAATGAACCCTATGACAAGGTAATTTAAAATTCATTATAACACTTGGGATTTAATTATAAATTTTATAGTATATCACATAATGGGAAGTTTCAACCATAGTCCAAATCCAATCTCATGGGTATAGAACGACGTATCTAACACTCTGTGGGTTTTTGGATCCTCTGTCCTTATCCCACACCTCAATGTCACAAGGGTATTTAGAGCCTCATTACATGTCCAAACTCACTATATCATATGGGTATTTGGAGCCTCAATCTCTATCCCAGAAACATTTATCGCATAAGGGTATTTGGATAATCATTCCCTATCCCACACTTATCTATCACATATGTATATTTGGAGCCTTAGTCCCTTTCCAACACTCTTTTATCACATATGGTTATTTGGATCCACAATCTCTTTCCTGCACTCGTATATCAATAAAACACTCATATATCACATCATTCAAGTTAAATCAGCATTGAACCTTTTTATCCCCATTTCCCAGCGTGGTATACCATTATAATTTATCACAAAAACATGTTTACTCAATTTATTCACATGGAATAAAATTAACAATTCACCACTAAATAAATATGAATTATTTTAATCATAAACACATTAGCCAATTTAAGTCAAGTAAAGAATATCACCATTATCATTATTAATTAATTCATAATCACATTAATTAACCTATTAAAAAATCTCAATTTCTCATAGATTCCATAATCAATACATTACATTAATCAATTAACTGATTAATTATTTCAACTCAAAAATACCAACCACTCATCTCTTACAAAATCAAATAATTATATTAATTAATTCTCCAATTAATTAATCCAATTCAATCAATTAAAACTATTCGGGAATTAACCCATTTTATTATCACATGGAAATTTAATTTAATCAATTCCCTAATTCAATAAATTAATTAAAAACATAATTTATTCAATTAAAGATTAAATTTTCAATAATTACAATTGAAATTACAAAATATATACATGAAATTTGACTTCAAGACTATGAGAATTGAATTTAGAGAACCTACCACTATATTGATGATGAATGCTTGCCAACGAAAATTATCAATTGAAGTGGAACAACCAATATCATGACAAATAATGAGATCAAGATCCAAAACCAAGATCCAATATCAAAAGGATTAGATCCATATAAACCAATATATATATCCACAACCAATGGAGGAAATCATCCCAAAAAAGGATGAGTGAAATATGGGAGAGAGATGAGAAACTAATCGAGATGAGAAACTCTTACCTAGAGAGGTGAAAATCTTTGATATGGGGTTCGATTCTCTAGGAAAGGAGGTTGGAATTCCATGGAATCCATCTTGATACCTCTAAAAAGATATAAATTGGTTTAGTATTGAGTTACATAGTTTTGGAATATTGGACGGGGGTTTGGGAAATTTTTAATGAAGTTTCATGGGATTAAATTTATGTACACACAATTTCCTATAAAAGGAGCATGGTTTACCCTAACTATGTTCCTAACAACATGACTCCTTCAGGGGGTGTATGGTTACTATTATAAGGTGACGGAGTTTGAAAAAATCATTCACCAACCATGAAATCACCCTCTACCTACAGTTGTGCAGTTTTCTAGGGAAGGGGCCATGTTTTGGGAAAACATTCTGCCAACCGTACACTGTCGAAAACCCTTAAAAACATCTTAATTACACCCAGACACACCCATGGTAAAAACAAAACTAGATATACTCAAAAACATTAATAATATTACCTATATAAAATCTTGATACATCTCTAGAAATGGTCATGATCTTACAATATTCCCACTTTATAAGACATCATCTTCAATTTATACTCCCAAGCATCTCTATGATTTGTGGTAAAAATATCGGGTCGCTGATCCAACATATATACTTCTATATTCCGTGTTTCCTCATTAACATTCCAAGTTTTCCATAATATATTAACTATTAATATGGTCTTTACCTACAACTCTTTCTCACTTTGATTCAACACATGTATCAGATGCTCCTCAGAGAATGCATCAATATCAAGCTCCATATCATCCACATCGATCATATGATAAGGGTATGGGTAATACCAATTATGTTTTGATTCATTAATAACATCATGAATAGAACTATACCTCTGTGGAAGGGTCAATTGGTACCCCACCATCCGGATTCTCACTATAACCCCAAACAGTCTAACAAACCTAGGCACCAATAAGCCCTGTATATGAATTCAACAGTGACAAAATAGTTGAGAACCAAAGGAACACTTGAACACCCACTATAAACTGAATGGGTTGATTAATTCTATCATTATACAACTTCCACCTACTCTAAGCTGTATTCATATGATTTTGAATCATCTGAAGCTGCTCTATTATCTCCTATATGAGACTTGGTCCAAACAACTCTAACCCACATGCCTCTATCCAATATAGATGTGATATTAATTGTTGACCATAAGGTGAAACAATTTTAATTCAACACTATGGGAATTTAATTTAGAGAATCTACCTCAAGATTGATGATGAACTCTCACCAACAGAAATCCCCAATTGAAGCGGAACAAAAAAGATCACAATGAAGAATGAGATCTAGATATGAAACCTAGGTCAAAGATAAATATATTATATCCATAAAAAAATTAGATCTATATCCACTTCCAATGGATTATAACAACCTTTCAAAGGATGATAGAATGATGGTAGAGGGATGGGAAACTAATCAGGACAAGAAACTCTTATTGATAGTGGTATATATCTTTAATCTGGGATTCGATTCACCAAGAACAGTGGTTGAATGCCTTAGAATCCTTCTAGGAACCTCCAAAATGATATAAATTGTCTTAGGTTAAATTTAGGGTGGTAAGGGATATAATATGGGGTTTCGTAAATTTTTAATGAATTTTTGGGGGATTAAATATTGTGTTCATGGTTTCCTGCTCGGGGCATACGGTTTCCCATAAGTGTGCGACAAATTGTGTGACTCCTTCTATGGGGCCTCATTGTTATTAATAGAAAGGCACATGATTTGAAAAACCATTCCCCAAATATGAAATCCCCTACTATTTTGGGTTCCATGGTTTGCTGGGGCCAGGTGCACGGTTTGTGAAATCTATGCGCCAACCATGAACTTCCCAAAAACCCTCAAAAATCTTCCAAATTTTACCCAAACACACTCAAGATAAAACCCAAACAATATGTACTCAAAAAAATCAAAATTTTACCTATAAAATATCTTGATTCCTATTTATAAAATGTTGTTATATTACACTAGATCTCTTATTTTGAATTATTATTCACTAAGTCTCATCAAGATTACACAAATTAACTTGAATAAGAATTAATAAAATGATTCTATTAATCTAATAATAAAATAGGGAATCGATCTGGGCCCCATATCTAAGAAATAATCAAAAAAACAGTAGACACATTATCATAATCTAACACAATTATAAACAAAATAAAGGGTTTATAAAACGTTTTTATGTTATCATGGATCATTTGGTAATTAAAGATAACAAAGAAGAAACTATAAATGAAAAAGATCACATTTTCAAGCAATATATTGAATACATGGCATAACTTTCACAAGGGAGAATAAGACAATACTTTTACTAAGAAAAAAAAATTTACTTATTTTTAAAATTTGAGTCAAACCCCACTCTAAAAAAAATTAAAAAAGGAAACATATTCTACATTTACTCATCTTAGACTACATCCAAATTCAATGAACACATCCTTTAGAAGTACCTATATTCCCTTTTAAATCTCAATTTGAAATAAAAATATTTATCTACTTACTTTTTTTAAATTACATTAGAAATCCAACATACCTTTTTAAAATCATAATTCAATTTTAAAACAATTTACCATTGGAATTTTAATTTAAACCAAAAACAATTTTAGAGATTAAAAAGAAAGAAAACATTTAATTTTTAAAACCAAATCATTATAAAATATGATTTATTAAATATCCATAAATACCCATTCTACCAAGGTTCCACTTGATGAAATTTTTAATCAATTATAATTTCCTTTATATAATATTATGAAAACAAAATAATAATTTTATTTTTTTTATTATTTCACTAAATTTCATCGAATCATTCTAAGAAAGATAATATTATTAAATACATGAGCCTAAAATTTTCCAAATAAGCCAAATACTCAACGTATAAAGTCCCCCTACCTATATTACAAAATTTAATTCCACTCTATTCTCATATAACATTTAGTTGACTCAATTAAGAACCTATATCATTAATAAAAATCATAATTTTATAATTTTATCACTTAAAAATGGAAGAACCAATTTCTTAACAAGTATAAAAATCATCTAGTGAAACTACAACACAAAGAAACATGAGTAAAGGGGTGTTATTGACTCAAGATACATGCCTAAAGCTACACATTAAAAAACATCCAAATTATAAAAATGAATAAATGGTTAATTTTACAAAAAATTGATAGTTTTTTTAAATAAATCTATTCAGTTTCATACCTCAATTAACAAAGTTTAAAACAATGACAAATATACCTTCCCAAACTATCTACACACACTCCACATGAAAGCTCTCTATTTCTGAAGAAAATACAACTTTCTCTATTCGAATCAAACTTCAAAACCCTGACTGATTTCCATGAAATATGAATAGACAAAATAATAAGATAAAAGTGGGAGTAATAGTTAATTCTTAACTAGAATATATTATATGAAACCACTCTAATTCACCCAGACTAAGTAGAGAAGGGGATATTGATGGTTGGATGGGGTAGTGACCTCCCCGTTCACATGGCCTATTAAAGAAGGTAATCATAAGTTTTGTTTCTAATTATTAAGTGGTAAACCCCCATTTTAGCAATTGGAATAGTGGATTTTTATCCATAAAAAATAAATTATGCCAATTACTAGTAGTTCATACCAAACACCAATAAAATCTAACCAACTATAGTAAAACAGACTAAAGATGCTGAAAATTTGTAATGTATCACAACAAACTACTTTTTGGATTATGGTAAGATATAAACATAACTTAATTTTATTGGATTTAGGGCCCTATAATAAATAAAAAATTATGAGTAGTAAATTAATTTTTTTTAATACTAGTATAGTTCTAACCATATCATGGTTGTTCTTCTATATTACATTGAATGAGATAAATTCATAAGTTAACTTTTCTCAATAAAACGTCATAACAGTTCCTGGAAATGATAATAAACTTGAATTTATAAAAAAATATTACAAAATTATAGTTTTAGAAAAGTATGACATAATCTAATGGGAAACATGTGATACAATATATCATTGGTATGATGATAATAATTCTTTAATACTTCTCCTTACAAAGTTATCATTTGGTAATATTCAAGAGATGAGGCTATGAGAACCAAATAAAACATTTCAATTCCACATGTTTTATATGAAATTAGATATTTTTATCTATGGATGTGTATACTAGTCCTTAGATTGGATATTATTATTAATTCATTCACAAGTAGTGCACTATAAATGTATTGATGAAAGTCATGATGATATATGTTTGTAATGAGGTAAAAGATCTTGGATGTTTTGTGAGTGATATAGATTTATTGGATAAAAATAAAGTATCTATACCATATGAGTTAATATAAGTAGATATATCTATCCATTTATTAGAATTTAATTTCTAGATTATGTCCACAATCATTGTGTTTTTATTGGTGAGTTCATTTCAAGAAATTCAAAGAGAATATTTCAAGTGTACAGGTTGATAACACACATAATGAAACCTGGTTTATGATATATAGATAGAAGGGGATTATACTACATAGTAGACATTCATAAGAGGATATTATCATTGAAACATTTAACTTATTTCTATCTTCATTCCAAGACATGTTGTTAGACACTAATCTTGGACATTATTTAGGCCAGGCTAAAGAAATTGAGAAAGAGTCTATGATGGCCACACACTAAGTGTATCCAAAACCTTAGTGAAATTATAATTTAATATAAAATTAGTGTAAATATTATTCTTTAGTTTCAAGGAATAGTAATTATTAAAGTTATATTGATACCATATATTCAATCACCAATTATTTGGTAGAATAAAAATGTGAGTTGAATATTAAATATATATTTATTTGAGAGATTAGAGAATATAATATTTATTTATTTATTGAATAATTAATGTTTTGATGTATATATATTTAAAAACTGTACTTTATTTAAGGTTTGATTAATACCAAGGAGGAAAGATAGACCATGTTAATGGTCTGATGGAAATGAAATGTTAAATATTTTTAAAATAAATATTAATTTTTATATTTATGATTTGAAATTTATATTATCCAAAATAAATGTTTTCATTATTGAAATAATAATTATTAAAATATTATTATTCATATTATTAGACATGCTATTCACTAAGTATTAAGTAATTGGTTAAGGGCCTATATGAAATTACCAATTCTTAACCTAACTCTATAAAAACCTAGTTATATCATTTTCTAGGGTTACCCGTAAGAGACTTCATTTTTTATAGTGAATCATATCCATTGGATTCTCTCAACCCTAATGAGAAATTACTATAAAATTATCTTAAGAACAAAATTCTCTAATCCTACTCCTCCATCTTGAATAATCAAAAAAACAATAAGAAGTCCTTAAACTCTCAAATGTATTATTATTGAGATCAATGATGAGTGTCATATATAGTAGATTCATCCGCGATAGCACCTATATATTACTTTGGGGATATTCCAGGGTACATGGGGAATTCATGGATACCCTCTAAAGTGGTTTTATCCATGGATACTTCATCATAAAGATGGTATGATAATAATATCCCAAAATATTAATTAATGAATAAAGAATTGTATGCATGGTAATTCATTTTCAATATAAATTAATTATATATTATATATAAAATATGCAATCATAAATTACTATAGAGTTAGTCTCATCTATTTATTAGGATTAATATATTGAATGTGACAAACAAACATTATCAAGCATCTTCCAGAATAATATCTCTATGGCATGGATCCTTTATATGGTATTAGAGTGATTAGATATGACTTTATAATGATTTAAAAATGTATTGATGAATTGTTCATTTGGTGTTTTTTTCATTTCAAGTTAATTTTTTTATTGATTTTAAAACAAATATTATTTGTTTTCTCACCTTAATGTAATCAATATAATATTATAAATAGATGAAAATAGTCAGTGATACCATCCAAAGGTTCCTGTGATTCTCACTATAGCGCATAGTTACATGGTGTGGTACTAAAAAGTAAAACACATACAGTCCAATCAACCAAACCAGCACACATCGTGAAAAATAAGGAATAATATGTGGGTTCAAATATATGGTTTGTATTAATTACATAATTTGTGATAGCTTGTAGACATGCATATGATTTGACAGGGTACATGTCGTGTGGCTTGTGTACACTCCTTGTAATACCACTTTTTTTTGTAATGATACGTTTCAAAACTATATAGTTAAATAAACATTGTGTATTTATAACATGACGTAGAGGGTCTGTCAAAACGCATAGGCTAGAAAACATTATATGGTGTAAAATTGGTGTACACATTTTTTAATTCATTTTATATGACATGGAATACCCACCAAGGGCTAAGGAATATGTTACATGATTGGTGATTGGGGATTACATTCCATTTATCCAGTGTACATGAAGTGTAATCACTTCCATATCATGTCAAGAATAGGTCATTATAGCTATTTAATGTGAGTAAAAACACATGGGGAAAATATTAATTTCATTACTAAACCATACTACATGATGTGAAACTGGTGTAAACACCTTGTGAAGTGAGTGTGATATAAATGCTAAAAATAAATTATTTTTCATGTTATATAAAAAATAATTTTCATTTATATTTTATGTAAATGTGGTGTTTGTTAAGTTGAGTGGTGAAAAATGTGTAACCTCTAGTATATTCAATGTAACTAAATAGAAGGGTACACTCTATGTCCCCTTTCAATAAAGGTTGTGTAAATATTTAAATTTTAAAAAAAAAATCATTAATTTGTTTAAAATTATGATGTATGGGTATTACAGGCATTTTTATAGTTTAAAAGGCTGATTAATTAATTCAATAATTAATATATTAATTTATAAATTTATATTGATAAATTATTATTAAAATGAATTCAATCTAGTTTATAAAATGTATATTTGTTACATGTTTTGATGATCATAAACTTTAAAGATCTATGTATATATTGGATTTCAAATGATTTAATTATTATTGAATGAATTTTTTGAAAATTATTAACAATTTCAAATTATGGAATGTGTTTCATCCACTTATATTATTATGAAAGGTCCTACATTTTCAAAATTTATTTTATGTTACCCTATACACTTTATTTCTCTATCATGGATGTGAATAAATATTATTTAAAGGACCGAATTCTATAGAGAGTAGAGATTGTTCATCTTAGGAGTAGATTTGAGAGCCACAAAGATATAAATATAATTATTATTGGAAGGATGAAACTTGAAACAAGTATCCATTCTCTAAGTTAATAATTGGGATTGGGGTTAGTTTTTCTTCTTCTCAACAATCTTTATATTAGAAAGATCATGAAAATTCCAATAATATTAATTTTTTATTAGATTTATGGTTAATTGTTTATTCTTATTTAATTATTTATTATGATAATATAAATTAAACTAATTAATATGTATATAATATGGAATAAAATAACTATATTATGTATAAATTATTATATCAAGATTCATTTAATCAATTATATAGAATCCATATTATATTAACAAACATGTAGAAGAGTAAAATGTATAATATGTTAACTTGGATATAAAACCCCTAAAAGAAAATTTTAAATCAATATTTCCTTTCATTAGTTGAGTTAAGATGAAACCATAGTTTAAACTGTTTAGAAGGCCTCTATTTTGGTGATTTTAGGGACTTAAATAGAGATTTGGGTTCACTTATCCTACTTTGTATCAATGATTGATATCCATCATGAGTCATGGGGAAAATATTGGGAATTGTTGAGGAAATAAATGTTTGATATTTAAGGATTTTGGAGTTCAAATAATGATAAAGGAGCTATGAGTTAATATTGTTAATAAGCCCCACTAACCTAAAAACCCATGAATAACTTTTCCGGCTCCCTTCTAGGTTATAATAAGGTAAATATGAATACTTGTGGAAAAAATATACACATAAAATGATATTATGAATCTATGGAGAGGAAAATTAGGATTTTGTAAAATGGTTGGATACACATTAATAAAACTATTTTTTCTAAATAATTTTGGTAATAAAATTAATTTTTTAAAAACTGGTATTTTTTATGATGAAAATAGAATTAAATATGACATTGAATTTATTACTAAAATTTACTCTGGAAACAATGGCATGGATCAATTGTGGGTTGAGGTTCAACCTGGGATTTCCTTGCGCGGGAAAAATTCAATTGGTGTAAGTAAGGGGAAGTTTCATCAGTTAAAGGTCACGAAGTAGGCTGGAAGGATGGTCTCTTGTGAGCAAGGAGTGAGGGTGAATGGGCAGTCGCATCTGGATATGGAAGGTGAGGTTGTACAGGCTCCTGTGGCTATAGCTATGGTGAAGGAAGTGCAACATTCATTGAATCCGATTGTGCAGAACGTTTTTGATCACCTGAAGTTGGATCTTGGGGGCTGGAAGCGGCCCTTTCCCGAGGTCAATGGAAGTGGTCAACTATAGATAGTTTCTGTTTCAACCCATAACCAGTTTCAGGTGCTGCATAATGAGAGGAATACTCCTATTAAGGAAGGATCGTAAAGGGATGAGTCTGAGAGGATGCAGATTGTTCCCTTTTCTCAGCTGGAAATATGTGAGGTTATTCTTGGGAAGAAGCCTCATGATGTTTGTGACAATGAGAATCCCCTTCAATGCATCAAGCCTATTTATGTGCAATTTCATTTGGCAGAAGGAGTATGTGTTTCGGTTTCAAAGGGTATATTGAGTGGTGGATCTGATTGATGCCAAAGAGTGGGTTCCATGCGCATCATTGGAAAATGGGAAAGTGTCTCTCATAGTGACAAGGAGAATGTGAGTGGTGTCGCCAGAAGATCTTATAGTGATATTTTTCAATGTGAAAAAAGTAAACTGACTGCATGTGAAGGTGGGATGACTGCTCCAGCAAAAAGATGAACGAGAAAAGATTACCCATACCTAACGAACCCAGCTACTACCAGATCATCCTCCAAGAGGGAGAACATTTCAAGGGATGTCAATGGCATGAAGAAGGGAATGAAATCTCCTACAATGTTTCTCGCATTGGAAAAGATGAATTTGAGAAGGAAGTATGCTAAGGTTCTGATGCATTATGAAAGCTCAAAGTGTGAATCGGCTACTGCGGACGAAACTTTACATCAGGAATATGGTGACAGGGATGATTTATATGATTTGTATGTCCTTGTTGTGCTTTTCTTGATTGCTGTACTTTTTGGTTATTTTAATAAATGGTCAGAGGTCTTCCTCTGGCTAAGCTTTCCAGGTACATATCTCCCTAAGATTATAAAAATAAAACTTTAATCAATTACATATAAAATATGCAACACTGAGCTTAAACAAACCATGAAATGTTATTATTTAAATGTGCCCATTATAACAGAGTCAATTAATTTTCAGGTATGAATATTAATGACTATATTATAAAAAATATTTCTTATGGTTTTATATAATCCCCATGTATTGATTAATGCATAATAAATATGTACTCATTATTCAGTAAGGTCATTTTAGGCCCAAAAAATGTTATCTTAAAAAGTGATTTTTATTGGTTTGGTTGTGGATAATATTATTAATTTATACCACATTATAGAATGTAAATTTATTAAAAGGATATAGATTTTAAATAACCATATAAAAATTATCTCAGGGTGAACATTTTCTATTTTTCTAAATGAATTTATTTCCAACCAATAGTGAAAAAATTCTATTTTTATAAAAATATCAATTATTTTCATTAAAAATTTACATTATTATTTGAATTTTATTTCAAATTAAAATAATTATTATTTAATTATAAATGATATAATTAATTATATTTTAATTATAATATTACCTGATTTTGGTTAAGCACATTTTGGGCTTAAAATGCATTTTTATAAAAACTAATTTTCATTGTGTTTTATGCATTTATATTAAAATTGATTTATTGAACTTATAGAAATTGAATCTTAAAAAATCTTTAAATATTTGAAATCGTGATTTTTATATTTAACAAATTGGCCTCTTTTATTTTTTTCATTATGATTAGTAACAATGGTAAAATTTATCACATCGGTTAACAAAAATGGGTAAAAGAGGGTTAAAACAATGGGGAAAGTATTTATAATCACAAAAACGCATTCTATGATCCTATTTTATGATTTTATTTCATTCATACTAATCTAATTATCTAAAATTTTACAAATTACTTCTATTTTTATTTGTTAATAACATAAATATTTTTTAATTAAGGTAAAAAAAGTGTCATTGTCTTTGTTTTAATAAACATTAATTTTTTATCACAAGAATTGAAATAAGTTATGAATGATAAAAAAATTATCTTTATGAGAGTTATTTACATTAAATTTTTTTTAAATTATATAAATACTTCAAACCCTTACACATTGCTGATGGAGTGCTTGTACAAGTTGGTAAATAAATAAAGGTAAATAGATTTAAAATTATTAATTTTTTTGTGAAATTTAGGGTATTGAATAATTATTATGGAACTAAAATAAATATAATTAAAAATTAAAAAATTCTTTTCCAATTCCATTATTTTTCTAGTAGTGATTAATTTAAATGTTTTGTGAATAGTGAAAAAATACAGTATTTGGGAGATATGTTATATCTTAAGATATTATCATAAAATAAATATGATATATATTTTTGAAGCTTATGTAAAAAATAATTTGTGATAATATAATACATATATAATATAAAATTATTTCAAAACATATAAATTAGATTTTATTTCATTATAAGTATGAAAACAATTTTTAATGCCAACGCAATTCATCTAAGGTACTGGAAAAGTCCATTTTTGTTTCTTATTGAAAATAATTGAGAAGGAAAAAAATACTTTTCACAACTTATTAATTATATATTATGATTAAATAGTTATTTTTTTATAGTTTCAAACACTAATGTTTTATAACAGTAATCTTATCCAAATTCTTGTGAAATTTTCATAAAATGCGTAAATATTCGAAATAACATACTAAATATGTTTTCATGAGGTGATTGAGGATATATATTCCTTATTGATCAATCAAAAATAAAGATATGATATATAATGAAAAAATATGTTAATAATTGATTTTTAATTTTTATAATTATTACAATTGTGTAAAACACTTCTGTTGTGATGGCCAAACATATATGAAAAATAGTAAAATAATTAAATATATCATTTTAAAAAAATTAAAAATATATATAATATTTTTATGATTTTAAGTATCCCATGGATCTTATAGATATTTAGGAAGGATAATTGATGATCTGATAGATTATATTCTAAATTGGTTGTGTTCATGAAATTTTTAAAGTCAATAATTTTGAATAGTGATGGAAAAGACATTAAATTGTATTTAATGTATAAAAATTATTTTTTAATCATTAGAAAATTATTAAAATTTTGTCATGAAACACACAAATATATATATTTGTGTGTGTGTGTGTGTGAAATTATTAATAATTTCATCAAAGGTCTTTATGTGTGCCACTTTTCATTTTTATAATTACCATTAAGACATTTAAAGATTGATAAATTAAAAAAAATCGTTTTTTTCAAATAAAAAGGGTCTCACTTCATAAAATTTCACACAACTAAATTTTAGTTTTTCCCTCAAATAAATTCCCATGTATCACTATAAACATCCATTCCCACATCTCTTAGATATTGGGGTGATCATGAAGCTCTCCTACGAAGGTCCTAAGATCAATCAAAGGTAGGAGACACAAATATAAAAGTAAGAGATTTATTAATTCAATTTCCTTTCATTGGTTTATATCACTTCTTTATTGATTATATTATTTCATGATTTTGTGGGAAATGATCCAAGGGTCTATTAGCTAGACATAAGTCCCCCATTAGCTAACTATTTCTTACAATAGCCCATACTGGGCTACTGAATGTTTCATAAGAATGTCAATGGTGTCATTCTGACTAGTTGGTGGTAAAAATGTAGTTTTTATGTTGGCCTCAACTTTATATGAGTCCTTTGAGTGCTTCTAAGACCTCCCCAAACCCGCATTTCATGTCAATAAACATCTATTTGAGGTTCTCAAACCCTCATAATTTATCCTAAATCCTGGTTTAAAAAATGACCCAACAACTACCCAAACAAATCAAAATCCTTTGAAATAGTAACACCCATATAGAACACGGGGTGTTACATGTTGGTTTGAGATGAATCCAAAAAATTAGTAATAAAATGGGTAATTTGAGAAAAATTTTATGAAACCTTAACCAATTCTCAATTTCCTTTCTTTTCTATAGAACTAACTACATTAATTCTAAGTGTTGAGTTAGTCCAAAATATCCTAAGGACGTTATGGTGATTAATAGATGGTGATTGGAAAAAGATTTGTATTTGGTAGTTAGAAGTGAAGTGGTTTTCCAATGAGAGGAATATGTGTAGAGACCCAAACCTGACGTACATAGACATTACATTACTTTTGTGGAATACTTAATACATAACAAAAACAGACACCAAAGGATCGTAATAGTTTAGTGTCTTTTGAAACTTAGAACATAATCTTCTAATATTGGTGAAAGATCTTCAACATGTCCCATAAAGATCTTCCCCTTTTTTTCATACCAAAAAACATTCTTTATATCGTGGGGAAAAACATATAAAGGATGAGCTAAAATTCTCATTAAGGGTAAGCATGGAGAAAATAAAACAAACCGTATACATTTGAACTTCAAAATATGAACATAAAGTTTAAACATCAAAATCTTTAGTTGTGAAATAAATCTTCGCAGTCCGTAAGGAATAGATCATAAAAAATCATAAATCATGATAAAATATCATGGGAATAAAACCTTTAATTGTGTAAAACCATTAATCACATGATATGATTTCCATAGTAGCCAAGTCATTGCTTCCAAGACCATCTTAGTGGACAAATTCCCTTTCTGAATCGATTTCACTCCTCATTCCAATCTTGTATCACTGAACCAAATTAACTTTCCGTTACAGCCATGTCTATATAATGAGATATAAATCTTTACCCAATTAATTGGAGGGAGATATATGTCCCACCCATCTCATAATGAAATCTTTCTTACATGGGCCACAAATAAATACAAATCATTCATCATAACCCAAATAATAAAATGGGTTTCATTAACATCGTCCCATCATAACATAATCCACATAGAATAAATGGATATCATTTCATCATAAGAAAAATGAAACCATGTAAATAATATAGAAATTATACTTGAAACATAAACATACTAAATAATGTCATCTTAGATGGAAAATAGTTTTGAAAAAACACTTGAAATGAATTCTTGAGGAAAATATCCTTTCTTCTTCAAAATCATTTTCTTTTCACAAAATGCCATTCAATTTTAAACGAAAAATATTTTGTTGAAAATAATGATGAAATCATGTAGATGAAGATTTATGAAAATAAGGCGTTATGAAACTGTAAAAATAAATTCAGACCGTATAAGTTAAAGAATCATTATTCTCGTACTTTTTCCAGAAAAGTCAAGAAGTTCCTCGTATGGTAAACAAAAGAAATATTCCTTTCATAACATAATGTAAAAGTCAAAGAGGGGTAAACATAAATTTAAACATACATTTAAGAATATTGAAAACTTTATGAAAAACATTTTTATGGACATGAATGGAAAATATAACCCCAGTAATTACTTACGTATAAGCAATCTCGGATAAAAATGAGATTGGAAAAATTATCCCTTAACTTATGTCTGATATGCTTCGTATGTATCCAAACCTCTTATATAATGATTTAAATAATGTCATTGACTTATTACAGAATCATATCCATTGTTATGATATCATATATGATTCACTTATGACTTTATATTACCCATTCTTTTGTAAATTCATGTTAAAGTAGCATTTTCGGTAAAATCGTTTCATTTATCCTACGTGTTTGGACTTGTTTTCTTGATATTATTAGTTATATCCTCATTTATGTAATTCCAGAATTTAAAACATGATTTATATAAAATATGTATTCAGCATATAAATATATATGATAGATCGATAAATGGAATGAAATACACCGTTCATTGAGACGGTAGGTCGTGCGTACGCATGAACACTGTTTTCATTTCCTTATTGAATTGAATGGAATTAAGTAAATGAAACATATATGTACATAAATATAGTAGAATTATTATGTCATATATATTATTATTATTCATTATATATACTTTATAATCATTCTTTAATGGTTAACATGGATAATGAATCTCATCGCATCGTGGAGACGGTAATCCGTACGTATGCACGAGCGATGATACCATTCCCATAATTATTGAATGGAATTGGAGTGGATGATATAATATATCAGAATAAGTATGATTTTATAATAACCATATATAGTTATTCTTTAAACCATTATACCCATCCAAGTAAGGTGGTGGTTGAAAAATAGATTACACCATGGCGTGGAGACGGTATTCTGTACGTACGCACGCGCGGTGATTTCATTTTCCGTAGGATGGAGAGAAGGTGAAATGGGGTTGTTTCATAATTATAATAACATATCAGTATATGATTTATACTGATATTATTACTTTATAATGAAACAACTAAATAAGAAGAATTTGAAGAATAAAGAAACTTGAAATTATTGGTAGAAGAGATTACCTCTTCTTCGATGCACCTCTTTTAAGCATCCTTTTAAGGCACTAGAGTTTGTATTTTGAGAAGAACAAAACCTCCAGAATGTTTCTAGGGAAGTGGAGAAGAGAAATTTGCAGGTTTTGGCCGATATTGAAGGCTCAAAGTGTTTTTAAGAGGAGAGGGAGGAGGTGCCCTTTTATAAGGGAAGAGATGGGCACTTTTGGGAACCTCAAAAATATTAATTTATAATAAACTCTAACCCCACTTAAAAACTTCCAAAGTGGATCAAATTCGGATATGAGGTAATATAGGGTTGTAATCTCATCAACCAAAAAAATTATACATTTTGGGAAATTCTTTTAAACCATATCAATTCGATTTATCCTTATTTAATTTATTTAATCTTATTTGTGGTAATAATATTCTAAATTTTAAATTGTTATAAATAATTACTTATGTGTTGTGAATTATCCAAAATAGGGTAATTTATGAAATTCTAGACCATATAATTTTCAATTTATAATTTTTAAATATTTATGTGATTTTTAAACAATTTAATAATATTTTATTTTCATAAAATAACAATAGTGTTAATTTTGACACTATTCATTTATTTGGATTTAAATAAAATCCACATAGAGGATATATTCGAACCAAAATTTTTAATAGATTACTAACATGTCATATTCGTCTAGAACATTTGTGTAGAACATTAATTAGTTCATATAATGTATATTTTAATATTTATAAAACCATTTATTTGATATTTCTCTTAATAAAAAAAATTACTACATCATTTTTGTATAATCATTTAATATACTTATTAGTTGCATAAAAATTAAAAATAAAATCCTATGATTAAGATAAATATAATAAATTTCATAATAATATTTTAATTAAATTTATCATCTTAAAATCACAACATTTAAATTGTTATATTTATTAAATTATGAAGGTGACAACATTGACAAAATGTAGATGTCCTAATCGGTTTTATAAGGCTCCAAATGGTCCAAAAATCGACCCTTGGATGATTAGGGTATATATATACTCAAAAAATAATGTTTTTTAACTTTCTGTTCCTTTTGATAGGTATTATTATTTTAATAAAAACTATACTATTTATTTTTCACTAAATAAATAATTTTTACATCATTAATGTATAAGATTTTAAGGTAATAAAATATTTATTAAAAATTACAAATAAATTACCATGATAAATAAAAACATTTTATATTTCAAATTAGTATTTATAATAGAAATTATATTTTGTATAACTATATATTAAAAATAATCTAATTATTAATGTTTGAGTGAGACATTTCACTTTCCTTTAAATAAACTAAATAAAACGTCTTAATCAAATACAAGTGGGTTCCATTAGATTCCATCTCGACCCAAGTATGGTTTATGGTAAAATATAATTAAGTAGTTATATTATTAAAAGTGTTTGGGTAATTTTATAATATTATATTTACACTTAATTACCCGATTTACCTTTAACTATGGGAAATAAAATTTACTGTTATTACTATTCATAATGACTAAAAATAAAAAGTATCTTATTAATATAATTTGGACCTAATGATTCCAAATATTTAATCCATTTTTCTAAATTCAAATCACAGAAGTTTCAGAAATTAATTTAAAATTAATCATGTTGTTAAGAAAATGAGTTTTAAAAGTTAAAACATTGCAAAAGATTAAAATGATTTTACCTATGAATTCAATGTAAAATAAATGATAATGATATAAATTATATTAAATGGTAAATATATATATTCAATTTATACTTTAAAACCATTAAATATTATAATTTAACCATATAAATTATTACGATGAAAAAAGTTGTTTTTAATTAAAATATAGAGTGTTTTTACTATTCATTAAAATATGAAAGTTATAAGAATAATATGAAAATTTTATCCAAAGTAAATTTTTATATCTTGATTAAAAATAATAATTTTATTTTGTAAAATTGAACTTATAAACATGTCAAAAACATGATTTAATGTTGGTACGCCATCAAAAGGCGGCAAAACTGTATTTTTTTGAAAAATACTCATTTTACTTGAAACATTTATTTTGTTCTCACAATATGTTCTATAAAATGTGTAATATGAATAATAATGTTATAAAATTTGAAATGTAGTTAATACTATTCATAACGGCTAGTTCATAATAATATTATAACAATATTTCCTTGTTTAGTGAAACCTGGTATTGCGTACTACACACGCTATCAAGGAATGTCGTGATTGCGTGTAATGCAAGCCATGTCATGGTTGTGTGTAGTGAAAGATCCATTTATTATTGAGTATAACATAATCAAAACCTATTTCATTTATACATTAAACAAAATCTATACATAATTTTCCGTAGAATAATTTCTACAAAATGAACTTGAAATTTTGTGTAACACTAGCCAAGAATAGTGTTGTGTATACTACAAGCTAATATGGTGTTGTGTATAGCACAAGATAATTTTGGTATAGCTTACAACACAATAAATCAATGAAATTAAAAGGAATAATTCTCATAAAATCTCGGGTTGTTACATTCTTCCCCCCTTAAAATTAATTTCGCCCTCAAAATTTGTCGGGGTTATAAATGGTTTACTACTTGAAAGTTTATTTCATATAAACACACATCATAAAAAGGAATAGTAAAACTTAATTTTAAAAAGTGAAGTATAAAGAATAATGGTTACCCAAATTAAATTATTACTGGGTTTCAACGTAGGAGAACATAGGTGAAAATATGGATATGGAAGAGGAATCTAACTATCATGTTCTGATGGTGAGTGGTAGAGAACATGGCTATGAAAAAGACAACAACTAAAAATCCATAAATTTGTGATGATCTTATTCATCAGATATAAGATCACTAGGACAACATTTTTGGTTTTCAATATCATTTCCCTAATGTTGAAAATTTTGAATTAGAAGAAATACTTACTTGATTTTGGTACAATCTCTCCATTCTTTATGCCTTGCACAATTTCCACTTCATCTCTTAAAGAAATGAAGTTGAATTTGTCTTCCGTGAAGTGTTAGCAGATCATGTGATAGAATGATAGATCATTCCATCTGTCTCAAACATAAGGTTAGAAAAAGTTATATACATAAGTCCATCTATGGTGAGATTAATCATATATGGTTCCAAAAATGGACTTATACTTCATCTATCATACCGATTAATAAAATAAAACTATTTTCTACTAAATAGGGACTTCTTGTAGTCCATTGGTAAGCGATAAAGGCATGTCACACTTCGGTTGTGGGTTTGATTCCCTTATCCTTGTCCGACGCGACGGGTCGTCACACATCCTGCAGGTTGTCCCTTTTTCTAAAACTACAATATTATTACATTCCTGAAATAATATAAAAAAAATTCTAGCCTTAAACAATACTATATTATGTCTAAATTAATTCATTCCAATCTTTAGGCTTATCCAAAATACTTCTATCCAAGCTCATAGTATAAGGAAAAAAATTACTAGAAATTTCATCTACCGAGCATGTGAATACCATCATTTATCCCCCATATATCATACGATATATCTTGTTGGTCACATTCCAAACATGTTAATACCTTAATCATGTATTCTCTTCAAAAATGAATACTCATTTAACCATAGTGAAAACATGAATGCTGTCAAAAGTTAACTCTTTCCACGTATCAAAATCCCAAAATTTCTGTATACTCAAACCATGATATCACTTTGTACTTATATCAGTCATGAGCTCATTCATACTATCAAACATATTATTTTATCCTTATCCCTTCATTATGTGCAGATCATCTACTTTCCAAAATATTTTAATTACTTTTCATGGTTATCGGTACCATATAATTATTCGATACATAGAAATTACAGTATTCCATAGTACTATAAATTAGATTCCACAACATTATTTTTGAATCCCATTATATAAACACATAATCATTCCACTACATCGATTTCATACTCACCATCGCTAATAGTGATCTCATGTGACTTCCCTTTGTCCTTTTCCTTAAGAGGTTGCTCACGTCGATCATCATTAACCCTTGTATTAGGGAATTGATTACTATAATGCCTTATTTCCTTGCAATTGTCACATTGAAGTGTTGGTGGAGCATTCTGTGTAATCTTTTCTCTATTCACGTCATTAGAAACCTTTTTCCAATTACTTCGGAACTCAGCTACTCTATGACCTTCTTTTACACACCTGAAAATTTTTCTAGTACCTTTTAGAAAATCTCCACCATGCTTCTTTCCACGCTTTGAGAATAAAGAAGCATTCACCTTCTTCTCACCATTGTTCTGAGATTTTTCTTTGAACTCTATCTTTTGTTTCTTGTCAAAACCATGAGATGGATATGTAACACCAACTTCCAGTTCTACCTTGATAGCACAACACACAATTTCTTCATTGGTACTGAAGTTTCTTATATCTAATTCCCTTCGAAGACTTGGTTTTAAGCCACTAAAGAATCGATCCACTTTACTTTTAGGTTGGATGATAAAGCCATATGCATACCTTGAAAGCCTTGTAAAAGTCGCTTCGTATATACCAACAGATTCATCATCCTTTTGCTTAATCTCGTGGAACTCCATTTCTATCTTTGTTCGAAGAATACGAGGGAATTACTTATTGAAAAATAATTTCTTGAACTCATCCCATTCCATGGATTCAATTTCATCTTGGGTCCTTGTATTCTTAATTAGAGTCCACCACCGGTCTACATCACTTTCTAAATGGTAAATAGCCAGAATGACTTTTTCATGTCCTGAACAGTGAAGTATGGAAAATATATTTTCAATGGAATTGATCCATTGTTCAGCAATAAGTGGATTAGATGACCCACTGAAAGAAGGTAGATGTTGCCTCATGATGGCCTCAATAGAATATTGTTCCCTTCTATGCTCATTTGGAAGTCCAGAATGATTCATTTCTTGTGTAAGTATAGCAATAATATTTTTCACTCCATCTCCCATAACATTGGTTTGTTTAGGAGGACAATCATTGCATATTCTATTACATTGATCAACATGGTTCCTTCGGGTTCCAACCATTGTCTAAAACCCAAAAAGAAAAGTGTGAGAGGTAAAAATCATGCTAGAAAAATAGCATAATAAAGGGGGATTACTTTAAATATATAACATCTTAGATTTAATTCTAGGATCATTACCATAATTCTAGGACTATAACCTATACGTATACTTATCCCTAGGGACATCCCTAGACATACCTTAGAAATATCTCTAGAGATCTCACTAAAGTTTTCACATCCTAGTTTCCAAAGGTTAACTAAACATTTCCTCTGATACAAACTGTAGAGACCCAAACAGGATGTACATAGACATTAAATTACTTTTGTGGAATACTTAATACATAACAAAAACAGACACCAAAGGACCGTAATAGTTTAGTGTCTTTGGAAACTTGGAACATAATCTTCTAATCTTGGTGAAATATCTTCAACATCTCCCATAATAATCTTCACCTTTTTTTCCTACCTAAAACCTTTATTTATATCTTGGGGAAAATAAAACATATAAATTGTGAGCTCAAATTCTCAATAAGGGTAAGCATGGAGAAAATAAAACAAACCATAAACATTTGAACATCAAAAGATGAACATAAAGTTTAAACATCAAAATCTTGAGTTGTGAAATAAATCTTGGAAATACGTTAGGCATAGATCATAAAGGAACAAAAATCATGATAAAATAGCATGGGAATAAAACATTTAATTATGGAAATCCATTAATCACATGATATTATTTCCATAGTATCCATGGAATTGCTTCCAAGAACGTCTTAATGGACAAAGTCCCTTTCTGAATCAAGTTTACTTCTTGTTCCAATCTTGTATCACTGAACCGGATTAACTTTCCATCTAGCCATGTCTATCTTATGAGATATAAATATTTAACCAATGAATTTTAGGGAGATATATGTCCAACCCATCTTAAAATTAAATCATTCTTACGTGTTCCACAAATAAACATAAATCATTCATCATAACCCAAAGAATAAAATGGGTTTTATAAACATCATCCCATCATAACATAATCCACATAGAATAAATGGATATCATTTCATCATAAAAAATGAAACTATGTAAATAATAGAGACATTATACTTGAAACATAAACATACTAAATAATTTCATCTTAGATGGAAAATATTTTTGACAAAACACTTGAAATGAATTCTTGAGGAAAATATCCTTTCTTCTTCAAAATCATTTTCTTTTCACAAAATTCCATTCAATTTTAAACGAAAAGGATTATTTTGAAAATAATAATTAAATAAAGTAGATGAAGATGAATGAAAATAAGGCGTTATGAAACCGTAAAAATACATTCATGCCGTATAAATTAAAAAACATTCTCCTCGTACTTTTGTCAGAAAAGTCAAAAATTTCCTCGTATGGTAAACAAAAGAAATATTCTTCCCATAACACAATGTAAAAGTCAAAGAGGGTTAAAAATGACTTTAAACATACATTGAATAATATTAAAAACTTTATGAAAAACATTTTTATTGACATGGATGAAATATATAACCCCAGTAAATACTTACGTATAAGCAATCTCGGATAAAAATGAGGTTGGCCAAATTATCCCTTACCTTATGTCCGATCTGATTCATAAGTATCCAAACCTCCTGTATAATGATTTAAATAATGTCATTGACTTATTACGGAATCATATTCATTGTTATGATATCATATATGGTTCACTTATGACTTTATATTACCCATTCTTTTGTAAATTCATGTTAAAGTGGCGTTTTGGGTAAAATCGTTTCATTTATCGTACATGTTTCGACTTGTTGATCTTGATATTATTACTTATATCCTGATTTAATTAATTCCCGAATTTAAAATATTATTTATATAAAATATGTATTCATCATATAAATATATATGATAGATCAATAAATGGAATGAAATACACCGTTCATGGTGACGGTAGGTCGTACGTACGCATGAACGCGGTTTTCGTTTCCTTATTGAATTGAATGGAATTAGGTAAATGAAACATATATGTACATAAATAAAGTATCATTATTATGGCATATATATAATTATTATTCATTATATATACTTTATAATCAGTCTTGAATGGTTAACATGGAGATTGAATCTCATCGCGTCATAGAGACGGTAATCCGTACATACGCACAAGCAATGATATCATTCCCATAATTATAGAATGGAATTAGACTGGATGATATAATATATAAGAATTAGTATGATGTTATAATAACCATATATAGTTATTCTTTGCACCATTATACCCATCCAAGTAAGGTGGTGGGGAAAAACATATTACACCACGGCGTGGAGATGGTATTTTGTACGTACGCCCGCGCGGTGATTTCGTTTTCCGTAGGATGGATAGAAGGTGAAATGGGGTTGTTTAATATTTATAATAACATATCAGTATATTATTGATACTGATGTTATTACTTTATAATGAAACAACTAAAGAATAATAAGTTGAATAAGAAAGAAACTTGAAAGAATCGGTAGAAGAGATTACCTCTTCTTCGACGCACCTCTTTTAAGCTTCCTCTTAAGGCACTAGAGTTGGTCATTTAAGAATAACAGAACCTCAAGAATGTTTCAATGGAATTGTAGAAGAGAAATGGCAAGGGTTTGGATGATCTTGAAGACTAAATGTGTTGTGAAGAGGAGAGGGAGGAGGTTCACTTTTAAGGGAAGAGAGGGACACTTTTGGGAACCTCAAAAATATTAATTTATAATAAAATATAAAACCACATAAAAACTTCCAAAGTGACTCATATTAGGATATGCGGTAAGATAAGGTTGTAATATCATCAACCAATCAAAATTATACATGTTGGGAAATTATTTTAAACCATATCAAATTGATTTATCCTTATTTAATTTAGTTAATCTTATTTGTGGTAATAATATTCTATATTTTAAATTGTTAAAAATAATTACATATGTGTTGTGAATTATCAAAAATAGTGTAATTTATGAAATTTTAGACCCTATATGTTTCAATTTATAATTTTTAAATATTTATGTGATTTTTAAACAATTTAATAATATGTTATTTTTATAAAATAACAATACTGTTAATTTTGACATTATTCATTTATTTGAATTTAAATAAAATCCACACAGAGAATATATTCGAACCACAATGTTTAATAGATTCCTAAAATGTCATATTCATATAGAATTTTTTTTCAGAACATTAATTTGTTCATATAATGTTTGTTTTAATATTTATAAACCATTTATTTGATATTTCTCTTAATAAAACAATTACTTTATCATTTTTGTATAATCATTTAATATACTTATTAGTTGCATAAAAATTATAAAGAAAATCCTACGATGAAGATAAATATAATACCTTTCATAATAATATTTTTACTTGAATTTATCATCTTAAAATCACAACATTTGAATTGTTATAGTTATTAAATTATGAAGGTGACATCTTTGACATAATGTAAATGTCCTAATCAGTTTTATAAGGCTCATAATGGTCCAAAAATAGACCCTTGTATGATTAGGGTATGTATATACTCGACAAATAATGTTTGGTCAAATTTATGGTCCTTTTGATAGGTATTATTATTTTAATAAAAACTATATTATTGATTTTTCACTAAATAAATAATTTCTACATCAGTAATGTATAAGATTTTAAGGTAATAAAATATTTATTAAAAATTAGAAATAAATTACCATGATAAATAAAAACATATTAGCTTTCAAATTAGTATTTATAATTGAATTTATATTTTGTATAACTATATATTAAAAATAATCAAATTATTAAAGTTGGAGTGAGACATTTCACTTTCCTTTAAATCAACTAAATAAAAGGTCTTAATCAAATACAAGTGGGTTCCATTAGATTCCATTTTTACCCAAGTACGATTTAGGATAAAATATAATCATCCAATTATATTAGGACAAGTGTTATGTAAATTTTATAATATTATATTTACCCTTAATTACACGATTTACCTTTAACTATGGTAAATAAAATTTACTGTAGTTACTATTCATAATGACTAAAAATAAAAAAGTAGCTTATTAACATAATTTGGACCTACTGATTACAAATATGGAATTCATTTTTCCAAATTCAAATCACAGAATTTGTGGAAATTAATTTAAAATTAATCCCGATGTTAAGAAAATGATTTTTAAAAATTAAAACATTGCAAAAGATTGAAATGATTTTACCTATGAATTCAATGTAAAATAAATGATAATGACATACATTTTATTAAATAGTAAAAATATATTCAATTTATAATTTAAAACCATTAAATATTATAATTTAACCATAAACATTATTACGATGAAAAAAGTTTTCTTAATTAAAATATAGCGTGTTTTTACTATTCATGAAAATATGAAAGTTATCAAAATAATATGAAAATTTTATCCAAAGTAAATTTTTATATCCTGATTCCAAAGAAGAATTTTATTTTTTCAAATTGAACTTATAAACTTGTCAAAAACTAGATTTAAAGTTGGTGTGCCATCAAAAGGAGGCAAAACTGCATTTTTTTTAAAATACTTATTTTACTTGAAAATGTTATTTTGTTCTCACACGATGTTCTAGAAAATGTGTAAGATGAATAATAATGTTATAAAATTCAAAATTTAGTTAATACTATTCATAACGTCTAGTTCAAAATAATATTATAACAGTATTTCGTTGTTTAGTGAAACCCGGTATTGCGTACTACACACGCTATGAAGGAAGGTCGTGATTGCGTGTAATGCAAGCCAAGTCAAGGTTGTGTGTAGTGAAATCTCTCTTTTTTGTTGTGTGTAGTTAAATAATAATAACTTATTTCATTTATACATTAAAAAAAATCTATACATAATTTTGCGTTGAATAATTTCTACAAAACAAACTTGAAATTTTGTGTAACACGAGCCAAGAATAGTGTTGCATATACTGCAAGCTAATACGGTGTTGCCTATAGCAGAATAAAATTTTGGTGTAGTGTAAAACACAAGAAATCAATAAAATTAAAAATAATAATTCTCATAAAATCTTGGGATGTTACAATATGTGGTATTTATTCTTGAGCATATGGGTGTTTTAGGGTAAAATATTTAAAACAAATATAATGTCCTAGTTAAACATTCTAACAGTGAAATTTTTTATATTATGAATTATATTTGATTAAAAATATATTTTTAAGGAATCCATACACTTTATAAAAAAATTATTAGTTTATTGAAAGGAAAAGTATAGAAAATGAGAAAAAAAAATTGTTTTTTTAATGGAATACATTAGAATTTAGACTTTATAAAATAATTTTTAGGTTTCTAATTCCAATTTCAGGAACATTTTTTATTATTAAACATGTTTTTTATTGATCCTAAAATTCTATAATTTATTAGGTCATTATTACATATTAAATGATTAAATTAAAATAGACAGATTATGTAAGCACTAAATATTTACTATTCACATAAATATTGATGTATAATATAAAATTACCAAAAAATTCACCCTTGAACAATTTCAATGTGATGATATCAAAAATGAATTTTATTTTATCAAAATAATTTTCAAACATAGATAATTTTTATTTTAAAATAGAAAACTATAATCACAATAAAATATTTTTCAGAAAAAATAACCTTACACTTTAATTTTTATATTTATTTTGATGCAACACACTATTAATATTCACATAATTTATTTGAATGAAACATTATTTACATGAAATTGCACTAATTTATTGGTAAAATAACTCTTACAACAATCAAATTATTATTACTAATGGTCAAGTTACTATTTTAATACACAGGATTCTATTCTTAATTGTTGGGATAATATTCCAACGGTCAAATAACATTCTATAAATAAATATTGATTCCTTTATTCAGAATTCACCTCAATTTCAATCAACATTACACATTTTTTATTTCTAAAATTTTTAGTAGAATACTAATGTTCTATATTGTTTTACAGTGTTGTTAATTATTGTGATGATTCTAATAGATCAAGATGATATAAATTTTTATATTATTGTAATTTTATTTTTTATTCAATTTATATACCCATTATAATATTTAAAATTCTCAAAGTAATGTTTATTCTATACAAAAAATGTTCTCATTTATTGAAATAATGCATTATGTCTTACATGTTTTTAAACTATATTATATACCTAATTATAAAAATAATTATTTATCTGGATGGAAAATTAAATATATATATATATATATGTGTGTGTGTGTGTCTGTGTGTGTGTGTTTGGGATGTTATAGACATTAGTTTAAATGTTAAAGTTCCTTTCATGTGTCTTTGAAACAATATTACATTCCAAATCTTTTGATGAAATACATGGGAGTAAAATAATATGAAATTTAACCAAAAAAATATAATGAAATAAACCATAACTTATTTTCCACATATTACAAATCACTAACCATTAATGAAAACATACAGAATAATATCTTCTAGAATCTCTACTCTATAATATATTTCCACTACCACTACCTCAAAAAATCCAAAGGTATCCTTCAAATATTATCTTCTAATCAAAATAAAACATAACATGAAGAGGATTCACATTATTAAAAACATACCACTTGAATACTAATTTAATAAATACCTAAAAACCTTAAAAACATAGGGAAAAAACCAAATATCAACTTCTATAACAAAATAGTGGATCTTTCTTCCTTCCATTCACACAAGTACAACTAGGTTATAATGTTGAATCAATATTTCCTAGAATAAAGAATCAGTTAAAATTTCATCCATATTTCTTCATATGGATATCTTCCACATCTATATCTTACCCCCATCTTATAAAATATAGATGAAATAATATTTTTAGTCAATGTGTTTTAGTTGACCTTAAACTCCATATTCTTAGAAAAATTTATTGCACTCTAACTGTCACAACATATCAAACCACTCTCCAAGATCCTTCTGGGATCCTCTATTAGATTCTTCAACCATACTAGTTCTTAACCACTTTTCTTCTTGCATCATTTTATTCTAAAATTGTGGGTAAGTTTACCACTAGCTACATCTTTGACATCCAATTAACTTATATTCTGTTTAATGTGAACAAAAACCCCATTATACTCTTCAATGAATCTGAATCATCCCCAAAAATTCATTGGTATATCCATGTAATGAATTATCAATCTCGAAACATTAGGATATATCATCCAATCATATGAGATACTAGATGATACATTTCATTTATTCCCATTGCTGTATCTGCATATTTGACAAAAAATATTTGATGAATCCTAATGAAATAGAAATTTTTTGGTGAACACATATATAACGAACCAAGATTTTCACACTTACACATTACATATTTTTATAAAAATATTCAATAAATAATATAGAAATTCATGAAATAATTTTATTGTCCAAGTATCATTGGATACCTTGATATATAAACAACTAGTTCATAAGGGAAAAACAAAATAACCGATTAAGTTCTTCATAATTAGCACCATTATTAGAAATATCACACATAATACCTTTATTCATAACATGCAGAAAGGAAACGTAAGAAAGGGTGAAATTAGATTCATAATAAGGGTAAATAAGGG
Organism: Viscum album; assembly: GCA_963277665.1. NCBI lineage: Eukaryota > Viridiplantae > Streptophyta > Magnoliopsida > Santalales > Viscaceae > Viscum > Viscum album. The sequence goes on from OY728120.1 coordinate 1,725,277,972, forward strand.
AGATATCAAAATAACATGAGCATAAGGGTATGATAGCTTGAGCATAACATTTGAAAAAAATACTCTCAATATCAAAGATTATAACCATAAAACATGAAATAAATCAATATATTTTATAAGAAATGAATTATAAAGGAACCAAAGAATGTAATCCATGATAGAATAACATTAGAATAAGACCTAGATTTTTGGAAAACATATAATCATAGAAAATTATTTCATTACTATTCAGTTCTCATTTCTAGGTCTATCATAGTGGAATGGGTTCACTCCCCAAATTATTATAGTATTCAAGATTCACTCTCGAGACTATCATAGTGGACAGTGTCCCTTAATAAAAAAGGTCCATTCCCCAATCAATTACAACTTATCTCATGAGATATATTTATGAACCCAAATCTTATTTTCATGTATGTTTTCCTTTTTCTAGGGTTTTGAGAAAAAGAGGAGTTTCTAGAAATTTTTGAATTACACAATGTGTACTCTATCTCTATAGGTATTTGTGTGTTGGCCGTGTTGTGGACATGCACACGACCATGTGTGGTGATCTAGAGGCTTCTTAAAGTGGCACTCGGTAAGGGAAAGTACACACCGTGTACTTAAAAATTACAGGCCATTTACTTTCCTTTTTTTTGTTAAATATACTGGGGTCATGTCTGATGGACATAACCATCTCCTTCTAGGTCTGGTTCATCCGAGAGAGGCTGTACGACCGCAATATTTCCCTAAACACCTGATCGAGCATTCGATCTCCAACTCGACCATCATCGATTGTGTTGGGATCGCCTCGGTAAGCTCTTCCTTATTCTAGAGCTTCGTTTCTTAATTCATAATCTTTCAAGATTTATCTTTGGTTGAACGTTTTATATGTTTTGTAGATCTATGGTGTTATTTGGAGATTCAAGGCTTTAGGTTCACGTATATCGTTCCTACAACACCGAGGTAGGTGGTTTGTGACTTTCCATTCGAAGTCTTTGAGTTATATGTGCAAAATTTCCCAACACCCTTGAACGGGGTATTGCATGTTTACAGTTTTGACCCTATAAATTTCCTGCTATGATTGTATGATTGAGTAGCGGTTAATTGAATGTGAATAGGCTCAATTTTTATGCATTGAAAGTGTTTCCCATGCATGTTTTTTTTGACCATTTGGTCCTACTAAGCCTGTTAGGTTACCTTGTTTGTTTCCCATGCCTAGTATTATAGGATGGATTGAATGAATTATCGGACATGTTGTTATGTTATAGACTGTTATCCAAGTAGTTCTTGAGGTTTCCCTTGTCCGATACGCTTTTCCATACTTTTTGACTTATACAGGGCCGTGAGAACCTGGTGTAGTAGACTATAGTGACAATGGACATAAAAGCATCTCCAGAGTGTTTGTTTTTTCTCTTACGATGAGAGACCATATGGGGGATTGATGTAAGTTCTTCCTCAGAGTGTTTGTAGTTCTTCGATGTGGGCCATAGGGGGAATTTGAAGTAAGTGCTTCCCCAGAGTGCCTTTAGTTACCGATACAAGACTATATTAGGAATTGAAGGTGAGTGCTTCCTCAGAGAGTTTATACCTAATCTAAACTAGAGGGGTTAGACTGTGTGTACTTCTGAGAGGGTTGTTTTTACTTGTTTGGTTGAAACAGAGGGGTTAGGTTGTGAGTACTTCCTAGAGGTTTTCCATTTGTGTTTAGCTACTTTCATGTATTCTTTGGTTGAACCAGATAGGTTAGGCTATGAGTACTTCCTAGAGGATTACCTGCTCTGATTAGCTTCTTACATGATATATGAATTGAATGCTTGAAATTGTGGATTGTTACGGCTGAGTACTTCCCTGCTTACTACTTCCTTTTACTTATTACCTTATATATACTCATTGATTGTTAGGAAAAGATCTTTTGGTGGTTTCCTACAAAGATTTAGTCTCACACCCTATCTAGGTCATGCTTTTGGGCCCAAGAAGATTATATTGCTGCAGGTATAGATAAGGTCATGTTCCCTTCTACTTCTGGTACATGACTGTTGTGGAGCTGGAGATCATAGGACCAAGCTGAGGCTTGCGATGCTGAGGAGTTTATCTATTTTCTTTTGTACTTGGATTATTATGTATTCCGGCATTGTGACTTGTTTGCCTTCTTTCCTACACATATGTATCATTCATAATTTATATATGTTCTCTAGTTGTTTTCTTACTTTCAGTGTTCCGCTGTTTACTATTGTATGGTATTATTACTACTTATTCTATTGTGTATCTGATTTACTTCCACTGTGTTACTCTACCAATGAGAGAATAGTTTCCCCACTATCACACCCAAGGCCCTCACTACTAGTCAGTAGCCTATGGCGTTCGTGGAAATGTGCTTGAGGCCATGGGACCAACCGGGTACGGGGTGCCTCTGGGTGGCTTCCAGAACCGGAACGTTATAATATAAACTATTACCTATGAATTGGAGTTCTATATAATTCTCTGACCACCAATCAAATAATGAAAATCGAACAGATGTGTCCCAAAATATTAAAAAATATTCATCATGTGAGAACCCATGAAAATAAATGGGTTTCATAAACATCTTATCATATCATGACCCATATAAAATAAATAGTTTTCATAAACATTTCGTCAATTAATAATATAATAAACCATGGAAAAGGAATGGGTTCCAAAAATATCGTTTCATCATAAATATAAACCATCCATAGAAATAATGATAATGGTATAATTGGATTATATCCCCAATAAAACTTAATTAACATTAAATGATTTCATCTTAATTGTAAAATTGTTTGGAAAGACCACCTGAAAAATTTCATAATGAAAATATCATTTTTATTTATTTTTAAATCACTAAAAAATATATATAAATTTATAAAAATTAAAGAAAAATTTTTCTTTCAAAATAACATTATAATGTTAAAAAAAAGATTCAAATTATTGAGTGGTCATGATATTATAAAATTTCATTCATGTCATGTATATTAAAGTAAAGTTTCCTTTCACATTTTCAGTAAAAAGTAAAAAATAACTCATTCAAAAAATGATATCAGTATTTATTTTAAAAAAAATTAAAAAATCAAACATAGGTAAAAATGACTTTAAAAATCATAGAGGAATATTAATAGCATGAAAAGATCACATAGGAGGTGGTTGGGAAAAGAACCATCTGGGGAAGAGATATGGGGTTTTATATTTGGGGGGAGAGGGATGCAAAGAGAGTATCCATTTATACAATGATTCATCCTAATTAATTGACTAATAAATGCCACTCTTTATGGATAGTGGGGAGGGGATATATATCATTTTTTCTCCATAAATGGGATGGTTCTAAGCTTGGTTTTCCAGGGTAGTTGTGTAACACCCCAATACTCAACAATATTTTCATTTATCGATAAATTTTATTTTATTTTTACTTGATTTCTTTTTACTCAACACCTTGTTAAGCTTACTCTACACACAATAATGATTTGTCTTGTGATACAAGCAAGACCCAATTCTACCAAAAAACAATTTATTAATAAAATATTATTATTTAACATAATATATAACCTAGACATTAAATTAGTGGTTATGAATAGTATATACCACATTTTGAATTTTATATATTACATATAATTTTAACATTCATATTTGGTAGTTCCTATACATGTTATAAGAAAGGATTCCATTTTTCGAATAAAAGAATTATTTTCCAAAAAAGTGCAGTTTTGTTGCCTTTTGATGGTGCACCCAATTTAAATCTATTTTTTCAAACTTTTATATATTATATTTATGAAAATAAACTTCTTATTTTTAATTGGGATATAAAAATTTTCTTTGTAGGAACTTTTGATATTTTTATGATAAGTTTTAAATTTTGATAAATAATAAAAAAATACTAAATTTTAATTGAAAACTAAGTTTTTATATGTAATAATTTATTTGGGTAAATTATATTATTGAATGGTTCTAAATTAAAAATTAAATATATTTTTATCATTTAATATAAATTTTTTCATTTTCATTAATTTAACCATGAATTTTTTTTGAAAAAAACATTTCAATCATTTACAATGTTTTAACATTTAAAAACCCATTTTTCATTTCGATAATGGGATTAATTTTAAATTAATTATTGAAACATAAATGTGTTTAATTTTGAAAAATGTATTCCATATTTGTAATCCATGGTTCCAAATTATGTAAACAGGTTCCTTTTATTTTTGGGCATTATGAATAGTAACTTTAGTAATTTTTTATTACCGCGGTTAAGGGTAAATCTGGTATTTAAAGGTAAAAATAAAATTATAAAATTATAGTAAAACCTGTAAAAATCCTATTGGATGACTAAATTATACCTTTATAACATATTTTATAAATTTAATCATTTAATGGACCCTTGTCCATGAATATTACATGAATATTATTATAATTAATGAATGTGACAAAATGTCACACTCTCGATTATTATAAGCATAATATTTTTAATATAGAGACATACCAGAGATAAAATCAGTTATAAAAATTCTTTTTAAAGCTCATAGATTTACCAGACTCATATAAATTTATTTATAATTTTTAGAGGTTAAATAACTACCATTAGTGATAACATAGTAGTGAGGTAGAAATTATTTTATTAATAGAAATATCAAATAAATGATATTAAAAATATGAAAATAAAAATAATTTTACATAATTAATGACATAAAAAATTAAATAAAATATAAATTTTAGTAAAATATTTGAATTATTGGTTATAATGTATCATGTTAGTTTTATTTTTCAAAAATGAAAATATTAGTAGAATCAAAATTGACATAAATGATTCTTGAAAATAAATAATAATTTATTAAATTTTATAAAATACATAAAACTATCAGGTTCATACAAATAACTTTTATAGTGTTATATATTTCAAAAAGATCCAATTTGGGTCCTTTTACATTTTATAGTAACTATGTTAACTCTATAGTTTAAAAAGACAAGTTATCATAATAAAGGTTATGTTATTTAACTAAGTGTTAAATACAAAATATAAGGTTAATTTTGTGACCTAAAAATGTATAAAAATACATGGTTGATGATATTTATACCCATAATAATATCTTCCTTGAATAAAATCACTTTGAATCCATTTTTAATTTGAAATTTATTTATATTAATTTAATATTTTGAGAGTTTCCAAAAGTGACCATCACCTCTCTTATAAAAGATCACTTCTCCTGCTCTTCAATTAACACCTCTAAAGCCCCTTGTCATGGATAAAACAAGATAATTTCCTATCCCAACTTTCCTAAATAAATCTTCGAGGCCATACTTTATGTGGAAATCCATCCTAAGGATCCCTTTGTGCAAATCAAAAAGAGATACCAGGAAAAGAGGTAGTTGTTTTATCTACTCTTTCAATGTTATTTTCTTATTCTAATTCCTCTTTCTATATTTTTTCATAACAAATTAGTAAATCCAGTATCATCTATATACTAAGATGTTATTTTAATAATGTTACAACCATATTACTCATTTTATCAATCATACAAATAACATTATCACCTTGTGTGCGTACGTACGGCTTATAGTCTCCTCACTATGGAGTAATTTGTTGTTCAGCACTACTTTATTTGGATGGGTATAATGAAATTTATAATGGATATAATAATTAATATAACATGATATTTATTCTTTATATTTAATACACCATAAAACACCATACCATTTAATCATATAGGGACCGATATCGTCACGCGTGTGTACATACAGCCTACCATCTCAACAATGTGGTGAGACACATTCTCTATGTTAACAATTCAAGAATGATTATAAAATTTATATAATTGTTAATAATAATAATTATTAACCATATATAATTATGGATATGAATAAAATACATCCTATTCATAACAAATGTGACTTACATAACAATACAAGCATCAAAAAATGATGCAGTTAACTTCCAAAACAATGGTAATACTAAAATATTATTAAAAAATTCAATAATAGGATCATATATGACATAATAAATATGGATATTGTCCTAGTATAATTTAATAACATTATTGAACCATTATACAAGAGTTTAACACAAACATTACTTATAGAAATTATAAGGTAATAGTTAATTTTGTAATCTTATTATTATCCAAGATTATTTATATGTATTTACTAGGAAATATTTATCATAAATATTTATGTTTTTAAAAAAAATCAAAAGGAATTGTTTTAATTTTTTATGTAATGGAATACTTTACTAAAACATCATTTTAAATGTTTTATAGAATTATTTCTCTAAATAATTCCCATATTTTAATATAGTTTTAAGGATTTATTTATATGGACAAGAATGTCTTAAAATGTTAGTTCCTTTAAAAAGTTTCAAAGTGGTATGGGACACTTTGATTCAAAAATTTCAATATAAATTTCCTTAATAAGTGTGTGGATTTTGAATAAATGATTTTATATAAAAAGGTATATTTTTTTCAAGATATTTTTAATGCATTTTATTATATTATTTTCATCTATGTCAACATCATTTTTTGTATTTTATACTTAATTGAAGTTGATTTATTATGATAAAATATACCATATTTTATTGAAGTTTTTATCATATATTTGACTGTCGAGGTTATATTTTGATACCATTAATGGTTTATGGTTAAAGTATTAAAATTTCATACACTAGTTTTAATATGAATGTTTATGTTATGTTTTACAAATTTAATAAGAGGAATACATTGGACTTAGTAAGTAACAAGTGGGGCCCACTATAGCCCCTCGATGCATTGGTAGATCTTATGAAAAAACTAGCGTATTTTCACAAGACCTTGATAGTATGGTTATTTGTGGTCTTGTAAGGTGTCATTTATAATATGGTTATGATGTTCAGTATTATGCATTCCCTCATTATGAGTTTAGTTATTAACATTGTATGTAATTATTCGACTATTATAATTTCCATGTGAATGTTTAAATGGAATTTTTTGATTTATTCTTACCATATTATGCTGAATATTATGTTTCAAAGGCTTTTGATTTAGTTTTATACCTTGCCTTAAAATATTATGCTTATCTGTGATAGCTTATGCTATATTGTTTAACCTTATTGAGCATCTGAGATTACCCCTTGATTATGTTTTATTTTCCCATGATTCCAAGAAATGTTTCATGATTGATATATAGGGTTAAGATAAGATAATAACGGTGTTATCAAATAATTATCTATTTTTTAGTTTATTTTTTGAATTATAAGGTAAGGATTATGAATGTAATCTATTTTCCAAGACTGCTAAACTGATCGGTACTTCGGGATTTAATTCCTTGTAATCATGCCAATGTAATAAAAAATAATGCACTAACTCTATGAAACTGGGGTTAGGTAATTATAGTTGGTATTCGTGGAAGTTTAGCAACAACATTGGAAATTAGATTTAGAAAATTAAGAATAGGTAACATTACCCTAAGATAGACTTTTAGGATATGTATAGAATAACATCCTCGAATTTTGGTAAGGTAGAGATTATATGTGTATTCCTATAAATACATCCCTTTTTGGATACTATAAGTGGATATGGTTCTGGAACAGATTTACATAGGGGTGAAAACCCAGATAAGGTGTTTAGGACCTGACTTGGGATAACCTCGTATATGACAATGGGTCTTACAATGCACCTGGTTTGACCTTCCTAGGGGATATGCATAGGATAATTCACATTTTATTTGCATTCCATTATGAAGGATTTAAATATAAATATGACCCCAAAGTAACTAATGTTTATGATTCTATGATTTACGATGCCTAAATTTATATTATGTTCTATACCATATTTATAGTTATACAAAGTACATAACTTTATAAGATAATACATTATATTTCATCTTATAGAAATGGAGCCTAAAATAATGAATGAGAAATCCACCAATATACATGATCTAAATAGTAATAAGGATCATATTTTTCATGGTCTTAAGCCACAATTTTGAAACGAAATACTCTCCCATGTATTCTCATCATATGAGGAAATAGTATCATGTGTTAATAAGATAAGTAAAGAATTATCATAGTCTTACAGATTTGAAGGAATGAAACATAAGTAGGGGATGGTAGAGAAAAATATGGATAAAGGGAAGAAGGGAAAGAAGGATTTTCCCTACATGTAATAACTGTGGAAAGAACCACATTGGTAAATGCTTGAAGGAAATGGGTGTTTTTTATAAGTGTGTAGAAAAGGGACACAAAATTTTTGATTCAAAGGGAAAAAAGTTTTCCAATGTACAATGCTTCAACTACATGGAGATGGGGAACTATGAAAATCAATGTCCAAATCATCAAAGGAATATACACAGATAATGCTATTGGATAATGATCAAGTTATGATACCACCATAATTGAAGAGGAATGGTTAATATTCCTATTCAAAAATTATTTTATTTGATTATTTTATTATCAATGTTATGGTTATAAGAATTATGAAGTATATAAGGATTTTCCTATAGTACTAGTTCATTAAGGATTTGAGATTGTATGGACCAAGTAAAGTGACATAGTTGCAAATTAAAATTTTTGGAAAATATATGGTAGATGTAAATATAAACCTTAATATGTTTCTAATACAATGATAATGATGATTTGGATAAATTAAATTGGATAGTATTGACTACCTTCTAACCGATTAATATTTTGTTTTTCCATCAATTTTGGAATTTACAATATTTCTTGATTCAAGGAGTATATCCCATATCCTATGTTTTATATATGGAATAAGAAATCATGAAAATATTCAATAAGGTTTTATGTTAATTAAGGTTATTTACATATTCTAATAGAATTCTTGATGAAGTTATTCACTTCTTTTGTATATGAAAAAAAAATATTTTCATTATGTTATGTTGATTTTAGAAAATTTATTGGCCTTCATTATAAATTTATTTCGAATGTGAGTTTTGAAAAAATTATTTTGGACAAGTATAATGGTCGGAATATATTAATTTAAAAAGTGTATAGTATTGTTTAATGTTAGAAAAAATTCTTATGGTTATTTTTGGAATGTTGTAACAATATATTTTTAAGAAATGGACAACTCGTGGGTCGGGCGACAACCTGTCACATCAAACAAGGCTGTGGGAATCGAACCCACAACTGAAGTGAGACAAGGCTTTATCACCTACCACTATCCTATATGAATTCCCTGGTTAGTATAACATAGTTTTATTTATTTAAATGGTATAATTTCATTTTTAGAACATTATATTATTAAGATAAATATAATATTTTTGATTTTTTTATCTTTTGAAGAGAAAGATGGGTTTGTGGAATGAATTAGTTAAAATATGAAACTCTACTTGGAAAGTATGTATCCTTCCTTGTGTTCTTAGTCTATGAATTAAAATAATTCTTAAACTTTAATGGAAAGGATATTGAAACCAAAAATTCCATCTGAGTACTTTTTCCAATGAATCAAATGGTCCTTTAGATCGTCACTGACTTCTAGATTTTGGATTTTTTAATTTCTCAAAATCATATTCTCTATCACTCTCCATCAGAACATGATGGTTTCATTTTTAATTCATATCCATGTTTTCCTAAATGGAACCCTATTATGTGTTATATTTGGTAACCTTTTTACTTACCATTATTTATTTTAAATTTTATCTTTTATCGAATGTTGTTCCAATGTGGGATTCTAATAAAGGAATTTTGAAAAATCAAATATCAGTTACCAAACCCAAATTCAAAAATTGAAAGGATTTAATTTATTAAAGAGGGGAGAATATAACACCCCAAGACATTAAAATATTTTCATTTTTGAATAAATTTAATTTTTTTGCTTTCATTCTTTTTATGAAACACTATGTTAAGCTTACAATACACACAATAATGATTTGCCTTGTGTTACATGCAAGGACCAGTTCTACCAAATAACAATATATTAATAAAATATTATTATTTAACATAATATAAAACCTAGATTTTAAATTAGTGGTTATGAATAGTATTAACCACATTTTTAAATTTATATATTCCATATAATTTTATCATTCATATTATGTTTTTTCTATATATGATATATGAAAGGATTCCATTTTTCGGATAAAACAAGTATTTAAAAAAAGTGTAGTTTTGCTACCTTTTGATGGCCCACACATTTAAAATATAGAATTTAAAAACTTTAATATATTATATTTAACAAAATCAACTTATTCTTTGGAAGAGGGATATAAAAATTTACTTTGTAGTAATTTTTGATATTTTTATGATAAGTTTTATATTTTGATAAATTACAAAAATATACTAAATTTTAATTGAAAAAAAATCCAACGAAATAATATATGTAGAAAAATTATACTATTGAATGTTTTTAAAGTAAAAAAAATTATATTTTTATCATTTAATATAATTTTGGTCATTGGGATTAATTTCACCATGAATTTTAATGTAAAATAATTTCAGTCTTGAAATGTTTTAACTTTTAAAACCCCATTTTTCATTCTGAAAATTTGATTAATTTTAAATTAATTAATGCAAAAAATTTGTTTTGAATTTTGAAAAATTGATTCCATATTTTGAATAATTGGGTATAAATTATGTAAATTGGTTCCTTTTATTTTTGGGCATTATGAATAGTAACATTAGTAATTTTTTATTATTGCGGTTAAGGGTAAAGCAGGTAATAAAAAGTACAAATAATATTATAAAATTATACTAAAACCTTTAAAAATCATATTAGATGAATAAATTTGACCCTTATCACCTATGTTTCAAAATTTAATCATTTAATGGAGCATTTTCTATGAATATGACATGAATATTATTATAATTAATGAATGTGAAAAAATTTCACACTCTCATTAAATATAAGCATATTAATTTTAATATAGAGATATCTAGGAGATAAAATCAATTATAAATTGTATTTTTAAATATAAAATAATTACCTGCCTCATATAAATTTATTTACAATTTTTAGAGAGTAAATAATTACCATTAATGATGACACAATTGTGAAGTTGAAATTATTTTATTAATAGAAATATCAAATAAATGATATTTAAAATATTAAAATAAAAATAATTTGACTTAATTAATGAAATACAAAAAAATGAAACGCAAAAGAAATATTAGTAACATATTTTTAGTATTTGTTTTGAATTTATCATGTCGTTTTTATTTTTTAAAAATGAAAATATTAATAGTATCAAAATTGACATAAATAATACTTTAAAAGAAATAATATTTTATTAAATGATAGAAAATTAAAAAAAATAGGTTCAGAAAAATAACTTTTATAGTTTTAAATGTTTCATAAATTATCCAATTGGGTTCCTTTTGGATTTTATGGTAACTATATTGACCCTATTTTATAAAAAAATAAGTTGTCATGGTAAAGGTTAAATTATTTAAGGGATAAATCCAGAAGATAAGGTTACTTTTATGACCTAAAAATGTATAAAATTAATTATTTCATGATATTTAGACCTATCCTCATCCTATAATCCAATAAACGCACCTTTTATACATTTTTACATCAAAATTAATTTATATTAATTTAATAGTTTGAGAGTTTCCTAACGTAACCATCACTTATCTTATAAAAGGGAACTTATAATTCTCTTTAATTAACACCTCTAAGGCCCTTTTTATTAGCCAATACCATCCCATTTACTCTCCCAAATTCCCTCAATACATCTTAGAGACCATACATTGGGAAGAAAGCCATCCTATGGAGCCCTTTTGTGAAAATCAAAAGGAGATACTCAAAAAGGGTGTAATTATTTTATCACCTCTTTCAAAGTTCTTTTCTTATTATATATTATCTTTATATATTTTTTCATAAAAATCAATAAATACAGTATCATCCATAAATTTAGATGTTATTATAAAAATGGGACAACCATATTATTCATTTTATCCATCATACTAATAACAATATCACCATGCGTGTGTATGCACGGCTTACCGTGTCCATGTCATGGTGTAATGTGTTATTCAGCACTAATTTATTTGGATGTGTATAATGATGTGTATAATGGATATAAAAAATTAATATAACATGATAATTGTTCTTTGTAATTAATATACCATCCAATTCTATACCATTTAACCATCAAGTGAATGATATCGTCACTCGTGCGTACGTACAACCTACCATCTCCACGACACGGTGAGATTCATTCACCATGTTAACAATTAAAAAAGGATTATAAAATTTATATTATGAGAAATAATAATAATTATTAACCTTATATAATTATTTATATGAATAAAATATTTCCTATTCATAACAAACATGACTTACACAACAAAACATGTGTAGGAAAACGATTCAGTTAACACACGAAACAATGGTAATACAAAAATATTTTTAACAAAATGATATTATAGGATCATATATGATATCATAAATATGGATATGGTCCTATTATAATTTAATAACATACTTTAAACATTATACAGGAGGTTAACACACCCTCTACTAAAGGAAATTATAATTTGAGGGTTAATTTTATAATCTCATTTTATCTGAGATTGTTTAAATATAAGTATTTACTGGAACATATTTATTATTCATGTTCTTGTTTATTAAAAATATTTTCAAAAGAAATATTTTTAACGTTTTATTTAAGGTAGTATTTCACCAAAACGTCATTTTAATTATTTTAAAATTTTATTCTTCTAAATAATTTTTATATTTTAAAATGGTTTTAAGGATTTTTTTTATATGGACATGAATGTTTTAAAATTTCAGTTCCATTAAAATGTTTCAAAGTGATATGGGACACACAGATTCAAAAAAATATTTCTAAATTTGTTTTATAAGTTCATTTATTTTGAATAAATTATTTCAAAAAAATGATATTTGTCTCAAGGTAATTTTAATTAATTTTATTAGATTATTTTCTTCTATTTTAACATCCTTTGATAGATTTTAGGCTCAATTGAAGTTGATTTATTGTGATACCATCTTCCATATTGTAATGATGGGTTTATGATATATTCGACTATGGATGTTCTATTTTGATATTTTTCATGGTTTATGGTTAAATTATTAACATTTCATATTTTATTTTTAATACAAATGTTTATGTTATATTTTAACCCTTTCATAAGGGGAATGCATTAGACTTAGTAAGTGATGGGTGGGGTCCACCATATCCCCTCAATCTATCAGTAGGTATCATGAGACAAACTAGTGTCTTGGCGTAAGACGTTGATGGTATGGTTATTTATGGTTTTTCCACGGGGCCTTGATGGTATGTTTATGGTGTCTTCTATTTTACATTCCCTCATTATGAGTGTAGTTATTTATATTTCATGTGATTATTTGACTAGTATAATTTCCATGTGAATGCTTAAATGGAATTATTTATTACATTATTTCCATATTATACAAAATATTATGTTTAAAAGGCTTGTGTTTTAGTTTTATATCTTTCATTAAATGTTTATGTTAATTTATGATATCTTCTGCTATATTTTTTAACCTTAATAAGAATATAATCTCACCCCATTATAATGTTTTATTTTCCCAGGATACCAAAACGTGTTTTATGATTGATATTTGGGGTTAATCTAGGATAATTATTGTGTTCCCAAAGAATTATCTATGTTATAGTTTATGTTTTGAATTTTAATGTACGGTTGATGAATGTAATATATTTCCTAAGATAGTTAAACTGATCGGTCCTAAAGAATTAAATTCCTTGTAATCATGCCAATGTAACAGAAAATAATGTACCGAATCTAGGAAATTGGGATTAGGGCACTACAATTCGGCAATGGATATCACCTTCATCTAGAAAAGAAAACACCATATCTTCATTGACAAGATTCTGGAAAAAAATCATTATGAGATATTCGACCTTAGTGACGTTTAAATTGACACAGTTAAGTGTATTTTTAAAATTTATTATTCAAGGGCCTTCACTTCAACGGATTTCCAAGGGTGATGACATCTTCCAGCCAATATGATCTATGGGGTTATCTTCATTGGAGTAAGGATGTTTCAGAAAATTATAATTTTCTAGAATTGAGGATAAGAAACCGATTGATACCAACTAATAAGAATATTAAAATAACCAGCATCAAATAGGCATCAAGGTGTATTTTTTGAAAATTATGATGGGATGAAAGATCATATCGTTTTTTAGGGAGATTTGGCAGTATAGTTCGGAGTTTCTTTGGTGATTTATAGGTATCCACTCACATAACATTATGGGTACACCTTTCCTCAACTGATGGTTCCAAGGAGTGGAAATGGATATCCCTAAGAGTAAGGAAAGAGTTATAGTATTGATTGTAGGGTTCTTGTTTATGTAAATAAAATAATAATATATGTTTTGATGGATTTTTCTACTCAGTTAAGACTATAGTGAGAAGATCAAAAAAAATCTTATTGTACATGATGATGCTTGTGAATAATTGGAAAGAATATCACACCCTCATACCACTATATATAGGAATGTATTCTTCCCACAAGGTTTGTGGTATATTTCTAGGGAATTGGGTTCGTTGGAGTCTCCATTTTTCATGTCACAAACTTAACACATATGGATCAGGTGCCATGGGATCCATGTGAGGAGGCGATGTGGTTGATTATTTATGGGGAGATGTTATTTTTTATACTCTATTTTTTGGGTTTTGGAACTCCCTTAAAGATGGATCCATGGAAATTCTCACGGACCACCTTCTATGCATGAAACAAAATGTGAGTCTAATTGTGGTGGAGAATGATTCATCAATCCTTTGTAGATCCTAAAAAATGTATATGGATCTCCATGGTCTATTGATTACATAGTCAGAAGGTGTAGGGGTACTATTTGAAACCAAATGTATTTACTACATATTTGGCATGAAGGTAACAAGGTTTTAGACTATCTCTCCCCTATAACAGGTCATAAGGGTGATATAAACTATTATCTTAGTGGGAGTTTTCTTCCACCTCAGGAGGTAAATCTTATTTGAGGTGATTACCTTGGGCTTCATCACTTCATACCACCTTAAGGGTTTGTGGTCATAGTCTTTATGTTTTCATGTTACCTTTATCTATTGGATTTTTGTTCTATTCCTCTTTCATACTAAATAAATAATTATGATTATGGGGAAAACATGGATATGTAATAAAAATGATTTTCGAACAAAAAGAGAGATAAAGTTGTTTTCCTTTAATAAACTCTTTTGATAACTTATGTAAAAAAGATAAGAAAATTAATGGAAAAAAATAATGTAATATAAATAACTATATGATACGAAAATTCATGATTTTATTGAGACATTTATTATAATATTTCATCATTTGAATCTTAATCATAAACAACCCCGATAAACCATGAGGTTTAGCATAAAACCCTTACGGCATTGGTATTTTTTGAATTGTAAGCCCCGTAAAATAAAAAATAATATATTGATATGAATACCCAATAATTTTTATGATAAGAATAAAAAATTAAATTCTTGGGTATTAGATTCACCACATAAAAGAAATAAGTTGTTAATATGGAATATGTCTCATAGAAATAAAAGTGAGATGAAAATATCTTCCCTCAAGTATAAATGTTCTTCATACACATTCAAACCTAATGTATAATAAATATTATTTCATTATTAAAAAATTATAGAAACATAATAAAAAACCATAATATATATTATTTACCTAAAATAGTTTTTCACACATTTATTAACAATTATTTGTTAAAAATGTTTTTTGGATAATAATTTCTTTATTTTTCATGAATGTGTTGGTTCAGTAGTTTTGGTTATTATAATTTGATCATAGTTATATAATATATAGTATTTTTATCATAATATAAATATAACATATTTTCATTATATATGTATTCATATTAATCCATTAAATTTAGAGATAGAAAATTAATTACACTATTTAGGGAGATGGTAGGTCGTATATAAAAATTAACGCTATTTTAATTTTTTGATATATAAGATGAGAGAAAGTTAAATATTAATTAAACTATATAGAATAATAATAATATCATATATATGAATTAAATATACCCTTATTATCATCCATGTAAAAATAAAATGAAAACATAATCACATAACTTCGTGGAGGTGATAATCCACAGGTATGCACGAGCGATGTTATTATTCTTCAATGGATTTGAAGGAAAGAAGTTAGATGTGATATTATAATTCTATAAAAAAAATATTTCGTAAATTTAATATATATATATATATATAATTTAAATCTATAATTATATCAATTCATTAGTGGTGGTGATGGAAAATGAATTACATCGATCACAGGGCAGTAGTCTACCATACACACGATCGATGATTTCATTTCCCATTTGATGGAAGAAGATATTTATATAGGTTGTGATATTGAAAAATAAACATATAAGTATATGTTAGATAATTATGTTATAATATCATAATATTTTAATAAAATTTTAATTAGTTATAAGATGAAATAAACAAAACACATGGTTAGGAGAAATACCTATTCTTTAGAGATCCTATTTAGGTTTATACCTAAATCCTTATTATTATGGTTTCCTAATAAAATTGATGAATATAGGATATTGGGATAAAATTGAGGAAGGTATTTTTAAAGTTATTTTCAAAACAAAATGGCTTTCTAGTGTGAACAGTAGATAATAATAGTTTCCCTTTTATAAGTGGTGGACACACTTGGAAGTTTCAAAAATAAAAAGATATATCCGTGTTTTACACATGCCAAAAAGTTCAAAAATGGATCATTAACAAACATAAAATTATATAAGGTCAATATATTCAAAAAAATAATAATTGGAATTGTTTTTAGAAAATTTCAAACCATATAATTCTATTGTAAACCCTTGTTAAACTTGAGTTAACCTTAACTACAGTAATTAATTCTTTCTAATTTTACTATTTATTATGACAAAAAATTATGTTAAAATTATTGTATAATTCTATTATAATGATTAAAAATATTCATTGTATTTTTCCAAAATAAATTCATATAATTTTTTGAATTAATATAAAATTAAACCCGCAAACGTGATGGAAAATTGGTTTTCCAAAGAGAAAAGTTTCAAAAGTATAAACAAATCATATACAAATTCAACATAAATTGATTCAAATGAACTAAATTTGATTAATAATAACATAATTTTACTAATTTTACTTTAAAAAATTTTTAATACAAAATAAATATTTATAAATTATTTAATCTAAAATGTGGTTTTCAATAAAAATAGGTATTTTTTAATATTCATTAAAAAATTAAACTTTTCAGAAAAATCCTAAAAATTCACTCTAATCTAATTTTGTCATGTTTATTCCAAAAAATAATTTATTTTTTTTCAAATAAACTTTCTAAAATTTTAAAAAACTAATTTAATTATTTGTTTACAAAAATAAGTAAAAATTATTTTTTTGAGAAAAATGTATTTTGATGAATATAAAGAATTTTCCAAAACAGAAGTACTTATTTATCAATATTTATTTATAATTAATACATAATTTTAAAAATGTGGTTATTAATATCCAAAATTACAATTTTAATTTATAGTTTATAGTATTCATGTTTAAATAATAATATTAATAGTACATTTTAGTTTGTTAAAACTTGATGTTGTGTGTAATGAAAACTATCAAAGAAATTAAATTAATTTGAAATATATATATATTTCATAAAAATGCAAGGTGTTAGATTATACCCCCTCCATAAAATTACTTTCACATTCAAAATTACACCACTTTGATATAAACAATTGAGGATACTTATACCTCATTGTATTTCTAGGTACCCACATAACTTTTTTATATTAGTGGTTTCACAATAAAACTTTTAACATGTGAGTGGTCCTGTTTCCTTGAACTTTCTATATATAATTCAGAATCTCCATAGTTTTTTCTTCATTGGGAGGATAATGATCCAAAGGTATGACCTATTAGTTAAATACATGTGAATTATTTGGTACATACTTCAACAAGAGAGATACATTAAACACATCATGGACTTGAGAGTGGTTTGGTGGAAGTGCCAAGAGATAAGAAACTATCCCTACTCGATCAAGAATCTTGTAAGGGACAATATATCTAGGTCATATATTTACTTTATTCCAAAATATTATCACATTATTCCATAGATAAATTAGAATTAAAACATTCTCACAAAATTTAAACTTTAGATCGCACTAATGATTTTCATCATAATATTTCATTCGACTCTGAAAAACCTTACTGTGATGTTAAATGGATATGATTTTATCTACCATTTCCTTGGGTAGATTAGGTCCAAATAGATTTATTTCTCTAACATTAGAAAATAATGTTAGAGTTCTATAATTATTTCTATAAATATATTCATATGGAGTTATATGAATGTTTGAGTAAAATATATTATTGTATGAAAACTAGACTAAAGGAAAGTGTTGATCACAAACCCATTTAAAATCCATAGAACATGATACCAGTATATCCTATAGGGATTTAATGGTTTTCTTAGATAGAATATCTATTTGAGTATAATACTCAGTTCTGAAATTCAACTCCATATTTAGATAATGCTGAATACTTTTACAAAATGTTGAGGTAAACCTCAGATCTCGATAAGATATGATAAAATTTGGTGCTACATCAAAAATTACCACATCCTTAAGGTATATCCTGGAAATATGATCCATATATAAATATAATCTAATAGCGATGAAGTGTTATTAATTCATAGGGATATCAACTAACACCAATATAACATTGTTCCCTTTTTATTTTTTGGGAGTAAAATAATAAAAACCCTGGGGATTTTTTCCCACTTCCATTAGTTAATGGTTGTGCCATGGCTTTAGACTTTTGTATCTCATCCTTAACTTGATGATATAACTATAACCAATATACATACTCTACAATATATCTCTTTATTTCATCACACAAAAAATACTCCTTCAAATCTATAAACTTCTTCGTACTTCCAGGATGAATAGATAATGATAAAAAGTGATCTTCTTCAAACATCTCCTTCCTCAAATTAGGTATGGAAAAACCGCATACATGGTTATTAAACCTTATCATTCCATCATAATAATTGATAAACACTAAAACATTTCTAATGTTATTCGGCAGCTATATTCCTTCATTCTACGTCTATTTAATTTTTTTGGATATATGGTTGAACCCTTATTTGATAATGATAACATTTATACTCTTAATTCAAGATTTATAGATTCATCCTTTGAAAATATAGAAATATTGGATCTTTTTTATCCTCATCATGGATAAGATATCATGATCCTTCCACCCCAAAGCATCAACCGCCTTTTTTTCTTTCCCAAGGTTGTAATGTATTGATCAGTCATAATCATAAATCAGTTCCAACCATCTTATATAATGGATATTGAACTCTATATATATGAAAATATATATTAAAAATTTATTATCATTATATATTTCACACATTTATCCATAAAAATAATGACTCCTTATCATTAATTAAAAAATTACCCCAAATAACTCCAAATAATTATTTGGGTAACTTTCCTCGCAAACCATCAAATTTTGTGATGTACATACTATAACCATTTCATTATACATGAGAATTAACCCCAACCCCTTATTTTATGCATAACTATAGATTACAAATCCTTCTTCATTTTAGGGTAAATTAAGGTCAACTTTACTTACCAACCTTTTTTTTCTCTCAAATTTTATTCACATTCATTTACCTCGAGGAACTTGGTTCCCTTCCAAGTTAACATGGTGATTGGACTATATAGTCATGAAAAATTATCTCAAAATTATTAATAATATCCTTAAAAACCAAGAAATCATCAAATGTTAGTCATATTTTTTTGTCTATCCCAATGTTCAATAACATCATTATTTTATGGATCTACAAATATTCCCTCTCTTGAGATTATATGACCCAAAAATGATACATTTTATAACCAAAATTCATACTTTTTAAATTTCTCATATATTTTCCCCTTCCTTAGGATCTTCATCACAATCCTCATATGATCTTCAACACAATCCTCGGATGATCTTCATTCTCTACTTTACTCATTGAATATATAATAATAACTTTTCTAAATACTACCAAAAACTTATCATTATAATATATAAATACTCTACTCAATAAATCCATGAAGATAGTTGTGGAATTAATAGGGCCAAATGGAATTAATATATATTCATACTATCCATACCTTGTGAAAAATATTTTCTTAGGTATATCGTCATTTTTAATACTCAATTTATGATAACTAGAATGAGGTTTATTCATGGAGAATTATTTATCTCTTTATAGTTGATCAAATTAGTCTTCAATATAGGGTAGGGGATACTTTTTCTTTATTTTGATCTTGTTTATTTCTAGATAATCAATTAAAAGTCACATAGAACAATATTTCTTTTTCAAAAAAAATAATAGGTGCATCCCAAGGTGATACACTTGGATGAATGAATCCCTTTTCCACATCCTCCTATAGTTTCTTCTATAATTCCTACAACTTAATCTGGTCCATTTTATAGGGATTCTTTTAAATAAGTGTATCACTAGGTATGAGTTCTATTGAGAACTCAACTTCTCATTTTAGTGGAATATGAGGAAACCATTTCAGAAATACATAAACTCTTTTATAATAGGTATATCATTGATAATGAGTTTCTCCCAAACAATCTGAGGTAAACTCTACTTTTTAATGGGAATAAAGACTCATATAATGGATGTAATTTCCAATAGAATTTAATATTTATCATCACATTGATAGATGATCATTGGTTGGATTAAAATATAAAATGATACTTGCATTACTTGTGTATTGATTTAGTGTTTATGTATATAAATCAAATCCATACTTAAGATAACATAAAATTAAACTATAGGGAAAATAACGAGATCTATAAGAAGAATTTCCACAAAAAAATCAACCAGAGAAGAATCATAAACTTGATATTCTATCATCAAACCATTAGGGTTTTCCCTAATAATTTAATATCTAATCATTGAGGATATGTATTAACATTCCTAGAGATTTTTTGTGATATAAAGGAATTCGTATGACTTATATCAAATATGTTGCTTAACTATTTGAGAATGTTTGTAACCACCTTATCTTTATAATTATATCTTTAATCCATATGTAAAACCAAAAAATTTAGAATGATCGTTAAGAATCTTTGATCAAATTGATCAATCATGAAAAATCATTCTTATGATATCTAAACGTTGAGACCTTATTATCAATATATGATGTCTTCAGTTTAATATAGTTCTTTCATGGTCATCATCTATTCAAATCCTTCATGATGGTTCATAAATATTTTGTGTATTTCTAAATAAATATCCATTATGAGTGTCAAATGAGGTGTGCAGCAAGTCTAGTTATCATACATCAGGTTATGATCGAGTAAAGTATCAATTCACCCATTTAAAAGTTATTATCCCTAGGTAAAATTGTGCGAGAGCCACATTCACTTGGAATGTCCATAAATGGATTTAATTTCTTAGAAACCACCTTTTCTATCCTCACCAAAATTCCATGACTTTTTTCTATACTTTTACTTATCCCTAGGGTCCTCACTAAAGTTTTATCATACTTGTTTCCAAAGGTTAACTAAACCTTTCTCAGATAATGACTATAAGGAACCATTATTTTCATTTATATATATTACATATTTTTATATGAACATTCAATACATCACATAATAATCCACATCATAATCATATAGTCCTATTATATTTTGAGACATCAACACGTAAACAACTGATTCATAATTTAACTACATCATCTCCCACTAAGTTCTTCATAACTGGAATTCTTTATAGACATGTCATAAATAATATCTTTTTTATAACATTTGGAAAGGAAATTTACAAAATAGTGAACTCATATACTTAGTAAAGTTAAACACTGGTGATATCAATATAACATTTCAATAATAATATGATAACATGAGAATAATATTTGAAAACCATAACCTTCATATCAAAGATCAAGATCTTGAGACATGGGATAAATATTTTTAGTTCATAAGACATGAATCATAAAGTAATAAAAGAACATATTCCATCAGATTATAAAATTGGAATAAGACATAGATTTATAACATACACATAATTAAAGTAAATAATTTCCTTAGTATTCAAGGATAATTTTCATAGCTTTCATAGTGGAATTGGTACACTCCCCAAACCATCATAGTAGTCAAGGTTCACTCCCAATACTATCATAATGGACAGATTTTCTTACTAAACTAAGTCTACTCCCCATTCCATTGTAGTTTATCTAATGAGATATCAATAATTACCCAATTAGTTGGATGATATATAATTATAGGCCCACTCTTTACATAATTATCATCATACATATTTGTGACACAAGATCATAAAAAATCACCATATCAGAACTCATGAAAAGAAATGGATTTCATAAACATTTTAGCATAGAATAATCTGTGAAAAAGAAATGGGTTTCATAAACATTTAATTATTTTATCATATCATAACCCATGGAAAAGTAATGGATTTCATAAAAATATATTTTTTATAAATGTAAATAATCCAGAGTATAAATAAGGATGGTATCATTGGATAATATCCCTATTAAATAATATGTACCACCAAAGGATGTCAACGTAGATGGAAAATTATTTTTAAAGACCACATTGAACATTTATTAGGGAAAATATACTTTATACTTTTAAATCACATATAAATATCATAAAATTTAATAAATAATTAAGAAACCATTTTCATTGATAATAAAATTGGAAACTTGTCAAAGAAGTAACAACTAATTTAGTGGTCATGATAGAAAAAAATATTCATGTCATGTATGTTAAAACAAATATTCATTTTACATTTTTTCAAAAAAAAAAATAAAAAGTACCCCATTTATAAAAATAAGATAAGATTCCTTTTAAAAAAATTAAAAATTTAAGCATTGGTAAAAACTACATTTAAACTATCATATAGGAATGTTAAAACGTTCTAGAAAAAAAATTAGAAAACATAGATAGAAAATAAAAAGGATATTTGACCGAAAAAAGAGATAAAGTTGGATTTCCTTTAAAATATTCATTTGATATATTGAGTACATAAAGGGAGACAGTAAAAATAAAGCATGAAGTTTCTATAAAAAAAGAGGAGAATAAAATTCATGAGTTTCTCAAGGGATATATCAAAATATTTCAGCATTGGAAACTTAGTCATAAACAACCCTGATAAAACATGAGATTCTAACATAAATCCCTTACTAATTTTGTATATTTTGAATTATACAACACATGAAACAAATAACTATAGATGGATAATTATACCCCATAATTTTTAATATAGAAATTATAAACTAAAATTATGGACAATATATACACCGCACGAAAGAAACAAGTGGTGAATATAGAATGTGCCTCTGAGAAATAAAGGTGATATGAAAATCTATTCCTATATGATGTATGTCAATAATATATTACAATTTAACCTCATTCCCATGATAATAAAATATAACCATTCCAAAACAAAATTCGAGTACCAAGCGAGATACTTAAACAAAAATTCTCAAACACTCCAAACATAGCTCCCAATCTTCACACCAAACTCTAAGCTCCAACACCACAAGACCGGCCAAGCATCATGATTCACCACTAAAGGAATGAGAATCTCTACCTTTAAATGTGTATAAAAATAAAACATATGAAAAAACCAAAAATTTCCAAAGAAAGGGGTGGGTAATAATACTCAGTAGGCTTTCCCAAAATAACTTCTCTACACACACCACTAGGATAAAATTTGACAGCACATTTATATAAACAATTTATGTAAAAGTGTTAAATAATGAAGCAATTTCCAACTTCAAAAACACACCCTTACTAAACAATTTTACCCAAATCAACAAAATACCATGGAAAGAAACCAAACATGTCATTATCCATTTTTCCAATACATATTCGCACTTCCATATTCACCTTGCAAGGCCGCACACATGTTCAAATAATATTCATAAGTTCCACACTCCCAAACTCAGTGTACCCATGACAGATGATATTCACATCCAAGCCCATCCACCCCTCTTCCTTTTTAGTGGTTATTCATGCCCACTTATACTTGATGGTGGTCATTCACATCCATTATCCATCCCCTTTTTATAGTGTTCTTTCACACTAATTATCCATGCATTACCAACCATGCTTCCCTGGTAATCCAACAACCATGACAACAATATTTACCAAAATAAGAAAAACATGAAAATGGATAGCTTCAAAAATCATATCAACCAACACATTCCAAACCATATAACCCAAAATTTTTGAAACCAAACAACCCATTATGTCAATCGACAATTCCAATAACATTCCAAAACCACTTCAATAAATCACACATTTATTAAAAACACCCTTAATCCATTATCCATTCCCAACCACACCATAAAAACAACATTTTTATTGAAAACCATATTTCACAAACCATTTTCCATAAATCAACCAGGACACCAATTTTAGAATCATCATTTTAAAATCCAACAGTAAAGCACATTTCACAACAATAACCCATTTTCCCTAAAATCCTAAAATAATCACAAAATGGGTTTCAATCAAGCTTATCACATCAGATTCATAATAAATTTCAGGAAAAAAATAAAATTGAAATTAATCCTTCTAATTCAAGAAAAAATGAGTCAAGAGTGAATCCACCATCCTTATGGATTGGAAAAATCAACCCACAGCACAACCGCACACCAAAACTGAGTGAATTTTCCATAAAATCACCTTAGATCCCTTTCCCTAACCTCAATAAGCACAAAAAATTCCAATATAGGAAAAAAACCTAGATCTACTTATGACAGATTAAAATCACGGAAACTATGAACGGGAAGGAAGTAGATCAAGAGAAACCACAAAACCAACAATGGAGGAGACTTACCAAGGGAGAACCATCTTAAACCCACCTTTAAAACCCTTAGAATCCCTTCCAAAATGAGTGGTTGATCCTCCCCAACCTCTGAGAAGAAGCAATATTGAGTGTTTTTTGAGTGGGATGAAAAATGACTATTTTAGGGAAAATCTCAATCCCGCTCATTTTTAAAAAAAACATTTTTTTTAAAACAAGATCGGTTAGCCGTACAGTTAGGAAAACTATGTGCTAACTATATGCCTACATCTACCTCAAGGGAGTTCCTCACATGGTTGTCCTGCCTGGTTATACAACACAAGTATCAAACATGAAAACCCCCATTTTTCCTAGTTTAATGGTTTACCTGGGCTCTCTGCACAGTTTGAAAAATTTTGTGCCCTAACTTTGCTACATCTCCCTTACCTCTGTCACAATTTTCATAGTTTACTTCAAGTGTTTCATGGTTTTTACTAACTGTTCTCAAAGTATTCACCCTAAAAAATCCTAAAATTCTTAAAAACACTCCCAAACCTTACCCAACCACATTACATACTTGAAAAGTTATAAATAAGATATACATACCTCAACCCTGGGATACTACATTCTTATCACTGTTGGAATTTCCATCCTCAAAAATTATAAACCCATCCCATTCCCAAAAAATCGTAGGCCATTTCCTGGCAATCTATTTCTCCTATTCCCAGTCTCCTCTTAAATTTGACCATGTTTCAACAAAAACTGAACGAGACTGATGATTTTACCATGAAACTCTTTCTCTTCCCTATCCACAATCCGCAATAGCACGTGCACCAATAAAGCATCTGGTTCTAGCTCAAAATGATCCCATAAAATCACATGGTCAAGATCCATATGATAGTTCTTCAACTGAGTCACATGAAACACATTGTGCACCACACTGAACCGTGGTGGAAAATACTAACGATATGCCACCTATCCAACCCACTCAAGTATCCTAAAATTCCTAATATACCTTAGAAATAACATTCCCTAATTTCCAAAATGATGATGTCCAAACCTATGAGAGATTCTCAAGAACACATGATCACTCACCTTGAATGACAAAGAACATTGAAATTGATCTACATATGATTTCTAATGACTGTTAGTCATCTCCATTCTCTTCCTAGTTTTCTTAATCTTCTCTATAGTCTCTTCGACATGGCTCAGCCAAACCATTGAATTCTATCATATTTACACCCAACAAAGTGGTTATTGACCTGGATTCCCATACAATACTTCAAACAGATTCATATGTATGAAGGCCTGATAATGATTATTATATTATAACTCCACTATGGGTAAGTGATCCTCTCATAAGCCACAAAAATCCATGAAACAATATAGTAACATGCCTTCCAATGTTTTTATCATCCTCTTGGATTTCCCATCTATTTTAGGATGATATGTTGTGCCCATCCTCAACTTAGTCCCAAGGGCCTACTATAAGAATTTCTACAAATGAGATGTGAACCTCAGATCTTTGTATGATACCATCGAAACTGGTACACAAGGAATATTTTCCACCTCATGGATAAAGATATTGGAAATATCCTTCACCATATGAGATTCATTAATAGGGATGAAATGATCAAACTTT
Organism: Viscum album; assembly: GCA_963277665.1. Classification (NCBI taxonomy): domain Eukaryota; kingdom Viridiplantae; phylum Streptophyta; class Magnoliopsida; order Santalales; family Viscaceae; genus Viscum; species Viscum album. Next base: position 1,725,304,384 of record OY728120.1, read on the forward strand.
TTTAGATGATCTATGATCACTCATATGTCATATTTTTTATAAACCATTCTTTGGATACCTGTAAAAAAATCCATAATTATCTACTCCAATTTCCACATAAGGATAAGTAAAGTCTATAATGTACCTACCAGACACAGATTTTATACCCTAACTTTCACACAAATCAATCATCTTAAAACAAACTTGGCCACTTTCCTTTTCATACCATCACACCAAAATTGCACATTCAATGTCTTATACATTTTTTAAATTCTAGGATTGAAAACCCCTCGAGAATGATGATAAGAACTGAGAAGTTTCTTCTGAAAATCCATTGGTACAACCATCTGATACTAAAAACACAAAACAAAATTCCCATTTAGTTTCTAACCCTTAATGGTCTCCCCACCATTTATTTTTTACCTCATATCCACACATTCTGAATCATACATCTGCACCTCTTTAATCAAACATACCAAGTCGGTAACCAACAAAACTATAAATAAAACCATTGCATTACCCTAGTATTCACATTCCAATAGCATGTTAGCTATAACCAACATCAACTACCAGGGATCCGATGCATGTTTCACCACCCAAGCATTTTAATTTATAATTTATGTATCATCCATCGAACTACCTTTACCTGGTGTGTACATAGAGTAAAATTCAAACATCTGGAGATACTTCATCTATCTCCTCTACTTAAAATTCAAATCCCTATGTGATAAAATATGATTTAAGCTATTATGATCAGTGAACACTATGAATTTATCACCAAATATATAATGACGCCAAGTTTTTAAAGGATTCACCATATCCGCTAACTCCAAATCATGTGTTGGGTAGTTCTTATCATACATCCTCAACTATTGTGATCCATACATAACAACATGATCCCCTTCCTTGAGAACACACCACAACCCTGATCCTAATGCATCATAATACATGACATACCCTTTCCCTATTTCTTGAAACAAACAAGATTGGTGTTGATGTAAGGCATCCCTTAATCTCTTTAAAAGAATTATGACATTTCTCATTCCATTGAAATTGAACATTCTACCTTGTCAAATCATTCATTAGTAAAGATAATCCAGAAAATTTAAGAAACAATATTCAGTAATACCTAGCTAGACCAAGGAAGCTTCATATCACAAAGACATTCTTTTCTAGTTTCCAAGAGGAAACAACCTCAATCTTATCTGGATCCATTGAAACACCTCTCTCAGAAATATCATTTCCTAGGAAACATACCTCATGTATCCAAAAGACACACTATGATAATTTGGAATACAAATGATGATCTATAAATATTCATAAAACTTTTTAAAATCATTGTTCAGGCTCAACCATTATCCTAGAATACACCAATATATCATTTAAAACACCACCATACAAGAATACATATATATTTGAAATATTTGATTCATCAGTTCCATAAATACTACTGGTTAATTCATTAGAACAAACAGAAAACCACATTCTCATAATGGACATGTCTACTTCTCAAAGAAGTTTTCAGAAAATCCTCTTTCTACACCCACAACTGATGATATCCTGATCGAAAGTCAATCTTGGAGAACCACTAAGCACCCCTCAACTGATCAAATAGGTCATCAATGTGTGGGAGTGGATATCTATTCTTTATCGTAACTTGGTTAATATTATGATAATCAACACACAACCAAAGAGTTTCATCTTCCTTTTTAACAAACAACAATGGTGATTCCCCCATAGACATGCTAGGTTGGATGAACCCTTTGTTTTCCAACTCCTCCAACTACACATTCAATTCTATCAACTATGTTTGTTTAATCCAGAAAGATGGAAGTAATATAGGACTGGTCCAGTATAGAAGATCAATTATAAACTTAACTTCTCTCATGGTTGGAAACCTTTATAATTATTTAATAAAGACATCCATAAACTGATCAACCACTGCTAGAAAACTGATGCTCCTAATTTGTTCCACTGATACCAATGAAAAGGCCACCAATTGATACGAGATCATCCCAACCACTGGTACTAATAAACCCATTCCACCCACCCTTTTACTCATATCTCTTATAATGAGATTCTTAATGCCCTCCTCCATCATAAAACTAACAATTCAGAAATAAAATCTAATTTGGGCCTTAAAAATCATCAACCAATCCATACACATGATTATATCATAAACATCCATCTCAAGAATTGATAAATCCCATTTGAACTCAATGTCATCAACCACTAAACAAAATTATCTACATAAAAAGTCTCAACACTCTCTTTGACCTAGATTTCTTGAAGTTTTAACATAGAAGGTTTCATTTCCAAATTTAAATATAACAAATCAACAACATGAGAACCAATGAGAGAATGAAATGCACACGTATCAAACAATTCTTGAATAAAAGTATAATTAGAAATAATCATTCCTCATAATGAGTGTGGTCCAGGTTGGTTATCCAAAACAACCTTCTCAGCCCTAAACATCTGCATGTTGGCCACACTCTTGTCATTATTCCCCTACTGAGGAGTCAGCGTACTCCTCAAATCACCATGGATAATTCTAATCTACTGAAGAGGGGTATGTTTATTCCCCTTCCCATTGAGTCCTATAACGCCTACGACCACTGAGGAGTATCAAAAAAACACAACCTCATATCATTGTGACAATAATTCTGAATATGCCACATATACTTGCATTTATTACATTCTCGATATTGTTCTATACAATCACGCTTAATGTTGCCTATAGAACCACACTGGAAACATCCCTGATTACTCTAAGGCTTTAGCGGAAGATTCACTGGTCTTGTTATCGGATTCTAAGACATAATCCCACCCTAAAAATAAGTGTCCCCCTTCCGCATTCTCCCCACGTTATATTTCCCATTATTTCACATGGGTACTAACATGATTCCCCCACATATATCCCCCAAGATATCCCTTTCATCAACTATTTCTATATTTACCACCTCTATATAATCTATTATAAATAGCATCAAAAAAATTTAATGGATTCCATTCCTCGACCTTGATTCAAAAATAAGTTCCTTCAATGATGTACTAGTAGAAAACATAACATAAAAACTTGACTAAATTCATGAATTTAGCTGCATAATCTGTCACCAAATGTTATCTTATTTCCATCTAAATAAATATATTTTTCACCGAATTTTGAACATCTGAGGATAGAATTGTTTGTTAAAAAATTTCTCAAAATCCTCACATGCCATACCATGTTCTCCTTTATCCTATACCACTAAATCCCACCATACACATGAATGTTCGTCGAAAATGTATTCCATTAACCAAACATTCAACTCCGCTAGTGTGCCTAAGGAATAAAAGATCATATTAATCATGTTCAACCATGCTTCTTGCCTTTTCTGGTTCTGAATCACCCATAAAGATGGGTAGATTCTACTTCTAAAACTAATCCAAGTGATCCAAATGTTTTGGATCATCCATTAATTCCCCCTTTCCATAGCTTTTAAATCTTGTAAATGCTCTAAACTAACTGTCAGTTCACATGGGGCTCACGTGAAACCATGTTTTCCATAGCTTCCTCCGGTTGGTCTCTACGACACCTACCTAATTCTATTTCTATCAACACAACAACAATAATAATTATCACTCCCTATAAAATAAAGTCTTACAATTTCAAATTATATCACATTTTAGCTATCACAACCATTCTTTACAAAAGTTCGTTTTCTCTCCATGTTCAACCATTTTTTAAAAATCCACTAGGTTTTGAAAATAGACCCTTTTTCAAAATACAACAATCATTCTCTTTTTGAAACTACATATTTCAAAACCATTTCCAGATTTTTCAAAAATCAACACATTCATACCATTACATAAATAATTATGCCAAATGAAATATGAAATCCCAATCTTAATTCATTTATACCATAAATTCCATGCTCATCTCGTTGGATACACCCAATAAAGTGAGATTATGCACTTATAAGTGTCTTCAAAACACATATGTAACCAACTCCTCGGTAACTTTATGTTCGGCATAAAAGGTTTAGATACACCCTTTTATGTTATGAATTTCAAGTTCCAAAAATACTACTCTTATATACCATCTCAACTCAAGGAACAAACAAATAATGAATTATAACTCCAAGAATAACAGTCAACACCAATGAATCTGAATAAGACTGGTCTCTTTCTAATTCAAGGACTGAAAAAATGGATACCACATGTAAAATCCCACCCCTCTTCGTTGGCTTGATTCTAGGTGGAGGTGGTACTTGTCCTTAAGATACTTTCACAAGGTTCCAAGGGCTAGAAACAAATGTTGAGGGCTACATAACAAGTGGGGGATGATTTTCCCTTTAGAAATAAAACAACCAACCAAACATTCCCTTTCCAAAAACAACTACCTAATTCATGTCAACAATGTATTATAATTCAACATCATAACCATGAAAAAAACACAAAACCATTCCAAAAACAAAATCAAAGTACCAAGTGAAATAATAAATCAAAAAATCTCAAAGACTCTAAACATATATCCCAAGATCCACACTAATCTCCAAGATCCAACATCACAAAACCACTCAAGCATAATTATGCACCACAAAAGGAATTAGATGTTCTACCTTTACCTGTGCCTCAGAATAAAACATCTACAAAATCATCAATGTGCCAAAGCAGGGGTTGAGAAATAATAATCAATAAGATTTTCCCAAAATTACTTCCCTATACACTCCAAAAGGATCGAACAGGTTATCATATTTATATAAACAATTTATATAAAACAATTAAAGAAGGAAAAAATTCCAAAAAGCCAAACACACCCTTACCAAACCATTTTACCCAAATCAACATAATAGTAAGGAATGAAAACAAAAAAGTCATTATATATTTTCCAAATAAAAATTAACAAATTGAAATTCACCTTGTATGGTTTCACACATGTTCCAATAAAATTCATAAGTTCCATACCCCAAAAATCAGTGTACCCATGACAGTAGATCTTCAATTCCAAGCTCATCCACCCCTCATTATTTACTGTGGTACTTAACACCCACTTATCCTTGATGGTGATACTTCACATACAGTATCCACATCCTTTTTATAGGGGTACTTCACACCCATTACCCATCCATTACCACCCATGGTTACCTCGTAATCCAACAACCAAGCCAAAAACATTTACCAAAAACACAACAACATGAAAATCCATAGTTTCCAAAATCATATCAACCAACACACGCTAATCCCTACTACCCAAAAATTTCCTTTCCAAAAAAACCTTCAATACAATAGAAAATTGAAAAAACATTCCAAAACAACTTCAATAAATCACCTATTTATTTAAAACACACTTAAGCTATTATACGTGCCAAAACACACCTCAATAAAATAGCATTTTTATTCAAAACCATGTTTCATGGCCCATGATTAGCCAATAAATGGGGCTAATTTGAATTGGTAATATATATAATATTAATTTTCTTTATTATTCATAAACACCATTTTAGTGCATTTTACACTTTGAACATCATTTCACATTATGATTGTAATACCTTCTTAAAATGCACTATTATGTGGAACATTTTTGAACATCATTTAAAGTAACAAATGATTCATCTGATTATACATATTTTAATTTGATATTTTTGTAAATTGATCTACACTCCAATATGAACATGTTTCATTCAGGGATCAATGGAGAATTCATGGAGGATGATGGAGATATTTGGCAATGAAAGGAAGCAATTCTAGAGAAGGCAGATTGGACACCAGCCCACTGATGAGACTATTGGGCCCAACATACAGGCCCAATTAATCCCAAATTTCGTGGGATGCTACAAGACATTTATAGTAACAAATACCCTTTAATTATCCAATGCTAATTCGGCCTCTATGGTGGTCATTGAGGCGGCCCAATTTAGAGATACAATTCTGGGCCAGATTCTGCGACCCAGAAAAACATCCCACTAATTTGATCATATCTCGGAATCCATAACTCCAAAGGGTCCCATATTTTCCAGGATGTTAGAAGACATCCGGAGATCCATTTTCTTCTTCTATGGACCACTCTTATTCTGTCGTCTATAAGGTCTTACAGACGTGTCTGTTTGGGGAAGGAAAGCTGGCTGCCACCTCGGGTCAAATGTGGAAATGTTTACATTCCACAAACTTTCCACCACCTATGGCCTACCAAAATTAATTAAGATGATTTGTACTGTTGGAGGATCGACCCAAGGCTCCCAAAATTTCTATTTAAGGCAGTGGTGGTGAAGGAGTTGGTGATCATGGATGCTTTGTTCAATTGTAATGTTATGCTGCATTTATGTTGCCTCAAATTTGTCTTTCACATGTAAGTTGTTCAATTCACTTTAGTTTCTTAATAAAAATTCTTCTTATAATCTTATTTTGTTGTTCTTAGTATCACTTTGATACCCTTGGATCAAGTTGTGAATTTATTCACACCAACCCTTGTGAAATTATTCACACAACAGTGGAGTGATCATTTTATTTTTGTTGTTTTCTTTACTTCTCCATTTCCTCCCTCCTGAGTCTACTTTCCGCTTCCATTGAAACCATGGGATAAATGGAGGGCAAACCCACTTATGGGTTGATCTAAGGGAGTAGAAAGGGGATGGATTAGAGTTTATTTATCACCTAATTAATGTATAATCACTTCTTTAATTGGGATTTTTATTTGATGATTTTTAAACTCCATCATCCTTGTTGAATTTAAGGCCACACACTTCAAGTACTAATACGAATATTTACCTTGAAGTGCTCAAAACATTGATCCTTCAAGTGTATAGGTGATTAGTATTAAAGGGTGTAGGCATTAAACTAGTAAGTGATGATGTTGTTTATCTCCTTAAATGAACCCATCTCAAATTTAAGAAATTGAAATCATTAAAAAGGAAATACGTCCAATCCACCCTGAGCGATAACCTCGGATCAACTCATTCTTTTAAATTGATTTCACTTAAATCTGTTAGATATCTTTAAAACCCATCCAAAATCAATCCAAGTTGGCTACTTTATAGCCGAAAACAGTCCATATAATGTACGTTTCTATAGGTTTCTTCTTAGGTCTCTGTGGATTCGATAACCCAAGCTAAACAACAAGGACCGTCTTACCTTCTTCTCTTGGGTAAATTTGAGCGAGAATCAGCCCATTTTACATAAATCATCCAAACCATCGATTTTAAAATCAACATTATAAAATCCAAAAACAAATCACATTTCACACCAATAACCTATTTTCCACAAATTCCACCAATCATCACAAAATGGGTTTCAATCAAGCTTTTCACATCACATTCACAATAAATTTCATGAAAAATCAATTAATTTGAAATTAAGCCTTATAATTCTAGAAACATTGAATCAAGGGTGAATATACATACCTTAGATTTTGGATAAATCAACCCACCGCACACAAAAACTAGGTGAAACTTCCACAAAGTGACTTTAGATCCCTTTCTATAATATCATCGGGGCGCAAAACATACCATTATAGGAAAAACAACACTAGATCTACATCTGATGGAAGTAGATATAATAAAATGGGATAGAGAGAGAGAGAAGTACATCCAAAAAAACTATAAAAAGATATAAGACTTACCAAGGTAGAACCTCCTTCAACACACATTGAAAACCCTTCGAATACCTTCCAAAATAAGTGGGAGCGCCTCCCCAACCCTTGAGAAGAAGAAATCTTAAGTTGGGTTAAAGTGGGAGAAAAATGAGTGTTTTAAGAAAAATAATGAGCCCCCTCATTTTCTAAAAACACATTTTTTTTAACTTTTCACAGTTAGCTACATGGTTAGGAAAACCATGTGCTAATCGTGCACCAAATTTTTCCTCAAGGGAGTTCCTTGCAAGGTTGGCCTGCACAGTCATAAAAACAGTTCTCCAACCACGAAAAATCCCATTATCCCTAGTTTCCTAGTTTACTTGGGCAGGCCTCATGGTTTGGAAAACACTCTTCCTTAAACATGCATCATCTCCCTTTCCTGTATCTTAACTTTCACATTTTCCTATAAGTGTTGCACAGTTTTCACTAACCATTATCAAACTATGCACCCTTCCAAAATCCCCAAAACCTTCTGAAAATACTTAAAAACTCTCCCAAACCTTGAAAGACCATATTAAATACTTATAAAGTCATAAAAAACGGATACATACACCAAAATAGGGGTATAATATATATTAATACATTAAATTTAGAGATAGATAATTAATTAACATGTTCATGGAGATGGTAGGTTATATGTATTCATGAACTTTGTTTTCATTTTTCAATCCATGGAAAAGATAATGGTAAATATTAATTCAACTTTATAGGATAATAATTATATATTATATATCATATAAAATAATTAAATCTATCATTATTATATTCATTTCAAAATAAAATTAAAACTAAACTGCATTTCTACGTAGAGGTAGTTATCTTCACGTATACCCGAGCGATGTTGTGATTTTTTAATGGATTTTAAGGTTAAAACGTAGGTGTGTTATTTTAATTAAAGATTTATAATTATTTCATAAATATCATATATATATAGTTTTGGAAGTTTTAAAAGAGGTTGAAGATTAAATAAAAAAACCCACAGTTAAGAACTATACCTCTTCTTCGGAGAGCCACTTTAGGTTTATACCTAAATATTTTTTAAGAGTGTTTCCTAATAAAAAAGGCCACTAGGTCATGGGTATGAAAGTAGGGAATTTATTTAGGTAATTTATTGTCCTAACCAAAATTATTTGGAAGTGTTAAGAGGAGAGGAGAGTAGAGAAGATTCCCTTTTAAAAATGGGGGAGAGGACACACTTGGAATTTTTGAAAAGAAAAAGAATAATTATTATTTAAACCTGGAAAAAAAATAAAAAATGGACCATTATTTAAAATAGATAAAATAAGTTCTAAATATTTCTGTAATATAATATTAGGACACATTTTTAGGTCATTTTAATCGTAATCTTTTTAGTATAACCACAGGAGACCCAGTTTTAGCCGTAATCATGATGATTAATATATACAATGTTTACTATTAATTATGAAAAAAAAACTAAATTGAAATTATTATATAATATTAATTAACATTATTAAAAATATGGAATCCATTTTTATAGATTCAATTCATAGAAGTTATATAATTTATTTTAAAATTAAACTTGAAGAAGTGATGAAAAAACAGTTTTCCAAAGAAAAAAGTTCAAAAATATAAAAAAAATTATATCAAAATTCATCATGAAATTTATTAAAATGACCTAAATTTTATTAATCGTAAAATAATTTTAATTATTTTAATTTTACTTAATTTAAAAATAAAATATAACTCTAAAAATAATTTAAATAAAAATAAACATTTCCAAAACAACCAATATTTTTCGTTATTCCTTTAAGAATCAAAAATTTCAAGAAATTATCAAACATTATCCAAAAAATAATTTTTACATGTTAATTCCAAAAATGAATTTAATATTTTAAAATAAATTTTCTAAAAGTGGAAAAAATTAATCTTATTATTTTTTCAAAAAATGCAATAAAAATCATTTTTGAGAAAAAATGAATTTTCAAAGCATATAAAGACATTACAAAAAATTAAGTACTTATTTTTAAAAATATTTTATTTGTCATTCATAATTTATTTTTAAAATATGGTTATTCATATTAATAAAAAAAAGTTTTAAGGGATAGGTTATAACGGTCATGATTAAATAACAATATTAATAGTATATTTTTGTTCATTAAAACTTGGTGTTGCGTGTAATGCAAGCTATCGAAGACATTAAATTTATTTGGAAAAAATATTTCATGAACCCTCAGGTAGTTAACACCTACCATAGAATAAATAATGATACCAACCACTGATTAGAAAATATATTTTACATATACATTATCCCATATCTTATTTTTAGGGATTACTCCCTAAACAATTTGAAGCATATGACTAGTGGGGTAAAATCTATCTTACATCCAAAAATTTAAATAATTTTTATTATCTTTGGAATGTTCCATCTATGATATAAAACTAGAATATATTATTTCTAATATTTATCTGTAAATACCTACAACCATATAGGTTAATAAATTTTGGGTAAATGTTATTTTTTTCAAAAGTGGAGGAATTTATGAGAAACAGTGTTTATATCAGTTTATAGAAAGTTTGAACAAATTAGGGATAGGTTTTTGGACCTATATCAAGGCTTATAAGTTTTTTCAAGTACTAAAGTGGATGGTGGAGTGAGTCTGGGTATACCTTTATCCCTTTTATTTGTAGGATCTCTAACATGGGGAACACTATGGTAGGGAGAATTCAATGGTGAAAGGAGAAATACCAAGGTGGAGGGCACACGAATTGTTGATTGGGCATGGTTTATGGTTGTTTTATTTGTAGTAAACATCTATTTAGAACATATTTTGGTGGAGTTTATATTTGTCGTAAAATTTGGGGGAGACTCTACAATTCCATAGATCATTTACATGGTTCATGGGAGGATCTCTCTATATGAAACGGTGAGGGGGAACCTCATCATGGAACTCCCATTATTATTATTTTTATTTAGGTATACCAAATGTATCCCCAAATTATATCACTCTACAAGGAACATTGAGGTGAACCTAATTTGAAACATCAAGGATACACCAAATAGAGGTTCACAGTTTATTGTTTTTTTAGTTGGCATGAACCCTTGTCTGAAAAGGCCAGGCCACACCATGTTGTGGTGTAAACTCGAATATTGTTTCAGATGGTGTAGAACCCCTATCCAAAATAACAGGGCCACACCATGCCATGTCTAGACCTCCATATCCATTTGGATGACCCAAAAAAGGGAATCACACCATGGAAAAGTTTGTTCACATTATAGTGTTTTCTAATGGATCACCCCTCCTATTAATCATTTAATAAAACATTTATCCTGGGTGTTCTAGGAGGAGTTTTTCCTATTTTATGGTAAGCACTCCCTTTTCTATTTTTCATTTTTGGTTTCTACCATATTTTCTCTAATTTTAGTGCAAAATAACAAGGTTTTGATGATGATTTGAACTAAGATAGGTGAAAATAGTCTTGTATAACATGTATTATAATAGGAAAAGATAGGAGGTGTATTGGGAAGATTATGACACATAATTTCATGTAGTTTAATTGGTGTTATATCATCGTGTATGTTTTTATAGGGTTTGGGGTTAAATAAAGTGAATTCTATGCTTGAATTGGTGTTAGTTGATAGGGATTTTTCCAAGGATGGTGTTGAAAGTAAATTTTGGACCTTACATGAGAGTTCAGTTGTCATTTTGGTCTGATAAGATCATTAAGTGAGTTATTATAAAATTATGTCTAAACGAATTAAATTTTATATTGAATATGAATATTTATAATTTATTAAATTGGAAAATTAATTATAAATTCTTATAATCAATTTATTTAATTTTTATAGTATAACTTAGAACCTGATGTGGTATAGAAAATTCATGTAGGAATTGGATGTGTTTACAGTGAAATTTGAAGATATTTATTAAAGAGAATAACTTTCTATGAAGTTTCTGTCCATGGATTGTAATGTATCTTGTTACTTTAGCATTGATGTAACCTATAATGGGTTGTATCACTAAGAAAAGTGTTTTGAGTCGGAGATATTTCAATTTTAAAAATTATTTTCTTAAAAATAAACATCTTGTGCTTGCTTGATTCTGATCCCAATGAAACATAACATTTTTACAAGTTTATCCCCAGGATGGGGACTATATACTTACTTAGGTCAGAATGGTCTACATAATATATTCTCCAAAAAAATAAATCAAAAATTATGTATAGGTTGGTCAAGTTACATACTAAACCTGTATAGGGTAATTATCAACCATATATTGATACAATATCTTTAAAAAAAAATGATTATACTACTTCTTAAAAGTTTATAAACACAATGCCAACACAATGGGAAAGATTACACAAAATTCAATCTATTACTGCAACACAAAACAAATCATACTCTTTAAGACTCTATAATAATTTGATATCAAACTTTCTTGCTAATTATTGAAAATTATTAACATAACTTCACTATAGTACTAGACACTACTAAAAAATGACACTGATTCACACTAGTGCTTCTAGATACATTATTTGGCTTCTCTCATCAAATAATCATGAAACCATTTCCATGAAACTATTCTTTAAAATTAACCCTGTTGTTTTATTTGTGAAAAAAAATCATGTGATCATACTTTAAGTTATTGAAATATCTAACTTATTTTTAATGTATATAGGAGTATGGAGAATCATTTTCTTCTTCTTCAAGCAAGAATATCACTTTTTCAATTCAAATTATTTTCATAGGTAAGAGTACATGATATATTTTTCATTTTATTTTTCATGAAATTTAACAATAATAAAAACTCCATACCAAGTTAGAGTTTGTGGAAAAGCTTCATGCGAGTAAATAACATTATTTATGGATCTTCTTACATCATTTTTTCGTAATACAGTAGAGGTAATAGTACAAATTCTCTTTATTTGATTGAAAATATAGATCCTTAAAAGTTCATTTTCACTATTTTCGTCTACCAATTTAAATTTAATCTCACATAGAAAATTATGAGTGTTGAGATATTTACATATAATTATCCAATACCTTAGAGCTTTTAAAATCACACTCGACCACTTGTTGAACCAACTTAAACACTATAAGTTGATAACCATAACTCACTTCATGCATAGACTTCACATAAAAACTCACCATCAAATATTCAGAAAACATATTTCATGTTCATCATTACCTTCATGATAGTTCATTTCAAGTATTTCCTTTGACTACATAGTCTTAAACCATGTTTTTATATCTTTTACCTTCATTTTGGAGCTTCATTAATGATAAAACACATCACTGAAAATATTCTATTCTTTTTAATCTCTTTATGATCACTTATAACTGATATGTTGATCTTTCCATGATCATAGTATCACAATATAGAATATATAGTTTGGAACATCATTTAGTGTAAAAAACCTTTGGGGAAACTCAAGGAATAAGGCAACAGTTGCTTTGATCGAATAGCATAGATCAACATAATCAGATCGGGATGCTTCCTTGTAAATGTTTTTAAGTGGATTTATAGTGTCCATGCACTGTGTGATCCCCATCACAAATCTTTATAGCTTTTTTTCTCATTAATAGTACTCAATATGCAACATTCTTACCTGATTCGAGTAACTGGGTTTTCTATCAAAACCTAATATTATCACCATTCTTTGTTTGCACACTTTAGTGTTTCCACCCTATGGGGTGACCCTGCTTACTCATGTGAAAGTCATACATGTTTTTGTCTCACAGATACATGTTATTATTTAACTATATCTCACTATGGATTTAAAAGCTTTATAAGATGGACACCAGAGTAGTAAATGGTTCAGTTCCATTGGTTATCCTGAGTGTAGGCTTAAATATTTTGATAAATCACAATAAATCAATACAATTAGTAAAATACTAAGTTAGAAATGCCACCATATAAATTCCCTCTCATCTTCATTATTCTTTTTAATTATCCTTGAACTCTTCAAACTTCAACACAAATATATTTATAAAAACATTTTCTAAAAATTATTTTAACATAAATACTCTTCAATATATGTTTTAAACATTGTGAATAGCTCTCCAATCATCAAAATTTAGGTTTCAATACAAATAAATAAAAAATAGGAAAAATTATTTGGGTTCTTCATTTTGGTTGTTTTATGTTTATATGAATTCATTATAATATATGTATTCATGTTTTATGGTTTCTTTGATTCCTCCATAATGTTGAGATAGGCCCGTATTTGTGTAATAGAAAACATAGACCATGTTTCTTATTAAACGATTTGATGGTAGATCTCAAGTTAAACAAGTGTTGGTGGATATCCTTATGTACTATTTAGAGGTATATATTGGATTTTGGAAATTAAAATGCATTTAATTTTTAAAATTTGATTTTATAATGGAGTTTGGTTTAGGTGTAGATTCAAATGCAAATTTTTATGTTGAGAATGGGTTTTGGGATAGTATATCAAAAAAATAATGGGTTTTCCTATAGAAAGTATTGGATGGATTAAGTCAAGGGACTAGAATGAGAAAATTGGAATGTGTTGACTTTTTAAAATGGATTATCAAGGGATATTTTACATTTTTTAATGGAAATCCCAATGGGATTAACTGAGTTATTTAGGGTCTCTTTCACTTAATATGGTTGATTCCCAATTTTCAACTTTTATGTGATTTTTATGCTCCCTACTTGTTGTATCGTAGTGATAATGCTATTTCATGATGATTTCATTTTTTTTATACTGTTATTGGTTTTTATATAAAATTATAGGTCAGGGTGTGGGGTGCAAGTTGGGAAGAAATGGGTCTGGAGGACCTCGATGGATACCATTAGGGGTGGGATGAGAATGTTAAGAGTTTTATCATATTGTTTGTGTGAAATTGAGGTAGTTAAGGTGTTAGGATATAGGTATATATGGGTGATGAGACGAATAGTCCTAGGTTATAAGTGAAAATTTCTCTAGCGATAAGTTCATGTCTGTGAAATTTGTCTTTCTAGATAGTCAACTAGTATTATGATTCTATTAGATAGTATATGGTGAATCAACTACCCTTGATTCTTATTAAAAATATTATTAATGATGTATATATGGCCTGAGTTTTTATCCATGATTTAACTAATATTATTTATACTATTGTAATTCCTTGGTGGTTCCCTAGGATTTAATCTATAGATCTATATAAATTCCAAAGGAAACACTTTTATTCAGTCTTCGGGCCCATATAGGATGCTAACGATGTTGGTATTTGGAAATCAGGTATATATAGGATACCAAGGTGATTAAAAGGGATTAAAAATTATACTTTATGCTATTGGAAATCCCTGGTTTACAAAGATTCAGATCTGAGAGTTTATTTTGATTATATAGGTTTATCTTCTATGAATCAATTCTTGTGCTTTCTATAATATGTCCATTAATCCTGATACATTTTAGAATCTTTATTCCGTGTTTTTAGTGACACTAAATGTAGAGACCCGTATCCTGACGTACATGGACATTACATTACTTTTGCGGAATACTTAGTACATAACAAAAATACACACACAAGGATCGTAATAGTTTAGTGTCTTTGGAAACTCGGAACGTAATCTTCTAATCCTGGTGAAAGATCTTCAAAATCTCCCATAAAGATCTTCCTTTTTTTACCTAAAACCTTTCTTTATATCCTGGGGAAAATAAAACATAAAAGGGTGAGCTCAAATGCTCAGTAAGGGTAAACAAAAGAAATATCAATCACATAATTTTCATAAGAACATAACATTTTTGGAAATCTTAACCTGCAAAAGAGAGCATAATTTCATAACATGGGATAAATCATAGTAGTGAAAATGAAACCATAACTTAAAACATTACTCATTGTGGCATACACACATAATCATAGAGAATCATTTCTTGTTAGTCAAGACTCATTGCCAAGACTATCTTAGTGGACAAAGTCCCTTTCTGAATCGAGTAATCCTCGTTTCAGTCCTGTTTCACTGAACCGGTATAACCTACCATTCCAGCCATGTCTATCTCATGAGATATGAAATCTTTACCCAATGCATTGGAGGGAGATATAGGTCCCACCCATCTCTTAATGAATCCTTTCTTATGTGTGCCACAGAATCATAAATCATACATCATTGCATAACCCATGTAATAAAAATGGGATTCTTAAACAACATGACATCATAAAACCATTCATATAAGATAAAGGAATTCATAAACATAATTCCATCACAACATAGTCAAATCAATGTAAAAATATGGATAGAAACAGAACCCTTTATTATCTTATATGGAAAATAATTTTGATAAAACACTTGAATTGAATTCTTGAGGAAAATATCCTTTCTTCTTCAAAATCAATTTCTTTTCACAAAACATCATGCAATTTTAAAAGAAATAGATTTTACTGAAAATAGTCATGAAATCTTTTAGAGGAATCTTCATGAAAATAAGGCTTTACAAAACAGTATAAATCCGTTCGTGCCGTATAAGTTAAAAAAAACATTCTTCGTACTTTTGTCGGAAAAGTCAAAAAGTACCTCGTATAAAAAAACGACAAAAGATTCCTTTCATATTCTTTACTAAAAACTCACCGATGGGTAAAATTGGATTTAAACTATTTTAAGTGGATGGAAACAATATTACATATTGAGGGAACATGGATGTGGATGATAAAATACACCCCAGTAAATACTTACGAATAAACAATCTCGGATAAAAATGAGATTGTGATATTTCCCTTACCTTAGGTCCGATTAGCTTTGTACGTGTCCGAAGCTCCTGTATAATGGTTTAAATAATGTTATTGACTTATTCCAGAATCATACATATTGATATGAGATCATATATGGTCATATTATTAGCTTCTTGTTAGTAATATTTCATTGTTACTTGTTACTCGGGTCTTTATAACTTTTTGTTCTTATGCGTGTTTTGTCGAATAAATTCTTATTCTTATATTTAGGTTATAGATAATTCATTTCCAGAATGGTATTAGTGTAGTATATACCATATTCATTCATTCAATTCATTTATACAATCATTATGAAATTAAGATCATGTAGAACGAGTCGCATCACATCGTGGAGACGGTATTCCGTACGTACGCACGAGTGATGATATCGTTCCTATGATCGTGGAATTGTATTGGAGTTTATATATATATTATTTCAGTATCAATATTACTTAATAATAATCATATATAGTTACTCATTACACCATTATACCCATCCTTGTAAGGTGATGGTGGAAAATAGATTACACCACGGCGTGGAGACGGTATTCCGTACGTACGCACGCGCGGTGATTTCATTTTTTCCGTAGGATGGATAGAAGGTGAATTAGGGTTGTTTCATATTTATAATAACATATCAGTATGTAAGTAATACTGATGTTATTACTTTATCATGAAACAACTAAAGAAGAAGAAGTTGAAGAAGAAAGAAATTGAAAAGATCGGTAATGGATATTACCTCTTCTTTGGAACGCCTTTTTGAATCCTCCACTTAAGGAACTAAGATTGGTCTTTGGAGAAGACCAGGACCTCTAGGATTATTCTAGGGAAGTGGAGAATGGAAAATGGCAGGGGTTGGCCGAGCTTGAGTGCTCAAATTGGTGTGAGGAGGAGGGGGAGGAGGTGCCCTTTTATAAGGGAGGAGAGGGGCACCTTAGGAATATCTCAAAATATTATTTTATATTAAAGTCAAAATCGGTTTATAATGGTTCCAAAGGGTCTTATTTCGAAGCTAAAGTGGGTATGGGTCGAAATCCTATCAACCAATAGAATTTAGACAAGTTTAGGATATTATTTTAACCTTATCAATTAGATTTAACTCTAAGTTAAATAATTTAACTTTTACCATGTCTTTTTGTTTTCTTTCACTATATGGTTAATACACTTACTATAACATGCCAAACGAACCCCAAATTGTTTATTATTAATATATATCCTTATCTAAGTCATTTGGCCGAACCTTAGATTTTTAGGAATAAAATAACAATTAATAATATAATATTTGATTTAAAAACTATTTTGTGTCAATTTTGACACTATTTGATATATGATTTTTGGGAGAGTCATAACAGAATTAAATGTTCGAACAAAGTTAATTAAATCAACATTAATATATCATAGTAACCTAGAAAATTAGTGGAATTCATAAAAAATCTCAAATTACATTTATTTTGGTGTTTATAACATCAATTATGTCAATATTTCATTAATAATATAATTACTGCATCATCGTTGTGTCATAAATAAATTAAATTATTTTATGTCTAAAAATTACAAATAAAATATCATCATGTAGGAAATATTTTTAGCTTTCTAATGAATATTTACAATCGAATTTATCTTATGTATAACCCCATATTAAAAATGATTTACTTATTAAACTTTGATTTTAACTATTTTAACCTTTCTTTAAATAAATTAATAATAAATGTCCTAATCTAATCCAAGTGGGCCTAAATGGTCATATTTTATTCCTAAGTTTGTTTTTGGTCGAATTACACTTGTCCAATAGAATTAGGACATGTGTTAGGGTAATAGTGATATCATATTTACCCTTAGTTACCCTATTTACTATTAACCGCGGTAAAAAAAAAGTAAAAAGTTACTATTCACCAAAAAATTATTTTCATCTCATTGAACCACATTTTAGTCCTTGATATTAACCGTGTCTCTCGGATTTTTGAAATTCCATTCACAGAAGCGGTAAAATTAAGTTTTATGCAAAATTCAGTTTTTAACCTACCACTTAGTAGTTTCACTATTCATCAAAAATTGATGTTTTTCAGAACAATGCCAAAATTTCATCCCAAGCTATATTTCATATTCCGAATTCAAAAATGAAGCCTATTTTACCAAATTCATAACATAAAAGTTGCATTAATTAATTTTATAATTAAATCCCGCTGTTAAAACAAATAGCGTGTTTTTAAGAAACAATATCTATCAAAAGATTGACACTTGTTTATGTCTAGTTTAAATGTGAAATTACATCCAATGACCAACATTGTATTAAATTGTAAAAATATATTCTAAATATACTTTAAAACCACTCAAATTAATGATTTATCACTATTAATTATTTCGATTAAAAAAGTTGTTTTTATTTATAATTTAGTAATTTTCACTATTCATCAGAATATGAAAGTTATCCGAAAAGTACCAAAATTTCACCTTAGGCTAAATTCGATACTCCGAATCCAAAAATAAAGTTCATTTTGAAAAATAAGATTTACTGGATTTCAAAAAGTGGTTATTACTATTCATAACGGCTAGTTTTAATAATATTTTTATAGCATATCGTTGTTTAGTGAAACTCGGTATTGCGTACTACACACGCTATCGAGGAAGGTCGCGATTGCGTGTAATGCAAGACAAGTCAAGGATGTGTGTTGTGCAAGCTCCTTTTGGTGTAGCGTACAACACAAGACATTAATAAAATTAAAAAGAATATATTTTTTTATAAAATCTTGGGCTGTTACATTCTACCCCCCTTAAAATGAATTTCGCCCTCGAAATTCGTCGGGGTTATAAATGGTTTACTATTCGAAAGTTTCTTTAATAGAAACCCACATCATAAAAGGGAATACCAAAACTTGGCTTTAAAAACTAAAGTATGAAATGTAATGATTACCCAAATAAACTAATCACTGGGTTTCCACATAGGTGAAAATATGGATATGGAAGAGAAATCTAACCATCATGTTCTGATGGAGAGTGGTAGAGAACATGGCTATGGAAAAGCCAGTAATCACAAATCCATAAATTTGTGACGATCTAAGGTACCATCTGATTTATCAGGTATAAGAGAACTAGGACAACATTTTTGGTTTTCAAGATTATTTCCCTAAAGTTAAAGAATTTGAATTAGAATAAATACTTACTTTATTTTGGTACAATCTCACTGTTGTTCGTGCCTTTAACAATTTCCACTTCATCTCTTAAATAAATGAAGTTGAATTTGTTATTCGTGAAGTGTTAGCAGATCATGTGATAGAATGACGGGTCATTCCATCTGTCTCAAACAAAAGGTAATCAAAAGTTATTAAATATACATAAGTCATTCTATAGTAAGATTAATCATATATAGTTCCTAAATGGACTTATACTTCATATATCATATTGCTTAATATAATAAAACTAGTTTCTACTAAACAGGGACTTCCTGTAGGTCAGTGGTAGGCGATAAAGGCCAGTCGCACTTCGGTTGTGGGTTCGATTCCTACAGCCTTGTCCGAAGCGATGGGCTGTCGCCCGTCCTGTAGGTTGTCCTTTTTTCTAAAACTACGTTACTATAACATCCCATCAATAATATCGAAAATCTTCTATCCTTAAAGAATACTAACTTATGTCCAACATAATCCAGTCTAATCTTTAGGCTTATACATAATACTGCAGTCCACTCTCATAATATAGTGACAACGATTACCAGAGATTTAATACTATCGTTGATCCCCACATATCATAAGATATGTCTTGTTGGTCACATTCCAAACATTCAAAGTCCTTAATCGTGTATTCTCTTGAATACCATAGTGAAAACATGAGTGCAGTTAAAAGTTAACACTTTCCACATACCAAAATCCTCAAAATTCTATATACTCAAACCATGATATCACTTAGTCCTTATATCAATCATGAGCTCATGAATACTATTCAACATTTCATTTTCTCGTCTTCATTATGCGCATATCATCTTATTTCCAAAAAATATCTCAATCACTTTGAATACCACATCAATAAATATTGCAACACTCAATGATACAACATTATTTTGGAATCCCATTACATAAACACTTAATCATTCCACCACATCGTTGTCATATTCAACATTGCCAATAGTGATCGCATGTGATTTCCCTTTGTCCTTTGCCTTCAGTGGTTGCTCATGTTGATCATCACTAACCCTTGGATTAGGGAAATTATTAGCATAATGCCCCATTTCCTTGCACTTGAAGCATTGAAGTGTTGGCGGTGCGTTCTCTGCAGTGTTTGCTTTATTCACATCATTAGAAACCCTTTTTCCATTACTTCGACACTCAGCTGCTCGATGACCTTCTTTTCCACACTTAAAACATTTTCTAGTCCCTTTAAGACAATCTCCACCATGCTTCTTTCCACACTTTGTGCATAAGGAAACATTCATCTTCTTTTCACCATTATTCTGAGATTTCTCCTTGAACTCCATCTTTCGTTTCTTGTCAAAACCATGAGATGGATATGTAACACCAACTTCCATTTCTACCTTGATAGCACAACGCACAATTTCTTCATAGCTACTGAAGTCTCTTATAGATAATGCCCTTCGAAGACTTGGTTTTAAGCCACTGAAAAATCGATCAACTTTACTTTCAGGTTGGATGATAATTCCAGAAGCATACCTTGCAAGTCTTGTAAAATTTGCTTCATAGGTACCAACAGATTCATCGTCCCTTTGCTTCAGTTCAAGAAACTCTTTCTCCATCTTTGTTCGAAGAATACGAGGGAAGTACTTATTGAAAAATAAGTTCTTGAACTCGTCCCATTCCATGGACTCAATTTCATCTCTTGGCCTCGTATTCTTGATAAGATTCCACCATTGATCAGCTTCACCTTCCAAACGATATACTGCTAAGATGACTTTATCATGTTCAGAACATTGATGAACTGAAAATATCTTTTCAGTAGTACTGATCCATTGTTCAGCCACAAGTGGATCAGAAGACCCACTGAAAGAAGGTGGACGTTGCCTCATGAAAGACTCAATAGAATATTGTTCCCTTCTCTGCTCATTTGGAAGTCCAGAATGATTCATAGCTTGTGTAAGTATAGCAATAAGATTTTGCACTCCATCTCCCATAACATTTGTTTGTTCAGGATGGCAATCATTGCATTGTCCATTGCATTGATCAACACGGTTCCTTCGGGTTCCAGCCATCGTCTAAAACCCAAAAAGAATAGTGTGAGAGGCAAAAATCATGCTAGGGAAAACAACATAATAAAGGGGGAGTACCTTCAATATCCAACATCTTAGGTTTAATTCTATGATCGTTAGCGTAATTCTATTACTATAACCTATACGTATTCTTATCCCTAGGGACATCCCTAGACATACCTTAGAAATATCTCTAGGGATCTCACTAACGTTTTCGCATCCTAGTTTCCAAAGGTTGACTAAACCTTTCCTCTGATACCAACTGTAGAGACCCGTATCCTGACGTACATGGACATTACATTACTTTTGCGGAATACTTAGTACATAACAAAAATACACACACAAGGATCGTAATAGTTTAGTGTCTTTGGAAACTCGGAACGTAATCTTCTAATCCTGGTGAAAGATCTTCAAAATCTCCCATAAAGATCTTCCTTTTTTTTACCTAAAACCTTTCTTTATATCCTGGGGAAAAGAAAACATAAAAGGGTGAGCTCAAATGCTCAGTAAGGGTAAACAAAAGAAATATCAATCACATAATTTTCATAAGAACATAACATTTTTGGAAATCTTAACCTGCAAAAGAGAGCATAATTTCATAACATGGGATAAATCATAGTAGTGAAAATGAAACCATAACTTAAAACATTACTCATTGTGGCATACACACATAATCATAGAGAATCATTTCTTGTTAGTCAAGACTCATTTCCAAGACTATCTTAGTGGACAAAGTCCCTTTCTGAATCGAGTAATCCTCGTTTCAGTCCTGTTTCACTGAACCGGTATAACCTACCATTCCAGCCATGTCTATCTCATGAGATATGAAATCTTTACCCAATGCATTGGAGGGAGATATAGGTCCCACCCATCTCTTAATGAATCCTTTCTTATGTGTGCCACAGAATCATAAATCATACATCATTGCATAACCCATGTAATAAAAATGGGATTCTTAAACAACATGACATCATAAAACCATTCATATAAGATAAAGGAATTCATAAACATAATTCCATCACAACATAGTCAAATCAATGTAAAAATATGGATAGAAACAGAACCCTTAATTATCTTATATGGAAAATAATTTTGATAAAACACTTGAATTGAATTCTTGAGGAAAATATCCTTTCTTCTTCAAAATCAATTTCTTTTCACAAAACATCATGCAATTTTAAAAGAAAGAGATTTTACTGAAAATAGTCATGAAATCTTTTAGAGGAATCTTCATGAAAATAAGGCTTTATAAAACAGTATAAATCCGTTCGTGCCGTATAAGTTAAAAAAAACATTCTTCGTACTTTTGTCGGAAAAGTCAAAAAGTACCTCGTATAAAAAAACGACAAAAGATTCCTTTCATATTCTTTACTAAAAACTCACCGACGGGTAAAATTGGATTTAAACTATTTTAAGTGGATGGAAACAATATTACATATTGAGGGAACATGGATGTGGATGATAAAATACACCCCAGTAAATACTTACGAATAAACAATCTCGGATAAAAATGAGATTGTGATATTTCCCTTACCTTAGGTCCGATTAGCTTTGTACGTGTCCGAAGCTCCTGTATAATGGTTTAAATAATGTTATTGACTTATTCCAGAATCATACATATTGATATGAGATCATATATGGTCATATTATTAGCTTCTTGTTAGTAATATTTCATTGTTACTTGTTACTCGGGTCTTTATAACTTTTTGTTCTTATGCGTGTTTTGTCGAATAAATTCTTATTCTTATATTTAGGTTATAGATAATTCATTTCCAGAATGGTATTAGTGTAGTATATACCATATTCATTCATTCAATTCATTTATACAATCATTATGAAATGAAGATCATGTAGAACGAGTCGCATCACATCGTGGAGACGGTATTCCGTACGTACGCACGAGTGATGATATCGTTCCTATGATCGTGGAATTGTATTGGAGTTTATATATATATTATTTCAGTATCAATATTACTTAATAATAATCATATATAGTTACTCATTACACCATTATACCCATCCTTGTAAGGTGATGGTGGAAAATAGATTACACCACGGCGTGGAGACGGTATTCCGTACGTACGCACGCGCGGTGATTTCATTTTTTCCGTAGGATGGATAGAAGGTGAATTAGGGTTGTTTCATATTTATAATAACATATCAGTATGTAAGTAATACTGATGTTATTACTTTATCATGAAACAACTAAAGAAGAAGAAGTTGAAGAAGAAAGAAATTGAAAAGATCGGTAATGGATATTACCTCTTCTTTGGAACGCCTTTTTGAATCCTCCACTTAAGGAACTAAGATTGGTCTTTGGAGAAGACCAGGACCTCTAGGATTATTCTAGGGAAGTGGAGAATGGAAAATGGCAGGGGTTGGCCGAGCTTGAGTGCTCAAATTGGTGTGAGGAGGAGGGGGAGGAGGTGCCCTTTTATAAGGGAGGAGAGGGGCACCTTAGGAATATCTCAAAATATTATTTTATATTAAAGTCAAAATCGGTTTATAATGGTTCCAAAGGGTCTTATTTCGAAGCTAAAGTGGGGATGGGTCGAAATCCTATCAACAAATAGAATTTAGACAAGTTTAGGATATTATTTTAACCTTATCAATTAGATTTAACTCTAAGTTAAATAATTTAACTTTTACCATGTCTTTTTGTTTTCTTTCACTATATGGTTAATACACTTACTATAACATGCCAAACGAACCCCAAATTGTTTATTATTAATATATATCCTTATCTAAGTCATTTGGCCGAACCTTAGATTTTTAGGAATAAAATAACAATTAATAATATAATATTTGATTTAAAAACTATTTTGTGTCAATTTTGACACTATTTGATATATGATTTTTGGGAGAGTCATAACAGAATTAAATGTTCGAACAAAGTTAATTAAATCAACATTAATATATCATAGTAACCTAGAAAATTAGTGGAATTCATAAAAAATCTCAAATTACATTTATTTTGGTGTTTATAACATCAATTATGTCAATATTTCATTAATAATATAATTACTGCATCATCGTTGTGTCATAAATAAATTAAATTATTTTATGTCTAAAAATTACAAATAAAATATCATCATGTAGGAAATATTTTTAGCTTTCTAATGAATATTTACAATCGAATTTATCTTATGTATAACCCCATATTAAAAATGATTTACTTATTAAACTTTGATTTTAACTATTTTAACCTTTCTTTAAATAAATTAATAATAAATGTCCTAATCTAATCCAAGTGGGCCTAAATGGTCATATTTTATTCCTAAGTTTTTTTTGGTCGAATTACACTTGTCCAATAGAATTAGGACATGTGTTAGGGTAATAGTGATATCATATTTACCCTTAGTTACCCTATTTACTATTAACCGCGGTAAAAAAAAAAGTAAAAAGTTACTATTCACCAAAAAATTATTTTCATCTCATTGAACCACATTTTAGTCCTTGATATTAACCGTGTCTCTCGGATTTTTGAAATTCCATTCACAGAAGCGGTAAAATTAAGTTTTATGCAAAATTCAGTTTTTAACCTACCACTTAGTAGTTTCACTATTCATCAAAAATTGATGTTTTTCAGAACAATGCCAAAATTTCATCCCAAGCTATATTTCATATTCCGAATTCAAAAATGAAGCCTATTTTACCAAATTCATAACATAAAAGTTGCATTAATTAATTTTATAATTAAATCCCGCTGTTAAAACAAATAGCGTGTTTTTAAGAAACAATATCTATCAAAAGATTGACACTTGTTTATGTCTAGTTTAAATGTGAAATTACATCCAATGACCAACATTGTATTAAATTGTAAAAATATATTCTAAATATACTTTAAAACCACTCAAATTAATGATTTATCACTATTAATTATTTCGATTAAAAAAGTTGTTTTTATTTATAATTTAGTAATTTTCACTATTCATCAGAATATGAAAGTTATCCGAAAAGTACCAAAATTTCACCTTAGGCTAAATTCGATACTCCGAATCCAAAAATAAAGTTCATTTTGAAAAATAAGATTTACTGGATTTCAAAAAGTGGTTATTACTATTCATAACGACTAGTTTTAATAATATTTTTATAGCATATCGTTGTTTAGTGAAACTCGGTATTGCGTACTACACACGCTATCGAGGAAGGTCGCGATTGCGTGTAATGCAAGACAAGTCAAGGATGTGTGTTGTGCAAGCTCCTTTTGGTGTAGCGTACAACACAAGACATTAATAAAATTAAAAAGAATATATTTTTTTATAAAATCTTGGGCTGTTACACTAAATCACTTACCAAAGTAAGTACTATTTCCAACTATTGGTACTATGGTTGAAAATGGCCCTCATAATTGGTTGGTGTGCCAAGTTTAGAGATACACTAACACTGGTTAAATCATGTCTGGTTGGGGTTTGAGGTGATCCAAATGACACCTGACCTCATGATGTGCATGTTTTTTTGTGGATTTAATGTTTCTTTCTTTGTCAGTGTGTTTCATGAGAACAAATAAACCTTATTTATGTATTTCATTCACATATAATATATTATAATAGGACTTGGTACCTTTGAGGAATTTTGGATTTCTACTAGGTTGTTGGACTCACATCTATCCATGTGCACGTTATCTTTTTCGATTTACATGGAAATAACATCATTTTTCTCCAAGATCAAAAGTAATTCTTGGTTCTGGACACATGGTACATGTCTATTGATTTATATAGGCCAACTATTCAGCATTATGAAAGATGTGAGATGGTTCAGATTCTCGTTTACCTTCAATTTTGAATAGTATGCACTGGATAGTTTTTAATTTATTTATATATAATTACAATTATACTGTGTTTAGTTTTTACAAATTTTTTATGTATTTTTGCATCATATAGATGGATTTACAACTTTATATTCTGATCTTTAGAACCAACGGAGATCCCTGTTCCATTTCTATAGGTTTTTTGAATGTTTGTTATACAGAAGGGTTTTTCTAAATTTTATATAGATTTAGGCATGACCCTTGTTCTTTATCTTAGAGGTAATATTATAACTATCACTATTTTAGGCCCTTGATACTAGTCGTAAACCTCTGGGAAATGAGTAGGTGTGCTCTATGTCTCATAGATATCCCGGCTCGAGTGTCTTTATGGGGTTCTAGAATGGGGTTTCAAAATATTGTATCAAGAATTTTTTTGGCATAGTAAAATCTTAGATATAAGTTGAGATATTTATTGGGATTCAAGAGGTAGACCACGCACATTTCTAGCTAGTATGAAATCAGTTGAAACACAAGTGTCCAGGGGATGTCCTGATTTAGGATTTGGTACTCTATAATTGTTGATGAGTTGAACTAGACCAAGAATCCCAATATAGGATGGATGTGGATAAGAATGAGTGGTATTTCATTCTTGAGAACTAGTGATTTATTTATGCATCATGATAGTTTCATTCTTAAAGATTTATACACATATCTAGAGGCGGTGTTGTGAGAAATTATTACTCATCAGGATTAATTATTAATTGAAACAACCTATAACATAATAAATGTTTTCTTGAATATATTATAAATTATGGTTAGATTAATCAAAATTATAGGGGTATATTGATTGATTGTGATTTTCATTTCTTATATTCCATATGGTGATGGTTTTGAAAATTTATAAATTTTGAGAAAAACAATTTTAATAAAATAAAAAACATATTGTGGAATGAGGAATCTATAAAATTGTATTATAAGTTAGTTTTACTTGAAATGACTCATCATGTCCATGATTCTAAAATGGTTTGAGATTCCATAGTTTTAAAAAATTGAAAGAAATTGGTTTCTTAAATTTTATTTCAAAATTATTTTTTGGAAATGAGATTGATTTTTATGATAAATTATTTTCTAGGATAACTATTTTAGATGATTTTGGTTTCGGTAAAAAACATTTTATTACAATGGTTTTTTAGAAATATCATTTTTGTTTTAGAGCATGTAATATGATTTGAATGTGTTTGGAAATAAGAAGTTGGTATGATGTAACCCGATTTACATGGATTTTTTCTTTTTAGAATAGAGAGACATGAATTCTTGAATTGATTACTTCACCTTTGTGTCATGTTTTTTGTGATAAACATGTGTGATTGGAGGGTGTTGACCTATTTTTTGGATTATGTTAAAATAAACTAGTTCTTTCGCACACCATTTTTCTTCTATTTCTTTGATGGACTTAGATGGCCTCAAGTGTTGGATTCTGTGTTCGATGGGTACACTATGGATGTTTTGAGATATTAGTATTTTAGGATCTTTTGATAAGGACGATGTTGTTGTGATTTAGTAGTATGATGTGAGTTTTAAAGTCTAGGGATTGGACCTATTGACATCCATTATAATTATTTCATGGGTTGGACGACATGGTGTTTGTTTTCTATAGAATATGTATATGGTTTGGAACACCGTTAAGTGGAATTTGACTCATTGACAGGATTTTTATATTGTTTAGTACTATAATCATGAGGTAAATTTTTTTTACACTTCAATTTGAGATCAATGAGTATAGTAGAGAACCATATTAGAACATGGTAAATGATGTTTTGTGTTGGTTTTTGAGTATGAATAGGGAGGTCATATCTGGTCATTAAAACTAGTAGTATATATGAACTGGTACTTAGATATAGGATGTTTTGGATCAATGGGTTGGATATAAGGATACTCCATGGTGGGGGTAATATTATCAGTAGTGGGTGAAAGAACCATGTGTTAGAAGACACGTGAGCATAGTAAAACTAGTTTATGAATGGTAAAGATAGAATCAGGATACAATTGAGAATATAGATCAACTTTGGAGATTTAGTTCTCGTGTTGGGAATAGTTAGTGCATTGGAAATGGGCTCTGATGGTGGTAGTGTGATGTAGCAGTGAGTCGGATTAGTGGTGTGTCGTTGCTCATGGGTAGAGTGTGATAGTTATATGGATTGTTTAAAAATAAAAACATTGAATTACATTGATATTTATATTTCAATTTTATTTTTATCATTTTTTTGTTTCAATGATACTTTTAGGTGTTATGTCATTATGATCGAGTGGTGTGGTGATGTTGTGATTCTTTATCAAGTGAACCTGGACATTTTTAGAGAAGTTTTCAAAAGGAGGGTTCATTTCTATTATTCAGATAAATTGAATGTAGAGAGGTTGAAAAATCATTATAAGAGTCATTTGGTGTATGTTTGAGGTGGTTCAGGAATCAAACCTAGATTTTTAGAGAAAAGCTGATGTATTCTAGTTTAGTATTGTCGGTTATGAAGTGGGAGATAATTCAAGATTATGAGATGTATAATTTATTTTTAGTAGTATATTATTACCATGGAAAGTTGGGGATGATAAATTATGATTTTTGAGGATTCTCTGTGACAAGAAGTGTTATGGTGGTGAGTTTTTGAATACCCACATCCATATCGGTTGAAACATTTCTGGGAAAATTGAATTTTTATTTCAAAGTGGATTTTTCTTTTAGAACTAGGGTGTGGATTGATTTTTTTAGATTTTCAATGTATTAAAGAGATATTTTAGGAAATTTATCAAGGATCAAATGATTATTCAGGTTCTTTATTTGATAGAGGAGTGGGGTCATGTGGACTTACAACTATTTCACACCATTTCATTAGAGGTATATTACTGCTTGAATTTTTCTAGGATATTGGATTAAATTTATTGAGTTTTTTTAATGAATTGATGATGGGTTGTAGTTAATTTTTATAGGATTATATTATAAGTATATCACATACATTATACATTGGGTTAGTTATCATTTCAGTGTGATAGGGTTTTGGAGTGTTATTTGGAAATTAGGTCTAATTGAATTAAATTCAATATTGAATATGAGTTTTTAATATATATATATATATATATATATATATATATATATATATATAATTGTAAAACTAATTATAAATTGGTGTATTAAAATTTTTTAAATAATTAAGGATGGATTTAGAACCTTTTTTGGTTAAGAATATGCTAGTGGTACTTATATGAGGTTGTGGAAAAATTCATTGAGCTGCTTCAAAGGGGATAACTCCATGCAAGGTAGATGGCCTCAACTTACTAATTCTCATAGTTTTTAGTGACTTTATGTCTATATACCATAATTATTATATATATTCGTGTTCATGACTACTTTAATTCAACTATAATATTGGTATATGATCACATTGGCCTAATAGTTAACATGGGTCGAATATATTACTAAAATATTTGATGGTGATTCCCTGGTCAAATGAGTCTTAGTGGACCTCTATATGGATTTTTTGGAGGTTTTTGTTGGATTTTGAAATTAGATTAAATTTCCACCTTATGAATTGGTTTTAAAAAGGGATTTTGATTCATGATGAATTTCAATTGAAAATCGTAAGTTGATAATAGGTTTTGAAATAGTATTTAAAAAAATAATTTTTATAGAGAATGTTTTAGGGGGATTTTTCCATGGGAATAACATGAGTAAAGTTTCAAGTGATGACTTTTTAAAATGAATTGTAATGGGAAATCTATATTGGTTCTTGATTAAAATCCATAAGGGTATGATTGAGTTGTTTGGGTTTGTTTGACCTTGTGTGGGAAATTCTATATCACCAAAAGCTTGTTTTCCTATTGTACACACCACTTATGGTAACCTTATCTATCAAATATTTCATTATGAAATATGTTTTTTGATTTATGATGTTGTTGGTGTTGGTATCAAATCCCTATTTGGGGTGTGTGGTAGTAATTTTGTAGAAAAAATGTATGTAAGAACCTTATGGATGGCCTAGGGCGGGATGTGAATTTTGTGAGGATTATTATATTATAAGTGTATGATCGAGATAGTTTGGGAGTTATCCTATATGGATATATGGGTGATGATATGCACATATCTGTGTTTTGAGATATGAGTTTCCTAGTGATGAGTTGTTAACTGTGTAAGATGGGGTTTGGTGTATGGTCAACCCATGCTATCATTATATGATATAGTACAATATGGACGCATATCCTTCGATTCTTATTAATTTGATTCTTAAGGGTGTATAGAATACCTATGTGGTTACTAAATATTCAGTTGATATAACTGATAGTATTTGAATGCTAAGGTGGTTACTTGGGATTCATCCGAAGGTTCTATATGAATTCCTTGGGAAATCCACTTGGATTCAGCCTTCGTGTCTATATAGAATGTCGAAGACAATAAAATTAAGACTTTGGGTCTGTATGGATTGGTTGGGTGGTTACCCAAGAATTAACATTATGAATAATACTACCATAATACCTAAAATACCTTGGATTTATCCCTTGTGGTCAATTTATATTGTTTAGGGATACCTCCTTCTAATCAATGCTTACACCTACAATTATATAATTTTTTATCCTAGTATGTTTTGGTACATTAATTTTGTTTGTTGAAATACACTCAAACACATACTAAAGTAGGCATAATATTCAGATATTGTTTCTAGGATAGGAATTGGTCACCCTGAGATGTTTGTGTGACATGTTTAGAGAACCTCAGGAAGTGGATGAAGTGGGCATGTTTAGGGTTTGTGTTTTCTTTGTTAACACCTAACAACATAATGTTTATGTTTTTTTCATTTTTTGTTACCTTTTATGGGTTGGTGTGTTTTACAATCATGACTACACCTCATATACTTATTTCATCCATGTCTAATATCTCACATAAGTAATCATAATTATATATACATTAAGGATTCCATCTAGCTCATTAGACTCACCCCTACCCATGTAGAGGACATGTATTTCAAATTATATGGGTATAACTTCATGGTTTCTCTTAGGAAATTGGTATTGATTAGAGTAGGTAACATGGAATAGTTCTAGAGAGTTATGGAGGTTTTTTTTAGTGGGATGGATTATATGAGTTGGGCCATAGGATAGTTTACCTTTAGTTTTATTTAGAATGAATTTCCCAGAGATCCACTATTTATTTATATATGATGTTTTTTATTCCATGTTTATTTTTTATGACTCTATTATTTATTTATTTCATCATGTATATAGATTTATTATTTTATATTTTGTACTATAGGGGTAAACTGACCACCCTATTTTATGTTTATATGTTTTTCTTTTATCCATTATATAGATGGGTTATGCAGAATTTTTAGTAGATTCAGACATAAACCTTGGGATTTATCTAAGAGGTAACAGAATCCCCATGATTATTCTAGGATATCACTACTAGTTTTAAGACCCAATAATATGAGTAGTCATTCCTGAGGTCTCATATATACCCCCACTCAGGTGTCATTCTGGAAGTCTTTCATAGGGTATTAAACTCCCAATCCTTATTCCCAATATTTTCTTGGCCTCCCTAAGATCATTCATCTCAAATTTACTGGAAACATAAGACTTCAACTTATGAATCTACCAAAGTTTTTGTCATATCAGTAGCATTTCATCTCTTTATAATAGTGTTTTTATGAACCCTCATCCCCATGTTTCATATGGTATAATTAGTTTTTTGTCTTTCTCTGTAAGAAACCATTATCTTGTATGAATGTATTGAACTTCTAATCTGGGTATATTAGTAATTATTTCAATCCATAGATAAATTAATTTAACTTATGTACCAATCCATTTCTCTAATTGACATCAAAACAAACTAGTTTCTTCATCTAAGTTTACTCCACCATGTCACCCTAAACGAACTCTACATTTACATCAATATTTGATATGATATTATTTTCAAATGCAACTACGATTAACACTATCCATGTGGTAAAATTCTAAAATACTGGGGAAAATATTTTAGGTAAGTTAATTACTCTTACAGAAATCATTCTACAGCTAGCCTATCTATGTACTGAGTCATAACATCAACATATTATTTTAAATAAAAGACCCATTTGTTATCAATTTATATCATTACTTGTATTAATACCCTTATATCTCAAGTTTCAAGGGAATAATGTAAATAGAGTTCCTATTCCTTAGCTAAATTTTAGTTTTCTGAATCAGTAAGACTATCCACATATTTTGAAATCTTATACTCTCAACTACCCATTAAGATTTAGATGTTTTCACTAGACTGTGAGATAGAAATATTACCCTGATAAATCATTATAATTATGCACAAAACTCTACTCTTTTTGGAAGTGAAACACTAGGAACATCACATTTGAGTACTTTTATCTAAGATTCAATTATTCATGATCTCTCTTGTATATCTTATACTATACTAACTTTCAAACATTTCATTCCCCATGAACACTTCAGAACTAATTTCATTTTGTAATCACCATTAAAATAAATATATATTTTTTATTTTATTCATTTTTCTCATCATTATTTTATTATAAGTTTGGGTATTTCAATAAGACCTTCTCATTAAAGGTAACATTTTGCCTTGTGATGACATATCTCATGTTATCATCCCAAAACAAAAATCTAAATATTTCATCATTATATCCCATATATAAACATTTATTATAATTATATTTAGGTTTTTTCAAATCCTTAAAATTAATATAGACATGTATGATACTTACTAAACCCTTTAGAGGGATAACTTCTTCTAGTTTTCCAAACCACAATTACTCTATAATCTCTAGCCCTATTGGTTCTGATAGAGATCAACTAACCAATGAAATTTTTTAGTAGATGGATTCCATAAGAAATTTCATTAGACATTAAAAAATATATCCTTATTATCTGCACCATTTCCATTAACATTGGATTCATTCACTTAACCACAACATTATACTCTATCATTATAGGTGTATTATTCTCCATCCTGATTAAATTTCCACCACTATTATTATAAATAACTTCTGATGTATTCATTAGAATTTTCAGACCTTAAGTATTTCATCTTTCAACTACTCTCCCTTTCCACCATAGATTTCCATTGATAAAACACTCAAAATACTCCCAAAGATGTTTTTTTAAAAGTAAACCCATACACTCATTATTGACTTATCAATGAATGTGAAAAAGTATTAGGATTACCAATGATAATGAGTTGGGGAAGGTCCCTAAAAAACATTATGAAAAATTTTACATTTTCAAAATATTAGTTTCCTTTTGTTAAAATTAAATTATGCTTTCTATAATTATAGACTATAAAACTCACACAACATCTTATTTTACTTTCAACATGTTTCAAAACACCATTTATAACAACCCTACGCTTTTTATTACACTTTATTTCATGATTTATTACATGATATTACATTTAATACAAATTGCAAGATCAAGAAGTCTAGTGTATTTGGGAATTAGGTAGATACATAACAACTTAAAATAAGGAATAAATAATCTATACTTAAAACCTCATTATCATTTTCATAATATTCCTTCACACATAAAATTGCATGGGATAACCTGGGGACATACATAAGAAAGGTGTGATATATAAAGCCCAATAAGAGAGTAAACATGGAATAACATGAATAAATTAATACATGTTAAACAATAGTAATATCAATTAGAAATAAAATGGGGTGATAATCATAAAAATTAACAATGAGGCATGATATAACATGATAACATAAAGGAAACATGGTAAATGTTCTAACGCTTATGTGTACCTCATATATCATACAACATGGATTAATTCATCATCTTATTTTAATCCATGATCAATAATTTTTTAATACATACTTGTATTCACCAATTTAATGAATTATAATTTTAAATTTTAATATCCTTGATTGGAATTGGGTATGGTATTCACTACATAATTTTTTTTTCATGGAAAATCGCGGAGAAATTTTAGCAAAATAACGACACCACTTGAGAATTAATAAAAATGATTGATGTAATAGAAATGGGTCTTGAATCATTTTTACATAAAATAGGTATTAATAGGTACATGTAAATACATATCCAAACATTAATAATTGGAAATAGAAGGCATAATATAATAAATAAACGTTAATAAATAAAAGAGTGAGAGGATCCATTACCTTAAGAGTGTTACTTCAAGTGCATGGGAAGAGATTCTTGAGAGCTTGGGGAACCTTGAGAGGAATATAGAAATGGGAGTGAATATTATGGGAAAGCTCCAAGTATTATTAGTGAAGAGAAATGTGAGCTTGGGTGGGATTATATAGGAAATGAGTGGGGAATTCTTTATTATTTCTCAAACTTAGGTTTTGGATTCTATATAATAAAATAACAAAAACCACAAACCTTCCCATGGTTTTTTCACATGGTTTCTTCCAAAGAGGGGTGTTTTTAAATATTTTATAATTCCAAGGGCCCAAAATAATTAAATAATACCCTTTCTGATGTGGAATCGATTCATACTCTTAAACAAATGATTTAAAAACCTTAAAATATATTAATGGTTTTGGATTATTCATAAAGATTTAAAAAATTAATAAAATTAGAATAAAATAAAATTATTATAAATGGAAATCATATATTTGGTCATTAATACCCTTTACAGTATTTATTACATCACTTTTGGGTCATTATTATTACGTAATGCACACCATATATTTATACGACATTTAATTTTTACCTGAAAAATTGACTATCTCCGAAAATTTTGAAAATTAACAGTTAGATAATTTAAAAGTTTTGATTAAAAAATAAATATTAATTTAAAAATAATAATTATCTAAATATTTGGATTTTACCTTTTAAAATAATAATTTACATTTATTGAGAAATGCTGAGTTTTTTTACAATAACATTTATCAAACCCTTATAAAAATAACATTTGACTTCATAAAAAGTATATGATCATTTATATTTAATAAAAATTATTCAATAAAAAAATTTTATGTAAACATATATTATTTAAAAAATCAATTAATTCATCAAAATAAACATCTTAATTTAAACTGAATACTAAATTAAAATAAAATTTGTGTTTTATTGTATAAAAATAAAAACCATTTATAAAGTAATTATAAGAATAAAATATGAACATATTATTTTGAAAATACAATATACATATTCATATTATTGTGGTCTTAATACATATCCCTTTAATATGCCATAAAATCCATAAGGGTATGGTGCGTGATGGTGACACTTTCTTGGGGTGGTTCGGTGTATGTGTTTTGGGTTGTGATCTCGATGAGCTTGAAATTATTCTGTAAACAATTTTTCTCATGTTTAAATTGTTAAATATTAGCATGGGATTGGTCAATGTAAAATCCCAGATATTGTACCTCCCTTAGAAGCTTTGATAAATGGGATTTATATGGTACAATCATACTAGTTTAGGTCATCACTTATTTTGTGTCAATTGGATTTGTTAAAACCCTATATTTATCTAATCATGTGATCACTATAAAATGGATATATTATCAATGGTAATGATGCTTAATAGTCTATTAAATATAATAGGATATAATAAAACCCAATAATTTCATGTGTTTTCTATAACCATAATAAATAATAATACATTTATTTTAAATCATAAGGGGGGGTTTATTTATAAATGTTTATGTCGTTACAATCTTAACCCCTTCAAAAATTCCAACCTCAAAACTTTATATTCCCACACTAAAATAGATGAGGGTATTTTTATTTAGACACATCCTCTGGTTCCCGTGTCTCTTCTTCAAACTTGTGGTTTCTTCATAGCACTTTGACCAGGTGCATTTTCATACTTCATATAACTTTGTATCTACAATCTAAGATCTTAACTGGATTCTCCTCATATGAGATATCAATGTCCAATAGTACCACATCTAGATTGAGTACATATGAGTTTTTTGGTATGCACTTCCTCAAGATGGATACATGGAATACATCATGTACTTGGGATAGGTTAGGTGTGAGTTCTAGTTGATATGCCACTACTCCAATGAGATCAAGGATCTCAAAATGGTTGATGTATCTTGGACTAAGATTCCCCTTATTCCAAAATCTCATGACTTTCCTTCATGGAGATATGAAGAGGAATATCATTTATCTACATCAAACTCTAGGATTCATTAATGATTGTTTGTATATCTCTTCTATCGACTCTGGGTAGCCTTGATTCATTGTTGAATAATATTAACCTTTTCCACCATTTCCTCTAGCATTTCAGGACCTAGCAGTATTCATTCCCCAACTTCATCCCAGCATGCAGGTGTTCTGCACCTATTTCTAAAAAGGTCTTCAAAGGGATCCATTACGATAATTGAGTGGAAAAAATTATTTCATGAAACTCGGCCAGAGGAAGATGTTGATCCCATCCTACTTTGAAGTCAATTGAGCTTTCTCTCAACATTTCCTTGAGTGTCTGGATAGTATGATTGGATTGGCCATTAGTTTGAGGGTGATAAGTCATGATGAAGTTCAAATCAATATTCAGAGCATGTTGGAGACTCTTCCATGACATGGAGGTAAATTTTGGTTCTTGATCAGATACAATCAATAGTGGTCTTTCATGTATCCTCACCACTTATCTAATGTATATCCTTGAAATTTGATCAAGTGAGAAGTCATCTTGAATTGAAATGAATTGATAAGTATTTATAAGAATATCCAACAAAACTCATATAGCATTATTTCCTCTTCATATCTTAAGAATACTAGAGAAAAAGAACATGGTGATGTTTTCCCATTTCCATGTAGGTATAGGTAATGGTTTCACCATCCCCTTATATTTATTCTTTTACTCCTTCACTTTCTGAAATAAAAGACACTTTAATGTATATTTTGCAATCTTCTTATTCATATTTTCCCAAAAATAGTTCTCTTGGAGATATCAATACAACTTTATTCTTACTAGGTCAATATATAATGTTAGGCTATGTAAATCATCCAAAATATCCTTCTTTTACTTAATATTTGATGGCACACATAGTCATGACCGAAATATTACAACTCATTCTTCATTAAAATTCTACTCTAAGGATTTCTCATTTCTTGTAGTTTCCACTTTCTTCTAAATTACCACATTATCTCATTGATCATCCTTTTTCTTCTCTATAAGGGATGTTTGAGAAATCATTTGTTAAAGGATTCATGATGTTCGATCCTTAATGATTCCAATGTCCATCATTTCGAAATGTAATAATTTTAATTCCCTCTTATTTCTCATTAATGATAGAATTTATAGATACATTATACATAGAGAATCTTCCAATTTATTTTTATTCTCAAGAGGGTAGTGAATTGAGCATTCATAGTCCCGGGTCAGCTAAACCATCTTTATTGGTGCTTATTTATCTCTTTCTATGTGAATATATACTTGAGGATTTTTTAATTTGTATATATTTTACACTTATCCCCATGTGAATAATGTTTCCATATTTTCAATGACAAGACCACTACATCAAACTCCAAATCATGAGTTAGGTAGTTCGGTTTATGAACATTCAATTTCCTTGAATAATAGGCTATCAATCTATCATTCTAAATTAACACACAACCCAACCCCTTCTTCAAAGAATCACTTAATACCATAGAAATTTCTCCAGTTGTGAGTAGTGTGAGCAAAGGTGAAGTGATAAGACTCTTCTTAAACTTCTTTCATTTCTCCTCTCATTCATCATTCCAAGTAAACTTGACTCTCTTTTATGTTATATTGGATAGAGGTTTTTTTAATTGTGATAAATTTCTCACAAATCGATGATAATACCCTGATAATCCAAGGAAACTATGGATATCTATCATAGATGTTTTCCTTCTCCATCCTTCAATTACTTTAGTTTTTTAAGGGAATATAGGTATCCTATTTATTGTGATGATATGACCCAAGAATGAGACTTACATCAACAAGGACTAAAATTTTGTGTAATTTTCATAGAGCTTCACATTTCATGAGGTCTTTAGCATAGTTATTAGATGCTTCTCATATTCCTCCTTAGTTTTGGAGTATATTATAATATCATCTACAAAGGCTACCAAAAAAATTCCAGGTAATACCTAAAGACTCTATACATAAATTACATGATAATTTTTGGAGCATTAATGAGTCTGAATGGAATTACTATGAACTCATAGTGCATGTACCTTGTTTGAAAAAGCAGTCTGGAGGATATCATCCTTCTTCACCCTAACTTGGTAACATCTGGACCACAAATCAACCTTGGAGAAGTATTGTGATCCACATATCTAACTAAAAAAATCATCAATCTATAGAAGAGTATACTTTTTCTTTATCATGATCTTGTTGAGCTCACGATAATCAATGCAAAGGCACATTGAACGATCCTTATTCTTGATGAAAAGGACTAGTGCACCCCAAGGTGAGGCACTTGGGCCTATGAACCCTTTATCCAGATTCACCTATATCTTTATCTTTAGATCCTCAAGTTCCATAATATCCATTATATATGGAGTCTTGGATAATGGTAACACCCTAGGTATAAGATCAATTAAAAATTCAACCACTTAGATAGGATGAAGACCAAGAAATTCCTGTGGAAACACATCAGTGCATTCCATCACAATGGGAATGTATTAAAGGTTGATATTTTACTTAGACTCAATCATTTTAACTTGATACTCTTTCTCATAGGATAATAATATTCAAGATTGAGATATTGGTTCTAAAGAAGATTCATCCTCCTCCTTGTACTTGCACATAATCAGGGGTCAATTTTTGATATAGAGAGTTATTTCCTTCTCATGGAAATTTATGTTGTCTCTATAAAAGGAAATCCAATTCATACCCATAATTTCATCAAATTCCAATAAAGAGAGTATGAAAATGTTTTTTTGGGAAGTTCAACCCTCAAATTTTGATAGGGGTGGTTTTATATACTCAGTATGCAATAATTTCCCCATTTTCCATTTTCACTAACATCTCTAATTCCATGCTTTATGGTGGTGTTTGAATAGTTATACTAAATTTGTGTGATATAATTGAATTTTTAGAACTAGAATCAAAAAATTGAATATTTTATTCTTTAATAAATAACTATTGTACCTCTCATGAGTTCGCTGTTGGGATCCACCTCAGTGGTTTTAATGGAAAAAATATCTCCCATGATTCCTTATAAGTTATTGGTTGTATCCAAAAACCACCAGCTTAGTGAATTGGTTTTCAAACTTCCATGTTTCCATGCAGTTGAAGTAATTAACAATGAATTAATGATTCCCATTATAATTCCTTTCCTCCATCACATTAGTGGATTTATCCTATCAGTAATTTCTATCTAGGTTCCCTTTCTTCACCACCTAAATCATTTCCTTGTCCTCGTTAGGAAATTTCTAGGGTGATTCTTTCCGCACCATTCACAAGTGGGGTATGGAAATGTTTTAGAACCGTTGGATTTATCCATCAATCCACCTAAATTAAAATCCAATTTATGCTTATTATCCCCATGATACCCTAGACATTGGTCGATATCCATTTTAACTTTGAGGGAACATCATAAAATTTCTTGATAACTATCAAATTCTTGGATCATCAGGGATTTTCATATACAAGTTTTTATCCCAATAAAGAAGAAGTCAACAACGAATTTAGGGGTAAAGACAAAGAAGTTGGTGTACCATCCATGTCTTGTGAATTTTACCTTATACACCTTTATATATTCATCATATTTTTTCTTTCGGGAAAGGAAATACATTTAAATTTTAATTTGAATATTGCAAGGAAAATATTTAATGAAAAACATTTTCTAAAATTCGTTCCACCCCATCACTTCGATCTCTTCCTCAAGCTTCAAACTCTTGATCAATGTACACCACTGTTCATATTCCCCCTCCATAAGATAAATATCTAGTAGAACATTCTCTTGCTATGAACATTCAAGGATGGAGAAGATCTTCTCAATGGATTTGATCAATTGTTCTGGGATTAAGGAATCAGATGATCCACTAAAATTTGGGGGAATTTTTCACAAAAAACTCTTAATTGCAAATTGTTATTTCTTATGGGGATTTGGGATCTCCTCTAAATTAAGTTTTCTATTCATAACCTAATTATTCTGAGAAATTATCTTCACAAATTTTTTGATTCTCACTCCCATCGGGTTGGGAATCTCATTGGGGTAGTCCTCACATTGCCCATTGAATTTATTGTTTACCGGATTCCTACAATTTCCAACCATTTCCTAGCATAAAGGGAAAATTCGGGTTGAGAATTTTTAAAATATTAAATACTTAAATAGGAATTCAATGAAATTAAAGAGATAAATTATAAATTACACGTATTTACTTAACCTATGAATTTCTAGTCTTTAATATATGTCATATATGATCTATTTTCAAAAATATATTCTTATGGGTATTTTTTTATTGTAAAAATGGTTCTTAATGAGCATATGAATTTACAAAATCATATCTCACAGTATTTTAAAAAATGGTTTGTAGCAAGGCCCATTTTCATGCACCAGTTCCCTATCGAGTCAAGTTCAATACGTTGTTTTCAAGTTTTACCCCTAGGTACATTTGTGACAGATCCACATCCACTTGTAGCATCAAAATAGGGATTTATTTTCTTGATAAAAAACATACTCTATACTTACAAAAATTTAGGGATGATTTATTATACTTAGTTTTATAATTAAGTATTTTTCAATAGTTTTCTAATCTTAATACCCAAAATAACAAAATTTTTCCTTTAATACCAACTATAACAACCCTGATCTTTTAAATACACTTTATTTCAAGATTTATTACATAATATTACACATAATACAGCCCAAAAGATCAAGAATTTTAGTTTATTTTAGAATTAGGTACATTACATAACAACTTAAATCAAGGAATACATCAACTTTGTTGAAAACATCCTTAGCGTGTTCATATTATTCCTTCATACTTAAAATTACATAGGATCACCTGGGGACATACATAAGAAAGGGGTGATATATAAATCCCAATAAGAGAATAAACATGGAATAACACAAATAAAGTAATATATGTTAGACAATAGGAAAATAAATGGGACATAAATAATGGTGATAATCAAAAATATGAACAATGAAGCATGATATATCATGATAACAAAAATGAAACATGGGAAATGTGGAAAAAACTTAAAACATGACATCATAAATATAGGTCAAGGATAACTAAAAATAAATAATTATGGATAAAGTCCCATAGAGGAATAAAGTTTACTCTCTATCCAAACATGAAATATCATGAGACTAAACATTACCCAATACATTG
Organism: Viscum album; assembly: GCA_963277665.1. Lineage (NCBI taxonomy): Eukaryota > Viridiplantae > Streptophyta > Magnoliopsida > Santalales > Viscaceae > Viscum > Viscum album. Next base: position 1,725,345,881 of record OY728120.1, read on the forward strand.
GAGTGCTATATAATTTCAGGTGCACCTGTCACTTTCATTCCACTCTCATGATTAAGTATGACACATAGATCAAACAACATTGACTCATTCATCATCATATTTTATTCCATTATCATGGTGTGTGTAATGAATACATGTAAGTCCCTAGTAAAGGAATTATAAGTGTATAATTGTTAACACCATCGATATAAAATGGGTATGGTATTCACTACACTATTGTTTTGGCATAAAAAATCGTGGTTAAATTTTGGTTGTATGATGAAATCACATTAAAATTAATTACAATGGTTGATTAGAGAAAAAGGGGTCTATCGTCATTTTAAAATCAATTAGTAAGTAATAGGAATTTGTAAATAGATATTCTAACATTATTAATTGTAAATAGAAGGTATAAGATAATAAAGAAACTTTAATGAAGAGGATAATGAGAGGATCACTTACCTTGGGAGTGTGACTTCAAATTCTAGGGGGGCAATTCTTAAGAGCTTGGAGGAACCTTGGGATGACTCTAGAGAGGGGATGGAAGAGTAAGGACGTTATCTAAGTATTTTGAGTGAAGATAAATGGGATCTTGGGTAAGATTTATATATGAAATGAGTGGAGAATTATTTATTATTTCTCAAACATAGGTCTTGGACTCTATATAATAAAATAACCAAAAATAACTTACCCTGGTTTTTACCCGTGGTTTCTACCAAGGAAGGGTGGTATAAATTATTTTATTATTCCAATTTCATAAAATAATTAAACAATTTTCGTGCTGATGTGGAATCGAGTCATACTCTTAAGGAAATGATTTTAAAACCACAAAATATATTAATGGTTTTAGAGGATTCAAAAAGGCTTTATAAAATTAATAAAATAAACCTAAAATCACATCAAATTAAAGGGAAAACATATTTTTTATACCATTTATAGTATTTATTACATCACTTTTGGTTTCTTATGAGGTCATAATATACATTGTATTTTTATATGGTATTTAATTTTTACCTGAAAATTCAACTATCTTAGAAAATTATGAAGAAATGCCTATTGGATAATTTCAACATTATGATTTCAAAAAAAATAATTTTAACAAAATAATTTTATAAATATTTGACTTTTTAGTTTTAAAATAAAAATTGACATTTATTAAGAAATGTTGAGTTTTTTTACAATAACAGTTTTAGAACCCTTATTAAAATTACATTTGGCTTCATAAAAATTATAAGATCGTTTGTATTTTATAAAAATTATTTATTAATAATATTTTATTAAAATATTATTTATTTAAAAAACCATTAATTCATCAAAATAAACTTATTAATTGAAAATGAATACTAATTAAATATACTATTTGTGTTTTATTGTATAAAAATAAAAAAAATTATAAAGTAACAATAAGAAGAGAATATGAACATTATTTTATTGGAAATACAATATAAATATTCATATTATTATGGTATTGATACATATCCATTTAATACACCAACAAATACCCTAAAGTTAAGGTTTATAGTGGGATTTTCATGGGGTGGTTCGGCGTACATGGTTTGGGTTGTGATTTCGGTGAGCTTGGAATTTTATTATAAATAGTTTCTTTCATGCTTAAGTTTTTTGGATCTTAGATTTAGTTTGTTCAAGGTAAAATCCAATATATTCTATATTCCTCTAAAGATATGATAAATGTGTGCCATGGGTAACGATCCTACTAGTTGAGAACGTCACTTCATTTGTCTGTGTCAATTGGATTTTTCAAAACCATATATTTATAACAATCATGTGATCACTATTTAACAGCTATATTATTAATGTTAATGATGTTGAATAATATTTTAAATTTTTATAGGATATAATAAAACCAAATAATTTCATGTTTTTCTATAACCATAATACATATTAATACATTAAATTTAAATCATATGGAGAATTTTATTTATTAGTGTTTGGGTCTTTACACCCTTTCTTGCTAGAACCATTATGTTCATCTCACTAATATGACTGAGTTGATAATTGCATAACTTGGGACTAACAAAAGTTTTCACACAAAAAATCATCACTCTGTCTGGTCATCCATTCAAATATATAGTTTTATCTTCAACTCCTATCATGACCATGAAAACCCAAGTAACCTTCCATACTCTATTGGGGAATAAATTTGAAAAATACTCTATCCCTATAAAAATATAAATTATCTATTTTTTATAGGACTAAAATATATAAAACATATTTCAACTTCAAGAAGGTATCATTCAATATCTAAATGTTGATATCTCCCTTCCCCGTGATATTCAGAGTCTTATCATCGACTAAGTGAACTTATATAAATTTTTTTGATATATAATTGACCAAGTATACTTTATATTCAATATAATAGAATGATTCTTCAGAATCAATCACAAATGATTCCATTTTTATTTTAACACTGAGTATTCAGCCACTACTTCATCAACCTTAATTGAATGAACTGAAATTTTAGAGTCATTTATTCCAGAATTCAAAATGATATCTCAACAATCCTTATTGAGATTCCCTATCTCACCATAGTTATATCATATTGTTCTCGGTCTGGTATATTTTCCTCAACTACAATCTTAGTACTTATCTCCTAATCTTCTTTGACTTTTCATCAGATAAGGTGATTTTCCTCGACCTTTATCATTTAGCATTGTTCTTAAACTCACATATGTTAAAGGATAAATTATATTCCAAAGGAATCCTAATCAAACCGAGTACCTCTTTTTTCATCCATTCCCATTCCACTTTCTACATTTTCTCTAGTTTTATTCCCATCAAGTGAATTTCCATATCCTTATAAATTATATAATCCCCCATCTACATTATTTGGAATCTAATTTATATCCCAAAAAATATCTATCTGGACCTTTCCTTCTTTTGAAACAACAAATTTCAACATTTTTAAACTCTATATAAACTAAAATAACATTAAGATAATAATTAAGAAACTTGAGATTTCTATAAATTGTGCATTTCCAAGTTCTAAATTAATGATCCAACATAAATTATTGGGGTGTTCATTTTTGATCCATAAGAAAATACACCACCCAGCACTCCTAGCTTAGTAGAAAATGATTCTAAACTTACACCAACAGAAGATACCCAATGACTCAATTCACCAGAAGATATGATGAAGAACCACACCCTACTCACATCACTAAGTCTAACCACAAAAACACTTATATTAAAAACTAAAAAAATAAAATTAAAAATTAAAATGAAGAGAACATAAAATTATTTTGTGGTTTGAAAATTAATTCTTATGTCTATGGGATAGCACTACTACATTTTAATTTCTATTTGAAAAAAACAAGACTATAATCACTTGGTAATTATAGAAAATTATGTCAATAAACAAATTCAACATAGAACACATGACATTCAGTCCCACCTCACTATTATAGTGGGTTCTATCAAGCCAAACATTTTCACCAACTTCTGAAATTAAAAGTATTACCTTCATTGATAATGGTTAATATTTATTTCGTATTTCATGTCCAACGACAACCTAGGACTTCTAATGAATAGTTAAAGTTAATTTTATATATGCCTGAATTACTCTTATTTTCCATTACCTTTTCTATAAAACCAGGGAGTATAAGACTTTAATGTATCATCATCAAAATAAAATGAAAAAAAACATAACTTATTTTTCACATTCTTTGTACCATTGGCTAATACATGTTTCTTTTTCTAATCTGCCTTTTAGAACTAAAATAACTACTGTATATTTACCCTATTTCTACTTCTAAAAATCTATTATATATTTTAGAGTATCTTTTTCTAGTTGAAATTAATGGGAAATCTAAGAGGCTTCACATTTCAAAAAAAATTATAATAGAAAAATACCCAATCTTGAATTCTCATAAATAATGGAAAACATGGGGTAGACATGATCCAGGAATAGCCTAGATGATTACTCATATGGTTGAGAGAAACTACTACAACCATTAGTGAGATTTATCTATTCCATCAATCTCCAAAAATTTCCTAAATTCCATTATAGAAATTTCCATATATAAATAATATTTATGATTTGAATACCATTATCAAATACAACTAAAACTTGACAAAAACCATTGTAGATTATTTCTCAAATCCATCCAAAATCAGAGTAGGCTAAAACCCAAACAAAAAATGTTATAATATTCCAAATTAATTTTAAAAAATATAAATAACCCAGAATAACCAACACCCCAATCACTTTCAATCAAAAAACTAATGAACATAAGAGAAACAACCCATTAAGACTTTTTTTAAACAGGACCAGATGAAACACCTAAGTTAAAAATTAACTTCACATTTTCATGGTGAAATCACAAATCAAAACACTAAATAAAAAAAGGTAAACAAAAGAGGAGATAATAATAATAAATAAGAAGAAGAAAATAATGGATTAACTTACATTTATTATAGAGTCCCCCCTTGAATCACCCTTAAACCACAAAGAAATAATAGAAAATAAATGTGGTCTTGATAACCCTTAAGAGGATATCATGGATGGGATAGAATGAATGGTTTTAGTGAAACCACTTTATCAAAAAAAAAATAAGGAAGAAAAAATAACAAATAACCCCTTCTTAATAAAAAAATATACTAGGCCTACCGAGTACCCATTATAGAGCCACTAGGTACTCGGTGGAACCCCTATAAATATCCCCTCTATTCCTAGTTCATTGGTTATTGAGTACCCCCACTAAGTTCCCAATGCTACCAATATTTTTAAACTTTTGGTGGTATTAACTTCTAACCTACCCAAAACTTTTTAACCATCCCTAAATCACCTATAAAACCTTCATAAAACACGTGAAAATGCCTATAATTTAACTCCAAAATTCTAATATTGTATCTATGTCCCAAAATGAAAAATGACCTCTATTTCAAATAAAATTAAAATATGACTAAACTTTAATCACTAATTAAATCCCATTAAAATAATTTAATCTATATAAATATGAAAATGGTAAATACATAGCATATACCTGGGATGTATTCAGATATATGTAGATATAATTATCTTTTTTGGGTAAATTATACATATCATAAGTTATATAAAGTGTTATATATCAATATGTTTTAAAAATATTAATTTGGTTCAAGTTATAAGTTATTAAAATGATATCATTAGAAGCATTCATTCATAAATTTAAAAAATTAGGCAATATAGATAGATTTAAAACAACTTAAAATATTAAGTGATGGATTCCTTTCAAAAAAACACATTTAAAGACATTTATCATACAACTTGGTAGGATCATTCTAAATCTATGTACACATGTATTATCTTGTGTATGATAGGGTAGAAATATTTGACCCTAAGATTTTGGTAACTAAATTCCACTGAGATTTTTAAGTTGCAGTTATCTATGAAGCCCTATTAAATAGTAAAATATATGAATATAGATGGGATCATCCATATGATAAAATTTTTCAAAGGGTTAACCACTAAACTATAAAAAATTTATATATGATATTATCATCATTATGGAATACCTAGATAGATATATTTTGTGAGGAAAACAAAAGTGGAATCAAAGAATAGTAAATTATATATCTTTTCTCAATAATGGATATGTTTTATATAAATGAGGACATATTTTGTGTGTAAAAATATTTTATAAATATATTAATTAAATAATTAAAAATAATTAAACTAATCTATTAAAAAAATCATAGATAAAATGGAATCAACATCATCAAATATGATAGTGAGATCAATTCTTGAAAAAGATAAGCATAATAGAATCAACTTATTATACTGGTATTGAAACTTAATAATTCTTAATAATAATGAAGGAAAATTATATGTGTTAAAGAAAACCTACTCTAATCTAAAAACTGTTAAAATTATTCAAAAAGCAAATTTATATGCTTATTAGAAGCATATAATTATTTTAATTATAGTCTCAAAGGCATTATATAAATGTAATATGGAATAGGTTACTTCATTTTCTACTCATATACTAAATATTATTTAGTATATAAATTAATTAAATGGACTGGAGGACTCGTTTATATATTGATCAGGATAAAGATTTCATGTTGTAATCATTATTGGGAAAGTTTCAGAAATATGAATAAGTTTACGAAAATTTTACCTAATCTCATGGGTTGAAGAAAACTAAATTGGGAATGAGATGTTTGGGATTTGGTGTTTTATTTATAGTATAAATAATTGGAAGATTATTCTATAATAAGATGATTATATGGTCAAATTATTATCCTAGATCACTAAAACCTGAAGGATAAATCAAGAAAGTGGGTATGCTTTTCTATTAGGGAAATTATTTTCTAGAATATCTGAAGGGGTGTAAAAAAACTCCATAGATATTTTAGATCATGTATTATTATTATATAAATAATTTATTTTATTTTTAAGTGTATATGATATAGAATGTATATTTTATATTTATTTTAAATATATAGGGGTTTCAAATTAAATAAATGGTGGATAGAGTTTATAGTTTTCATTCAAGTAATGAAGAAAATGGTTTTTATATGTATAATATGGATGAAAAAAATAATTCATGATAATTTGGATATAAATAAAATATATTATTTTTATTTTTATTTTCTATTATATTGTAATAGAAGTTTTTTATAATTAAATATTTATTATAAACAATATCATATGATGATTTTAAAGAACGTGGTTTATGATTTAATCCTTTTTTAAAACATATTTGAAAATAAAAAAATGATACAATATGTTTTATCAAGGATAAAATATTTTATATAGATTTATTTTTTAAAATATGAGTGGAATCATTATGTCCCTCTAGTTTTATATTTTAAGTAATAAAATATTATTTTCACATTTTTACTCTAAAAATAAAGATTAACATATATGATATTGTTGTTAATATATAATTTATTAAATTAACTAATAAATGAAATATTTTTTATTTCCTAATAAAAAATATTTTTGTTTATTAGAAATATATTTTGAATAAAATATATTTTTTAAATACTTGTGAGAGTTTGTTTAGACTTAGTGATGTTCATAATATAATAAATAAATGATTACACCAGTTTGAATTAAATTTAATGTAATGGTATAAGTAAAATAGTTTCAGATATACTGGTAAAGAATTATATTAACATAATAATTCCATTTAAATTTTTTACCATATCACCACAAGGAAAAGTTTTAATGGGATTATTCCAAGATGATGATAATGAATGGTTGTACCCACGGTCCCAATACACCCAATGAGGGGGGGATTGTGGTTTTTAATTATTATTTTTTCTCAATAGATCATGTTCTCAAATTTTTTTGAAAAAAATGAACCTTTCAATATTCTAAAAGACATATGATATTTTGATACATAGATTAAAATGAGGAAACACATATTTTATTTGGATCACCATAAATTTCATGTCAAATGATCATATGTCGATGGTGTATCAATGTGAAAGGGATTTACACTCTGAATTATATGTGTAATAATAGTTTTGGAAGAATTCATTATCGATCATATGGGTACTCCCACTTATTTTCACTTTGTGTACCACTATTTCATAATAAATACTTGAACATATGATATGAAGATCCCATATATTGATTATCAACAAAATTAAAACAATAATACAATAAGTTTTTTTTGTCATTGATCATTTTTTTCTACTAAAAGTACTTATATTCAATGGAATTCTTCAAATATAACTCTCCCCTTTTAAGGTTTTCCATATTTTTCAATGTTCTTCAATATTTGTAAATTTTTTGATATGCTAAACTATTCCACTCATCCATATTTTTCTCCTCTTGTCGATTCTTCTTTAAATTATGGAATCATTTCTCTAAAAATGTGTGTTATTAATTTTTCACTTATAACCCAATTAACAGGTCATAAAAATCATCCATTAATTTTCAATAACATTAAAAATATAAACTAAATTTCCACAAAATCTAGAATGAATTTGTTCTCCTGGAATTTTCTTAACTTACATCATTCATGGTCTAACCTCTTAGATCATGGTGTGAGGATTATTAAACTCTATCAGGACACTAAATGACTTTCCTCATCATAACATAATCCCATTTCAACCATCATATTTACTTTATATAAACCAAACATGTATCTAAATCCCTATAAAAATAAAATCCATATCCAATGAATTTTTTGAAACCTAAAACATGTAATATCATGGAAATCTACATCATGGTGTGTACACATGATCATGTTCTTAACATACATAACATAAACATTCATGAATCCTTATTCTTTTCCATGAATATTAATCATGGAATAACCTCTTAAATAATTGTTTATTATTGAGACTAACACAACATGTCATGTCTTCCATAACATAGGTATCACCAAATCTCAAAACCCGTTGAAATTGGTTTAAAAAACTTCATATAATGTCCTTTATGTGGTGGTCTATAACACAAAACTTCAAATATGGAAAAGTAAGAAATGTTATACAGAACCTGAGTGAAACACATGAAATTTATTCTTTACTTATATTCATAATTGTGTTCTCCAACAATGATCCACATTTTGATACTTTTTCTTTACATAATGGCATAAATCCCATGGTGTGATTGAATCCTATTCAAGAAAAAGGAATAAGGATAAAACCTTATAAACCCAAATAAAATCATTATACATACCAAATAAAATCCTTATATTTGAAGGGAATTTCATATTTTTTATCTTAAACACAAATCATGGACGAGCCTCGGTATTCATTTTGCGGTTTGGGTCTATAAATTCTGATTATCACTAATCATACCAACTATTTCCATAAATTTTATTACATCTAATGAACATATAATTAATAATAAATCCAAATAATTAAACCTATAGTTAAAAAAATCATACTTTGGATTTTGTTTTAAATTATACATTTAAATCCTCTTTATAATCCTATAATGTTATTATATTCATTACAGTATGTATTCTAGTTCAGAAATCATTTCAACTATGATTGATCCCCCTAAATATCTAAGTATGAATCTCCACCAATAGTTATTATCCCACTAAAACCCTAAAATAATTCTCCCCCATTGAGAAAAAATGAAAAGGGTTTATCATATTCCATATTTTATTAAGAAATTCTAGAAGGTTTGTTTATTGGGTAAAGAGTCATTAACAAATTATTTAATCCCATTTGATTCAAATATCATTACACCAAGCATTAATACATTTAAATTTCCTTAATGTGGTGAATAATCATAAAACCAACCACTATTCTTCTTCTTTCTTCATAGATAGTATATCCCCCCTATATTCTTACAAATTTCAATACATACACTCCTGGAAAACCATGAAACATACAAGAATTGAATTCTATACAATCAGGAGAGTTGAAATTCTAAAACACCTCTAGATGAGAGAGTTAGTAAAACACCAATGCCCAACCAATTATTTTCAAATACCAGTGTGTCTAATGGTTTTGAAAATATGTCTGACACTTTTTTATTTGAACCCACATGCATTAGTTTGATAATTACTGACTCTAAATTCTCTTTAATTAAATGGTATTGTATCTCAATATGATTTGTTCAAGAATTTTGTATTTGATTCTTTGTCATCTATTTCATACTTTTTTTGTCACAGTGGACTTCCATGGGAAGCTTCACCACCATTCCATGGTCCCCTAGTACTTGTTTTATCCATTCATGTTGAGTATAATATTTTGTTTCTGAAATATAGTCAACATTAGCTATAATGGGAAAGGATCTCTCTTACTTATTTTTGATCCACTAAATTCACTAAATTCTAAGGAAAAATTATCCTCAACTCATGGATATTCAATCGACAATATCACCAACTTAATCCAAATCTATGTATGTATATAATTCATAATAATTCCCTATATAATATACTAATATCAAATTAACTATCACATGCGTGAACCACATGATTCAATCCATATAGAAAGGTGTTTCACCTTAGTAAATCACTGAAACCAACCAAACATGCATATATAAGAATATATCTATTCATGTTATTATGAGATACAAAAATATATCAATCATCCTCTGGTAAAGTGTTAGATCAGTAGGTTTTTATTCCTTATGTTTTCCAAGATTAGATTGAACCATAGTATGGGTTGAAACCTAATTTTTTCATCCATCTAAAATTTATTCAGTGGATCCTTATAATATTGTTCCTAGTAAAAAAATAGTATCCCTCATTTTGGATCACTTGTAGCCTATGATTAAATGTGAGCTCTTTGATCATTGATACTTCAAACATCAAGATAATGAACCATGTAAACTCCATCACTAAATTCTACTTACTTACTCTGAATTTGATGTCTTTAACATAGACAAGCACCCTGAACTTCTCTTATGTGTTCAATTACACATTAATATTGTGATGAAATATATCTCATCTAAACTTCAGTTTCATTATGAAATTTTTCAACTGAGAATAGCAGGATTGAGGTGTTTATTTCATGTTATTCAGGGCCTTTTTAAAACTATAAACCTTCAATTCATTATAAATAATTAGAAATACCACAATAATTTTTAAATATAATTATTGTTTTATAATCCTATTTAAAAAAAATTTGTTGACATCCATTTAGTAGATCCCAGATTTTCTTTGTATTGAACAGTATAAAATATTTTAATTGACTCAATTACATCCATCCTTGAGAAGGTTTCTTACACATATATTCCTTATACTTGTTCATAACCCTTGAAAAATAAATTTTAATTGTTTTGGATCAATTTTTTCTTATCTTCATGTTTATTATTTAACACTAAATTTGTTATTATGTTATTATAATCCTTCATCTTGTTTATGAGCTCTCAAGTCTTATTTTTATCAATTTAATATAACTATTAATTCATGGATTTAACCTATAAATCATCCTACATTTCCTCTTCAAATTAGGATGGTTCCACTTGATATAATAGTGATTTGTCCTCTAGAGTTCTCATCCATTGAGTTTGTGTGTGATTAGTTTTATCGCCAAAGATATTTTACTCATCGACCTCATCTCATCTTCTTCTCTATGGATTCATTAGTTGACTCACTTCATTGGCTTCTTCTTCCACAGATTCTACATCAAAATTCTAATCACAAGTTGGACTATGTATACCTTCATAATCCATATCTAGATATTCTTATTATATATAGATAATTATCAAATATATAATAACATGTCTATTATTATATTTTTCTTCCAAAAAAATCATCATTTCTGTCCATGATCATTTCCAACCTCTTCTTAGGACACTATAGGCTATAGTCTTGAAATTGTAACCTAAAAATATCTCATGAACCACCACATAAACATATTTACATTGATTTACATATTTTTTTATGAATGTAACACCTACTATAGAACATAATAATGTGATTCAATGTTTTATATCTTCCAAGAAACACCTCATACAATAACTATAAGAAAACCGAATATAGTTGTTGTTTTTCTTGGATTTAAAGGTTGTTTTAACTGCCTGTAATAGGTTTCAAGGTGATTTAGAGAAACCACCTTGAAATTTATATACTTTCACTATGTAATGGTGGTTTTTTATTTTTCATGATGGTTTTTGTTCTCGCTAATACCTAAATCATTTAGTGGTGGTTTTTTAAATTTTTTTTGGTTTTTTTGGTGAAAATTAGTGTCAGTTTTATTAATTAGAGGTAGTTTTTCAAAAGAATTAATATTTATTGGTGGTTAAAAATGCCACTAAATATGGAAAATTTAACATATTTTGATATGGTTTTAAGCTCCACTGGTTTATTCACAGTGGTTAAAACCACATCTAAACCATTATAGGTCGTTAAAACCTTTACAAGTTATATGATTCAAAAAAATATAATAAAATACTTCTCAATACACAAAAAACTAATACAAAAATCATATATAATAAAATTATTATATATAATATAACAAAAAAAATAAAATACATTCATCAATAAACATTTCATTACATAAAATACAACATAAATTAGATCATATTTTACAAAATTACATGTTTCACAAAATGATAATAGAAACATGATTCTTGGCTACTCTACTAATATATATGCCCCCCGCCCTCCATTAATAAACCATAATACATCCCATGACCTCCTTACTCTCTTCCTACCTATAGTACCTTCATTTAAAATATTTAATTGTATAACAATAGTGAGCGTAGTAAATGAATAATAAAAGACATAGAATTTATATGATATATGATTTGATCGGAATGAAGTTTAAGTATTGTTACAATAATTAAATGAATAATTGGTAGACATGAACATGACAACAATTATCATAACATATAATATCCTCATTTGAGTTAGAAAATTGATGAACATCATTAAACACTAATGCAACATTTCCACATCAGTTTCAAGTTATGTTAATCATATCAATCAATAATTATATTTGTAATGATAATAAGATTACTGGAGGGACTCTATTAACAAAAGTGACATTTGTAGTCTCAAAATAACATTATATTATAATTAATTAATTTAAATGTTCAATGAAAAAAATTCCTTAAATTATCTTAAAACTAAAAAAACTCCACATTATAAACATCTTATTCATTATAATCATTATATCATCCATGATTAAAAGTATAAAAATCAAATCAGTAGTGGATTTCAAACCTATAAATAATTTCCTTAACATACTTCAATTTCGTAGCAACTAAAAATAATCTTAAATAGAAATTATGATATCAATGGTAAATCATATAATTTTATCAAAACTCATCACAATTAAATAAAAACGGTGCTCTAGATAAAATATTATCTTTTGAACCATTACAACATGTGATAATTGTTTTGATAACAACATTGATTTATACTCTAGAACATAAAGAAGTTTCAAAAGAATACAATGTGGATTATTCAAAGAAATTAAGACCTATTTTTATGAGAGATACTAAATAAATATTTAATTTCAGTTAACTTATAAAATTTATTGAATAAAAAAATAACTCCTAAATTGATGAAAATAAGTGTAAAGTTATGAAATTTACCAATAATTATGTGTCTCTATCAAAATAATCAGTATAATCCATAACTATTGATAAAAGAGTATTAATATAAGATTAAAATCTATAAAAAATGTGTGAAAGGAATGTGATTAATTGTACCTTTTGTTGTACAAGGGTAATGAGAACTCAGTCATGTAGAGTAGATACTGACACTAAACCTCTTCCGATGTGGTATACCAGAAAAAATATATATGAATTTATAAATATAAAATAAAATAATCATTTAATTTATTAGTATAAAAAATATATTTACATTTATAAATATAAAAAACAACTTATAAATACTATTCCTGGTCCGTCATGTTTTTATTAGGGTCCATTGTTAACATTGTTTCTTCTTATTTTATTCATTCATCTTCTTATTCTTCTCTCTCTCTCATAAGACTTAAATTTTCAATATCACCAGGTATAAACAATTATGTTCATTGTTGTCGATAGGTTTCACTACCAAAAATTTCATCACCTCCACCACCCATATCATAAATTTAACTTAATTTCTTGCGGACAAAAAATACTCCACATTTCATCCACTATATTATAAATATAATATACCATTTTTTGTTGGGAATGAATAATATATAGAATGTGTTATTCCTTATCACTAGTATCGATCAAAGAATATAAATTTACATTACTAAATTTAAGGAATATTTATTTATACCCATATTAATATTTACCCAAACATAATTAAATAAAATAACTAAAAATTTCACAATATAATTTAAGTCGATAATATCAATGAACTTTACTTAGAAATGTAACACCCCAAGCTTCCACGGTACGTTTCCCTTTGAATAACACAATGGCGTGCATTGTACGCAACTTTGAGATTCTAACACACCACAACCAATCAAACTAGCTGTTATGAATAGTAATACCTACTTTTTGAAATTTTATAAATTTTATCTTTCTAAATGGACTTCAATTTTGGATTCGTAATATTGAAATTATCTTAGGGTGAAATTTTTGTACTTTTCGGATAACTTTCATATTTTGATGAATAGTGAAAATTACTAAATTTTAATTAAAAAAACCGTTTTAATCAAAATAATTAATAGTGATAAATTATTCATTTGAGTGGTTTTAAAGTATATTTAGAATATATTTTTACAATTTAATACAATGTTGGTCATTGGATGTAATTTCACTTTTAAACCAGACATAAACAAGTGTCAATCTTTTGATAGTTATTATCTCTTAAAAACACGCTATTTATTTTGACGATGGGAATTAATTTCTAAATTAATTAATGCAACTGATATGTTTTGAATTTGGTAAAATAGACATCATTTTTGGATTCATAATATCAAATATATCTTTGGCCTAATTTTTGGTATTTTTCTCGAAACATTCATTTTTTGATGAATAGTGAAACCACTAAGTGGTAGTTAAAAAATGAATTTTTCATAAAACTTAATTTTACCGCTTCTGTGAGTGGAATTTCGAAAATATTAGAGACATGGTTAAGCCAGAAGGTCCGAGAGCCAGGCAGAAACCTACTCCCAACAAAATTAAAAATAAAAAGTAAACAGTACAAAAAGCTCAAAAGAGGGGCGCCTTACAAACCCTAGTGCGCATCACACCATTACAATCATCCCTAACCAAACTATCACAATAGTTGGGAAGAACGAAAGACCAACTCAAAAAAACTCCATAATAGCCCTTTTGGAGAGCGCATCAGCAACGTGGTTTGCTTCACGGTAGACATGAGAGACATCAAGGAGCAATCTTTGAGCCAACTTCAGACAAGAGATCCCGGAAGACATCATCCTCCATGGTACATTCCAGGACCGGTCCTTCAAAATCTGAACAGCAACTAAAGAATCTGACTCCATCCATAACCTGTGCCATCCATAATGAACAGCATACCTGATAGCCTTAATCATGGCCCATAGTTCAGCCTCAATTGCATGTGAATATCCAACATAATGGAAAAAGAAACCCTTGACAAAACCCCGATGGGTTATGAACACCCCACCACACCCAGCAGGGCCCAGTGCACCCAAGGCTGCCCCATCAACATTCACCTTTAATCAGCTAAAAATAGGGGGAATCCATCGAATATATTTCACCATACATGGTTTCATTTCCCTGCCACTAACACCAAGAGATATCAGAATTAGAAACTCAGAAATTTCATTATGCATGGAGCCTGTTTGATTCACCAAGGCCAGTTTAATGCCTCTATTAATCATCATGAACCATTCATGATGGCTGGATTTGACACTATTGAAGATCAGTCTATTACGAGACTGCCATATGTATGAAATAATTGAAACAATAGCAGCAAGCAGAAAGGCTTTAAGCTGCTCACTAAAGAAAGATTGCAGGACCAAGCAGAATAGGGAAGGTATAGATGAAAAGTCAAGGCAGAAATGAAGAAAATCTTTTAGATAACTCCATAACCTCATGGAAAAATCACAGTGAATAAACAAGTTCATGAGGGATTCATCTACCTTCAAACAGAGCAAGCAAACAGGAACGGTGATGATACCTACTCGCTGCAGAGCATCTTGAATGGGTAACCCATTTTTTCAAATCTTCCAGATGTGTAAGAAATCCTTAGGCAGGATATAGGGCTTTTGGGCAGCCGCCACCCATGAAGGAAGGCTAGAATCATGACCACACAAGAGCTTATAACATTCCCTGCTAGAGAAGTATCCATTCAAAGATGGCTTCCACATCAAAACATCATAATCAACGTATTACCCTAACACATGTCCTAATTCTATTGGACAAGTGTATCACGACCAAAAACAACCTTAGGAGTAAAATATTATAATTTATTTCCACTTGTATTAGATTAGGACATTTATTATTATTTAATTCAAAGAAGAGTTAAAAGAGTTAAAATCAAAGTTTATTTACTAAACCATTTTTAATATAGTGTTATACATAATATAAATTAGGTTTTAAATAGTCATTTGAAAGATCAAAATATTTCCTAAATAATGGTATTTTATTTATAATTTTTAGACATTAAATAATTTAATTTATATATGACACAATGGTGATGCAGTAATTACCTAATTAATGAAATATTAAAATAATTGAAATTATAAATATCAAAATAAATGTAATTTGAGACTTTTTATGAATTCCAATAATTTTCTAGGTTAATATGACATATTAGGATTGATTATATAAATTTTTTTCGAAGTAATAATGCTGTTATGAATTTATCAAAAACAAAATACCCAATAGTGTCAAAATTGACATAAAGGAGTTTTTAAAACAAATATTATATTATTAATTTATATTAAATTCCTAAAAATCTAACATTCGTCCAAGAGACTTATATCATGATATTTGTATCATTAATGTACCACTTGGGGGTCTCTTGGATGTATATAGTAAGTTTATTAACCATATAATATAAAAATACAAAGAGACATTGTAAAAGTGAAACTAATTAACTAAGAGTTAATACTTAAAGATAAGGTTAATATAATGACCCAAACATGTCTAAATTATATTTTTTGAGTGGTTTTCGACCCATCCCCACCTTATCCTTTAAATAATACACTTTTGAGCCATTAGAAACCGAATATTAATTTATTATAAAATAATATATTTAGCTTTTCCAAAGGTGCCCCTCACCCCTCTTATAAAAGGGAACTCTCCCTTCTCACTAAATCACACATTCAAATCCTTTTGGATCGGCCAAACCCTGACCAAATACTCTCTAAAATTTCTTCACTACAACCTAGAGGCCTTAGTTTAATCTAAAAGCCAACCTAAGGAGCCCTTTTGATCAAATCAAAAGGAAGATCCCGAAGAAGAGGTAATGTTTTCACCACCCTCTTTCAAGTTCCCTTCTTCTTCAACTTCTTATTTATTTGTTATTTATATTATAAAATAATAACTCTAGTATATTATATATACTGTGATATTATTATAAATATGGTACAACCATATTCAGTATTCTATACATCCTTTGAATGGCATGTCACCATACGTGCGTACATACGGCTTACCGTCTCCACGTCGTGGTGTAATTGTCATTCAATAAATTATTATTTGGATGGGTATAATAATGATGTTTAATTCATTTAAATAATAAATATAACATTATAATTATTCTTTCTATATGATATACCATCCAATTATATATTATTTTAACATCAAAATAATGATATTGTCGCTCGTGCGTACGTACGGACTACCGTCTCCACGAACGCGATAAGATTCATTCTCCATCGTATCCATTCAAGTATAATTTTCATTTGATGATTAAAAATTATGTTTAAGGACTTGATATAATTCTGGATATGAATAATATATAGTCTATCCATAACAAAAACGGCTTACGTAACAAAGAATATAACGGGAAACTAGTAAGTTAACACCTGAAATGACGATAATACTAAGATATTATTAACAAATCAATGTTAAAAGATCATATATGATATCATATTAATTTAAATGATTCTTTTATAATTAAATAACAATTATTTCACCATTATAAATGAGGTTAACCTATCTTCGACTAAGTAAAAATTACAAAGTAAGGGGTTTCTTATCTCACTCTTAATTTCGTGAGAATTCCATTGTTCACCACTTATTTATTGCATGTTGTGTATGTGTATTGCCCATGATTGTATTCATTGTGTAATATACTTTAATTTATGGGTATTTAAATCATCATTGTATGATCCTTCTTTCATGGTTGTATGTTTCTTAAGTTACCTAATCGATAAGGGAATTTGAAATTTCAATTTGCACTCATTTGGCTTTAGGCATACTTCATTTATTATTTTACTCCAAGATTATGTGTGGAATCAATATTCATTTGATTATGTCATAATTTCCACTCCCCTTTCTATGGATATAATTTTTATACACATAATCACTCCATTGATAAATTCTCAAGTCATCGGTAAGAAATTGATAAGAGTAATTTTAACTCAATCTCCATTTGTTGAGTTAAATATCCAATTCATTGGTGTTGTTTTTACAAGAATATGTGTGAATGTCATCTGATTGATTTACACTAAATATACAATAATATTGAGTGTTTTTATATTTGTCACACGTAATTATGTCATTGATTTATCCATAACCTAAGGATATGGTCTTTATAAGAGATTTCATCTCAATTTACATTCCATTGAGTCTTTTTTGGTGTTATACACCAAATCACTTTTATATGGTGTATATAATGTACTTTGACATAGTATATCATGAATCCATTTATTCTAATGATATTATAACATTTTTATTACCTCAATTATTTGTATTCAAGTGTCTCTGTTTTGGTTAGAAACTCTAACTAAAATACATTTTTAAGTGTTTTGAAGATTTATTCTTCTAAATATTTCTCATTAATATCCATGTTTTAAAAATGGTTTTAAGGATTTATTTATATGGACATTAAAGTTTTAAAATTAAAACTCCTTTTAAAAGTTTCAAAGTGGTATGGGACACTTTGATTCAAAAATCTATTTTTAAATGGATTCTTGACAAATAGTGTGACTTTTAAATGATTTCAAGAAATAGGGGGATATTTCTCTATAATTGTTTTGACGATTATTTTCATCTATCCTTCATTATTATTGATTGAGATTAATCTGATACAATACAATCTTCCATATTGTATCGAATGAGTTATGTTTGAATATGTATGTGCTATTTTTATACCATTCATGGCTTGTCTATTAAGTATTGACCTTTCGTATGCTAGTTTAATACGAATGTTTATGTCATATTTCAAAATTTTCATATGAGGAATACATTGGACTTAGTAAGTGATGGGTGGAGCCCGCTATAGCTTCTCAATGCATCGATAGGTATCATGAGACAAACTAGTGTCTTGGCATGAGGCCTTGACAAAATCTTATTTGTAGTCTTGGCACGAGGCCATGACTACGTGGTTATGATAGTCTGGAATTATATATTCCGTCATTATGAAAGTGGTTATTGATATTGCATGTAATTATTCGACTAGTAGAATATCCATGTGAATAACTAAATGGCATTATTTCATTTTATCTTTGCCATATTATGCTGAAGTTCAAGTTTAAAAGGCTTTTGTTTTAATTATACATTGCCTTAATTGTTTATTCTTATCTATGAAAGCTTCTTCTATATTTTTATCCTTAATGAGCATCTGAGCTCACCTCTTTCAATGTTTAATTTTTCCCAGGATGTGAAGAAGTAATTTATGAATGACCTGCATGGATAGTATGAGGGGATATGAAGACAAGATGTTGTTGTAGTTTTTTTAGCTTATGATGTAATGTAAGACTTATGAATATATCTAGTGTTTCCAAGAATACTAAACTAATCAGTCTTTCGAGACTTGATCCTTTGTGATCATGCCAATGTTATGTAATAATGCACCGACTCTGGGTAACTAGGGTCAGGGCGTTACAGTTGGTATTAGAGGAAGTTTAGTACAAACCTTGGAAGCTAGATTTTGATAAAATCTGATTAGAGCACGTAGACCTAAGATGAACTTTGAGGATTAGTATAGAAGAACTTCCTAGAATTTTGGTATTGTAGACATTTTGTAAGTTTTTCAAGCAATACATCACTGTCTGGATACGAGCAGGTAGAGGCGGCTCTGGTACAGATGTACCTAGGGGTAAAACCCGAAAACACCGCTTTGAGCTAGACTCGAACGGGAACTGGTTCACAACAATGGGCCTTGCTGCACTCTTGGTTACGACACTCCCGAGGGATATGCTTAGGATAATTTACATTTTCTTTACAAATTTATTTGACGTATTATATATATAAGATGAGAGTAAATGTACTTGGTTAATCCTAATGTGTTTCAAATTGAGAATATGGTGACATGTTAATCTCTAAATGATTTTATGACTACTTTTACTCACACAATGATTTCTGGTTTTAGTCAATGGCTGGATTCCAAGGAAGTCATAGTGACTTTGAGAATGATGTACAAGGTGGGAACGGTGGTGGAAATGAGAAACAAAATGGAATGTTGATATGCATAAAAGATATCGTCTTTATGCCAAATCAATTTTCCAAAAATATGATCAATAATATATATATTAACCAATTCCTGGACTCAACAAAGAAGAGAAAGGTGATGAATGATAAGATCTCCAGCAGTGGAGACCATGGAAAAAGGAATACTCAATTTCCATCATGTAGGAAATGTTGAATGAGACACCCAGGAAAGTGTCTCAATGGGATAAAGAAATGCTTTACGTGTGGGAAGGAAGGACATAAAGTGAAGAATTTCCAAAGAAAAATGAATAGTACTATGGAAGAAGATAAAAATGGTCCCAAGAATCCATTTATAGTCATTTGCCATAAATGTAGAGGACCTGGCCATTACCTGAGTGAATTCCCTATTCTATAGAATATTTTCTTGGTCAAAGAAGAAGCTATGTGGAAATAAATGGCTAGATAAATGTTTAAAAAGTATTAGTGCTCCTTGTTGATGGGTTTACTTTGGAATAATTTTCTCTTGTATTTTTAACCCTGTATTTTTCCATGTGAGAATGATATTTGAGGAAGAATTATATTTTCTCTTGTGGATATAGTTATAAATAACCATTTGGTTATATATGATCATTGGGTTTGAGGCAATTATAAGTTATTATAATTTGGGATGAAAATGCAAGGTATGAGATAAGATTTGTGGTTAAGTTGTGTTATGGTTATTTTGAGTAATTTATCTCATTTTGGTAATGTTATAAAATATAATTTTTGAAAAAGGACAACACGCAGACCGTGTGACAACCCGTTGCGTCAGACAAAGCTGTGGGAATCGAACCCACAACCAAAGTGTGATTGGGATTTATCGCCTACCACTGGACTACGTGAAGTCCCTGGTTAGTGTGACTGTTAATTTTAGTAAAATTATTTTATTGATCAATAATAATTTTATTTGGGATCTTATGTCTTATCAAATGAATTCCCTTAGTATAGGAAAATGATTTTGTGATTAAGTGATAAATGTTATTTTGGAAGTTGTTCTCTTTGTTGTGAACACTATATGCCCATGGAAAATAGAATAGTATGGGATTTCATTTGAGGAGTAATGGTGGATTTTTATCTATGTTTTTATTGTGGATTTATAGTGATTTGGGTTATTTATGGAAATGATTAGGTTAATTAGTTTTAAGTATGTGACTTTAAGAGTAATTAATGTCATTTGGAGATACAATTTATCATGGAAGACTACATTATTATAAGTTTTGGGTTTCAATATTAGTTTGGATTATATTGAAGGATTTTAAGGAAAATTGATTATTGAATGGTATTTATTTAACTTTGGGGTATTGATGGTTTAATTATAGAAATTAAGATTAGTGTTTTTTTTCTCTAATGGAATATCCATTTGGGGGATCATCAGATATTATACTAACCATTTTGTTTTTGATTAATCTCTAAATACAAGGTAAATATATAGTTTATCCTATGTGGATCATGTATTTCTATAGAAGTTTATTCTAGCTCTTCCATTATGACCAAGTCTTCTTGAATACTCATTGTTCAAAAAAATGAGTTAGTGGTAAAATTTTATTAAAGAATGAAACTCTACTTAAAAAGTAATTATATCTCTTTATGTTCTTAGTCAATATCATAAATGAATTCCTCTTCCTTATTTAATGTAACTTAAAACAAAAAATGTTGTCCGTTTACTTTTCATACTAGGAGACTAATGACCGTTTGTCCCAACACAAGTTTGTGATTTTATTATTGTTAACTTTCTCCTGATCATGTTTTCTATCCATATCCATCAGAACATAACACTTAGTTTATCTTCCATATCCATGTTTTCCTACATAGAATCCTAGTATGAGTTATCTTGGGTGACCTTTATACCTCTCTTCCTTTCTTTTAAAGTGATAGTTTTATTGACTCTTTTTCCGATATGGGACTTTACAAAATATTCTCAAGCCTAATTTTAAAAAAATTGTGAGGATGCAATTTATTGAAGGAGGAGATAATGTAACACCACAAGCTTACATGGTATGTTTCCCTTTTAATATTTCAATGGTGTGCATTGTACGCAACTTCGAGATTCTAACACACCACAACCAATCAAACTAGCCGTTATGAATAGTAATACCTACTTTTTGAAATTTTATAAATTTTATCATTCTAAATGGACTTCATTTTTGGATTCGTAATATCGAAATTAGCTTAGGGTGAAATTTTTGTACTTTTCGAATAACTTTCATATTTTGATGAATAGTGAAAATTACTAAATTTTAATTAAAAAAACCTTTTTAATCGAAATAATTAATAGTGATAAATTATTAATTTGAGTGGTTTTAAAGTATAATTAGAATATATTTTTACCATTTAATACAATGTGGGTCATTGGATGTAATTTCACATTTAAACCAGACATAAACAAGTGTCAATCTTTTGATAGTTATTATCTCTTAAAAACACGCTATTTGTTTTGACGATGGGAATTAATTTTTAAATTAATTAATGCAACTGATATGTTTTTAATTTGGTAAAATAGACATCATTTTTTAATTCATAATATCAAATATATCTTTGGCCTAATTTTTGGTATTCTTCTGGAAACATTCATTTTTTGATGAATAGTGAAACCACTAAGTGGTAGTTAAAATATGAATTTTTCATAAAACTTAATTATACCGCTCCTCTGAGTGGAATTTCAAAAATCTGAGAGACACGGTTAAGCCAGAAGGTCCGAGATCCAGGCAGAAACCTGCTCCCAACAAAATTAAAAATAAAAAGTAAACAGTAAAAAAAGCTCAAAAGAGGGGCGCCTTACAAACCCTAGTGTGCATCACACCATTACAATCATCCCTAACCAAACTATCACAATAGTTGGGAACAACGAAAGACCAACTGGAACAAACCTCCATAACAGCCCTTTTAGAGAGGGCATCAGCAACATGGTTTTCTTCATGGTAGACATGAGAGACATCAAGGAGCAATCTTTGAGCCAGCTTCAGACAAGAGATCCAGGCAGACATCATCCTCCATGGTACATTCTGGGACCGGTCCTTCAAAATCTGGACATCAACTAAAGAATCTGACTCCAGCCATAACCTGTTCCATCCATAATGAATAGCATACCTGATAGCCTTAATCATGGCCCATAGTTCAGCCTCAATTGCATGTGAATATCCAACATAATGGAAAAAGAAACCCTTGAAAAACCCCGATGGGTTCTGAACACCCCACCACACCCAGCAGGGCCCGGTGCACCCAAGGCTGCCCCATCAACATTCGCCTTTAACCAGCTAAAAATAGGGGGAATCCATCGAATATATTTCAGCATACATGGTTTTCTTTCCCTTCCACTAACACCAAGAGATCTCAGAATTAGAAACTCAGAAATTTCATTATGCATGGAGCTTGTTTGATTCACCGAAGCCAGTTTAATGCCTCTATGAATCATAATGATCCCTTCGCGATGGCTGGATTTGACACTATTGAAGATCAGTCTATTACGAGACTGCCATATGTATGAAATAATTGAAACAGTAGCAGCAAGAAGCAAGGCTTTAAGCTGCTCACTAAGGGAAGATTGCAGGACCGAGAAGAACAGGGAAGGAATAGATGAAAAGTCAAGGAATCAATGAAAAACATCTTGTAGATAACTCCATAACCTCATGGAAAAATCACAGTGAATAAACAAGTGCATGAGGGATTCATCTTCCTTCAAACAGAGGAAGCAAACAGGAAGAGTGATGATACCTGCTCGCTGCAGAGCAGCTTGAATGGGTAACATGTTTTTCCAAATCTTCCAGATGAGTAAGGAATCAGTATGCAAGATATAGGGCTTGTGGACAGCTGCCACCCATGAAGGAAGGCCAGAATCATGACCACACAAGAGCTTATAACATTCCCTGTTAGAGAAGTATCCATTCAAAGATGGATTCCACATCAAAACATCTGATTCAACATATGACCCTAACACATGTCCTAATTCAATTTTACAAGTGTATCTCGACCAAAAACAACCTTATAAGTAAAATATTATCATTTAGGTCCACTTGAATTAGATTAGGACATTTATTATTATTTAATTCAAAGAAGAGTTAAAAGAGTTAAAATCAAAGTTTATTTACTAAAACATTTTTAATATAGGGTTATACATAAGCTAAATTCGATTTTAAATATTCATTATAAAGCTCAAAAGATTTACTACATAATGGTATTTTATTTATAATTTTTAGAAATTAAATAATTTAATTTATATATGACACAATGGTGATGCAGTAATTACCTAATTAATAAAATATTAAAATAATTGATATTATAAATATCAAAATAATTTTAATTTGAGACTTTTTATGAATTAAAATAATTTTCTAGGATAATATGACATATTATTATTGATTATATAAATTTTTTCGAAGTAATAATGCTGTTATGAATTTATCAAAAACAAAATACCCAATAGTGTCAAAATTGACATAAAGGAGTTTTTAAAACAAATATTATATTATTAATTTATATTCAATTCCTAAAAATCTAAGGTTCTGCCAAGAGACTTATATAATGATATTTTTATCATTAAAGGACCACTTGCGGGTATCTTGGATGTATATAGTAAGTTTATTAACCATATAATATAAAAATACAAAGAGACATTGTAAAAGTGAAACTAATTAACTAAGAGTAAATACTTAAAGATAAGGTTAATATAATGACCCAAACCTCTCTAAATTATATTGGTTGAGTGGTTTTCGACCCATACCCACATTATCCTTTAAATAATACACTTTTTAGCCATTATAAACCGAATATGAATTTATTATAAAATAATATATTTATCTTTTCCAAAGGTGCCCCTCACCCCTCTTATAAAAGGGCACTCTCCCTTCTCACTAATTCACACATTAAAATCCTTTTGGCTCGGACAAACCCTGACCAAATACTCTATAAACTTTCTTAACTACAACCTAGAGTCCTTAGTTTGATCTGAAAGCCAACCTAAGGAGCCCTTTTGATCAAATAAAAAGGAAGATCCCAAAGAAGAGGTAATGTTTTCACCACCCTCTTTCAAGTTCCTTTCTTCTTCAACTTCTTATTTATTTGTTATATCTATTATAAAATAATAACTCCAGTATCTTCTATATACTGTGATGTTATTATAAATATGGTACAACCATATTAAGTATTCTATCCATCCTTTGAATGGCATGTCACCATACGTGCGTACGTACGGTTTACCGTCTCCACGTCGTGGTGTAATTGTCATTCAATAAATTATTATTTGTATGGGTATAATAATGATGTGTAATTCATGTAAATAATAAATATAACATGATAATTATTCTTTCTATATTATATACCATCCAATTATATATTATTTTAACATCAAAATAATGATATTGTCGCTCGTGCGAACGTACGGTCTACCGTCTCCACGAGCGCGATGAGATTAATTCTCCATCATATCCATTCAAGTATAATTCTCATTTTATGATTAAAAATAATGTTTAAGTACTTGATATAATTCTAGATATGAATAAGATACAAACTATACATAACAAACATGGCTTACATAACAAAGAATATAAAGGAAAACGAGTAAGTTAACACCCGAAATGACGATAATACTAACATATTGTTAACAAATAAATGTTAAAAGATCATATATGATATCATATTAATGTAAATGATTCTTTTATAATTAAATAACTATTATTTAACCATTATACAGGAGTTTAACCTACTGTCGACCAAGGAAAAAGTACAAAGTAAGGGGTTTCTTATCTCACTCTTAATTTCGTGAGAATTCCATTGTTCACCACTTATTTATTTCATGTGGTGTATGTGTATTGCCCATGATTTTATTCATTTTGTAATATACTTTAATTTATGGGTATTTACATCATCATTTTATGATCCTTATTTCATGGTTGTATGTTTCTTAAGTTACCTAATCGATAAGGGAATTTGAAATTTCAATTTGCACTCATTTGGCTTTAGGCATACTTCATTGATTATTTTACTCCAAGATTATGTGTAGAATCACTATTCATTTGATTATGTCATAATTTCCACTCCCCTTTCTATGGATATAATTTTTATACACATAATCACTCCATTGATAAATTCTCAAGTCATCGGTATGAACTTGATAAGAGTAATTTTAACTCAATCTCTATTTGTTGAGTTAAATATCCAATTCATCGGTGTTGTTTTTACAAGAATATGTGTGAATGTCATCTGATTGATTTACACTAAATATACAATCATATTGAGTTTTTTTATATTTGTCACACATAATTATGTCATTGATTTATCCTTAACCTAAGGATATGGTCTTTATAAAATAATTCATCTCAATTTACATTGCATTGAGACTTCTTTGGTGTTATACACCAAATCACTTTTATATGGTCTATATAATGTACTTTGACATAGTATTTCATGAATCCCTTTATTATCATGATATTATAACGTTTTTATTACCTCAATTATTTGTATTCAAGTGTCTCTATTTTGGTTATAAACTCTAACTAAAATACATTTTTAAGTGTTTTGAATAATTATTCTTCTAAATATTTCTCATTAATGTCCATGTTTTAACAATGGTTTTAAGGATTTATTTATATGGACATTAAAGTTTTAAAATTAAAACTCCTTTTATTACTTTCAAAGTGGTATGGGACACTTTGATTCAAAAATCTATTTTTAAATGGCTTCTTGACAAATAGTGTTACTTTTAAATGATTTCAACAAAAAGGGGGATATTTCTCTCTAATAGTTTTGAGGATTATTTTCATCTATCCTTCATTTTTTCTTGATTGAGATTAATCTGATAAAATACAATGTTCCATATTGTATCTAATGAGTTATGTTTTACTGTGGATGTGCTATTTTTATACCATTCATGGCTAGTCGATTAAGTATTGACATTTCGTATTCTAGTTTAATACGAATGTTTATGTAATATTTCAAACTTTTCATATGAGGAATGCATTGGACTTAGTAAGTGACGGGTGGAGCCCGCTATAGCTCCTTGATGCATCGGAAGGTCTCTTGAGACAAACTAGTGTCTTGGCACGAGGCCTTGACAAAATCTTATTTGTAGTCTTGGCACGAGGCCTTGACTACGTGGTTATGATAGTCTGGAATTATGCATTCCGTCATTATAAAAGTGGTTATTGATATTGCATTTGATTATTTGACTAGTAGAATATCCATGTGAATAAGTAAATGGAATTATTTTATTCAATATTTTCCATATTATGCTGAAGTTCAAGTTTAAAAGACTTTTGTTTTAGTTATACATTCCCTTAAGTGTTTATGCTTATCTATGAAAGCTTCTGCTATATTTTTATCCTTACTGAGCATCTCAGCTCACCCCTTTAAATGTTTTATTTTTTCCAGGATGTGAAGAAGTAATTTATGAATGACATGCATGGATAGTATGAGGGTATATGAAGACAAGATGTTGTTGTAGTTTTTTTACCTTATGATGTAATGTAAGACTTATGAATATATCTAGTGTTTCCAAGAATACTGAACTAATCGGTCTTTCAAGACTTGATTCTTTGTGATCATTCCAATGTTATGTAATAATGCACCGACTCTGGGTAACTGGGGTCGAGGCGTAACAAGAAACATTTAACTAAAAATGTGAATATATTACTTTTTTTGTTTTCAAACCTTCCTTTTGATAAATAATTTGAAACTTGAAACCACTAATATTGTAATCATTGAATCTCGTAGAATAATTCAAATGAACTTGATCTAAAAACTTCAAATATTCATATAGTTCTTCTTGATTATCATCACTATTTACCTATATATGTTGATATAAAAACATTTATAAAATTTACATCACTGTCACCATATTCAAACTACATATTAGATTAATTACATACACAATGTGAAAACCATTCAAAAATTTATTTGGTAACAACTTTTGTTATCTTCTTCTAATTATGAATTAAACTCCTAAGTAATATTTTCATTTGTGAACTTAATTATTCGAAATAGGATTAAAAATTATTAGTATTTAGTGGCACATATCTATGTTCATGTCATTAAGTGTATATCAGTAAATGAAAATTAATAGAATTTTTCAAATTCTCAACCTAAATTTAGAAATAATGATACTTGTTATTATCCCACAACTAATTATAAATATCCTCTACACATCCCACTCAATTGGACCTTTCCTATATCAAATAAAAATAAATTGAACAGAAGTTTAAACACTCATTGAATAGGTAACCTTCCATAATAGAACGTTCAAGATGAGATTTCATTTTCACATAAGACTTTAAATGACCAAGATACCTAATGATAAAAGGTAATAAATTAATAAATAATGTTTTAAAATATTAACTAAGAAAATTTAAAAAAAATAGAGAAAGTAATATTAAAATAAAATACCTCTCTATGGTATATATTAATTGAAAATATATAGGACCTCCAATTTGAGATTCTTCAAAAAAATGCATTGTTATATGAATATTCATAGTGAATAATGATAGGGGGAATAACATATTAAAATCAAATAGAATCCATAAAATTTATTCTTAAATTTTATCTAATTCATTAGGGTTTAACGTATTCTCAAAAATTTGTCTAAATAATGTGAAAATTTTGATTAGAATGGAAATTATTTTATCAAAAAACTGATTATTCATTTACAAAGGTAGAAACCAATCCATCAATACATGTGAGTCTTTAATTTTAAATCCATGTATCTTATGATGATTCAAATCAATATATCCAGAAAAATTACTAGAATATCCATCAGGCACTTTCACATTTTTTATCTTCAAACGAAAACATCTTTTGAATGGTTTTTCACTAAAAAGATAGTTGTTGGATACTTACCATTAACATTTTTTCTTAGATGACGTTTTATAGTCATTGATTCTAAATCCTTATGAGCATTTAAATGTTCCTTGGATTTTCCCTACTCATTACGCAATGAAAACAACACATTTTCACACACATTATTCTCAATGTGCATAACATCAATATTATGAAGTAACAAATGAAATTCCTAATATACTTGTTTGAAAAATATACTCTTTTTTCCATTTCATTCTAAAATTGTAATTAATTGTGTTATAAATCTTTTTTCTAATTTATTATACTGAAAAAAATTTCCAAAATCTATACAAATATTTTATAATTGTTCCATGATTTTTGATCCAGATAATAATTTTATTGAAATCCTCAAATAATTTTTTCCATTTAAATGTGAATTTTTAAAATAAAATATAAAATATGTATCAATATAGAGATAATTATATAAGAAATAACACTTTCTACTCTAATTTATAAATTGAGACTCAAAATAAAAGTTACAAACTAGAAAATAACAACTAGTGTGTATGTTTCAACCAGACAAAGTTCCATATCCATAAAAGTAACTAGTTGTCCATATAAGAGTATAATGAATTTTGAATATATTTTTTGGTGGATAAATCTTATGATTATACACCATCATCCCAAAAATCATGTAAATATTGAATAAGAGGTCAAAGGTAGAAATCAATATCTTTTAAATGAATTTGATTTCTAGTGAATATTTTCGATATGATGAATGAACTTCGCTGCATAGCCATCTAGGGAGGAATATTATAAAGGATCAAAATAATTGGGTAAATGTTGTAACTAATACTTAAATTCAAAAAAGGATTTAATCCATTATATACCAATACCAAAAATATATTTCAAGGATCAAAATAGAAATCTATATTTAATGAATCAAAGGTATTCCATGCTTTTGAATCTCTTGGATATAGTATGAAATCATCATTATTATTATTAAAAGTATGCCACTTCATATTGTAAGTGGTTTTAAATGACACAAAAAATCTTTTCAAATATTCTTTTAATGTAAAGTAACATAAATCCTTGTCAATAATTTTCTTTTTTTGTTTATTTTTGGTAGTAATTAGATTCAAAATGACCTCAATATTTGTTACTTTTCTTGTAGAAGTACGTCATCTTTTTCACTTTTCTCTATTTGAATCTTCTTTTTAATAAATCATACAATCAATGGGACATACATATATCTTATTATAATTGAGACCAAAATCTTTAATAATCTTTTTCATCTCATAAAATTATATAGGGGTCTTAACTTTATCAAATTCATCACACAGCAATTATAATTTCATGTATATTTCTTTATTTGAAAATACAAAATAACATGTTATGTGGTAAAACATTAGTAAAAAAGAAAACTTTTAATATTTGACACATCCATCATAAAATTACTCATTTCCAGCTTCAACTAATTTAGAAACTAAGTTGTTTAATAATTTTATTTTTCCCATGTATTGGTTTCCTTATCATTATCTATTAATATGTAATCATCTTGATTAGGTTTTCTAGTAGTTATGATAAAATCATTAATATTTGCAACATCAACCACTGAATAAACTAATATATTATAATATTGATCGTGTTTCCCTCTTATGCTAAAAGAATCATTTATCAAATTTATAATTTCATCATGCACTACAGGAGAATTTTTTTCATTTTTATTATATACAAAAGTCCTTGAATGTTATATAATGTTTGATTCTCCATGCCAAATCCATCATGTATAATGAAAAGGAAATTTTTTAAATATAAAGTGTTAAAATGATTCATCTCTCTCAAATCATCATCTTAATTTTCAATTAGGACATGGAAATTTGATTCTTCTATCCATGGGTTGATCTTAAAATGAAAATTTTAAAAATATGTTCAAACCCATAAGATACTGAGAAGTGTTCCATGGTAAGGTAATAATAAATTTATCTATATATACTTGACATCCTAAAATATCAAATTTAAAATATAATTATATTATTATATATAAAAATAAAATATATTTAATTTTAAAAAGGAATAATGGATATCATACTAACCCTAAAAACAAATAATTTGGAAATATACTAAACTAAAAGCATTAAAGAAGAATTAAAATATGAAAATTATTAAACCTAACTCTATTTTGGAATTATTACCCAAAATAGAGAACACAATCAACTACCTATGATTAGGGAGAAATGAATATAATAAAACTCACCCCAAATTATAGAGAGGGACTAGTGTCATGGAAGCCTAGAGGGAATTGGATAGGGGTCAAGAATTAAGGCTAAGAGGGAGGTTAGTCTAGCATCGAGAGACATTGCGAGGGAGTGGATCAGAGGGGGTAAAGTATTAGGAACCTATAAGGGGTTATATGGGAGGAGTACGGTGTTGAGTAGCAGTGAGGGGGGTCTTAGATCTAGTGTCAAGTGGGGCAGTCAAGGCCAAGAGAAGGCATCAAGAAGGGGTGAGGTAGGTCATTAATTGGTGGTGAGAGGTAGGCTAAGAGGCAGCGTAGAGCTGGGGTTAGGAGGCTTATAGGGGAATGTGTGGGTAAAGTGGGGTTTTAAAAAATGAATTATTAATATTTTTAAAAACCACCAAATTCTTTTTGAATTTATTTAGAAGTGGTTTTTTTAACACCATTGATAAATACCAACTCTTTTGAAAAGTGTCACTAAAAAATGACTGGGGATATGGCTTTTTATTGAGTGGTGGTTTTATAACCCACTGTTAAAAAACTATAAAATTTACTAATTTTTTGTAGTGAATGCCTTATTCTTTATCGATATTATCAAATTCCAATTTTTATATGCAAAACTACTTTCATGAATACCTTCCTATAGTGGAGAGAGATTCTACTTTCAATGAGAAATGTTTTAACCATATTTCTCACTATTTAGTTCAACATTTCCACCACATAATTTGTTATGTTTTTCTCACTAAGGAGTCCTCATGATTAATTACATGATAATATACATAATTCTCTACCTCATGATAGGTACACTCCATACCATTGTCAGAGCAAAGAATCTAGATTATTTTCCTGCTTTCATTCTTGCCTCTTTTTTAAATCCACATAATACAAACAATAATTTTAGTATTTTCTAGTAGAAACATGATATGACCCACTTTTGTATAATCATCATAAAATAAAATGAATTATTTATCACTATATGTTTTAGGAACCTTCATGGATCTGCAGACTTTAGTTTGAACTTGATCTAGAAAGTTTTATTCCTACTAATTATTTAGATAAAAGGTATATCTCATTATTTTCCCCCTCACTAAGGCAACACAAGTTTTCTATCAATCATATCTCAGATTTTAAATTTTTATCGTAGTTTTAAATTTGGTAAATTTTCTATGATTTTTTTATTTATATGTATGAGACTTTAATTCCAACAGTTGTTTTCTTTTTCCATTTAAAGGTGATAAGTGTTATTTTTTATTTACCTGGTATATATTTTTATTTCTCATTAACCTTTCATCTAAGAGTCTTAAATATTTTCCTTGATAAGGAATCCCTTCCATTTGAATCTTACCTCAAGTATAATTTCAGTCAATTAACCAACACTCAACAAATTATGTCAAATAAAATCAGCATAATGAACATTTATAATATGTAGTTCATCCTCATTTAGCCTTGTGTTTCCATTTCCCTTAAGTATTAAACTCCCATAATTACCAACTCTCACCATACCATTAACCCATATCTTCATGTTATTTCTAAGATTTATGTTATCATTCATATTAGATGAACACCCACTATCAAGTACCCAAGTGCTATTATTTTTAGATATTGTAAGAAAAATACCATCCAATACAACATTATCACTCTTTCTCTGCTACCTCTAATAGATATCAATTATTTAAAGTCACAATCCAACCTCACCTCATTTTCATCAACATAATTTCTGATATCATAATCCTCTTCTTCAAAAGGATATAAGTTATTTTTTAAAAAGTATCTCATATGATTATTTAGATATTATTCTCATTTATCTTCTATTTTAGTATGTTTGAATCCCTTATTAACTAGAATATATAGACTTATAGAAAAAGTTTTATGTGTTAAAATAAAATCCATGAAAAATATTTCTTTTCTTTATTATTTTTATATATTCCCTACTTTGTTATAAACTTTCAGGAGTTTTAACCTTCAAGTATATCTCCACCAACATGAACTAAGTCACTATATGAACAAGACTGCTACAAAATTAGTATTTCATAAAGTGATATATCTATATTTTTTTTCCTATTTACATATTTATAGATTCTGAGTTAATTCTCAATTATTGATGAGTTCTTTGTAATTTAAAACTACCACAAATCTATTACATTGATTTATACCTTGTAGAATATCCTCCAGACTAAGATGTCCTGAATACATACATAATTCTACTCTTTATCATATTTTTAAAATTAGGATCATTAATAATTTTTTTATTTTTTAGTAACATTCCCTCCATAGTACTTCCACTGAATCCTCAAGAGATTACTACCGATGAAATGTGGTAGGAAACCCCTCCAGTTGATCAAATTCTCATTGAAAAAGTTTTTCGTACAGTACACTCTATGGGAAAAGGTGTGGAACTAGTCCCTATTTAGGATAGAGAGAAATAACCTTGAATGGATGAGGATATGAATCAATCCCATGAGTTTTTATATTAGAAACCATCATTTTCTTTAGGTAAGAATGATCCATGATAGGTAGAAGGTTGGTTTTGAATGATTGAAAGACTCTTTGATTTCCAATATACCCCTTATTTTTTCAAGGTGGGTAGTGTTGTATTAAATATAGAAGCCCCAATTAGAATATAGTTGGACTCATTTTCCATAGAAAATAAGCATGATTTATTGGAGTATAAATACTTTAATTCCATATTTACAAAGTAGTTCTACCCAGATTCTATGACCATGGTGAAATCTACAGAGGTCCTCCCCCTTGACTAAGGTAAATGGATAGTGATGGAATATTTTAATCACTGAACCAGGATTTATTTATTTTCACTTGATGTTATGCCTAATGAAAAGATAAAGGCTCATAGTTTCCAAATGGGTCTTCATACTGATATCTAATCTCAATTATTCATGCTTAAGATTTCTACATATGTTGACACTAGTACAAAAAAAGGTTTTTACATCAGTTATTTTAATGTCAGTTACCTCATGATGTTATTGTAGGTGATTTTGTAAATAATTTTCTCATGTTGGTTATTATTAACCAACATTATAAATGTTACATATTTGGAGTTTATTTTCCACATTGTTTTTCAAAACTAATGTAGAAAATCTTTTGTTATGGTGGTTTTCTGAAAAAAAAAACAGCATTATAAAAACATTAAAACATCAGTTTTTATATAACCGATGTGATAATGTGGGTTATATTTGTTTTTTAACATTGGTTTTCTAAAAAATTCATATAATCTAGGGGAAAATAAATATTAAGAGTTTCATTCCATGTTAGTTATATAAAAACTAACATAGAAGACCATTTATCATCTCAGTTTTTTACATAACCAATGTGATAAATACTCTTTATAATTTTTTTAATTAAAATAAAAATATTCAACTATCACAAAAATATAGAATCAGAACAAAAATAGAAAACTATAATTATAAAAACCAGAAAATACCACCATAAAATCAATGCATTTTAACTATAAAATTTGAAATTTAACCTTCATGATTTTCTTGCAAATAAACTAAAACCAATAAAACCTATGACATAGTCCACCAATTATCTATCTAAGTGTCATTGATATTCTATATTATACGGAAAAGGTTTATAAAAAATCAACAAATTAAAAACAAGTAATTTAACTTGTATTATGAATATAATCAATGAAAAATAAATGGATAGGTCATACCAAAATATAACCCTATGGAATTTTATAAGTGTCCTGGTTGAAATTAATTCAAACATAAATATTAAAATGTATTATCCACATTTATTTACTCCCTGGTGATAAAATTTCTATTCAAAATAACTTTTCTATTAAAAATAACATTTTAAGTAATTGTAATCCAAATATAATAATTATAAATTAGAGTTCACCTTTGCTTTTACATATTTGATCTTTGAACTCTTCTTTCATTTTGTCTCTCTAAAGTAATCACATTCCTTGTTTGAAAATAATATGTATGAAATAAATAAAAATGACATTAAAATATATATATAAGTATTCAAATAATTAAATTTAAATTTTCAATATTTTCTTAAAATTACCTCACACATAACCATATGTAGATCATATTCAGTAAGTTTCATTATCTCTTGGAAAAAATAGACAACATAAAATGGCCACCAATATACAAAAAATACATATATAATTTAAGTTTTTATTCACTTAATATATGTTATAATTTATAAAATATATGTTCCATACACTTAAAGATAAGTAACCATCCAACACTGAATAGAATTATTCTAAAATCTTTCAGTAATATAAACTATTCTTTTTATATTTATCATTATCATCTCTATAGGTTAAATAAATTGTGGGTCCATAAATCCATATACTGATGTTCTATCATAATGCATAAAAAGTGTATAAAGATACAAAATACAAAACAAACATAATTATTAAGTTTCAATAAATTAAATAACTAAAATAAATATAAAAATTAACTAACATAGAAAATAATTAAATATTTTTAATTCACAATTTATCTCTAGTTACAAGATCCATGATATATTTCTTTAAAGTAATTACACTGATTACATACCAAAAAATGTTAGTATCAATTAGAAGTTAAAAAATATCCAATAGTAAATAAGAATATAGTGATAATCTATCAATTCCAGAAGAATATTTATTTGAATTCATAATAGCCAATATTTTTTTGTCTATAAATTATGTCTACCTTAAAATTATTCTAGTAAAAAATAGAAAAATATTTAAATTTTAAAATTTTAAAATAGATTTAATATAAATATGAAATAAATCATATAATCTACACATACCTTAATGGTAATTTATTGAACAAGTCCTGATGGAAAAACTAAAAAATGTTCAATACTTTATCCAATTATAGTGAACTCATATATATAAAATGGTATTATTTCATATCTATTTATAATATCTTCTACAGTGACCATAAGCTTCTCTATATTTATCTATTAATGATGAACAGTATCCCTAATATAATATGTCATCCCATATGAAAAAATATTATGTTGAGGATACTCAACATATAAATCATAATAAATGGGAATTTTATGAGGAGGTGGTATAGGAGTTGGATAAGTAAGAGGGGGTGGAGTGGGATCTGAATTTGGAGGTGCAAGAGTAGGATCAGAAGCCTGAAACCATCTTTTCATGTCTGTAAACATCAATTGTACTGAAGCTTTGATCCTATCCTCCATCACCTAGCCCATATCCTGAACTGTATTTTCTAAAATTATTTTTTTCTTTTATATACATCATCCACTAAATAAGTATCAGAACAACCATACACTTTATTAACTGATACACGTTCTAGGTAACCTCATACATAGGCTGGGTGTTTAGGATTTCCCAATGCGGTGGCTAATATATCCTTCCTATCCTCATATATGAAGGTCCTATGTGTTTTCTACTCCTTGAGGTATTCTTATATAGAATATTTGAAAATTTTAATAGTGAAACACAAGATATAATGATATGATTTAACATAAATATCATGTTTAAATAAATTCTTAAAATCCTCTTAGCAACAACTCTAGACTCTTCTATAAGACGTTATCCTTTTTTGTCAACATTACCATATTACATTTTTCATGTCTAGCTGGAGGGAAGGAGTTTCATCCTCTATATATCCAAAAGACTCACCTCTCAAATTTTGAAATGTTTCATCTAATGTTTTTTCTTCCAATATTGTGTACCTTCCATGAGATAAATTGTGAGGGTATAAATTTTTAGATTGGATCTCCTAATGAGATCTCCTTATTTTTTATAAATTAAAAATAAAAAATCATTAATATGACCATTAATATAAAAAAACTTCTATAATATAATATTTCACTTACCGAAAATTCTTCTTGTCATCAACATTAAACAAACTACTTCCATGTTTCTTTATCTAAAAATTGATATGTATCACATATATTTTTATGTAGTTTATCCCCCAAAATGAAATATGATTCGAGGTTTGATTTAAAATCCCTCCATACCATAGAATCCAAAGATAAACATTTCTTACTGAGTCCTCTAGTACTAGGTATATCATATGTTATCTAATAATAAGAGGAAACCCTATATTGGTAAAAACATTTCATGATAAGTAAAATAATAAGAAAAGATATTACAACAATATTCTCCCATAATTGAGATGTTTCAACTTTTTCAACCAATTTCTAATCAAAAATTAAAATATTATCCTTCACTCAATCTTTCACTACAATAATAATCTTAAATACTTTAGAATTTAGACCTCGAGAAATATCATAATCATCAAACTCAACTAGTATCCCCTAGTCCTAATTATGGGAAACTAATAATTTTTGTAAAACTTTGGTACCATGTTTACTGACCCTTGAATTCTTGACTACCCCTAAGAAATTAAATAGATCCTATGTAGAAGGATGAGGTGGATCCTCGGTAGAAGTGTGCGTATAATCCTCCCAAGAAATATGTGAATAAACCTCCCCTAAAAATCATGGTGGATAATATTTTTTATCTTACATTATCTTAAAAATCAATGTAACAAAAAATTAGTAAACAAATATACAAATATAACTATTACATTTTAAATTAAAGAAAAAATTAAAAATTATCAAACAAAAATTGCACAAAACTAAATGCATTTTCATTCATATTTGTCAAATTAATTAACTAAAATGGTAATAACATTAATGAGAGATGAAATTATATAAATAAATGAAAAAAAATCCAACTGTTATATAAAAATTGAAATAACAATTTTAAAATTATGAAAATAAAATAAAATATTACTAAAAACACTCTTTATTATATTCCTTAGAGCATCTCAAATATAATACACCATTTTATAGTATAGTTACTCCAAAAATTTTGTATGAATTGTAAAAATTCCTTAATTTATTGAATAATTTTTTAAACAAAAAATAATATTATTTCAATATACTCTTTTATAAATTTTTTATTTTTATTTAACATGTTAAATTAAAATTATATTTTTCCATAAAATCAAAAAATACACAATTTATATAAGGGTAAAAATAAGTTAAGTGTAAACTAATCACAACTAAAATAATTTAAACAAAAATTTTAACTTATTACTTATAATATGTTTTTAAATATTAAAAATAAAACTAGTATTTTTAAGATTATATGAAATTTTTAAAATTAAACAAGAAATAAATGTGTTTTACCTGTAATATTTGTAAATTACTAATGGATTATTTTCCCAAATTCCTTCCTCATGATTTCTCCATATGTAACAATCCATGTCTATGACTTGCTAATAAATATTCTCTATTAATAATTCCATGGAATTAGTGTATCTCATATAAATATTTATGTTTTTAAAGTTTTTTATCAACAACATACTGTTTCTTTTACTTGTAAAATGATAGACCACTACATATCAGATGGATTAAGAACATCATGAAAAAAAATTCTCTTGTGATTCCATGAGAAAATGATAATTTCTGTATTTCGATCTTTTCATATTAGCTAGTGGCATACTGAATTAATCAAGTCTAACATTGTTTTTAATGATAACCCAATTGATGTTAATTATTGGAACTTGAAGTTAAATGTAATCAACCTCCCATATTTCTTCAATGACTTGGTAATGTTTTAATAATGTATAGATTGGGTTTTTTCTTTTCCACTCAAAAAATCAAATGATTCTATGAACAACAATATACTCCTATTCTAAAATTTACTTCTATTATCCTGATTTTTCATATGAAACATATACACCTTAAAGTCATTCCAGGACCATGTTATTAAAATTAAACTTGGACTAGCCACTGAAAATATCAATGTTTCTAATGCATATAATATAACATGAATTATATCTTTAAACCATGTTAAAAAAAAATTTATGTTCATCCAAAATACAAATCCTTTTCTTCTTTGGATAAAATTGTTTTGACATATTAATATACAATGTTATATATTATTGAGTATCATCTATATTATTCAAGATGTATAAATTTATCTGCTTTATCTATTCACCTAGAAAAAATTTTGCTTTAAATCCACAGATCCCATTTCCCACATAATTGACTTTTTCACGGTGATATGTTAGAAATTTACTCCACTAGAGTCAAGTATCCTATTAAAAACTCTTCAACCTCCTTAAAATTATACTTCTCAGTAATAGAGGATTCAGTTCCATATGGATTCTTAGTATATCACTTAAATATATTTATATAAATTTAGAAATTATGCATCCAATGTAGATATATAGGTTATAAAATATTTATTTCACACACAAAATGAACCATTAAATGTACCATGATATTAGAAAAAAATGGAAGAAAAAATATTTCAGATTGAAAAAATATAGAAACGACAACATTCTCTAAATTATTCAATGAATTAAAATCAATCACTTTGTTGAAAATTGAATTGGAAAACTAACACATCTTCATGATATTCATTCTAAAATGAATGGGAAACATTTCATGCAATGAAACTTATAGAATTTATGGTATCATGACATGAAAATCATTTTATTTCATACCTTCTGACAACAAATCTTTTAGTGACACAAAATTTTTTACATTTGATGAATAACCATGTGGAAAATTGATACCATGGAGATAATAACAAATAATAATTTTCTCCCTCTTGGAAAACATTTTATAAGATGGAGGCTGGTATGTCCTTCTTCCATTAAGAGTGGGAAATAACTCCAAACTTATTCTCATTGATAGTAACTCCAATATCGCATCTAATCCATATTTAGTCATTACCTTAATATATAACAGTGCTCCAATAAATATATAAAATATATTATTATCCACATCCATGAAATCACTCTTATGTTTGAAATCATGATATATCCAATATGGATGTTCAAAGAATATATAATTTTTCTTCAAAATATATATATATCATTGCATGATTTTTATGTCTTTGTGAATGTGATACCAATGTTTTTCACCCTATCTAAATAATGTTTGGTGGAAATAATTTCAGATAAAAATTAATTTTGTTTGAGTCATTTAATACCTTTTTTAATCATCTATAAGATTAATCCATATAAAAAAACCTTTAATTACCCATTTATATTGTTCTTCTACCATATTATGGTTGATAATATGAAGTATGTTGTTCAAAAATTAGACAAGATTTATTTCCCTTAACACTATGTCTAGAAAATTTTCCATATGCTGTGAAGTCATTTATAGTGAACGTAATCAAATCATATATTTTATAATCTTTCATTTTATAATAATCAAACACCCAAATACATTCCCCAAATAAAATTTTTAAATCATCAATCATTGGTGATAAGAAATAATCATTATCATTTCTAAGAATTTTTGGTGAAGAAATCATTAAAATCAACATAGTTTATTTCTTATTCATACAAAATTTGAGAGATAAATTGTAAATTACAAATAAAATATTCCATGGACTGTGTTTTCTATTAAGGATTTGATACGGATTCATTCCACATGTGTACAGTCCAAGTCTAATAATTCTAACATCATTTATGAATATAGAAAATTGTTGATCAAATTTACTATATTATAGAAAATCAATTGGATGGGTAAAAAATCAAATAGATATCTGATCATATACATGTCATCTTAACCTTTTTTCATCATTTTAATTTGAAAATAAATTTTAAAATGGGGTATTATTTGAAGATACTAAATTTTTTAGGTAGGAGTTTCTGTAAATACCTTAGATGGATGAATAATATAAACAAAAAAATAGTGAATAGAAGGAGGAGTAATGAAAAATTAAAATGAAAATTAGAACTTCAACTAAAAATGAGAATACCCAAGATGCATGGAAAAAATAGACAAAAAATACAAACAAAAGATGATATTGGAAGGGGGGTAAATGGTATGATGAAACTAATGGGAAGATGATGCAGAGAGAGATAAAATAGTGACCAACCATGGATGTGGGTGGATGAAGGTGGTATATGGAAACTGAAAGAGATTCGAGGCCAATATATCATAGAAATAATGGTTAGGTTTCACTATGTAAGAGAAAAATGATAGTTTTCATGCGAATGAATGAAAACAAAATGAATCTCCTTAACATTTCATAGAATGTTTAAAAGTTTTTCATGTTATTTATTTAATAACCTTCATGAAAAAAAAATGAATTTTGGTTATCAAATAACTGATGTAGAAAAGATACTTTATAGATTCTTCAATTATGTTATTTATAATAAATTTGAAAAATGTTTCATCAAAAATTACTTTTTTACTACTCTGAGGTGGTGGATTGGGATTTGAAGGAGGATAATGAAAAGGAGTGTAATTCTAGGATGATTTGGTTTCCTACTACCTTTGGGGGTTGCCTTGGTGGTTCTTCTATGGGAAAGAATAATAATAGTGAGTTTCTAAGAGAAACCTATGTTGGTGATTCATAGAAGCATTTTCTTACACCATGATCTATGGTTTCTATCATGGCTACATACCAGTGTATCCAAATGGGGAACAAGAAGTGATTTTTTGTGTCTCTAAAGATCGACAACTTGGGTGGATGTCATGATCACTTTTCAAATTTCTATCTATACTTTTATTCTTTGGGCTCTAGAAAAGGCTTGTTGGAATCTATAAGATATTCATTGTATTCAAATACTTCTCAGATAATAGGGTTCCATCCATGGGCCTCTAAAATGAAGTAATTACATATAGTGAAGGATTCTCCAGGGGAATTTTATGTTAGTCCTGTAACTAGGAGTGATACCATTTATATTTATTCAACCCTAGAGTCTACTTTATTTGATGTAGTTTCCTATCACTAATTCTTATAGACTCATATTATTGATATTTTAAGACATACAATGAAACTCATTATATTAGTTAGGGTATTGAAGATTCCTCTTGGAAGGAAGAAAGATCAGGGCTTATAATTCCCCAATGTCCCATTCTTTATGTGTGACATTCAGCTGGTTTTGGATTTTCTAGTTCCCAACCAGGATCTATTTGATGTTTTTATAAGGATGGATTATTTGATTGATTATAAAGCTAAAATATTCTATTATCATTAGTAAGTATCCTTTACTTCCCCTGATGGAAACTCTCATGTATTTCAAGGAGAGTATGACTTTAGGTCTAGTTAGGAAGGAACTCCCCTTATGGAGCCTGGTTAATTGATGTCTTTATTTTTGGATAAAGTGGGATAGAAATATTATAGTGGTTATATTCCAACATTATTCAATGAATTATATAAAGTGATTATAGATAAATTCCCTTATTAATCATTGGATAGAGAGGTGGATTTAATAATTAACATAGCATAGGGAACTCAATTGATATCAATTCCACCTTAAAATAATTATCAAGATAGTTAGAAGATCTAAAAAAAATTGGATGATCTAATAGAAAAGGGATTTATATTCCCAAGTGTGTCACTTTAGGAATCTCTTATTCCCTTTTCCAAGAATGATGATGTAATTCTCATTTTTATATTGATTATTTGAATCTCAATAAAGTAACGGTGAATATAAATACCCCTTACATTGATAGATTATTTGATTCGTTAAAAAGAGAAAAGTGGCTCTTAAAAATTAATATTTAACTTGATTACCACCAGCTCAGTATCAATGAGTCATATATTATGAAAACCTCTTTCAGAAGTAGGTGTGACCATTTTGAATACCTCATGATACCATTAAACCTTACTAATTCTCCTATGTCTTCTTGGAATGTATTAACCATATTTTCCATGAGCATCTTGACGGTTTTTTGGAGTTTGTGGATAAAATTCTGGTGTACTCAAAGACCAAGAAAGATCATGTGCACCATTTGAGGCATGTTTTGGTAATCCAAATGGATCACCACCTTTATTAAAAATTATATAAATTCCAATTCAATATTTAAGAATTTATGTTATTGG
Organism: Viscum album; assembly: GCA_963277665.1. Lineage (NCBI taxonomy): Eukaryota > Viridiplantae > Streptophyta > Magnoliopsida > Santalales > Viscaceae > Viscum > Viscum album. Next base: position 1,725,388,610 of record OY728120.1, read on the forward strand.
GACATGTGATCTCAGAACAAGTTATCTTAGTTAATTTTGAAAAGTTGATCGTTTTTATGTGATTGGAAGAATCATGAAATTTCTTTAAGATTTTAATCTTCTTAGGTTTTTTAGGATATTTTTTGTGGTTCATAAATTATTTATTTAAACGTAGGTTACCTTTTACTGCTCTCACCCAAAAGGGGGTGAAGTTCCTATGGTATTAAAAGTGTGAGGAATACTTTAATGAACTAAAGTATCATTAAACTTTATCAATAATTTTGACTCTAAAAAATTATAGATAGGGATACATGGTTTATTAAGATGATTCGGGTGAAAGTTTGGGATAAATACTTATGTAAGAGGATCATGTGTTAGATTATGTCTCATGTCATCTTTTAAAAAATTAGTGTAATTATCCTACTCGGGATTTATAACACACCATTATTTTGAATTTACAAAAAAAATTGGTGATACAATATTTTTGGGGAGAGGATTACCATTTTCTCTAACCATAAGATTTTGGGGTACATATTTTCTAAAAAATATATGAACCTCATAAAGAAACAATGGGTGTAATACCTATAGTCATTCTACTTGTTTTTCTATCCAAGTTAAATAACCTGATAGGGGGTGAATCAGGGTATGACAGACTAAAATAACTACCCCTTCTGTTCTTTTTCATCATTAAACAAAACACTCTTCTCTACCTTACCCATGTGTGATAATAAATTAAAGCATGCATTAGACACACACCAATTTTACTTGGTTCACCCACACTCATCTATGTATAAGGATAATACATGAGAAATGTACCTATATACCCAAACTACTAAATTTCACTATTGTTACAAAGTTCAATGCAGACTCACTAACCCTCCTGTATCCCTACTAATAACAAATTTAAAGCTCATTGTTCTCTCAATTGAAGTGTGTGCACTACTCCTTCAGAATATTTTTCCATTGATCACATTAATAAATATATTTTACATCTCATTTTTTGTATTATGAATCTCAACATTCAACCACATTATGAATAATACTCTACCATAGAATTTCTAGGAAACTACTTTTCTTTTGTGAAAGATTCACTTTCATGAAATACTTTCTTAACCTTATTTAAACATTACATTCCTTAATGAAATATCACACTTTCAAAAATAATTCCAATCCTTCATGAAGCTTCACACTTTATTGAATGATTTCAATCCTTCATGAAAATTTAAACTTTTGCAAAACCCAAAACCGTTCAAAAATTTTTTTTAAAATTTCTTAAAGAAACCTTGGTCTTATGGACACAAGATTCTATTTAGAGAGATAATTTTTTATGCACCTTCACATAATAAAATCATTCATGAAACTCTTTCATGAGTTAAGATACTTGGAATACTATTATGTCTTTCCTTTTTGAAGAATGGGGTATCCACTTATTTATAGATATTTCTACCCCCATTCACAAAGCTTTCACACAAACATCCACCTTTTCTAGAAACTCTTATATGTATTTGGGAAACATGCTAATTTCGTGAAGCCTTATAGGGAATTTTAATAGTCGTGGAACTTACCAAATTTCACAAAATATTATTCCAAAAAACTCTGGAACTTTTTGAATCACAAATATTTCATTAATTTCATGCCTTAACATATTTTTATGGGGATTCATGGAAATTCATCTTTCTTGAAACTTTTCCCTTCCTCCAAATTTTAGACCCCAAATCATTTTCAAAGCCTAGGAAACAACAAGGAACTGACCTTAAACATTATATAATCTTAATTTTCATGTTAATAATTCCTTATCTTACTTTTTAGGATCCTTTTAGGTTAAAAGTTTTAGGAAATTGTTTCATAACTCACTCATAACAAACCCCTATAATACAAAGTGTACCTTTCTGATCTGTGTCCATTTTCCCAAAATATAATTTTTAAAATAAAAAATGATTTATTTTTATGATAAATATACATTAATTGTAACTTGATCTCTTCATTTACCATACTCATACTAAAAACCTATGAAACGCATTTTAAAAATGTGGTATGAGAACAAAAATTTTAGTAAAGGACATAAAAAAGAAAGACAATTGTTAGTCCTATGAAATACATGAAAACTCGTGAATTGTTAAACTTTGTCAAAATTTTCTTTGAGATAATTAAATTAAACATTTCCTCTTTAAAAACACAAAAACTTTTTTCTTAATTAAAATCATTAAAACACATAGAAGGAAAATAAAAACCTTTTTTTCAAATTAGAGCATCATGTTCACAACCACTTTTAAACCCATTTCTGAAATAATTTGAGCCTAGTTAAATCCATAGGATAAATCCTATAGTAACTAACTTATTGTTTCCTATTAATATAAGTAATAGTAATCATTTCAATGGAGGGATATCTGGTCACACCCATCGTATAAGCTATATTGGGCTCACCTGATGCTATCTGGGTGCACTAATCCTATAAGTTATATCAGGATGACCCATGAGATAAAATAAGGCTCAAACCTTCGTATAATATATAACAAGGTCCCCCATTTCTCATGTATAATTATCAAGTTCCATTTTATGAATGAAAAATATTATTCTTTCACTTTTTCATAATAAAAATATTGAAAAAAACTTCTAAACTCGTATGAAAATTACTTTCAAATATTAAAATACCTTTTATTTTTAAAAACCCATTTTCAAAACCAAAATGACTATAAATAGGGTTTTTCATTAAATAAAAAATTAAATCTTGTAAGGGAATCCAAAATTAAAATAAAAATTACAGAATAAGGAAATTTAATTTTTGTTTTTTATGTTAAAATATAACATTCCTTTTTTAACTTATAAATAAATTCAAACATTCCATACAAGGATTCGTATTTTGAAAAACATAAAAATAAAGAAAAAATATTCCTTTATTAAAATATCATGTATATATGATTAAATTATTAAAATCATTTTTAAAACATGGACATGGAAGAAAAATGGAGTTATAAGGAAAGCCTTAAAAGATGTTTTTTAAAATAAAAGTCGCTTACCACTTTCTAAACATGTAAAACATAAGCCCCGCGAAATAATATCATTAGAAAAAAAAAACTAAATATCAGGATAATAAAAAAAATTACGATATAACCACTCAAATAGAATATATATAACCTCATAAAAAATATAGGTATATAACATCAAGATATTCCCCAACAAAAATAAATTAGGATGAATTCCCTTAACTTGATCTTGACATGTCATGTATGTGATTTATCTTCTTGAATAACAAAATTAAGTTTATTATTTACTTTATTAAGAACCTTTTCCAAGTTTTTTGTTCATTTTATTTTAATTATTACCATGTTATATAGGATTACATAATCAATTAGGTTTTTGTCATACATTTTCATGATATTCAGCTTATGTGTGAAAAATGACTTTGGTAGGTTGATTATGGTCAACACGGTCATTATTGAATCATATCCAAAATAATAATAATGGTATAATTATAATTTTTATGCATAAATTATTTCTTTAAAACATAAAATCATGGATAGTTATAAAAAAATTAACTATGTTACAATCATTGAGATGGTAGGTCGTATATATTCATGAGTAACGTTTCCATTTTTCAATGATAATTATCGAAAGAAGGTAGGTATTATTTCATATTTAAATAATTATCACCATATCACAAGAATAATATTATTTCATTTAATATACTTATATTTTATTATCTATGTGATGTGGAGATGAGAAAATAATCACATTTCTTTGTGGAGGCAGTGGTCCACACATATAAATGAATGATGTTATTATTTGTCAGTGAATGGAAAGGTTCAAGTAAATGAGATATATATATATATTATTTTAAGAATTATAAATACATCATTAATTTCATAATTATTTCATAAATATCACATATATTCCTTAATCTTACCCTTTTTACCATCCATGAAAATCATTAGTGAAAAACATATCACATTTCTTTGTGAAGAGGCAGTTTGTTATACACACGAGCGATATTATCGTATACCTCACGGAATGGAAAGTAAGAAGTTATATGAGATATAACAATTATAGAAGTATAATTATGTTACAAATATCGCATATATAATTTAAATATATCATTATAACAATTCATGGGTGGTGAGGTTATAACATAAATCACATCGGTTTGTGAGGTGATAGTCTGTTGTACCTAGGAATGATGGTTACATTTCACATTTGATGGAAGAGGAGATAGATTTAGATTATTCTATTATCATAAAAATTACTTAGTATATATTATATATTGGTTTTATTATATAATCATAATTTAATAAAATTTTAAGGAGGTGTAAGAAGAAATAAAAAAACACTTGGTTAAGCATGATACCACTTCTTCAGACAACTTCCTAGCGGTAGAACCAAAATAATTTTTAGGAAGGATTATGGTAAAAAAAGAGGCTCTATTTCATGGGGATATAAATATTATATTTATTTGGTTAGTTATTTTATAAGAAAAATGTATTTTAATGTGTTAAGAGGAAAGGGGTTTTCTTTTTATATGTGAGGTGAGTGGCACACTTCTAATATTTTATAATAAAAAGGTATAAACACATTTTCACATGACAAAAGAATCCAAAATGGACCTTTTTCAAGCCTTAGACACTATAAGGTTAAAATATATCCATAAAATATATTTTAGACAATATATTAGGTCATTTAAACACTTATATTTTTAGTTAAACGCCCAGTAAATCTGTTTTTACCTTAACCATAATAAAATATTTTTACTGTTTTCACTATTTATTATGACCAAAAATTAAGTTGAAATTATTTTATAATATCAATTATTGTTATTAAAAATATAGAATCAATTTTATGAAATTTAATTCACATAATTGGACTAATTTAATTTAAAAGTAAACCCACGTACTTAATAAAAAACATATTTTCAAGAAGTGTTTTTTTCAAGCATAAAATGATTTTATTTTAAGCCTATGACAAGTAATCATCATTATATGAATTTGAATTAATATTTATTTTTATATAATATATACATTTCATTTAAATAATTCCTCATTAGGTTTTATTTTAATTTTTTAAAATATAGAAACTTTAGGCACTTTAAAATAGTTTTCAGAAAAATCCTATTTTTAAATGCAAAAATAAACTTTTACTAAAGTCCAATATAATGATTAATGAAATGTTATTAAGTGAAATAAATATAAATATATACTAATATTTTTTATTTTAAATCATATTAAAAATATAATTGTACTTTTAAATTACTTGATTTATTAAAAAGTAATGACATTTTTACAAAAAAAAAATCGGTATATCTATTTATTCACCAAAAAATAAATATTTTCTGAAAAATAAAAAAAATAAACCTGATTTAATTTTTATATTATGATTTCAAATATGAAATTAATTTTTTAAAATTAAAATTCTATAATTTATAAATTAATCTTTTACATAAAACTTTATAATAAAAGAGTTTAATTAAAACTATTACATTTTTTATTTAAAAAATAATTGAAATTTTTATTTTGAATCTAACTATAAAATTCATATTAATAAAAATTAAAATGATTTATCCTAAAATTAAATAGGTTGTTATATTATTCACACCTTTTGTAAATATTTTCCTCTAAATTTTATTCACTTATTAAATAAGTAGGTATATCATTCCCTTATAGAGTTTTCAAATTCCCATGTTGCTTATTCAACCATATAGTTTCTCCATAAAACCTTAACTTGATAAATTTACTTTTTTCAAAACACTTTCTCTCTATGGTAAAGAATCTAAACAGGTTTTTTGACATACTAAATGTTTTCTTCCAACTTATCTACTTTAGGGTTGAAAACATAAGATGAATATGGCACATGCTTCCAAAATATTGAAACATGAAGTACATTGTGCACCTGGGATAAAAATATACGAAAATACACTCTATTATAAAATGGTTCCACTTTATTTTGGATTTCATACTGACTAATGAACCACATACTTTTATTCCCCCTTTTACCTAAACACATAACACTTTTCCATAGTGAAACTTTGAGAATGACATGATCACCTATCTTAAAATAAATATCTTTCCTGTAATTATTTGTATAACATTTATACCTACTCTATTCAATCCTCATATATTGTTGAATCAACTACACCTTATCAGCTATTTCCTCAACAAATTTTGTCCCATTAACTAAGTTTATCCAACTTCATCCCAAAAAGTTTTCATCTAGAATTGCATTCCATATAATACAATAAACGATTCTATATTTACACTGGTGTGAAACAGTTATTATTTGAAAAACTCAACCAAATAATTATGTGAATCCCATCTTAATTTATAATCCATTTATCAATAATGAATCATATTTTACATGGTCTATATCATCCTCTCAAACTTTCCATCGGTTTGAGGATGAAAAACTATACTGAAATTTAATTCAGTACCCAATGAATTCTGAGATCCTTTATAGAAATTAGAATTAAATTTGAGATCATGGTCAGAGATAGTGGAGGTAACTAATCCATGTAACCTAACTATTTCCTTGAGATATAGTCAATAAAGTTGATCCAATGACATAGTATCTCCAAGGGGAAATAAATGTGCATTTTTATTTAATAAATCAACAATAACCAAAATTTTATTATTACCTAAATATGTATTGGGAAATCCCACCGTGAAATTAATTGATATATTTTCCCACTTCCACTCTGGCCTTTGAAAAGGTTAAATTATTCCCTTTGTTAATTATCATTATGCATTAACCTATTAAAAATTCAAGCACTTCTTGCTATGGTTAGAAATATCTATTTTCACTCCTTCCCACCAATAATATTACCAAAGGTCTCTATACATCATAGTGCATCTAGGATGAACATAAAATGTAGAACTATGAGTGTCACTCAACAAGTCTCTCTTTAACTTGAAATCACTGGGCCTAAAAAATATTTTTTAAAATTTGATAACAACTTAATCGGTATTAATCATCGGTAATTTACCCTTCTTAAAAAATTATACATTCTCTAGAAAAACATAATCCTTATTTTATGCTTTATTAATTCGTTATAAAAAAATTATTGTCTTGATACCTAAAACAAAACAAAGGATTCCCCTATATCCACAACTTCTAGCCCAAAATTCATTAAATCATTTACCAAAGGGTCATGTTCTAAAAATAACATATTTGATTTAGCATTATTTTTTTGACTCAAATAACTGACTACTTTTTTACCTTTTCAGAATTATAATGAGTTGCATAGTCATAATCCTTGATCAGTTCCATCCATATTCTCTATCTTATGTTCAATTATTTCTGAGTGAATATATACTTCTAACTTTTTTGATTATTATATATTTCATTCTTTAATCTATAAAAATAATCATCTATGTTTTTAAAGTAAAAACACATAATCTAATTCTATATCATGTGTAGTGTAATTTAACTCATGAAGTTTCAATTGATGTGAAACATAAGAAATTACCAAATCATTTTACATCAGTACATAACCAAGTATTTTCAATGAAGTATATGTATAGATGAAAAAAATTCCAATTCTGGAATCCATTCCCAACCCTAAATTATTCACAAATATTCTTTTTGTGGGTCTTTCCCATTTATTAAGAATTTTTTTTTTTATTAGGGTCAACAATTATTTTATATTTATAAAAAATGTTCCTAATGAATGAAATTTTTTACAATCAAATTTCACAGTTACTAAATTTTCAATATAGTTTTATTTCTTTTAAAGTTTTCAAAATAATCCTTATGATCCATTCATGTTCCTATTGACTTCTAGAATATAAAAAATATCATCAATAAACACAACCACAAACTTATCTAAGAACTCATGGAAAAATCTATTCATAAGTATATAAATATAGTATGTGTATCAGATAACCCAAATGGAATAAGTATACACTCATAATTCCCATATCTAGTCTAAAATGTAGCCTTATAAACATATTCCTCCTTCACATTCAACTGATGGAACCCCAACTTGAGATCAAGCTTTGGAAAATATTGTACTCCCTAGAGATGATCAAAAAAATAATCAATATGATGCAAATGACACTTGTTCTTAATAGTGATGTTAATCAAGGCTCTATAATTAATGAAACATCTCATTGAACCATATTTTTTTAACAAATAAAATTGGAGAACATAATAGGGAATTACTAGGTCAAATATAAAAAATTATCTAATAACTCCTTAAATTGTTTTTTAAATCTAAAAGTTATACGTGATCCATTCAGTGATTTTTTTTCAAATAGGATTATCATCAAGAGTTATGTTAATAGTAAAATTAACCTCTCAATATGAAATAACACTAGGTAAATCATCATGAAAAACATTCATGTATTAATTCACTATTCAAATTCCACTAATTTTTACCATTTCTTTCATTTCAACAATATGAGATAGGTAACTTTCACTGCCATCTCTAATCAATTTCTCAGTTCCTAGGTAATTTATCATAGGTAAAAAATCATTGAATAAAGGATTATTAGATATGTAGTCTATCTTAGCATGATAAACTAAAATCCAATCCATACCCAAAATTATATCAAACACTACAATGGTTAGTTAAAAAACATTTATAGTAAATACTATCCCACTGATAAAAATAAGAGTATTCCTATAAATATTGGTTACTTTAATATTTCCATAATTATTTTTCCCCAAAAGTTCTATCTTCTTTTCATGTGGTGATATTCCCATATTACTTGAAAATTTATCAGAAATAAATGAATGTGAATATCCAATGTCAAATAGGTTATTTCCATAATTTCAATAAACTATTAATATACCTATTACCACTTCATTATATGGTCAAAAATCAACTATAGAAGTATCAAATTACTTTGATACCCCTTTCTATTTTTGATCATGATTATTTCAATTTATTTTGACAAACTTTAGACACGTGTTATCATAATGACCCAACTCATTATAACTAAAACATATCTCCATTGGATGTCTATCAATTACCCCATTATATGGTTGTTTAGGACACTTTACATTTCATTCATGATCCATGTGACCAAACTGAACACACCAAAAACACTTTCCATGTTCTATCAAACATTCCTTGAAATTTCATTTACCAAACATGGAATATGTTGGAGGCTTACCACTAGAATTATTATCTATTTTCATCTCCATTTCCTGACACCTTGAAATTTTTTTACGGTTTTCATATCAAGGAATATTGTGTGGTAAAACTCCATCTCATCTTTCTTTGTAAAAATGAACCACTTTCTCATGAATTTTAAATTATCATGCAGCCAAAACTCTTCATAAAATTGGTTTCAAGCATGAGTAAAATATTTTAGATTTATTATCAATTTCCTAAATAAAATTAGGAACGTCCCTATCTAATATTTTTAATTTTACTTCATACATATCCACATAATATTCATCTTTTTCCCTTAATTATAGAAAATGTTTCTCCATCCTTAGCTATAAAACCTCAGGGAAATATTTCTTAAGTAATATATTCTTAAATACTTATAAATACATGGAAACAATACCATATTTTTCTATGGTATTCCTAATTAAATACCACCATCAATCATATTCACCTTCAAAATGATAAATGGAAAGAGTTACCTTTTGGAATTTTGAACACTCCATGACTTCAATTATCTTCACCAGTAAATTGATCCATCCTTTGGATACCACTGTATATGAGGTTCCATAGAAAGATTGGTGATTTTGTCTCATAAAATGATCCAATATCATTATATTCATATATGGTAGATTCATAAGTTCCCAATCATGGAAACCACCACTATTTATGGATTTTTTTTAACTGATCCATCATAGCAATAAACTACTTAGTTCAGATTCCAACAATATCGGGATGCTGATTTGGAAGTATATTTCCAAGTCGATTCCTTCTTACTATAGATTCCAGGTTTCCTCTATGGAAAACCATTTTAAACAAATGTAAGGGCCCGGTTCTTATTTTTTAGGTACGGGTTTCTTCTTTTCTCTTTTCCTTAAGTCTTTTTGAGAAAATAAGGAAAATGTGGAAAAATCCTAAATTTTGGGACGACACGCAGTAAACTATTCCACACGCCGTGTACTTTGGCCATGTGGGATGAGTACATAGGGTGTGTAGCCCTATCGGCGACGAAAGGTGAAAAACCAAATACACGTCGTGTAGTGGCTATTTACATGTCGTTTAGTCAGTCGGAAGGCAATTAGTAAGGCAGTGGAAGCAGCCACCAGAAGAACGACAGTACATTCTGTGTAATCAGAAATAAACACCATGTACTCATGTCGACGGATGAACAGTGTGGCGGTGCTGCTAGAGGAACAGTTAAATGTGAAAAGTACATGTCGTGTAGTCAACAGTACATGCCATGTAGTTTGTTTTTTCGGTTAAATGGGTAGTATCCTCCCCTGTTCACGGGGAAGGCTTAGAACCGGAGGATTGATTCGGGAGAGGAATTCGGACCTTTGAGGATCTCCAGATCGAGCGTCAGGAATCCGTTTTTGCCACTGACGATCTGGTTGGAACTGTGCGGGTAAGCCCTCTACTCTCCTTAATCTATTCTTGCCAATTATTCCTCTATGGGAAGTTATTTAGGTTTGAATGAGGTTTTATTTCACGTCAGATCTATATTGTTCTTGGACGATTCGAGGATCGTCATTCGCATATACCGTTCAAGGGCGTTTAAGGTAGGTGTCTTGGTGTTTAATTTCCAACTGTTGTGCAGTTGTGTGAATTTTTGGGCTACGAACCCATGTTGGGGTGTCGTGTGGCTGAGGTCGTGGCTATTTTAAATACCTAAAATTGTATAGGTAATTAAATGTGATAATAAACTGCTATTTGGGATCGATTCTTGGCTCTAGGACCACCCAAGGGGTGCGTTCTTCTGTTTAGCCATTTGGCCAAGATACCCGAGGGTATGACTTTATAATAATTATTATAGAATTTCCTTGAGAGGAATTGAATGTGTATTGCTTGTCTATATGTTGGGCATGGTCCGGTTACTTGTTTAGCCCGAGGGTAGTGTTTTACTTAACCTGAGGGCAGTGAAACTTTTAGACATAGGGTAACTTCTTCCGTACTTGTGGGAAATAGACTCTATGCCTAAGGGTGACACTTTGTACGCCTGAGGGCAATATCTGTTATGCCTATGGGAAGTTACCTGTGGGTTACATTTTTTGATTACCTGAGGGTAAGGGTTTTCATGTCTGAAGACACTGACTGTTTACATAGAAATTCACTATGGTGGTTTCCTTATAATGAACAATTAAATGAATAATAAAATGGCAATATAACTAGTAAAGTTAGTTACTTTTGAGTACTGCTTAGTTTTTTGCATTTTACTACTGCACAATGTTGTTGCATATTTTCACACAGTTGGGCACGGGCCTTTGGTGGGTGCCTACTAGGATTTATTTATCACACCCTATTTGGGTCATGTCTTTAGCCCAAACAGATTACATTTCTGCAAGTATGGATAAGGGAAAGGGTCTTTATATAGGTACTTGATTGCTACTGAGTAGTAGGGGAGTATGGGACCGGGCTTAGGCTCGCGATGCTACCGGCTGTTTTATTTTGTTTTACTGTACTCTGTGTTGTATTGTACTATATTATTGTGTGACATGTTCTGGCTGTTTTCTAATAACTTGAGACATGTTGCATCTTCATCTATATAACTATTGGTTATCTTTTACTGTAGTTGTTTATTTTAAATTTTTATGGTTTATTTCTTCTGTTGTGATTGTATGTTGTATATATTATTCTGTTGCGCTACACTTTGAAAAATGAGGGCATAGTTTCCCCATTAATAGATCTGGGTCCTCGCTACTAGTCGACAGCCTCTGGCGTTTGGGTAAATGTGCTTGAGGTCACGTGGCGAACCAGGTTCGGGGCACCCTTTGAGTGGAACCTGGAACTGGGACGTTACAAAGTGGAATCAAAGGGGTTCTTTTTTTGACTTACTATTTGGATCCTTATTCGGGGATAGTATGAGAATGGTAATTGGTAATAAGCTGTGCCCGGGCATAGCTAACCCGTGTACAAGGAAAATCCAGTCTACCTCATATTTTTTCAATTTTTTTGATTTTTCAAATTTAACAGTTGATTTGATTTTCATCGTTGGGTGACACACGTGTGATTGTGCTGTTTATATTTTATCCATGGGTTCTATTTAGTTGCAACCCGATGAGATGAGGGTATACCATCTCATGCATCATTTAGTCACATGCTAGAAATCACATTCCATGCATATTTTCAATGTCATGTAGGTGCATTAGAAATTTCATGTTGTTGTGATAGTGGTTGTGCTAGAAAAGCATGATTTTGTGATAGTTTCATTGATAAATACCTGTTATGTGATAGGGTATGGTTGTGTAAGGCCTTGAAAGAATGAACATAAAACCCTGGTTACTGAGGAGTATGGGACCTCATTGACCATAATTTGGTGTATCATTGGCTTTTTACCATATTTATAACTCAGATAAGATGTCAAACTTTTATTCGCGGTGAGTATGGGACCTCACGGGTCGGAATTTGTCACTTAAGAGTTGTTTCATTAGTTTTTTCTGGGTTCTAGAGTAGTATCTGAGGATTACTGTCAGAAAAACCCAGGATACACGCCATGTAGTTCCTTAGACACACACCGTGTGTTCTTCTGTTCGGGAAGAAAAGAAAACTTTTTAAGTACATGTCGTGTACCCTCAGTACATGTCATGTAGTATCTTCCTATGTCATAGACCTTGTGGGCAGGGACACGGGGAAGGGAAATTCATTGGGTGAACATGTCGTGTGCCGGATGTACACGTCGTGTAGTGTTGACCCGGAGTCCGCCCATGTAACTAACAAACACGGATGGGGGAGACCTTAAGATATACACGCCATGTCAACTATGGAACACACCGTGTAGTCTGACCTGGGGACCCGGTGGTGTAACTAACAACACGGGTCGGTGTAATCCTTTCGTGTACATGACATGTGTTTAGGGAACGCTCCATGTAGTTTAAGTCATGTATCCGGCTGTGTAACTAACAACACGGGTCGGCGAAGCTCGTCTAGTACACGTCGTGTACCTGTGGGACACGCCGTGTAGTCTTGTCTGAGGACAGACCATGTGGACTTAGATATGTGGCTGGGGAAACTGGGTAGTGTACACACCGTGTGTGGGTGTAACACGCCGTGTAGTATCAAGCCGAGTAGTTTTCCATGTCACAAATGACATGGGCAGTTGGAAAATTACACCATACACGTCATGTAGCTTATGTACACATCGTGTAGTTTTGTTCAACGAGAGCCATGTGGCTTAGCCATGTAGAAGGACCCGGGTAGGGAAGAGAAGTCAGGTACACGTCGTGTAGTGAGTATACATGCCATGTAATCTTGTTTGCAAATCTTGAATGCCTTATTCATCATGTACCCTTTTTGGTCCCTTCGTTTTTAGTATTGATAATCTGGATTTAAGGTGTGTGTTTGACCTTGTAGAGTCATGCTGCTGAGACGACCATGCGTTGTTTTCCAGGAGAGCGGCAGCGATTATACTCCAGAGATGGTGGGCCATGGGCTACTAGTGGATCCTCTAGGAGAGCCAGATGCGGCACCAGCCGTTATACCAGACACAGGCGCGGAGGTGCAGTTCCGTTAAGGCTTTATGCGGTACATGCAGACCTTTCAAGGAGCACCGCCGGCTGCCACATCTATGGCTGAGCTGACTCGTATATTCCAGTAGCAGCATCCGCCGACGTTCTAAGGGGATGGCAGACCACAGGCTGCGGAGTCTTGGCTAGGGTCTATGCAGACTATCTTCGTGCATCTGGAGACGCCTCCAGGGTGAGGGTCAAGCTCGCGACGTATTTGTTGCGTGATTCCGCCAAGAGGTGGTGGGATGTTACCACCAAGTCAGAGCATCACAGAGACATGGTGTGCGAAGACTTTCAGTCAGTCTTCTACGACTTCTTATTTCCTGAGACACTGAGGGCTGATAGAGATCAATAGTTCATGAATCTTCAGTAGGGAATTATGTTAGTGATGGATAATTATGCTTGTTTCACTGATCTTCTGCGTTTTTCACCAGTTCAGGTGGGTGATGAGATGTTGAGAGCCAGACGCTTTGAGTATGGTCTTCGATATGACATCCAAGAACTGGTGAATGTTTTTAGGTTGCCTTCAGTACATGCTATTGTGAATCAGGTGCTGATTACAGAGAGGAACCTTTGGGAAGCTAGTGGTGCGGGCCAGGGCGGTTCAGCACCAGTTTTTGGTACTATTTCTACTGGCAAGAGGAAAAGACAGATATACTTCTCTCAGGGTGGCAGTACCATCCAGAAGATTGTTTCAGGTGGCCAAGTCATGTGCTACCAGTGTGGTAAGGAGGGGCACAAGAGACCTTAGTGTCCACGAGACCAAGTGGAGTGTCGAGCTCGCAGAAAGATGGGTCATATGCAAAGCTTCTGCAGGGCATTTCCATTAGTGGCTAGTGAGAGGGGTTTTTTGTAGACTTCTCATGTGGGAGAAGGACCAATAGATTCTTTCCAGTTGGGGAACTGGAATACATCAGGGCATGATGGCAAGGATGGTGTTCGAGGTCGTGGTATCCATACACCAGGATCTCAGAGGCAATAGGGCGGGATAGCTCAGGGTAGTCAGGTTGTGTCATAGGTTCGTGGCACTGGGCAGGCAATGCAGTACAACCGACCTAGCAGGAGTAGGATCCTAGACCTTCTACTGTCAGATGTACTATTCTAGTAGCTTCTATCTTATCTTCAATAATTTTTGATACAGGTGCTACACATAGTTTCCTATCTGTGCCCATTGTGGAGAGCCTTGGGTTTTGTGGTTCTTTTTCTTCTGCTGTTATGATGCTAGACACTCTGTTCGGAATGAGAACAGAATGTGTGTATTAGTGCAAGGAGGTCCCCCTTGAGGTTGTTGGGTGTCACCTTCTTTGGTACCTCTATGTCTTGGAGATGATGAGCTATGATGTCATTCTCGGGATGGACTGGTTGGTTCCCTTTTGAGCCTTTGTAGACTGCTATCGTCGCAGGGTGAGTTTCACATCACCAGAGGGCAGAGAGTTTCTATAAAAGGGTGAATGGGATGTTCAGGCGAGTCGAGCTGGACCAGAGCATCATGGGTGAGGTGGAGTCACAGCCCAGATTACGAGTTTATATCTGGATGATCAAGGGAATTTTCAGTTGGATTTCCCTCCAGTGGTTGATCATTTCAGGTATGTCTTCCCGGACAACTTTTCAGGCCTACCTCCAGATCATGAGGTGGATTTCTCTATTGAGCTTGTTCCAGGAGCAGTACTGGTGTCTATTTCTCCTTATAGTATGGCCACGCCTGAGTTGTAGGAGCTCAAGAGGTAGTTAGAGGAGTTACAGGAAAATGGTTTCATCCGACCCAGTACTTCTCCCTGGGGTTCTATGGTACATTTTACAAAGAAGGCAGATGGTACCCTCAGACTCTGTGTGGATTATCGGAAGCTGGACCAGTTGACAGTTAAGAAACGATATCCTTTTCCAAGGATTTATGATCTTTTTGATCAACTTCATGGAGAACGAGTGTTCTTGAAGATTGACTTGAGATCCAGATATCGTCAACTGCGCGTGAGACCATCAGATATACCGATTACATCTTTTCGAATCAGATATGGTCTGTACGAGTACTTGGTTATGTCGTTCGGACTCATGAACGCACCAGCGGTTTTTATGGCTCTGATGAATCGTGTGTTCTATCCTTATCTGGATTCATTCATGGTAGTATTCGTAGATGATATCTTGGTGTACTCTCACACTCGACACGACCATGCCACCCATATTGAGATCGTATTGAGTACACTGAGAGAGCATAAGCTATATACTCAGATCTCAAAGTTCAACTTCTAGATGGACCATATTCACTTCTTGGGTCATATAATCTCAGAGGCAAGAGTTTCAGTAGACCCAGAGAAGGTGAGAGCAGTAGTTTCCTGGGAGCAGCCCAAGAACCTGTTTAAGATACAGAGTTTCTTGGGGCTAGCTGGTTACTACAGACGCTTTATATAGGAATTCTCCTGCTTAGTAGCGTCATTGATGGGTTTGACTAAGAGGGGTGTGAAGTTCGTTTGTTCAGAAGCTTGAAAGATATCTTTTCAGGACCTGAAAGGAACGTTTACATCAGCACCAGTACTGATTCTCCCAGAGCAGGGGAAGAGCTATACAGTTTACTATGATGCATCAGGGATTGGGCTGGGAGCTGTTTTGATGCATGGCAATCGAGTTGTTGCATACGAGTCTCGGTATTTGAGGACACATGAGAGGAATTACCCAATGCATGACCTCGAGTTGGTTTCAGTTGTTCATGTGTTGCGTTGTTGGAGACATTATCTCTCAGGAGATCATTTTGTGGTTTTCATCGACCACAAAAGTCTCAAGTATATTTTTACTCAGTGTGAATTGAATCTGAGGCAGTGAAGGTGGCTCTAATACCTTTAGTCCTTCGACTTTGAGCTTGCCTATACACCTGGTAAGGGTAATGCAGTTGCTGATGCACTGAGCAGGAAGACTCCGATACAGGCAGTTCATGAGGCCAGTGGTGAATGGCAGCTGATGGCTTTGTTCTCTGAGATGCATTTGGTGGTGCATGACAGTCAGGGGAAGACCTATATTTCAACTTTAGTTGTGACCTCTACCCTCCTAGATAGAGTGAGGATGAGATAGTTATCCTATTCAGAAGGCCTAGTTCTACAGGAGTCAGTGGCAAGTGAGGACCCTCCTCTTGGGTGGACGATAGGCGATGATGAGGTTCTGCATCTCCATGGACGAGTGTGGGTTCCAGTGGATATATGAGAGGAGTTGATGCGGGAGTTTCATGATTCATCTTGGGAATTTCATCCTGGAGTTACCAATATTTACCTTGACTTGAGACATCAGTACTGTTGGTCAGGTGTAAAGAGAGAAGTAGCTGGTTTTGTTACAAGTTGTTCCACCTGTCAGCAGGTGAAGGCAGAGCATCAGAGGCCAGCTAGACTGTTATAGCAATTACCCATTCCAGAGTGGAAATGGGATGATTTCGCGATGGACTTCGTGACTGGGTTGCCGAGGTCAGCTCGAGGCAATGATGTCATGTGGGTTGTTGTTGATAGACTCGTGAAGGTAACTCATGTTTTTTCAATCAAAGAGACCTTCGGTGTTGACGAGCTCAGGAAGTTGTATATCTGAGAGGTCGTACGTCTTTATGGGGTCCCTCGTTTTATCATTTTAGATAGGGATTCCCGTTTTACGTCTCATTTCTGGTAGAGTTTTTAGAGGGCACTGGGTACACAGGTGATTCTGAGCACAGCTTACCACCCTCAGACTGATGGCCAGTCAGAGCGTACGATACAGGTTATAGAGTACATGTTGCGTGCATGCGTCCTAGACTTTGGGGTCTCTTGGGAGAAGCATATACCCATATTATAGTTTTCCTATAATAATAGTTTTCAGGAATCTATTGAGATGGAACCATAAGAGGGTTTATATGGTAGGTCATACCGATCACCTTTGTGCTGGATAGAGGCAAGTGAGGAAGCTTTACTGGGACCACGCCTCATGCAGGAGACTTCTGAGTAGGTCCAATTGATTCAGAAGCAGATGGCTACTACACAGTCTCGTTAGAAATCTTATGCTGATCGTCGCAGATAACCCTTGGAGTTCGTGGTCGGGGATCAGGTTTTCTTGCATGTTTCACCAAGGATGGGACAAAGGCGGATTAGGAGACAGGGTAAACTTTCACCGAGGTATGTGGGGCCATTTGAGATTCTGGAGAGATTCGGGCTGGTTGCCTATCGGTTGCAGTTACCATAGAGGTACAGATCCATGCACGACATCTTCTATGTATCTCAGTTGTGCCACTATCATTCAGACTTGTCTCACGTCTTTCATCCCGAGGAGGTTGAGCTTGAGGTAGATGCGTCCTTTGAGGAGCATCTGATTCATATCATTGATAGGAGCACGAAGGTTCTCTGAGGCTGGATAGTTCCTCTCGTACGGGTGCTATGGCAGCATGGCCGAGTGCAGGACGAAACCTGGGACCAGGAGACCGACGTACGTTCTTAGTGGCCAAAGTTGTTCTGATCTTTAACTTTTCCACCCTTGGAAGGGGAAATTCAGGGACGAATTTCTTTAAGGGGGGATGTTTGTAAGAACCCGGTTCTTATTTTTGAGGTATGGGTTTCTCAATTTCTCTTTTCCTTAAGTGTTTTTGAGAAAATTAGGAAAATGGGGGAAATCTTAAATTCTAGGACTACACTCCATGTACTATTCCACACACCGTGTACTTTGGCCTTGTGGGATGAGTACACAGGGTGTGTAGCCCTGTCGGTGACGAAAGGTGTAAAAACTGACTACACGTCGTGTAGTGGCTATTTACACGTCGTGTTGTCAGTCGGCAAGAAATTAGTAAGGTGGTGGAAGTAGCTTCCAACAGATTGAAAGTACACACCATGTAATCCGAAATACACGATGTGTACTCATGTTGACAGATGAACAGTGTGGCGGTGCCGCCAGAGAAATAGTTAAATGAGAAAAGTACACGCCGTGTAGTCAATAGTACATGATGTGTAGTTTGTTTTTTTCGCTTAAATGGGCAGTAGCCTCCCTTTATAGGTAAGGCTTAGAACCAAAGTAAGGAGTCGGGAGAGGAGGCCGGACATTCTAGGATCTCCAGATTGAGCATCGGGAATCTGTTTTCACCACTGACGATCTCGTTGGAACCGCACGGGTAAGCCCTCCACTCTCCTTAATCTGTTCTTTCCAATTATTCATCTAAGAGAAGTTATTTAGGTTTGAAAAAGGGTTTCTTTCACCTTATATCTACGTCGTTCTTGGACGATTTTAGGATCTTCGTTCACGTATACCGTTCAGGGGCGTTTAAGGAAGGTGGCATGGTGTTTAATTTCCAACTATTGTGCGGTTGTGTGAATTGTTGGGATACGAACCCATGTTGGGGTCTCGTGTGGCTGAGGCCTTGGCTGTTTTAAATACTTATAATTGTATAAGTAATTAAATTTGATAATAAACTGCTCTTTGATATCGATGCTTGGATCCAGGACCACCCTGGGGGTGCGTTCCTCTGTTTATCCGTTTGGCCAGGATACCTAATGGTATGACTTTATAATAATGATTATAGAATTTCCTTGAGAGTAATTTCATGTGTATTGCTTGTTTACATGTTGGGAATGGTCCGGTTACTTGTTTAGCCTGAGGGCAGTGTTTTACTTAGCCTGAGGGCAGTTCATATTTTAGCCTGAGGGAAACTTCTTTCGTGCCTATGGACAATAGACTCTATGCTTGAGGGAAACACTTTGTACGCCTGAGGTAAATATCTGTTATGCCTGTGAGAAGTTACCTGCAGGTTATGTTTCTGATTACCTGAGGGTAAGGGTTTGCGTGTCTGAGGACACTAACTGCTTACATAGAAATTTACTGTGGTTTTTTTCTTATAATGAATGATTAAATGAATAATAAAATGGAAATATAACTGGTAAAGTTAGTTACTTTTGAGTACTACTTAGTTTATTGAATTTTACTATTGCACACTGTTGTTTCATATTTTCACACAGTTCGGAATGGGCCTTTGGTGGTTTCCTACTGGGATTTATTTTTCAGACCATGTTTGGGTCATGTCTTCGGACCAAGCAGATTACATTTCAGCAGGTATGGATAAGGCCAAGGGTCTTTATATAGGTACTTGATTGCTGCTGAGGAGTAGGGGAGCATGGGACCGGGCTTAGGCTCGCGATGCTAAAAGCTTTTTTGTTTTGTTTTGATTTACTCTGTGTTTTATTGTGTTGTATTGTTGTGTGACATGTTCTAGCTGTTTTCTTAGA
This sequence comes from Viscum album, assembly GCA_963277665.1. Lineage (NCBI taxonomy): Eukaryota > Viridiplantae > Streptophyta > Magnoliopsida > Santalales > Viscaceae > Viscum > Viscum album. The sequence continues at coordinate 1,725,408,397 of OY728120.1, forward strand.
ACTTGAGACATGTTGCATCATTATCTATATAACTGTTGGTTATCTTTTAACACAATTGTTTATTTTAAATGTTTATGGTTTATTGCTTCCTTTGTGGTTGTATGTTGTATATATTATTCTGCTGCGCTACACTTTGGAAAATGAGGGAATAGTTTCACTACTATCAGACCTGGGCCCTCACTGCTAGTCGGCAGCCTCTGGCATTTGGGGAAATGCGCTTGAGGTCACGTGGCGAACTGGATTCGTGGCACCCGGAACCGGGATGTTATAACAAACATATTTTACATAAAAAAACAAGTTAATATTCAAATGCTATTTAATTTCAACTTAACCATAATTTATAACCTATTAGGGGTATAATATTAATATTATCCTAGAATATAATGTTTTATAATCCTCTCATTTGATAACAATGATAAGGGGTCATCTTTAAACATTAAATAATCTTAATTTTTAAGTCAAGAATTAATTCTATTGCATTTTAGTATCTTTTTAGGTTTATAATTTTAGAGAATTAGGTCATAACTCATACATAAAAAATACATATAATACAATGTGGACACTTTCGATCAGTATCCATTTTTCCTAAAATATAAAACTTTTAAAATTAAAAAAATGATTTATTTTCATGAAAAATATTCAAAAATTTCAAATTGACCAATTAATTCAACTTTTTAATCCTTAATCCCTATGAAAAACAATTTAAAACATGTGATAACAACAAAAATATCATTAATGGTTATAAAAATAAATAAAATTCTTAGTCTATTGAAAAAAATGAAAACCCATGAAATTTTTACGTTTATCTCAATGTTTATTGAGTGAATGAAATAAAACATTTCCATATGAAAAGAACACATGTTTTTTTCTCAAATAAAATCATTAAAAAACATACAAAGAAATTGAAATCCCTATTTTACAACATAAATATTCACATTCATAACTTATTTTAGTCTCATGTCAAAAATAATAAGATCCTAGTTAAATCCATTGGATAAAAACTATGATAAATCCCTTTATATAACCCTTTTTTTAGGTACATGTCCCTTTATTCATGTATTTTGAGTCTACACAATGTTTGGGTTTTGTTTTGAGTGGTTCTCAAAGGTTTTGGCATTTTTAGATGTTTTTTTGGAGGTTCACGGTTTGAGAATGGTTAGTAAAAACCACGAAGCACCTCCTAGAAATCATGCAAGGGAAGACACTGGGAACTAGGCATCCACACAATTGGTGCACGGTTAAGCCAAACCATGATGATGCCCAAGAGAAACTGTACTTCTTGAAAATAGGAAAATTAACATTTTTTACATGGTCTTTCTAACCGTACGAGCCAACCATGTGAGGTATGGCCTTAATATAGTATCACATCATGTTTGGGTCACAGTTTCCCAAACTGTGTATCCTAACTATGCGATGTATAGTTTTTCATCCTTAAAAATTGGTTTAAACCTGAATTAACCCCTTATTCCCTCATTTTTTCCCTAATCCTCACATAACTTGAATTCCTTTTTCTGTTAAGTTGTGGGATATGATACCCTTCGATTTGGGATTAATCCTTAGGAGAATAAAAGTGTTTTGAAGACCCATATTCATTTTTAAGTTCTCCTTCATCTTTTTCTTCTTAGATACAAGGTTCCTATTTATCCCAGAACCATAGATCTAGTTCTTTATGGATAAATATATGTTTTATGAGTTGTTTTATGATGTTATCTTGTTGGATATGGTAAAGTGAACATGGGTTTTGTTTTGGATCATGAAGTATTTTTGTGAAGTTATTTTTTTTTTCCAATGTTTCCGAGGTTGGTGGATTCTCTATCGACTCTACTTGATTTAGATCTTAAAATATTCTTTTTAATTAAATGATTATTTTTAAATTATTATGAAATCCTTGTGTTAATCTTGGTGGAAATATTGTTTTGATATTGGCTTTGAAATTGTGGAAAGTTTTTTGGTGTTTGGAAAACCCTTTTTTATAATTTTAAAATGATGTTTTAAAATTATGGATATGTTTTTATGTACGTAAAGTGATTGCAGAAATTATTTAATACAAGGATATGGTTTTATGTAAAATTATTGGCATGTAAATTGGTTTTTAGTTAATTAATTGGAATAATTTTCGAATAAATAGTTGGATGTGAGTTTAATAGGATGGATAATGGTCATGAAGTACCACCATAAATGGGACGGAGTATGTATGTGAAGTTACACCATCAACGGTAATAAAAATCTTGAGTGTGTGTGTGTAGTTATGTGTGTAGACTATGGAAATAATAATAAAAATAAAATGAGAAATGTTTTAAAGGATTTTATGATGTTTCCCTTGGAAAACTGGTTTATGGATTTTATATGAATTGTGTAAAATAATTCTAAAATTTTTTAATAAATTTTTTAATAAGTTTTCTCCTAGTGGCATGATTTGGGAAATAATTAGGGAATTCCTACAGAGTTTTGACTCATCCCATAGTTGGGAAATATTGTGAGTTTTCATATTTCATATATTAATACATAGGTAAAGTTAAGTTATCTTAGTTATTTAGTGATGATTCTTGATACCGAGGGCTTGTCATGTAGAGTGGATCTTGGAGTGGGTAGGGTGTTTCTATTTGATATCACTTTGAAGATTTGAGTTTTTTGGTCTTTTGGTCCTATTTGAGTATATCTTATGGTTTCCTATTTTACTCTTATATGGTTATTGGTTTGGTTTATTTTGAGTTTTATTTTTTACTCAGGAATTATATAGATCTTTTTTTGGTATTTTTTATATCGTTTGGTTGTTTTATCTTTCAAAGGGAAAATCATCCCCCAATTTTTTTAAGGCCCTTGGAATTTACTTCCACCCATTGGTGTCATAGGGATGTCACCTAAGTCCTAGTATCTCCCCCATCACTCTTCAACGAAATGAAGAGGGTTGTGATGTTTTAACATCTTTCATTAACAATAATATAAGTAAAATTACCCAATGTATTAGAGCACAATCTAGGAGAACCCATTGTACAAGCAATATCAGGCTAGCCCGGTGTTATATGGGTGCACCAATCATATAATAAATATCAAGATCACCACTGAGATATAATGGGGATCAAACCTTACTATAAGTTGTATCAGGATCACCAGTTTCTTATAGATAATTCTCAATTACCATTTCAAGAATATAACATTTTATTCTTTCACTATTTCATTATAAAAAAATTGAAAGACTATTTTAAACTCGTATGCAAATCACTTTCAGATATCAAAATACCCTTTTTGTTTAAAAATACATTTTCAATACCAAAATACCTATAAATAGGGATTTTGATTTAATAAATCATTTAATATTTGAAAATTAATCTAAAATGGTTATGGCGGTGTAAAAATTCATTGTCTTTGTATATGTTAAAATCAAACATTCCTTTTTTCATTTGTAATGATAATCAAACATTCCATACGAAGATTCATTTTTTGAATAACTTTTAAATAAAGATAAAAATTTACATTATAAAACTATCATTTACATATAACTACAATATTAAAAACATTTTAAAAATATGTACATGGAATGAAAAGAGAGTTATAAGGGAAACATTAAAAGAGTATTTTTTTTAAAGAAAAGTCCCTTATCATTTTTTCAACATTTGAAATGTAATCCCCATGAAGGAATGTCACTAAACAAAACATTAAATATCATTATAATAGATAAATTAATTATATAACTTGTAAAATTGGGTTTTATATACACCTCATAAAATAATATTGGTATATAACATCAAAATATGCCTTAATGAAAGGAAATTGAGATGAAGTCCCTAACCTTGAGTCTCACTCATCACGTACATTATATATCCTCCTAAATAATAAAATTGTGTTAACTATTTAACTTATTAATAATATCTTTCAATTTTATCATTCCTTTTATTTCAATTATTACCATGTCATATATTATTACTTAATCAATTAATTTGACATCGTATGTTTAGACGATATTCGGCTTATGTGTCAAAAATGATTTTTGTGGGTTGATTATGGTCAAAGAGGTCATTATTCCATCATATAAAGAATAATAATCATGAAATAATAATAATTTTTATAGATAAATTATACCATTAAAACAAATAATGATATGTTTTTATAAAAATTGATTATGTTATAATCATTGGGACGGTAGGTTATATGTACGCATGAGTATCGTTTATATTTTTTAACGATAATTATGGAAAGAAGGTAAGTATTATTTTATATTTACATAATAATTATAATATCATAAAAACCATATTATTTCATTAAATCTTCTTATACATATCATCAATGTGATTTCGGGATAATAAAATAATTTCATCTCTTCATGGAGGCGATAGTCCACACGTACGTATGAACGACATTATCATTTTTCAGTGAATTGAAAAGTAAAAGTAAATGATATATATATATTATCCTTTAATAATGATAAATATTTCATGAATAAAATAATTATTTCATATATATCACATATAATTATTAACTTTATCTTTATTACTATCCATGAAAAGTTTTAGGGAAAAACGAATCACATAGCTTCATGAGGCGGTAGTCTGTCGTACACACAGACGACATTGTCATATTGTCCACAGAATGGAATGTAACAAGGTATATGTGATTTCATAATTAAAAAAGTATAATTATGTTAAAAATATCATATATATATATATATATATACTTCAAATCCATCATTTTAACAATACACTAGAGGCAATGATGAAAAAATCACATTGTTTCGCGAGGCGGTAGTCCACCGTACACATGAATGATTGTTTCATTTCCCATTTTATGGAAGTGGAGATAAATTTAGTTCATTAAATTAGAATAATTACATATAATTAAATATGACTAAAATTTATATTATACAATAATAATTTAATCATATTTAAATTAGTTTAAAGAATAAATAAAATAAAAACACTTGGTTAAGCATGATACCTCTTCTTCAAAAAAACCTCCTTAGGTTAGCACTGAAATCCTTATTAGGTTGAAATTATGATAAATAAAGGGGATCAAGATAATTCATATGGATTTAATGAAGGTATTTGGGAAGTTATTTTTTGATCTAAATAGATTTTATACTGTAAAAAGGAGAGGAGAGGGGTATCCTTTTATAAGTGAGGTGAGTGGCACACTTATAATTTTGAAAAAGAAAAAGGTGCAGCCAGTTTTTTCACATTAAAAAAGGATCAAAAATGGACCATCATACACCCTTTAAAATTATTTGGTATAAATATATCCATAAAAAATATTTTATACAAGTATTTAGGCAATTTTAACCTTTTTATTTTTAGTTTAACTCATCCGTAAATCTGTTTTTACCTGAACCACGGTAAAATATTTTTACTATTTCCACTATTAATTATGAAAAAAAATTAAGTTGAAATTATTTTATAATGTGAATTATGAATGTTTCAAATGTTAAATCCATTTATCCAAATTCAATTCAAATAATTGGCATTAATTAATTTAAAATTAATCCTATATATGTGATGAAAAGGTGGTTTTTTAGGAAGTGTATTTGTAATGACCCGAACTTTGGAATAATATTTGTTTCCTAAATTTGTGTGTGATTTCATTTTATACTCCAAAAAACTATATCCTTTAATTAAATTGATATCTTTGGGTTTCTACTGTTATATGACTGTTTTTCAGTATGACCATTGGAAACTAAACTCTTAATGTTATGATTATTTTTTATATATACAAGTGATCTTGGTTAATTAACATAGAAAGAAGAGTTGATTACCTCATCCAGTAGACTCAGGACATACGAAGCCCATCTATCAGAGCTTGTGAAGGAGGTACAATTATTGGGCCTTTCTCTGGACCAAGCCCAAGACGAACTTCAACATGTGAAGCTTGAATAGAATCTCTTAAGGGAGAAGTTCAAGCTGATAGAAATCACCACTTAGGAAATGTTGTCTAAGCCGCCACAAGATTCTATCACCATAGCACACTTTACACTTAGATCCTATGTAGGTGTTATAAGTGGCTATGTAATGTGACCTTAGTTGCTTGTCTAAGCCTTTTGTATAAATAAAATTGTTATTTCTTATTATGGTGGGTAAATTTCTAATATCTAGATAAATCTAAAATGAATTTATAGTTCCATATTACTAATTAATTTTGGAAAAAGGGTATTTTAAAATATTTATGTAAAATTTTAATAATTAATAATTGGAAATGATTTTCGAAAAATGTTCTTCTACATTTGTGACCAGTAAGAAATTTAGAGTCTAATAAAATAAACATATTTTTTTGTGAATAGTAAATTATGAATAGTATTATACCCTTATGAATAGTAATGAATATTAAATTGGCCAAAAAATAGAAACTTCACCCATGAATGTATAAATACAATTTAGATATCTTAAAAGTGAAAAACGATCATAGTATAAGTTTTGGTATTTTTGTATGTCATAAATATTTTATTTACAATTTTATAAATAATTTAATAATTTAAAATGGAAATTTATTTTCATAAATTGTTACTTTATTGTATTATGGTTATAGGATAATTTCATGGGACCTTGATTACTTTTTTAAGGTGTTGCAAAATGAGTTACAGTTTTATAGTTGTTTTTTGAATAAATAGTTATTTCAATTAAAAATTAAATTAAAAAAATTAGAAAATTATTTTCATAAAATGGATTTAATTTTTTAATTCAGAGCATCTATATTAGGTTTGGATGAATGTTTGGGGTTTTTTTTGAAATAGTTGAATTTTCAGTGAATAGTAAAAATACAGTTTTGAGTTTTTGTTGTTTAATGACATAATTAATGATGTAATAATGATTTAATCATTCTTTTTGACTTTTTAATAGTAAGATATGTTATGAGGTATCCCAAATAGACAATACCAGGGTCAAATACCATGGTCAAGCCCATGTTTTTTATAATACCACCGATGAGGTGTCCCTTCGAAATTAATTAAATATTCCCTCACTTTTTTTATAAATACCAAGCCATTCCCTCATTAATTTCATTCCAAAATCCTGCTCAACGAATTTATAGTATTTTTACCTCCCAATTAGTCCTCCCAAGGTTCCCTCAAGCCCCTCAAGGTCCCAACCTTCAATCTTTCGAAGTTACTCTTCAAGGTAAAGGATCATTTCACCCTCCTCTTTTAAGTCATGACTTCCTTTATGTTATGTCTTCTAGTTTCCATTTTATTATATGGGGTTATGTTCTTCTATATCATTATTACTGTCCATTTCATGTCCAAATTATGAGATACCATTTCTTCTCTCATCAATTTATTTTCTGAATTTTTATGTGACGTCGTTAGGCTGCCGAATTTTCGTAAAAGAAATTGCATCTTCTCTTTTCCTTCGAGTTTTATTTTCTTATGGTATTTCCTTAAAATATCCATAAAATGATCTTATTTATTTTTATTATGTAACCCTACTATATAATGATTTATTTATGAGTGGTTAACCATTTTCCCCTTTCTTTTTTTTCTAAAACCAAGTTATATAGTCGTTATGCTGCAGAAATTTTGTCTCAAATTTTTTCTCTTTCTCTCAAGAAATTGTCTTATTTTATTTATGTGAATACCCAGACTTATTTCGTTTCTATGGGTGTTCATAAATACAAAAAAATGATATATTGTATTCTGTAATTGACATACATGCAACCCTCGCTCCTTTTACATGGGTTATAAATGACATAATGAACTTATTTTCACACACTTTTAAATCGTCGTGATTTTGAAGTGAAACCCATTTCTTTTACTCTCTTTGGGTTATTTATGACATGTATGATTATTACCTATGTGGATCACATGAAAATAAAGACATATTAATGGTACACCTTGATAGCGCTTCAATGAATTTGTTAAATAATTAATCTCTAGAGATGACAAGTTTCATGATACCTTGGTGTATAACCTGAGTAATTTTTTTTATGACACGTTGAGGATAAACCTTGGTGATATGTTCATGAATGTCTAAATTGAATGTTGTAGCCACATATTCAAGTTATGATTAATTTTATTTTTATTATGAAATTCATATTCTTTTTTTCCTCATGTCTTTATGTTTTTCTTTTATGAAGTTCTTGTTGATATCACATGTAAATTGATTCCCTTGTTTACCCTTATTGGGCCTTTAGCTCACCCTTTCCTTTGATGTATGTCTCTAAGTTATGATATTCAGTAATTGAACATAGGATGTATCTTTCAAGAAAATTTTCAATGGGATTTAAAACAGTGTTTTAAGTTTTCATGTATTATTGTTCAATATTTCCAAGACACTAGACTTTAAAGATCCTCCGTTTGTAAAATGTAATGAAAAGTTATATAATAAAAAGGCTTTATGCCATAGTATTTTTCAAGAATAAGAGGATTTTATATTACTTCTATGAATTGTAATATTAATTGAATTAATTTAAATTAATATTTATTGATATATAATATATAATTTTAATTTTAATCATTACTCATTATAGTTTTTTTTAATTAATTAAAATAATGTAACATTTTTCACGTTAAAATAGTTTTCATAAAAATCCCATTTTTAAATCCAAAAAAAATCTACTAAAATATAGTATAATTATGATTAAAATTCAATTAAGTGGACTAATTATTACTAAATAATAATTATTTTATTTTAAATCATATTCAAAACATAATTGTACTTTTAAATTACTAAATTTATTGAAAATCAATGGCATTTTTACTAAAATCAATATTTTTTTACTATTCAACAAAAATAAATATTTCTTGAAAAATAAAAAAATTTAATTATAAGTTAATTTGGATATGATGACTTAAAAGATGAATTTTTTTTCAAATTAAAATATTATAATTTAAAAATTAAACTTTAAAAATATCCTTTTAATAAAAGAGTTTAATTAAAACTATTTCCTTTTTTAATTAAAAATTACTTTGTATTTTTATAATAAATATAACAATATAATTAATCTTAATAAAAATGAAAAATATTTATTCTATTTTAAAATTATTTGTTAAATAAATTCCACCACATTGTACATGCAAATTTTTTGAACCACTCCCAAAGCTTCCATACCTCTCTCTTGAATCTTTGTCAATACACCTAGTCAACAATCACATTGGAACTCCAAAATAGACTTTATAAACCCTCTTCTTCAACCAATAAAATCAACCAAAAAAAATCACCTTGAGGTATTTTTTTCCCTAAAATATCCCCATTGGGGTTTGTTTACAACTACTCACCCTATAATACTTCTATTAATCTTCTATATCCAGCTTGTTGAGAAAACTATTCGCTCCTCCATCTCCAACCAAAGACCACATCCTATAACCCCAGATACTGAACAATGATTTACAAAACACATAATCAAATATCACATGATTAATGATCAGTGTAATAAACAATAGTATCATGAAAAGTACATTAGAGAATCACTTCATTCTCAAAAACAACTTTTTCATAGCTCTTCCTTTCCAGCAGAACCATTTCGTCATATCCAAGAGAATGACAACACTCGAGAAGAGGAACTCTTCAATGCCATTGGGAAACTTCTTTCATCATGATCCCCATTTTTTGTGATATATAAAATTTGAAAAAAAAATAAACATCATAATATTTAAAACTCCCCCTAATCATTTCTCCCATTATCATCTTCTCCCCTTATCTTGATCATGTAATTTTCTACTGCTTTGTCAGTGAACCAAAAGGTCACTTCTATGAAGTCTGAAACATGGTAAAGAACACATATCATCAAATAGGAAAGTGGGTCCCACATCTACACTATTAAAGTGTGGGAAGTCAACTGAACCCCAAGATCTAATCAATTGTGTTCATATGGTTCTTTGGGTAATGCCTTTGTCAGAATGTCTGCAATCCATAGTTTTGTAGGTAGATTCTCAAAATTCAAAAACCCATTATCCACTTTATCCTTAATAAAATGATAATTGATTTCATTGTTTTTTTCTAGGAGTGATGGGTAGGATTTTTTAAAATATTTCTAGTACTTTAATTATCATAATATATTTTGATCATAGGCTTCACTTCAACTCCCATAACTTCATGATATTTCTTCATCCATGATAATTTTACCCAATCTTGAGTAAAAAAAACATATTTAGCTTCTACAGTGATGAATGAAATGGAATATTATTTCTTTTTTATCCAAGAAATACTTAATCCTATAATATAGAATGCACCACTGGATGTTGATTTTATATCATCTTATGAACTGAACTAATCTACATCTGTATAACCCAATAACTCTTATTAATATATTTCATTATACAGAAAAACAAAATACATTATTCCCTTGATATACTAAAGTTTTATTTTCATTACAAGTAAGTTTGATTATTTGGAATTACATTAATATTGTTCCACTTGAAATGTATAAAAAACAATATCGGGTCTTATCCCTATGAAGTACAACAGACTACTAATGATCATCCAATATTCAATGAAATTATCTACTTTCACTTAATTATATCATTAAAATTTCATCCAAGTAGCCACTGGATTTTTCATATCAATAGAATTATTTATTTCAAATCTTCTTATAACATCCTTATAATGTTTGGATTGATAAATAAATGTGTCATTCCCTCCCTGTGTAACCTGTAAACTAAGGAAATATGTCAGTTCACCAATCATTAACATTTCAAACTCACTTTACATTAATTATGTCATCTATTTACACCACACTTAAAATGTTCCCCCAAATAGTATGTCTTCTAAATACACCAGTATCACCATCCTTTTATTACCCCCATTATTAATATAAATATTTTAATCAACTTCACCATACTAAAAAATAAGATTCTTCAAAAATTGATCAATTCTTGAATACAAAGTTCTCAATGATTTCTTTAATCCATATAACAGTCTGTTCATCCAACAAACTTCTTTCTCATCTTCATGGTCAAGAAAACCGTCTATCTATTTTATGTACACCTCTTCCTTCATAACAACATTCAGGAATTCAAACTTGATGCTCATCCGGAAAACATTTAATTTTCATTTCACTGGTATAGAAAAAAATAACCTAATTGTATCCATCCTTACAATTGTTGAAAATGTTTCATTAAAATTTATTCCCTTAATCTTGTAGTATCCCTTACCAACTATTCATGGTTTTTTTCAAATTACCATGTCATCTTCATTTATTTTTTTTTTGAAAGACCCATTTGGTCCTAATGACATTTTTATATATCGGCCTCGAAACAATATCCCATGTTTGTTTCTGTTGGGAAAAATCCCTCAAGGTATCATTGAAGCATTTTTGAGGTGATTGTGTTTGTTGACAAAGTGGAAATCTGAATGGTGATTGTTAAAAAAGAAAAAAATGAAATACAAATTTGTTGACAAAGAGGATTTCATGATGGAATGTCGAGTTCCAGAGCTGAGGTCAACGATCCATGTTTGATTCAAAGAACGTCGAAAAAAGAGATGGATGATGTGGAGGTGGTACAAAAAGAACAGATACAAGGTGGCATCGTGTACATGAAGGCTTGGAAACTTTCACGCCATATTTTTTTCAAGATCAGATCATCAAAATATGGCAATGGGATAAGTTTCGCGCAATTATTGGTGGTGTCGTGCAGGTGACTTGCGCGCCGTGAAAGAGACTTGCGCATCGATGCCTTGGAAACTTGAGAACTTGCGCACCTATGGTTTTTCAAGATCAGAAGATCAAAATATGACAAAGGAAATAGGTTCGCGCAAGTTTTGAATTAGGTCACGCAAGTGACTTGCAGGAGAAGAGACCTGTGTGATGAGACTTGCGTGCCGAGGAGAGACTTGTGCGCCGTCACGCAGGGGTGACCAAATGCCTATAAATACTGGACCAACCCTCTTCATTCTTCACCGGAGTTCAACACTTTGAAGATTAGGAGCTCCTGTCGTGCAGGTGTGGTTGTCGCGCAAGTGGTGTGTGGTCGCGCAAGTGAAGTTGTGCGCCAGTGTGGGAAGTTGCGCGCCGGTTGGCAGTTGTGCGCCAATATTGGTTTGGGCGTAAAAGTAAGAGAGTCGCACAAGTTTACAGTTGGGGAATCGTGTGTCGCGCAAGTGTCTGAGGAGGACTTGCACTCCATTTGTGACTTGTGTGCCGATACTTGCGCACCGAGATTGACTTCCGCGTCAAGTAAGGTTTATTTCCAGTAGTGATTTTCTGGCTGCGTGGAAGCTGGAAGTTTTCCTGATACCTTCGGTGCAAAGAGATATTCATCTACGGGTGAAAGTTGGACTTCAAAAGAGCATCTACATATAGAGGAAGATGCATTCGTTCATGAAAATGAAGAGACCTACAGGTCTATAAACTGTGAGTGGATTCATTCCAAGAGCAGTGAGCGAAGGAAGATAAAGAAGGTGATCATCTCCACCGGCAGTGGGCCAGAGAGAGAGAAATAAGGAGTGACCCTTGGGAAGCACGGAGCCGACCCTAAACATTTTAAAGGCAGTGATCCTGGTCATAGAAGTGATCTATCCCGAACATTGTAATCCACATCTAGTGAAGAATAGTTGAATTTGGTACGACCGGCAACTTGTCAGCGTATGCTCCTTGGACGTAGCCCAATGAGGGTGAACCAGGTAAAAATCTTTGTGTCTGCCTATTTTCTTCCCTGCATTACATTAAAAATATCATCATCATATAAAGAAGAAAATAAGTGGTCATAATAATCACACGAGTAAAAACAAAGTGACCCTTGTAATAAAGAGGTCAAGATCCAGTGGGGCAGGAAGAACTTTGCGAAAGAATATCCATACCATGATTCACCCCCCCTCTCAGGGTATATAGTCCCCTATTGGACCTAACAGTTTCTATTAAATTTGATAAAAATATTCATTCATAGTTTGCAACCAATTTTCATCTCCAACTACATCTTCAAAAAATTCAGTTCTAACTAAGATATTAATGATTTTTTCTATAGAGACATCATTCTCTATGTTAAAACTAGCACTTCTTGATCACCGATGATGTTTTGTTTGTCAATTTTAGCTCAACTCTTCTAATTTTGTGTAGAAAATGATATGAATTAATCATAATTATCATTAGAATCTTCTTTTGAATTTTAATTTTCAACATCTACTTATCCAAACTTTCTTGTATCCTTATCACTATCATCATGAAAATATTCACTATATTATTGAATATTCTGTTCATTTTTAACTATAGTGACATCATTTATTTCATCCAATTTTCTGAGACTCTTATTAAAGAAATTATGTACTTTTATTTTCCTTGATTAAACAAGGAAAATCCTTGTAGAGACCCGTTTTTTCCTTGTAATATTTTAGAATATTTCTATATATATTTCCATATCTAGGTGTTGAGACGATGTGCGGTTGCAAGGCATGGAGTGCCCAAAATTAATTTTATAAAAATATTAAGTATTTTTATACTATTCAAGTAGAGGAAACATTATATCTCTCAAATGGTAGCTCGGATCAGAAATACAAGGGCATAGTTGATTATGAAATGTGGCATTTACCCTAGGAGGGAAATAACTTTTTTCGGTGTTGGTATTCTATAGAAAGTGTCATGGAGGACGTAATCATAAATAAAATAATTGAATTAAATTATTTTATCTCAGACATCATTTCAAATAACTCTTAAATGGGGACTCAGATTAGAAATATCATACTGTTGTTGAGTTCAAAATGTTGTGTTTTACCTAAGCACAGCCTAAAGTGGGAGGGCGCGTCATGTTCAGATATTTCTTTCATTGGTGGGTGCAGTTAAGAATTTACCCTTGACCATATCACCTATTATAAATAGAGGATTATGAGGATTTTATAGGGTTTCCTCATAACCTCCACCATCAACAGAAAATCCCTCTCCTTCATCCATCAGTGGATCAATGATAAATCCTTAGATCGACACAAATCAAAGTGTGTCAAATCAGCGGATCTCCTCCTCCATTGGTTAGTGTGTTCTTCATCGGAAATAGATTCATGCTTGAGGTAAGACTCTTTCTATGTGTATTTTATCTCCATTTTATTTTATTTTTTGTCATGAATTATCTAATTGAGTTTATGATTTCAACATGAATCTCATGACCTGACCGAGATTCATAAATTTTGTGAAACTTATTTTTGATATTTGTTGGAATTATTTGAATCATTGACTTCTTTTTTTAGTGATTGTACAAATTTTATTATCAATTTAATCATCGGTATCTCATCTTCTCACTGTTACACCCCTATTTCATATATATATATATATATATATACATGTATATGTATATATATATATATAATAATACACTTGTTCATCCAACGATTCAAGGTCGGATGGAGAAGATATTAAAAATGATGTTTATGAGTGGCAGTAGATCAGGATGAGCATAAGAAATCCAATATGTGTAGGGTGCGGCTTACAGAGGCTGCTTGTGATGGTTTCTGAATGATTTAGGTGGTGTAGCATATAGTAGAGGTCGGTGTAGGTGGGTAGTCTGGTGGTCCCTGGGCACAGTTGTCGAGCGCATCAGTCCAAGGCAGAAAGGTGACCGATGGTTCAAGAGGATGAGGCTGGTGGCCGCGATGTGCCCCGATTCAGGAGGGGGTTTAGGGTTGTAAGAGGATAAAATCTTGGAAGAATAAGATTGGAGAGAGAAGTAAAATAAAATAATAAAATGGAAAAGAAAAAAATAATAAAAGAAAAAAAGGAAGGGAATCTGAGGAGGGGTGGGGCGCTACCTAGCATGGAGTAAAGGGCGGAAGGGGCTCATGTGTGCCTCCCTTGACTAGGTGTTAAAAGAAAGATATTATTATTATTATTTTGTTATTATTATTTTGGGTGACAAAACAAGATTCATACATAAATCCTCCGTGCGATATTGGATTGATGAATTGTCAGCGGCTACGTGACCCTAGAATTGAGATGGTCATTTTAAGACCATTGTTGGATATCATTTTCTGACTTGTGACTTGGGTCAATGAAACACTGAATAATAATAGAATTATTTTTATCTTAGGATATGTTACCCAAAAAATGTTACTCATACGGTGTCAGAATGATGAACCATCTGTGATATCGTGACCCTAAAATTAAGGTATATGTTTCAAGAGAAATTTTGGGTACTTAAATCGAGATTAAGTTATGGGCCTCATGAATCATGGTTCAGGTGTGTTATAGTTAAATATGACCTTTTCATCAGGATACTAATTGTGGAAAATGAATAGTCAATTTCGTGTGTTTTTTCACAAGGATTAAAATAGTGTGATTTGTTTTGTTAGCATGGGCTATTTGAGGAGGCATGTCAGGGAAATTACATTTTTTCTTTTCAGACCAGTGACGAGCATCATGCCCTCATTAGCCTTTTGGTAAGATTTTCCATGTACTCTACGAGTGTAGTGGCATCCATAGGGGTATTATTGAATATCTTATTATCCATGTTTGGATAGTTTCACATCCATACAATGAGGTGGGGTCACATGTTATTTGGTCCCCACACGCACTGTGCACCACCTTATGAATCTTCTATCTCCCGTATCTTCTTCTTTTGGACCTGGATGTTGGCATGTGAGTAGCCTATCCTTAGTGGTTTTCCATGTAGAACACGATGGTTTCCTGTATGGTGGATTTTCAGATATGATGTGATATGATCAGACCATGACGCCTCTCCAAGGCAATTCTTGATGAAGTTAGTGATCAAGAACTATCATATTAGAGACTTCTGAGATTACCCTCCAGCTTGTCTGGGAAATGGAAATCATCAATGCTTTTTGAGATGTACCATCTAGTAATTATGTTCACTGTAGTTCTTAAAATCTATTTCGAGTGGAACCCCCTAGTCAGGCAGATCATGGGCCCTCAATCTAATCTAAGTGGAACCCTCTAGAGGGGTTGTGCATGGGTCCTCGATGTCACTAGAGTGGAACCCTCTACCCAGGCTGGGCATGGGTCCTCGACCTATTCCGAGTGGAACCCTCTAGCTGGGCTAGGAATGGGTCCTCGATGAAACTATAATGAAACCCTTTATCCAGTATGTGCATGAGTCCTCAACATATTCTGAGTGGAACACTCCAATCGGGTTGGGCATGGGTCCTTGATGACACTAGATTGGAACCCTCCAACTGAGATGGGAATGGGTCCTCAAACTATTTTGAATGGAACCCTTTGGTCTGGTTGGGCATGGTTCCTCGATGACACTAGAGTGAAACCCTCCATCCAGGCTGGGAATGGGTCCTCAACCTTGAGGCATGACCTCTTGACTATGCGGATCAGTGACGAGACATGGTTTGACATAACATTAGATTCACAAGGAATAGATACACTTTTACCACTGATACGCATACTTGTGATGCGGCCTAAAACTTTGAGGGTGAGTCATTATAGCCCAAAGAGGATAGTATCAAGGTGTAGTGATTTATTCCCTTTAACTTTTGTGTTTAGGGTATACGTGTGTGATGTTCGGCATCATTTATGGATACTCTTGTAACTGTTGGTGACTCATCTTTTTGGGATGAGCTGTGATATGGAGATCCCCTTACTCTCTCATTTGGGATTTTTTTTGATAGGGAATTGATGTTATTCATTCATTCATAACATTTTGTATACTTAACTTAGTAAATGTCACGTAAAAGTGTATAATTGATATGGGATACTCATGTTTTAATAATAAATAAATAAAATTTGTATTATTTGAAGTATTTTAATTGAGTGAGTTTACTATTTTAATTATAAATCTCACCATGATTATCCAAATTGCATGTTTTCTATTTTTTCTAATTCCATATTCAATTTACAACATATCATTAGAAGTAATAATTGTCCAATTCTGCCATTTGAATGGTCATATGGACCACAAAAGAAATCCCACAGAATATGTGAAGAAAATAGATCATCCATGAATATTGAATTACTAGGATCAATCCAGAAATCAAAAATTGTTGATTCTACACCAACAGTTGGGGTAATATACCATTCATATTTTATATAAATTTCAAGGACCAAATATACTAACAAAGGGTTCAAACGGTGCATTTAAATTCATCCCGCCATTCTGTTCAGGAATTAAAATTAGTACACCACGATTAGAATTTCTATAGATAGAGACATCCATTATAGCTAATATTTTTTACTGTGAAAGAGAATATTTATTTTTCCAACTTTTTTGAAGAAATTTTTCTAAATTTATGTTATCTTCCCATTCAAAAACCCATTCATATTATGGACTTTCAAAAATAATGGGTAGAAATGGACAGTTTAGAATTGTTTTTTAAAACCACCATATCTTTTGATCCTCATGATAAATTGCTTCCAAATTTTTAGGTTAAATTATAACTTCATTATATAATACTATTAAGAATGATCTATCCCCATATCTGGTTGTCTAAATTGTCCAATCATTGAGACAAGTGGAGGGGAAGATTTGGAATGAAAACAATCCACCTCAAGGGGCTATAAGTCCATCCCCATCTTCTCCTTATAAGGAGTTGTAATTTCAGAAGATAAGAGAATACATTGGCACAACCAAATACTTTCCAAAGTCTTGGTAGGACCATCCATACTCAATTTTTCACTTTAGATACTCTTCTTCGTCTCTTTGTTTCATGTCCTTTTGTGTTCTTCTTATTTGTAATCATGTAAGTTTTTTTTCATTTCAATTGAGTTTTAATGCATGTTTTTACTTATTAATCTATTTTTATTATCTAACATCTCTTTCATAATGTCAATGTTCATAAAATATTTTAAATCAAGTTGAAATTAATTCTCTTATTTCGATTCCTCATTCAATCAAAAGTCTGTTTTTAATTCTTATTATCGTTCATTTGTGTGTTCGACGCACAACTCTTTTTTTATACCATTAATTTCTTTCTATTTATAATTAATCACCATAAAAACATATTTCAAAATTAATAACCTTATCAATGGATGAGTAAATATACCATTGTGTTGAGTTATAATTTGGGGGTGTTAAGTGATTGAGAGCTTTTACTTAATGAATATTCTTTAAATTAACATTGTGTGTGTTAAACATAGAATGTTGTGGATTAATGAAATGTTTTTTTAACATGTGGTTTCCATGGATTATTAGAACCATAAATACACCACCATTAACAATATATTATTAATATAAGAACCCTATGTTATGTTAAGGCCGGGATTAAATCCTAAAACATCGGAATTCCAGTCAACGTCATCTTGTAAAGTGTGTGTTAATTTAATGAAATATAAATAAAAGACCAAGGATATCGCAATCTTAACTCTCTAATAATGAACTCTCCCCAATATTTATTAAATTTTTAAATCAATAAATAATTTCAATTGATCTCTACAACCCCCCCCCCAATTAAAAAACAATCAAATATCAAAAAGTTTCATCGGTGAGGATTTGACCTGAGTGCTATTATACACATTTGAAGAGCACTGGAACCTTGAATGGCCGATGGGAGACAATAATCCTGATTTCAAATGAAACCTTTTCGATGGATGGTTCCTTAATTAGTTGGTATTTTTTTTGGTTTTTTTTTAAACAACCACAAAAGGTAAAAAAAATTAACCAAAAAAATTCTAAAAAAACACAAAGAAAAACACTCCTCATAAATATCATAAACAGAAAAAAAAAATAAAGAAAAATCCATCCTCATCATCCTTAAAATCTTTCTCTAAATTCCGTGTATCATTCCAAACAATCCCTCAGATATTTTTAACCCTTAAATAGAGATAACCTTTCACCAACCTAGGAGGAACATTAGATATAATCAAATCACTCAAGATCCAGTCATTTACCAACCAATTGAACAAGATATGTCCAATACTAGGGTAAACCCCCTAAAAACTCACTTCCCTGGATATGAATTACCAAACCCTTGGTATTCAATATCCAAACATTGAGGTTTATTTAAAAATCAAATTGGTTTTGATTCCTCTTCTACCTCATTTCCATGGGAAAGCAGGTGAGGATCCTCATCTTCACCTCAAAGAGTTCCCAGTGGTGTTCTCTACCGTGAATCCTCAAGGGGTTTCTAAGAAACAAATAAAACTCTAAGCATTCCCTCTCTCCCTAGATAACACTACTAAGTAATGGATTTACTACCTCCCTCTTGGTTCCCCAACCTCATGGAATGACATTAAACACCTTTTCTAAGAAAAATTATTTCCTACTTCTCATGCTACTTTTATCCAAAATTAAATAAGTAGTATTCTTAAATTCCAAAATGAATCACTCCATGAATACTGGGAGAGGTTCAAAAAGCTTGTGTAATGTTTTCCATACCATCAAATCCCCGAACAAATCTTAATCCAATAGTTCTATGAGGTTTTATTTTCAATGGAGAGAACTCTCATTGATGCCACTAGTGGTGATGCTCTTTTTGAAAAAATTCCTACAACTGCAAGAGATCTCATAAGCAACACGGCAGTAACCAAAAAACAATTCCATACTCGAGCACATGCTCAAGTCAAAAAAACACAGGATAGTCACTCAATAGAGACGAATAAGATGATAGAGTGTATGATTGAACTTATAGGTCTTATGTGACAACTAGCTATGGTGTAAAAAGCCCCAATCTCATCTTCTCCACAATATCTATTCCCTAGAACTATCAAGAAATGTGGAATCTACAGCTCCACATCTCATCCAACTGCCACATGTAAACAACTTCAAGAGGATCCATCTGATTCATCTAGACCAATGGATCTCAATGCAGCATATGTTCAGAGGAACACCAACCCTCGAGAATCAAGTCATTTAATTAGAAACATCAACCAACCCCACTCCGAGCCCTTCTCTTCTACCTTTAACCGAGGCTTGAGTTATGGTAATCCCGTTTATCATCCCCCTTAATTCCATCCTAAAAACCCAAACCAATTCCAATATGGTCAAGGTGGTAGTAACTTCCAGTAACCTTATCCTTTTGTTCCTCAACCTCAAAGGAACAATCTTCCTCCTAGATTCCAATATCCTAGTGAGCCTTCCCAATTCCCAAACCAATACAATCTCTTTTCTAATATCCAAAATCAAGTCAATCCCAATCTGGGACAAGCCCCTTATTCCAAGAAACCATTGGAAAGTGGAATGGAAGATCTTTCCTCCTTCACCCATTCTATCCATAAAAATATTGAAACCAAAATTGGTCAAATTGCATCCCACCTTGTCCAGTAATAACCATCAAATTCTTCATAACTCCCAGCTCAACTGTTACCTAACCCCAAGGGTAATGTAAGTGAAATTGCACTTAGATTGGGAAATAAAAATGATATTCCTCATGTTGAATCCTCAAACTCCCTTTTAAATGTTGACCTAGAAAATAAAAATAAAAAAACCAGAAAAGGAATCTGAATCCACTTCCTCACCTCCTTCCATTCCTATAAGGAACCCAATTCCTTTTCCTCAATCAATTTCCAAGTGAAGGAAATCCTTTCAACCTAATTCTAAAATGCTCGACATGTTTAGATATGTTGAAGTTAACATTCCCCTATTAGATTCCATAAAACAAATTCCTAATTATTCCAAATTTCTTAAGGAATTTTTCACTCATAAGAGACAACTTAAGACCATTCAGAATGTTTCAACACAACAGTCCATACCCATTAAGTGAAAATATCTTGTAGCCTTTAACGTTTCATGATAGATAAGAAGTTCAAACATAAATAATGCACTCATAGACCTATGAGACTCAATAAATGCCATGCCTAAAACCATATTCTCCATCCTTGGTCTAGGTACCTTGCACTAAATGGGTGTTGTCATCAAGTTAGACAATCGTAGCACAAGTAGTACTGAGGGAATAATTGAGGATGTACTTATCTGATTCAATGATATTATCTTCCCAGCTGACTTATATGTCCTTGATATGGAAGTTGAGACTAATTCTTTCCAATCTACACTGATTCTAGGAAGACCTTTCCTCATGACATCTAAAATAAAAATTGATTTCCTTTCTGTAATCTTATCCATGGAATTTTGTGATCAACTAGTCAAGTTCAATATTTTTTAATACATGTGATACCATCATAGGATGAATTTTAATTCTATATCCATGCTTCTGAAAGTATCTCAGAGAGTGTTTTTAATCCCAATCCATCATGTTTTTATTGTTCTACTGATAGAGGTGTTTTTCAATAATTCATCCTCATTAACCAAGTCATAAATGGAGAAGTTGATGTTGACATAACAAATGAAAACTCTATTGATCTAAAGGATCTTGAAAAGTCTTTGTAATCCCATACCACCTCTAATATAAACTTCTTCAACTTGGACAGTAATGAGGAAAACAAACAAGAATGTTCATTTTTTGATTCAAATCTAATTATCCAACATTCATCATTTCCTATCCATGATTCTAAAAATTATTTTATATGTGAGGTGAACCATGAACCATCATTTTTATCTTGTCCTGATAGAGTGATGTTTGTGATATATGTTCCCAAATTAATAAAGTGATCACTAGTCGAGTTGAAATTGACCATTCTTTGGGGAAAAACATTTATGTAAAGGATATTGAAAATTATGTTCAGTATTATGACTCCGTTGATCCTCATTAATGTACTTCAGTAAGTGATGAAATAAATGAGATAAAAAAAATTGGGATCTCATACTCTGATTTCATATTATTTGAACCTAACATCAATGCACCATAAGAATTGAAACATCTTCCTGAGATTCCAAGAATAGAAAACCAACACTCAATGGGCTGAATAATACCTCATGTTAGAGACCAAAGAGGGGATAAACATATTCTATGTCCACACCCATTTAATTGCAAGAACAAAATCATGGAAGTGTAGAAACTACCGAATGAACAATCAGGCATCCCAAAGGAGAAGGTTTTTTGGAATCACACAAGAGTTGAGAAAATATGGTGGCCACCATAGGACTATGGGTAGTCCACTACAACTGTATAGCTGTAGAAAAATAAATGCATCACTACTTGGGATCCAACCCATGTTTTATTTTACTTCTATGAAATTTTAATTTATTTTTAGTTTTTTATTAAATAAATAATGTTTCTTGTTTTTTATTCTTTTTTAGGTAATGGAAATTTTTGAAAGCATCAATATAGAGGACACATTCTCCAAGAATCCATAAAAATTCCATAGACCCACCACTGGATGGATATGGAGACCACTAAACCAAAACTATGGGGCTCCTATCTCACTTTAACTCTCTCACTCTTTCTTCATCCTTCTCTCTCTCTCCCTTTTTCTTATTATTCCTCTCTTTTTCATTTTTTAACCACTTTCATCATCAAACCATTTTTTTCTTTGTCCCTTTCTCTTTTGTGTTGGTGTGTATTTTAAAAACACTAGAAAAACTAAAAAAACTGAAAAATGAAAAAAAAACAAAGAGTCATACTTACTCACCATCCACTTTTGAAATTTTGTCTAACCATATTTAGGAGTCAAAAAGACTTGTTTTCATCTCAAAAATGTTGAATTTTCATCATAATTTTGGATAAGTAATCTAGTGTCAAAACCAACAAATTTTGAATGCTCAATTATTTATTTGGAAAATGATTTTCCCCAACCATGAGGAAAAACATTATATTTAATGCCAAGGACACCTATGGTCATATTTTTAAAATGTGTGTTTTCACCAAGATTGTCAGTCTTGAGTTTTTGGACCTTCAATCTGAATATCCTACTTTGGTGTGCATTAATATGATAGAGTCATTTTCTTAACCACATAAGAATCACAATAGCCAAAAAGCCTCCCATTTCCCTTCCATTAATCCTATATTTGAAATCTTCTTCGATCTTATGAAAACCTTTTCTTTGATAGCCACATAACAAGCCCAATAACTTGTCCCACCCAACATCTACATGGATATACATTGCGTAATTTATTTAAATTTAAGTGTTGGGGGAATGGATTTCATTTTTGGTATCCTTTTCTTAATTTTAATCGTGTTATCCTATGCTTGAGGTTAAGCATCCATTTTAGTGTGTGAGAGAGGTTGTCATTCATAAATGTTTTGGAATGTATATTTTTTTATGAGATCTTGTGAAAATTATATAGAAAAGAGTTCAAAAATATGAAAACAATAAATAAAATGGAAAAAAAGAATGGGTTTTTTCTTGGGCAGTTCAAAAATAACTCTTATTCGACCTCTGATCTTGTTATAACTATTAAAATTAGTGTCTTGAGGAGATCAATCAAGGGTTATGATATGACTATGAGATTTGTTTCAAGATCAAATTTCAAAAAAAATAAAAAAAAGGACACTTTCATTATATATTCTTATGTCCTTGGGAGAAGTTTTATGTTTTTTAAATATTTCATCTTCTCATCCCTTTAAAATTTTCTTCCTCTGTTTCTTTATTCACATAATCATGCCCTTGTAAATATGTGTCTCCATTTCATTCCAAGATTCATTTCAAAAAAATTGCATTGTTTTACCCATGCTGATGTTTTACCCATCTTTCCTCTCTCTTGGACATTAAATTTCTCTCATCCCATAGCAATATAAAAATACCTTCAAAATAACTCTTGATTATTGTGAACTTTAGGATAGGAAATGGAAGTTGTGATCTCTTTCAAACTCTAATATTTTCACCTTTTGTTGGTGAATGACTGAACCTCTATAAATAAATTTTATCATCTTGAGAGTTGTGAGTTTTAAGTGTCCCCATTTTCTATTTATAAATTTAAGAATGAAAAATGAACAGTTTTTTAACATTTTTTCTATAACAATTTGTGGTGTAATTTAATATGGATGAGTGAAATGTTCTAAACCTCCCATGATTGTAGAAAACAAAGTTTTAATATTTTTGGTGAATAAGAATAATTTTGTTATGTTTTTATATTTGTTACACGTGAGAAAATGCACAAGACTAAGTGTGGGGGAGTTTATGTTATTAATTTAGTCATAACTTTTTTGCATACTCCCTTTAGTAAATTTCATGTAAAAGTGCATAATTGATGTGGTATAGTCATGTTTTAATGCTAAATATAGTTTTTCAGCATTATTTGTAGTAGTAAAATTGATTCACTTTACTATTTTAATTATAAATATCATCCTGAATATCCAAATTTCATGGTTCTTATTTGTTAGGATTCCTTATTCAATTTACAACATATCATTAGAAGGAATAATTTCCCAATTCTTCAATTTGAATGGTCACATGGACCACAAAATAATTCCCACATAATCTATAAATAAAATGGACCAGACATAAATATTGAATTACTTGGATCAATCCAGAAGTCCAAAATAATTTATTGTCCAATCATCGATCCAAGTGGAGGGGTAGTTTTGAAATGCAAATAGTCCACCTCATTGGGCTATAAGTGCATCCCCCTCTTCTCCTTGAAAGGGGTTGGAATTTCAGAAGAGACGATCATGCATTGTCACAACCAAATACTTTCCAAAGGCTTGGGAGGACCTTCTATCCACAAGTTTTTACTTGATATACTCTTCCTCCTCTCTTTGTTTCATGTTCTTTTGTATTCTTCTTATTTGTAATCATTTTTGTTTTTTTTCATTTCAACGGAGTTTTAATGCATGTTTATTATTATTCGTCTATTATTGTCATCTACCTTTTGTTTCATAATGTTAATGTTCTTAAAATAGTTTAAATCAAGTTGAAATTCATTCACTTATTTTGCTTCCTCATTCAATCAAAAGTTTGTTTTTAATTATCATTATTGTTTATATGTGTGTTCGATGCACAAGTCTTTTCCTATCCCATTAATTTCAATAAATTTATAATTAATCACGATAAACACATACTACCAAATAAATAACCTTCTTAGTGGATGATTAAATCTACAATTTGGTTGTGTTATAATTTGGTGATGTTAAGTGATTGAGATCTTATTCTCGATGAATATTCTTTAAATTAACGTTGTGTATGTTAAGCATAGAATGACGTGGATTAATGAAATGATTTTTTGTAACGTGTGGTTTCCATGGATTATTGGAACCATAAATAAACTACCATAAACAAGCTATGATTAAGATTATAACCCTAAGTTAACTTAAGGCTTGGATTAAATCCTTAAAACTTGGGAATTCCAATCAATGTCGTCATGTAAAGTGGGTGTTAATTTAATGAAACATAAAGTAAAGATCAAGGATATCGGAAGCTTAACTCTATAATGATGAACTCACCCCAGTATTTATTAAATTGTTAAATCAATCAATCATTTCAATTAATCTCTTCAAACAACCCCCCCCCCCCCCAATTAAAAACAATCTACTATTAAAAATTATCATCAGTGAGCATTCGACCCGAGTGCTATTATACACAATGGAGGAGAACCGGAACCATGAATGGTCGATAAAAGACAATCGACTGCACATAAAATTACTCCATTTCTAGGAATGGTTCCATAAGTAGTCAGTAGTTTTTTGATTTTGTAAAAAAACAAAAAGTAAAAAAATTAACCAAAATAAATTCTAAAAAACATAAAGAAAAACCCACCTTCTCATAAAAATAATAAATGGAAAAAACACAAAGAAAATCCCATCCACCTCATTCATCCAAGTTTTCTCTAAATGCCTCATAGCATTCCAAAAAAATCATTAGGATATGTTAGACCCTAAATTAGATAGAACTCTTCACCAACCTAGGAGTAACATTAGATACAACAAAATCACTCAAGATCTAGTAATTGACCAACCAATTGAACCAGATATGGCCAATCCTATGGAAAAAACCCCTAAACAACTCAATGCCCCTGATATGAATTACTAAACCCTTGGTATTGAATAACCAAACATTGAGGTTGATTTCAAAATCAAATAGAGTTTGATTCATCTTCTACATCATTTCCATGGGATAGATAGTGAGGATCCTCATCTTCACCTCAAAGAGTTCTAAGTGGTGTGGTCTTCCATGAAGCCGCAAGGGGTTTCTAAGGAACAAATAAAACTCCAAAAAATCCCTTTCTCTATAGATATCACTACTAATTCATGGATTTACTACCTCCATCCTTGTTAAATAACCACATGGAATTACACTAAGTGAATTTTATAAGAAAAATTATTTACTACTTCTCGTACTACTTCTATCTGAAAGGAAATAAGTGGTGTTCTTCAATTTCCAAATGAATCACTCCATAAATACTGGGAGAGGTTCAATAAGATTTTGGGAAGTTGTCTACACCACCAAATACCTAACAAACTCTTAATACAATACTTATATGAGGGTTTATTGGTTACGTATAGAACTCTCATTGATGCCACAAGTGGCAGTGCCCTTGTGGATAAAATTCCTACAGTTGTAAGATATCTCATAAGCAACATGGCTGAAAACACACAAAAATTCCATACTTGAGAACATAATCAAGACAAAAAATCCCAATATAGTCACTCGAAAGAGATAAATAAGATGAGAGAGTGGATTAGTGAACTTACAGGTCTTGTGCGAAAACTAGTTGTGCAGGAAAAGTCCCCAACCTTATCTTCTCCACAATCTCTATTCCCTAGACCTATAAAGAACTATGGAATTTGTTGGTCCCCATATAATATAACTGACACATGTCCACAGCTTCAAGAGGATCCATCTGATTTATCCAGCCCAATGGGGCTCAATGCAGCATATGTACAGAGTAACACCAACCCTCAATAATCAAGTCGTTTCATTAGAAAATTCAACCAGCCCCACTCTAAGCCCTTATCTTCCACCTTTAACCAAGTCTTGAGATATGGTAATCCCATTTCTCATCACCCTCAATTCCCTCTTAAAAACCCAAACCAATTTATATATGTTCAAGTTGGTGGTAACTTCAATTAACCTTATACTTTTGTTCCCCAGCCTCAAAGGAACAATCCTCCTACTAGACTCCACTATCCTAGTGAGCCTTCCCAAATCCCAAACCACTAAAATCACTTTCCTAAGAACCAAAATAAAGGAAATCCCAATCCAAGACAATCCTATTCTTCCAAGAAACCATTGGAAAGTTCATTGAAAGATCTTTCCTCTTTCACCCTTTCTAGACTTAAAAATATTGAAACCGATATTGGTCAACTTGCATCCCACCCTATCCAATAACACCCATCGAATTCTTCCCAACTCCCACCTCAACTATTACCCAACCCCAAGGGTAATTTAAGTGAAATTGCAATTAGATAGCAAAATAAAATTTATATTCCTCATGTTGAATCCTCCAACTACCTTTTAAATGTTAACCTATAAAATGAAAATAAAAAGAAACTAGAAAAGGAACTTGAAGCCACTTCCTCACCTCATTCAATTCCTATAAGAAACCTAATCCCTTTTCCTAAAGACAATTCTAAGCCAAGGAAATCCTTTTAAATAGATCCTAAAATGCTCTACATTTTTAGAAATGTTGAAGTCAACATACCACTCTTAGATTTCATCAAACAAATTCCTAATTATGAAAATTTTCTTATGGAATTATGAACTCATAAAAGACAACTTAGGACCATTGAGAATGTTTCAACATAGCAGTCCATACCCATGAAGTTAAAATATCCTATAACCTTTACAGTTCCATTCTAGATAGAAAGTTAAAACTTTGATGATGTACTCATAGACCTAGGAGCCTCAATAAATATCATGCCTAAATCTATCTTCTCCAACCTTGGTCTGGGTACCTAGTACCCAATAGGTGTTGTCATCTAGTTAGTCAGTCGTAGCACAACTAGTCCTGAGAGAATAATTGAGGATTCCCTTGTTTGAGTCAATGATCATATCTTCCTAGATGACTTTCATGTCCTTAATATGGAAGGTGAGACAACTTATTGAAAATATACTATTATTCTAGGAAGACCTTTACTCATGACATCTAAAACCAAAATTGTTGTTCATGCTGGCATATTATCCATTGAATTTAGTGACCAAATGGTCAACTTCAATATTTTTCAATCCATGTGATACCCATCAGAGGATCAATTTGTATTATTAATCCATGATTCTTAAAATCTATCTGAGAGTGTGTTGAATCCCAATACATCATGTTCTTCTTGTTCTACTGATATAGAAGTTTGTGAATATTGAATCCTTGTTAACCAAGTCATAAATGGAGAAGTTTATGTTGACCTTACAAATGAAAAATCCATTTATCTAAAGGATCTTGAAAACTATTTGTAATCCCATATCACCTCTGATATCCACTACTTCAACTTTAATGGTAATGAGGAAACTGAACAAGAATATTCATTTTTTTATTCAAACCAGATTATCCAACATTCATCATTTCCTATTCCTGATTCTAAAAATTATGTTATATTTGAGGTGAACAGTGAACTAATTTTTTTAACTTGTCCTGACAGTAGTGATGTTTTTATATATGTTCCCTAATTAAAAAATTTATCACTAGTGTATTTGAAGTTGATCATTCTTTGGAAAACTAATTTGAGATAAAGGATATTGAAAATTTTATTCGGTATTATGACACCATTGATCCTCATTATTTTACTTCAGTAAGTGATGAAATAAATGAGCTAAAAACAAATGGGATCCCATACTCTGATTTCATATTATTTGAAACTTACATCAATGTACCATCAGGATTAAAACATTTTCCTAAACTTCCAAAAATAGAAAACCAACACTCAATGGGCTGTATAATACCTCAAGTCGGAGAACAAAGAGAGTATAACCATTTTCTATGTCCACATCCATTAAATTTTAAGCACAAAATCAAGGAAGGGGATAAATTACCCAATGAAAAATCATGAATCCCAAAGGATAAGTTTTTTTGGAATCACATTAGAGTTGGGAAAATACATTGGCCACCATCGGACTGTGGGTAGTCCACTGCAACTGTCTAGCTATAGAAAAATAAATCCAACGCTACTTGGGAGCCAACCCATGTTTTATTTTACTTTTATGAAATTTTAATTTATTTTTAGTTTTTTATTAAATGAATAATGTTTCTTGTTTTTTATTCTGTTTTAGGTAATAGAAATTTACCAAAGCATCAATAGGGTGGACACATTCCCCAAGAATCCATTGACTTCTATAGACCCACCACTAGATGGATATGGTGACCCAGTATATCCAAACCAGGGGGAACCTATTTACCTATAACTCTCTCACTCTTTCTTCCTCCTTTTATCTCTCTCTTACTTTTTCTTCTTCCTCCTCTATTTTTCATTTTTTAGCACTTTCTTCATCAAACGTTTTTTCTTCTTTCTCCATTTCTCTTTTTTGTGAGTGTTTATTTAAAAAACACTAAAAAACTAAAACTAAAAAATTGAAAAAAAAAAACAAAGAGACATACTTACTGAACATCCAATTTTTAAATTTTGTCCAACTATTTTGCAGAGTAAAAAAGACATGTTTTCATATCAAAAAATTTATATTTTCATCATAATTTTGGACAAGGAATCTTTTTCCAAAACAAACAAATTTTGAATGCTCAATTTTTTATTTGGAAAATGATTTTTCCCAACTGTGAGGAAAAACATTATCTTTCATGCCAAGGCGACCTATGGCCATCTTTTCAAAATGTGTGTTTTCACCCCAATTGTGATTTTTGAGTTTGTGTACCTTCAAGCTGAATTTCCTACTTTGGTGAGCATTAATATAATAGAGGCATTTTCTTAACCACATAAGAATAATAATAACCTAATAGTATAGCATTTACCTTACATTAATCCTCATTTTAAAAGCCCCTTTAATCCTATAAAAACCTTTTCTTCTATAGCCACATTACAATCCCAATACTTTGTCCCACCCAATATCTACATGGATTTGCATTTCATAATTTATTGAAATTTAGGTTTTGGGTCAATGGATTTCATTTTGTGTATCATTTTCTTAATTTTCATTGTGTTATCATTTGTTTGAGGGAAAGATTCCATTTTAGTGTTAGAGGGAGGTTGTAATTTAGTGATTTTTGGGAATGTATATTTTTTTATGACATCTTGTACAAATTTTATTGAAAATTGTTCAAAAAAATGAAAACAATAAAAAATGAGAAAAAGAAAAGAATGGGTTGTTTCTTGGGTGGGTCAAAAATCACCCTATTTAACCTTTGATATTGTTATAAAAATTACAATTAGTTTTGTGAGGAGATAAACCATGGGTTGGGATATGAGTTTGATATTTGTTTCAAGTTAAACTTTCTAAAAAAATCCAACAAAATAACAATTACATTATATATTCTTATTTCATTGGGAGAAGTTTTATGTTTTGTAAAAATTTCATCTTCTCATCCCCTTCAAATTTTCTTCCTCCTTTGTGTCTTTCTTCACATAATCATTCCCTTGTAAATATGTGTTTCTATTTCCATCCAAGTTTCATTTCAAAAAAATCATTGTTTTTCCCATGATAATGTTTTACCCCTCTTCTCCTCTCTCTTGGACATTAAATTCCTACTGTCCCATAGCCACATAAAAACCCTTAGAAAGACCTCTTGATTATTGTGCACTTTAGGATAGAAAATGGAAGCTGAGGGCTCTTTAAAACTCTAAGATTTTCACCTTTTGTTGGTGAATGAGTGGACCTTCATAAATAAATTTTATCATCATGATAGGTGCGAGTTTTAAGTATCCACATTTTCCATTTATAAATTTGAGCATGAAAAATGAACTGTTTTTTAACATTTTTTCTATAACAATTTGTGGTTGAGTTCAATATGGATTATTGAAATGATCTAAACCTCCCCTGATTATATAAAACAAAATTTTATTAGTTATCAATGAGTGTGAATAATTTTGTAATGTTTTCATATTTATTTCATATGATAAAATTCACAAGATTTAGTGTGGGGGAGTTGATGTTATTTATTTATTCATAACCTTTTTTATACTACCTTTATTAAATTCCATGTAAAAGTGTATAATTGATGTGGGATACTCATGTTTTAATACTAAATATAATTTTTTAGAATTATTTCTAGTAGTCCAATTGAGTTAGTTTAATATTTTACTTATACCTCTCACACTGATTATACAAATTGTATGGTTTTCATTTTTTTTGTATTCCTTATTCAATTTCAAACATATCATTAGAAGGAATAATTGTCTAATTCTACCATTTGAATGGTCATATGGACCACAAAATAAGACCCATAGAATGTGTGACAAAAATAAACCCGCCATGAAAATTGAATTACTGGGCTCAATCCAAAATTCCAAAACCATTGATTCTCCACCAAAATTTTGGTAACAATACCATTTATATTTGATAAAACTTTTAAGTCCCAAATAAACTAAAAAGTGTCCAAAATTATGCATTTAAATTCAACCAACCATTCTGTCTGGGAATTAAAATTAGTACCCCAATATTGGAATTTCTCCTGATAGAGACATCCATTGTAGCTAAAAAAATTATTGTGAAATATAATATTTATGTGGAAAACTTTTTTGAATAAATTTTTCTAAATTTATGTCATATTTATATTCAAAAACCAATTCACATTATGGCCTTAAAAATAATGGGTAGAAATGTATAATTTAGATTTATTTATTAAAACTACCATAACTTTTGATAATAAAGTCCAATTGCTTCCAACTTTTTAGGGTAGACTATAAACGTTATTATCTATAACTAATAAGAAGGGTTTATCTCAATATTCTACTTTTGGAATTATGGAGGTGCAGTTTTGAAATGCAAGCAGTCCACCTCATTAGGCTATAAGTACATCCCCCTCTTCTTCTTTAAAGGGGTTGGAATTTCAGAAGAGAAGATCATACATTGGCATGAAAATATCCTTTATAAAGGCTTGGGAGGACCATTCATACTCAATTTTTTACTTGATATACTCTTTCTCTTCTATTTGTTTCATGTTCTTTTGTGTTCTTCCTATTTGTAATCATGTAAGTTTGTTTTCATTTCAATTTAGTTTTAGTGCATGTTTTTTCTTATTCATAAATTATTATTATATACCTTCTATTTCAAAATTTTAATGCTCTTAAAATATTTTAAATCAAGTTTAAATTCATTCTCTTCTGTTTCTTCCTCTTTCAATTGAAATTTTGTTTTTAATTCTCATTATCGTTCGTGTGTGTGTTTGATGCACAACTCTTTTCTTATCCCATTAATTTAATTATATTTATAATTAATCACCATAAACACAAATTACCATATTAATAAATTTCTCAATGGGTGAGTAAATCTACCATTGGGGTGAGTTATAATTTGGGGATGTTAATTTATTGAGAGCTTTTTCTCAACAAATATTCTTTAAATTAACATTGTGTATGTTAAACAAAGAATGTAATGGATTATTGAAATTATTTGCTTGTATTAAAACCTTTACACTTGGGAATTCCAATCAACATCATCTTGTAAAGTGGGTGTTAATTTAATGAAATTTAAATAAAAGCTCTAGGATATTGTTAGATTAAATCTATAATGATGAAATCACTACAATATTTACTAAATTCTTAAATCAATCAATCATTTCAATTAATCAATCAAACAAACCCCTCCCCCCCAATTAAAAAACAATCAACTAAAAACAATCTACTATAAAAAATTATCATCACCAAGGATTTGACCCGAGTGATACTATACCCATCAAAAGTGCACTGAAACCTTCAATGGTCGATGGGAGACAATCGGTAATGCTTAAAACGACACTATTTATGGGGATGGTGCCTTAATTATTTGGTATTTTTTTGTTTTTTTAAAAAAAAAGTAAAAAAAAGTAACCAAAAAATTCTAAAAAACACAATAAAAACCCGCCTTCTCATAAAAATCATAAAAGAAAAAAAAAACCCTATCCTCCTCATCCATACATGTTTTCTATAAATGCCACATAGTATTCCCTACAATACCTCATATATATTTGACCCTGAAATAGAGCAAACTCTTCCCTAACCTAGGAGGAACATTAGATATAATCAAATCACTCAAGATCCAGTCATTGACCAACCAATTAAACAAGATATGGCCAATACTAGGGATCAAACCCTAAAAGAACTCGATGCCCCTGATATGAATTACCAACCCATTGGTATTGAATATCAAAACATTGAGGCTAAATTCAAACTCAAATTAGGTTTGACTCATCTTCTATCTCATTTCGACAGGCTAGATGGTGAGGGTCCTCATCTTCACCTCAAAGAGTTCCAAGTGTTGTGCTCTACCATAAATCCTCAAGTGGTTTCTAAGGAAAAATAAAACTTCGATCATTCCCTTTCTCACTAGATAACACTATTAAGTCATGTCTTTACTACCTCCCACCAGGTTCCATAACCACATGGAATGACATTAAGTGACTTTTCTAAGAAAAATTATTTCCTACTTCTCGTACTGCTTCTATATGAAAGTAAATAAGTGTTATTCTTCAATTCACAAATGAATCACTCCATTAATAGTTGGAGAGGTTAAAAATTCTATGGAAAGATATCCGCACCACCAAATCCCTGACCAAATCTTAATCCAATACTTCTATGAGGGGTTATTGGTTATGGAGATAACTCTCATTGATGCCACAAGTGGAGGTTCTCTTTTTGATAAAATTCCTACAGCTATAAGATATATCATAAGCAACATGTCTACAAAAAAATAAAAAATCAATACTTGAGCACATGCTTAAGTAAAAAAAGACCAATATAGTCACTCGATAGAGCATAATAAGATGACAGAGTGGATGAGTAAACTTACAAGGCTTATGCGACAACTAGTTGTGGTGGAAAAAGCCCCAACCTCACCTTCTCCACAATCTCTATTCCCTAGACCTATCAAGAACTGTGTAATATGCAGCTCCCCATCTCATCCAACCCACACATGTCCACAACTTAAAGAGGATCCATCTGATTCATCTAGCCCAATGGAGCTCAATGCATCATATGTTTAAAGAAACACCAACCCTCAAAAATCAATCCATTTCATTAGAAACCTCAACCACTGTAAGATCCCAGTTTTTGGAAAGGTATGTTTTAATTATGTTTTGGTTTAATCCCTTGTTTAGGGCTTCAAGGGATGTCTTCCGAAATTATGAGAGGCCTTGGGGGTGTTCCGGGGGCTCGGGGCATGAAATAAAGGAGATCTGGGCAAGACAATCCAGGGCACACGACCTGCGCATGGCCAGGGAAAACCATGTTGCCTGCCTAGAAAAACCGTGTGACCCCTCCCCCTTCGGACATTATCATGCGCACGTTTTGCGCACGGTTTTCCAAACCGTGTGCCCAAACCGTGCATCCTCTTAATGTTTGAAAAATTTGCAAAATTTCCTCTCTGGTATTTTAATAACCCACTCGGGGTTTCCTCTCATTTCCTCCCTCTTCACCCTAGGAACGAACCAAATCGTCCAAGTGCTCCAAGAGGTTGATCTCCCTAATTTCTAAGGAATTTTTGGTCCCATTGTATGCGGATTGAATCTCCGGGTAAGGCTAATACCATCCTTGCTTCTCTTTTTGGTTTAGGTTTTGTATCTTCTCTCCCTCTTGTTTCGAAGCTCTAAAACCCTATCTTTTGGGTGAGTTCTAGGTTGAAGCTCCAATGGTTGGTCATATCGTGGTCTAAGGACTAGATTGAGAGTGCTTTCAACCACGGTTTTGAGGTAAGTGGTCTAAAAACGTTATCCCATAGTTTTATGGTGGATTTATGCATGTGTGGCTTTGCTCATGGTTTCCTTTGCTGAGCTTGATCAACCTTGATGTGTTTTGGTATAAATGATGCTTGGAAATGGTAAATGGGAAATCTCACGATCCCAATGGGATGCAATGAGAATGACTTGACTTAATTGTGGCCATCCATGGGATGTGTTGGCTTTCCTTGGATGTAGGGATTGTTATTAAACAAGTGACCTTGTTGTAATAAATGGTAGAGCCCATAACGAATATGTTGGCATGATTGGTTGAACTTGGAATAGAAGTTAGGTGATGCACCTAGACATGGAAATAACCTCAGGGTTGTTTGGAATGGGTTTAATGGTTGATTCATGGAAATGATGAACGAGTTAAATGGGTCAATGTGTAAACTGATTAAAGACCATAACGGGATAGGTTATGGGTATAGTGTTGAATGCTTAGTGAGATAGGCATAACACATGGGAATTGGTTGAATGGATAAATGATGTGAAATGGTAATGTGTTAATGGGTTAAGGCATGATGTGAATTCCCGTGTGGTCTGTTGTGAATAGTGTCTGTCAAAGGGAAATGGTATGGTGGTTGTGGTTACTTATATATATAAGAATGTGAACATGGCTTGGTAGTGTGGGGTATGTCTTTAGGATCTACACCCATGGGCCGATCGAAGACTGATGCACTGAACTCCACCCTAAATGCACGGGTTAGGAATGAGGACTGAGGATCTATTATCCTAACGGTTGCATCCACCCGGACAGAGGCTTCGAGGTGAGGATATGGTTGCATCCACCCCGACTGAGGCTTCGAGGTGAGAATATTGTTACTATGAGGGGTTAGTCCTAGTGAGATAGGATAACAAAGTGTTTACCCTCTTGCATGTGATTGTTGGCCTTAGACCCATGTAATATAATGTATGTGATTAACCCATGTAAATGTGATGAAATGGTAAGTGATGATAATTGGTGTGAAATGAATGGTAATGGAAGTGGCAATGGATTAGCTCTGAATTGGTTAATGGAACCTTAAATAATTACTTAGAAATTATCATTTATATTCCTTTTTCATGAACCACTTGTTTATACGGGATATTTTGTAGACACCTTTGGTGGTGGCCTACTGAGTTGTACTCACTCCTTTCTCGGGCCGCCATTGGGTACCCGAGTAGACATCATGTTTGCAGGTCAAGAGAAGGTAAAGGGTCCTTGATAGATAGTTGAGTGAATATGGGTAGCACTTGGTGGAGGATCCGGACTTGGAGTCGAGACTATTTTGGGGATTTTGGTTGTTGTCCTTATTTTGGGATTTTGTTCACTTTTACACTTGTAGTAGAACAAGACATAATTATGGTTGGAAATGGTTGTTATGGATTTTCCTCGTTTATTGATTATTGTTTCCGCTATTAGTTTATTTCTATTGTGGATTACTCTAATAAAAAGAGGGTATAGTCCCCCCATTTTACTATATAGACCCTCGCTGCTATTCGGCAGCCTTTGGTGTACAGGGAGAAGAGCATAGGTTATGTAACTACCCATCTCGGAGCACTAGTTTAGTGGCTTCTGGGTCGGGGACATTACAAAGTTGTTTCAGAGGAGGTCTTTCTTCTCCTTCTCTGAGGTCTTGTTATTTGGGATTGGTAGCCAAGGTTTAAGATGTGTCGAGCCTTGGTAATGAGCTCATGCTTGGGAGTAGCTAACCCATGTATGAAGGAAAACCCAAGTCACCATGGGTGGGAATTGTTGTTCTTGGATGTGTTTTGTTACATTTGATGATATTTCTCCATTGGGTGATGCACATATAGTTTGATGTGGTTGTTTTATGATATTTGGCTCGTGGCCTTAACGGCACATGGAATTGCATTCATGCATCATTGTAGGCACCTAGGTAGATAGGTTACATGCATTTTTTTATTCACACGCACGGGGTGGGTGTGTGGGGTAGGAAAGTAGGGTGCATCATGCATTTCATGAAACCAAAAAATAAGGAGAAGAATGGAATAAAACAAGTGGGTAAATGATGATTAATGAAAATGAGGGTTTGAAATGAAGTGGAAAATGTTTTTGTAAAATGTTGCGTGATTTTGGTGGTAGTGCATGGTTGTTTACCCCATTTGGACCATGGCCCGCGGTAGGGATGGTCGGGATGGTGGATTTGAGGTGTTAATGTTGCGGAATTAGTATATGAAAATTGGTTGTTGTAGCTATTAAAGATCTTTTGATAAAGTTGTGAAATTTATATGGTATGTGTGCTAAATATCATGCTTGGAAATGTAGAGAGATTCCACCACGATGTCGGTTACCAGTTGGGCAATGGGATGGTGTTACTGAGAACATGCCTCCGGTAGAAGAGCCAAAAAATGTGGTGATCAATGAAGGTGGAGAAGACCAGTTCTAGGAGAACTTGGACCACCTTATGCAGACAATGGATCGGGACCCAGGGTGGGTTACACCGAGTATGTTTGAGCTGACCAGGGAGTTCCAACTGCATCTCCCTCCGACCTTCACTAGAGAGGGTGGGCTAGAGGCAGCAGAGTTCTGGTTAGAGTCTGTCCAGACGATACTGGATCATCTAGAGACCCCTGTTGAAAAGCGAGTAAATCTGGCCATTTATATGTTGTGGGGCCTGGAAAGGCGTTGGTGGGACATTCAGGCTTAGACCGAGCAGGCTGAGGGGATGTCGTGGAAGGTTTTCCAGGAGAAGTTTATGGAGAATTTCTACCCAGAGACTTTAAGGCAGGAGCAGGCTGCAGAGTTTATAAGCCTAACTCAGGGATCGCTATCAGTGATGAACAATGCTAGTCACTTCACTGATTTTCAACGCTTTGTCCCAGTGTTAGCCGGGGACGAGGAAGAGGTAGCAAGGCATTTCAAGGATGGGTTGAGACATGAGATCCGGTCTCAAGTAAATATATTCTGTTTGAAGTGGTTTGCAGAGGTGATGGATCAGGCACTCATCTCTGAAGGGAACCTGAAGGGGGATTCGGGTGGTGGGTTTTTCATGTCAGTTGGGTGGACAAGTGGTGCATCTTCCGAAGGTCAGAAGTGTCGTTTGGAAGGTTTCCAGCACGGTGGTCAAGAGAGAGGGCCAGCCTCTCAAAGGGGGAACCAGGTGTTCTGTTATCAGTGCGGTAGGCCGAGGAATATGCGTGGTCAGTTTCCTCGACCTTCA
The DNA here is from genome assembly GCA_963277665.1 of Viscum album. Taxonomy (NCBI): domain Eukaryota; kingdom Viridiplantae; phylum Streptophyta; class Magnoliopsida; order Santalales; family Viscaceae; genus Viscum; species Viscum album. The sequence continues at coordinate 1,725,445,918 of OY728120.1, forward strand.
GTTGAGTTTCGTTCGTGCGGTAGGTTGGTGCATGTGCAGAGGTTCTGTAGGAACCCTCAGCTGACGGGTGAGCATGATGATGAAAAGTGGGCACCGGGTAAGAGAAGGGGATCAGTTGCCCCGTATCAGGCAGGCAGTTGGAGCACCATGGTTCGTGCTGGAAGGGGCGGTGGATGTGGAAATCCTGGGCAAGAACTCTCGCACCAACAGGGCAGTGTGGCGCAGGGTGGTCGGGCTAGAGCCCAGAGTAGAGGGGAAAGTCAGCTTCAAGCATTTCAGCTTGCGGCTGGTGATGGCGAGGTCGGACCGTCAACTGTTTGAGGTACGATCCTTGTAGCTTCTACATTTTCTAGTGAATTGTTTGACACAGGAGCCACTTTAGTGAAGGAGTCTCCAGGGAAAGTTGATGTTGGTACTGTAACTAGGAGTGATACCATTTATATTTATTCAACCCTAGAGTCTACTTTATTTGATCTAGGTTCCTATCACTACTTCTTATAGACACATATTATTGATCTTTTAAGACATACAATGAAACTCGTTCTATTAGTTATGGTATTGGAGATTCCTCTTGGAAGGAAGATAGATCAGGGCTTATAATTCCCCAATGTCCCATTCTTTATGTGTGACATTGATCTGGTTTTGGATTTTCTAGTTCTCAACCAGGATCTATTTAATGTTTTTATAAGGAAGGATTATTTGATTGATTATAAATATCAAATCAAATATTATCATTAGTAAGTATCCTTTACTTCCTCTGATGGAAACTCTCATGTATTTCAAGGAGAGTATGACTTTAGGTCTAGTTAGGAAGGAACTCCCCTTCCGGAGCCTGGTTAATTGATGTCTTTATTTTTGGATAAAGTGGGATAGAAATATTATAGTGGTTATATTCCTATGTTAGTCAATGAATTATATAAAGTGATTCTAGATAAATTCCCTTGTTACTAATTTGATAAAGAGGTATATTTCATCATTAACATAGTATAGGGATCTCAATTGATATCAATTCCACCTTAAAATAATTATCAAGTTAGTTAGAAGATCTAAAAAATTTGTTGTGTGATCTAATAGAAAAGCGATTTATATTCCCAAGTGTGTCACTTTAGAAATCTATTGTTCCATTTTCCAAGAATGATGATGTAACTCTCATCTTTTATATTGATTATTTGAATCTCAATAAAGTAACGGTAAATATAAATACCCCTTACATAGATAGATTATTTGATTAGTTAAAAGAAGAAAAGTGGTTCTTAAAAATTAATATTTAATCTGATTACCACCAACTCAGTATCAATGAGTCAGATATTATGAAAACCACTTTTAGAAGTATGTGTGGACATTTTTAATACCTCATGATACCATTAAACCTTAATAAATTTTCTATTGTCCTCTTGGAATGGATTAACCATATTTTCGATGAGTATCTTACAGTTTTTTGGTGTTTGTGGATGAAATTCGGGTGTACTCAAAGACCAAGAAAGATCATGTGCACCACTTGAGGCATGTTTTGGTAATCCAAATAGATCACCACATTTATTAAAAATTATATAAATTCCAATTCAATATTTAAGAATTTATGTTATTGGGACAAATGATCTCAAAACAAGTTATCTTAGTTCATTTTGAAAAGCTGGTAGTTTTTATGTGATAGGAAGAATCATGAAATTTCTTTAAGATTTTAATCTTCCTAGGTTTTTTAGGATATTTTTTGTGGTTAATAAATTATTTATTTAATACTAGGTTACCTTTTACTACTCTCACCCAAAAGGGGGTGAAGTTCCTATGGGATTAAAAGTGTGAGGAATACTTTAATGAACTAAAGTACCATTAAAATTTATCAACAATTTTGACTCTAAAAAATTATAGACAGGGATACATGGTTTATTATGATGCTTTTGGTGAAATTTTGGACTACATCCTTATGTAAGAGTATCATGTGTTAGATTATGTCTCATGTTAGCTTTAAAAAAATTAGTGTAATTATCCTACTCAGGATTTGTAACACACAATTATTTTGAATTTTCAAAAAAAAATTGGTGATACAATATTTTTGGGGAGAGGATTACCATTTTCTCTAACCACAAGATTTTGGGGTACATATTTTCTGAAAAATATATGAACCTAAAAAAGAAACAATGGGTGTAATACCTATAGTCATTCTACTTGTTATACTAGCCAAGTTAAATAACCTGATAGGGGGTGAATCAGGGTATGACATATTAAAATAACTACCCCTTCAGTTCTTTTTCATCATTAAACAAAACACTCTTCTCTACCTTACCCATGTATGATAATAAATGAAAGCATTCATTAGAGGCAATGATGAAAAAATCACATTGTTTTTCGAGGCGGTAGTCCACCGTACACATGAATGATTGTTTCATTTCCCATTTTATGGAAGTGGAGATGGATTTAGTTTATTAAATTAGAATAATGTCATATAATTAAATTTAAATACTATTTATATTATATCATAATAATTTAATAAGATTTAAATTAGTTGAAAGAAGAAATAAAATAAAAACACTCGGTTAAGCATGATACCTCTTCTTCGAAAAACCTCCTTAGGTTATCACAGAAATCCTGATTAGGATGAAATTATGATAAATAAAGGGGATCTAAATCATTCATATGGATTTAATGAAGGTATTTGTGCAGTTATTTTTTGATCTAAATAGATTTTAAATTGTAAATAGGAGAGGAAAGGGGTAGCCTTTTATAAGTGAGGTGAGTGGAACACTTGTAATTTTGGAAAAGAAAAAGGTACACCAACATTTTTCACATTAAGAAAGGATAAAAAATGGACCATAATTCACCCTTTAAAATATTATGGTTTAAATATATACATAAAAACGATTTTAGACAAGTATTTAGGCAATTTTAACCTTTTTATTTTTAGTTTAACTCATCAGTAATTCTGTTTTTACCTGAACTGTGGTAAAATATTTTCACTATTTACACTATTAATTATGAAAAAAAATTAAGTTGAAGTTATTTTATAATGTAAATTATGAATATTTGAAATATTAAATCCATATTTACAAATTCAATTTAAATAAGTGGAATAAATTAATTTAAAATTAAACCTATATATGTGATGAAAAAATTGTTTTTCGGGGAATGTATTTGTAAAGACCTGAACATTGGAATAATATTTGTTTCCTAAATTTGTGTGTTATTTAATTTTATACTCTACAAAACTATATCCTTTATTTAAATTTATATCGTTGGGTTTCGACCGTTATATGACTGTTGGTCAATATGACCGTTGGAAACTAAACTCTTAACGTTATGATTATTTTTTATAAATACAAGTGATCTTGGTGAATTAACATAGAAAGAAGATTCGATAGCCTCATCCAGTAGACTCAGACCAAATGAATCCCATCTTTCAGAGCTTGGGAAGGACGTAGAATTATTGGGATTTTCTCTGGACCCAGCCCAAGATGAACTTCAACATGTGAAGCTTAAATGGAATCGCCTAAGGGAGAAGTTCAAGCTGATAGAAATTACCACTCATGAAATGTTGTCTGAGCCACCCCAAGACTCTATCACCATAGCACACCTTACACTTAGGTCCTATGTAGGTGTTATAAGGGGCTATGTAATGTGACCTTAGTTACTTGTGTAAACCTTTTGTATAAATAAAATTGTTATTTCTTATTATGGTCGGTGAATTTCTAATATCCAGATAAATCTAAAATGAATTTATAGTTCCATATTACTAATTAATTTTGGAAAAAGGGTATTTTAAAATATTTATGTAAACTTTAAATAATTAATAATTGGAAATGATTTTCAGAAAATGGTATTCTACAGTTGTGACTAGTAATAAATTTAGAGTCTAATAAGATCAACTTAATTTTTTTGTGAATATTAAATTATGAATAGTAGTATACCCTTATGAATAGTAATTAAAATTAAATTGGCCAAAAAATAGAAACTTCACCCATGAATGTATAAATACAATTTAGACATCTTAAAAGTGAAAAATGATCATAGTATAATTTTTGGTATTTTTGAATGTCATAAATATTTTATTTACAATTTTATAAATAATTTAATAATTTAAAATGGAAATATATTTTCATAAATTTTTAATTTATTGTATTATGGTTATATGATAATTTTATGGGAGCTTGATTGCTTTTTTAAGGTGTTTCAAAATGAGTTATAGTTTTAGAGTTGTTTTTTTGAATAAATAGTGATTTTATTTAATAATTAAATTAAAAAAATTTAGAAAATTATTTTCATAAAATGGACTTCATTTTTGAATTCAGAGCATCGATATTAGGTTAGAATTAATGTTTGGTATTTTTTTGAAATAGTTGAATTTTTGGTGAATAGTAAAAATACGGTTTTGAGTTTTGGGTGTTTGAGGAAATAATTAATGATGTAATAATGATTTAATAATTATGGTCGACTTGTAAATAGTAAGATATGTTATGAGGTATCCCAAATGGACAATACCATGGTCAAATACCATGTTCATGCCCATGGTTTTGCAAATACCACCGATGAGGTGTCCCTTGGAAATTAATTAAATATTCCCTCACTTTTTCTATAAATACCAAGCCATTCCCTCATTAATTTAATTCCAAAATCCTCCTAAATGAATTTTTCGTCTTTTTAACTCCCAATTAGTCCTCCTAAGGTTCCCTCAAGCCCCCCAAGGTCCAGAACTTTGAGCTTTCGAAGTTACTCTTCAAGGTAAAGGATCCTTTCACCCTCCTCTTTTAAGTCACGACTTCCTTTATGTTATGTCTTCTAGTTTCCATTTTATTATATGGGGTTATGTTATTCTATATCTTTATTACTGTCCATTTCATGTCCAAATGATGAGATACGATTTCTTCTCTCATCGATTTATTTTTTGAATTTTTATTTGACGTCGTTAGGCTGCCGAATTTTCATGAAAGAAATTGCATCTTCTCTTTTCCTTTGAATTTAATTTTCTTATGGTATTTCATTAAAATATCCATACAATGATCTTATTTTTTTTTATGTAACCCTACTATATAATGATTTATTTATGAGTGGGTAACCCTTTTCCCCTCTATTTTTATTTTTTTCTAAAACCAAGTTATATAGTCGTTATGTTGCAGAAATTTCGTCTCAAAATTTCTCTCTCTTTCTCTCAAGAAATTCTCTTGTTTTATTTATGTGAATTCCCAAACTTATTTCGTTTCTATAGGTGTTTATAAATACAAAAAAAAATGATATATTTTATTCTGGAATGTACATACACGTAACCCTCACTCCCTTTCCATGGGTTATAAATGACATAACGAACTTATTTTTATGCACTTTTAAGTCGTCATGATTTTGAAGTGAACCCCATTTCTTTTACTCTCTTTGGGTTATTTATAAAATTTATGATTATTATCTATGTGGATCACGTGAAAATAAAGAAATATTAATGGTGCGCCCTGATAGCGCTCCAATGCATTCGGTAACTAATTAATCTCTAGAGATGAAAAGTTTCACTATACCTTGGTGAATAACCTGATTAATTTTTTTGATGACACCTTGGGGATAAACCTTGGTGATATGTTCATGAATGTATAAATTAAATGTTGAATCAAAATATTCAAGTTATGATTAATTTTATTTTTATTATGAAATTCATATTCTTTTATTCCTCTTGTATTTATGTTTTTCTTTTATCAAGTTCTTATTGATATCACAAGTAAACTGATTCCCTTATTTACCCTTATTAGGCCTTCAGCTCACCCTTTCCTTTGATGTATGTCTCCAGGTTATGATATTCAGTAATTGTAGATATGATGGACCTTTCAAGAATATTTTCAATGGGATTTAAAATATTTTTTTAAGTTTTCATGTTTTATTGTTCCTTATTTCCAAGACGCTAGACTTTAAAGATCCTCTGTTAGTAAAATTTAATGAAAAGTTATGTAATAAAAAGGCTTGATGCCATAGTATTTTTTAAGAATAAGAGTATTTTATATTACTTCTATGAATTTTAATATTCATTTAATGAATTTCAATTAATATTTATTTGTATATAATATATAATTTTAATTTTAATCATTACTCATTATAGGTTTTTTTTAATAAATTAAAATAATGTAACATTTTTCACTTTAAAATAGTTTTCATAAAAATTCCAATTTCAAATCCAAAAAAAAACTTCTACTAAAATACAGTATAATTATTATTAAAATGTAATTAAGTGGACTAATTATTACTAAATAAAAATTATTTTATTTTAAATCATATTCAAAACATAATGGTACTTTTAAATTACTTAATTTATTGAAAATCAATGGAATTTTTACTAAAATCAGTATTTTTTTACTATTCAACAAAAACAAGTATTTCTTGAAAAATACAAAAATTTAATTATAAGTTAATTTTGATATGATGACTTAAAAAATTATTTTTTTCAAATTAAAATATTATAATTTAAAAATTGAACTTTTAAAAATATCCTTTTAATGAAAGAGTTTAATTAAAACTATTTCCTTTTTTAATTAAAAATTACTTAGTATTTTTATAATGAATATAACAATCTAATTAATCTTAAAAAAAATGAAAATTATTTATTATATTGTAAAATTATTTGTTAAATAAATTCCACCACATTGTACACACAAATTTTTTGAACCACTCCCAAAGCTTCCATACCTCTGTCTTGAATCTTTGTCAATATACATAGTCAACAATCACATTGGAACTCCAAAACGGACATTATAAACCCTCTTCTTTAACCAATAAAATCAATGAAAAAACAAAAAAAATCACCTTGAGGTATTTTTTCCCAAAAATATCCCACTTGGGGTTTGTTTACAACTATTCACCCTATAATACTTCTGTTAAACTTTTATATCCATCTTGTTGAGAAAACTATTTGCTCCTCCATCTCCAACCAAAAATCACATCCTATAACCCCAGATACTAAACAATGATTTACACAGCACATAATCAAGGATCACATGATTAATGATCAGTGTGATAAACAATAGTATCATGAAAATTACATCAATAAATCACTTCATTCTCAAAAACCACTTTTTTATAGCTCTACCTTTCCAGTAGAACCATTTTGTCATCTCCAAGAGAATGACAACACTCGAGAAGAGAAACTCTTCAAACCCATTGGGAAACTTCTTTCACCATGATCCCCATTTTTTGTGATATATAAAATTTGAAAAAAAAATCAGCATCATAATATTTAAAACTCCCCCTAATCGTTTCTCCCATTATCATCTTCTCCCCTTATCTTGATCAAGTAATTTTCTTTCGCTTTGTCAACGAATCCAAAGGTCACTTCTATGAAGTCTTAAACATGGTAAAGAATACATATCATCAAATAGGAAAGGGGATCCCACATCTACACTATTAAACTGTGTGAAGTAAACTGAACCCCAATATCCAATCAATTATGTTCATATGGTTCTTTGGTTAATTCATTTTTCAGAATGTCTGCAATCCATAGTTTTGTAGGCACATTCTCAAAATTCAAAAACCCATTATCCACTTTATCCTTGATAACATGATACTTGATTTCAATGTTTTTTTCTATGAGTGATGGGTAGGATTTTCTAAAATATTTCTAGTACTTTAATTTTCATAATATATTTTGATCATAGACTTCACTTCAACTCCGATACCTTCATGATATTGCTTCATCCATGATAATTTTTTCCAATCTTAAGTAACAAAAACATATTTAGCTTCTATGGTGATGAATGAAATGGAATATTATTTCTTTTTTATCAATGAAATACCTAATCCTATAAGATAGAATGCACCACTTGATATTGATTTTACATCATCTTCTGAACTAAACTAATCTACATCTGTATAACCCAATTACTCTTATTAATATTTTTTATTATACAGAAAAGCCAAATCCACTATTCCCTTGATATACTAAAGTGTTATTTTCATTACATATAAGTTTCATTATTTGTAATTACTTTAATATTGAGCCACTTGGAATATATAAAAAACAATATCGGGTCTTATCCCTATGAAGTACAACATACTGCTAATGATCTACCAATATTCAATGAAATTAACTACTTTCACTTCATTATATCATTAAAATTTAATCCAGGTAGCCACTGGATTTTTCATATCAATGGAATTATTTATTTAAAATCTTATCATAACTTCTTTCTAATATTTGGATTGATAAATAAATGTGGAATTCCCTCCCTATTTAACCTGTAAACTAAGTAAATATGTCAGTTCACCAATCATTAACATTTCAAACTCACTTTAAATTAATTATGTGATCTATTTACACCACACTTAAAATGTTCCCCAAAATAGTTTGTCTTCTACATACACCAATAAAATCATCATTTTGTTACCCTAATTATTGACATAAATATTTTAATCAACTTCACCATACTAAAAAATAAGATTCTTCAAAAACTGATCAATTCGTGAATACCAAGTTCTCAATGATTTCTTTAATCCATATAACACCCTATTCATCCAACAAACTTCTTTCTCATATTCATGGTCAAGAAAGTCGTCTAACTATTTTATATACACCTCTTCCTCCATAACAACATTTAGGAATTCCAACTTGATGCTCATGTAGAAAACATTGAATTTTCTTTTCACTGGTATGGACAAAAATAACCATATTGTATCCATCCTTACAATAGTTGAAAATGTTTCATTAAAATTTATTCCCTCAATCCTGGAGTATCCCTTACCCACAATTCATGGTTTTTTTCAAATTACCATGTCGTATTCATTTATTTTGTTTCTAAATACACATTTGTTCCTAATGAAATTTTTATATATAGTCCTTGAAACAATATCCCATTTTTGTTTCTATTAAATTTGGTAAAACTCTTCATTCATAGTTTGAAACCAATTTTCATCTCCAACTACGTCTTCAAAAAATTCATCTCTAACTAAGATATTAATGATTTTTTCAATAGATACATCATTCTATATGTTAAAACTAGCACTTCTTGATCATCGATGATGTTTTGTTTGTCAATTTTAGCTCAACTCTTCTACTTTTGTGTATAAACAGATATGAATTCATCATGATTATCATTAGTATCTTCTTTTGAATTGTCATTTTCAACATCTACGTATCCTAACTTTCTTGTCTCCTTATCACTATCATCAATAAACTATTCACTTTATTATGGAATATTCTGTTCATTTTTCACTATAGTGACACCATTTATTTCAACCACTTTTCCAAGACTCTTATTTAATAAATTATGCACATTTATTTTCCTTGATAAAATAGCGAAAATATATGTAGAGACCCATTTTTTCCTTGTAATACTTTAGAATATTTCCATATATATTTCCTGATCTAGGTGCTGAGACGATGTGCGGTTCCGAGGCATGGAGTGCCCAAAATTAATTTTATAAAAATATTAAGTATTTATATACTATGCACGTAGAGGAAACATTATATCTCTCAAATGGTATCTCGGATCAGAAATACAAGGGATTATTTGATTATTAAATGTGGAATTTACCCTGGGAGGGACATAACTTTTTTCGGCGTTGGTATTCTATAGAAAGAGTCACGGAGGACGTAATCGTAAATAAAATAATTGAATTAAATTATTTTATCTCAGAAATCATTTCAAATAAATCTTGAACGGGGACTTAGATTAGAAATATGAGACCGCTGTTGATTTCAAAATGTGGTGTTTTACCTAAGCACAACCTAAAGTGGGAGGGCACGGCATGTTCAGATCTGGCGACCATTGGTGGGTGCAGTTAAGAATTTACCTTTAACCTAATCACCTATTATAAATAGAGGATTATGAGGATTTTATTTGGTTTCCTCATAACCTCCTCTGTCAATAGCAAATCTCTCTCCTTCCTCCATCAGATGATCAATTATAAATCCTTAGATCGACACAAATCTAAGTGTGTCAAATAAACAGATCTCCTCCTCCATTTCTTAGTGAGTTCTTCATTGTAAAAAGATTCAACCATGAGGTAGGAATATTTCTTTGTGTATTTTATCTCCACTTTATTTTTTTTTCATGAATTCCCAAATTGACTTTATGATTTCAACATGAATCTCATGTCCTGACCAAGATAAATAAATTTTTTGAAATTTATTTTTGATATTTTTTGAAATTATTTGAATCATTGACTTCTTTTTTTAGTGATTGTACAAATTTTATTATAAATTTAACCATCGGTATCTCATATTCTCACTATTATGCCCCTATTTCATATATATATATATACATACATACATGTATATGTGTGTGTGTATATATATATATATATTATAATACACCCGTTCTTCCAACGATTCAAGTTCAGATGGACAAGATATTAAAAATGATGTTTATGAGAGGCAGTAGAACAGGTTGATCATAAGAAATCCAACATGAGTAGGGTGTTGCTTGCGGAGGCCTCTCACGGTGGTTTCTGAATGATTTAGGTGGTGCATCATATAGTGGAGTTTGGTGTAGGCAGGTGGTCTGGTGGTCCCTGAGCACAGCTGTTGAGCGCATCAGTCCAAGGCGGAAAGGCGGCCGATGGTTCAAGAGGATGAGGTTGGTGGCCGCGACGTGCCCCGATTCTAGAGGGGGATTAGGGTTGTAAGAGTAGAAAATCTAGGAAGAAGAAGATTGTATAGAGAAGTAAAATAAAATAAAAAATGGAAAAGAAAAAAATAATAAAAGAAAAAAAAGGAAGGGAATCTGAGGAGGGGTGGGGCGCTACCTAGGCATGGAGAAAGGGGGGAAGGGGCTCATGTGTGTCACCCTTGACTAGGTGTTAAAATAAAGATATTATTGTTATTATTTTATTATTATTTTGGGTGTCAAACCAAGATTCGTACATAAATCCTCCGTGCAATATTGGATTGATGAACTGCCAGCAGCTGCGTGACCCTAGAATTGAGATGGTCATTTTAAGACCGATGTTGGATATCTTTTTCCGACTTGTGACTTGGGTCAATGATACACTAAATAATAATAGAATTATTATTATCTTAGGATATGTTACCCAAAAAATGTCCCTCATACGGTGTCAAAATGATGAAACATCTGTGATAGCGTGACCCAAAAATTGAGGTAGATGTTTCAAGAGAAATGTTGGGTACTTAAATTGATATTAAGGCATGGGCCTCATGAAGCCTGGTTCAGGTGTGTTGCAGTGAAATATGACTTTTTCATCAGGAGCCTGGTTGTGGAAAATGAATAGTCAATTCCGTGTGTTCTTTCACAAGGAACGAAATAGTGTGATTTGTTTTGTTAGCATGGGCTATTTGAGGAGGCATGTCAGGGAAATTACATTTTTTCCTTTCAGACCAGTGACGAGCATCATGCCCTCATTAGCACTTCGGTAGAATTTTCCATGTACTCTACGAGTGCAGTGGAATCCATAGGGGTATTATTGAATAGCTTATTTCCCATGTTTGGATAGTTACACATCCATACAATGAGGTGGGGTCACATGTTATTTGGTCCCCACATGCACCATGTACCACCTTATGAATCTTCTATCTACTGTGTCTTCTTCTTTTGGACTTGGATGTTGGCATGTGAGTAGCCTATCCTAAGTGGTTTTCCATGTAGAACATGATGTTTCCCTCTATGGTGGATTTTCAGATATGATGTGACATGTTCAGAGCGTCACTCCTATCCAAGGAAATTCTCGATGAAGTTAGTGATGAAGAACCATTATATCAGAGACTTCCGAGCTTACCCTCCAGTTTTTCTGGGAAACGGAAATCTCAATGATTTTTGAGATGTACCATCCAGTAATGATGTTCACTTCAGTTCCTCAAATATATTTCAAGTGGAACCCCCTAGCCGGGCAGGGAATGGGCCTTTAACCTAATCTAAGTGGAACCCTCTAGCGGGGCTGTTCATGGGTCCTCGATGTCACTAGAGTGGAACCCTCTAGCCAGGCTGGGCATGGGTCCTCGACCTATTCTGAGTGGAACCCTCTAGATATTATAGGAATGGGTCCTCGATGAAACTAAAATGAAACCCTTTAATCGGGATGGGCATGAGTCCTCAACATATTCTGAGTGGAACACTCCAATCGGGTTGGGCATGGGTCCTCGATGACTCTAGATTGGAACCCTCCAACTAAGATAGGAATGGGTCCTTAAACTATTCTGAATGGATCCCTTTAGTCAGGCTGGTCATGGTTCCTCAATGACACTAGAGTGAAACCCTCCATCTAGGCTGGGAATGGGTCCTCAACCTTGAGGCATGACCTCTTGACTATGTGAATCAGTGACGAGACATGGTTTGACATAACATTAGAGTCACAAGGAATAGAGACTCTTTTCCCCCTGATACGCATACTTGTGAAGCAACCTAAAACTATGAGGGTGAGTCATTGTAGCCCAAAACGGATAGTATCAAGGTGTGGTGATTTATTCCCTTTAAATTGGGTGTTTAGGGTATGCGTGTGTGACGTTGGGCATCATTTATGGATACTCTTGTAATTTTTGGTGACTCATCTTCTTGGGATGAGCTCTGAGATGGAGATCCCCTTACTCTCTCATTTGGGATTTTTTGATTGGGAATTGATGTTATTCATTTATTCATAACTTTTTGTATACTTTCCATAGTAAATTTTATATAAAAGTGTATAATTGATGTGGGATACTCATGTTTTAATAGTAAATATAATTTTTGAGTATTATTTGAAGTAGTCTAATTGAGTGAGTTTACTATTTTAATTATAAATCTCACCCTGATTATCCAAATTTCATGTTTTTTATTTTTTCGGATTTTTTATTCAATTTCAAACATATAATTAGAAGGAATAATTGTCCAATTCTTCCATTTTAAGGGTCATATGGACCACAAAAGAAATACCACAGAATATGTGAAGAAAATGGACCATCCATGAAGATTGAATTACTGGGCTCAATCCTGAAATCCAAAATTGTTGATTCCCCACCAACAGTTGGGGTAAAAACCATTCATATTTTATATAAATTTCAAGGACCAAATATACTAACAAGGGGTCCAAATGGTGCATTTAAATTCATCCCTCCATTCTGTTCGTGAATTAAAATTAGCACACCAAGATTGGAATTTCTATAGATAGAGACATCCATTATAGCTAATATTTTTTACTGTGAAATAGAATATTTATTTTTCCAAATTTTTTGGAGAAATATTTTTAAATTTATTTTATCTTCCCATTCAGAAACCCATTCATATTATGGACTTTGAAAAATAATGGGTATAAATGAACAGTTTAGAATTGTTTATTAAAACCACCATAACTTTCGATCCTCATGTTCAATTGCTTCCAAATTTTTAGGGTCAACTATAAATTCATCATATAAAACTTTTAAGAAGGATCTATCCCTATATCCAGCTGTCTGAATTATCCAATCATCAAGCCAAGTGGAGGGGAATTTTTGGAATGCAAACAGTCCACCTCAAGGGGCTATAAGTCCATCCCCCTCTTCTCTTTATAAGGGTTTGTAATTTTAGAAGATAAGAGCATACATTGGAAAAACCAATTCCATTCCAAAGTCCTCGTAGGACCTTCCATACATAATTTTTCACTTTAGATACTCTTCCTCATCTCTTTGTTTCATGTTCTTTTGTGTTCTTATTATTTTTAATCATGTAAGTTTTTTTTCATTTCAATTGAGTTTTAATGCATGTTTTTTCTTATTTATCTATTTTTATCATCTACCATCTGTTTCATAATGTTAATGTTCTTAAAATAGTTTAAATTAATTTTAAATTCAATCTCTTATTTTGATTCCTCATTCAATAAAAATTCTGTTTTTAATTCTTATTATCGTTCATTTGTGTGTTCGACGCACAACTCTTTTCTTATCCCATTCATTTCATTCTATTTATAATTAATCACCATAAAAACATATTTCAAAGTTAATAAACTTATCAATGGATGAGTAAATATACCATTGGTTTCAGTTATAATTTGGTGGTGTTAAGTGATTGAGAGCATTTACTTCACGAATATTATTTAAATTAACATTGTGTGTGATAAACTTAGAATGTCATGGATTAATGAAATGTTTTTTTAACATGTGGTTTCTATGGATTATTAGAACCATAAATACACCACCATAAACAATATATTATTAATATTAGAACCCTATGTTATGTTAAGGCTTGCATTAAATCCTAAAACTTGGGAATTCTAATCAACGTCATCTTGTAAAGTGTGTGTTAATTTAATGAAATATAAAGAAAAGTCCAAGGATATTGCAATCTTAACTCTCTAATGATGAACTCGCCCCAATATTTATTAAATTTTTAAATCAATAAATAATTTCAATTGATCTCTACAAACAACCCCCCCCAAATTAAAAAACAGTCAACTATTAAAAGGTTTCATCCCTGAGGATTCAACCTGAGTGCTACTATACACATTTTAAGAGCACTGAAACCTTGAATGGTCAATGGGAGACAATCATCCTCATTTCAAATGACTCCTTTTCCATCAATGGTTCCTTAAGTAGTTGGTAGTTTTTTTTTTTTTTAAACAACAAAAGGTAAAAAAAAATAACCAAAAAATTATAAAAAATACAAAGAAAAACCCTCCTTCTCATAAAAATCAGAAACAGAAAAAAAAAATACAAAGAAAAATCCATCCTAATAATCCTTAAAAGCATTCTCTAAATGACCTATATCATTCCAAACAATCCCTAAGAAATTTTTTACCCTTAAATAGTGAGAACTTTTCACCAACCTAGGAGGAACATTAGATATAATCAAATCACTCAAGATCCAGTCATTTACCAACCAACTAAACTAGATATGTCCAATACTAGGGGAAAAACCCTAAAAACTCACTTCCCTTGATATGAATTACCAACCCCTTGGTATTTAATATCCAAAAATTGAGGTTTATTTCAAACTAAAATTGGTTTTGATTTATCTTCTACCTCATTTCCATGGGCTATCACTTGAGGATCCTCATCTTCACCTCAAAGAGTTCCAAGTGGTGTGCTCTACCATGAATCCACAAGGGGTTTCTAAGAAACAAATAAAACTCTGAGAATTCCCTTTATCCCTATATAACACTACTAATTCATGGATTTAATACCTCCCACTCGGTTCCCCAACCACATGGAATGAAATTAATCACCTTTTCTAATAAAAATGATTTCCTACTTCTCATTCTTCTTTTATCAAAAAGTAAATAAGTGGTGTTCTTCAATTCCCAAATGAATCACTCCATGAATACTGGGAGAGGTTCAAAAAGCTTGTGTAAAGATATCCACACCACCAAATCCCTAGCCAAATCTTAATCCAATACTTCTATGAGGTTTTATTTTCAATGGAGAGAACTCTCACTAATGCCACTAGTGGCTATGCTCTTTTTGAAAAAAGTCCTACAGCTACAAGAGATATCATAAGAAACATGGCAGTAAACACACAACAATTTCATACTCGAGAACATGCTCAAGTCAAACAAGCCCAATATAGTCACTCGATAGAGCCGAATAAGATGATAGAGTGTATGATTGAACTTATAGTTCTTGTGTGATAACTAGTTATGGTGTAAAAATCCCCAACCCCATCTTCTACACAATATCTACTCCCTATAACTATTAAGAAATGTGGAATCTACAGCTCCCCGTCTCATCCAACTGCCACATGTAAACTACATCAAGAGGATCCTTCTGATTCATCTGGCCCAATGGATCTCAATGCAGCATATGTTCAGAGCAACACCAACCCTCAAGAATAAATTCATTTCATCAAAAACATCAACCAACCCCCCTACAAGCCCTTCTCTTCTACCCTTAACCAAGGCTTGAGGTATGGTAATCCCATTTATCATCCCCCTTAATTCCCTCCTAAAACCCTAAACCAATTCCAATATGATCAAGGTGGTAGTAACTTCCATTAACCTTATCCTTTTGTTCCTTAACCTCAAAGGAAAAATCCTCCTCATAGATTCCACTATCCTAGTGAGCCTTCCCAATTCCCAAAACCAATGAAATCTCTTTCATAATATCCAAAATCAAGTCAATCCCAATCTGGGACAAGCCCCTTATTCCAAGAAACTATTGGAAAGTGAAATGTAAGATCTTTCCTCCTTCAACCATTCTATACATAAAAATATTGAAACCAAAATTGGTCAAATTTCATATCGCCTTGTCCAGCAATAACCATAAAATTCTTCCCAAATATCAGCTCAACTGTTACCTAACCCCAAGGGTAAAGTAAGTGAAATTACACTTAGATCGTGAAATAAAAATTATATTCCTCATGTTGAATCCTCCAAATCCCTTTTAAATGTTGACCTAGAAAATTAAAATAAAAAGAAATCAGAAAAGGAATTTGAAGCCACTTACTCACCTCCTTCCATTCCTATAAGGAACCCAATTCCTTTTCCTCAATCCATTTCTAAGTGAAGGAAATACTTTGAACCTGATCCTAAAATTCTAGACATTTTTAAATGTGTTGAAATCAATATTCCCTTATTATATTCCATAAAACAAATTCCTAAGTATGCCAAATTTATTAAGGAATTTTGCACTCATAAGATACAACTTAGGACCATTCAGAATGTTTTAACACAACAGTCCATACCCATTAAGTGAAAATATCTTATAACCTTTACAGTTCCATGCTAGATAAGAAGTTAAAACTTTGATGATGCACTCATAGACCTATGAGCCTCAATAAATGTCATCCCTAAAACCATATTCTCCATCCTTGGTCTAGGTCCCTTGCACCCAATGGGTGTTGTCATCAAGTTAGCCAATCGCAGCACAACTAGTACTGAGTGAATAATTGAGGCTTTCCTTATCTGAGTCAATGATATTATCTTCCCAACTGACTTATATTTCCTTGATATGGAAGTTGATACTAATTCATTCCAATCTCCTCTAATTCTAGGAAGACCTTTCCTCATGACATCTAAAATAAAAATTTATTTCCATGCTGGAATCTTATCCATGGAATTTTGTGATCAACTAGTCATGTTATATATTTTTTAATCCATGCGATACCCATCATAGGATGAATTTTTATTCTATATCCATGCTTATGAAAGTATCTCAGAGAGTGTTTTGAATGCCAATCCATCGTGTTTTTCTTGTTCTACCGATAGAGGTGTTTGTCAATATTGCATCTTCATTAACCAAGTCATAAATGGAGAAGTTGATGTCGACATAACAAATGAAAACTCCATTAATCTAAAGGATCTTGAAAACTCTTTGAAATTCCATACCACCTCTAACATCAACTTCTTCAACTTGGACAGTAATGAGGAAAACAAACAAGCATGTTCATTTTTTTATTCAAATCTGATTATCCAACATTCATCATTTCCTATCCATGATTCTAAAATTTATTTTATATATGAGGTGAACCATGAATAAGCATTTTTATCTTGTCCTGATGGCAGTGATGTTTGTGATATATGTTCCCTAATTAATAAATTGATCACTAGTGGGGTTAAAATTGACCATTATTTGGAAAAAAATTGATATAAAGGATATTGAAAATTTTATTCAGTATTATGACTCCACTGATCCTCATTAATGTACTTCAGTAATTGATGAAATAAATGAGATAAAAACAATGGGGATATCATACTCTGATTTCATATTATTTGAACCTTACATCAATGCACCATAAGAATTGAAACATCTTCCAGAAATTCCAAGAATAAAAAACCAACAATCAATGGGCTGAATAATACCTCACGTTAGAGACCAAATAGAGGATAACCATATTCTAGGTTCACACCCATTGAATTACAAGAACAAAATCAAGGAAGGTTAGAAACTACCTAATGAACAATCAGGCATCCCAAAGGAGAAGTTCTTTTGGAATCACACTAGAGTTGAGAAAATATGGTGTCCACCTTAGGACTATGGGCAGTCCACTACAACTTTCTAGATATAGAAAAATAAATTCAACTCTACATGGGATCCAACCCATGTTTTTTTTACTTTTATGAAATTTTAATTTATTTTTAGTTTTTTATTCAATAAATAATGTTTCTTGTTTTTTATTATTTTTTTGGTAATGGAAATTTTTGAAAGCAGCACTATAGAGGACACATGCCCCAAGAATCAATCTAATTCCATAGACCCACCACTGGATGGATATGGAGACCGCTAAATCCTAACTTTGGGGAACCTATCTCACTTTAACGCACTCACTCTTTCTTCCTCCTTCTCTCTCTCTCTCGATTTTTCTTATTCTTCCTCTATTTTTCATTGTTTTACCACTTCCATCATCAAACCTTTTTTTCTTTTTCCCTTTATCTTTTGTGTTGGTGTGTATTTTAAAAACATGAGAAAAACTTAAAAAATTAAAAAATGAAAAAAGAACACAAAGATTCATACTTACTCACCATCCACTTTTGAAATTTTTTCTAACCATTTTGAGGAGTCAAAAAGACTTGTTTTCATCTCAAAAATGTTGTATTTTCGTCATAATTTTGGATAAGGAATCTTGTGTCAAAACCAACAAATTTTAAATGCTCAATTTTTGATTTGGAAAATGATTTTCCCCAACCAGGAGGAAAAAAATTATCTTTAATGTCAAGGACACCTATGGCCTACTTTTTAAAATGTGTGTTTTCACCAAGATTGTGAGTCTTGAGTTTGTGTACCTTCAATATGAATTTCCTACTTTGGTGTTCATTAATATGATAGAGGAATTTTCTTAACCACATAAGAATCAAAATAGCCAAAAATCCTCCCATTTCCCTTACATTAATCTTACATTTGAAATCCCCTTCGATATTATGAAAACATTTTCTTTGATAGCCACATTACAAGCCAAATACCTTGTCCCACCCAACATCTACATGGATTTAGATTGCATAGTTTATTGAAATTTAAGTATTGGAGGAATGGATTTCATTCTTTGTATCCTTTTCTTAATTTTCATCATGTTATCCTATGTTAGAGATCAAGCATCCATTTTAGTGTGGGTTAAAGGTTTTCATTCATCAATGTTTTGGAACGTATATTTTTTATGAGATCTTGTGTAAATTGTATAGAAAAGAGTTCAAAAAAATGAAAACAATAAATAAAATGGCAAAAAAGAATGGGTTTTTTCTTGGGCAGTTCAAAAATCACTCTTATTAGACCTTTGATCTTGTTATAACTATTAAAACTAGTGTCTTGATGAGATCAATCATGGGTTGGGAGATGAGTATGATGTTTGTTTCAAGATCGAATTTCGAAAAAAATCAAAAAAAAGGGCACTTTCATTATATATTCTTATGTCATTGGGAGAAGTTTTGTGTTTTGTAAATATTTCATCTTCTTATCCCCTTAAAATTTTCTTCCTCCTTTGTGTATTTCTTCACATAATCATGCCCTTGTAAATATGTGTCTCCATTTCATTACAATATTCATTTCAAAAAAATTGCATTGTTTTACCCATGATAATGTTTTACCCCTCTTTCCTCTCTCTTGTACATTAAATTTCTTTCATACCATAGCAATAGAAAAATACCTTCAAAATAACTCTTGATTCTTGTGCACTTTAGGATAGGAAATGGAAGCTATGATCTCTTTCCAACTCTAAGATTTTCACCTTTGGTTGGTGAATGACTGAACCTCCATAAATAAATTTTATCATCTTGAGAGGGGTGAGTTTTGAGTGTCCCCATTTTCTGTTTATAAATTTGAGAATGAAAAATGAACTGTTTTTTAACATTTTTTCTGTAACAATTTGTGGTGGAGTTTAATATGGATGAGTGAAATGGTCTAAACCTCCTATGATTGTAGAAAACAAAATTTTAATATTTGTTGGTGAATAAGAATAATTTTTTTATGTTTTTATATTTGTTCCACATGAGGAAATGAACAAGACTAAGTGTGGGGGAGTTTATTTTATTAATTTATTCATAACTTTTTTTATACTCCCTTTAGTAAATTTCATGAAAAATTGCATAATTGATGTGGGATACTCATGTTTTAGTGCTAAATATAGTTTTTGAGCATTATTCGTAGTAGTACAACTGATTCACTTTACTATTTTAATTATAACTATCACCCTGATTATCCAAATTTCATGGTTACTATTTTGTAGGATTCCTTATTCAATTTCTAACATATCATTAGAAGGAATAACTGTCCAATTCTTCCATTTGAATGGTCACATGGACCACAAAAGAAGGCCCAAAGAATCTATAAAGAAAATGGACCAGCCATAAATATTGAATTACTGGGATCAATCCAGAAGTCCAAAATCATTTATTCTCCCTCAAAATATTGGGTACAGTACCAATAATATTTGATAAAAATTTAAAGGCCCAAATATAATATCAAGGGGTTCAAATGATTCAATTAAATCCAAACCACCATTCTGTCCTGGAATTAAAATCAGTACACCAATATTGGAATTTCTCCTGATAGAGACATCCATTTTAGCTTAGATTTTTCACTGTAAAAGAGAATATTTATGAGGCCAACGTTTTTGAAGAAAGTGTTCAAAATTTATGTCATATTCCTATTCAAAAAAACATTCACATTATGAACTTCTAAAAAGAATGGGTAGAAATGGATAGTTTGGAATTGTTTATTAAAACCATCATAACTTTTGATACTCATGAATAATTGCTTACAAATTTTTTGGGTCTACTATCAAAATTATTATCTACAACCTTTAAGAAGGATTTATCTCCATATTCAGATTTTTGTATTGCCCAATCGTCGATCCAAGTGGACGGGTAGTTTTGAAATGAAAATAGTCCACCTCATTGGGCTATAAGTGCATCCCCCTCTTCTCCTTGAAAGGGGTTGGAATTTAAGAAGATAATATCATACATTTTAATGACCAAATACATTACAAAGGCTTGGTAGGACCTTCCATACACAATTTCTTACTTGATATACTCTTCCTCCTCTCTTTGTTTCATGTTCTTTTGTGTTCTTCTTATTTGTAATCATTTAAGTTTGTTTTCTTTTCAATTGAGTTTTAATGCATGTTTATTCTTATTCTTTTATTATTATCATCTACCTTATGTTTCATAATGTTAATTTTCTTAAAATATTTTAAATCAAGATGAAATTCATTCACTTCTTTTTCTTCCTCATTCAATTGAAACTCTATTTTTAATTCTCATTATTGTTCATATTTGTGTTCGATGAACAAGTCTTTTCTTATCCCATTAATTTCAATCTATTTATAATTAATCACTATAAACACATATTACCAAATTAATAACCTTCTCAGTGGATGATTAAATCTACCATTTGGGTGAGTTAAAATTTGGGGATGTTAAGTGATTGATATCTTTTTCTCGATGAATATTCATTAAATTATCATTGTGTATGTTAAGCATAGAATGTCGTGGATTAGTGAAATGATTTTTTTAACGTGTGGTTTCTATGGATTATTGGAACCATAAATAAACTACCATAAAAAATCCATGATTAAGATTAGAACCCTAAGTTAACTTAAGGATTGGATTAAATCCTTAAAACCTTGGAATTCCAATCAACGTCATCATGTAAAGTGGGTGTTAATTTAATGCAATATAAAGTAAAGATCAATGATATCGGAATCTTAACTCTATAATGACGAACTCACCCCAATATTTATTAAATTGTTAAATAAATCAATCATTAAAATTAATCTCTTCAAACAACCCCCCCCCCCCCTCCCCAATTAAAAACAATCAACTATTAAAAAGTATCATCACTGAGGATTCGACCTGAGACCTATTATACACAATAGAGGAGCACCGGAACCTTGAATGGTCGATAAAAGAAAATCGGCCACACGTAAAATGACACCATTTCTAGGGATGGTGCCTTAAGTAGTCAGTAGTTTTTGGATTTTTTAAAAAAACAACAAAAAGTAAAAAAAATTAACCAAAAAAATCTAAAAACACAAAGAAAAACCAACCTTCTCATAAAAATAATAAATGGAAAAAACACAAAGAAAACCTCATCCACCTCATCCATCCAATTTTTCTCTAAATGCCTCATAGAATTCCAAAAAATCATTAGGATATGTTAGAACCTAATTTAGAGAGAACTCTTAACCAACCTAATAGGAATATTAGATACAATAAAATCACTCAAGGTCTAGTAATTGACCAACCAATTGAACTAGATATGGCCAATCCTATAGAAAAAACCCCTAAAAAACTCAATTCCCCTGATATGAATTACTAACCCCTTGGTATTGAATAACCAAACATTGAGGCTGATTTCAAACTCAAATAAAGTTTGATTCATATTCTACATCATTTCCATGGGCTAGCTAGTGAGGATCCTCATCTTCACCTCAAAGAGTTCCTAGTGGTGTGCTCTACCATGAAGCCTCAAGGGGATTATAAGGAAAAAATAAAACTCCAAACAATCTCTTTCTCCCTAGACAGCACTACTAATTCATGGCTTTACTACCTCCATCCTGGTTCCATAACCACATGGAATGACATTAAGATACTTTTCTAAGAAAAATTATTTCTTGCTTCACGTACTGCTTCTATCCGAAAGGAAATAAGTGGTAATCTTTAATTCCCAAATGAATCACTCAATGAATACTGGGAGAGGTTCAAGAAGCTTTTGTAAAGTTGTCTACACCACCAAATCCCTAACAAACTCTTAATCCAATACTTATTTGAGGGTTTATTGGTTATGTATAGAACTCTCAAGGATGCCACAAGTGGCAGTTCTCTTGTTGATAAAATTCCTACAGCTGTAAGATATCTCATAAGCAACATGGATGAAAACACAAAAAAATCCATACTTGAGAATATAATCAAGGAAAAAAATCCCAATATAGTAACTCGATAGAGCTAAATAATATGAGAGAGTGGATGAGTAAACTTACAGGTCTTGTGCGACAACTAGCTATGGAGAAAAAGTCCCCAACCTCATCTTCTTCACAATCTCTATTCAGTGGACCTATCAAGAACTATGGAATCTGTAGATCCCCATCTCATCTAACTGACATATGTACACAGATTCAAGAGGATCCATCTGATTCATCCATCCCAATGGAGCTCAATGCAGCATATGTACAGAGGAACACCAACCCTCAAGAATCAAGTCATTTCATTAAAAAATTCAACCAAACCCACTCTAATCCCTTATCTTCCACCTTTAACCAAGCCTTGAGATATGGTAATCCCATTTCTCATCACCATAAATTACCTCTTAAAAACCCAAACCAATTTATATATGTTTAAGGTGGTGTTAACTTCAATTAACCTTATCCTTTTGTTCCTCAGCCTCAAAGGAACAATCATCCTCCAAGACTATACTATCCTAGTGAGCCTTCCCAAATCCCAAACCAATAAAATAACTTTCCTAAGAACCAAAATAAAGGCAATCCCAATCCAAGACAATCCTATTCTTCCAAGAAACCATTGTAAATATCATTGGAAGATCTTTCCTCCTTCACCTTTCTATCCTTAAAAATATTGAAACCCAAATTGGTCAACTTGCATCCCACCCTAGCGAGTAACAACCATCGAATTCTTCCCAATTCCCACCTCAACTGTTACCCAAACCCGAGGGTAATGTAAGTGAAATTTCAATTAGATAGGTAAATAAAATTTCTATTCCTCATGTTGAATCCTCCAACTCCCTTTTAAATGTTATCCTAGAAAATGATAATAAAAAGAAACCATAAAAGGAACCTGAATCCACTCCCTCACCTCCTTCCATTCCTATAATAAACCCAATTCATTTTCCTAAAGACATTTCTAAGCCAAGTAAATCTTTCTAAATAGATCCTAAAATGCTCGAAATGTTTAGAAATGTTGATGTCATCATTACACTCTTATATTTCATCAAACAAATCCCTAATTATGAAAATTTTCTTATGGAATTATGAACTCATAAAAGACAAATTAGGACCATTGATAATGTTTAAACATTGCATTCCATACCCATGAATTGAAAATATCATGTAACCTTTACATTTCCATGCCAGATAAAAATTTAAAACTTTGATGATGTACTCATAGGCCAAGCATCCTCAATAAATGTCATCCCTAAATCCATCTTCTCCAACCTTGGTCTTGGTCACCAATACCCAATAGGTGTTTTCATCCAGTTATTCTGTCGCAGCACAACTAGTCCTAAGGGAATAATTAAGGATGTCCTTATTTCATTCAATGATCATATCTTCCCAGATGACTTTTATGTCCTTAATATGGGAGGTGAGACAAATTATTGAAAATATCCTATGATTCTAGGAAGACCTATACTCATGACATCTAAAACCAAAATTGATGTCCATGCGGGAATCTTATCCATTGAATTTAGTGACCAAATGGTCAACTTCAATATTTTTCAGTCCATGTGATACCCATCAGAGGATCAATCTGTATTATTAATCCATGATTCTGAAAATCTATCTGAGAGTGTTTTGAATCCCAATCCATCATGTTCTTCTTGTTCTACTGATAGAGGTTTTTGTGAATATTGAATCCTTGTTAACAAAGTCATAAATGGAGAAGTTTATGTTGAACATACAAATGAAAAATCCATTGATCTAAAGGATATTGAAAACTATTTGTAATCCCATATCACCTTTGATATCCACTACTTCAACTTTGATGGTAATGAGGAAAATGAAAAAGAATATTCATTTTTTGATTCAAACCTGAATATCCAACATTCATCATTTCCTATTCCTGATTCGAAAAATTATGTTAAATTTGAGGTGAACACTGAACCAATTTGTTTATCTTATCTTGACAGTAGTGATGTTTTTATATATGTTCCCTAATTAATAAATTGATCACTAGTGTATTTTAAGTTTACCATTATTTGGAAAACTACATTGATATAAAGGATATTGAAAATTTTATTCATTATTATGACACCATTGATCCTCATTAATTTACTTCAGTAAGTGATGAAATAAATGAGCTACAAAAAATGGGATCTCATACTCTGATTTCATATTATTTGAACCCTACATCAATGCACCATCAGGATTAAAACATTTTCCTGAACTTCCAAGAATAGAAAACCAACACTCAATGGGTTGTATAATACCTCAAGTTGGAGAAAAAAGAGAGTATAACCATATTCTATGTCCACACCCATTTAATTGTAAGCACAAAATCAATTAAGGGGATAAATTACCCAATGAAACATCATGAATCCCAAAGGAGAAGTTTTTTTGGAATCACACTAGAGTTGAGAAAATATAGTGGCCACCATCGGACTATGGGTAGTCCACTGCAACTATCTAGCTGTAGAAAAACAAATGTAGCACTACTTGGGAGGCAACCCATGTTTTATTTTACTTTTATGAAATTTTAATTTATTTTTAGTTTTTTATTAAATGAATAATGTTTCTTATTTTTTATTCTCTTTTAGGTAATAGAAATTTTCCAAAGCATCACTAGAGTGGACACATTCCCCAAGAATCTGTCAACTTCCATAGACCCACCATTGGATGGATATGGTGACCCAGTATATCCAAACTAAGGGGAACATCTTTACCTTTAACTCTCTCACTCTTTCTTCCTCCTTCTATCTCTCTCTTCCTTTTTCTTCTTCTTCCTCTCTTTTTCATTTTTTTACCACTTTCTTCATCAAACCTTATTTCTTCTTTATCCATTTATCTTTTTTGTGAGTGTGTATTTAAAAAACACTAAAAAATTAAAAATAAAAAAATGAAAAAAAATACAAAGAGACATACTTACTCACCATCCAATTTTTAAATTTTTTCCAACTATTTTGCAGAGTCAAAAAGACATGTTTTCATCTCAAAAAAAATTTATTTTCATCATAATTTTGGATAAGCAATCTTGTTCCAAAACCAAAAAATTTGGAATGCTTATTTTTTTATTTGGAAAGTTATTTTCCCCAACTGTGAAGAAAAACATTATCTTTCATGTCAAGGCCACCTATGGCCATCTTTTCAAAATGTTTGTTTTCACCCCGATTGTGATTCTTCAGTTTGTATACCTTTGATCTGAATTTCCTACTTTGGTGTGCATTAATATAATAGAGGCATTTTATTAACCACATAAGAATCATAATAGCCAAATAGTATCCCATTTACCTTACATTAATCATCCTTTTAAAATCCCCTTCAAGCCTATGAAAACCTTTTCTTTGATAGCCAAATTACAGTCCCAATACTTTTTCCCACCCAACATCTACATGGATTTACATTTCATAATTTATTGAAATTTAAGTTTTTGGTCAATGGATTTCATTTTGGGTATAATTTTCTTAATTTTCATTGTTTTATCATTTGTTTGAGGGAAATAATCCATTTTAGTGTTAGAGGGAGGTTATAATTTAGTGAGTTTTGGGAATGTATATTTGTTTATGACATCTTGTACAAATTGTATTGAAAATTGTTCAAAAAAAATGAAAACAATAAAAAATGAAAAAAAAATAATGGGTTGTTTCTTGGATGTGTCAAAAATCACCCTATTCAACCTTTGATATTGTTATAACAATTACAATTAGTTTTTTGAGGAGATAAATCATGGGTTGGGATATGAGTTTGATATTTGTTTCAAGTTCAATTTTCTAAAAAAATCAAAAAAAATAACACTTAAATTATATATTCTTATGTCATTGGGAGAAGTTTTGTGTTTTGTAAAAATTCAATCTTCTCATACCCTTCAAATTTTCTTCCTCCATTGTGTCTTTCTTTACATAATAATTCCCTTGTAAATATGTGTTTCTATTTCCTTCCAAGTTTCATTTCAAAAAAATCATTGTTTTCCCATGCTAATGTTTTACCCCTCTTCTCCTCTCTCTTGGACATTAAATTCCTACCATCCCATAGCCACATAAAAACCCTTTGAAATACTTATTGATTATTTTGCACTTTAGGATAGGAAATGGAAGCTTAGGGCTCTTTCAAACTCTAAGATTTTCACCTTTTGTTGGTGAATGAATGGACCTTTATAAATAAATTTTATCATCTTAAGAGGTGGGAGTTTTGACTATCCACATTTTCCATATATAAATTTAAGCATGAAAAATGAACTATTTTTTTAACATTTTTTCTATAACAATTTGTGGTGGAGTTCAATATGGATTTGTGAAATGGTCTAAACCTCCCCTGATTATAGAAACAAAATTTTATTATTTATTGGTGAGTGGGAATAATTTTGTTATGTTTTTATATTTATTTAATATGAGAAAATTCACAAGATTAAGTGTGGGGGAGTTGATGTTATTTATTTATTAATAGCTTTTTGTATTCTACCTTTAGTAAATTCCATGTAAAAGTGCATAATTGATGTGGGATAATCATGTTTTAATACTAAATAAAATTTTTTAGAATTATTTCTAGTAGTCCAATTGAGTTAGTTTAATATTTTACTTATAACTCTCACACTGATTATAAAAATTGTATGGTTTTAATGTTTTTTATTCATTATTCAATTTCAAACATATCATTATAAGGAATAATTTTCCAATTATACCATTTGTAGGGTCATATGGACCATAAAAGAATACCCATAGAATCTGTGAAGAAAATGGACCCGCTATGAAAATTGAATTACTGGGCTCAATCCAAAATTCCAAAATCATTGACTCTCCACAAAAAAAAATTTCACAATACCATTTAAATTTGATAAAACATTCAAGGCACAAATCTACTAAAAAGTGGCCCAAATTATGCATTTAAATTCAGCCAACCATTCTTCCTAGGAATTAAAATCAGCACACCAATATTGGCATTTCTCCTAATAGAGACATTCATTGTAGCTAAAAAAATTTATTGTGAAATAGAATATTTATGTGGAAAACTTTTTTGAATAAATTTTTCTAAATTTATGTCATATTTCTATTCAAAAAATCATTCACATTATGGCCTTAAAATAATGAGTAGAAATGGATAGTTTAGATTTTTTTATTAAAACTGCCATAACTTTTGATAATGATGTCCAATTGCTTCCAAATTTTTAGGGTAGACTATAAACGTTATTATCTATAACTTTTAAGAAGGGTTTATCTCCATATTCGGCTTTTGAAATTGTCTAATCATCGAGCCAAGTGGAGGGGCAGTTTTGGAATGAAATCAGTCCACCTCATTAGGCTATAAGTACATCCCCCTCTTCTCCTTGCAAGGGGTTGGAATTTCAGAAGATAAGATCATAAATTGGCATGAAAATATCCTTTATAAAGGCTTGTTAGGACCATCCATACTCAATTTTTTACTTGATATACTCTATCGCTTCTCTTTGTTTTATGTTCTTTTGTGTTCTACATATTTGTAATCATGTAAGTTTGTTTTAATTTCAATTGAGTTTTAATGAATTTTTTTTCTTATTCATAAATTATTATTATATACCTTCTATTTCATAATTTTAATGCTCTTAAAATATTTTAAATCAAGTTGAGATTCATTATCTTCTGTTTCTTCCTCATTCAATTGAAATTTTATTTTTAATTCTCATTATTGTTCGTGTGTGTGTTCGACGCACAACTCTTTTCTTATCCCATTCATTTCATTATATTTATAATTAATCACCATAAAAACATATTACCAGATTAATAACTTTCTCAATGGGTGAGTAAATATACCCTAAGTTAATTTAAGTCTTGTATTAAAACCTTAACACTTGGGAATTCCAATCAACATCATCTTGTAAAGTGGGTGTTAATTTAATGAAATTTAAAGAAAAGCTCTAGGATATTGTAATATTAAATATCTAATGATGAAATCACTCCAATATTTATTAAATTATTAAATCAATCAATCATTTCAATTAATCACTTCAAATAAACCCCCCCAATTAAAAAACAATCAACTAAAAACAATCGACTATAAAAAAGTATCATCACCGAGGATTTAACACAAGTGCTACTATACACATTAAAATAGCACTGTAACCTTCAATGGTCGATGGGAGACAATTGGTCACACTTAAAATGGCACTATTTATAGGGATGGTGCCTTAATTAGTTTCTATTTTTTGGTTTTTATAAACAAACAAAAAAAGTAAAAAAAAATTAACCAAAAAATTCTAAAAAACACAATGAAAAACCCGCCTTCTCATAAAAATCATAAAAGAAAAAAAAACCCCATCCTCCTCATCTATCCACGTTTTATCTAAATTCCCCATAGAATTACTAACAGTCCCTCATATATATTTGACCCTGAAATAGAGAAAAATATTCACTAACCTAGGAGTAACATTAGAT
Organism: Viscum album; assembly: GCA_963277665.1. Lineage (NCBI taxonomy): Eukaryota > Viridiplantae > Streptophyta > Magnoliopsida > Santalales > Viscaceae > Viscum > Viscum album. Next base: position 1,725,474,992 of record OY728120.1, read on the forward strand.
ATAATCAAATCACTCAAGATCCAGTCATTGACCAACCAATTGAACTAGATATGGCCAATACTAGGGAACAACCCCTGAAAGAACTCGATGCCCTTGATATGAATTACCAACCCCTTGGTATTGAATATAAAAACATTGAGGCTAATTTCAAACTCAAATCTGGTTTCATTCATCTTCTACCTCATTTCCACAGGGTAGCTCGTGAGGATCCTCATCTTCACCTCAAAGAGTTCCAAGTGGTGTGCTCCACCATGAAGCCTCAAGTGGTTTCTGAAGAAAAGAAAACTTCGAGAATTCCCTTTCTCCCTAGATAACACTGTGAATTCATGTATTTAAAACCTCCCACCTGGTTCCATAACCACATGGAATGACATTAAGCAACTTTTCTAAGAAAAATTCTTTCCTACTTCTCGTATTGCTTCTATCTGAAAGTAAATAAGTGGTATTCTTCAATTCCCAAATGAATCACTCCATTAATACTGGGAGAGGTTCAAAAATACTATGGAAAGATATCCACACAACCAAATCCCTAACCAAATCTTAATCCAATACTTCTATGAGGGGTTATTGCCTATGGAGATAACTCTCACTAATGTCGCAAGTGGAGGTTCTCTTATTGATAAAATTCCCATAGCTGTAAGAGATATCATAAGAAACATGTCTAAAAAAATAAAAATTAAATACTCGAGAACATGATTAAGTCAAATAAGACCAATATAGTCCCTCGATAGAGCCTAATAAGATGACAGAGTGGATGAGTAAACTTACAAGGCTTATGTGACAACTAGTTGTGGCGGAAAAATCCCCAACCTCACCTTCTCCACAATCTCTATTCCCTAGACCTATCATGAACTATGTAATCTACAGCTCCCCATATCATCCAACTCACACATGTCCATAACTTCAAGAGGATCCATCTGATTCATCTAGCCCAATTGAGCTCAATGCATCATATGTTCAAAGAAACACCAACCCTCAAAAATCAATCCATTTCATTAGAAACCTCAACCACTGTAAGATCCCGGTTTTTGGATAGGGATGTTTTCATTATGTTTTGGTTGAATTCATTGTTTCAAGATTCAAGGGATGTCTTAAAAGATTATGAGAGGCCTTGGGGGTGTCCCGGGGGCTCGGGGCATGAAAGAAAGGAGATCTGGGCAAGACAATCCAGGGTGCATGACCTGCGTATGGCCAGGGAAAACCGTGCAGCCTGCCTAGAAAAATCGTACGACCCCTCCCCCTCCGGATAGTATCATGCACACAGTTTTCACATGGTTTGTGCATGGTTTTCCAAACCGTGCGGCCAAACCGTACGGCCTCTTAATGTTTGGAAAATTTAGAAAATTTCCCCTATGGGATTTTAAGAACCCACTCAGTTTTTACTCTCATTTCCTCCCTCTTCACCCTAGGAACGAACCAAATCATCCAAGTGCTCCAAGAGGTTGATCTACCTCGTTTCTAAGGTGTTTTTGGTGCTGTTGGATGCAGATAGAAGCTCCAAGTAAGGCTAATCCCATCCTTGCTTTTCTTTTTGGTTTAGGGTTTGTATCTTCTCTCCCTCTTGTACCGAAGCTCTAAAACCCTATCTTTTGGGTGAGTTCTAGGTTGAAGCTCAAAATTTTGGTCGGATCGAGGTCTAAGGACTTTATTGAGAGTGTGTTCAACCATGGTTTCGAGGTAGGTGGTCTACAAACATTATCCCATAGTTTTATGGTGGATTTATGGACATGTGGCTTTGCTCATGGTTTCCTTTGGTGAGATTGATCAACCTTGATGTGTTTTAGTATAAATGATGCTTGGAAATGGTAAATGGGAACTCTCACGATCCCCATGGGATGCGTTGAGAATAACTTGACCTAATTGGGTCCATCCATGGGATGTTTCGGCTTTCCCTAGACTTAGGGATTGTTATTAAACAAGTGACCTTGTTGTAATAAATTGTAGAGCTAGTAAAGAATATGTTGGCATGATTGGTTGAACTTGGAATAGAAGTTAGGTGATGCAACTAGACATGGAAATAACCTAAGGGTTATTTGGAATGGGTTGAATGGTTGATTCATGCAAAAGATGAACGGGTTAAATGGGTTAATGTGTAAACTGATTAAGGACCATAACGGGATAGGTTATGGGTCTAGTGTTGAATGCTTAGTGAGATAGGTAGAACACATGGGTACCCGAGCAGACTTCATGTTTGCAGGTCAGGAGAAAGGAAAGGGTCCTTGATAGATAGTTCAGTGAACATGGGTATCACTTGGTGGAGGATCCGGACTTGGAGTCGGGACCATTTTGGGGATTTTGGCCGTTGTCCTTATTTTGGTCTTTTGTTCACTTTTACACTTATAGTAGAACATAAAATATTTATTATTGGAAATGGTTGTTATACATGTTCCTCATTTATTAATTATTGTTTCTGCTATTGGTTTATTTCTATTGTGGATTACTCTGATAAAAAGGGGGTATAGTCTCTCCACTTGACTACATAGACCTCCGCTGCTAGTCGGCAGCCTTTGGTGTACAGGTAGGCGCGCTTAAGGTTATGTAACTACCCGGCTCGGAGCACCGGTTTAGTAGATTCCAGGTGAGGGACATCACAAAGTTGTATCAGAGGAGGAATTTCTTCTTCTCTAAGGTCTTGTTATTTGGGATTGGTATCCAAGGGTTAAGATGTGTCGGGCCTTGGTAATGAGCTCATGCTTGGGAGTAGCTAACCCATGTACAAGGGAAAACCCAAGTCACCCTGGGTGGGAAATGTTGTTCTTTACAGTGTGTTGTTACAGTTGATGATATTGCACCATTGGGTGATGCACATGTGTTTTGATGTGGTTGTTTTATGATATTTGGCTCATGGCCTTAACGGCACGTGGAATTGCATTCATGCATCATTGTAGGCACCTAGGAAGATAGGTGACATGCATTGTGTTATGCACATGCACGGGGTGGGGGTGTGAGGCAGGAAAGTAGGGTGCATCATGCATTTCATGAAACCAAGAAATAATGATAATAATGGAATAAAACAAGTGGGTAAATAATTTTTAATGAAAATGAGGGTTTGAAATGAAGTTGAAAATGTTTTTGTAAAATGTTGTGTGAGTTTGGTGGTAGTGCATGGTTGTTTACCCCATATGGACCATGGCCCACGGTTGGGATGGTCGGGGTGGTGGATTTGAGGTGTTAATGTTGTGGAATTAGTATATGAAAATGGGTTGTTGTAGCTAGTAAAGAGCTTTTGATAAATTCATGAAAGTTATGTGGTATGTGTGATAAATCTCGTGCTTGGCAATGTAGAGAGATGCCTCCATGACGTCAGTTACTAGTTGGGAAACGGGATGGTGTTGCCGAGAACATGCCTCCGGTAGAAGAGCCCAAAAATGAGGTGATAAATGAAGGTATAGAAGACCAGTTCTAAGAGAACATGGCCCGCCTTATGTAGTTGATGGATCGGGACCCAAGGAAGGTTACACCGAGTATGTTTGAGCTGACCAGGGAGTTCCAGCTGCAGCACCCTCCGACCTTCACCGGAGAGGGTGGGACAGAGGCAGCAGAGTTCTGGTTAGAGTCTATCCAGATGATACTGGATCATATGGAGACCCCTGTTGAAAAGCGAGTAAATATGGCGGTTAATATGTTGCGGGGCCAGGAAAGCCGTTGGTGGGACATTCAGGCTCAGACCGAGCAGGCTAAGGGGATAACATGGAAGGTTTTCCAGGAGAAGTTTCTAGAGAATTTCTACCCAGAGACTTTGAGGCAGGAGCGGGCTGCAGAGTTTATGAGCCTGACTCGGGGATCGCTATCAGTGATGGACTATTCTAGTTGCTTCACTGATTTGTGACGCTTTGTCCCAGTGTGAGTAGGGGAGGAGGAAGCGGTAACGTGGCATTTCCAGGATGGGCTGAGATATGAGATCTGGTCTCAAGTAAATATCTTCTGTTTTAAGAGGTTCACAGAGGTGATGGATCAGGCACTCATCTATGAAGGGAACCTAAAGGGAGCTTCGGGTGGTGGGCTTGTTGTGCCAACTGGGTGGACAACTGGTGCATCTTCCAAAGGTCAGAAGCATCGTTTGTAAGGTTTCTAGAAAGGTGGTCAGAAGAGAGGGTCAGCCTCTCAAAGTGGGAACCAAGTGTTCTGTTATCAGTGCGGTAGTCCGGGGAATATGTGTGATTAGTGTCCTCGACCTACAGTTGAGTGCTGTTCGTGCGGCAAGATGGGGCATGTGCAGAGGTTTTGCAGGAACCCTCGGCAGACGGGTGAGCATGATGATGAAAAGTGGGTGCCGGGTACGAGAAGGGGATCAGTTTCCCCGTATCAGGTAGGCAGTTGGAGAAGAACGGGTCATGCTGGCAGGGGCGGATGATGTGGAACTCCATGGCAAGATCGCTCACACCAGCAGGGTAGTGCGGCGCAGAGTGGTCAAGCTGGAGCCCAGACTAGAGGGGCAGGTTAGCTTCAGGAAGTTCATCTTGCACTTGGTGATGGCGAGGTCGGACCGTCAACTGTTTGAGGTACGATCCTTGTAGCTTCTACGTTTTCTAGTTCATTTTTTGACACAATCACCATACAATCTTTTGTTTCTGCTCAACTTGTGGTAGTGTTGGGTTTACCTATGGTGGGGGTGTGTGGAGTTATGTCAATTGACACCCCGTTGGGGATTTGGGTTGAGGATATCAAGCAGTGCAAGGGATGTGTCTCGGAAGTTGGCGGGTATCGTTTTCTGTGGTACTTGTTCATTATCGAGATGTCAGGGTTTGACCTAATCATGGGAATGGATTGGTTGGTGTTGTATCGGGTGCACATAGACTGTTATCATCACAGAGTATCGTTCAGGTCGCTTGATAGTGATTCTTATGTCCACCATGGTGAATGGGATGTTCGAGCAGGTCATGCAGGACCGTTTGGTCAATAGATGAGTGGAATCATGGCTCAAGTGGCATGTATCATGCTTTATGATAATGAAATAGGGGAACAGTATGTTTTCCCTCCTGTGGTGGACTGGTTTTAGGACGTGTTTCTTGAGGATTTCTCAGGGTTACCACCTGAGAGGGATGTCGAGCTCACGATCAAGTTACTACTGGGAGCGGTGCCAGTTTCTATTCCGCCATACCGAATGGAACCGACAGAACTCCAGGAACTGAAGGTTCAGCTTGAGGAGTTTGAGCATAAGGGGTTTGTCCATACTAGTACATCTTCTTTGGTATCTCATGTGCTTTTTGAAAAGAAGGCTGATGGGTCATTGAGGATGTGTGTTGACTATCAAAAGTGGAATCATATGACGGTGAAAAATCAGTACCCTCTTCCTATAATTGATGATCTATTTGATCAATTGAGGGGTGAAACAGTGTTTTCTAAGATATATCTAAGGTCGGGTTATCACCAGATGAGGGTGAGGTCTTCTGACGTACTGCGGATAGCTTTTCGGAGTCGATACGGGTTGTTTGAGTTTGTGGTAATTCCTTTCGGATTGACCAATGCACTGGTGGTGTTTATGGATTTGATAAACTGGATCTTTCATCCCTATATAGATCGGTTTGTGGTTTTCTTTGTTGATGATATCATAGTTTACTCGAAAACTCATAATGACCATGACCGACATCTTGGCATCGTCTTTGGTATGCTAAGAGAGCATCGGCTATACGCCAAGCTATCAAAGTGTCAATTCTGGATAGGTGATGTGCATTTTCTGGGTCACATCATCTCGGAGGTAGGTGTGTCGGTGGATCCATATAAATTGTAGGCAGTTGTATCTTGGGATCATCCCAAGAGTGCTTTTGATGTTCTAAGTTTTCTGGGTTTGGTTGGGTATTACCGAAGGTTCATTCAGGACTTATCTCGCTTGGAAGCACCACTCTTGTTCTTGACCATGAAAGGAATTAGGTTCGAGTGGTTTGAGGCATGAGAGAACGCCTTCCAAGAGTTGAAGAAGTTGTTTACTACCGCACCTATCTTGATCTTACCTGAGCCGGGTAAGAAGTATGTCATGTTTTTTGATGCGTCCGGAGTCGGAATTGGGGTTGTTTTGATGGAGGATGAGCGGGCTGTATCTTATGGGTCAGGGCATCTGAGACCCCATGAGTAGAACTACCCCACTCATTAGCTTGATTTGGCTGCAGTGGTGTACGCTTTGAAGTGTTGGAGGCACTATCTGTTGGGAGAACATTTTACGGTGTTTACCAACCATAAGAGTTTAAAGTAAATCTTCTCACAATGGGATCTGAATCTTCGGAAGCGAAGATGGGTTGAATATCTCCAGTATTTTGACTTTGATATGGTGTACATGCCGGGAAAGGGAAACAGTGTTACTTATGCTCTGAGCATGAAGGTTCAGCATCAGGTGGTTTAGGAGTCCAGCCCTGAGTGGAAGGTGATGGATTTGTTTGCATAGATGCACCTGGAGGTGCAGGTGGAGAGTGGTTAGGTCACTCTTTCTTCCTTAACGATGGATTAGATGCTTCTGAGTCAAGTTAAGAAAGGTCAGCTTGATGATCATGAGTGTTTTATCATGAAGAAAATCTTACAAGTGGGGAGTTACCTTCTGGTTGGGCTGTCGGCGTGGAAGGTGTTGTTCATGTTCATGATCGTGTGGTTGTGCCAAAGTGAATGCGGGAAGATTTGATGTGTGAGTTCCATGCATCAAAGTGGGCAGTGCATCCTAGTTTGACCAAGATGTACCGTGATCTCCGAAGTCAGTTTTGGTGGCCTGGAATGAAGAAGGAAGTTGCGGGATTTGTGGAACGGTGCCTTACCTGTCAGTAGTTGAAGGTCGAGAATCAATGCCTAGGTGGTTTGTTGCATCCACTGCCCATTCCGGAATAGAAGTGGGATGATGTAATGATGGATTTTTTTCATAGGTCTTCTGAGGACGCCACAGAAGAATGATACAATCTGGGTGGTTGTGGATTGGTTAACGAAAGTGGGTCATTCTTGCCGATTCAGGAGACCTTTATAGTCGACCAGTTGGGTGATCTGTATGTTCGGGAAATAGTGTGGTTGCATGGTGTTTCGTGGACCATAGTTTCATACCGAGATCCGCGTTTTACGTCTCGTTTCTGGCAAGGGTTGCAGAAGGCGCTTGGTACGCAGGTGTTTTTGAGTACGGATTTCCACTCGCAGACGGACGGGTAGTCGGAGCGTACAATCCAAGTATTGGAATACATCTTAAGATCTTGTGTCTTGGACTTTGGTGGTTCATGGGAGAGGTACCTATCATTAGTTGATTTTTCCTACAACAACATTTTTCAGGCTGCAATTCAGATGTCACCATTTGAGGCACTCTATGGGAGGCCATGTAGATCTCCCTTGTGTTGGCTAGAGGCCGGTGAATCTGAGTTGTTGGGGCTAAGTCTCATGCAAGAGACTTCAGAGAGAGTTAAGTTGATCAGTAAGAAGATGGCTACGGCTCAGAGTAGGCAGAAGTCGTATGCAGATCAGAGGTGTATACCTCTTGAGTTTATAAAGGGTTATAAAGTGTTCCTTCGAGTATCGCCAAGGTTGGGTCACTGTCAGATTTGAAAGCAGGGTAAGTTGGTGCCCAGGTATGTGGAACCTTTTGAGATTGTGGAGAGGATCGAACCAATTGCTTACCGATTGGCTCTTCCACAGCGGTATGGTGGGATGCATGATGTGTTTCATGTGTCGCAGCTTTGACGGTATCACCCTGACCTATCTCACGTGGTTGATGTTGAGGATGTGGAGCTTGAGGTTGATGCACCCTGTGAGGAGCATCTGGTTCGTGTGGTGGATCGTAGTGAAAAGGTCTTGTGAGGAAAGGTGGTTCTATTAGTGCGAGTACTATGGCAGAATGGGAAGTTTCAGGAAGAAACATGGGAGTTAGAATCGGATATGCGGTCTCAGTGGCCCAAACTCTTCTCTTTGGTGGATCAATGAGGCTTGGAAACACAGCTCGAGGACGAGCTGTTATAAGGTGGGGAGGTTGTAAGATCCCGGTTTTTGGAAAGGTATGTTTTCATTATTTTTTGGTAGGATCCCTTGTTTCGGGATTTAAGGTATGTCTTCTAAAAGTATGAGAGGCCTTGGGGGTGTTCCAAGGGCTCAGGGCATGACAGAAAGGAAATCTAGGAAAGACAAGCCAGGGCGCACGGCCTTCGCACAGCCAAGGAAAAATTTGCGGCCTGCCCAGGAAAACCGTGTGACCCCTCCCACTCCAGACAGTAGCATGCGCAAGGTTTGCACACGGTTTTCCAAACCGTGCGGCCAAACTGTGCGGCCTCTTCATGTTTGGAAAATTTACAAAATTGCCCCTCCAGGATTTTAAGAACCTGCTCAGTTTTTCCTCTCATTTCCTCCCTCTTCACCCTAGGAATGAACCAAATATTTTAAGTGCTCAAATAGGTTGATCTCCGTCATTTCTAAGGTGTTTTTGGTGCCTTTGGATGTGGATCGAAGCTTCCGGGTAAGTCTAATCCCATCCTTGCTTCTCTTTTTGGTTTAGGGTTTGTATCTTCTCTCCCTCTTGTTCTGAAGCTCTCAAACCCTATATTTTGTGTGAGTTCTAGGTTGATGCTCCAATGTTTGGTCAGATCGAGGTTTAAGGACTCGATTGAGAGTGCGTTCAACCATAGTTTCGAGGTAGGTGGTCTAAAAATGTTATCCAGTAGTTTTATGGTGGATTTATGCATGTGTGGCTTTGCTCATGGTTTCCTTTGGTGAGCTTGATCAACCTTGATGTGTTTTGGTATAAATGATGATTTAAAATGGTTAATGGGAACTCTCAAAATCCCCATGGGATGCGTTGAGAATGACTTGACCTAATTGGGGCCATCCATGGGATGTGTCGGCTTTCCCCAGACTTAGGTATTGTTATTAAACAAGTGACCTTGTTGTAATAAATGGTAGAGCCAGTAACGAATATGTTGGCATGATTGGTTAAACTTGGAATAGAATATAGGTGATTCTCCTAGACATGGAAATAACTTAAGGGTTATTTCGAATGGGTTGAATGGTTGATTCATGGAAATGATGAACCGGTTAAATGGGTTAATGTGTAAACTGATTAAAGACCATGACGGGATAGGTTATGGGTCTAGTGTTGAATGCATAGTGAGATAGTCATAACACATGGGAATTGGGTGAATGGTTAAATGATGTGAAATGGTAATGTGTTAATGGGTTAAGGCATTATGTGAATTCCCATGTGGTCTGTTGTAAATAGTGTTTGTCAAAAGGAAATGGTATGGTGGTTGATGGTTACTTATATATATAAGCATGTGCACATGGCTTGGTAGTGTGGGGTATGACTTGAGGATCTACCCCCACAGGTCGAGCGAAGACTGATTCTCTGAAATCCACCATAAATGCAAGGGTTAGGAATGAGGACTGAGGATCTATTCTCTTAACGGTTGCATCCACCCGGACTGAGGCTTCGAGGTGAGGATATGGTTGTATCCACCCAGACTGAGGCTTCGAGGTGAGAATATTGTTACTATGAGGGGTTTAGTCCTAGTGAGATAGGATAATGAAGTGTTTACCCTCTTTCATGTGATTGTTGGCCTTAGACCCATGTAACATAATGTATGTGATTAACCCATGGAAATGTGATGAAATGGTAAGTGATGATAATTGGTGTGAAATGAATGGTAATGGAAGTGGCAATGGTTTATCTCTTAATTGGTTAATGGAACCTTAAATAATTACTTTGAAATTATCATTCATATTCCTTTTGCATGAACCACTTGTTTATACTGGATATTTTGTAGAAACTGTTGTTGGTGGCCTACTGAGTTGTACTCACACCCTGCTCGGGCCGCCATTGGGTACCCAAGCAGACTTCATGTATATAGGTCAGGAGAAGGGCAAGGGTCCTTGATAGATAGTTGAGTGAACATGGGTAGCACTTGGTGGAGGATCTGAACTTGGAGTTGGGACCATTTTGGGGATTTTGGCCATTGTCCTTATTTTGGGCTTTTGTTCACTTTTACACTTGTAGTAGAACATGACATATTTATGGTTGGAAATGGTTGTTATACATGTTCCTCATTTATTTATTATTGTTTTCGCTATTAGTTTATTTCTGTTGTGTCTTACTCTGATAAAAAGGGGGTATAGTCTCCCCACATTACTACATAGACCCCCGCTGCTAGTCAGCAACCTTTGGCATACTGGGAGGTGTGCTTAAGGTTATGTAACTACCCAGCTTGGAGCACCGGTTTAGTGGCTTCCAGGTCAGGGACGTTACAACCACCCCACTCTAAGCCTTTCTCTTCTACCTTTAACCAAGGATTTAGGTATGTTAATCCCATTTCTCATCCCCCTTTATTCCCTCTAAAAAATCCAAACCAATTACAATAGGTTCAAGGTGGTGGTAACTTCCATTAACCTTATCCTTTTGTTCCTCAGCCTCAAAGGAACAATCCTCCTACTAGATTCAACTATCCTAGTGATCCTTCCCAATTCCCAAACCAATACAATCTCTTTCCTAAGAACCAAAATAAAGGACATCTCAATCCGGGACAAGCCTATTCTTCCAAGAAACCAGGGGAAAGTGCAGTGGAAGATATTTCCTCCTTTACCCATTATAGACTTAAAAATATTGAAACCCAAATTGGTCAACTTGCATCCCACCTTAGCTAGAAACAACCATATAATTCTCCCAACTCCCATCTCAACTGTTACCCAACCCCAAGGGTAATGTAAGTGAAATTTCACCTAGATCAAGAAATAAAATTGATAATACTCATGTTGAATCCTCCAACTCCATTTTAAATGCTGACCTTGAAAATAAAAATAAATAGAAACCATAAAATGAACCTCAATACCCTCCCTCACCTCCTTCCATTTCTATAAGGAACCCAATTACTTTTCCTCAAGCTGTTTCTGGGCCAAGGAAATACTTTGAACCTAGTCCTAAAATGCTCGACATGTTTAGACATGTTGAAGTCAACATTCTCCTATTAGATGTCATCAAACAAATTTCTAAGTATTCCAAGTTTCTTGAGGAATCTTGCACTCATAAGAGAAAAATTAGGACTATTGAGAATGTTTCAACACAACTGTCCATAACTATGATGTGAAAATATATCAGAGCCTTAACAGTTCCATGAAAGATGGGAAGTTCAAAATTTGATGATACACTCATAGAAGTAGGATCCTCAATAAATGTCATGCCTAAATCCATATTCTCCAACCTTGATCTTGGTCCATTGCACCCAACGGGTGTTGTCATCTAGTTAGTCAATCACTAAACAACTATTCCTAAGGTAATAATTGAGGATGTCCTTGTTTGAGACAATGATCTTACCTTCCCAGCTGACTTCTATGTCCTTAATGTGGAAGGTGAGAAAACTTCTTAACAATATACTCTGATTCTAGGAAGACCTTTCCTCATGACATATAAACCAAAATTGATGTCCATCCTGGAATCTTTTCCATGGAATTTTCCGACCAAATGGTCAAGTTTGATATTTCTCAATCCATGAGATACCCATTAGAGGATAAATCTATATTCTCTATCCATGATTCTGAAAGTCTCTCTGAGAGTGTGTTGAATCCCAAACCATCGTGTTCTTCTTGTTCTACTGATAGAAGAGTTTATGAATATTTCATCCTTGTTAACCAAGTCATAAAAGGAGAAGTTGATGTTGACATTAAAAATGAAAACTCCATTGATCTAAAGGATCTTGAAAACTATTTGTAATCTCATATCACCAACAACATCCACTACTTTAACTTGGATGGTAATAAGGAAAACAAAAAAACATTTTCATTTTTTTGATTCAAACCAGATTATCCAACATTCATCATTTCCTATCCCTGATTATAAAAATTTTGTTATATGTGAGGTGAACCATGAACCAATGTGTTTATCGTTTCCTGAAGGCAGTGATTTTTTTGATATATTTCCCCTAATTAATAAAGTGATCACTAGTGAGGTTGAAATTGAACATTCTTTGGAAAACTACATTGATATAGAGTATTTTGAAATTTTTATTCAGTATTATGACTCCATTGATCCTCATTATTGTACTTTAGTAAGTGATGAAATAAATGAGATAAAAAAATGGGATCTCATACTCTGATTTCATATTATTTGAACCTTACATCAATGCACCATAAGAATTGAAGCATCTTCCTAAACTTATAATAATATAAAACCAACACTCAATGGGCTTTATAATACCTCAAGTTAGAGACCAAAGAGAGGATAACCATATTCTATGTCCAATCCCACTGAATTGTAAGCACAACATCAAGGAAGGGGATAAATTACCCAATGAACAATCAGGCATCCCAAAGGAGAAGTTTTTCTAGAATCACACTAGAGTTGAGAAAATATGGTGGCCATCATCGGACTATGGGAAGTCCACTATAACTATCTAGATGTAGACAAATAAATGTAGCACTACTTGGGAGGAAACCCATGTTTTCTTTTACTTTTATGAAATTTTAATTTATTTTTAGTTTTTTTTAAATGAATAATGTTTCTTTTTTGTTATTCTATTTTAGGTAATTGAAATTTTCCAAAGCATCACTAGAGAAAAAAACATTCCCCAAGAAGTCATCAACTTCCATAGACCCACCACGGGATGGATATAGAGACCCACTAAATCCAAACTAGGGGGAACATCTTTCCCTTTAACTATCTCACTCTTTCTCACCCTTCTCTCCCTCCCTGCCTTTTTCTTCTTCTTCCTCTCTTTTTCATTTTTTTACCACTTTCATCATAAAACTTTTTTTTTCTTTGTCCCTTTCTCTTTTCTGTGGGTGTGTATTTTAAAAACACTAAAAAACTAAAAAAATCAAAAAAATGAAAAAAAACAAAAAAATCCATACTTACTCACCATCCACTTTTGAAATTTTTTCCAACCATTTTGGGGATTCAAAAATACATGTTTTTATCTCAAAATTTTGTATTTTCAGCATAATTTTCGATAAGGAATCTTGTGTCAAAACCAATAAATTTTGAATGCTCAATTTGTGATTTGTAAAATGATTTTCCAAAACTATGAGGAAAAGCATTATCATTCATTCCAAGGCCACATATGGTCATCTTCTCAAAATGTGTGTTTTCACCCCAATTTTGAGTCTTGAGTTTGTGTACCTTAGATCTGAATTTCTTACTTTGGTGTGAATTAATATGATAGTGGCATTTTCTTAACCACATAAGAATCATAATATACAAATAGCCTCACATTGCCCTTACATTAATCCTCATTTTGAAATCTCATTTGAGCCTATGAAAAAATTTTCCTTGATAGCCACATTACAATCCCAATACCTTGTCCCACCCAACATCTTCATGGATTTACATTTCATAATTTATTGAAATTTAAGTATTGGGGGAACAGATTTCATTTTGGGTATCCTTTTCTTAATTTTCATCGTGTAAATGGATGCTTGAGGGAAATAATCCTTTCTAGTGTGGGGTGGAGGTTTTCATTTAGTGATTTTTGGGAATGTATATTTTTTATGCCATATTGTACAAATTGTATTGAAAAGTGTTCAAAAAAATGAAAACAATAAAAAATAAAATAAAAATGGGTTGTTTTTTGGGCGGGTCAAAAATCAATCTTCTTAAAATATTGATCCTATTATAAATATTACAATTAGTGTTGTGAGTAGATCAATCATGGGTTTTTATATTAGTGTGAGATTTGTTTCAAGTTCAACTTTTTTAAAAAAATCAAAAAAAAAAAGAACACATGTATTATATATTCTTATGTCATTAGGAGAATTTTTGTGTTTTGTAAATATTTCATCTTCTCATCGCCTTAAAATTTTCTTCCTCATTTGTGTATTTCTTCACATAATCATTCCCTTGTAAATATATGTCTCCATTTCCTTCCATGTTTCATTTCAAAAAAAATGTGCATTTTTTTACCCATATTGATGTTTTACCCCTCTTATCCTCTCTCTTGGACATTAAATTCCTATCGTACCATAGACACACAAAAAATCCTTCAAAAGACCGCTTGATTCTTGTGCAATTTAGGATAGGAAATTTAATCTGAGAGATCTTTAAAAATATAATATTTTCACCTTTGGTTGGCGAATGAGTGAACCTCCATGGATAAATTTTATCATCTTGAGAGGTGTGAGTTTTGAGTGTCCACATTTTCCATTTATAAATTTGAGCATGAAAAATGAACTATTTATTAATGTTTTTCTATAACAATTTGTGGTGGAGTTTAATATGGGTTAGTGAAATGGTCTAAACCTCCCCTGATTGTAGAAAAAAAAATTTAATAATTGTTGGTGAGTGAGAATAATTTTGTTATGTTTTTATATTTGTTTCACGTGAGGACATGCACAGGACTAAGTGTTGGAGAGTTAATTTCATTCATTTAGTCATATTTTGTTTATACTCCCTTTATTAAATTTCATGTAAAAGTGCATAATTGATGTGTGATACTCGTGTTTTAATACTAAATATAATTTTTGAGCATTATTTGAAGTATTCCAATTAAGTTAGTTTAATATTTTAATTATAACTCTCACCCTAAATATCCAAATTGTATGGTTATTATTTTTCAATATTCCTTATTAAATTTCCAAAATATCATTAGAATAAATCATTGTCCATTTTTTCAATTTCAAGGGTCATATGGACCACAAAAGAAGACCCACGGAATCTGTGAAGAAAATGGACCATTCATGAAGATTGAATTACTGGTATCAATCCAGAAGTCCAAAATTGTTGATTCCCCACCAAAAGTCTTAGGAAAATACCATTCATATTTTATAAAAATTTCAAGGTTAAACTCCACTAACAAGGGGCCGAAATGATGCATTTAAATCTATCCCACCATTCTGCCCGAAAATTAATATTAGTTCATCAATATTGACATTTCTCATGATATAGACATCCATTCGAGCTAGTATTTTTCATTGTGAAAGAGGATATTTAGGACGAAAACTTTTTCCAAGAAATATTTAGAAATTTATGGCATCTTCTTGTTCAAAAACTCATTCACATTATGTCCTTAGAAAAAACTTGTGTAGAAATGTACAGTTTAGAATATTTTATTAAAAGTGCCATAACTTTGGATCCTTAAGTAAAATTGCTGCCAAATTTTTAGGGTATACTATAAACATTATTATATAAAATTTTTAATAAGGATCTATCTCTAGATTCTGATTTATGAATTGTCCAATCATCTAGCCAAGTGGAGGGGCAGTTTTGGAATGCAAATAGTCCACCTCATTAGGCTATAAGTACATCCCCCTATTATCCTTGCAAGGGGTTGGCATTTCAGAAGTGAGGAGCATAAATTGTCACTACCAAAACCTTTACAAAGTCTTGTGAAGACCTTATATACTCACTTTTTCTCTTGAGAGACTCTTCCTCCTTTCTTTGTTTCATGTTCTGTTGTGTTCTTCTTATTTGTGATCATGTAAGTTTGTTTTCATCTCAATTGAGATTTAATGCATGTTTATTATTCTTCATATATTATTATCATATAACTTTTGTTTAATAATTTTAATGTTATTAAAATAGTTTAAATCAAGTTGAAATTCATTGTCTTATTTTTCTTCCTCATCCAATCAAAAGTCTATTTTTAATTATCATTATCTTTCATGTGTGTGTTCGATGCACAACTCTTTCCTTATCCTGTTCATTTAATTATATTTATAATTAATCACCATTAACACATATTACCAGATTAATAAACTTCTCAATGAATTAGTAAATAAAACATTGGGTGAGTTATAATTTGGGTATGTTAAGTGATTTTGAGATTTTGCTCGACGAATATTCTTTAAATTATCATTGTGTATGTTAAACATATAATGTAGTGGATAAATGAAATTATTTGTTTAATGTGTGGTTTCCATAGATTATTGTAACTATAAATAAACTACTATAAACAAGCTTTGATTATTAATAGAACCCTATGTTAAGTTAAGGCTTGGATTAAAGCCTTGACACTTGGGAATTCCAATCAACATCATCTTGTAAAGTGGGTATTAATTTAATGAAATATAAAGAAAATCTCAAGGATATCGCAATCTTAACTCTCTAATTATGAACTCAACCAAATAATTATTAAATTTTAAAAAAAATAATTCATTTAAATTAAGCTCTGCAAACAACCCCCCCCCCCCCCCCAATTAAAATACAATCAACTAAAAACAATAGACTATTAAAAAGTATCATCATCGAGGATTTGACCTGAGTGTTGTTATACAGAATATAAGAGTTTCGGAACCTTGAATGGTCTATAGGTGAAAATCAATTGTTCTTTAGGCATACATATATATACATATATATCCTATCTTAGTGCCCACTCCTTGGATTTTGGTTACTCTCCTTCCTGGAGAGGAGAAGATGTGTGGGGTATGCTATGTGCTTTCTGTGTCCAGCTTCTCATGGTTGGACGAGTCCACTCTTCGATAGGTAGCAAAGAATTGGTGAGAAGGTCAACTTCTCACCATTTTAAGCACCATGTGTTTGTATGAGTTTACTTTCACTCTCTTGTTGGGTTGATCTGTAGGGTTTCACTGTACCTTGTTCTATCGACTACTTTACTCTTCATTTGTATCTCTTACTACTCCCCCTTTACCATTTTAGGGTTTCCTAATGATTATTTTTACACTCACCCCTTCATGGTATTTTCTTGCATGTGTCGTGCCTTATGTAGATGATAGAAAGGTTGATCATGACTTCATAGGATCTTAGGGATACGAGTTCTTGGACCACTTACGGTGGTCGTAGATTGGGATACAGGAGTGGGGCTATCTCATCTATTTTAATTTTCAGTTACTACCAATTTGTGGCACTTTTTAGGTTGAGAAGGTATTTTTTCTATTTCCCTTTCAGTTTACAATATTATGCTTGTACTATTTAGAGTTTAATGCATGTTTTTGGTTTATACATAGAAGCTTTTTATCTTTTTTCCTTTACCTCCAAACTTTTTCATTGAGTTGGTTGTAAGCATGTGTATGGGCACTTCAGAAAAAACCTCCATGAGTTTTTTGTGCCATCATCACTTATCACCACCCCCTATCCTATGAAGGCAGGCTTGGGGTAGTTATGGCTCGAGCCCCGTCATGGGTCAGGTCGTGAGAAATTGGTATCAGAGCTGGTTTGACCCTTGGGATGTTGTTCGGACTTTTCCCTAAAAATGTCTTGGTTGGGATTAGGGAAATAGTGTTAACATGTTTCAAGTGCGGATATCAGTCTAGGGAGTCTGGTGATGGTGATACGACTAACATAATCATTTACAAGGACCTTGATTACCCATTTTTCAACTCGACATACTGATACATTTGTTGCAAGGAACTTTGGTACATGCATCAGATTGGATTGAGTCCCTAATTGTCTTTTTTGAGTCAGCTCCCCATTATGGTTGATATATATATAAATTCTCATTTGACTACGATATTCCTTAATAAGTTTCAAGATGCATATGTGATGATATCCAGCCAGGATACCAGCTTCGGTTAGTGATGAAGATTTTATGAGCGACGAGGCCTTATTTCACAATCCATTATGTGATCCCCTTCCTCCGGGTGGGAAGGTAGTAGAACCTATACCTATTGAGAGGTAGTTGGTCCTAGAAGAGCATACTAAGGACATGTGCAGGTTGATTTCACTTCATGAGTTCCAACACTAGAGACCATTGAGGTTCCCTGGTGAGCCAAATACATAGGTAGTGGAGGTTTTTATGGAGTCTATGGTCTGCATTTTCAGGCTTTTCCGGACACTGATAGATCATATGGTGGATTTGGTAGCCAGTATTTTCCAAAGAGTAGTTGGGAATTGGTGGAGTCTAATTACTCAGATACTTGATGAGTCATAAATCTCATGGGATGACTTCCAGCATTTGTTTTTTGAGTAGTACTACACCTCCTTCTTGCACTCCGTTTAGATTCAGGGAGATTCTAAAGATTCAGCAAGGAGGGATGACAGTGGCTGAGTACGCAACTAGGTTTGCATACCTTACTTGGTACTCTTTAGATGTGGTCCATGATGGTAATTTCTGATCCTGTAAGTTTGATAGGGGTATCCATAGAGATATAAGTGCTAGCGTAGTACCATTGTGCATTCCCACCTATGTCGAGGTGTTGTAGTGGGAAATGGTGACACATATCTTTCTATCATAGGGATGCCAGATAGTCGGTTTTGGTAGTGGGTGAAATAGAGTTGAGATTTCTATCGCAGATTGCAGACATCAGTTAACAAGGCCTTAATGAAGGAGGGGTCCCCAATATCAGACTCAGGCACATGGTCAGGGGCATCGTATAGCACCATGACAGACTAGGGAGTTTCAGAGCTATACTTTTGATGGGTGTGGTCACATGGCACGAGACTACCTGACCAGACATGTTTAGCTTCTAAGGTCGATGGTAGATGGACCACTACGGTAGAGATTGTGCCATGATCAGGGATCCCCCATGTGGGGATAGGGTGGTCCCCAAGGAGGTAGACCTGGAAGATCATGTAGAGTTTTGGGTTTTTGAATACACTACAATATCTTTCCAAGACCATTAGGTGGCCCACATCAGACTCAAGGAGCTTGTGGTCGGGGCAGTGGGTAGCTGCATGCGTTGGATGTTTATGATCCTGCAACGCATAAGATGATAAGAGGTACACTCTGTGTCTTTTTTAACATTGTCAGCAAAACTATTTAGACACTTTTTGAGGTACTCCTTCCTCCTTGATTCTTTCTTGAGGTTTTACCAAGGTGACATGGGGTGTTGGTGTAACCCTGTTTCAGTGTTGTTCGAAAAAGCTTTGAATGTATGAGGAAGAGGGGTCCATCCCCCACTGAGATACATTTTTGTGACATGATAAAAACTAAGAGGGTAGGTTAGTTCTATCCAAAGTTTATAGTATCTAGGTGTGGTAGATGAGTCCCTATGACTTGTGTGTTCATGGAAGGGTTATGTAGTGGAGTGTTGGAGTAGGTCCTGGCATTATCGATGGAGTTTTTCTACTTGACCTCCTTTTGATTGGAATGCCACTATTGGGTGTGGAGGGGTTCCTAATTTGTATATTACTCTCCTTACAAGGGAAGAAAATACACGCAAGGTATGCCACATGATTTTTGTGGCTATATTATTGTGGTTGGATGAGTTTACTCACATTCCGAGTTTCTTGGTACCTTTTCATGATTAACTTCAACCTTGATACAGTAGTTATCAAGTAAAATTTGAGGTGATGGAGACCCCATGAATAGGAATACATGAATCACTACCTGGTATTGGAATTGGTAGTCTTATCTTGGAGTATGTGGAGACACTACCTTCAGGGAGAGTGCTTTGTGGGTTTTTTAGGACATTAGAGTCTCAGTTACATCTTCACCTAGAGAGATTTAAACCTTATGCGGCGATGTTGGTTGAAATTACTACAGGACTAAGACTTTGAGATATAATATACTATAAGAAAGGAAGATGTTGTATTATATTCCCTTATCATTAAGCCTCTATATCTCCTAGTGTATTAAGTTTTGGAGAAGTTAGCTTCCCTGCCGATAACCCTAGTGGAGTAGGAGGGTATAATTTTTATACAATAGATGGGGTTGACTCCTTCGCTCATGGAGCCTATGAGAGAGTCTTAGTAATGATACATTGACTGGGAGATCTTGTGTGACTCATATATACACAGGCAACACATCATATGGATATTCTTAAGGGGAGAATCATGAGACCTTTTTCTAGAGACAAACAGTAGTTTCGATTGCGATGTGGCAGGAGGTGATTAAAAGAGTTCCACACTTCTCCCTTAGTTGTACATCTCGGTGTAGGCTATATGTATAGGGATATTTAGTGGTACTTTGGGTGGTCCAGCATGAGATAAAGTGTACCTCAGTTCATCTCACAAATTCCTCACTTGCCACTGGGTGAAGGTTGAGCACTGAGTTTCGGTGGGTTGTTGTATTCTATTGTAATACCAAAGTGGAAATGGGATGGCATATCCATGAACTTTTTTGTAGGTCTTCAATGGAAAGAGAAGGGCCCTGACTCCATCTAGGTTTTAGTAGACTGACTCATGAAGTCAGTTCAATTCCTTGATATCAGGGAGTATTGTTCGATAGAGCATTTGGGGACAGTTGTACGTGCAGGAGATCATCCGCATTCACATGGTACCCTCGAAATTTGTCTCTGGTCATGGCATGTGGTTTACATAATGATTGTGGAGAGGCCTAGAAGAGGTGTTTGGGACCCAGATGCGGATGAATATAGCCTTTTCCCCCTAAACTGATGGGCAGAAAAAGTGCATTATCTTTGTGTTGAAGGATATACTGAGGTCTTTCATGTTTGTTTTTGTTCGGGGAGTCAAGCTATCCCAGAGATTCATCGAGCCATTTGAGATCATGAAGAGGGTTGGTGAGGTTTCCTACCACCTTTCCCTACCCCCATAGTTGGAGAGAGTGCATGATGTTTTCCACATGTCGTATCTGAGGAGATACATCCATAATCCTATGCACATCATCAATAAGAGAAAACCCTACAAGGATGTATCATCCCTATGGTTAGCGTGTTGTGATAGAATGGAAATGTGTAGGAGAGTTAATGGGAGCAGAAGATCTAGGTGTGAGCTCAGTATCCAAAGTTGTTTCCCTAGTTTTGATTTTTAGGGATAAAAATATTGGAGGATGTAATGATGTAGAGACCTTTTTTCTTTGTAATACTTTTTAATATTTCTATATATATTTTCAGAGATAGGAGTTGAGACGGGATGCAATTTTGAGGCCCGGTATACTCAAAATTAATTTTATTAAAATATTAAGTATTTTTATAATATTCATGTGGAAGAAATGGTTTATCTCTAAAAGGGTATCTTAGATCAGAAATAAAAGGGTACGGTTGATTCCAGAATGTGACGTTTACCCTAGGTGGGACATAAATTTTGTCAGCGTGAGTCTTATGTAGAAAAATCCATGGAGGACATAACTGTAAATAAAATAATTAAATTATTTTATTTTATATTAGACATCATTTTGAATAACTCTTGAATGGGGACTCATATTAGAAATCTGAAACCACTGTTTAGTTTGAAATATGTTGTTTTACCTAAGCACAACCTAAAGTGGGAGGGTGAACTACTAGAATTTTTACTTTTGGAGGCGGGAGACCTATAGTGGCCGCCATTTGGAGGCCGCTAATGCTATCAGCAGTGACCGCTAAATGGCGGCCGCTGCACATAATACCTAATTTTACCCCATTTCCCGACCCACCCACCCACCCCCCCCCCCCAATTACACTCCCCGACCATGTACCCCGACCCTCCCCGACCCCTCACACCGACCCCGTGACCCCGACCCCGGTGACCCTGGCCCCGACGACCCCTCCCTGACCCCGCGACCCCGACCCCGGCGACCATCCCCAACCCCGGCGACCCTGCCCCTCGCGACCCCGCCCCTGGCGACCCCGCCCCCGGCCACCCCGACCTCTGGTGACACCTGCGACCCCGACTCCCGGCGAGCCCCTGCGAGCCCCAGCGACCCCTGGCTACCCTGGCGACCTAACCCCTGGTGACCCCAACCCCCAGCGACCCCCGAAGACCTCGACCCCGCTCTGCGCCACCCGCAACCCCGGTGACCCCCTGCACCACCTGCAACCCCGCACTGCGCCACCCGCGACCCCGACAGCCTGCGCTGCACCTTCGGACAGTCCTGCCCCAACCCCGCACTGCACCACCCGCGACCCCGACAGCCTGCGCTGCACCTTCGGATAGTCCTGCCCTCTTCATCCCCTCTCGGCCCCACTGCATCCCTCCGGTGAGTCCTCACGTCCTGCCTCTATCGGACCCTTCCGGTTCGTCGTGCCCCTCCGTGTAGAACCCTCCCACGCTTCGTCCAGCGGTTCTTCCGCTTTCGATTCCGGCCGTCGAACCCCTGTTGTGAAGTCGTTGCGCTGTCATGAATCTGCAATCGAGTCGCACCCCATTACCCGCGGTCGAATCCTCTACATGTAATGTTTTTTATCCTTCAAATTTAGATTTGAAGTCATTGGTTTTTAAATTTAATGATATGTGTTTATTTAGAATTTAAATAAGATATTTCACTTTTGATTTCTATTATAAATACAGATATGGATAAGAGCTGGATTGATATGCAAGATAGGTTTTCGGCTGAGTATTTTGAGGGGATTAAGAAATTTATGGATTTCCACAACAGATTTTCAAGCGATATGATTAGTTGTCCATGCAGAAAATGTGCAAATATATATCTCTTCAAATGAGATAGTGTTAGAGAACATTTGTTTTTGAATGGGTTTTTGAAAAACTATAAGACATGGACACGTCATGGAGAAGATTATGTTTCATTTCATCACTCGGAAAGTATTCATATGAATATTGATTCGAGAACAGTTGATCCGATGAACATAATGCTCAATGATATGATGCACCAGTTTCAATCTGAAGATAGTAATGTCGTAAATGACGACGTTGGATCGAGTAATCCCCGTTCTTCTGCAGATGGAGAAGCAATGAAATTCTTTGAAATTATTGACGATGCGTGTACTGAATTATATCCTGGATGCACTAAATTTAGTAAATTGTCGTTCATTGTTGAATTGTTACACCTGAAGGCTTTGAACCAGTGGTCAGACACCTCATTCAACATGTTGTTGGTATTGTTGAATAAAGTACTCCCTGCTAAAGCGAAGATTCCAGAGTCATTCTATCAAGCTCGGAAGTTGACCGGTGATCTTGGTTTTACATATAATACAATTGATGTGTGTCGCAATAATTATATGTTGTTCAGAAAAGAGAATGCACAATTAAGTAACTGTACTGTTTGCTATACATCCAGGTGGAAGACCAATGAGATTAATCAAGGTAGTCAGATTCTTCCTGGGAGAGTCTTGAATCAAGGGAAACAAGTTGCTGCTAAACAAATGCGTTATTTCCCACTAAAACCGAGACTGAAGAGATTTTTCATGTCAACTAAAATTGCTAAATTGATGACTTGGAATTCAGAGAGAAAGAAAGAGGTTAATAAATTAACTCACCTGGTAGATTCTTTGGCATGGAAAGAGTTTCATCAAAGACACCTAGACTTTTCCCGATATGATCGTAATATTCGACTGGGTTTGGCAGCAGATGGTTTTAACCCATTTAGGTCCATGGTTGGTGTGACACATAGTACGTGGCCAGTGGTGTTGGTTCCATACAACATTCCCCCATGGATATGTATGAAGCGAAATTTTTTGTTACTTTCAATTCTAATTCATGGTCCGAGAGGACCTGGCGATAAAATAGATGTTTACATGCAACCTTTGATTGATGAGTTGCAAGAATTTTGGGCTGATGGTGTAATAATTTTTGACTCGGTAGCTAATGAAATGTTTAGACTTCGGGCCGCTTTGTTATGGACAATTAATGATTTCCCAGCGTATGCTAACTTATCAGTTTGGATTAAAAAAGGAGAATTTACTTGCCCTTGTTGTAATAATAGTAAGAAATCTATATGGCTTAAGAACTGTAGAAAGCGGGAATATCTTGGTCACAGGCGATTTTTTCCTCCATTGCACAGGTTCAAAAAATACCGTGTATCATTTGATGGGAATAGAGAGTATGAACCATCACCACAAATATTGTCTGGGGTTCAAATTTGTGTACAACTTGATCAAGAAAACATCCATACAATGTATGATTTTCAAGATTTATTGGCTCCTGCATTGCCTTCTATTCCTTCTGCAAATAGACAGCGCAGTCATAATTGGAATAAATGGAGTATTTTTTTTTAATTGTCTTATTAGAAATATAATATTTTAAGACATAATTTGAATGTGATGCACATTGAAAAAAATGTATGTGATAATATATTATGCACCATTTTAGGCGTCAAGGGGAAATCAAATGATAGTGCTAATGATCGACGTGGTTTTCAAGAAATGGGATTTAGAAAACCTTTACATTTACAACCAGGTGAAGGAAATCATGCATACATGTCTGCTGCATAGTACACAATGAGTAAAAAAGAGAAACAAACATTTCTATCAATTTTGAAGACTGTTAAGGTGCCAGATGGTTATTGCTCTAATATTTCCAAGTGTGTGAATATGACGAGCATGAGATTACAGGGGTTGAAAAGTCATGATAATCATATTCTGCTTCAATAGTTAATTCCTATAGCAATTCGTGATTGCTTACCTACCCGGGTTTTTGAGTTGTTAATTGAAGTTTCTAATTTTTTCAGACAGCTCTGTTCAAGGAATCATCGCATGATTGATTTGGAAAAGCTGCAGGATAATATTGTACTTGCACTATTTCACCTAGAAAAACTATTTCCATCATCTTTTTTTGATGTCATGGTTCACTTGACCATTCATTTAACTAGTGAAGTCACTTCTGGTGGTCCTGTAAAATTCAGGTGGATGTATCCAATAGAGTGATACTTGAATACATTGAAATGATATGTGCGCAACAAATCTCGTCCAGAAGCCTCAATTTCCAAGGGATATTTAATGGATGAGTGTACTAATTTTTGTGCTTCATATATTGATGAGGTTGAAACAAATATAGATAAACCCTCCCATAATGACGAGGGTCCAATTGGAGAAGGAATAACATTTGATATGCGGAATGCTGAGTGAGTTCAAGCTCATCGATATGTGTTGTTCAACACTCCATCAGTTTTTCCATTGATACAGTAAGTTTCATAGTTGATGTGTATTTTGTTTCTATATTTATTTTATTGCTTACCTTATATTGTGTTGTGATTTTGGATGCATATCACTGAGTTGAAATGTGAAAGGCCCCGTGCAACTGACTATCAAATCCAAAAACATCATTTCAACATATTTCATGAGTAGTTCAAGACTCATGTACGTATAATTGATTTAATATTTTTATAGTGAAACTTAGTTGTATTTTCACAATCCTTTATCCATTAAACTATATATGTGAAATTTGCAGATTCAAAAGTTACGTGATTTAACCCACCCTGTGAGTGAAGAACTCAACCAACTAGCTGATGGTCCATTTATTACAGCTCGACGCTACAAGTCATTGGATTCTAACAGATTCCGATTTCGTATTAGCGATGTTGACATGAACCGAGCCACACAAAATAGTGGTGTTGGTTGTTCTTTTTTTGATGCGGGTTATTATTATGGATTGCTGAGAGATATTATTGAGGTTGTTTATGGTCGTGGTTTAAAACACATATTGTTGAGGTGTGATTGGGTCGATCATGTTCAAGGAACGAAAGTTGATAACTTCCAATTTACATTAGTAAACTTTAAAAATATGTCATATAAAGATGACCGAGTAAGCAGTGATCCCTTCATACTGACATCGCAGGCAAAACAAGTTTACTTTGTAGGCATTGATTCTGATTGGAAAGTTGTGGTGAAAATTTCTAAAAGAGGGTTTTTTCTGATTGAACAAGAAGAACCTGACATTGTCACATTTCCTGATCAAAAACTTGACCAAACAACAGTAGCTGTACGAGATGAAGATATACCATGGGCTAGAGAGATAGTTGAAGGAGATACGATAGACTTTCATGATTAGTGAAAATTGTAATTATATCCCCAGTTATTGTTTGTAAAAATATTTATAAGTTGTATATGTATAAAAATTGCTTGATTTAACTATAATTTCTTTTAATGTAGGTATGTCACAGGGTGGTCACAGTGGTTCACCTGATGTTGTCAGTATGTATGTTTTCATTTTTATAAATTAATTGATTGTAATTTTCTGTGTATATTTCCCTAACTATTTCTAATCATTCATTTATATTGTAATTGAATTATGAATTTATGTTTATCAGGATCTAGTGCTTCTTCCAGAAGACGTAGGGGTCCTGGTAGAGGGGTTCGATCCTGGAACTCAGGAGCCCGATTGGATGTGTTATTTGACGACACATTTCATCCAGTTGGAGATGGTGCTACTGCATTGAGTCGTCAGTTTGGGCATATGATACAAGACTCACACAGATTCCCTCTGATGACTCATGACTGGAGTTCTTTCCCCCAGGATACGATGGACAGATTATGGAGGGATGTTCAGGTAAATTCAATGTTTAATTTTTCATCATATATTGTTATTATTATTGTCCCATCTACTGACAATTTTTTTTAACAGGATAATTTGACATCCTGTCCAGATAAGTTTCGGGCTGTATGTATGTCCAAATGAAGAAAATTATGGAAGTATTACAAGTCAAGGGTGAAGAGAGATCACTGGACATCATTTGCGGGTGTTCCAGACATTCTACAGCGAGTCCCTCCGGGCATTCTTCCTGCGTAGTGGCAGGATTTGGTCACGTTTTGGTCGAGTGAGGCAGTGATGGTAAGATTTATTACTTTTAATCTATAAATGACTAATTTTTCAAATTTTTACTAAGTAAATACCTTTAATGTAGACTGATTCTGCTCTTCATTCACATAATCGGGCGATGCAGGGCACGCCTTCCAGACTTGGCACTCGACATGTGTCAGAGCTCAGACATGATGTAAGTTTAGAATTCACTATTTCATTCATATTTTAAAAATATTGTAGTATAACATGGTGAACCCCTTTATTATAGTTACACCAACGTGGAGAGCCAATCGATCAAATGTCTATATGGATGAGGACTCGTAGGGCAGGTGATCCTGATGTTGCCGGTGTTATAGTAAGAAAATTATTTACTAATAAATGTATTTTTATTTTATATAAATTATTAATATTTTTTCATTGATTCATTATATCCTACAGGCTCAGTTTGACGCTCAGTTAGTATAGTTTCCAGAGGAGCAATGGCGTAGTACTGTGCATAGAGATGAAATATTTCACCGTGTCGTGGGGCGTGATAGTCATGGTTATTCTTTGACTTATGGCGGTGGTGTCCCACGACGTGCAGTTATCAGAGAAGATGTGATGGTTTCATGCAGAGAGTTAGGGATGCACACACCAGCTGAGATAGATGCTTGTATGCAGGATATTCAGCGCAATTTTGATGCACAGTTTCAGCAGTTACGTGCAGAGTATGAGGAGAGGTTGTCACAGATGTCATCACGTATCAATGATATGATGATGCAACAAGTGGCGCCACAGGTAAACAATAAAACAAACCATACTCAGATTGAATTTTATTGATATGTTTAAGATAGGTAATATTGATATATATTGTAGGATTCGAATACAGCTGGTGGACATCACAGTGATATTGGTGATCCAGATGAGAATGAACCCCATGCATGAGGTAATTTCATTTGTGTTGATGAATTCTCTAGAAGTTTTTATATCCTTGGTGAATATAATTTTCCTTTTTTACCTAGATTATTTTGTTTTAGTATTTCTGACCTAAAACTACCGTGAAACATTCTAATTATTATTCGTGACGTGTAAGCACAGACAGCACGTCAATCAGACGTGCGGTTTGTGTGGTACGGCTCAATATGTGTGTTTTAAGTGATGTGCGCGCTTCATAAATGCGCGTGAGGGGGTCCAAATGGGCCGAATGAAGTCGAAATGGCCATAAATCAGACAAAAAATACGGGTGAGTGATTTTTGAAGTGTTCGAGCAGAGGGCACGTCAATCGGACGTGCCGTGTGCCCGCGGTGACAGAGAACGTAGTTCTGGTGTCATAAACGGAAAAAATGGGCGTCGAACGGTCAAATTTATAGCGTACGACCTCTTATTGACTAGAAACCACCATGAAGCATTATAATTATTATTCTTGACCTGTACGCGCAGACGTCACGTCAATCGGATGTGTGGTTTGCGTGGTACGGCTCAATATGCGTGTTTTAAGTGATGTGTGTGCTTCATAAACGCGCGTGGGGGGGGGGGGGGTCCAAATGGGATGAACGAAGTCAGAATGGCCTGAAATCAGACGAAAAGTATGGGTGAGTGATTTTTTAATTGCTCGATTAGACGGCATGTCAATCGGACGTTCCGTGTGCCCGCGGTGACCGAGAATGCAGTTCTGGTGTCATAAACGGCCAAAACGGGCGTCAAACAGTCAAATTCATAGCAGATGACCTCATATTGACCTGAAACCACCGTTCAACATTATAATTATTATTTGTGACGTGTACGCGTAGACGTCATGTCAATCAGACGTGCGGTTTGCGCGGTACGGCTCAATATGCATGTTTTAAGTGATGTGCACGCTTCATAAACGCGCGTGAGGGGGGTCCAAACGATCCGAACGAAGTCAAAATGGCCTGAAATCAGATGAAAAATACGGGTGAGTGATTTTTGAAGTGGTCGAGTAGACGTCACATAAATCGGACATGTCTTGTGCCCGCGGTGACCGAGAACGCAGTTCTGGTGTCAAAAACGGCCAAAACGGGCGTCAAATGGTCAAATTCATAGAGGACAACCTCATATTGACCTGAAACCACCGTGAAACATTATAATTATTATTTGTGATGTTTACACATAGACGGAATGTCAATCGGACGTGCGGTTTGCGCGGTATGGCTCAATATGCGTGTTTTAAGTGATGTGAGCGCTTCATAAACGTGCGTGAGGGGGGTCCAAACGGGCTGAACGAAATCGGAATGGCCTGAAATCAGACGAAAAATATGGGTGAGTGATTTTTGAAGTGGTCGAGCAGATGGAACATCAATCGGACGTGTCGTGTGCCCGCGGTGACCGAGAACGCAGTTCTGGTGTCATAAACGGACAAAACGGGCATCAAACGGTCAAATTCATAGCGGAAGACCTTGGATTGACCTAAAACCACCGTGAAACATTCTAATTATTATTTTTGATGTGTACGCACGAACGTCACGTCAATCGGGCGTGCGGTTTGCGCGGTACGACTCAATATGCATGTTTTAAGTGATGTGTGCGCTTCAAAACGCGTGTGAGGGGGTCCAAAAGGGCCGAACAAAGTCAGAATGTCCTTAATTCAGACAAAAATACGGGTGAGTGATTTTTGAAGTGGTCGAGCAGACAGCACGTCAATCGGACGTGTCGTGTGCTCACGGTGACCGAGAACGCAATTCTGGTGTCATAAACGGCCAAAACGGGCGTCAAACGTTCAAATTCATAGAGGATGACCTTGTATTGACCTGAAACTACTGTGAAACATTCTAATTATTATTCATGACGTGTATGCATAGACGGAACGTCAATCGGACGTGCAGTTTTCACGGTACGGCTCAATATGCGTGTTTTAAGTGATGTGCACGCTTCATAAACGCACGTGGGGGGGTCCAAATGGGCCGAACGAAGTCGGAATGGCCTTAAATCAGACGACAAATACGGAGGAGTGATTTTTGAAGTGGTCAAGCAGACGGTACATCAATCGGACGTGTTGTGTGCCCGCGATGACCGAGAACGCAGTTCTGGTGTCATAAACGGCCAAAACGGGCGTCAAACGGTAAAATTCATAGCAGACGACCTCAGATTGACCTGAAACCACCGTGAAACATTCTAATTATTATTTTTTACGTGTACACGTAGAAGGAACGTCAATCAGACCTGCATTTTTTGCGGTACAGCTCAATATGCATGTTTTAAGTGATGCGCGTGCTTCATAAACGCTCGTGAGGGGGGGGCCAAATGGGACGAACGAAGTCGGAATGGCCTAAAATTAGAAGAAAAATATGGGTGAGTGATTTTGGAAGTGGTCGAGTAGACGGCACGTCAATCGGACGTGTCGTGTGCCTGCGGTGATCGAGAACGCAGTTCTAGTGTCATAAACGGCCAAAACGGGCGTCAAACGGTCAAATTCCTAGCGGGTGACCTTGGATTGACCTGAAACCACCGTTCAACATTCTAATTATTATTTTTGATGTGTAAGTGCATACATAATTTCAATAGGACATGCGGTTTGCACGGTACAGCTCAATATGCGTGTTTTAAGTGATGCGCGTGCTTCATAAACGTGTGGGGGGGATCCAAATGGGCCGAACGAAGTCGGAATGGCCTAAAATCATACGAAATATACGGGTGAGTGATTTGCGAAGTGGTCGAGCATACGATACGTCAATCGGACGTGCCTTGTGCCCGCGGTGACTGAGAACGCAGTTCTGGTGTCATAAACGGCCAAAACGGGCGTCAAACGGTCAAATTCATAGCGAACAACCTCAGATTGACCTGAAACCACCGTGAAACATTCTAATTATTCTTTGTGATGTGTACGCGCAGACGGAACATCAATCGGACGTGCGTTTTGTGTGGTATGGCTCAATATGCGTGTTTTAAGTGATGCGCGTGCTACATAAACGCGCGTGAGGGGGGTCCAAACGGGCCGAACGAAGTCATAATTTCCTGAAATCAGAATAAAAATACAGGTGATTGATTTTTGAAGTGGTTGAGCAGACGTCACATCAATCGGACGTGTCGTGTGCCCGCGGCGACCGAGAACGCAGTTCTGGTGTCATAAACGGACAAAATGGGCGTCAAACGGTCAAATTCATAGCGGATGACCTCATATTGACTTGAAACCACCGGGAAACATTCTAATTATTATTCGTGACATGTACGCATAGACGGAACGTCAATCAGACGTGCGGTTTGCGCGGTACGGCTCAATATGCATGTTTTAAGTGATGTGTGTGCTTCACAAACGCGCGTGAGGGGGTCCAAACGGGCCGAACGAAGTCGGAATGGACTGAAATCAGACGAAAAATACGGGTGAGTGGTTTTTGAATTGTTCGAGCAGACGTCACATCAATCGGACGTGCCGTGTGCCCACGGTGACCGAGAACGCAGTTCTGGTGTCAGAAACGGCCAAAACGGGCATCAAACGGTCAAATTCATAGAGGACGACCTTGGATTGACCTGAAACCACCGTGAAACATTATAATTATTATTCTTGACTTGTACGGGCAGATGGAAGGTCAATTGGACGTGCGGTTTGCGCGGTACAGCTCAATATGCGTGTTTTAAGTGATGTGGGCGCTTCATAAACGCGCGTGAGGGGGGTCCAAATGGGCCGAACGAAGTCGGAATGGCCTGAAATAAGACAAAAAATATGGGTGAGTGATTTTTCAAGTGTTCGAGGAGACGGCACGTCAATCAGACGTGTCGTCTGCCCGCGGTGACCGAGAACGCAGTTCTGGTGTCATAAACGGTCAAAATGGGTGTCAAATGGTCAAATTCATAGAGGAAGAGCTTAGATTGACCTGAAAACACCGTGAAACATTCTAATTATTATTCGTGACATGTACACGTAGACAGAACGTCAATTGGATGTGCAGTTTGCGCGGTACGACTCAATATGCGTGTTTTAAGTGAGGCGCGTGCTTCGTAGACGCGCGTGGGGGGTCTAAACGGGCCGAATGAAGTCGGAATGTCCTGAAATCAGATAAAAAATATGGTTGAGTGAATTCTAAAGTGTTCTAGCAGACTACACATCAATCGGATGTGCCGTGTGCCCGCGGTGACCGAGAACGCAGTTCTGGTGTCATAAACGGCCAAAACGGGCGTCAAACGGTCAAATTCATAGCGGACGACCTCAGATTGACCTGAAACCACCGTGAAACATTCTAGTTATTATTCTTGATGTGTACGCGCAGACGCCATGTCAATCAGATGTTCGTTTTTCCCGCAACGACTCAATATTGCGCTTTTTAAGTGTTGGGTGCGCTTTCAAAAGGCACGTGGGGTGGTCCAAACCGGCCAAACGATGTCAGATTGGCCTGAAATCGGACGAAAACAATGGGTGAGTGAATTTTGAATTGTTTGGGCAGACGGCACGCCAATCAAAGGTGTCGTGTGCCCGCGGTGACCGAGAACGCACTTCTGGTGCCATAACGGCCAAAACAGGCCTCAAACTATCAAATTCAGAGCGTACGACATCGGATTGACCTGAAATCATAGGGGGAACACTGTAATTATTATTGTTGATGTGTACGAGGAGATGGCATGTCAATCGGACGTGCGGTTTGCGCGCAACGGCTCAATATGCGCTTTTAAAGTGTCGAGCGCCCTTCCAAAACGAGCATGGGGTGGTCCAAACCGTCCGAACGACGTTGGATTGGCCTGAAATCAGACAAAAACAATGGTTGAATGAATTGTGAAGTGTTCAGGTAGACATAATGCCAATCGGAGGTGTCGTGTGCCCGCGGTGTCCGAGAACGCACTTCTGGTGCCATAAACGGCCAAAACGGGACTCAAACTGTCAAATTCAGAGTGTACGACATCGGATTGGCCTGAAATCAGAGGGGTAACACTTTAATTATTATTATTGACATGTAAGAGGAGACTTTGCATCAATTAGACGTGTGGTTTGTGCGCAAAGGTTCAATATGTGCTTTTTAAGTGTTGGGTGCGCTTCCAAAACGCGCGTGGGGTGGTCCAAACCGGACGAAAGATTTTGGATTGGCCTGAAATCGTATGACAACAATGGGTGAGTTATTTTTGAAGTGGTTGGGTAGACGTCACGTCAATCGGTGGTGTCATGTGCCCGTGGTGACTGAGAACGCATTTTTGGTGCCATAAACGGCCAAAACGGGCCTCAAACTGTCAAATTCAGAGCGTACGACATCAGATTGACCTGAAATCAGAAGGGGAACACTGTATTTATTATTCTTTATGTATAATAGGAGACTTCACGTCAATCGAATGCGCGGTTTGCATGCAACGTCTCAATATGTGTTTTTTAAGTGTTGGGCGCGCTTCTGAAACGCGTGTGGGGTGGTCCAAACCGGCCGAACGACATCGGATTGGCCTGAAATCGGCCGAAAACAATAGGTGAGTGAATTGTGAAGTCTTCGGTCATATAGCACACCAATCAGAGGTTCTGTGTGCCCGCCCTGACCGAGAACGCACTTCTGGTGCCATAAACGGCCAAAACGGGCCTCAAACTATCAAATTCAAAGCGTATGACATCGGATTGACCTGAAATCATAGGGGAACACTGTTATTATTATTCTTGACGTGTAAGAAAAGATGGAATGTCAATCAGGCCTGTGGTTTTCCCGCAACATCTCAATATGCGCTTTTTAAGTGTTGGACGTGCTTCCGAAAGGCACGTGGGGTGGTCCAAACCGTCCGAACGACGTCGGATTGGCCTGAAATCGGACGACAACAATGAGTGAGTGAATTTTGAAGTGGTCGGGTATATGAAATGCCAATCGGAGGTGTCGTGTGCCCGTGGTGACTGAGAACGAACTTTTGGTGCCATAAGCGGCCAAAACGGGCCTCAAACTGTCAAATTCAAAGCGTACGACATCGGATTGACCTGAAATCAGAGGGGGAATACTGTAATTAGAACCATAGAATTAACGATTTTATATTTTTAAAATGATAATCGAAATTATGAATATATTTTGAAAATCGTATACTTTCGATCTGTTATAGTAAGTTTGAATTGAAATATGTTAATTCGTTTCAATTATATGTTTATAGGCTTTATTTGGTACTAATTTTATTATTAAATTTTGATATGTAGTTATATTTGATGAGGTTTGCGGAGCATGGAAGATGATGATGGGATTTATGTGGTATTCATAGTATTTTTTATATTTTTTAAAAAAAAGTTAAAAGCTAAAGCGGCCGCCATTTGGCAGCCGCTGTAGCCTGTGTTCGGGTCAGCTAGAGCGGCCGCCAAATGGTGGCCGCTGTTGGTCATACCTGCTGGCCTTTAGTGGCCGCCAAATGGCGGTTGCTGATAGCAACAACGACGGACCAAAAGCGGTCGCCGTTTGGCAGATGCTAGGCGGCCGCTATAGACCTTTAGCGACGGCTTTTGGCGGCCGCTAAAATTCATATTTGTACTAGTGGTGTAGGATGTCCAGATCCCGCGATCATTGGTGGGTGTGGTTAAGCTTTTACCCTTGACCTAATCACCAATTATAAATAGAGGATTATGAGGATTTTCTAGGGTTTCCTCATAACCTCCACCATTGACGGAGGATCTCTCCTTCCTCCTTTGGTGGATCAATGAAAAATCCTTGGATCAAGACAAATCGAAGCGCGATGAATCAACGAATCTCATCCTTAGCTGGCGAGTGTGTTCTTCACTAGAAAAAGATTCAAGATTGATGCAGGACTTTTTCTTTGTTTATTTTATCACCACTTTGTTTAATTTTTCATGAATTCTCTAATTGAGTTTATGATTTCAACATGCATCTCAAGATCTAACCAAGATACATAAATTTTGTTAAAATTCTTTTTGATATTTGTTGGAATTATTTGAATCATTGAATTCTTTTCTTTGTGATTGTGGAAATGTTATCATCAAGTTAATCATCGGTGTCTCATCTTCTCACAGTTACACCCCATGTTTCATATATATATATATATACACACACACAAATGTATACGTGTATGTATATATATATATTGTAATACACCTTTTCTTTTGGTGATTTAAGGTCGGTTGGACAATCTATGAAAAATGATGTTTATGAGGGGTAGTAGATCAGGATGAGCAGAAGAAATCTGATATGAGTAGGGTGCAGCTCGTGTTGGTGTCCGAGCGAGGTAGGCAGTGTGGCGTACAGTGGAGGTCAGCACAGGCAGGTGGTATGGCTGCCCTAGGGAAAGTCTATCGAGCGTGGCAAGCCGAGACGGTAAGGTGGCTGGTGGTTTAGGTGGATGAGGTCAGAGGCCACAGTGTGCCCTGGTTCTGGTGGGAAATTAGGGTTTTAGTAGGATAAAATTGTGGAAGAAGAATATTGGATAGAGAAGAAAAATAAAAGAATAAAATAGAAAAGAAAAAAATAATAGAAGAAGTAAAAGAAGGGAATCCAAGGAGGGGTGGGGTGCTACCTAGACATGGAGAAAAGGGGTAAGGGGATCATGCATTCCACCCTTGATTGGGTGTTAAAAAAAAGATAATAATAATATTATAATAATAATAATGTTATTATTGTTATTAGTGTCCAACCAATATTTGTACATAACTCCTCCTTGATATATCGGATTGATGAACCATTAGCAGATGTGTGACCCTAAAATTGAGATACACATTTTAAGACTAACGTCGGATATCTTTTTCTGAATCATGCCTCAGGTCAATGAAACACTGAATAATAATAAAATTACTATTATCATGAGAACTTGTACCCAAAACATCTCCCTCATACGGTGTTGGATTAATAAACTATTTATGATGTCATGACCCTAAAATTTAGGTGGATGTTTCAAGAAAAATTTCAAGTACTTAAATTGAGATCAATGCATGGGCCCCACAAAGCCCGTTTCGGGTGTGTTGCGGAGAAATATGACTATTTTATCTAGTGTCTGATTACATAAAATGAATATTTTATTCTATGTTTTTTCTACAAGGATTACAATGGTGTGATCCATTTAGTTATCTTGGTCCATTTGAGTAGGCATGTCAGTGAAATTACATTTTTTCCATTCGAACCAATGACGAACATCTTGTGCTCGTTAGCCTTTTGACAGGATGTGTCGTGTACTCTGGGAGGGTAGTGGCATGCCTAGGGGTACTAGTGAACATTTTAGTACCTGAGTATGGCTAGGTACATGGCCAGGTGACGAGGTTGGGTCACATGTTGTGAGGTCCCCACACGCATTGTGTATCACATTATGAATCTTCTATATCTTGAATCTCCTTCTTTTGGAATCATATGTTGGCATATGAGTAGCCTATCCTGAGTGTTTTTCTATGTATAACATGATGGTTCCCTCCATAGTGTATTTCAAGATATGAATTGAGGTTTTAAGGGTGTCACACCTATCTGAGGTGATTCTCGATGATGGTAGTGATTAGTAACTAGCATATCAAATACTTTTGATATTACCCTCCACCTAGGCTAGGAAGCAGTATTCCTAGATGGTTTTTGAGATGTACCATCCAGTAGGGATGGTCAGTATAGTTCTTCAAAAGTGATTCCGAGTGGAACCCTCCAGCCGGGTTGGGCATGGGTCCTTGGCCTATTCTGAGTAGAACCCTATATCCGGTCTTGGCATGGGTCCTCAATGACACTATAGTGGAACCTTCCACGTATAATGAGAATGGTACCTTGACCTATTATGAGTGGAACCCTCCATCCAGGCTAGACATGGGTCCTTGATGATACTAGAGTGGAAAACTCCAGTCGGTCTGGTCATGGGTCCTCAACCTATTCTGAGTGGAATACTCCATTCAGTTTGGGAATGGGTACTCGATGACACTAGAGTGGAACCCTCCGACCAGAATGGGCATGGTTCATCGACCTATTCTAAGTGGAACCCTCCAGCTAGGTTGGACATGGGTCCTCGATGAAACTAGAGTGGAACCCTCCAGTCAGGCTGGGTGTGGGTCCTCAACCTTGAGGTATGACCATCTCCATTATGTGGATCAGTGACGAGACATATTTTGACATAACTTTGTATTCACAAGGAAGAGGGATTCTTTTACCATTGAGACACATTCTTATGATGTGACCTCAAACTATGAGGGTGAGTTAGTGCTACCCAAAGAGGATAGTATCAAGGTGTGGTGATTTAACCCCTTTGACTTGTGTGTTTAGGGAAGAAATGTGGGATGCTAGGCATTATTGATGGATACTCTTGGAACCGTTGGCGACACATATTCTTAGGATAAGATGTGAGATGGAGATCCCCTTAATCTCTCATGTGGGTTTCTTTGAATGGTCATATATACATATATATATATATCTTGTTTCAGTACACAGTCCTTGGGTTTTATTTACTCTCCTTCCAAGAGAGGAAAAGACACCGGGGGTATGATACATGCTTTATGTGTCTAGATTCTCATGGTTAGATGAGTCCACCATCCTACTATAGGTAGTTAATACTCGATGATAAGTTCTTCTTCTCAGTATTTCAATATCCTTGTGTTTGGATGAGTTTACTTTCACATTATTGTTGGGTTGAGTTGTACGCTTTCACTGTACCTTATTCTATTAACATCTTTCCTCTTTAATTGTATCTCTTACTACTCCCCCTTCTCCTTTCTAGGGTTTCCTACTGATTATTTTTATACTCACCCTTGTATGGGATTTTCTTTCAAATTCTATGCTTATGAAGACAAAGGACAGTTTGATCGTGACTTCAGAGGAGTTTAGGGAAATGGGTTCTTAGACCGAATATGGTGGTCGTAGCTTGGGATCCAGGAGCGGGGCTCTCTCAGCCATTTTACATTTCAATTACTACTAGTTTGTGGCGCTTTTCTGGTTGAGCATTTATTTTTCTCCTTTCCCTTTCATTTTACACTACTTCTCTTGTACTTTTTAGAGTTCGATGCATGTTTTTGGTTTATATAGAGTAGTGTTGTATCTTTATTTCCTTTCCATCTGTACTTTTTCATTGATTTGGTTTGGTTTGTATGTATAGGTACTTAGTCAAATTCCTTTCCCTCTCCATAGGATTTAAACTTCCTTTGATTATCCATATTGAGGATGTAAAACTTACTTCTAAATAATTGGAAGTATTTCAATTTTTTATTTCTTCAGTACCACATCTCGTACAATGTTTTTCCTCATTTCAAACACATAAATTCTCAATTCGAAATATAGACTGACATTAATATTTCTTTCTTCCAAAATTTATTTTCTAGGTCCTCTTATGATCTGATTTCTCCTCTCGACCACTCCATTTTTCTGAGGGTTTTTTCCAACCAAAAATTAGTGCCTTATCCCATGTTGCTCAATATAATCCTCCACTTGATTATTTCTACATTCTGTATAATTTTTTTAGAATCTTTAAAATATTTTATCCAAGAATCCACCCATCTTCCCTCCAATATTTTTTTATTAAACTGAAAACCATGGACTTTAGGAAATGAAAAATATATATTTCATCCTACTAAAATTATTAATTAAAATAACATAACACCTCTTCCCATTAATGTAAATTGGTGAGATAGGTCCACAAACATCTGCATACACTGATTCAAGCACACATTTTGAATTCTATTATTTTTCCATAGACATATTTCTAATAATAAAAACATTCTGGTAAGAATAGAACATGTGATAATGATCATGTCATATCTTTGGGAGATCTCGAGTTGCATCACATTTGACTATATCTTCCAAGGATAGTTGGAATAGATGTACAAGTTGTTTATTCCACAACCCGATTTCATCATTTTTTCATTGAAAGCATTTATCCTTTTTCCACACTCAAGGTACATATTCCCCTTTATGAACATTCCCTATAAAATAACCTCACCTTAATTTCCCTTAATAATACACAACTTCTTGTTAAATATTACAGAACTACTTGAGTCACACAATTAACAAAAACATAGAAAGTTATGACTGACACCTTTGACAACCATGAAATCAGCATGTATGAAGGGTCTCAGTGTTTGATGGGGTTCATTTTCATTTTCGATTTTGGTTAAAATCCTCTTAAATGGGTTAATTTAAGGTTTAAAATCAGTAAGGAATGTCTTGAGTGTGTCCTGAGGGTTTGGGATGTGGAGAAATAGGAAAAGTGGTATTACTGTGTAGGAAGAATGGTTTTTGTACAATTTTCAAAAACCGTGTGGGTGGATAGGGGGAACCATGCAGCCTAGATTCCCCTTGGACTATGGTGGTCACACAATTTCTACATGGGTTGTTAAATAGTGTGGTTGCCTCTAGGAAATTGTGTAGACTAGTCCCCTTAGAAAGTGATGAGAACATGGACACTGCCT
Source organism: Viscum album (assembly GCA_963277665.1). Taxonomy (NCBI): domain Eukaryota; kingdom Viridiplantae; phylum Streptophyta; class Magnoliopsida; order Santalales; family Viscaceae; genus Viscum; species Viscum album. The sequence goes on from OY728120.1 coordinate 1,725,513,410, forward strand.
AGTATGTCAAACCATGCAGGTGTCTACGAAAACTGTGTGGCTTGGTTTACTCTTGGATAGAGGAAACCACACATTCAGTACATGGTTTATAAATCCACACACCTCATTAAAATGAAAATTTTCCATTTTTTACTTCTGGAATTCAATGTTTCTTCCCAAAATTTTCACCCAATTTGACCCCCGACAGCTTATGGTGCAAACTAGTATATCCCTCCTTCTCTATGGACATTTATCCCTCAATTATTAGGAATTTGAAGTGTTGTTTAGTGAGAATAAAATATCCAAGTCAGACTCTAACTATGTTTCCTACAATTATCTAGAATAGGCTTTATTGGTTGTATCCTCTCTTTTTGAAGCTCATGAACCCTATTTTCCAGGGTAATATTCTCCATGGTGTTTAAGGCCAATTTATTTCAAAATATGTGTCATGCTTGGATGATTAGTTTTCTATGAGAATGAGGTAGGTGTTCTATAATATTTTTCCATAGTCTTGATATTTCCGATGTGTATTTGGTTATTCCCTTGAATTTACTTGATACATTTTCATGTATTTGTCTAAGGAAATTAAATTGGAAATGTAGTTGATGTGGGAGACTCTTCACAAACCCTTCTATGTTCATTAATGATTTTAAAACTAAACCTAAGGCTACCTATGGTGTATTCCCAACCCTTGAAAGTGGTGAAATGAATTGCTAAATGTTGATATAGGGTAATTATGAAAGATAGTGGGTTGAAATTGTTAATTTTTCTATGGTCATGGTTAAAGGGATAATTGAGATATTTATGTGCAAGAATTTTTGAAATACCTAAGAGGATTTTGAAATGGTTTAAATGATGTGTTTTGGATTTTGATCTGATTATGGTTTTCAATGAAAGAAATTGATGTTTTGAAAGTACATAATTTTTAAAAAGGAGATGTTAATCTAAAAAAATTATAAATGGGATCTTATTGGACATAAAATTATGCTTTTAATTGTGTGTATGGTTTACCCCTTGTGAAAATTCCACGGTGGTTTCTTCTAATGAATTGAAGGGAATGGATGGACTTTTTCCTTTCTTTGATGTTCAATGAAAAATTCCCTTCTTCAAGGGTAGTTTGTAAATATTTTGATTAAGTAAGTGGTTTTTTAATCCTCTCAAATAGTTTTAAGTAGTGTTTTATAAAATTGTAAAAAAGGTGTTGGGCCTAATTGAGATGTGGTTGATTTTAAAGCTTCATTGGGACCTTGGTAAATGATTAATGATTGAGGGTGTTGTATTTTTGATAAATTATTTGATCAAGATGTCAATTATTTATAGTGATATGGTTTTTAGATGTTAGATTAACGCTCAACCCCTTGGTTTTGGGTAGGCTAGAATGATGATCTAAGCACCTTGGTACACCATATTTTTTAAAGGATGGAGTAATTCTCCTGACTTGAAGGGCATGGACATGGAATTCCATATTGTGGTTGGGATGGTTAGACATGATTTTATGAATCCCAGTTGAATAATTGGATTTATTCTCCTTGTTTTCTGACTTTTTACCCCTATAATAAATGGTTAGGATATTCAAACATGACATTATAGATCCTAGTTGGATAATTGGACTAATTCTCCTTGTTTTTAGGCTTGTGACCCCTATAATAAATGGTTGGTATGGCCAGACATGAAGTTTTGAATCTCAATTGGATAATTAGACTAATTATTCTTATTTTTTAACCTATTAACCTTATAATAAATGGTTGGGATGGTTGGACATGATGCTCTGAATCTTGGTTAGATACTTGGACTAATTCTCCTTGTTTATTGACCTATTACCCTAATAATAAATGGTTGGTATGGTCAAAAATAACTTTCTGAATCTTAGTTGGATACTTGGGCCAATTATCTATATTTTTCAACCTGTGACCTCTTTAATATATGGTTCGGATGACTATTATGGTCCAATAAAGGTTTGATTGGTTTTAGAATCTCTATAAATCGAGAATAACTACATTGAATTTAGATATTAATAAAAAATTAAACCTGGTATATCTACAGTTGTCTGTTGATTATTATACCTTTATATGCACTATTATTAGACCAGTTATTTCTTTAGACATTATCGTCGGTGTCCTACTAAGTTGTACTCACACCCTTATTGGGCCACCATAAAACTTGGGCACCCAAGAGGATGCTACTTTTTTCATTTGAACATTAAGGATAGGGACTTGGATCTTGGTTTATGCATGTCTTAATGGGTGGGATCATGGTATGTCAAGACTGGTTTTAGACTCATGAATGCATTTCGGGTTTTTTATAGTTTGGTATTTGGGGTTTCATTATATGATTGTCTAACATTTATAGCATACATATCATTGTTGTATCATGTTTCACTTTGGTTATTATTGTCACTTGTCATTTGTTATTCCATTTTCCATTTATATTAGTTATTATATCTTTTTATGTCATTTCCATTTTTTACTCTGATAAGTGGGTATAGTCTCCCCATTGTGCCTCCATATACATTCACTTCTAGTTAGTGGCCTCTAGTTCATGGGAAGGTGTGCTTGAGGTCATGTGGAAATCCGACTCAAGGCACTAGTTGTAGTGGCACCCTAGAAGGGGCATTACAATGTCTCATATCTTTACCACCAAATTTTTCATTCCCTGATCCAATAATCTTCAGGCCTTTATCATTGAAAAATTTTACAACAAATTCCTTTTCATATTTGATCCTTATAAAAAGATCCATATTTTATATCATATGGTATGTGCATCCACTATCAAGGATCTATACACCAACACGATCTAGTGCTTTAAGGTAAATTTATACAACCACTACATACTCAACTATTTTCTTTTTGACCCATGTCTTTGAATTAACACTTGGAGTTAAATGGTATTTTTGATCTTCCTCATAGTATGATGGACTAGCTTCATCATATAGAGTTGTAAATCATTTTTGTGTTTTTAGATCATTATATGACTCTCTGAACTTCTTTTTATGGCCACTTTTTTTCTTCTTGTCATGTTCCTCTGTATTTTTTATGATAAATATCTAGTCATGATTCTGAATCCTCCACACTAGAAAAATTGACCATCAAAATCATTCCTGGAAAATTTAAAATTTTGTGGATGCCTATGTTGATCATGGGCTAATCAGTTATTTTTTTATATAGAAAAAACATATTTATATTGTCTCATATTTCCAAAACAATAACACAAAATATGAGGTGTATTACTATGTATCATTTTTTCATTACTGGTTGTCTCTTGGGTTCTCTGAATCTTTAGATTCTGATACATACACAAGTTAATTTTTACCCTCAGATTGGGATCTTCTGGTCTGACATCAATCACTACATATTTCTACTTATGATCAAGATTCATAAAATTTTTGTCATTCTAATGTGTCATTTTATTCTCTTGTATTTATTTCTACTATTTTCTTAGACCTATGAACTCCAATTTCCCTTTTGCTATCACTTGTGCCACCTATTTTCTCAATATCATAATGGGTATCAATATTTTCTCCTAATATTTGACCTTTAATAATAGTCTTACATCTTCATCTTCAAGTTCTACAATATATTTGATTGAAAATTCATTTTTTTTATTTTTTAAAAACACTTTTTGGCTAAGTGAGAACCGAACAATAAAAAAAAGGTGAGGCAGCGTGTCCAAGGGGATCCACCATTGAAGACACTTTCCAAACAAAACCAAACAGACACACAAAAAACACAGAACAGGTAGAAGATGAACATCATTGGAGCCTTCTAATGAGGATGACCGATGGCGAGGGCTTCATCGATAGAACTCCAGAAAGAGGGGCCACAGACGGCTAAGCAACCATGGACAATGCAATCAAACAGAAACACCTGAAGAGTTCTACCATCAAAGCCACCAACACCATCCAAAACATCATGAAATCCGTCAAACATGAAAAAATTGGAGTTGTGCGCGAAGGAGTGTGATGTAATGGAAGAGGAAACCAAGAACATACAAAACAATCCAGGCGTAGAAACCAAGACTGGCACCACAAACTGATCCAGGGCAAACAACCGTCATCAGTGTATGCGTCTGTGAGCGAACAACATCGCGACATCCCAAGAAATCAAGGCGTTGATCCTATAAAATAGAGGGTGCCAAAACTCACCACAGTGAGGGTGCAAAAGCACATTATAGAGAAGATGGAGGCGCCCGATAGGGCATCGCCAGAAGAGAGCGAGAGGCCGTGAGGACAGTTCCTTTTGGTGACAACAAGAAAACTGTCGACGACATTTGTCTGGTCCCACGGACAATAGGGACGCAGAGACGATGGAATCAAAGGTGACTCACGCAGTGGGGATCGGGAGGGCGATGCAGCATCGGACCCGGGAGGCCAACTCACGGTGATGGGATCCAGGATATCGTCGGAAACCGGAGGGGTGCCTCATGGCTATGGGATCGGGGAGGGAGACACGCTGAGGAAGGGAGACACATGGCGGCGGATCTGGAAGCTCGATAACAGATCCTCGGACTGGAGGCGCAGGGACGGAGAAGAATAGGGATTGGAATTGGTGATGGGGAAGGCGGTGCTGGGGCGGCGGAAACCCTAGGACACTGCCCCTAAGAGCTACATCGCGCGGCCTTCATCAATTATCATTCTACAATATATTTGATTTGATCATTTTCTATGTTATTCAAACAATCAATAACTCTAGTTTATTCCTCAACCTTGATATTTTACTCAATAACTCTCTCTGATTTCTCTGGAATTTCAAATCTAATTTATTCAATTTTAGTCTTTAGCATAAACTTCTATTCTTCCTACTACTTCATGTAGATTTTTTAATCACGAAACAATGAATTTTATTTCTTTATTTTCTCTCTCAAAACATCTAACTCTTCAAGAACAGCTTCTAATTCAACCTAGAGGTCAACACTTCCTTCGACTCCTCATTCATCATTTTCACTTTCATCTGTTTTTTGTAAATTTTCAGCAAATTCCACCATAGTATTTTCTCAATGATCCTTTTAGGATTCCATCACTTCTATACCATAATCCTCTAAAGTTTCATTTTCTAATGAAAGAATATTCTTCTTTCTAAATAAACTTCACTTAATATTTTTCATAACTTTTAAACTGTAGCAACCTAGAATTTTATCAATGGAATTTACCTTATAATGTCATAAACACCTAAATCACATAGATAACCCAATAAAACATTATTATCATAAATTAAGAATGATACATTAGTTACTAAATAAACTGAAAAGAATGCCAAATATTACAGCGGAATAAGAAATATAAAATTAGATAATAATAATAATGGGATAATTTGGAATTGTTCAATCCACTAGAATGACCACACTCTTGAACAAAGCTATAGATATAAAACATAATTTTAATAAAATAATATTAATTTTTAAGATGAATGAATATATATATATATAATTAATAGAATGTATATGTAAATTAATAATGAATGAAAAAAGTATTATTTATAAAAATTAAGGAAACTATATGACCGTTATAAATCTGACCATTCGAATAGTAATCTAGCCATTAGGAATAGTAATATGGTTTTCAGAATAGTAACCTCACCTATTAAAGTATAAAATAAAATTTAGGTATCTTATAAATAAAAAATGACATATTTATTCCATGGTATAAGTAAATAATTTTTTAAAAGAATAATAAATTAGTTTTTATAATTTTTCTAAAACATAAATGTTTAATAATAGTTTTCTAAATAGTATAATTATTTAAAAGAAAAAAAATTTTATAAAATAGATTCATAAATTAATATAATTTTGTATTATAATTATGTGATAATTTTATGTGTCTTTAATTAATTTTTCAAACGGTCAAAAAATCGATTAAAATATTAAAATCATTATTTTTAGAATAAATAATGGTTTTATTTAAAAATTAAATTTCTCATATTTAGAACATGATTTTCATAAAATGGATTCCATTTTTTAAATCTACATGTCTAAAAATTGATAGGGTGAATTTATAGTATTTTTCTAAAATTGTTGATTTTTTTATGAATAATGAAATATGATAATTTACAGTATTTAACAATATAAGAAAATACATGAATTTTTGAGTCATGGGTGTTTTAAGAACATATTATCACAAAAACTCCTTCGATGTTTACTATATTTAGTCATAATAATCAACAATATTTATATTCTTGATCCTATATAATAAACTAATGAATATATTAATCACCCCCCCCCCTCTCCTCCCTATAAAAATACCACCCCTCATCAACCCTTCTCCTCACACCTTTTAAGACTTGAATCTTGTCATTATTATTCCCAATTATATTCCCAATCAAATTACCCATGTCCAAGATCTTTTGGTCTCAACAATATACTAATTCCAAGTTCATTAAGAGGTCCTTCAAGGATGTGATATTCAAGAGGTAACTTTCACAAACCAACTCTTTTAATTTAATTTATTCTTCTACCTTCTACTCACCTTCTTAATCCATAAAATAATAATAACTCCATTATCATTTATATAATGGAATTTTATATTTATAATGTAATATCTTCTGTTCGTGACTTTTCTCATCTCCTTGTATTCAAACAAATGAATTTGTTGTCTAAATTATGGAGATGAAACCGTATCCAGGTATAATGATTTTTCATTTTTTTATTACCACCTTAAAGGATGGTCATAAAACTATTATTATGGTTAAATATTATTTTAATATGTATATTATAACTTATTTTAGGTTATGTAACTAATATATAAACATGATATTCAATAAAACAAAACTAGCTTGTGATGGTCGGAAAAAACCGCCAAAAATAAAGTGAACAATTGTCATTAATGTTTTATCAAATGAATCATACTCATACAATAAAAATGATATATGAGACCATTTAAACATATTTAAGTTCATTAATACCATATAATTTCACTTCTTAATAGTTATTCCCAGTTTAAATGAAATTTCATAATTATACACAAGTAAACCTTCCATGAAACCATGAAAATAAATGCTCCTTAAATGATGAAATTGAAATTTATAACCCATTTAAATGGTCATAAATGAACATAATAAAATTATAATAAATCAAATAAATATATTATATGTTCTTAATTATGTAATTAATTAATCTAATTTGGTTATCCAAGACATTAATTTCAAGTGTAGAATGCATTTGGACATAAGGTAAGGGATCTCCTCAAACCACCATTTTTCTTTGGGATTATTCTTTATACACTACTAAAAATTTGGCCATCGGAAACTGCCAATGGCAGTCACTAATGTCCTATAGAGACCGCTCAGTGACAACCAATGGCAGTTTCTTTAGGCCCATCACCGTAGGCCTACAGCGACCACCAAAGACGGTCCCTGAAAGAGGCTGAAAATTTGGCCTAAAGGGACCGCCAGGTGGTCGCTGACCTATTGCTCGGCCAAGCAATAGTGACCGCCAGTGGGGGTCGCTGTCCTGATCCTTGGTCGAGCTACAGTGACCGCCAGTGGCGGTCACAGTTCTGATGCTCAGCTGAGCTATAGCAACCACTAATGGCGGTCGCTATCCTGGAGAAAAAAAATTTAAAAAAATTTCATGGTTCCCAATCAACAAAAACAGGGTAAAAATCATAAAAAAAAGAAAGCAATTCCAAACAGCATAAACATCAAGATCGTCATAAACAATAAATGACAGATGTGCTTTAATGATCCAAACAGGTCCAATCCATTTAAATATTATACTTTAATAAACCTACAATAAGATACAAAAAACAACTAAACAAAAAAACATAAATTATACATATTTTTTCAGTTAGTATATATATATAATAAAATTAAATTTGACATCAAATTATGGGTGTTATAATAATTTAAAACCCCCAATTTAAGAAATTTTATCATTTTAGTATTTTTTTTCTTGTTTTGGAGTCTTTGGTTTAGCTTGTGGAAGTGTTTTGGGGTCTAAAAAGGAATGCTCTCCGCGCAGACCATGTGAAACTATTAAAAAAAATATTTGGTTATACCGCACACATCGCACGTCCAATTGACGTTGTGTCTGGTCCTACATGTCACGAATAATATTCCTATTGTTTTCGTGTGATTTCAAGTCATTCTGAGGACGTTTTCTATGAATTCAACCGTCACATGTAGTTTTGATGTTTTATGACTTCGGAAATGATTTTCTGGTCACCATGGTAAAATGACACATCTGATTGACATGTCATCTACCTGAAAATTTTAAAATTCACACCTCGGTTGTTTTTGTATGATTTCATGGCATTCTGAGGTCGTTCGGCTGGTTTTGACCACCCAACGCGCCCTTTTAGAGCGCGCCGAACTGTTAAAAAAATATTCAGACATACCATACACACCGCAAGTCTGATTGATGTGTAGTCTCCTCCTACATGTCACAAATAATATTACTATTGTTTTCGGGTGATTTCAAGTCATTCTGAGGACATTTGCTGTGAATTCGACCGTTACACGTCATTTTGGTATTTTATGACTCCGGAAATGATTTTTCAGTCACTGCAGTCAAAAGAAACCTCCAATTGATGTGTAATCTACCCAACCATTTCAAAATTAACACCATGGTTGTTTTCATATGATTTCATGGAATTCTGAGCGCGTTCGGCTGGTTTTGACCACCCAACGCGCCCTTTTAGAGTGCGTCGAACTGTTAAAAATAACATATCTGGTCGTACCACGCACACCGCACATCCAATTGATGTGTCATCTCCTCCTACATGTCACTAATAGTGTTCTGATTGTTTTCGTGTGATTTCAAGTAATTCTAAGCACGTTTTCCTTGAATTTGGCTGTTACACATCGTTTTGGCATTTTATGACTTCGGAAATGCATTTTCAGTCACTGAAGTCAAACGAAACCTACGATTGACATGTAGTCTTCCCGACCATTTCACAATTCACGCCACAGTTGTCTTCATATGATTTCATGGCATTCTGGGGTCGTTCGGCAGGTTTTGACCATCCAACTAGCCCTTTTAGAGCGCACTGAACTGTTCAAAGCAACATATTCAATCATATCGCGCACACCGCACGTCCAAATGATGTTTTGTCTCCTCCTACATGTCACAAATATTATTCCTATTGTTTTTATGCGATTTAAAGTCATTCTGAGCATTTTTCCTCTAAATTCGATCATTACATGTTGTTTTGGCGTTTTATGACTTTGGAAATGCATTTACAATCACCACAGTCAAAAGACACATCTGATTGACGTTTCTTCTACCTGATCATTACACAATTCACACCACGGTTGTTTTTGTATGATTTCATGGCATTCTGAGGTTGTTCGGCTGGTTTTGACCACCTTATGCGCCCTTTTAGAGCGCGCTGAACTGTTCAAAACAACATATTCGGTCGTACCACGCACACCGCATGTCTGATTGATGTGTCATCTCCTCCTATATGTCCTGAATAATATACCTATTTTTTCATGTGATTTCAAGTCATTCTGAGCATGTTTTCTATGAATTAAACTGTTACATGTCGTTTTGGCTTTTTATGACTCTCGAAATGCATTCCTGGTCACTATGGTCAAAAGACACCTCTGATTGATGTGTCGTCTGCCCAACCATTTCACAATTCACACCATGGTTATTGTCGTATGATTTAATGGAATTATGAGGTTTTTCAGCTGGTTTTGACCGCCTAACGTGCCCTTTTAGAGCGCACTGAACTGTTCAAAACAACATATTTAGTTTTACCGCACCCAACGCACGTCCGATTGATGTTTCGTCTCCTCCTACATGTCACTTATAGTATTCCTATTGTTTTCGTGTCATTTCAAGTCATTCTGAGCACGTTTTCTTTGAATTTGACTATTACATGTCGTTTTGGCGCTTTATAACTCCAAAAATGTGTTTTTGGTCATCGCGTTCAAACGAAACCTCTGATTTATGTCTCATCTGCTCGACCATTTCAAAATTCACACCATGGTTGTTTTTTTATGATTACATGGAATTTCGAGGTCGTTGGTCTGGTTTTGACCACCCAACAAGCCCTTTTAGAGCGCATCGAACTGTTCAAAACAACATATTCAGTCGTACCATGCACATCGTACATTTGATTGATGTTCCTTCTCCTCCTATATGAAAAAAATAAAATTCCTATTGTTTTCGTGTGATTTCAAGTCATTATGCGCACGTTTTCTCTGAATTCGACCGTTACACGTCATTTTGGCATTTTATGACTCTGGAAATGCGTTTCTAGTCACCATGGTCAAACGAAACCTCTTATTGATGTGAAGTATGCCCAAACATTTCAAAATTCATACCAGGGTTTTTTTCCTATGATTTCATGGAATTCTGAGGTTGTTTGCCTAGTTTTGTCCACCCAACGTGCCCTTTTAGAGAGCACTGAACTGTTCAAAAAAACATATTCGGTCGTACCATGTACATTGCATTTCCGATTGATGTGTCATCTCCTCCTACATGTCAAGAATAATATTCATGTTGTTCTCGTGTGATTTCAAGTCATTCTGAGCATGTTTTCTCTGAATTCCACCGTTACACATCGTTTTGGCATTTTATGTCTCCAGAAATGCGTTTTCGGTCACCGCGGTCAAACAACACCTCCAATTGACTTTCCATCTACCTGAACATTTCACAATTCACACTGTGGTCCTTTTAGTATGATTTCATGGCATTCCGAGGTCGTTCAGTTGGTTTTGACCACCCAATGAGCCCTTTTAGAGCGCGATTAACTGTTTAAAACAACATATTTGGTCGTATCGTGCACACCGCACATCCGATTGACGTGTGGTATCCTCCTACATGTCACAAATAGTATTCCTATTCTTTTAGTGTGATTTCAAATCATTATGAGCATGTTTTCTCTCAATTATATCGTTACACATCATTTTGGCATTTTATGACTCTGAAAATGTGTTTCCGGCCACTGCGGTAAAACGACACCTCCGATTGACATGCCGTCTACCTGACCATTTCTTAATTCACAAAACGATTGTTTTCGTATGATTTCATGACATTTCGAGGTCGTTAGGCTGGTTTTGACCTCCCAATGAGCCCTTTTAGAGCACGTTGTACTTTTCAAAACAACATATTTGGTCGTACCGCACACACTGCACGTCTGATTGATGTGTCGTCTCCTCCTACATGTCAATCGGAGGTGTCGTGTGACCAAGGTGACCGAAATCACACGCCGCGTGTCGTAAATGTCCAAAACATGTGTTTAAATGTCAAATACATACCGAATGACATCGGCATGACTTGAAAACATGGGAAAACACCCTAATTATTATTCATCAGGTGTACAAGGAGACGGCATGTCATTCGGCCGTGTGGTTTGCACAGCATGGCTAAATATGCGTTTTATAGGTGTTTTCCATGCTTGAAATGCGTGTGGGGGGCATCCGATGGTGGGTGGGTTATCCGGGGTGGGGGCATTATCCGGGGGTGGGGGGTTGTCTGGGGTGGGGGGGTTGTCCGGTGGGGGGCATAATGACTAATTGTCCTAATGGCCAATTGTCCTAATGTCCAATTGTCCTAATGACATAATGATAAATTATCCTAATGGTCTAAAGGTCAATTTTCCTAATGACCCAATGCCAAATTGTCCCATTTACCAATTCAACTAATACCCTAATGCCCTAATGGCATAGTGGCCTAACAAAAAATTGGAGTAATGGCCTATTGTCTAGTTGTACAGTTGGAATAATGGAATAATGGCCTAATGGCCATTTGTCCTACATCCAATTGGACAATTGGCCAACTGGCCAATTTACCTAATGGCCTAACAACCTAATGAACAATTTCCCTAATGAACTAATGGTCAATTTTCCTAATGAATTTTGTGGTGTGGGGGGGTGTCCGGGGTGGGGGTTGTCTGGTGGCAGGGGGCTCTCCGGGGTGCGGGGGGGCTTTCTGGTGGCGGGGGCTGTCTGGGGTACGGGGGGGCTGTCCGGGGTGGGCTAGGGGCCTACAAATAGTGAACTTGAGCTCAGTCACCAAAAAAAAGTTCCATGGTTTCTATTAGGAATCACATGGTTTTTTCAAAACCATTCACATAACATGAAATTGAAAACATTAAAGAATAAAATGAACTAAACATATCCAAATCATTAATCAGTTTCATGGTTAATTCTCAATTCATGCACAAAAACATTTCATAAGGCCAAAACACACATGATACCCACAAATCTCAAAAAAATATCACTAGGAACCCAACATAAACATCAATAACAACCACACCAATAAAAAAACACACCTCGTGAATATAATGCATCATTCTTGGTCATGACTGCTACCTACATCCAGTGGGCCAGGGGCCTACAACAAATAAAAATTATGAAGATTTTCACAACAAAAATAATAGAAATTAAATGAATAAATACAGTATAAACCTGCATCGTATGATCCCCTACACCATCACCTGGATGCACATATTCCCGCGATGCTCTAACCTCAGTGATCAATTGCACATTTACCTCCTCAAAAGTGTGCAGTCATGCCTCGAAATATGAAAACTAATGTGTCATCTGAGCAACAACAGGACTGAAAACTACAGCGCGTGATACTACAGAATGATTAATCCCTGTTCCATAGGTCAAACTATACCCATGCCTGCCCCGACCAATAATGAAATGGAAGATCTCATCCCTTCACAGGGAAAGTTGTCTTTGGTCCTCTGGCAGCTGTTCTAACTAAGCTTCAAATTGAGCCTATGAAATATTTAAATATATATACATATATATATATATATATATATGTTAATATATAGATTTATGTAAGTATTGGTAATGAGTACAAGCACTTACTATCAATGTTACAGTCTCTAGATCATTTCGATCACGAGTCCTCATCCACACCGACATTTTATCAGTTGGTGAACCTTGCTCCCATAACTGTATATGAATAGAATATAAACAAAAAACCATATTAATTAATAAATTAAAAAATGAATAATAAATACCTCTTGTCGGATCTGAGACACGTGATGAGTCCCGAGCCTGTGAGGTGGTCCCTACAATTCTTGATTCTCAAAATGGCGTGATGACGCCTCCTACATTCAATTAATTCAAATTTCAAAAAAATCACACATTCTTGAAAATATATATACCAAAATAAATATACAAACTGCAACACCCTCAATAGACCAATATGAAACTAAGACACACCACTAAGCCGGGAGGACACCTCTTGGGACTTTTTCCAAAATGTCTGGGCCACCCACATTTAGTACCCAGTGGTCCCTCTTGACTTTTACTTTATAATATTTCCACAAGTTATTGAATTTTCTCATACACACGGGCCTAAACTCATTGGGTCATAATTTCAAATTTTTCTATTAATGAAAAAAATCACATATGTTAGTATTTTTTATATATAGGGAAGAAAGTAAAATGGTCTTCTTACCTGAACCTCCCTCTAAAGATGATCTAATGTTTCCTGAGGGATAGAAGCTCAGTCACGTGTGGTCAATGGAAATCTATGTGGGTCACGTATGATATAACCCAGCTGATGAATAAATGCAGGGGCATTCAATCCCACTGGATGAAATAGCTCATCAAAGGAAATATCAAACGTCGTGTCAGAATTCCCTGATAAAATGCCATGACCAGGGCCTCTCTTGCGAGAGGAAGAAGCAGTCAAGTATGATCCTATTAAAAAAAATTATATATAATTTTACAGATGTTATAAATATATATATATATATATATATATCAATAACATAAAAAATAGACACAATGACATTCAAACATATCTCGACCCTGAGACGTAGATGGCTTAGATGGATGATGTGGATTTGTTGCCTCTTCCCCTAACATGCCTACAGTCGTAGAAAACATTAGTAAAGGGGCTATCCAAAGTGTCCAAAATATAAAATGGATTGTTTTAAAAAAAACAAACTTGTACAGTTGTTAATCAAACAAAACAGGATTGAATAATTAGTTGTGATTGGATTTTAAAAAATCAGAAAGTTAACAAAAAAGATATACAAATTATGTACAAAACCATTCAATGCATAGCCAAGTTTCAGATTGAATTAATAAAAAATCAAGAAGCACATTAACCAAATGAAGAATACCTCAATGGGAAGATACACCGACAATAACATGAAGATACCAAAAGATAAATCACCCTAAATATTTATAAATGAATTAACTTCCAAAAGTGAGGATTAAAACTTACAAGGATTTATAAAATGGTTAGATAATTTATGATATCCTAGGGCATTCAATACTGAATTGCAGGAAAACAATTATACCTTTCATTAAGCATGAAAATAGACTCTTTCTACTTCAACGGATACTCTTACCCAATAAATATCTTCTTCATGTTGAACTATGGTATGTTGATCAAGCTGTTGGGAAACAAACAGAACAGTCTTGGGTTCATCTTATTCAAATAAAAACACTCCTCACCGGGACATTTTCACAACAACTTTCCAACTTAGATTTGAAGGCAAAGTAACGAAGAATACTTGTTCCGCTTTTGATGTCAAAATGAATGGTTCATTATCAACTCATTAATTTCTGTATAACATATAGTTAAAATTCACCAATGAAAACTGATATTGATCAACTTTACATCCACGCACTGGATCAACCCAATTACACTTTAACAATATGTACTTCAAACTGTGTGCATATACAACTTCAATGATGTCTATCAATTAACCATAGTAATAACCAGAATTGACAAATGGACAATCGATGCCACTGTTTTGTGTTTCTCATTTGTCGTCAACATCTTTAATGTAAAATAAAAAACCATTATCATATATAGCTTTATAATGACGATCCATTATAGATGGACCCTCATCCAGTTGGATAAATTCTTCAGTTAGTGTGGGCCCCTTAACTCCCTCATCTTATGAACATACATAATTAATAGAATTCAATAATGATTTATGCAGAAAGAAATTAGTATAATACTTCACTCATAATGAAAATCAATTTATATGTACATAATCCTTGAACCAATCGTGAAATGACTCATAATGAGATTGTTTAATTTGATACTCAATCGCACGATACATCTCTTCTTTCATATCATTAATGTTTTTCCTAAAAATGATAATGAGATGTTTAAATGATCAACTTATGAAAACAAAACATGTAAAAGTTAAACAATAAAAGTGATAAGAAACTTACTACATTAATGGTGTAACTGGTGGAGTATTGAACACGATATATAGATGTGCTTATATCCATTCGATGTTTTCCATATCAAATATGGTTCCTTCTCCAACTGGACCATCATGAATCTGAGAGGGATTATCTAATTTTGTTTCAACATCCATAAGATATTCTGCACAAAAAGTGTTACACTCATCCAGCAAATAACCATTGGTTATTGATGCCTCCGGAAGATCTCTGTTGCGTATAAATCATTTCAATGTACTCAAATACCGCTCAATAGGATAAATCCACCAGAATTTCACTATACTAGAATACATTACTTCATCAGTTAGGTGCACTGTCAAGTGGACCATAACATTGAAAAATGAGGGGGGAAATAGTTTCTCAAAGTGAAAAAGTGTAAGTACAATTCGGTCCTGCAAACTTTTTAAATCACCCATTTGTTGATTTCTTAAACAAATATGTCTAAAAAAATTACTCATCTCAATCAACAGCTGAACAACATTGGGGGATAAACAATCAAAAATTGTGATTGGAATCAACTACTGAAGGATTATGTGATTTTCATGACTTTTCAACCCTTGCAATGTCCTTCTCGTCAGATTCACACACTTTGAAATATTAGAATAGTAACCATCAGGAACCTTAAGCATCTTCAAAATGGAAAAAAAAATGTCTCTTTCTCTTTTGTAGTCATCGTATACTGTATAGCAGGCATATATTCCTTATTTCCCTTATCTAATTTTAAATGAAACTATTTCCTTAAACCCATTTCTTTCAAATCATGACAGGCATTAACACGGTCCTTTGATTTTCCAATGACACCTAAAATGGTCCACAATATGTTATCACAAGCATTTTTTTCAATGTGCATTAAATCCAATTTATGCCTTAGCATGTTAGTTTTCCAATATGGAAGACTATAAAAAATACTTTTCTTTTTCCAATTGTGATTGTGCTGCCTACCCGTAGCACGAATACTATGTAATGGATGAGGCACCAAATCTTGAATTTCATATACTGTGCAGATGTTTTCTTCCTCAATCTGAGATAACATTTCTAATCCTATCATGATCTTTGGTGCTGGGATGAACTCTCTAGAACCATCAAATTCTAATCTGTCCTTTCTGAACCTGTGCTGATGGGGAAGAAAACGTTTGTGACCCATGTATGACCATTTTTTGGAATGTTTAATCCATACAGAATTTTTACTTTTATTGCAACATGGGAAAGAAAATTCCCCTTTCGTACTTTAGCCTGATAAATTTGCATAAGAAGGGAAGTCATTGATTTTCCACAATAATGCAGCCTGTAGTTTAAACATTTCATTCATTTCACAATAATAAGTCATCACACCATCGCCCTAAAATTCATTCAACTCATCAATCAATGGATGAAGGTAAACATCGATCTTATCCCCTAGACTTCTAGGTACATAAATAAGAGTGGAAAGTAATTTAAATTGTTGATTCATATAAAGACATGGAGGAAGATTGTACGAAACCAACACCACGGGCCATGTGCTATGAGTTGCACCAACCATAGACTTGAATGGATTGAAACCATCTGCTTCCAACCCCAATCAGGCATTACGAACATCTTTAGTAAAGTCGGGATGTCTCTTATCAAAATCCTTCCATGCATGAGAGTCTACCGGGTGGGTTAACATATCACTTTCATGAATTCTTTCTGTATTCCATATCATTAAATTAGAAACTTTAGATGACATAAAAAATCTTTTCAACCTCGTTTTAAGGGGAAAGTAATGAATTTTCTTTACAGAAATCAGTTTCCCCTGTATCGCAATCTGACTTTGATGAGTCTGATTTCCCCTATTCTCTTTCCACTTGGAATCACCAAAAACTGTACAAATATCCAAATGGGAAGTTTCCTTTCTAAACAACATATAGTTGTTTTCACATGCATCTATGGTATCATATGTAAAACCTAAGTTCTATGTCAACTTATGAGCATGGTAATATGACTCGGGAATCCTAGCATCGGCAGGAAGAAAATTTTTCAATAACACCAATAGCATGTCGAATGATGTGTCTAACCACTAATTCAATGTCTTCAAATGCAACAAATCCATGATAAAAGGAAATTTATTGTAAGAAGTACATCCAGGATAAAATTCTGTTTTTGCATCATCAAGTGCTTCATAAAACCTCCTTGAATCACGATCTTCACCAGAACGAATATTTATCTCACCCGTCTCAAGATTCAAGATGTCAATGCCTTTAGGATCCAACCCACATACCATTTTAGTAAGCATTTCATGAATTGGATCATTTATCCTTGCATCAACATCCATATAAACTGCATCTGTATTTTTAAAATGAAAATATTCTTCTCCATGACGAGTCCAACTCTTATAATTTTTCAGAAATCTGTTAAAGAATAGATGCTCCCTCATAGTATCTCATTTTAATTGATATATGTTAGCACATTTTCTACATGGAAAACTAATATATTCACTTTCAAATCCTCTGGTGAATTCAATAAACTGCATAATTCCATTGAAATATTCTCTACACGTTCAATTTGGAAAATCAATCCAACTCTTATCCATAATAATATATGTATAACAAACATTTACACAAGACTTATTACATGCATTTTTCATATCAAATATATCTAAAATAAATAATAACCAATTGCTTGTGGAACATTGAAAAAATAATAAAATTATATCTCTGAATAATAAACAAGAGAATAGATAATGGAATGTAATTGAAATCTCATGTCATACCTTATTGCGCTACAAACCTGGAATGGAGGGGAGCCGAGGTCAGTGTTTTGGGGGAGAGGAGAGGCAGCGGAGGGGAGTCGGATCTAGAGACGGTGCAGTGAGGGAGGGGATGGGCGGAGATGGTGGCGGTGAGCCAGAGGAGAGGAGGCGGTGAGGTGGCGATGATGCAACAAGGGTGGGACGATGAGGGAGGGGACATAGGACAGCGGGGATCTTGAGTGGATGGGTGGAACCAGCTAGGGGACAAGCAACGGTCATGTGGGGAGAGACTGGGCGGTGGTGGTGTCGTACGGGAGGGGATAGTGAGGGAGGGGATGGGCGGTGATGGTGCGTCCAGGGAGGGGGATGAAGAGGGAGGGGATGGGGGATGGCGGAGAGGTGGAGCGGAGGGCGGTGAGGGGATGAGGGACGGGCAGCGAGGGGCCGTAGGGCAGAGGGCCGAGGGGAGAGGGGGGAGGGATGAGGGTCGAGGGTGGAGGGGGTGGAGGTCCAAGGGGGCGTAGGGAGGAGGTCATAGGGTGGAGGGTGGAGGCCGAAGGCTGGAGGGGGCGGAGGCCAGAGGCCGGAGGCTGGAGGCCAGAGGTGGCGGAGGCCAGAGGGGGCAGAGGGAGACGGCCAGAGGGCGGAGGCCGGAGGGTGGAGGGGTGGAGGCCGGAGGGGGAGGAGACCAGAGGGCGAAGGGCGGAGGGTGAAGGGTGGAGGGTGGAGAGGGGATAGGTGATGAGGGTGGAGGGTGGTGAGGAGACGGGTGGTGAGGGTGGAGGGTGGAGGGCGATAGGGGACAGGAGGCGGCGATCGAGGGGAGGGGACGCGGGGTAGGGTTTCACGAGGGAAGGGGGCGGGGGGAGGGGTGAACTGAAGCCTTTTTTTTAAAGCCCAGCGACTGCCTTTGGCAGTCGCCCGTGTCAGGGGGATTCAAATCCCATTTCTCTAGTAGTGATATCCATTTACCCCAAATCAATTATTCATTATTCTTATATAATTATCCTAATTTTTGTGTATATGTTCCACACATGTGTGTATAACTCAATTCATATTTATTTTATGAGTAAATACATGTTTTAAAAGGTTCCCTTCTAAATTCCTCTCGATAAGCAAGCTCGGTTAAAAGGAACTTCTCTATTTCTTACGCATTTTCAAGTACAATCAATAAACTATTTTTATCCATGAATATTTTTCTAAAATATCTCATTTAATAAGGAAAAATATGAGTTCATTTCAGGTTTATACAAAAAAAATATTCATTTTTCCTCTTTAAAGTCTCTTTAATCTTTTCCCTTAAACCGCACTAAACTGGATCATTTCTAAAGTTTCCTAAAAACAATATTTCATGTATTTAAATCATTTGGACACCATTAATCATGATATATTATTATTTTTACTTTATCATTTTTTAAAAATTAATTAATCCCTACTTTCATGGTTACCATTTTTTATACACCCTTTGGTTATGCATTATGACAGGATTACTTTTCTCATTTCATTCCATGGGTAACTATTATGTTTATTCTTTAAGTTTTATTTATTATTATGGAACTCATATTCATGAACATGTTATGTTGTGAATTCCTAGATTTTTCTCTCAGACATTGGTTAATTTTTTAGTCTCATGAGATGTTATGTTTGGGATTAGGGAGTAAACCCCATCCATTTTGGGACTTTGTCCACCATATGATATAATCTTGGTAGTTAGCCTTGACTCATGTTTATGTCATGTTATATGTTTCTTCCATGGTCTTATATTTTCATGATCATATGATTCCATTTTATGTATGATATTCATCTTCATTTTATTCTTGTGCAATGCCTTTCATGTTATTATGTTATGTCATCTAACTCATGTGATTTACTTATTTTCCATGATTATTCCCTTACTGGTATTTTTAGCCCTTCCATATTTGTATATGTATTCCCTAGGATATCCAATGTAGTTGTGGGATCACAAAGGGAGTTGGGATCTCATTATAGAGATATATAAAATAATGATTCATATTTTCTAATTATATACCTAATCTTCAAAACACACTAGACTTTATGATCCTTGGATTGTATTTTGTGGATAATTATGCTTAAAATCATGTAATATTATGTTTAAAAGGATAGGTTATCTATATACACTAGCTAAATACATATTATTTGGAGATTTATCATCATCATAATTGGCTTGATACTTCTTGAAACACTTTGCTGCAAGATATGAATCCTTTCTGCAATGGAAGTATGTAAGAGGAATTTCCCCTTTGAATTTTTTGTTACCTCATTGAAGATTTTAGGAAAAGAAATACATGGCCTCGTCAACATATTCTTCTTCATTTCCATCAAATTTATAAATCTTCTACATGTCCTTGAATTCCACCTCTTTAGATTTCCATTTTTTCATAGACACATTATCATCATTTATGATCTTATATGTGACATGAGTATTTTGTAAGTTATCCAATGATAGCTCCTTTGGATATTTATCTTGTTGTATAGATACTTTCATATTTAACCATGGTTCAAGTCTTCTCAATATGTGCTTAATGATCTTTACATCTTCAAGAATTTCTCTAGGACCATTCATGTCTTCTATGAAAACATTCACCCAATCAAAGAATGCATCTACAAACTCATTAGGGTGAATTCTCAAGTCCTCATATTTGTTTCATAGAACCTATAATTTAGATTATCATACTTTTAATAGCCTTAAAATATATTTAGAAACTTTTACCACATGGAATTTGTTCAATTAAATGGCATGACATTCATGTAGGTTGTGTTAGATAAATCACCTCCTAAGTCATTGATTCCTATGACATCAGCATCCAATTCTCTTAGCTCTACTTCTAATAAAACTCCACTATACACACTAGAAGAAATACCATACATATAATCTATAAATACATTCACTTCTAATGATTGAAATTAGTGTTTCATCTTATTATTCTATCACTAAATTTTTTTTTCATCAAATATCAAAATCCATTTGTGATTAACAAACTTTATTGAAAATATTGAGAGATAAACAAAGATTTAGAACTTTATCTATGATACCAATTATTATCCTAATCAGGTTAAAGTCCCTAAGAAGGGGGTGAATTAGGGTATGATATATTAAAAAACTTCCCCTTTGGATCTTGTTTCTTCATTAAACAAAATACTCTTCTCACCCTTTCCCATATAAATGTATAAGTAGAAATAAAAACATGTATGAGAAACGAAAATTTTACTTGGTTCACATGCACTAGGATAAGTCCAAGGATCATACATAGGAAATGTGTCTCTATACCAAATCCACTAATGTAAACTGCTATTGCATTGTTTAGAGTATACCCATTGTCCCTCCTAGTTCACTACCAATCACAAATTGAAATCTCACTACTCTCTCAACTGAAGTGTGTGCCCTGGTCCTTCAAAATATTTTTTTTTTGATCAGTTGAATCAATATGGTTTACATATAATATAGTGAAACATGAAGCTCAAAATTCATCCACTTGATTAATAACACTACCACAAAATTTGTCAACAATTCCTTTTAGTTTACACAAGATTAACTTTCATGAAAAAATTTCTTAACTTTTACAAAACATCCCAATCCTTTATGAAACTTCACACTTTGATGAAAATTTAAATTCCTTCATGAAACTTCTCAATTTTGTGAATTGTTACAATCCTTCATGAAACTTTTAAATTTTTCAAAAACCATAACCTTTTGTGAAAATATATAAACTTTCACAAAAATACCTTGGTCATATTGACAAAAGTTGTTTCTTTATAGAACTAATGTTCTTATTAAACCTTCACATAATAAAATCTATTGTGAATATATTAAAAAAATTAAGAGAATTTAAATATTCTTTAGTTATTTCATTTTAAAAGGAGTGGGTAGACTCCTATTTATATATGTTTCTACACCTTCATGAAACTTTATTTCTCACATATTCCTTTTCATAAAACTCTTCAATCAGTTAGTGAAACTCACCAACATTTAGAAACTTTCTAGGGAATTTTCGTAGTCATGAAACTTACCATCTTGAGAAAAAATTTCTTCTATAAATGAAAAATATTTTTAAAATCAAAACTATTTAGTGTATCTATGACTTTTCCATATTTTCATGAGTAAGTCCTGAAAATCCATATTTCAAAAAAAATTCCCTTTCTCTAGATTTTGGACCAATTTATTTCCCTAATACCTAAGTTAGAGAATTCCAGTGAAATTGGTCAATTCAGGACTGTATCCATAGTGATCACTATGCACAAAATCATTACAAAAATTTTGGCTAATAGGATTGCTCGGGTGACTGAAAAAATTATTTCCTAGAACTAGTTTGGTTTTGTTAAAGGTAGGAATATACAGAACTATCTTCTCATAACCTCAGAATGCTTTAATCTACTTAGGAAGACATCACGGGGAGGAAATTTGGATTTGAAGCTCGAAATAAGAAAGGATTTTGATACAATGGACTGGGGATTTATTAAATAGATTCTCCTCATATTTGGCTTCAGTTAGGTATCTGTTCAATGGCTCACAATGTTGATGGAATTTGCAAACATCTCTATTCTGATTAATGGGTCACTGGAGGGATATTTTACTTGTTCAAGGGGTGTGAGAAAGGGGGCCACCTCTCAGCAATTATTTTTTCAATTGCTGAGGACTACTTGAGAATAATGCTTATTAACATGGTGGAAAATGGGAAACTTACAACAATCAAAGAGGCTAGAGGTCTCCATGCTCCATCTCATTTATTTTTTGCTGATGATATTATCATTTTTACATAGGGTGATAGAAAAAACATCACTCATATGAGGGAAGCAATCATGCATTAGGAGAATGTGTCAGGGAAAGAAATCAACTAGAGAAAATCCTTTATTTACTTTGGCAAGAACATCACAATGGAAATGAGGACTTATCTAATGAATTATCTTGGTCTTAGGGAGGGATCTCGGCCTTTTATATATCATGGTGTTACTCTATTTTGGGGAAATCCTTGAGCCTCCCACTTTACACAGGCATTATCCCATATAAGGAAAATTCTTTCATCTTGGAAGGGAAATTATCTCTTAATGGCAGGACGAGTATGTCTTGTCAAACATGTGGTTATTTAAAAACATATATATTCTTTCATGGTTTACATGTGGCATGCCTCTATTGTGAAAAAAATAAACTTCATGATGAATAACTTTGTATGGAGTGGAAATGTGATGGAAAGTAATCTCATCACTGCTAAATGGAGTACATATTGCATTCCTACCAAGAAGGGGTCTGGGAATTAAGAATTTAAATAGTTTTAATCAGGCATTACAAGACAAATTTATCTGTAATCTCATTCACAACAAATCGACCACTCTTGATTTCCTGAGGATAAGAATTATACAAAGTCTCATTGATAGGAAGTAGGTATACATGGACTCATCAATCTGGGCTGGCCTGCTTTTGGTGTTCAGCACAATGATGAAGCTCTCAGGATGGGTGGTGAATGTGGATTCAAGTCTAAAATTTTGGTCTACCAACTGGACTGGAACACCACTTATGGATAGGTTAAACACTGAAGAGCATAACATTGACAGAAGAATATCCATAAAAGACCAGCTCCAATGAAGATATGACATTCCAGATGAAATTGTCTCCATTATTGATAACTATGAATTTATCAAATAGGAGGATATGCTACTATGGGAAGGGTCTCAAGATGGACTACTGACCTCTAAAAGCTTCTATAGTTACCTAATGAAGGGTGAGTTAAGTTGGATTGGATCATTGAACAAAAATTTCCTACTTCCCTCTAGATTTTCACTTATTTGGAGGCCTTATCACAATAAAATACCAGTGGATGTGAGCATTCAGAGTATCAGGATTTCATTATGTTCGAGATTTCCACTATGTGGTCAGAATTAAGAAGATGTCGATCACTTGTTCTTATCCTGTAACCCAACCTATTCTCTGTGGAAAATAGTTCTAAACATATTTGAGCTGGCCCCTCCCAATTCTCACTTGGTAATACAGGTTATACATTACCTGTTCAGAGTACATCAATCCAAACAGCTTCATGCACTGCTGCAGGTGACATGCACTTAATTGGTACTTTTTGTATGGAGGGATTGAATTAACTATGTTCATTTCCAAGAAAGTTTCAATTAAAACACTAAAATTGTAAGTATTCTTATGGCCATCGATAATTCCAACTCACTTATTAATGATCATTGCAACACTTTGGTTAGGGAATTCATGATCCTCAGGTGATTAAAGGTTGCAAGCTATTATCCCAAACCAAGGGGTATAATGGAGGTGATATGGATTGCACCCTTAAGTGGATGGTTAAAATGAAACACTAATGAAGCCTCTAAGGTAAATCATGGAACTTCAGGATTCGGGGTAATTTACAGGGATCAGCATAGGGAGGTCGTGGAGTGAAATTAGGGTCCTTGCAGGCATGTTATAGCATTGGAAGATGATATGATGGAACTTATAAGAATAATGGAAATTTATTGCCAAAGAGGCTAGAACAACATTTGGTTTGAGTGTGACTCGACCACGATGTTTCATACAATTAGGATGGGTGAGACAAGACTTTCATGGAAACTGAAAGTTAAGTGGATAAACTACATTGACAAGATCTCTTCCCTAAACTAATTTATCATGCACACCTTCCGGGAGGCGAATTACATTGCATATGGACTTACAAAAAAGGGGTGTTGGAAGAAAGGATCATCCACATCAACACTATTACTAATGACATGGTCCCGCTTCTTACTAGGGAAAAATGTAAAATGCCTTTATTCCATCTTGTGTAATGTTTTAACTTTCTCAATTTATGAGCCTCTATTCTCATTTTTCTCAAAAAATCATGCTATAACTCCACAAATAACCTTGTAATCCTATATTTTCAATAAACACAATCAACCCAAAAACACTACAAATCCAATTTGATGATTTTCTCCTCAACAATACTTTGAAGGTGCCTATACTCTAGGAAAGAGTAATGTGGTTGATAATGACCTTAGAATAAAGTATCTATATCATCCTATGAAGGAATCAAATGATGAATTGGCCTTGATGGTACACTTTTCTGAAATGAACTTGGGAATCATGGAGGAAGAGTTTGGTAATGTTCTGTAAGTTATTAATTGATATCCTCCCTCTATGAGATGATTCTATAAGATAATCCACCAGATAATGAGTTATGGAATATCAAGGATTCTTTATATGGGGGAGAGAATCAATGAGTGGTCTCTTTCCATGAAAATCATTCTTTGTTTCATAAACTAGTATTTTTTTCATTAACTATAATCAATTTCATGTTGGGAGATTGTAATAATTATTTATGGGATATCCACCCTAGCACTAAAAATATTTTTTATGACATGAAACATCAGTTATGGTGTCCTAGTATGAAACATAAAATATCTGACTTTGTATCTTGATTTTACACATGCCAACATAATAATGTTGAGCATCAAATTATTTTTGGTATACTTCATCCTCTCCCCATGCCAAAATTTAAAGGGAATAATATATTAATGGATTTATTTATTTACATAGCTCAAACTCTAGTGTATTAATGAAATTTGGGTTGTAATTAACCAGTTAAATAATTCGTCTCATTTCATATTGATTCATGGAACAAAAAAATTGGATTACTTAGGGAATTTATATGTGAAAAGTATTATAAGGTTTCATAGGATTCCTATTTCAATTTTCTCAAATAGAGACCCATATTTTACCTATATGTTTTGATAGGGACCCTACAAATTTATGAGTCCTAGATCTTGTTGAGAACAACATATCATCATCAGATGTATAGTAATATGGAAAGGGATATTCAAAAATAGGAAGATATGATATATTCCTATATATTGGAATTCATAGGTTCTTCGAATAGACATTTTTGGCTGGTGTAGTTTTCTTATAATAATAGTTACCAATCATCAATTTGGATGGAACCATTTTAAGCTTTATATGGTCAACCTTACAACTCACATATATATTGTTCTAAGGTTGGTAAAGTTTCCTTGATATGAACAATCTTGGTTCAATGAAAAATAAAAACTATTCTGGTGATTAATTAGTGTTTGGTGAAATCTCAAGGCTGGTATAAGTCTTATGTTAATCTCCATCATCATCCTTGGGAGTTTTTAGTCTATGGCTATGTGTTCATAAAATCCTCACCCCAGTTTGGTCACCAATAGCTCAGAAAACAATGGATGATTGCTCTTATATATGTGGGGCTATTTAATGCCATCCAATGGCTTAAAAAGATGAAACATTTCATATAATAACCATCTCAGTTAACTTTGATCCATATTGTTCTCTATGTGTCCCAACTCAAGAAGTAACAGCTTGACTTTTCTCATGTTCTCAATTGGAAGACCTCAACATGGAACCCTAATATTTCTATGGCCAAGCTACCATTTTTATTTTTTTATTCTCAAGAAAAGTTTCTTTATAGAAAATATATACTATTGTATTGATTTCTATGGAACCATGGTTCATGCTCATATGATATGTAGGAGAGAGATTCTATGATGAGAGAGAAATTACTTCATCTCTTTGTGTATCATCCTTCTTCCACTTAGATTTATAGGGGAAGAAAGAATTATAGTGGGGAGAATTGTCACAGACCACTGATGTTATCTAGTACTACATTATACTCATTTTTTCATCCATATTTTTATGATCTTAGCTTCTCTATGGTTGTTTTTGGATCATTAGGAGGGTTCAAAGATGTTCCTTGAGGAGTGGGTGGGGTGTGGACCAAATATTGTAGCTAATGAAGCTACATGAGGTCCATCGGCATACCGGTGAGGGATGTTGTCTATTTAGTGGTGTTATTATTGGCTACATCATTCATCTGTATCCATTTTACATCCAATGTCCTCAAAAGGGAAAAATATATTACGATGTAGTTGTCGGCTAGCCATGGGCTACCACTATCTTGTTAGTGGCACCATTGGGCTAGGGAATTATAAAGTATCTAATTATCATTTCACCTAGAAACTATATTTTATTTATTAATTCTTATCTAACAAACAAAAATTGATCCATATGAATTTGAGGGCTCAGTTTAAACGTATTTATCTCTCCCAAATTGAATCATTGGAGGATCAAAGTTCCAATCAATGTTATGGTAATATATTTGTAAGTTAGACTTCTTTTTTATCTTAGTTTCTATTATTCTTAATTTTCCTCGTACTCAAAGGAAATGAAAACCATAGGAATTTTTTAAATTCATGTTCTTAGTTTTATTACTTTTAGATACATTATTGAATTGAGGGCTCTTTTCTGGATCTCAAATATTATTGTTTTTTAGTTTTATGAATCATGATGGTAAGTGATTTTTTTCCTTTAATAATAAATTAATAATTTTAATATTGTTGATTTAGAATTCAGAGTTTAGGGTAATTTGTTGATCCCTATAGTCATTGGTTAATCTTTTATTTTGGTTTCTATGTGAAGGTTGATATTCCAAGTGTTTCAAGGTAGGTAGTTTCCAAAGTTTAATTTTGTAAAAAAACCTTGTTTTCTTACTCCTTGAAATTGTTTTCTAAAATTAGTTAAATGAATGAATAATGTTTTGATAAAATATGGGGGTTTTGGTTATGTTTGTAAAAATGGATTTTCCCCTTTTTTGAACTCATTAATGAAAATGGTTTTATAGTGTTATTTATATAATTTAAAAGAATAAATTATCTTTGAATGATTCTAATATGGTTATAAAAATTGTTATTATCGATGAGTTAGGGATCCATCATCACTGATAAACTCTTACCCTGTATGCTTATTCTACTAGGGTAATGAGTGCATCTCATGGCCTAATTTGTAGTAGAGATCCACTGTAGAAAATAAACTCTTACCCCCAGGCCTATTCTTCTAGGGTAATGTTCACACCAGGTGGCCTATAGATCATGGGAATTGTACAAGGATCCTCACTGACCAAGAATTAATTATACATTAAGGTATAATTTTCTTTATTGAAAATATGTGAAATTTATATTTGGAATGTTATGTAAATGATTAAAAATATGGTCTTATTGGTATGATTTGAAAACTAATAAAAGGGTGATTTTCCATGTTTTTTATTAAACTGTGTAAATAGTATATTTCTCTTTGCCTTTTTTCACAAAAATTTTATACACCATTGGGTGTATATGGACTTTATTTTATATGATGTAGGGAAAGGTAAGGAACCATAGGGTTGTGTTTGGTTAGTTTTTTTGTATGGTATGGGAGTCCAGTGGTGACCGCAGGTCATATGGAGATTGGTGTTTTCTGTTCTTGTGTATAATAGTTAATGTTTTGGTTTTGGAACTTGTTTTTATTTATTTTTTTATATTTATTTTTTTTTATTGAAATATTGATATTATATTTATTAATTTTAAACTATTCAATGTTATTTTGTGGAAAAATCATTCATAAAGTTAGTTCTTGATACTTAGGCACTTTTTTCCAGCATGTGGGGATTAAGAATACGCTTCATCCCATATCAGAACTGAATTGGGTTCCATAAAGGTTGGTGGATGAAAAATTGGTATCAAATGGGGTTCATCTATATTAATTTTTGGTATTTTTCTTGGGATAACTTATTATATGGGAGATAGGAATATATGACTTTAGAGGTATGTTGCAAGTGAGTTACAAAACAGATCTCATCATGATGGATCTTAATTTACCAAGGGGGGTTGGGAAATGTGTCTTTTGGGATTCAAAGTATTTTTATCCCAAAAATTATTTTTACATGCCTCTTTTAAATTCTAATTAACTTAATCTATTTTAAGTTATAATTGATTCTTAGATCACATGTTCTTCTATCCCATTGCCTGATGATGTGTAGTACCATGCCCCTTAGAGGACTTTCAGCAAACTTATAGGAGAGTGATACTGAAAATCCATGGTGGGGAAACCCACCAGTTGATTACAATTTCAATAAAGAAATTTTGAATGTGATCCAATCTATGTACCAAGGTGAGAAACCTTCCTCTATTCAGGATAGAGAGGTATAACCTCAAAGGGATGAGGATAGGAATCAATCCCATGGGTTTCTATGTTAGAAATAATCATCGATCAAAGGGATAAAAGGCCCTCGAGGTGTAGAATATTATTTAGTAAAAATTTAAATACTCTTTTAATTAATAGAGACCCTTGATTCCATCATGGTTAGTTGTGTTTTCTTCAAGATATAAAGCCCTATTATAAGATAGTGGGACTTAGTTATTTTGGAAAATAAGGATAAGGTCATAGAGTATAAGGAAATCAGGTCCATATTTACTAAGAAATTATAATAAATTACTATAACCATGGTAAAATCTATATAGTTACATAACTTTGAGAAAGGGAATCATAGAGAGATGGAATACACTGATCACTTCATTGTGATCACTCTATTTTCACCTGATGTTTTTTTTAATGAAAATATAGAGGCTCAGAGATTCCATATGGGTCTTTGACATAATATTTAGTCTCATGTATTCAATATTAATATTTTTAATTATTCTATAGTTGTTTAAATGGTGTTTATAGTAAATAATAACCTAGTGAGTAAGTCAGGGTTGACTAGATTTCCTCCTACCTCCAATGGTAGCTTCAGTGGTAATTATTAGGGGAAGCGGAATAAAAGTGATGTTTTCAGAGGTAATATGGGTTGTTATTCTCATAATCCTTTTCCTACACCATCATCAATGGTTATTGTCTTGAATTGTTACCAATTTCAAGAGATATGGCACACAAATATCTTTTTTTATTTGCCTCTAAAGATCTTCAACATGGTGGGTGTCATAGTCACTATCAAAATTTCTGTTATGATTTTGTTTGTCTATAACTTGGAAAATACTCATATTCACCTAAAGGATCTATATTGATGTTATATTATTCACAAAAAATAAGTTCCCAATCATAATCCTCTAGAATGAAGCATTTACATGTCATAAAGGAGTCTCCAATGAAAGTTGATGTGGGTCTTGCCACTATAAGAGGTTTCACTTCTATTTATTCACCCCTAGAGATAAATTTAACTGATACAGGTTCCTCTCACTCCTTCATCTAGACTCATATTTTTTATCTTTAAAAAATTATAATTTATCTCATTACATTCATTATATAATTCGGGATTCCTCTAGGAAATAAGAAAGGGAAAGGTTTCTGATACCCCTCAAGCTATTTCTTTATATGTGACATTGAGCTGGTTTGGTATTTTCTAGATCTTTACAAGGATATATTTAATTTAATTATTAGGATAGATAGTCTGATATTTCACAAATATCAAATCAATTGTTATCATCAATGGGTTTCCTTTATTTCCACCAATGGGAACTCCTATATTCTTCAAGGAGAGTGGGACTCGAGGTCCAGTCAAGTGGGATCTCCTCTTCTAGATCTTAGTGAGTTGGTCTCTTTATTTTTGTCTGAAATAGGCTAAGGATATTTTATTGGTGAGATTCCAATGGTAATTAATGTATTTTATGAAGTTTTTCCATGTGAATATTCTATTTTGCCTTTGGTGTGCTCAAATAATGAGGAAGATCATGTGAACCACTTGAGACTTGTTATGGGAATCCTAATGGATCACCACCTCTTTGAAAATTTATAAAAAATCCAATTATGGATTTGATAATTTATCTCATTAGTAAATGTGATCTCATAACATGGTATCTCAATTGATCCTAAAAACCTGACCACTTCCATGTTAAGGGAATATCCTCAAAATGACTTTGAGATTAGAAGATTCATGGGATTTATAGGATATTATTGGTGGTATGTAAGTCATTTATTGAAACTTGCATCACCTTTGAATACTCTCATATGGAAGGGGTGAAGTTATTGTGGGATTTCAAGTTTTATAGATCCTTTGATGAACTAAATGAAATTTGAACTCATGACCAAATATGACTCTACCAGATGTTGGATAGGGTTACATGGTTTATTATGATGATTTGGTTGTAGGTTCAGGCTATGTCCTTATGTAAGGAGACCATGTTATATCTTATTTACCATTTCATATTCGAACTCGTAGGAGGAATTATCCCACTAATGATTCAAAATTCAAATTTTTTGTATATTCTCTAAAAAAAATTAAAAATAATCTTTTCAGAAATAATTTTTACATTTAATATTACTATAAGAGTTTGGGATACATATTTTCTCAAAAATATTTAAACCTAGGGTAGAGATGATTTTTGGAATGACTACTTTCAATTGACTTTAAAATTTCATATACTCTATGATATGGTAACCTGGTTGTTGATGCTTTTAGTATGAATTTTCCTTCTCAGTACAATAAAAAAGAAAAAAAATCAATGGAACATGATGGAACACTTTACATAGATACACTTTGGAATTAGGGAGGAAGGTTCTGATAATGTTTTTGGAAAGTGTACATTCGATATCCTCTATCCTTGATATGATTCCCCATAATTATTTTCAAGATAATGGGTTTTTGGAATATCATGGATTATTTATATTGTGGGGATATGATCAGTGAGTGGTGACGCACCATGGAAGGTATTATTTGTTTCAGATATTGGTAAGTTTTTATTTAAACTATGAGTAAGGATGTTTTGGGTTATTTTCATCATTATTGATTGGTTGTACACTCTATAATGACTAAGACTATTTAGGATATTAAGTGTTGGTTTTGGTGTCCTGGTACAAAATAGGGAATAACTGACTTTGTATCTTGATGTTGCACATTCTAATAGATTAAGGATAATCATCAAAATACTTATTGTAAATTTTAGTCTTTCCCCATGACAAAATGAAAAATGAATGATATATCAATGGATTTAATTATTGATTTACCTTGGAATTATTGGGTTAATAACACCATTTTGGTGGTAATTAATCAACTCACCAAGTTGGCTCACTCCATATCATTTCATGACACTGCCATAGTAGAGGACATGGGGAATTTCTATATACAAGATATCATTTTTTTCATAGGATTCCTAAGTACATTATCTTGGATAAAGGTCCTCATTTTACCTCATAGTTTTTGAAGGGCCTATAGGATGTGATTGTAACCCAGGTCAAGTTGAGTACAGCATATCATCCTCAAACGGATGGGAAAAGAGAAAGAACTATAAAAATTCTATAAGAAATGATATGTACCTATGTCGTGGATCTCAAAGGAACTTTTGATATCCATTTAGGGATACTGGATGTCATGAACCATCCCGGGTACCCTAGTAACCTAATAACTGAGCTGGTCCGGACATAACCCGAAGGGCATTCCTGATCCCAACGGGCTAACGACTAGCACCAGGAAACATACAACCTACAAGTGGAAAATATTTCTTCCACAAGAACATGGAAGCAAAGATGAAAGACGTTATGCATATCAATAGGAAAACTCCATTATGAGTAAAATTACCATAACACAAAGTGGAATAAAATCTAAATTACTAAAACCCAAAGTACTAAATAGGAAAACAACCCCAAGGTCCCTAAGGACACAACTCACCATTTCTAAAGCTCAACAGCTAGACCCACCTCTATGAGATCCATTCCCTTTGCTCGAGCCTGGAAGAATAAAGTTTAAAAAAACCTGAAGGAAAAAGTAGGGTGTGATCCTAATACCATTATGATACCACCAAAGATTCCATAAAAGATGTCAAATATAGATTTTCCAAATAAAAGATTTCAGTTTTTTAGAATAAATTGGTTTGTAAATTCAAAATCATATTTATAAAAAACGTGCTATACATTTTCAAAATGATGGAAAATATATTCAAATCAAAAGATTTACTTTTCAAGAGATAGAATATTTCTAAAAAAATGTCTTAAGTAAAACATTTATATAAAATATTTTATATAAATTCATCAGGAATGTAAAGCAGTTCCAATAAACATTGGCATGCATTTATATCTCAAATATAAATAAACAAGCGAGCAACATGGTCATCTTCCAAAGGGTATGATATTATTAACAAGCTATAGGATTCCGCACTCTCTATGTGAACTCAAAAAAGTTTGTATACACACTTCCCTATGAAAATGTCCAAAGGAGACTCATCAAAAACCCGTCGGGGATGTGACCTACCGCAAGTATGTCTTAGAATGTTATCATAGCATAGAGTGTATCCAAATAACTCACTAACTACCTAAGTATTTCATACGCTCTTACGTTATGGGAGAACTATTTTAAGACTACTTAAAAATATGACCAATACCATTATTTCATTTTAAAAATTCCAATTCCTTTCCATTTAAAACCAAAACAGGTTTTATTCAAAAACAAGCATTTTTCACAAGATAAAACCATTGGGTTTCTATCAAATCATTTTAATCCATTTTCATGAGTTTTAAATCCATTCAAAACTAATTCCATCCTTTTATAAGTTAATTTCCATAATTAAATTCAACAATTTAATTGAAAAAAAAATCTATAAAATCCATAATTTAAATTCAACAATTTAATTCTTCTAATTTCTATAAACTCACCCCAATTCAATGGAATTGGGGGTTTTCCAAGTTTTCATTCCAAAACCATTTCAATATCCCAATTCAATAGAATTGGGTTTCATTAAAGTAATTGAAATAAAGTTTGATCATTTTAATTTAATTAAAAAATTGAAATCAACCAAGAAAGATAATGGTAATCAATTCGGAAAAACAGGATGGAACCACCTACCTCTTTCCCAAAGAACGACACTTAGAACAGCACCCGACAACGAGAAAGAAGGTGTAGAAGACCTAGAAAATCTAAAAAGTATCAATATCTAACACCAAAATACATGGATACATCAATCTCAAGATAATCCATTGAAAATAAAATATTATAAGAAGAGACAAACTTGAATAACTAGGGGGAACACTTACCTGGGAATCGCACCGCAAGAATAAGGAAGATCAGAAGTTGTTTGGTTCGATCTGGAAGGAGTTGAGTCTCTCAAAAATGCACCATAACTTCTTTATATCGAGATCCATGAAGTCTGGAATGAAAAGGACTAAGTTAAAAAGTCAAACGTGTGACTTTAAGCTGGGCGCGGGCCGAGTCATGACATGTACCAAGGGGTCACGATGGGTAGGCCATGCAGGATAAGTACATTGAAAAACCTGTCGCCTTGGGTTGAAAAACTGATATTTAATCCATTCATGACATGTACCTCAGGTACATGGTGTGTACCATCTCATGGAGTGATCTCCCCATTCATGGTGTGATCTCCCAATCCACAGCATGCAACCCGCACCAAGTACATGACATGTACTTCAAGTACATAGTGTGTATTATCAGAGCCATTTTTCCATAGTACACAACATGTATTATCAGATCCATTTTTTCATAGTACATGAACTAAAGGTATTGTCTTCCCATAAAGTAC
Organism: Viscum album; assembly: GCA_963277665.1. Lineage (NCBI taxonomy): Eukaryota > Viridiplantae > Streptophyta > Magnoliopsida > Santalales > Viscaceae > Viscum > Viscum album. The sequence goes on from OY728120.1 coordinate 1,725,547,523, forward strand.
CTTAGTCTTAGAATCAACTATACAGACCAGTTGATCAGTCAAAGATAGATTGGGATTGATCTCAAGATCACTTCAGCTTAAAATGTGATATGGATAAGATAGATACTTTACCAGCTGTGATACATGGAACATGTTATGTATCGACGTCAGCTGCGATGGAAGTGCCAAGTGGTATGCAACCTTCCCCATCTAGTCAAAAACCTCAAAAGGTCCCACAAAGTGAGGATAAAGCTTCCCTTGACTCCAAAGCTGTCGATAAACCAATCAGGGTGAAACTTTAAAGAACACATGGTCACCAACTGAAAAATCAAAAGGTCTATGGTGCTGATCAGTATAAGACTGATATCAAATTTGTGTTGTCAATATCCTATGACGTATCAACTGAATCTTTGATGTTGTCACCTGCACCAAGCTTGGTCTAACCAAAGAACTTTCACTGACCTCCGACCAACACAACAAATATTTACAATGACGGCCATAAAAGGCCTTGAAAGGTTCCATTCTGATCAAAAGCTGGTAACTATTGTTATAATAGAACTCAATCAGCCCCAAGTGATCATATCAATCCCTACCGAAGTCAAGGACACAGGCGCAAATCATATCCTCAAGAATCTGTATAGATCTTTATGTCTGGCCATCCAACTATGGATGGTAGGTTGGGCTCAAATGAACCTGAGATCCCATTGACTCCTTAAGGACTCTCCAAAAGTGAGAAGTTAACTGAGGATCCCTTTCAGAGACTATAGTATATGGAACTCCATGTAAACAAATAATCTATTTAACGTAGAGATTGTCTAACTCATCAAATTGGATCGTATCTTGAATGGGTATAAAGTGAGATGACTTGGTCAGCCTATCAATCACAACCCATATTGCGTTATTATTTATCTGGGTATGAGGAAACCCAACCAAAAAGTACATAGATATCTCATCCCACTACCAAGTAGGGACTGGAAGTGGCTGTAGTAAACCCTAAGGTTTCTGGTGCTTAGATTTCACCCATTGGCATGTATAGAAATGAGAGACAAACTCAGCAATATCTCATCTCATACCTAGACACCAGAACTATCACCTCATGGAATAGAACATATTAGTGGTTCCTAGGTGCATATCCCACCACTACTACAAAAATATCCTACCATCAAACATCTACCACTGTGGTTTAATAAAACTATAGCAATAGGTTCTCTACTACCACGGTCTATTTTAAACCTGTGGTAGCCCTTATCGTGCCTCTTGAGTATTTTTTTCCTCCTAACTTATCCCTCCCCCGATCGAGCCAAACCCCTATCCTCCTCTATAGATCCTCCCCCGCCAGTGCTACTCCTGAAGATCCTCCTCCTCTAATATAAGTAGGGTACCTCCCCACCAGCGTTGCTCACTCGCAGCCTCTCTGCCTCTGTGATGACGCAGGTCTGAAGCGACCTCTCCACCTCCTCCGACATAGGCCCAAAGAGACCTATCCTACCTCCGAAGGTCTTCTAATTTCGATTTTGCTCTACCGTATCCAACGCAACTCCGATTAGGCCTCCCCACTACCCTTCCAATGCATTTCAGACGTTACGGTGTGAGTTTGGCCGAGCCCTAAGGTACTTATATGGTTCGATTTTTGTGGGTTCTACTTGTAGTTAGGGTTTCTTCCATATTGAGGGATTCCTTGGACATGATTGATGCTGGATTAGGTCTCACATTGATAATGAGTCAATGGTTTTTGAACACTAGATTGAGATTTTGAGAACACCTTATGTTTATTATTGTCGAGGGTATTCAGAATAGTTATTTGGTTCTATTAAACCATTATTTGATTGTTTTATACCATTTAGACATGATCTTGGTAGGTGTTTCCATGATATTTTATTTTCTTTGAAAACCATGTGATTCTTGTGTTTTCTAAACCCATTATTATTTCATTACTTTTATAACTTCACGTGTTTCGTTGATATGTTCTTATGTTTCTAATAAATAACTTCTTCTTATGTTGTCCCATATTTTTTTAATGATGTTTTGTTAATGTAAAAATATTCTATTAGGACTTTTTGGATTAATGTTATGTTTCAAGTATTACAGGTTTCATTGTTTGTTTTTTTATAGTGTATATTCCTGCTAATTAATCCTGAATAGTATTCTAGCTATGTGATTTTTCCACTGGTTCCAGGTAGGATCTCTCATTCTCATCTATTCTCTTATTCTCACATATCTTTTTTTCCTTTTACTATAAATGGATTCTATAATTTGATATTTCACTAAATTCATGGAGAAATTCATTTGAATACATCAAATTATCCTTTTTGGGTTAGATAATACTTATGTGGGTGATTTTTAATATCATACTCACTATTTTGATTAAATTACTTTATACAATGAATCTATTAGGGTTTTCTTAGTTCTTGTGTTTAATTCAGGGGTTCTTATGTATAATTAAATTAGGGATTTATATAAATTGATATTTTTAATGATTATATTTATATTTTACCTCTGTTCTAACTAGGTTTCAGTTAGGTTTCCAATATGGTGATTTTGGTTAGTTGGATAATTGATTGTAAATTATTATAGATAACACAACATGCATATAAAACCAAGTTCATAGAGATTCAATCATTTAAATGAATTAAATCCATTATTCCAGTATAAGTCAAATAGTGAAAATATTTTAAAATAGATCCATATTCTAGAGCCCAGATAATATTCTTTTATGCTATTAAAGTAATGTTAATAAGAACCCATATCAAGAATCACTGACCATCTTTACAAAATACCACAAATCTATTCATTTTTAATCAAGTAGAAATGAACATAAAAATTCAGGTGTAAGACAACTATATTAGTAAGAGGTATAGAAATGACCTTTTACCGCAGTTCATTCCTCTTTATAGCCCGTGATGGAACACATGATACATATAAGACTCACAACATAAAAATTCTCAAAAATATGAACCATGGATTTGAACATAGCATACCAAAGGGACATATTCTTTGATGTTAGGAGGATATATGAAGCCATAATTATAAAAACAAATCACATGAAATAAACACAACATGTTTGTTTTATCAATACTCGCAATGGTGAAACAAATAAAATAAACACAACGTGTTTGTAAGCTCAACCCTCCATGCTAACTAAACAAATGTTGATCTTCTTACTCATATTATTTATCACACAATGGTCTTCTCTAGCTATTCTCAAAAAGGATTATCAAAATAATCTTTCATGTATTGTAGCAATGTCAAATAATAATTTATCCTATTTTCTTCTACCTTATTTTATATTCCGAATCACATGAACATATTTCTAAAAAATCACTTAATCATGCATTGTGATGTGGTTCTCTTCCCATTGTATAACTGCCTCTTAATCAGAAGAACCATCTTTTCATGATAATTCTCTCAAAATAGCATCATGATGAGTATTTTTTCTTCATGTCTCACAAGAAAATCCGCTTCATTAATTTTCCATGAAAATTAGCTAAAATTTGGGATTAATCACAACCTCGTGATATTTGAATAATCATATCTTCCAGAAGTTCATCTTCCCTGATTTTTAACAAAGTATCCTCATAAAAAGGGAAATAACCCTTATGAAATATTTCACACAAGAATTATGAAATCACTGTAAGTCTTTTAAAAACACCATAATCCTAATATCATTTCCACAATTCTTATGAAATCATCATATTGTCTTATCAAAACTCCATAAATATTACAAAATCACTATATATCTTATGAAATCACAATAAGACTTACAAAAACTTTATATGTTTTATGAGATTCCCATAAGTAGTCTTGAAATTTTTAGGACTTAGCTAAATTTTATCTTCCAAATATAATTTATAGATATCATTAATAAAACATAGAACTTATTCAATTCATCTCAACTCATCTCCAAACACTCCAAATCAACTTTTCTCCTCTCTCGCGATCGAACCCATTCTGCCTTCCCCTTTTCCTGCCTCTATCGTGATCGAACCCCTTCCCCTTTCTCTACCTCTTTCACGATCGAAACCCTACCCCTCCCCCTACCCCTCCCTCTACCCCTCCCCCCTTCCTAGCCCCTCCCCTTCCACCCCACCAGCCCCCTCCCCCTGACCCACCCCCCACCCCCTGCCCAGCCCCTCCCCCTCCCCCCTGCCCAGCCCCTCCCCCTCCCCCCTGCCCAGCCCCTCCCCTCCCCCTCCCCATCCCCCACCCCCTACCCATCCCCTCCCCCCCACCAGCCCCCTCCCCCCTTCCCATCCCATCCTCCCCACCAGCCCACTCCCCCTACCCACCCCCTCCCTCCTGCCCATTCCCTCCCCCTCCCTACACACCAGCCCCTCTTATACACATATTACAACCCAATATTCTTATAAAAAAATCCTAAATATATAAACCCCATGGTCCACTCTAATCGTATCATTCTAATATGATGCATTACACACTAATCCAACATTTGATTCCTTTTTCACTATATAAGTATCTAAGAATGATACCCTTTATACGTATTATTATATTTTCATTAGGATATAAAATGTTACATCCACTTGTATCTCATGTATTTTACTATCTTATTTTTATATTATGTAAATCACTTATGATTATGATTTATTCATTTATAATATTTACCAATATCTAGAAATCTAGGAACTTTCTAGAAACCCAAGGTTGATCTATCATGGCATAATAATTGATAGTAAAAGATTTCATTATGTATTATCTTAACATGACATAAATATTCATTAGTATATATGGGTATATTTCTTATATAATTATGATTTAGAGATATCATATACTATAGAAAATTATAATTTTATAGTTGATGAATTAATCCTGAACATTTACTTATGTTTCTTGAGAAACATGTAAGGAATAGAAGCCTATAAATGAGTCCATATACTACATTACTTAAGTATTAATGAGTTTTAATGTTGTTATTTACAATCAAACATTTTACTAGTTGTTTGTTTATTCATATTAGAATGGATAGAAGTTTGATGTATAATGTTGATCGAATCACTGATGAGTTTCAGAAGGAGTTGGAATATTTTTTGGATTTTTCATTCAACAATGGTTCAGACGATGGATTGATTCGATGCCCATGTTTTTATTGCATTGGAAAACCATGGTTAACATGTGGGGAAGTAAGTTAACACATCACTAAAAAAGTTTTTCAAAATGGATAGCATGATTGGTATCACAATGGAGAAAATTTTCAAATGGAGAATGACGTTGTTTCAGTTGAAAGGATCAGAATGGAAATTTTGATTTCTGATCAGTTTCCATTTTCTTCTCAAGCCAAAACTTCATGTAGATAACTGGAAGAAGAAATGAATATAGGAACACAGTTTTCATCTAACAGTCAGAATGATGACATTGAGCATGTTAGACAGTTTTTAGAAGACATGAATACCCTAGTATACCAGTCATGTGCAAAAAATGACTGAACTAGAGTTTTTAATACGAATTTATCATCGGAAAACAATGTATGGACTTAGTAATACTATGATCAACTATCTACTTACTATTTTTAAGTAATTTTTACCTAATGATGTATGTATTCTTGAAAATTATGATATGGGATCAAATTTAGTTGAAATTTTTGTATTTTCAACTACTAAAATCCATGCATTCTCTAAATATTGTTGTCTATTCTGGAAGGATAATGTCGAGTTAAATGAGTGAAAACAATGTGGTACATTGAGATGGAATACTAATAAAGATGGAACTCAATCTCATGTACCATAGAAATTGATGTGGCACTTTCCATTGATTCCAAGACTTTAGAAACTATTTATGTTAGAAAAAATGGCTAAGAATATGAGATGGTGTGAAGATGAATAAAATAAGGATAATGATGATATAGTTCATCCTACTGATAGGTTATCACGGAAAAAATTTGATAGGTTACATTCTTATTTTGCAGAAGACCCATGAAATGTTATATTTGGATTGTCATGTGATGGTTTCAACCTATTTCAATAGATTCATACGGCACATAGTACTTGTCCTGATTTCATTCATATTTATAATTTTCTATCATGGATGTGTTTCAAAAAGCCATTTACTATCATGTGTATATTGATTTCTGGACCCAATTATCCTAGAAATGATAACGACATATATTTTCATCCATTAATAGATGAGTTGAATGAGATTTGGGCCATTGGGGTGCAAACATATGATGCATTTAGAAAGGATTAATCTATGTGTCGTGCATCGTTATTATGGATAATAAATTATTTCCCTACATATGGAATGATTTCTTATTGGAGTACAAAGGGGAGATTATCTTTCCCTATATATATGAAAAATACATGTTCTAGGATATTAAAGTTTCGACAAACTTTCAGTTTCATAGGGAATCGACAATTTCTATAAATGGATCATCCATACAGGAAAAATTGAAGATAGTTTGATAATTACATAGAGATAGATAAAATACCTCAATGAATGTCGGGGGTGATATCCTTAAAGAACTTGACAGTTTGAATTTTTTTCTTGGAAAGGGAAGTTAAATTCCAACAAGCAAAAGAATGTTCCTTTGAATTCCAACAGTAATTAGAGAAAGAAAAGTATAATCTATGAGTTTCTATATTGGTCATCAAATTTGATGCATCACTTCTTGGATGTAATGAATATTGAGAAAAATGTATGTGAAATGTTACTTGGAACAATTTTAAATGTAAAGGGAAAGACAACAGATGATTTTTTCTCATGTTGTGATTTAATGGATTGAATTATAAAACAAAGACTTCATCCTGAGTTAATTGGTTAGAATCTGTAGAAAGTCCATTTTGCTTGTTTTTTTATGACAAATGTAGAGAAAAAAATTCTTTAAGTCTTGGAATGTTTAAAGGTTCCATATGGTTATTTGAGTAACATTTCAAAATGAGTGAATACACGAGATGTGAAAATAAAATCCCTCAAAACCCATGACTACCATGTCATGTTGCATGAATTGATTCCTATTTCCATTAGAAATTTACTATCACATAATTTCAGGGTCATTGTGATTATATTATGTCACATTTATAGAGATATTTGTGCTAAAACATTAAACAAATTTTTTGTGAAAAAACTACAGAAAGATGAACTGATCATTCTTTGTGACATGGAGAAAACTTTTCCCCATCATTTTTTACATGTATGTTACATCTGACCATGCATCTTTCAATAGAAGTTCTTTTTTGTGGTCCTATTTCTAGTCATTGGATGTATCTAATAGAAATAATGATGTTTACATTGAAATCTTATGTGAGAAATAAGAATCATCCTGAAGTATATATTGTGAAAGGTTATTTAGAATAGGAATGCATGGATTTTTGTTCAATGTATTTGACTAATGTCACCATGAGATCTAATTGGCCCATGAAAACTGAATATGAAAAGTATGATCCTATTGAGACAACATTTCCATCACTACCCCAAACAGGGGGGATATCTGGATCATACAGGTTGTGTACTTTGAATAGGGATGAGTGGTAAATGGCTCATCATACGGTATTATTTAACTGTGGTGTGGTTGATGATTACATAAAGTAAGTAAAATTATAAATATATAGATTTTTTTGTGTATTTTTTTCATAGTTCCTAATATCATTAAATTTTTATCTTTACAGATAACATAGTGAAATTATAAAAAGATCGCATCTCTCTTTATCTATTAATACTCATGCCAATATTTTTTTTTTATTTTCTAATGACACTTTTAAATGGTAAGTGTGAACCAAATAAAAATTCAACCAGTACAAACCAAGCAAACCCCATTACCACCCACAGTAAGAATCTCACCGACAAAATCCAAAATTCAAAACACCGCAAAAGATTTTAACATTCCAAAATTCAAAATTCAAAAGGGATTCTCAGACTACGAGCCAGCCCGTATACCCGCAAGCACTATTAGTCATGTACCTACCTACCGTCATCATCATCAATGCTAGAATTGAACTCATCCTTACCGACACCGGAGAAATCACAACACACTAACCACCATCTGTCCTAAAACCATCCAGTCGATGCTCACCTTTGTCGCATCCATCCTCGTCACAACACAAGCCCTGCCCAAAATCGTCACAGCTTCACCATACAACACCAACTTAGAACCAGAAAAAATAGATAAAAACCCTCAACCAGTGATAACCCAAAACCACCAAGAACAATAATTAAGAAACAATATTGAACCCTAGAAAGAACCAGGGAATGACCATAAAAAGAAAAGTAATGCGAGGGGATGAAACCCTAGAAAGAGATCTGGGGTTGAACCATCATGCAACACAAAACAAAGATATTCCTAGAGAAGATTCATCCAAAAAAACCAAAAAAAAAGATGAAGAAATCTAAAGATAGAAACAGGAGAATCCAAAATTGAGAAAGAAGAAGAAAGGTTGAGAGAGAGAACCCATCACCAAGCCCGGACGTGATAGATCAACCAATCATATCCCATCGCCACCAACAGTCCGACCTGAGAAGACCACCACGAACCTTCAAAGCATTAAATCCTTCATATCATGACCACAACCTTCAAGCTCCGACAAACTAGAACAATGCCACGCCACTGGAAACCATGATCCCACGAACTCTCCAAAGAGTGAGTCGACGAACAAAGATACCTCGTCGCAAACCGGTCTTACGCCCGAGTATCGTGAACCGAAGCACCATGAAATCCAATCTTGAAACCACAGTAGGGGGGAGGGATGCAAACATGAAACAGAGAATTCTGGAAGAATTCATAGTAGATCCACCACAGGGGGGATGAAGGCAGCAGCGGGGGAAACCCTAGCTCTGAAAGAAATTACACAGCAAATAATTTATGGCTTGGTTGAAGTAAAAGGTAAAAAATTATTTTTTTACCTTACTAAATTGTTGGTAGTTGTTAAATATTTATTTTTGATATATTCCAGGTCCAAAGTTTTCTGATGGATGATGTATTTGCTGAAATAAGGGCATTGTTTTTTGGTCTGAACAATGTGGTTCATGATTGTAAATCAATTTTTGTCAATGGTTTTAAATTCATTATAAATAGTTTTGCCACAATGATGGAAACATAGCATGATGGTGTCGCAATAAGCGCTACAATGGATTGTTATGCTAGTGCATTAGAAAAATATAATCGATCAAAAAATAAGTCAAATTATGGTGTTTTTGAGAGAAAATTTTTATTATATTTCTATACAAATGGTCATGTTGCTATGATGACATGAAAGTGGTTTGATTCAGTGACATGAAAAGGTTTTTATATAGATAGTTTTAGTTTTAGAGTGATTGATATGAAATGTTAGCTACGAACAGATAAGCCTTATATTTTTTCATCACAAGATAATCAAGTATTTTATGTAAATGACGCTTTAAAACCAAAATTTGGTGTTATTTTTGTTATTATTCCCAGACATATTTTTTATAAAGTATTTGATGATGGTGATGTTTTAGATGAACCGATCAGTATTCACTCAAATGTATCATTCGATGATACGGATGATTCAATTATGATAATGGATTTTGAATCAAAAATTATAATAGATAATGCCTAGAGTTACATGTTTCAAAGTATTTAGATTATATTATTCTGACCTGGTGTGGGTTTTTTAAAACTTTTAAAGTATCATCTTGTTTTGTTTTGTAATGTTTTCATTTAGTGAGTAAACAAAATAATGAAAAAAAAATAATGGAAGATGTAAAGTTTTGAAAAATAATATGAATTTTCTTGTAATATTTATATTTATTTAATTCTTTGTTATATTTTTAAAATTTTCACATCACTTTTGGCATTTACATATTATTATGTCTTACAAGGAGGTTCGGAGAAAAAAAATAGAGGAAAACGATCACCGACTTAGAGAAGTTGTCCTAATAAATATGATTATTCTGGTGAGTCCATTATTTATTTATTGATTTTGTATGAAATTTACAAAAATCATATTTAATATGAACAGAAATCATCTAGGAGGAAACTTTCATTAAATGAAGATGGTTCAAGAACTCCAGAGTATAGGACCGACCCTACATGCAGCCCCCCTACATGTACCGCCTCACAGTCCATGGATCTACAGTCACTAGGACGCTTTTCTCCCATCATGCCCCCCACTTATATGCCTTATCCATACATGGGAGGTCATCCTTTTTATCCATTTTCTCCTCTTACCAGGCAGGGTAGTCCATATCCTTCTATCCCTCAGCCTTTTTACCCTTATCCACCTTCATCTCTACAGAGTACACCTCCATTGGTTATGCCCCTTGTATACCCGTACCCTCCTACACAACCTCAGCATCCATAGTCTATTATGGAGGGTAAACCTCCATTGGTTATTCCCCTTATATACTTGTACCCTCCTACCCAACCTCAGCATCCACAGTCTACTATAGAGGACACTTCTCCAGTTGCTGCCCCCAGCATAGTGTTCATGATTGAGAAACAACAAATAGTGCTACTGTTAAATGGTTAAAAATTAATGAAATTAATAATTTTTTATTAAATTTCAGTTATATATGTGTATAAAATATTCTTTTCTTTTTTTAGAACCATCTTCTAATAAAATACATGGTTGTACAAAGATGCACAAAGTGTGGAATAGACACACGCAAATTATGGTTCAGTATGATAAGGAAATGAAAATTATTAAAGAAAATGGTAAATAATTAGATAGTTTCATGGGGATACTTAGCATACATAGAAATATTTTTCCAGTTCAATCAATCGAGTGGAGAAAAGTTGCACAAGAAATAATATACAAGGCTTGGGTGGAAATTTTGGTAATATATTTTTTAAAATTTATTTTAAATTTATTTTTAAAGTATTATTAATAATAAAAATTAATATTCAGATTTTCTATAACTTCCTAGATGGTCTCCACACTAAGAGATCTAGGTTAATGGAACTGGGGGAGATTTGGCGGGCCTACAAGCATGACCTGCATGTTGGATGGAAAAAAAGAGGTACTCCTCTTGAAAATGAATTGATCTTCAATGAATTCCCAATTTCATAATACAAAGAATTAATTTCATATTAGAGATGTTCCTATTTCAAGGTAATTTACAATATTAATGTTTTTAATAAATTAATTTTTTTCATTAATCTTAGTTTTCTATAGTTGATTATTTTATTAGATGTGATTGTGTTCAGTTTTATTTTTCAAACTTGGTTATTTCAATTATGTCTTGAACTCGTTGAATTGTTAAGTTGAAATGATGATTTTTTATCCATTTTGACTTGTTTAAAGGATATTTTATTTTTGTTTAATAATAGGATTCATGTGAAGGAAACATAAGAAATAAGGGCATCATAATATATAACCATACTCTGGGGTGAACTACACTGCCATATCATGAACTGTCATAAGTAATATATGATTTAACATTAAATATACATTTATTTTTTCATTGATTTGTGTTAAATTTTCATGTAGAAACGGGAATTAAATATCGAAGGATGTGTTACTCAATTATTATTTTTTTCTTCTAGTAGTAAAAAGAAAGATGGAACTACTGTGAATCAGGAAACGCATGAAAAACTGTAAGAATTTTTTTAAATTTTTAGCTTTTAGTATGCAGTTTCATTCACTGAAAATTGTATGAGTTGTGTTTTTCTCGTAGGGAATAATAATTCTTGAGTCAATTATATCACTTGTTCCTATGTTAATATATAATAAAATACATTATCTACCACTCTCTTTAGTATTCCTAATGATAATTTAATAAGATCAATTCTTGATAAGGTTTAAAAAGGACATCTAAAATCCATTCAATCTAGAATAGTGTTTAAGTAACCTTATCATTTCTTTTATACTAATCATATAATCATGTTTCTCTATGGAGGTTTAAGGAATATTTAGACTCTCAAACAGGTCCATAACCATAACTAATATATCTGTAAACCCAAACAGCATCCCAAGATACTAATATAAGTTATACCAACTCTTAAAAGTTAAATAAAGAATATAAAATGAATCACTATCAATTGATGATATCATGATCTTTGATCAATCTTTGAGAAAAACTTTGATCCTATTAAACATTTCATCGATACAGTGAAGGGGATACAAATTCTTAACTAACACTAGGTTAAAACTATATAAATATAAACATAATTGTAGTCTCTTGGTGTGAAAAGAGGATCCTGACCCTTCCTTTACCTTGGTTTCCCTCTTTTCTGAGGGAAGGCCAGAAGCTTCCACTTAGAGAGAATCCTAGATAATATCACTAGTCAATTGGATAGCATAAATGGGAAATGCATGTCCAAATCCTAAAGGGTCTACCTAGTAAATTTTTTCATCGCTTCGATGTTCTTTCCTAATTTCTCCATTTATAAATGGTTTACTTGTATTATCAAAACCAAGCAAGACAAAATTGTAAACTTTGTTTGGAATGGATGCATTAATGAGAATAATTTGGTCTCCAGGTCTTTGAAAGAATGCACCAAACCGATTGATATGTTTGGATTGGGTATTAAGGATCTTAGAAAATTTAATGAGGCACCCCTTGAAAAATTCACTTGGTATTTAATCACCTCATATGATGGAGTACTATACATCTCGAGTGATATATTCTCTCAAAAGATATGAAATGTTTTCTTAGTATATCTCCCATCCTCGATATAAACTTGTATGATGATTAAAATAAAGAAAAAATCACTAAAATTAATGAGGATCCATTATGAGGGATTTTAATTGAAGATATTTATAAGGATACTTGGTGAAACATAAAACTTGGGATAAAAATAGTGAAAATAAACTATAAAATGAGATCACATGGGTTGATTTAATTATCTGAATCATTTAATAGAGATCAATTTTTTCTAAAATACATATCATCTAGTTGATATTTCATGTATACAATTAAAAAAAGAAGTTTTGTTCTATGAATTCATTAGTGTAAATATAAGATCTATCAAACTCTCATGAGTTCTTGATAAAACCACCACATACATAATATTATTCTTATATAGAAGGAGAATGTACATGTGATATAACCGGGTTTCATGGAGGAAAATTATGAAATATTCTATGAATCATTAGATTTAATAATATTTAACACCAAAATACCTTAATTGGATTTCATGATTAAAGGATCAGTCACATGTTTGTGAGTTTTCCAAATAAATTGAGATTCTATAACCTAGGTTTCAAGAAGGGAAACTTCCTATAGTGTCACAAAATATTATTTTGTGAAGAAGAAACTCTTACATAAGTGTAGATTATTGGAACAAAAATGTTAGTGTACTCATTGGAAAGAGGAAGTCACATGTCTTGGTTTATACATTGTGATGTGAATCAGCTAGAAACTGTATGTATATGATTACATGAATATGGTATAAACAGAGTTACCAAACCTTTTACAAAACATAGTATTTTGACATAATTGAATTTGAAAAAGGATTGAGATTAGAATTATATAATTGATTATGAACAAACCAAAAATAGAAGTATCCATCCTAATATATATTAGTATTTATTTCCTATATTCTTGTTTTATATTTTTGAAGTTCAATTTTTTTTATATTTATTAATGGGTAAACACTTTACCTTATATACAACTACAGTTTCCATTAAGTGAGTTAAGATATTTGGGTTTTCCATTTTATACATTTTACTCATAACATGCATGAGCATTTCAATGGACATATAGATTCACTTATTTATTTTTTTTGATTATCTAATAAAATGGTAATTCCCTTTTATAGGATTCTCTTCAAGATATAATGGTAAAGGAACCGTACACATTTGGACCAAACAATTATTTACATCAGGTTTTTAGCAACGAGAACAGTGGTTGGGTTCATTGTAAACCAGGAAAGAAAATATTTCTGTTTAAATATTGGTCATTAGGTATTGAATCTTATATAAATATTGCAAGAATGGTTAACAAAGAACAATTACATGCTACCATTGAGACAGAAAAGAAATAAGATATACAAGATTCTCAAAAGATGTGGAAAAAAGAAAATGAACAATTGTTCAAGTTGATATCATCTATATGCTCTTAACTTCTGCCAGAGGGTGCAGAAACATTGGATGGATGTTTATCGAGTTTGCGCTCAATGTATGAGGATGGAGATGATTTTGTAGATGAAGATGTTGTTGGAGAGGATGAATATGCCGCTGATGGTGGAGATCCTGAAGATGTTGCTGATGGTGGAGAGGCTGAAGATGTTGCTAATGGTGATGATGATGATTATCTTGGTGGTACACATGTTGATTCCATTGATATTTGTGTTGATGAGGAGGAGGATTCAGATGAAATTTTAGAGTGACATTATTGGAAGTTTTTGTGTCTATTATTTTGTTTTAATTGTTTATAAAATTTCAATTTTATATGTATTAGTTGTTTTTTTATTTGTGTGTAAATGAGATGCTGCAATGGTTTTTGAAATTCATTGTAGGTGTATGTGTATGGTGTATTTGTGTAGGTTTCTATTTTGTAGGTTGCTTTGTTTGGTGTATTTGTGCAGGTTTCTGTTTTGCAGGTTGATATGTATGGTGTATTTTTGAAGGTTGTTTTTCTGTAGGTTTTTGTGTATGGTTGTTGTTTTGTAGGTTGTTGTGTATGGTTGATGTTTTGCAGGTGTTGCAGTTTGGTGTATTCGTTGCAGGTTGTTGTGTATGGTATATGTGTATGGTGTATGGTTTGTTCAAGTATCTATTTTTTCAGATAAAAGGAGCTTACATCCACAGTTTTAAACATATCTGTAGGCACCTATTTCCATTGTTTAACCATGGTCGTAGGTTCGTAAATCCATAGTTAAAACCACGACAATAGGTGCCTACAGCCACAGTTAAAATTGTGGCGTTAGAGGATTACATCCATGGTTAAAACTATGTCTATAGGGGGGGCCTACCACCATGGTGATAGCTGCCACGGTTAATGAAAACCATGGAAAAAAACTATTTCCATGGTTATAGGTCATATGGCCACGGTTCTAAATTGTGACCATAGTAAAAAATTCTATTTGTGCACTATGAATTATGGCAACCCCCCATAACTTCCTTTCTTTCCATGTATAAAACAACAAATATATTTTGATAGCATAGAACACCCTATTTGGAGAACGACCACTGGGAAACTATCTCCCCACCACAAAATAATTCTATAGTGTTACAGAGCTCATTATCAAGATCTTGATCATGAAGAATCATCTCGAGAAGAGAAGATGTCAACTGTACAATATCTAAATAAACACCATCACCTTCCTCTTGAACTCCAATATACAACTGTGCAAAGAGAGCCATAAATTTCCACTCTTCTGAATATTCTTTCACCACCTGGGTTGGAAGTTTCCTACTCAAAGCATCAAAAAATAAATTCCCTTTCCTAGGGGTATAGGCAATGTCAACGTCAAAAGACTACAGGTACTCCACCCAACACCTCTTCTAAAGATTCAAATCTTTTTGGGAGAAGATATAACTCGGGATTTTGTGGTTTTAATACACCATAAACTTTTCACCAAAAAGGTAGTACCTCCAAATTTTCAGCACTTTCATCACAGTTTCAAGTTCTAGATCATGGGTAGGATAATTCTTCTCATATTCTACTACATGATTACCCTTCATAATAACACAACCCAATCTAGAACCTTATGCATCACAAAATACCATATAAACCTAACCATCTTCTAGAAGAGTTAATACCTACGCAGTAGTCAACAGACATTTCAACTCGACAAAATAACTCTGACAATTATCATCCCATGCAAACTTCACACCCTTCCGAGTCAGAGCATTCATTGGAGAATCCAACTTCAAGAATTCCTTCATGAACCTATGGTAATATCTGGAAAATCCTAAGAAGCTTCAAATATTAAAGACATTTCGTGGTTGCTCCCACATCATAATATTCTTTACCTTCTCATGATCAACTGATGCGCCCTATTTAGACACCACATGTCCCAAGAATTTCACTTCTTGAATTCATAAATCACACTTTGAAAGCTTGGCATAAATGCAGTGATTTCTTAGTAGATTCAAAACTATTCTCAGATGTTGCACATGATCCTCCTCGAACATGGAGAAAACAAGAATTTCATCCACAAATAATACCACAAAGGTATCCATATACTTATTGAAAATCTTTTTCATTAAATCTATGAAAATTATAAGAGCATTTTTCAGGCCAAAGGGTATAATAAGGTAATCAAAATTCTCGTACCTGCTCTAAAAGGAAGTCTTATAAATTTCAGATTCTTTTATCCTCAACTGATGGTAATGAGATTGAAGTTCGGTCTTTGAAAACCACTTCTCCCCTTTCAGTTGATCAAACAAATCATCAATCCATAGCAACATATATTTTTTCTTTATCATAACTTGATTGGTCTTTTGATAATAAAAACATAAGAGAATAGAACCATCAACCTTTTTAGCAAAGAGAACCGGAGCTTCCCAAGGTGACACACTTGGATGAATAAAGCCTTTCTCAAGAAGATCATCCAACTTATTCTTCATCTCTTTCATCTCAGCTGGTTCCATGCGGTAAGAGGGGATAGAGAATAATTGAGTATCAGGCCTTAATTCAATAGAAAAATCAACCTCTCTCACTGATGGAAGACCATAGAAATCCAAAGGAAACACATCAGAAAACTTAGTGACAACTAGAGGAAGATCACCACCCATTGAATCTCTCTCTAGGTCAAAATCAAACATTGATATCACTTTCCCCAACTCTGGATAAGATAGTCTAGCTCTGCTCAACCTTCGAACCCATTCTCCTTGAAAAATACGGGGCACACCACTGGGTGTAGTAAAGTAGATCCATCAAAGATAACCATAAATTCAGGATTTGTTGGAAATTAGTCAATCCATCCTGAATATGATGTCAAGAGATTTCATATTAAGGACCAAAAAACTCCAATCTATCTTGACATCAGATAAAGAGAAGAAACATGCAGAACTATGGAGGCCCTGCTCTCTCTTCATACCAAGTGGTGTATTAATATCCATTGCCAAATATAGTTTCTCCATTGGAAGCTTACTAAGATTAACAATATGGGATGAAATAAAAGATTGAGATGCACCAATATTAAAAAGAGTAGTCATAAATGAAGAATCAATGGTAATGGTATCTCTCACAATTTTTGAACCTGTGTCTGCTTCCTCTGGAGACTCTTCCACTATGTGAAGAAGCTTCCACTACAACAAAACTGCCGTTTAGCGGCGGTTTTGTAGCGGCGGTTCTAGGAACCGCCGCAAAACATTTTTTTTAACGGCCCTGACCCTTCCCCCACCCTGACCCTCATTCTCACCCCGCGCTCCCCCGGTCCCCCGCTTTCCCTACGACCCCGGCCCCCCGTGACACCGGCGACCCCGCAACCCGGCGACCCTACTTCCCCAGCGACCCTGCGACCTCGGCGACCCCGGCCCCCCGCGACCCCGGCGACCCGGCTTCCCCGGTGACCTATACAAACCCTAGGGTTTGATTTCTAATTATTTACTTGTTTTGATATTAGTTTTTTTCTATTATTATTGTTTCTTGGATAACTGATACTCTTTGCTTGTGTGAGGAGTTGATTTATTTATTAGACTAGTCACTATATCTATAGCGGAAAATTAAACTTTGAAACAGCAAATTAAACTCACCAAAGGACCTGTGGCATTACTCAGACCAGGTAAAAAAATTCCAATTATGTGTCAGGGTGGTCAAATGGGTTGTGATTCTCGGGATGTTTTCCACACACTTGATATAGTACCCCGCCAAGACAAGAAAACTCTTTAACTATGACACATCCTTGGATGGATCCCACGAATGAACTTATTTGATATCTTCTAGATTAATGGGTAAAACTCGTTCAGAAATGAAATTCCCTAGAGAGTGAACATCACTTATCCAGAACATTCACTTCGAGAGATTTATGTAAATCTAGTTGTCTCGAAGAAAATAATTAACCGTCCTATAGTTCTCTACATGATCTTACAATAAAGTATAGTAGAAAAGTATGTCGTCGATAAAGAAATCATGGAAGTGGTCCATGTATGGATACAGAAACTAGTTCATAAAATACATAAACATATAGTAGTAATTCATCATAGAAAATTGAATCATTGGAACTCAAAGTGTTTTAAGTGACATCATAATTCAAAATTTGGAATATCAGACATGAAAACCCTCTACTAGTGATAGATGTTACTGAAATTAATATTCTAGAACCATATCACGCTTCAAAACTGGTGAAAAAATTTATCAATCCTTGAAAAGGGGTAATTCATGTTTATCATTTTCGGGTTCTGGAAACGACAATACACACAAAGCCATATGATCTCTTCAAACATTTTCTTGAACATGAATGGAGTTGACTAGGGGAAAATACTCAGTCTGATGAAACAATTCCCACAAAGGTCTTCAAAATGCAACCATTGATCATGAAGCGCAGTAGGTACCATTTGATATGCCACAAAAAATATTAGGGAAATACCATGATCTAATAAATTGAAAATATCCATCTCCCATCTTGGAGGTATTCCTGAAATAACATCAGAAAAAATTTCAAATAATCAACCAGAATTTAATGAACCCAGATGCCTGAATTTCTTACGGATCCAAGGGATGCCCCTTCCATCTGATGGGTGATAGGTTGAAACCTCTTATTCACAACATCCACCAAAACTTCCTTGATAAATTTATCACATAAAAGGAGAACCTCATCCAATTAGTTTATAGGCATCTGACTAGTCTATAGTGAAAGTCGGTCTATTATGGACCATAAAAAGCCAATATGTGCCCATGATGACATCATATGGATCCATTGTGATGACTAAATGATCTCACATTAACCATTATGGGATAATTTATACCTCTCACTACAAGTAAATGAAATTTCAAATGAAGTGTTCCCGGTAGGAACCTCAAGACGACATTATTTTGATAATGTCTCAACTTGGATGTCTAACTATCACACAAGGAGTCGAGGGATAAAATAATGGGTAGAACCTATGTTTCATAATACTAAGGAAAGATCATAATAAACACAAATAATAACTCAAATCATATCATGTTCCATTGGATCGTAGACATCCAAAGCATGAATTTGTCCATTTCCCTAGCCCCCAGCTCTTTATGCCTGGTGTGGGCATCCTAGGGGTTGTGGTTAAAGGACCTCATAGTACCATCCACTAACTGAAAATACTCCTACTACTCTACCATCTCTACCACTTTTGTATTTTCAAAAAAGACATAATTATTTCTGTAGGGCTTACTTAATTGATTTCCATTGAGGAAGTGTTGAAATCATAATTTCCATCATAAGTATATTCAAAGACTTCAACCATTATTAAAGATGACATCAAAAAATTATTCTAGTTTACTATTGTTGGAAACAGATCCTTATTATCACCAAAATTAAATACAACTGCTTTATACAAATCTCATACATCTTTATGGTAAATTATGCTATTGATTGACAATTATACAATGTTCAAGCCATGATTCGGCCTCCTTAATGTCATCATCCAACATGGAGAAGGATCATCTGCTTCATTCCCTCTTCTGGGCATTAATGCACTTGATCATAGACGTGACAGTGAAAAAGGGACCGCCATGAATGACACTATTACATCCACTAATAACAATTTTCCTACATCCATGAATGGTAGGCCATGCATTATTACACTTTAATGGTAAGGGGGACGACCTTGTGGGGCCCTCCAGAATCATGATGACAAGAGGATTGTGATCCGAGTGGAACTTTTCAAGTGTATGTTTGGAAATTTCAGCGATAGCATAATGATCATTAATCCAGAAGAATCACCTATAAATCATACTTTCTTGTCTTCTGTTTCCTGTAATCCTTCCCCATGTGAATTTATCCCCTGTAATATGGACCTCTATTAGGTTGCACTTATCTAAGAAGCTTTCAAATTCCTCTGCAGAATTATGAGAAAAATGAGGACCCAACCTTTCATGCGACCTTAGGACAATATTAAAATCCCCCACAATATCCCAATTACTTTTTTTTGTCATTAATTTGTTTTAGATCCCCCAAATCTCTCTTCTACTGGTGTAGGCATAGGATTCATATACAAATGAAAATGTGGTGACAACACCGCCTAGAACAGTAGAGATAGTGATGACTTGGGAACAAATCTCATAAAAAGTAATCTGAATATCATCATGCTTGAGAACCCATAGGGTTTCATATCCCTTGAGATCTCCATTGTGTGCAAATATTTAGTATTTAAGAGAAGCCCAACTAAGCCCTTTCCATTTCCCAAAGTTCATTTTGGGTTCACCAACTACAACTAGCATCGGCCTATTATGTGAATGAAAATTATTGAGGGAAGAGGCAGTAGGAGAGTTCCCAAGCCCTCGACAGTTTTAAAAGAGGGTCTTCATTGATTAATCTTCTTCTCTTTACCTTTCCCACCCTTCTTCTTGGGTGTTTGTACAATGGATATTTTATCAGGATTCGATTTTCTTGTAACATCATCATACACCTTCTCATGATTGTCATCACCATCATCTGCCTAGTATTTACTTTATAGGGGTGAGAATTTTTTTAGAACACATGTATCAACCATTGGGGACATTCCATCAGGATTCCTTTTCACACACTTCCTATCCTTCAGGGAGGTGAACTTAGTTAAAAGGTCTCCCAGTGTGCCAGAATCCCCAGATGAGTGATTTGAGGTCCCCTCCAAGGGGGAGCCCACTATGATATCCTGAGGTCTCTGAACTGTATTGAAGGGACACCCAGAATTTGTGTTGGTGTATTTTGAATAGAAAATTCAATTCAATAAGTATACCACAGCATTGGGAAAGGATTTTTATTGGCACAAGAGGTGATAAGAGCTACATCGGCCTTTTTATTAACAGAAGGTTGATTGCTGACCACCTGCATGCACTTCTCTGCCAAGTGTGTGGTGGTGTTCGAAAACCCTACATCATGTAGGGCGGAAGCAGGTTCCGGAGCCGCAACAGCCTGTTATAAATCCCCCTCCTACTTCCTATCAATACCCTATCCACCTCCACAGAAGGCAAGCGCCGAGTCAGCTGTAGGTGCAACCTGAGAATGTTCCTGGAGGACTGGTGCCTTCGGTGACTTGGGTGAGCCAAGGATCATTGTAATGCTTCCATAGCAATGAGGAATTCTAGCCCCTCACCAACTTGTACATTAACAGTTATAGCAGGAACAGGTAAGAGGAATTTGGTTCCACCAGCATCTGATGTCGATCCATCCCTATCAGCCTCCAAGAGATTGGCCTGGCCTGGACCAGGTCCAACAATTAAGTCAAGATTTGTTCCCCCTGAGGTAGATCCAAAAGTACGAGTAGGTCTTCACTCATGACCTGATTGATCATCCTGGGGGGATGTGGTGGCCACCTCATTATGAGTTTTCATAGCAGGGGAAAGTATCAGCTCAGTGATGAGTGACTTGACAGAGGGATGCTTCTCAGAGGGTGGATCAAATTATCTTTTCCCTTCCCCCTCATCTTCTGGTAGTCTCCATCATGATGGACTCATTGATTACACCTGTCATAGGTTGTTAATATTCTACATTCATAAATCGAATGATAAATAATGTTACAATTCCCACCGAACCTGGGCCTTCTCTCATACATAATTTCTAGATTCAATGTATCATCAAAGGCGGTGGGGACCACCACCTCAACCAAAGTTCTTGCTAGGTCAATCTTGACGAGGACTCTTGCATAGTTCCCATACCATGGGTTATCAGTTTCACTGTCAATTCAAATAGGGGAACCCACTACATAAGCAATATCCCACTATATTCTAAGATTCCAGTAAATCCAATTCAGCTTAAAAATGTGAATCCACACCTTTGTAAAAGTGTTTCTCACAATTATTGGGGTTATTCCAAATTAAAAATGTGTTTTGGTTTTCATGGTAAAGTAGCTACCACGTTGTTAGCACACTGTTTCTCTTTACCAAAGAAACATCCCCTATCCCAAACACTAAGGGTTCATATCTAACTCAGGGGATCATCTTTATTATATTATGTTTCTGTAATATTATACTATCATATATATGAATCTCTTTCTCTATTTAGTAGTAACTATGTGTTTTAATTTTTTTATTATTGTGTAGGCACATTGTGATATACATGGATAAAAGTTGGATCACATTACCAAGGAACACACCTCAGTATGTTAAGGGTTTGAATGAGTTTTTAGATTTTTCAATTTCTAATCGATCCGTTGAAGGGAGAATAAAATGTCCATGTCCTAAATGTAAATTTAGAACATGGTTGAAGAGAGATGAGGTTTATGAACATTTAATACTGAAGCAATTCCCTGATCAATATTTGTGTTGGATTTGGCATGGAGAATCGAATGTTACAGAAAGATTGAGCACTGATGTTAATCCACGGAATGAGTTCCCAAGTTCGTCGACAATGGAAAATGAAATTCAAAACCTAATAAATGATGCATTCGGCACTACAAGGCACCACTATCAGCATCAAAACATATCAGAACAATCAGAAGAGGGTGCTATAAATTGCAACGTGACAAGTGATGTTTTTGAGACTGTAACACAGGAAGATCAAGATTGTCACATATCATTGGATCCTCCTCTTGATTCTGTGGAGCCAAATGTAAGATAAAACTTCACTGAGGAAAATGTGTTTCATGATTTAGTTGACGATGGAAATCAAGAGTTGTATTGTGGGTGTTTGAAATATTCAAAACTTTCATTTCTGATGAAGTTGTATCACATCAAATGTCTATGTGGAATTACAAATAAGGCAATGTCCATGATATTGGAATTGATACGTGATGCATTTCCTGAAGCAGAAATCCCAGAATCTTTTTATGATATGAAAAAATTTGTTAACAAGCTTGGTCTGAATTATACAAAAATACATGCGTGTCCCAATGATTGTATGCTTTATTGGGGAGAGGATTCAAATAGACAGAATTGAAAGAAATGTTCTTCTTCTAGATGGCAGGAAAAGAGTGATGTTGGAAGTCTGAATGAACATAATTTCATGGAGAAGAATAAGAAAAGGAGCACACCTGCAAAGGTTTTGCGTTACTTTACTTTGAAGCCTTGATTGCAAAGATTATTCATGTCATCGAAAACCGCCAAACACATGAAGTGGAATTCTGTAGATAATAACAATGATGGGTTAATGAGACATCCACGAGATTCTCAATCGTGGAAGACATTTGATTCATTACATATCGATTTCTCAGCTGATCCTAGGAATGTTCGATTGGGATTGGCTGCCGATGGATTCAACCCATTTGGGACTTTGAGTACTAATTATATCATTTGGCCAGTTGTTTTGATCCCTTATAATTTGCCTCCATGGATGTGTATGAAAAAAACATCTTTTATCCTTTCGATGATTATTCCTAGAAAACAAATGCCAAGAAATGATATTGATGTATACTTGCAGCCTTTGATTGACGAATTGCAGGAGTTATGGAGCAACGGTGTTGAGACATTTGATGCTTCTTCTAAAACAATGTTCACAATGCATGTTGCTTTAATGTGGACCATTAGTGACTTACCTGGGCTTGGGAATTTATCTGGTTGGAACACTTACATGGGTTTGGATTTTCCCATTTGTAACTTTGATTTTGAGCCCAAACGGCTACCTCACAGTAGAAAATGGTGCTTCTTGTGTCATCGAAGATTTCTCGATGCATCTCATAGATTTCGGCTGAACATATCAAAATTTAACGGTTCCATTGATCGTAGACCACCTCAAAAGTTGTTAAATGGTTTTGAAATATTGAAACAGCTTGAAATTGTTGAAACAGAATTTTGGAAGGTTCATCATTTGAATGATAGCGGAAAATGGGTCCGAAGTGCATCGCCAAGCGAAACCGGAACGCAACAATGGAAGAAAAAAAGTATATTCTTCAAACTTCCATATTGGGAATTTAATTTGTTGCGGCATAATCTTGATGTGATGCACATTGAGAAGAATGTCTGTGACAATTTGATTTTCACATTACTTAATGAGCATGGAAAGTCTAAGGATCGTCTCAATGCTCGCAAAGACTTACAAGCAATGAACATAAAACGTGATCTCTGGCTAGATGAGAATGAAAAGTATCCTTCGGCAATTTTTTCAATGAAACATAGGGATAAATATACATTCCTTCGAATGTTAAAGAATGTTAAGGTATCTGATGGGTATTCAAGTAACATCTCGAGGTGTGTTGACTTGAAGAATCGTAAGTTACATGGATTTAAAAGTCACGATTCACATATTTTGTTACAATAGTTACTACCATTGGCATTGCGTACATTATTACCTAAAAAAATTACTGTTGTTGTACTGCAGTTCTGCACATTTTTCAGACAACTATGTGAGAAATTTCTACATCTAATTCAGCTTTAGAACCTCCAGAAGAGGTTTGTATTGACCCTTTGCGCAATGGATATGATCTTTCCTCCATCCTTTTTTACAGTAATGATGCATTTAACTGTACATTTTTTTGAGGAAGCTAAATTAGGAGGCCCCGTTCATTATCAATGGATGTATCCAATTGAGAGGTACTTTATTTATATGTTTTCCAGTTAAGTAAACAATTTTTGGTACTTAATTAAATGCATAATTATGTTTATTTTATTTCATAGATATCTTGGACATTTGAAATCATACGTGAGAAATAAATCTCAACCAGAAGGCTCAATTGTTGAAGGCTATTTGGCTGAGGAGTGTCTTACCTTTTGTTCTCGATACTTGGATGCTATTGAGATAAGATTTAATCGAGTTGGACGTGTTGACGACACATCGACTCAATCTCAAATATATCAAAAATACAAAATATTTCCTGCTATTGGCCGATTAGTTGGGAGGACCTCAAATGCGACACTGACTGAATTGGAATTATTACAGGAACATAGATATGTGCTGCTGAATAGTGACATTGCAGATCCATTTATTGAAGAGTTGAGGATGCAAACAAAGAGACGAATGACAGGCCAAACACGAAATGAGAAACATATAACGAAAGCTGTTAATAAAGAGCTTGTAGAATGGTTTGCACGATGTGTAAGTTCATAAATATTACAATAAATACGAATATTAGTTTGACACATACATTTTGTGAATCTAATAAAGTATATTTCTTTTTTCAGATCATGAATACTGATACTTGGGCAGAGGCATCAGAAGATTTGAATTTTCTTGCTAGAGGTCCTCTAAAAGAAGTTAGAAAGTTCGACGCTTATAATTTGAATGGCTTTAGATTTCGTACAGTCTATCAAGATGTGGGTTTGAAAACACAGAACAGTGGTATATTTACATTTTCTGAAGTGGAATACTATGGAAAACTGTATGATATTATTGAATTAAACTACCACAGACATTTTTCAGTTATTTTATTCAAATGAAAATGGGTTGATATTATCAGAGGTGTTAAAAGAGATTCCTTTCAATTTACTTCTGTGAACTTCTCTCGCTTGATGGATGTTGGTGATCATGAACTGCATGATCCATATATCTTAGCATCACAAGAAAAAATGGTATATTATGTGAATGATGTTGCCGATGAAGGGTGGAGTGTAGTTTCCCATTTAATACAAAGATATTTTTATGATATGGGTGATGAAGTGGAAAATTTGACCTATGAAATTGAATTTAATCAGCAACAGGAAGCAGAATTAGTTGTCGATCATGATATTGAAAATATTATTCTAGCAAGGATGAATGAAGTGGATGAAGCAATGGAGTAGGAAACCGACATGATTGAAGGATAAAATGATTGTATGTACAATTATTTATTTATTCAGCAACCACTTGTTTCATTTCTGCAGTCATTCATTATCATTGGTATATATATTTTGTTTGTTAGTACTGGGCATCTATTATCATTTTTAATTTTTTTTCTGCATTATTTTTTTGAAATATATATTCTGAACTTAATTTTATTTGATTAAATGACATGAATGCCAAGGAAGAAGTGGTATATTGTTTCATCTAGTTCCACGATAGATGGCGATCCATTTGTCTCCCTCCCCATGACATCTAAGACACCAGGTGCTGACACCCCTGCACCATCCCCCCCTGCACCATCTCTCACACATTCCGTGGATTTCCCAGTAGAGCGTGAGTCGTCGACTCCCCTTTCAGGAGGCTCAGCAGTGGGGTAGCGTCGTGCCCCTTCCAGTTCATCTCGGACACACTGGAGTGTCACTATCATAGGTACAAATTTTAATTAAATAAATTTATTGCATTTTGTTTATACTAATTGTTTTCTCATTGAAGATGACAAAAATGAAACCGTGAAGAAAAATATAAAAAGTTCAGATGTTTGTAATCTGAATGGCAAGAAGATTTTTGTGCCATTTGATTCTTACGGGGTCCCTACGGATGATGTCGCGGGGTTACTTGGCCAGATTATAGGCCAGCTGGCAGCGGAGCCCATTTCCCTTCCCATTTCATATGAAGATTGGAGACATATGCCTTCAAGATGTAAAAATGAAGTGTTGGATTCTCAAATAAAGTTAAATTTATTACATTATGGTTTAATTGAATGTCATGTTACTAATATGTTCAAAATGAATTTCTGTATACAGATGTTCTTCAACTTTACTGTTGCTGATGTGATAGCACGGAAGTGGACGTTGAAAAATCTAAGTAAGAAGTGGAAAGATTTCAAATGGATATTATGATGTGATGTCAACGATACTTCGTTGACCATGCAGCAAATTTATGAGAAGCTACCTAGTGGGGTACCGAAAGAGCAGTGGAAAGTGTTTGTCGACAGACATCGTGATCAGAAGCAGATGGTATTGAAATATATATTATTATATTATCCTCATTTTACATTTATACATGTATATGAAAAGGACATGACATTTAATACATTAGTATTAAATTGCCTTTTATTTATTTTAGGATCTTTCAAGACAAAATGCATCAAACCGGGCAAAGCAAGTCATCCCACACACTGCGGGCTCAAAAAGTTTTTCTAGAAGCCGAACGACATTGGTAATCTTTTAATTAGTTTAAATATTTATAAGACAATATTATCTATTTAATATATTGAATTGTTGATTTATCTTTGTTTAATTCAGTCACAGAGTTTAGGGCATGAAGCATCCAGGACTGAACTGTGGTTGGATGTTTATAAGAAATCAGATGGAAGTTTTGTTAACAAGCCTGCTAAAGAAGTTGGGGTATGAAGTCAATTTTTCATCATAATAACATATTATCAGTTTTTACTATGTTAATATATTTTGATATTTGATTTATAGGTAAAAATTAAAGAGCTATGGGATGCCAATCCAGTGCAGTCCTACTCAGTCTCCCAGGATGACCCTGTTGCTAAGTTCCTTGGGAAGAAGCATGCTGGGAGAGTGCACAGGATGGGTTTGGGACCCGTACCATCTGATATTTTTAGAAGTCCATCGAGGATAGAAGCTGCATCTACTCCTGACTTTAGTCAGCCCATACCCGGAGATGATAAGAGAGATATTGTTTCTTTACGAAACACGGTTCACCGGAAGGGGGATCAGATATCTGCATTGCAGAAAGAGTTGATTGAAATACGTCAGCAGATGAGCAGATATGCCACCGGTGGTAGTGCATCGACTGGTGGTATGCAGATAAATCAAAAAAAATCAAAATCATTTAGTTTGATAACTTTCATTGGTTTAAAGTTTTAATATAAATATGCAATCGTATTTAATTTTCAATATAATGTTCTTACAGGTGACAGCACAAAGTGGAGATGAAGGTGGAGAGGGTGATGATGCATCATCAGACCCTGAGTATTTGTATTGTTGATTTGTAATATGAAAACAGTTGGTTTGTATATGTAACATTTGTGGCACATAGTTGCCACCACACATTTTCATGTCCTAAAATTTCCTTGATTTCTCATTTTACTTTTATGCATTTTATTGATTTCTGATGTTTATTTTTATGTCTTGATTTCCCGAGTGTGATATACGTCATTTAGGAATAAATTGTTTGATTAGCCTACTAAGAACTTTTCCAAGGGTTCTATATTATTATTTTTATGTGTTTGGTTATGACTACTTTATTACTCATGTTTATGAGGAATGAGAACATGGGGGAACACTCTTTAAAGAAGAAAAAACTAAATAAAGATAGCGGAGTTCTTTATACACATGTTGTGCATGACAGCGGAGTGCTATATGGTTTGGATGGTAAACGTTTGTTGTCCGGTTCCAGTTTCGGAGCATGGGAAGACTCAGGGACAATCTTCAATCACTAGGTAAATCTTATTATGAGCATTTTTATGAATTGTATGTGCCTTGCAGATTTATTTTCTTCTTTCTATGATTTGGTTATGGTGTAAAATGAAATTGAGCTTTTAGATTATTCTCTGTGAAGTGGAAACATTTTTGTGATTGTGCTTGGGCAATCATATTGCTTTGGCTGAATAATATTATATTGCATGAGGCATTGAAATACATGTAGATTTTATCTAACTATGTTTTTAAGAAATCAATCTTAGTCTTAATTAACATAATATTAATAAAAATAAGAGATTCCATCAAGAAAATGGGCTCAAAATTAAATAAAAGAGACAAAGATTTACGAATGTCAAGGAATAAAAGCTCCTCAGTAGACTCTGAAGCATTCAATAAACATTTTTAACTCCTGACCCAACACAAAGGTTAACGAGAGTGTCATCGTCCACATTACCTTCCCTAAAAACATGAGATGCAACAAAATAAATTTGTGCACAATAGAGCATGCAATCCTCCCACATCACCTAATGTCTCCATGAAGGAGAAGTTTTCCTGAGATGGTATGGCATATACCAGGAATAGTATAGTTTGAACAAAATATTTTTTGAACCATTGTGATGGGATATTTTAATCTCCATGATAACTCCCTCCATATCCGCTTCATAATCCATCACCACCCCACAGTCCTTGGTGAAGCAAGAGATAAATCCATGACATGAATTTTTAAATATACCTATGTAGCCTGAGGGACCCATATTCCCTTTCGAAGTGCCATCCGTGTCTATTTTAATCCAACCTATTAAGGGGAATTTACAAACAATAGAAATAAATTCATTATAATTCATGTAGATTCCAATGATACCCAACCTATCAAAGACCATGAACTCCCTAATATAATATCCAGTAAGACTAGATTTTATAGAAGCAACCAATATGACTACTAAGAGAAGGTTCTTCATGAAGACATCCAGCAAATTGGTAGGTGCATCATTAGGGAAGTACTCCAATTCATACAGGTTGTAGAAAATGCCCTAAACATACCTTACAAATGAGTAGTGAAAAAATACATGAGATGTAGTGCCTTTTTATCCATACAAATGTTGAAAATTGAGTAAATCATGATCCTAGATTTCATAAGAATATCATATGTGTTTTATGGGCAGGAATAAGCTGGCCAGCATCTTACGGACCTATTCAGGATTGAATACTACTACTGTTTTCTATGTAAACAAACATCCAGGTCTATGTTTCTTCATTATTTTCAATGTTTTAGATGTCTTACATATTAATATTTAAAGTGTATGTGAGACATTCCCATTTAAAGTGAGCCTATTTGAAGTATGTTTGATCTTTGCATTAATGTGTTCATTGTTCTTTGCTTTCTTTCTTGTATACTGATGTTGTAAATTTGATATGTAGAAAGATTACTCAGAGACCACAAGGCAATGCATAATATGATGTCCCCTTTGTCAAGGATGATGTCAACGTATGAACAACATTTAGGTTATACATGTATTCAGATTAAATAATCAATTCAATTAGGGTATTAATCAGATTTCATGTATTTTAATTGTGTTCATATTTTATCCACTTATATTCCCTTTTTATGCATCAATATTTTGTTTCAATATGATTTCAGGTTGTCGTAACATGGTTTCATGGAGAAACCAGATGATAGAAGATCGAATTTTTATGGAAATATGAGTACACAGATGCAAACGGTAAGCCTCCCAGCAGATTTCTATCCCTTTATTCATGACTCTATATTTTCAAATTCCTTAGAAATGGATTTCATGATAGATTGATATGTCTTGATGTTTATGAATAGTTTCAACATTTAAAAATTGTGCTGTCATTGCCCAAAAAATACAGCACTGTATAGAAGTGTTTCCACGAATCCCTGTTACACGATGAAAAAGAACCGGCGTCGTTCAACAAGTGCAAAGCACACAATTCAGTTCCATGCATAAAAGGTTTTATTTACACCTTCTGTAGGCAAGACAACGATGCATATGGTGTGCGTTAAAGGAAGATGAACATACTATACTGTTTCTGTTTGCAGGGGTACATCAGTTGAAAAAAACAGAATAAGAAGTTCTCATTCTTGATGGGGTACATCAATCCGGAAATGGTAATTTAATGCATCATACATGCATGATTATGGGACGATTTATGCACTTAACTATGACCTATACATTTTTTTCATTCAACATTATGAGTTTCAGGCTAAGTTTTGTTTTTTCAATCTGATCTGCTTATTTCTGTGTCCTGATAGTCAGTTTTGTTATCATTTTTTAATTATAATGACTACTATTCTTTCAACAGCTTTTTCCAATCCTTGATAAGGTATTCTTCCATTTAATTCTCATACGGTATGTGGTTAGTATCCACACCCTAAACACAGTTCAACTGGTGCTTAACGGAATTTATGATCTTTATATTTTTACATATTAAAAACATGTCATCAACATATAATAAAAGGTAAAAAGACTCATTTTTAACAGTTTTAAAATACACACATGCATCAAATCTACTTATAGAAAACTGATTCTCAATCATAAAGGAATCAAACCTTTTATACCATTGTCTTGAAGACTATTTAATCCCATGAAAGGACTTATGTAAAATAAAAACATGTTTTGGTTTGAACAATTTTGAAAATCGTTCTAGAGGATTCATATAAATGCTTTCATCAAGACTACCATGTAAAAAAGTGGTTTTTACATCGAGTTGTTAAACATGCAAATCATGTTTGGCAGAAAATGCAAGCATAATTCTAATGGATGAATGCTTAAAAAGGAGAGAGAATATTTCACTATAATCAATGAGTTCACATTTTAGAAAACCTTTAGATACCATGCATGCTTTGAATTTGATTTTAGACTCTCCTACATTTCTTTATTTCTTCTTATAAATCCATATTGAACCTATAACTTTCTGGTTATTGGGTTTTGGAACAACGACCCAGGTGTTGTTCTTAAGAAGGGAATTCATTTCTTTTTGTGTTGATCTCATCCAATTACTATATTCTTTGGACTTAAAAGCTTACTTAAAATTTTTAGGCTCATCATTAAACAATTCCTAAGCTACATTGAAAGCATAGGCAGCAATGTATGACTAGTTGAAGTAAGATGGCGGTTTAATAACTCTCCTTTCTTTATCTCAAGTAAGCCGATTGTTGATCAGGCCAACAGGTTCTTGGTCCTCAGGTTCAGATTCCAAATTGGGATCTGATTTAGGCTGGGTTTGGGTAACCAAAGGAGCAGGACCAACACTGAACTGAGGTTGGTCACCTCATCTTAAAGAAACATCAACACCTAAAGGTGTTGGGACCTCTAAGGGTCCTGCAGCTTCATCAGGAGCTACAACAGGTTCAGGTACTTTTTCGTTGGTCACACCAGATTCATGGAAGACCACATCACGACTAACGATGCATTTCTAGTAACCTGGTTTATCTACCCATAAATAATACCCTTTAACACCCTCTAGATATCCCATTAATATTCATTTAATATCCCTATCATCTAAATTATCATTACATGAATGCACATAAGCTATGGATCCAAATATCCTAAGGTGAGCTAGATTTAGGGTTGTGACCTTCGAAATTTATTCAGGTGTCATAAAGGAGTTAGCAGAATATGGACAACGGTTAATGAGGTGCATTGTTGTTGAATCATCCTCAGCCTAGAAGGACCTAGGGAGTTTTGAGTGGGATAACATACACCTTACCCTCTCAAGAATAGTCCTATTCATTCTCTCTGCTAACCCATTCTGTTATGGAGTTTCCAAAACAGTCCGATATATCTTAATTCCTTTAGATTCAAAATATTCAATGAATTCATTGGATATATATTCTAAACCATTATCAGTTATTAAGGCCTTAAGTTTCTTATTAGTCTCACTCTCTACCGCAACTTTCCATTTCATAAAAGTCTGAAAGGCATCTGACTTGTGCTTAATAATATAAATCCACACTCTCCTAGAGAAATCATAAATAAAGGTTACAAAGTATAAACCACCACCATGGGAGGTAACCCTAGAAGGGCCCCACAAGTTAGAATGTACACATTCAAGAGGTTCCTTAGCCTTAAACATGGATCTATTGAAGCTGATTCTCCTAGAATTCCCATATACACAGTCTTCACAAAAAGGTAAACTGTTAGGAGTGATATTACTTAGAAGGCACTATTTCTTAAGCTCACTAAGACCCATGGAACTAACATGCCCTAGTATCCTATGCCATAAGGTGGTGGAATCACATTATGAACCAGAATAACTATTCAACTGATTTCTATACACTTTTCCATCTAACACAAACAGACCATTGTGAAGGGTTCCCTTTATTATAGTGAGGGATCCTTGGGAAACTATAAGGCTTCCAGATCCAGACTTGAAGCTGTGCCCTTTCTGGTCAAGGGTTCCTAGGGATATTAGGTTTATTTTTAATTCAGGTACCCACCTAAATTATTCAAGAGTTTTAACAGACCCATCATGAAGCTCTAGTAAAATTGAGCCTATGCCCATGATGTGACCACTCATATTATTCCCTAGAAATACCTCACCATTATTCAATTCCCTTAATTCAGTAAAGAATTCCTTATTTGGGCACATGTGGAATGATCATCATGAATCCTAGTTCTATTCATATAAGATGGCTATATCAGTGACATTTAACACATTAGTAGGGTCGAAGTCTTGTTCAAATAATAGGTAATGGTCATTATTACTATCTTTAAAGTCACCCTTGTCTAGGTTGTTTACATTTAAAACATTTGATTACCTGGTTTCTAGATTAAATTATATATTTCTTGAACTGTCCCCTATCTTTTCTCCTACCCATTGACTCACTTCAACCTCTAGATTCACCTCTTTCCCTAACACTGTTTTCATGTATTATACTTTTTCTCTCTGTTATATGTATTTTGGTTTGGTTTTCAGGCTGTGGGGTAGTAGAATCAGATAATTTTTTTTTTCTGGGAAACTTTTTAGCGGCGGTTTAAACCGCCGCTAAATGAAAGTTTGTGACTATTTCACGGCAGTTTAAACCGCCGCTAAACGTAAAATAAATTATACATTTAGCGGTGGTTATAACCGCCGCGAAATAGTCGCATCGTGGCAGTCTCATCCCGCGGCGGTTCTTCTGGATTTAGTGGCGGTTTTACGGCGTTGGATTTGAATTTATTAGCGGCGGTTATAACCGCCGCTAATACCACCGCGAAATGAGGCAGCTGCTACGCTTCCCTAAAACCGCCGCTAAACGAAAATAACCACCGTGAAAAGATTGTTGATGCCGTATTAGGTGGTGGTTTCTAGAAACCGCCGCTAGATTCCAATTCTGCTGTAGTGTTCGTTTCAGATGCCTGTAGCTGGAACCCTTTTAAACGTGAAGCATTTTATTTCCCCATAGTGTTAAGAGGAGTTAATGAACCTATCCCACAACATGAAGTTGATAAATGATGGAAAAACCTCTATAATTTTCATGAACATCTACTTGAGCTACAGTTCTTGGGTGCCTCAGTGAAAGCCCTCCTATAATTTCCTAGCTTGCCACACTGGTAGCAAGTCAAAAAACTTCCTCCTGGAGCTATAGGAGGTCTGGAATGAATCTTCTATCGAGAACTACAATGAGGATCATCATGATTCTATTTTCCTTTGAAGGAACCAATGCTTCCATTGGGAGAAAAAGGAACTCCCATCAACCCTGACTTACCATCCAAGTCCATCTCAACTATCATCACCCAATCCATCACATTAGCATACGTGGGAAGCTTCAGTAAGAAAACCTGAGAATGGATATCTGATCGAAGTCTCATCTCAAACCATCGACCTTCATCCTCCCATTAGATACTATCTCAGGTGCAAACCACACCAGCTCAGTAAAGTGACTTGAATACTTAGTCAAGGTTTTGTCGGCCTACTCAAGATTGAAAAACTCCATAGCCTTGGCCAACACCATTGACTCTGGATAAAACGGATTGGTGAAAAGAACCTTAAAGTCCTTCCACTCTAAGACCTCATGCTTCCCTACTGTCACCATCGTGTCCTACCATCTCCTTCTCAGTCCCTCCAGCATGAAGGTGGAACACTTCACCCTAATCAATTACGGCATCTCCAAGAACACTAACAAACATTGTATCATTCCTAAACATTCCTCATCATGTTGAGGATCGGTGGATCCTTTGAAGACCGGTGGCTTCTAGAGAAGGAACTATTGAGAATGATTCTGAAGAACATCCCCTAGAGGATCGACAGTTGGCGCCTGAGTGGGAACTGGATGTGGTGTCTATCCCAGAGCTTGGACAGTGTGCACAATTACCTCAACCAAATTCAGATCAGCAACAGAATTTTCTTATTAAGGTTCAGTAACAACCTTTTCCTATATCTAATTCGCATGTCTTCTCAGAGGCATGATGCTACAAAACTTCAGTAGATAAAAAGATGACATTAGATTAACACTGAAACTCAGTATAAAGAGAAAATATTCTCAACAAAAGGGACAAACAAGATTTTGATTTCAACCTGTCCAAATTTATATAGGGAAATGATTAGAACTAATCCACAAGAATTATTTCCCTAACCACCCCTAGCATCTTAAGGTTTATTTTTTGTGAGAGCTAGTCAGACACTCAATCTCAACTACCTCTTAAGTCCCGACAAGATCCAAAAAATACATATTCGCTTCAAGAAAAAGGATCAACAACCCCCTTTGATACCAATTTGTCACAAACCAACCCAGGTACCCTGGTAACCCGATAACTGAGTTGGTCCTGACATAACCCAAAGGGTATTCCCAATCCCCATGGGCTAGTGACTAACACCAGGCAATATACAACCTACAAGTGGAAATTATTTCTTCCACAAGAACACGGAAGCAAAGATGAAAGATAGTATGCATGTCACATCCTACTTTTAAAATTAATTTTTATTTTAATAATTCTTGGCTTCAGGTTCTCGCGCCAAGGTTCGAGCTCGGTCCCGACTTAAAATTTTAGTCATTTGATATTTTTAGTGGGTTTTAGACCCATGTGCGGTCACCGCACAGTGGGTGGTAGCCACGTCATTAACCCGGGTGCCCACGCAAATGTCTAAAAATTAAAATAAATAACTTTTTATGTAAATAAAGTGAGTTGAATGTCTAAATTGTAATAATAATAATAATAATATGTAATTAATAATATTATTATTAATGAGGTGCTATTATTAATATTATGTTTATTAATTATATTATTATTATTATTATTATTATTATTATTATTATTATTATAGATTTTATTATTATTATCTTTATCATCGTTATTTTTATTATTGTTGTTATAATTATTATTTTTATTGTTATTAAATTTTATTATTATTATCTTAATTATTGTAATTATTATTATTATTATTTTCTGGTATTATTATTATTATTATTATTATTATCATTATTATAAGTTAAAAAAAGAACCCTAGCCTTCTCCCTCGCACATCCGCGCTTCCCCCTGGTGCAGCCTCCCGTCCATGCGCACATAGCAACCTCTTCTGGTTTCTCTTCTTGCACAGACCACCGCCTCTCCACACTTCAGGCGGCCTCCCCTCTGTGCTCGCACCTACATCCCAGCCTCCGCACTCAGGCCCTCTGTATCGCGCCAGTCACCCTCGCCCTGCATCACGCTCCCCTCTCCAGGTTTCTTGCCCCGGTGCACAGGTGACCCTTTCCCCCTCGCTTCCCTCCCTCATGCTCAACCCACATCCGACCCCATCCAGTATCGATGGCCATCCTTCATGGCTGAACTACACCGTGACATCGACCCATGCTCCAACCTCCGCCCTGCGTGCTTTCCCCAGCCGGACTCCCCCTCTTTCTCTTTCCATCTCCTCTACACAGCACGCCTCCGGCGAACTTCCCTTGCTTCCCCTTCCCTAGGTGCGATGGTTGGCTTCCCCTTCCCCCTCTCTCGCTCTGACTGGTCTGCGGCATCTTCCCCCTAGCCTTGTGCACGTGCGACCCAAACACCCACCCAGGTCTGGTGCGGCTCGACTCCCATCCTGATGCTCTTATCGTGCCCCTTTACTCTGACCACATCTCCACTGGCGGCGACCCCCATGCCTATCCATTTTTTCCCTCACCGGTAGCACCTTCCCGGCCGCGAACCTCCTTGCTGGTGCATTTTTATATCAATGTTTAGGGGTTCTCATCCTTTGCCAAAACCTAATGCTTGAAATTTTGTTATGTGTTTTTTTTTTTGTTTACTCATCTAGGATGTGCATAACATCCCTTGGGGAATATTTTCCTTCCGTCAAGGTTCTGTCACATTCACACTTGATTTGTGGTAGGCGAATTCATGTTTCCCTTTCCGATTAAGTCCACTTAATACATGAATGTTTTTAATTAAATTTTTTACTTAGTTTACACCTTTGAAATGCACTTACTTAAATTTTTATATCATTTTCAAGTTAGTCAGTTTTGATAAAAAGATTTTTGAAGTACTTTTTCTTGTCATATTTTCATTTTATTATGAAAAAATGTGTTCTTTGGATGTCAAAGGTTGTTTTTATGATGTTTTAAGCATGACACACACTTTTGATATACTCTACAATAGGTTTTGAAAGTGTTTCCAGTTTGAATGAATTGTTTAAAATTTATTCAGTCTGTTTATTGAATTTTTTATAAATTGTTTCGTCTGTTTATAAATGTTTTTAATAAATTGTTGGGTTCATTATAAAAATTGTTTATAAATTGTTTGGTATGTGTATTAAATTTTTTATAGATTGTTTCATCTATTTATAAAATTTTTAAATAAACTGTTTGACATTGAAAATAAAGAAGCGGTCTTTGAGTAATATTTTGGGTAATGTCTTGGCCATGTGAGGCTAAAGGTATGATTGACAACACTTATGTTTTAAAATAAGTGATTTAATTTTTTAAGTAATGTGATGACTCATTTGGTACCCTCAACTTAAATAATGATGTTTGTATGAACTTCTAGAAATGATTGTGTTTAAAACTGTCTACCTGCTTAACAATCTTATTATCTGTGTTAAATTGTTTGGGAAAGTTTTTATGGATTATAAGGAAATTGTTTTGTGGTTCCAAAGTAATGATTTGTGCTTCCTAAACAATGTTTTCTTTAAATCATGGTTGTTGCCTTTGAATCATGTTTTTATGTGAGTTTGAAAATGATAAAGGATCGTTCGGTAGTTGTGAAATGATTTGGTGTGCGTTTTAGAACTTAAGGGCCTGTTTGGATTTGTAAATATGAAAAAATGTTTGTGTGATGTTTTGAAAATGTTATATATACATCAAGGTTAAGGCCCATTTGGAACTTCCAGCTTTAGTATGATGTCTGTGTTGATTCCTTGAAAAGAATGGTGTTTTGACAAATGTGTGCCCGTTTTTCAACTCAATTGTTTTGTAAAAAGTTTCAAATTTGTTTAATGGTTGTATGACGTGAAGGCCTATTTGGAGCCTTTGTGGGATATGAAATCTATGGATATAAATATGGGGCACCTTTATAGGAGGGATTTCTCTTTTATGGGTTATTTTATATTAGTGTCTATGTTTGCGGTAGGCAAGTGTAGTGAGATGAGTCATGCGTGTAAGGGCCTCCTACTTACACCGTATTATTATAACCACCATGGGTTCCTAGGCATCTTTTAGATGATTTATTGATGGTTTCTGATCAACCCTGATTATATGGGTTGGTACCCCCGAGATTTGTTATAAGGTCAGGCGGGCTTTGCCACTAGATTGGTCAGTTTAGGGCAGCCAGTTGGTTATAGACTTAGGAGCTTCACCATACGCCGGTAGGTGGTTCCAAAACTGAGTACATCCAGGGGTATTATAGGGATGTTTATGATCACCCATGTTTTGTATTTGTTTTTCTTGTTTACTTTCAGCTATACTTGCTTTCCAGCATATACTATCACCTATTTCTTTTAGCACTGCCTTGTTTTTCTTGATTGGGTTTTTTTTGCAAAATTGTAGTTTGTTTCAGAAATGGAACGTGGTGTGTGTTGGGTTTTTAAAATGGGTAAATGATATTGTTTTATTAAAATATGGAAAACATACTTTTATATTTGTATTTCAAACTTGTGTTATTGGATTGTTTTGGGAAAGGAGACGTTGGATTCTGTGGTTATATTTGGCATCCCTACTGAGCATCTCGGTGCTCACACCTATCATATTATTTTAGTTACAGGTTTAGTTCTTGTTCAGGTTCCTGGTTTAGCTATTCAGTGTTAGATCAGGCTTGAGTCTGAGTTGGGTAGTGACCTAGAAGGTCACAAGGAGGTATGTTCAGTTTTATTTTCTTTCTGTTGATAGTTTTTACTTTTGTCGTCAGTTTTGTTTATTTGGTTATCTTTTGTTAATGGGCCAAATAATTCCCAACGGTTAATCTTTGATGCCTGACACTTGTTTCCAGCCTGTGGGGATTGGGAACTCCCTTTGGGCCATGTCGCAGACTGGCTCGGGTGACCGGTTCAGGGTCGACATGGGTTGGTTCGTGACAATGCATAACAATAAGAAAACTCCACTAGGAGTAAAAGTACCATAACACAAAGTGGCACAAAATCCAAAGTACTAAAACCCAAATTACTAAATTAGAAAATAGCCCCAAGGTCCCTAAGGACATGACACACCGCGTCTAAAGCTCAACAGCTGGATCCACCTCCAAGAGATCTCTTCCCTTTGCTCGAGCCTAGAAGAAGAAAGTCTACAAACACCCGAAGGAAAAAGTAGGGTGTGAGCCTATTCCCAGTAGGATACCACCAAATATTACATAAAATATTCCAAATATAGATTTTCCAGATAAAATATTTTAGTTTTTTGGAATAAATAGGTTTGGAAATTCAAAAGCATATTTATACAAAACATGTTATACATTTTCAAAATGATGGAAAATATATTCAAAGCATAGGATTTACTTTTCAAGAGATAGAATATTTATAAAACAATGGATTAAGTAAAACATTTATATAAAATTGTTTATATAAATTCATTAGGCAAGTAAATTAGTTCCAACAAACATTGGAATACATTTATATCTGAGTTATAAATAAAAAAATGAGCAACATGGTCATCTGTCAAAAGGTACGATAGTATTAACCGGCTATAGGATTCTGCAGTCTCTATGTGAACTTATCAAAATGTGTATACACACATACATATGAAACTGGCTAAAGGATACTCATCACCAACCCGTCGATGATGTGACACGCTGCAAGTATGTTTTAGAACATTGTTGTAGAGTATAGTGTATTCAAATAACTCACTAACTGCCTAAGGCTTGCATGAGCTCTTATAGGATGGGAGAACTATTTTAAGACTGCTTAAAAATACGATCAATCCCATTCTTCCATTTCAAAAATGCCAATTTTTTCCATTTAAAAACAAAACAGTTTTTATTCAAAAACATGCATTTTCAAAAGATAAAACCATTAGGTTTCTATCAAATCATTTTAAGCCATTTTCAGAGTTTGAAATCCATTCAAAACTAATTCCATACTTTTCTAAATTAATTTCCACAATTTAATTGAAAACATTTCCATAAAATCCATAATTTTAATTCAACAATTTAAATCATCTGATTTCCATAAACCCACTCCAATTCAATGGAATCG
Source organism: Viscum album (assembly GCA_963277665.1). Classification (NCBI taxonomy): domain Eukaryota; kingdom Viridiplantae; phylum Streptophyta; class Magnoliopsida; order Santalales; family Viscaceae; genus Viscum; species Viscum album. The sequence continues at coordinate 1,725,587,219 of OY728120.1, forward strand.
GGGGTTTTCTAAGTTTTCATGCCAAAACCATTTCAAATCTCTCAATTCAATGGAATTGGGTTTTATCAAAGCTATTGAAAGAAATGTTGATCATTTTAATTTAAATCATAAATTGAAATAAACTAAGTAAGTCAATGGTAATCAGTTTGGAAAAATAGGACAGAACCACCTACCTCTTTCCTGAAGAATAAAACTCGCAACGGTACCCATCAATGAGAACGGAGATGTAGAAGACATCTAAACTATACCTAGTAGGAATATCCAACACCAAAAGACATGGATCCATCAATACCAAGATGATACATTGAAAAAATAAGAGGATAAGAAGAGAGAAACTTGAATAATGAGGGGGAACACTTTCCAAGATATTGCACCGCAAGAAGAAGGAAGATCCCAAACCATTTGGTTCAATTGGGAAGGAGTTGAGTCTCTCAAAAAAAGCACCAAACTTCTCTAGGTTGAGATCCACGAATTCTAGATTGAAAAGGACCAGGTGAAAAAGACAAACATGTGACTTTAAGCTAGGCGCGGGATGAGTCACGACATGTACCAAGGGGTCACGATGTGTAGGCCACGTTGGATAAGTACGCCGAAAAACCTGTCACCTCGGGTTGAAAACTAATATTTAATCCCTTCACAACATGTACCTCGGGTACACGGCATGTACCAACTCAAAGCATGATCTCCCCATTCATGGTGTGATCTCCCAATCTACGACATGCAACCAGCACCAAGTACACGACGTGTACTACAGGTACACAGTGTGTACCTGTTCTGCAGTCTGCAGTAAACCCAGAAAAATCACGTAAAAGGATTTTTAACCTAACGGGAACTTAGAAAAGGTGGAAAATTACCTGATAAAGGTAATGGGATGTTACACTGGAGTTTTTCTACAATAAAAATTAACTATCATCCATCTAGATGGAAGCATTTGAATATTTATATGGTTAACCCAGCAACTCACATCTTTGTTAGACTAAGGTTGGCGATGCTTCCTTGATAGGATTGAGCTTGTTTTAGTAAACAATGGTGAAGGTTCAAGTGATTCGTCAATGTTTGGTGTGGTCTTAAGTATGTTACAAGTCTTATGCAGATCATCATAATTTTCTATTGGATTTTTTTGTTAATGATTGGGTGTTATTAATGTTCTCACCTTGATTAGGTCACTGAAGGCTCATAAAATAAGGTAACTCGCTCCTAGATAAGTTACCATTTGAGATTATCCCATTTCCTGGAAAGGTGGTATATCATTTGGATTTACCACCTTATTTGACTTTGATCCACAGTTTTTTATATGTGTCCCAACACAAAAAGTATTAGACTAACCCATATCAAGATTTAAATTGAGAAAACCTTAAAATAGAACCCGATATGTCTTTGATCAAGCAACCATTTCGATTTGTTGATTCTTAGTTAAAGGTTCTACTTGAAAAATAAATATTGTTGGTTTCAGTTCTATGGTAGTATGGGTTAGACTCACATGAGATGTGGGAGTAGGAGTCTATGATGAGGGATTAATGGAATAATCTCTTTGTGGACCATCCTTCTTCAACATAGATTTTTGGATGTAGAAAGCATTATGGTGGGGAGAATTTTCACATACTTCTATTGTTTTCAAGTACACTTTTTTACATATCTAGTTTTCTTCCTTATTTTACCAATATCATCTTGTATATGATTTTTTGGATCGTTAATAAGGGTTGGAAGTGTACCATAAGGATTGGGTGAGGTGTAAAATATAACCTATAGTTAATGGTGTTGCAGGAGGTCCACCAACTCACTGGTGAGGGCAACCATCCAACAGGTGGTCTTGGTAGTGGCTATAGTATTCTTCTACAACCACTGATCACACTACAAAAAAACTAGAATTTAGATATTATTTTTTAGCGACATTTTTTAATATATATAATATATATAATATATATAAACATAAAATATAAACATATAAATATACAACATAAAACATAAACATATGTATATAATACAAATATATATATATAATCATAAAATATAAACATATATGTATATATATAAGATAAAATATAAACATATATATATAATATAATATAAACATAAAATATAAACACACACACATACAAATATATATATATACACACACATAAATTTATAATTATATATATATACACACACATAAATTTATAATTATAATAATATATAAGTATACACACACATATATATTTACACACACACACGCAAACATATATATATTAATATTAACATATAATATATATATATATAATACATATATATAAACATGTATATATATAATATAAACACACACATATATATAATATAAACATATAAATAAACCTAAAATATAAACATATATATATAATATATAAACATAATATATACACATATATATATATAAACATAAAATAGAAACATATATATATATATATATATATATATAAATTGGGTACAACCGCAAAAGCGGCACACGACGCTTTATTAAAATAAAAAATGCAAGGAGGATGGGATCAGACAACCTACCCTCATCTGTTATAGACCAAAACTTTTGATAATTAAAATAAAAACATATATACATAATAAATATAAACATATATATATAAACATATATATATATATATATATATATTAATATATAAACATATATATAATATTAATTTTTTAAATTTTGAAATATATATATATATATATATATATATTAATATATATAAACACAGACACATATAAATAAACATATATATATATATTTATATATAAAAGCACATATATATTTTAAATTTAATCACGTTTTTAAGAAAACGTGGCTATTTTAGGGACATTTTTAACAGTGTTTTAAATCATGGCTAATTATATTTATATATATATAAATTTATAATTATAATTATTTATATGTATGCACACATATATATATATATATAAACATATATATATTAATATAAACATACGAAGAATGGTGCACACCATGGGTTATCAGTCCATGATCTTAAAATTTATTAAAGGAAAATAGAACTAGCATACAAGATGACGACGGAATAAAGAATCCAATGAAACACGCACTGCTACAAAGTCCAATGCATTCAAAAAGCAAGATAACATCATCAATGGGAGAGATGTCCACCACCTTTGCCACACGGATGTCATCCTCTCCTCCTTGTATTAGGTTGTTGTCATGTCCCATCATCCATCTGAGAGACAATATTTAAGGCCCCCTAAGTAGATGAAAGTTCCAATTATCTACTCGGATCATAGCTCTCCAATAGGGCTTTCAAAGCAGATCCCCTACATTGGTCATTTTGGAGCCATGAGCGCTCCCAAATTCAGCATGGAAAACCTCCCTACTACTGGATTAGTGAAGAACATCAACCGGGATAAGGAAATTTTTTCCAGACTCTAGCTCTTTAATTGCCCCTTTCCCCTTGGTAGGGACTGTTACATCTTCTTGAGAAGTCTACAGTGGAGTTACCGCATCAGCGGCACCTCCATTCTTGTTCACCTTGGTTGGGAGGGGGAATCAACATGTTTCCCATTCCTATTTTTAGAGGAGTGTTACTCCTCCCAAAACTGAGAGTCAACTTGCATTTGGGCATCATGTTCTTGGTCAAACTCATCATGTTGATCATCAAAGGAGGCTTGAATCCCTGTTATAAGAACGTCGCGAAAGGAAGCGGTATCATTTTTCTTACCAAGGTCACAACCCTCTTTGTGCACAGAACCAGCTGGAGAGCAAGCCCTCCCATTGCAGAGTCATCAATTTCTGCATTTTGAATAGCCCCTTCCTACATTCCTCCTTGACCAGAGAATTACTAGTCAACAGCCTTAGGTCTATCCTCCTTAGAGACAACTGTCTGGGTCGTCTTACCACTAGTTTTTGTCTCCTTGAAGGAACCATGATACTTTTTTCCATGGGAAGAAGGCCCTGATTTCATCTCGATTTTTCTTACATTCCTACATTTAGAGACATCATGCCCCACCAACTTGTAATAGTTACAAAATGTATGCATTGACTCATAATCAAATACCACATCAAATTTCTCACCAATGGCCACTAATGTGGCATAATCAGATAGAGAATTCTGCATATCCACATCAACCAAAATTCTGATGAAATAACAAAATTTTCCATGAATTGTATTGTCATCCATCCACATGGGGGCACTAATGCAAGAGATTAGATCATTCTAAATTAAAGGATTTCAAAAAAACCCAACTTAAACCATAAATTTTGACCCAAATTTGAGCATTAGAATGTTTTTGAAGGTACTGATAAAAATTTAAATCCCAAGCAGACAAAAGAAAGCTTCTTGGGTTAAGAGAGAAAATTTTGTTGCTCCACACCCTTGATCTGTCATTGGAAGATGAAAAAATATGGTGGAAGTAACCTCTTTCAATAGGGATTATTCTCTAGTTTAAAAACCCCAGATGCGAAAAAGTTTGAGTTTCAGCTCTTCACCGTTCATCGGCTTATCACCCTTAAAGAGTATTAACCGTCCAATAAGGGAGAATCTACAAGCCTCAAATCATTTCTTGAGCACCATAGGATGAGCAATCATAGCAAATTTTCCATCATCGGCTCTGGAAATCCGGGAGTCCTGCTAGAGGAATCAAGTACATCACAGAAAGAACCACTTTTAATCAAAGATTTCAGAGAAGAACCTATCACATTGGGATCCCAGACTAAACCCTCGGAAGGCTTGGTAGGCAACGCATCAGAATCAGAACCCTGACCTAATCCCTTCATCAGATCCACATCGGACAAGGCTTCAACGTCAATTTTCATGGAGTCCCGCACAACAGGACTCGCGGCCTCTGAAACCTACAAAAATGACGCAACTGTCGTCGATACTGGAACACCAAGATTAGATCTGAAGACTGCGTGATTCGAGGCAGAAGGTCCATAAGTGCGAAAGGATGTAAGATCCGGAGTGCAATCAGCAGAAGCTGAAGCGGGCAGAACACCACGAGCGCGAGGAAAATAACAATCTCCAGGCGCACTCAAATCTGAGACACGAACAGGTGAAACCCTCACAGCAGGATCACCGGGAGCACCGCTCCCATGGAGGACTAATTTTGCGGGATGGGTTTTTTTTTTTTTTTTTTTTTTTAATGGGTCAAACGTTTAAAAAATTAGGGAATTGGGTCTCTTGAGCGCCAGACGAAGTGGCGCTCAAGGGTTTCGGAATTGGAGCGCCACTTCAAGTGGCGCTCCACCAATTTGGCGGAAATAGAGTTCAGCGCCACTTGAAGTGGCGCTGAAAAAATATATCCAAACCGTGCAGCAGTGGCGCTGCACGCTTCTTCCGAATCAATTCGGCGCCACTTGAAGTGGCGCCGAAACACTCCCCCATCCTATAAATAGGACCTCTCCCCCCACCCCATTCCTCACTTCACTTCCTAACTCACCCACCCCCATTCCTCCCTCCCTATCCTTTCCTCTCTTTCTCTCAAATTTTTTTCTTGCGTTCTTCGGTTGCGGTGAAGCCTTGCCTCTTCGGTTGCTCTGCCTGTGTACCTACGTCGTCACAAATTTGAGGTAAATCTTTCTTTAAATTTATTTAATAGTTTTATTTAATAATTTAGTTGTTTAATTTATAGAATTAGTATATAATGTTTGTATTTTATAAATAGTATAGTTTTTTTAAATGTAATTAGATAATGAAATGATTAGTTAGTTAAATAATTATTCATAATTAGTTGATTAATCAATGATAATTAAGTTATTAATTAATCATAATTAGGTAAATAGTTAAATGTAATTAGATTATTAATTAATGATTATTAGCTAATTAATTAATCATAATTAGCAAATTAATTAATCATAATTATTTAATTAATGAATCATAATTAGTTAATTAATTCATTATAATTAGGTTATTAATTAATGGTAAGTAGGTAATAAATAATCATAAGTAGTTAATTAAATAATCATAATTAGTTAATATCATAACTAATTAATTAATTAATCATAACTAGTTAATTAATTAATCATAATTAGTTAATTAATTAATCATAATTAGTGAAGTAATTAATCGTAATTAGTTAATTAATTAATCATCGTAATTAGTTAATTAATTAATCATAATTAGTTAAGTAATTAATCAGTATTAGTAAATTAATTAATCATAATTAGTTAAGTAATTAATCATAATTAGTTAAGTAATTAATCATAATTAGTAAATTAATTAATCATAAATAGGTTATTAATTAATCATAATTAGGTTATTAATTAATCATAATTAGTTAATTAATTAATCATTAGTAGTTAATTAATTAATCATAATTAGGTTATTAATTAACCTTAATTAGGTTATTAATTAATCCTAATTAGTTAATTAATTAATCATAATTAGGTAATTAATTAATCATAATTAGGTAATTAATTAATCCTAATTAGGCTATTAATTAATCCTAATTAGGCTATTAATTAATCCTAATTAGGTTATTAATTAGTCATAATTAGGTAATTAATTAGTCCTAATTAGGTTATTAATAAATCCTAATTAGGTTATTAATTAATCATAATTAGGTAATTAATTAGTCATAATTAGGTAATTAATTAATCCTAATTAGGTTATTAATTAATCATAATTAGGTTATTAATTAATCATAATTAGGTAATTAATTAATCCTAATTAGGTAATTAATGAAACATAATAGGTAATTAATGAAACATAATTAGTTAATTAATCAATCATAATTAGGTAATTAATGAAACATAATTAGTTAATTAATCAATCATAATTAGGTTATTAATTAATCATAATTAGGTAATTAAATAATCGCAATTAGGTAATTAATTAAGCATAATTAGTTAATTAAGTAATCATAATTAGGTAATTAAGTAATCATAATTAGTTAATTAATTAATCATAATTAGTTAATTAATTAATTATTAGTAGTTAATTAATTAATCATAATTAGGTTATTAATTAATCCTATTTAGGTTATTAATTAATCATAATTAGTTAATTAACTAATCATAATTAGGTTATTAATTAATCATAATTAGGTTATTAATTAATCATAATTAGGTTATTAATTAATCATAATTAGGTTATTAATTAATCATAATTAGGTTATTAATTAATCATAATTAGGTTATTAATTAATCATAATTAGGTTATTAATATAACCTAATTAGGCTATTAATTAATCATAATTAGGTTATTAATTAATCCTAAATAGGTTATTAATTAATCATAATTAGGTTATTAATTAATCCTAATTAGGTAATTAATAAATCATAATTAGGTTATTAATGAAACATAATAGGTTATTAATTAATCATAATTAGCTAATTAATTAATCATAATTAGGTAATTAATGAAACATAATTAGTTAGTTAATTAATCATAATTAGATAATTAATTAATCATAATTAGGTAATTAAATAATTGTAATTAGGTTATTAATCAATCATTACTTGCTAATTAATCAATCATCACTTGCTAATTAATTAATCATAATTAGTTAATTAATCAATCATAATTAGCTAATTAAGTAATCATAATTAGCTAATTAATTAATCATAATTAGTTAATTAATTAAGCATAATTAGTTAATTAATTAATCATAATTAGTTAATTAATTAATCATAATTAGTTAATTAAGTAATAATAATTAGGTAATTACTTAACCATAATTAGGTAATTAGTTAACCATAATTAGGTAATTAGTTAACCATAATTAGGTAATTAGTTACCCATAATTAGGTAATTAGTTAACCATAATTAGATAATTAGTTAACCATAATTAGGTAATTAGTTAACCATAATTAGGTAATTAGTTAACCATAATTAGGTAATTAGTTAAGCATAATTAGGTAATTAGTTAAGCATAATTAGGTAATTAGTTAACCATAATTAGGTTATTAGTTAACCATAATTAGGTTATTAGTTAACCATAATTAGGTTATTAGTTAACCATAATTAGGTTATTAGTTAACCATAATTAGGTTATTAGTTAACCATAATTAGGTTATTAGTTAACCATAATTAGGTTATTAGCGAAGTAGTTATATTATTCAGCGAAGTAGTTATATTAATCAGCGAAGTAGTTATATTAATTAGCGAAGTAGTTATATTAATTAGCCAAGTAGTAGTAAATTGCCTATGGAATATACCTTTGCATTACATTCTAGGAATGATAATGAATTTAGTTTTCAATCTACCTTGACCTCGGTTTGTAATTGAAGTTATGAACTTGAATTTAGTAGTTCAATATATTTTTTGCATATTAAGTGTTAGAGTTATCATGAAACGATTGCTCTCTTGAGTAAAGTATCCCCGGGTAGAGGGGCTTTGGGTCGGACCACCTACTTTCCTGGAGGCTTGCCTTGTCTAGGAAAGTGAATGGGGTTGGCTATCTGTCGCTCCGGGCTTACTCATGTGGAGACTTTCAATTTCATATAACTCTATGCTTTTACATGACATGTTCGTGTACCTCATGCATATAATGCATGTGGATATGTATAAATATATTTGACTTCTTTTTTTGGGTAAGTAACACAAACTTGTGGGTTGTGTAAATAGTTACACATCAATATGGTTTGAACATATTGATTTGGTGGAGGGATTAGGATTCCAACCTAAATTACTAGAAGCATGCATACATAAATTGATTCTTTAATCAGATTTAATTAATAACAGTGGTTTCTTTTAGATAAAAAAGATGGTCGCCGCTTATATTTATTGCAACGGTCAAATAATTGAGACAGAACAAGGATGCAGTTATAGTATACATCCAGAAGCTGTTGTAATGCTTGGAGGATGTACTACTTTGGAAGCTGTGCAAAGGAAAATTCATCGGAGGTTAAAACTCGCGAGGAATCAAGTAATAGAGTCCATTACATTCAGACATCTTCAATTTATAGATAGGTTTTGGCATGTGCCCTATCCGGTAAATGATGATGATGATTGGGAATATATACTTTCATTGGTTAAGTATATACCTGAGAATCAAATGATGGAGTTGTATGTCACTATAGCTACAATGGAGGTTCCATCGACATTGGAAGTTGACCCATCTCAAATTCATGAAACTATGTCATATGCTCCTTCACATCAAGACGTTCCATCAGCATCAGTAGTTATTCCATCATTTCCATCAGCCACAGTTTCAATGGATAGTCCTCCACATACTTTAGATGCATTGGTTGATGAATTTGAGGATGATGACAATTTTGAACAAGATGAAGAGGAAGTTGAAGAAGAAGAAGAGCATGCAGAAGATCAGTCTGTACCAACTCATGCGAGGTTCAACCGACCATTGAACCATCCTCCACTATTGGCTTCCTGGTCGACTGAAGGCATGAATCGCTTGCCAGAATTTGATTATTCAGTTATCACTCCCAGTTCAGAATTTCCAGGAATCATTGGTGGCATAAATCGAGTGTCAGATAACGATGTTCTGTATATTGGCAGAGAGTTTGAGAGCAAAGAAGCAATGAAAAATGTGATAAAACAATATCACATTGAAAGACATTACTCATATGTTGTAGAAGAGTCAAAGAGATCTTATTATTTGATCCGTTGTGACAAATCTGAATCGAACTGTCAAATGCGTATGTGAGCTATTATTGATAACACTTTTCACAGCTGGCACATCACTAGATTTACTCCACACACATGTGTGAACCCAAGCTTGGCACAGGAACACTCTTCATTAGATGTTGAGTTTGTTTCAACTATTATTGTTGAAATGATTAGAGCATGTCAAGATGTCCCCGTGGTTCTGGTCATTGAGCGAATCAAACAGCTTTTTGGGTATCGAATCTCTTACTGGAAGGCATGGGCAGCACGACAAAAGGCTATTGTGAAAGTGTATGGTGATTGGGATGACTCTTATCGAGTTCTACCACAACTGTTGGAGCTTCTACGCCACAATAATCAAATAGTCTATCGGTTACATACAGTTGAATATGTTAACCAACAGAACCAACTTGACCGCTCAATGGTTGTGTTTGATAGATTATTTTGGACATTTTTACCATGTGTGGCGGCTTTTAGACATTGCAAGCAGTTCATACAAATTGATGGCACATTTCTGTATGGAAAGTATACCGGAACTTTATTGATTGCCGCCACACAAGATGGAAATCGAGCCCCTCTGCCTATAGCATTTGCAATTGTGGAGAAAGAGAACTTCTCATCATGGAGCTGGTTTCTGGCATGTCTCCGAGAGTTTGTTACGGATGCAGAAGGGATTTGTCTTATTTCTGATCGCCACCGTGCAATCAAGGAGGCGATACAGTCTGAGGGTCTTTCGTGGAGACCACCATATGCCCATCATCGATACTGTATTCGACACATTGCCAGCAATTTGAGAAAGAAGTTCAAGAATGAGTCGATGAAAAAGGCAATCTTAAAAATTGGTAAGAACATCCTTTTCTGTTTAAAATGTTTTTGTCGTAGTTATTTTCATAACTATTCAGATGACTGTTTGTATGATAGCATATGAGCCTCAACAACAAAGGATGGAGGAGCGTCTTCAAGATATCCACAGAGTGAATCCAGAAGTGTATGATTACATGATGCAAATTCCAAAGCAGAAATGGTCGTTGGCATATGATGATGGGAGGAGATATGGTCATATGACGACCAACATCGTAGAATGTATAAATGGAGTTTTCAAGGGTGTTCGAAAACTACCTATCACAGGTAAATACGAATATTTCAATATATGTTACTCAGAAGAGTTACTATTATAATATAATATTTGTATAATGTCGTAAATCTAAATTTCAGGGTTGGTACAAGAAACCTTCTATCGTAGTGTAAAGTACTTTCTGGAACGAGGAAAGCAAGCTGAAGAGGGCTTGAATAGAGGGATGCGCTATGGACACCACTTCCAACGCGAGCTAGATACAGTTCTTCAGGAGGCCGCAACTTACCGTGTAACTGCATTTAATCGTCCAGAGCAACGATTTGAGGTCGCTGAGCCCGGTGATGCTATGGCATGTAGCAATGGTCGTGTGCGAGTTGTTTTATTGGATAAGCGTTACTGTGATTGTGGCAACTTTCAGGCACTGAGATATCCCTGCGGCGATTGGGTTGCAGTCATACAGAGGCTGCTAGGCATTGACGTCATCGGCGCACGGGGTGTCCTTCAGGGTTCGCGCTTGCGAATGAGGTGGCTCGATCAGCATTTTGACGTCATTCCAGATGATGCAGACGAGGAGATGCTTCTTCAGCACACACGTGCATACATTTTGCGGCTGCTCGGAGGCATGTTGTGTGTCGACTACTCCACCGCTTTGGTACACATGATGTACCTCCCATTACTTGAGGATCTGGATCAGACTGCGACATACAGTTGGGGATCCGCTGTATTAGCACATCTGTACAGATCTCTCTGCACCAGTTGTCAGGCCGATTCACATCAGATTGCAGGTTGCATGGTGTTAGTACAGATGTGGGCCTGGGAGCGTTTTCCACGCATCGCTCCTCGAGTTGTCACACCGCTTGCACCGGAGCTACTTCAGGACTGTCCTCGGGGACGATGGTATGTCTACGTCATTACTTTCGGTTATTTAGTACTTTTGTTATTGTTTTTTATAAACTTACCGTAGGTTACTCTTTTTTCACCAGGTGGAGTCAGTCTCAGAAGTTTGCACATACTCCGAGACATAGTGTGCACAGCTTCAGACAGATATTCGATGCTATAGTGCCGGCTGATGTAAGTTAAACAGTACTTTTTTGTAGGAAAATTTGTTTTGTTATCACTATTTTAAGTTATTTCAATATAATCTCAGTAAAATTATCATGCTACTATATGACTTATTTTTTGAGTTTACATTTCAGGTTTCATGGACTCCTTATACAGGTTATGTCTACGCATCACTTCCACTATACTGCACATCTTTGGCTGGAGATCGTGCTGCAGTAGTACCACTCATTCACTTCCACATCGTTGAGTGGCACCAGCCAGACCGGGTCATGCGCCAGTTCGGTTTTATACAGCATATCCCCTTGGCACCGCGACAGTCTACCGAGTTACATTCGATTGTGCTTATAGGCAGACAGACGACAGACTGGCGGCGACATCATGCATCTTATATCCAGCTTTGGGACAGGCGTGCCCGATTCAGTATCTTTCCACAGGGATATATCACATCACACTCTCATTTATCTGATCAGGGGGATTATGCACACTGGTATCGACGACATACCATCATGTACCTTACACGTCAGGGGATTGGCATTCAGCGATTGGTATGTTTACTAAGATTTATTAATTTTGTTTAACTCATTTTTGATATTAATTTGATTGTCATTTCATTTGCAGGCAGACGCCATTGGTCAGCTTGCACATTCCACGCAGCCTCAGGAGCGTGCATATATTCTGCGGGAGGTAGTTCATCGGGATGTGGTGGCTCTATTGGATCATCTCCGGTTGATACGTGACAGTTTTTTTGATGAGGAGCCACAGATATATCCTGATCCATATCTTCAGGCAGAGGCACCTGAGGATGACGATGTCCCTGCTATGCCTGCTGAGGAGGATGCACCGCCACCACCGCCGCCAGCTGGACGACAGAGACGAGCACATCCAGGGGGGCAGAGGCGACCACATCGACATCCGAGAGCAGCTCCTGCAGATGTCGTCGCACCACAGACAGACGATCTCGCCCAGCCGACTGATGATTTTGCACAGCAGGGAGACATTTATATACCGCATATGGCGTCTCCGCAGACTACTATGGACTTCGATCTGGGTGCAGTCACACAGCTTATGGCGGCCCCCTCTCCTCCTGACGAGGCCTTCTTCAGTACCCCATTTCTACCATTTATAGGAGCTTCAGAGCCATATGTCACCCCATATGGTTTTGGGGCATCCTCACATGATTTTGGGGCGTCCTCACATGATTTTGGTCAGTCCTCTACACAGCATCATGAGGAGGCACTAGAAGCACCGGAAGAGGAGGAACCTGCAGAGAGGATACCAGAGCGACATGGACGTCGGACGCGGAGAGGACGTGACATTCAGACACCGCGTTGTGGTACCGGGGGGCATCGTCGTTGATGTTTTTGGATGTAATGTTGTATATATTAAAAAACTTATTCACTATGATAAGTAACTGTTGTTTAAGTCAAATAACAAGAAAATCAAAAATCTATTAAATACAAACTTATTTCAATTAACTATTAAATTATAAAGTACAGGTACAATATAAATAAAATTTGTCACAGCGAGTTAACCATTAATAATTAATAATTATAATGACAAATAATAATTAATAATTATATTACTAACTAATTAATTATTGTATATAAAATAATAATATTTTATAGACGTTTAAAGTCACATAGTTGAAGCATTTTTAAGTTACAACTAGGTGGTTTTGAAAGCCTATAAAATATTTTCTATCGACATTTTTTACGTAATTTTTTTATTTTCATCTATTCAGTATATGTTTAATCCAAGTTTCAAGTTTCATTCATATTGGTCATATGGATTATGTTTTATAGACGTTTAAAGTCACATAGTTGAAACATTTTTAAGTTACAACTAGGTGGTTTTGAAAGCCTATTCTATCGACATTTTTTACGTAATTTTTTTATTTTCATCTATTCAGTATATGTTTAATCCAAGTTTCAAGTTTCATTCATATTGGTCATATGGATTATGTTTTATAGACGTTTAAAGTCACATAGTTGAAACATTTTTAAGTCACAACTAGGTGGTTTTGAAAGCCTATAAAATATTTTCTATCGACATTTTTTACGTAATTTTTTTATTTTCATCTATTCAGTATATGTTTAATCCAAGTTTCAAGTTTCATTCATATTGGTCATATGGATTATGTTTTATAGACGTTTAAAGTCACATAGTTGAAACATTTTTAAGTTACAACTAGGTGGTTTTGAAAGCCTATAAAATATTTTCTATCGACATTTTTTACGTAATTTTTTTATTTTTATCTATTTAGTATATTTTTAATACATGTTTTAAGTTTCATTCATATTGGTCATATGGATTATGTTTTATAGGCTTTCAAAGTCACATACTTGAAACATTTCTAAGTTTCAAGTAGGTGGTATTGGAAGACTATATGTTTAACAATATTTCAATTTTTTTTATAAATAGTTACTTATAACTATGTAAATATATACATGTATAAATATATAATTATACATATACAAGTATAACTATAATTACAATATAATTCTAAATATAATTATAAATATAATTCTACACACACACATACACACACACACACACATATATATATTTATATATGAATATTAAATATATTTATAAATAAATTTTAAATATATATGTAACAATATTTTCATAATTATATATTTTAAATATATTCATATTCATATAATTATAAATATTTATATTTAAAGATTAGTTTATAATTATATAATTACAAATATATTTTTTATTTAAAAAATATATATAAATAGATTTATATTTATAAATATTTATTTTTAATTATATATATACATAATTATATTTATACACACACATATAATTATATATATACATAAATATAATGTCATAATTATATAATTATAAATATAATAATAATTAATTTAGCATTTTTAAATACATATTTATAAGATTATTTTTAAAATTTTATTTATTTATTTTGAAATTATTTATTAAAAAGAGATGAGGTGGAAAAAAACTAAAACAAAAAAAAAAGAAAACAAAATTTTATTTATTTATTTTGAAATTATTTATTAAAAAGAGATGAGGTGAAAAACAATTAAAAAAAAAAGAAATAAAACAAAACCAGAAAAAAAAAAAGGGTGGCAAAGCGCCACTTGAAGTGGCGCTAGCCACCCGAGTTGTTGAGCGCCACTTGAAGTGGCGCTCAACAAACCCCTTTCCCTAATTATTCTAAACCTAGACCCATTAAAAAAAAAAAAAACCCATCCAACAAAAAAACCCCCCATGAAGCAAACTATATAATCTAATATAAACATATAATATATATATATAATATACATACATACATATATATATATATATATTATATAAACACACACATATAATATAAACATATAAATAAACATAAAATATAACCATATATATTATATATATACAAAAACATAAAATATAAACATATATATAATATAAAAATAAACATATATATAATATAAACACACACACACATATATATATATATTATAAACATATATATATATATGATATAAAATATAAACATATATATGTATATTAATATATATATGTGTGTAATATTTTAATTTTTTAAATATTGAAATCTATTTATATATATATAAATAAAACATAATACAATTATATATTAAAAAAGAATAGATGAGTTCATCAATGTTTTATGCCTGAGGGTTCGAGTTTGAAGGAAGGCTAATTTTTGGATTTTCCCTTGGGGTGGGATGTTTCTTTCCAGTGTGTTGGGTATTGGAGAGGGTGTATGGGAGAGGCCTTCTCAGGCGTAGGGTGGGTGTATAGGAAAGTGGTATGGGTGGGTACAGGAGAGGCTACTTTGGCACAGGGCGGGATGTATAGGTAAATGGTGAGAGCAGGTACAGGAGAGACTGTTTAGGAAAGGATGCTCACATGCAGGGCAGGGTGTACAAGAGGGTACTCATGCACAAAGGGTACATGCACTACTACAAAAACGGCTTATATCAGCGCTAAAAATGGCTTTAACAACGCTAAAAAGCGATGTAAAGCTCAACGATAATATAGGGGGGTCCCTTTTATCAGCGCTTTTTGTAAGCGCTGATAAATGTCAAAAAAATTAAAAATAATTAAAAATAATGCGGGGAGTGCTTTTATCAGCACTCCACACCCCCTTTATCAGCGCTAGGAGGTCTCCTGCGCACTGCCCTTCCCACGCATCCTCATACGCGCACACCCCCTTCGCTTCCACCCGAACTTGAACCCGTGACCTCCCCCCTTTCACGGCTACACCTTTACCACTAAGTCATTCTATTTTGTTCTCTATTTAATGATATATCTACATATATATAGTTATATTTATTGATATATTGATATAGATTCATATCAATATAAATATATTTATTCATATATTAGTATATATATATTAATTCGTATATTAATATATTTATATATATAATTTTAGTTATAATTTTTTATACGTATATTTATTTGTATATTAATATATACATATAAGATTAGTTGTAAATACATTTATGAAAAAATATGTTTTTTATGTGTGTTTATAAATAAATAAATAAATACATACATACATACATAGATATATACAACACACAGATACACACAGAGACACACACATATATATTTACAAATAAATACATATATATGTGTATTTGAAAAGCCATAGAATGTACTTATAATATTAGTTTTAAATACATTTATGAAAAAATATGTTTTTGATGTGTGTTTATAAGTAAATAAATAAATACATACATATATACATATATACAACACATAGACACACACATAGACACTCACACACACCGACACATATATATTTGCGAATAAATACATATATATGTGTATTTGAAAAGTCATAGAATGTTAAAACGACCATAACTTATAATATAGAATCCCATTTCAACGCCACAACTAGTCAAATCGAAGAAAATGAAACAATCTTCGATATGATATGTGGTACAGGCCTAACGGACATCCGGATCAGAAGTTATACTTGTTTGAATGTTAACAAATCAGTGTATCTTGACTAAAAACTCAGTTTTGGAGGCCTTCTGGGCCATTTTTAGGCTCGAAAAATGTGACAAAGGCTTCATCTAGGTCACTAGCATGTAGAGCTCGTCGCATGCTTCGATTTGATTTACTATAGAGCTCAAACAAACACTCGGATCAAAAGTTATGACCGTTTGAAGTTTGAGTCGCGTTTTCAACATATTTTAGATCTTTTATTAATTGTTTTGATTTTTTGTGTCCTCAAATTGTTATTAAATGATTTTAAATCGATAATAATTAGAAAATTATTAATTAATAATATTTTCTTAATTTTTTTATATGCCATTTTCACTAAATTTCTTATATATTAAATGTAATAGTCTATTTATACGTATCTATAACATATTTAAAAAATATATATTGTATTTATATCAATATAAATATACTTATATAAAAAAATATTATTTTTCATGATTTTTTTTGAAACTTAACATTTATCAGCGCTCTGGAAAAGCACTGATAAATCCCCCCTTTATCAGTGCTACTAAAAGAAGCGCTGATAAAGGAGTCCCCTTTATGAGCGCTAAAAAAAGCGCTGATATAGGGGGGGCCTTTATCAGCGCTAAAAAAGCACTGATAAAGGGGGCCTTTATCAGCGTTTTTTTAGCGCTGATAAAAGCGACCCTTTATCAGCGCTTTTTTTTAGCGCTGATAAAACCCCCCTTTATCAGCGTTTTTTTAGCACTGATAAAGGTGAAGCGCATCCCTTACCCATTTTTGTAGTAGTGATGCGAGTTGTGTGAGTAGGATATTTTTTATTCTAAAAAACTTGGGTAAGAAATTTTTATTCTAAAAAATTATAAAAAAATAGAAACGTTAGTGAATGTGGTGCGATTTACCGATATTTCTAAAAAACATTGGTAAATGAGGTCTTTCTAATTAGCGACGTTTATAAACGTCGGTAATTTGATGAAATTTATAAACATCTCCTACTGATATTTTTTAGAAACATTGGTAAATGAGGTGTGATTTATATAAGTTTCTCAAAAATATCAATAAATGAGGTGTCTCTAATTAGCGATGTTTATAAACGTTGGTAAATTACCAATGTTTATAAAAGTCAATAAATTTTTGACACCTCATTTAAAAAAGTTTTTTAGAAATGTTGGTAAATCAATTAGCGTCATGTTAAAATGTCACTATTTTTTTGGTAGTTCCTTTTGGTGTCCTAAACAATGGCTACTGCATTTTACAGTATCCACTGGCCAGCCGATGGTCCTACACTAGCTCGTCGGTGGTACCACTAGTCTCGAGAATTAATAAGGGTCTCATTTTCCCCCTATAAACTATGTTTTATGTATTAATATTCCTCCATTAACAAAAACTTTATCCATATAAATTTAGGGGCTCACCTTGGATGTATTTTCCTCTTCTAACTTAAATCCTTGGTGGATCAAAGTGTCGATCAAAGTCGTTTTCCTATCTTGGTAATTATAACTCCATTTTTTTGATATTTGGTCCTCTTATTATTTGTTTTCCTCTTTCCCAAAAGCTATGATATCCATAGGAATTTTTTTGATTTGGGTTTCTAGATTTATTCATTTTAGATTCGTTATGTAATTGAGGGTTCTTGTTTGGATCTCTAATCCTTTTGGTGCATTGTTCAATAATTTTAGTGGTAAGTGATTCCTTTTGTTTAATTTGTTCTAGTAATTGATAATTTATAGATTATTGATTGGGAATTCATGGTTTAGGGTCCTTCCTCGATCCCCATAGTCTTAGGTTCATCTTATCTTTTGGTTTCTAAGTGTAGGTTGATATTCTATGTGTTTCAAGGTATGTGGTATTGTGTGTGGATTTATTCAATAGACCATGTTTTCTTGCTCCTTTAAATTACTTTTAAAAATTGGTTAATGGAATGGATAATGTTTTTATAAAAAAATAGATTTTGTTATGTTCATAAAAATGGATTTTTCACCTTTTTTACACCGTTAATTGAAATGGTTTTAAATCATGTTTTATATAATTTCAAAGATGAAATTCCCTTTGAATGATTGTAATATGGTAAACACATATGTGATCATCAATGAGGCGAGGATCCATCCTTTGGGTTGAACTATTACCCATAAGTCCAATTATACTAGGGTAATTTGTGAACTAGGTTTTCTAATTTTTTGTAAGAATCCATTATTGGGAGTGAAATATTACCCCCTATGAAGGTTTCGGGCGCAGCGGAAGCACGTTGGTGGGAGAGCCCAACTTTAATTTTATCGTTAAAGAAGATCAATCCGAGATCCATCACGATGTAAAACGTCAGATCTTCGGAATAGAACGAAGAATGAAAAACAAAAGAGGGAGTCTCGGAACCATAGAGATAGGATCATAATATGTTGGTTATAATTAATTTAATTAATTGACAAGAATTACCTTGATGGAATTATTTCTTCGTTGATGTCTCCGGTCATGATCTGGTGTGATCCATCGTTGCTTCGTAGAATCCAAGTGTAGGATTCCTCTAGTGGTGATCCACATGTGCTCCACGTATCTATGGATGTCACCGAAGGGATCTCTAGGTGCTAGCGTGGAAGAACCTTCGCTTCCAATGTCCGCCTTCGATCACTTTGATCCGGTGGTGGTGGATCTCTCTCGGTCTTGAGAGCGTTCTTGGAGGAAGGAGTTCTTTCGGCCTTGAGAGAACTCTCCAAAATTGTTGTGCACAACGATTGGGAAATGTGTTGGGGTTGTGAGGATATTTATAATCGGGTTTGAGATTATAGAGTTATGACAATAAATAAATGTGTTACACATTTTATTTATTTCATCAACTCTCATTGAAAACCCCCATGTCAAATGATTAATTCCTTGACATGTTCCCACACTGATTATAATAAATATCATTTAATAAAATGATATTATTTTCTCAAAATCCCGACTGGAAAAACTACACGCCGTGTAATCATTAATACACAGTGTGTACTCGTTTTTTCATAAAACTACACGATGTGTGTATTCAATATACACGACATGTACTTTTATTTTCCATTTTCCTTTATTTCCTCCACCACATTTATTAGTTCTTGAGTAAGGGATATTTATTTCTGAAATAAATGTAACCGCATTACTCGCTAATAAATATATTATTTCTCCCACAATATATTCTCTTGAATAACTAGTGTCGAAATAAATGCGATCAGACATCCTTGAATAATTATTAAACCAAAGTCGGGAATAATATTTATTCAACTTTTTAAATTAATATTTAACTGAGATACATGGACGCACTTAGTGTGTGGACCTCTAGGCCTCTTTCTCATTGCCATTAGGCAGGCTTTCCTAAATTCCAAGATTACTGTCTAGCAACGAGTCAAGGCACCCAAGAGAAAGAAGTTGACACTGCATTGATGTGTCACATCATACAAATGCTTACCGTGTAATATAATCCATTTGTCACGATATCTCAAATCAAGCGGGTTGCATGCTAGTGCCATCAACCCATGTGCTCGATTATTTTTTCTTTGACTTTTCAGAATTGAACTCACCCATACCTTACCATGGCCATGGATTTATTTAGGCTATATCAATTCCATCAAAGGGCCTGGGATATCTACTTCTATTATGGAACAGAAGGGAAAAATCCTTTCTCTCGTTATCTATTAATGCAGTAGTAATCGTGAAGCACCCAATGTATCCTACCTCGCTACGAATAGTGTGTCGTCACAGTTTTCATCAATACATCTATGTGCACGAGTTGTAATACCCATTAATAATAATCTTAAAGTCTAAGGACCAATACACATGTCCGTAGATAGGAACATCCAATGACACTATGAAATGTGGATTTCCTATTGGCGGGTCTCGTTCTCATAATATCCTCCTAGATATTACCAAGGGCACACACCATGAGAAGGTGCCTCAAAGTTTTATGATTCCTCACCCCTAATGGCCTGTATTATTTGTGTCCCTCAAATAACATCATCTGACCATAGAACATATATTCAAGAACAATGTTATGGAACTTCCGGGTTCTCATCATAGCAGGGATCCGCTATGACCCATTAATGCAACAGCTATCCTTAGGACATTATCATATGCATTGTCATGCAGAAGAACAATCAAGATGTTATAAGGTATTTATTAATGAATAAAGTAAAAAGTAGTTGGTTCTAGGCCACTAACTCCAATAGACTCCCACTTGGACTAGAACCAACTGCTAACAACCTTTAACCCGCTATCTCTCACATGATATTCATGCTTCTGCTGAGACAGGCCTTTAGTCATGGGGTCTGCCACGTTCTCTTCCATGGACACTCTGCTCACTGCAACTTCACCCCTCTGACAGAAATCCCTCAAGAGGTGATACTTCTAGAGTATATTCTTTGTCCATTGATGTGACCTTACTTCTTTTGCAAGAGCCACCGCTGCAATATTATCACAATACAATGTGATAGGGTCTTTACTATTAGGCACCACATCAAGATCCTGGACAAAGTTCTGAATCCAGACGGCTTCCTTGGCTGCATCAGAAGCTACTATATATTCGGACTCCACTGTAGAATCGACAACAACCGGCTGCTTTGAACTCTTCCGGCTCCCAGCTCCTCCATTGAGACATAAAACATATCCAGATTGCGAATTCAGATCATTCAGATCTGTCAGAAAACCAACATCAGCATACCCTCTAGTGACAATATCCTCGTCTCCTCCATAAACCAAGAACATATCCTTAGTTCTTCTCAGACACTTAAGGATAGTCTTAACAACAGTCCAATGTTGTTCTCCTGGATCTGCTTGATATCTGCCTACCATGCTCAGTATATAGGCAACATCAAGCCTAGTACATAACATGGCATACATGATGAATCCTATAGCTGAAGCATATGGTATCTTACTCATTCTATCTTTCTCCTATTGTGTCTAGGGACACATTTTCTTAGAAAGATGTAAGCCATGTGGCATTGGAACCAATCCCCTCTTGGATTGTTCCATAATAAATCTCTTTAGTATCTTGTCAATGTATGTACCCTGACTTATTCCAAGCAGCCTCTTGGATCTATCACGAATGATCTTGATCCCTAGAATGTAGGATGCTTCACCCATGTCCTTTATGGAGAAACACTTGTTCAACCAGTCCTTAACTGACTGTAATACTGATACGTCATTTCCAATAAGCAATATGTCGTCAACTTATACTACTAGGATAACGATCACATTCCCATTAAACTGCTTATAAAAAAATGGATCAAATTCAATCCTAATGAAACCAAATTACTTTATGGCTTCATCAAATCGAATGTTCCATGACCTGGATGCTTGATTTAATCCATAAATGGATTTCTGCAACTTGCAAACCTATTTGGCTTCAGTTCGTGAGACAAACCCTTCTGTTTGTGTCATATAGACATCTTCATGAAGGTTCCCGTTAAGGAATACTGTTTTAAAATCCATTTTCCAAATATTTTTGTCATGGTAAGCTATTATGGAAATTATTATTCTTATGGATTTAAACATGGAAACTTGCGAGAAGGTTTCATCATAGTCAATTATTTGATGCTATCTAAATCCTTTAGCCACTAGCCTTGTTTTATAGGTTCTAACTTGACCTTCCATGTCTAGTTTTCTCTTGAATACCCATTTGCATCCAATAGGATTTACATCAACTGGTTCATTGACCAGAACCCAGACATGGTTCTGATACATGGAATCCATCTCCAAATTCATAGCTTCTAGACATCTTACTGCTTATGAGCTTTTTACTACTTCCTTATAGGAGATAGGTTCATCATTGTCCAACAATAATGATTCACCATCCTCAGTGACTAGGAAACCAAATCTCTATGGTTCCCTTACCTTTCTTGAGATCCTACGCAGTACTTGTGTTTCTGGAACCTCTTCCACCAGGACCTGTGGAACTTGTTCCTGTACCAACTCATGTGTATCTTGAGTATCAACTTCATCGAATTCAATCTTTCTCCCACTATCCTTTTTGAGGATGTTCTCCATCTCAAGAAAGATGGATTTCCTGGAAACAATCACTTTCTTGTCTGAAGGGTTATATAGGTAATATCATTTTCTTTCCTTGGTATATCCTATAAAGATACACTTCGTACCCCGGGGTTCTAGTTTGTTGTCTGAGAAGGCCTTAACAAACTCCTCGCATCCCCATACATGTGTGTGCGACCAAATGGGTTTCTTTCCATTCCATAACTTGGATGGAATTCTATTTGCCGCCTTAGTTGGTACTCGGTTAATGTGTATGTTGCAGTTTGTAATGAATATCCCCAAAAGGATAATGGAAGATCTGCATGACTCATCATCGACCTCACCTTGTCCAACAAGGTGTGGTTCCTCCTTTCACTAACACCATTCTACTATTGTGTATAAGGAGAAGTGAGCTGAGATAGAATCTAAAACTCCCGTAGAAGATCGATGAACTCTTAGTTAAGATATTCTCTACCTCGATCTGATCAAAGTTTCTTTATCTTCTTACCAAGATGTTTCTCTACTTCATTCTTGAATTCCTTAAATTTCTCTAAGGCTTATAACTTATACCTCATTAAGTAGACATATCCATATCTACTCAAATAATTAGTAAAAGTAATGATTTAAGAATATCCACCTCTAGCTTCTACTGGAAATGGTCCACATACATCCGTGTGCACCAATCCTAGAAGCTCTGTGGCCCTTTCACCATGTCCACTAAAAGGTGGCTTGGTAATTTTACCTTGTAAACAAGCAAGACATCTATCAAGTGGTTTTAGCTTAGTAGAGTCTAAAACATCATCTTGAAAGATCTTTGTCAAGTGCTTCTCATTTACATTACTGAGACGGTGATGCCACAACTAGGTGATGTACGAGTCATGTGAGTTTATTTCATTATCGATTGTCAACGCTTTGTTTTTGTAATTTAATACATACAAAACAATATTTAAATGTTTCATACCATAACATACATTGTTCTTATAAAAGAGACAACCATTGAAAATAAATCCATCCATATCTAAACAAGATACAAAAACTATGTTCTTCGTAACACTAGGCACATAATAACAGTTATGGAAAACCAAAATCATCCCAATCAGCAATGAGAGGGGGTAATCTCCAATAGGCAACACAACCATCCTTACGCCATTGGCTGCTCGAAGATCCACCTCTCCTCTAGAAATATTTCTAAATCTACTTGGCTCCTACATTTGAATACAAATGTGTTCCCCACAAGCTGTATCTAATACCCAATGTGTAGAAATAGAAAGATTACACTCGATAATGAATGAACCTTTAGAATTCCCACACTTCTGGGTGCAGTTTCTCTTCCAGTGGCCTTGCTTACCACAGGTAAAACATACTGCCTCCTGTTCCTTGCCTTGCCTATGGATCTTCCCCTTCTTGGAAGGATGACGCTCGGGGGCTTCAGACTATTTATAAGTATTTGTCCCCTTTGCCTTGTCCTTCCTTTTCTTATTCACCATTAGGACTACGGGTTTGTCATGCCCCATGTCCTTATCTACCTGAAGAATTAAGTTCAAAAGTTCTGATAGACTCTTATCATTATTGCTCATGTTATAATTGACAATGAAGCTAGATAAGGTCTTGGGAAGTGATGATAGGATGAGATCTGTATGCAACTCATCTGGGAACTTAATCCCTAAGATGTCCAGGCATTCAATGTAGCCAATAAGCTTGACTACATGAGACCCAGCTGGCACAGACTCTCCAAGATTAGTTGTAAACAAATCATTGGAGATCTCATATCTTTTCTGCCTCGCATTATATTGGTAGAGATACTTAAGGTGAGACATCATGATATATGTGTCCATGTTTTCATGTTGCTGTAAGAGCTCATTAGACATGGATGATAGCATGAAACACTGGACATATGTGGCATCATCCATGTGTTTCATATAGAGAGATAGTTCCTCATCACTGGCCTCCTTTCCAAGCGCAACTGGAATAGGATCTTCCAGCACATACAATTTCATTTCGTGGAGAAGGATGACGCGTAAACGCCTCTGCCGCTCTTGGAAATTAGTGCCAGTGAGAAGGTTTTCCTTCTCGAGTATGGTTCTCAATGATATGTTTGAAGTAATTTTCTTTCCATTTCTAAAAATTAAGATGAGAAAAGGTTTAGTACTTTATTATAAAAATGAGATAAATAAATTAATTAATACTTATTAGTCTCTCACTATTTTATCGAAATCCAATAGCCCTCCCCATTGACTTTGGAATATTCTATTTCCTGAATATTCTAGTGGCAAGGATCCGTATTTCCCTTCGCATTACCCCAACTAGGGTTGGTCAAAAACTTGAAGGGTTTTAGGTATTCATTCCAAATGCCAACTGCATTAACTCACAGCTCCTTGATCCACTGAGTGGACCCCCCAATCCTGAAATCCTTTTATTTTGGATTTCTCAACCTTTGCCTCTTGGTCACACCAAGTCCTAATGTGGCAGTCAACCCTTGATGCGAACCAAGTCAAGTTAACCTAAAACCTTGAATTAGAATTCCATGATAATTGAAAGCACCCCAACTAGGGTTGGTTAAACACTTTGAAATATGGTTCGATTCTAACCAAGATTATGGAAGGCTATACCGACTTAATATTTCTTTGAGGGATTTTATCTTTATACGTAAATTGTCATTTTATTATCTTTGATTACATGCTTGTTAATATTAAGTGGGATATACTTAAGTGATTAACCATGTCTAAGATAATATTTATGCATAAGCTGATCTTTATTTTAGTTCCATCTTGCATTCTTGTGTAATTCATTAATTGTGTGATCGTGACAACACACCTGAAATAAACCATGAAAATGACATAAATAAAATAAATGGTATATTCATGAGCTTGTTCTATTGGTTAGTTTATCTAGCAGTTGATAAACTAACCCAAGACCTAGGGGAGAAACACCTTGAACCTTTCAGGTTTGTGTTTACAGCTTTCCACCCATCCACCTTTGTATCTCCTTGGATTGGTTTCTCCTTGGCTCCTGACTTGAGCCGCCTCCACTAGCTTGGGAGCTCCATCCATTACATAAGCATTTATCTCACACATAGGTGAGGGGTAAAAAAGGGGATTTTACATAAAAGAATCCTTGGGCACGTAGGCCCTACATATTAATGTGGAGAAGGCTCGCAGGACAACAAATTTAATTTAAATAAATAAATTAAAGAAACCATTCACATACAAAGGCCTTGGTCTAGCTCATGATCATCCATAGATGCAACGATGTTTGCACATAAATAATACTAGCATTCAATTATTTAATCATTCTTGTTTAAGATAAATCATGTTCGAATCAATTAATTATCTCTAATTAATAAATCATTTTATCTTAAACCCTTTTCTGAATTTCCTTGAGATTCTAATCCATCATAATTTTAAACAAATAAATTCATTTAAAATTATCTTTGTACATAACTTGTACCTTGGAGGCAACTCTGTGAATTCTCGTTCATTACACAGATGTTAAACTAAACACACACATATATAAAACACCTATCACGTGTTGTGCCTCAGCTTTACGCCTGCACTATGGTACACGTCTCAAGGGTTTGTATAATATAATAATAAATTTTAATAAATCTGCGTAATTTGGGTGAGTACACAACATGTAGTTCTGACTACATGACATGTACTTTTCTTCACCGTCCATCCGAAGTACACGCCCAGGGACATGGCGTGTTGATATACTTCATAAATTTTTGGAGTACACGGCATGTTTAGTGGGACACACACCGTGTAGTTTCTGTGTTACACGGTTTCAAGCCAGTAAAACCATCTATGGGGTACACGGTCCAACCCTAACCTAAAGGGACTACACGCCGTGTTTAGTTGGACCACATGGCGTGTAATCCGGAAACCATGTGTCACATATTCCTGGTCAACACACAGTGTCATAAATGACTTATATAGGATACAATATAGGGCCTGATTTGGTGGATTAGTCAATGAATTGAACCTAGACTACACAACGTGTACTTCTGAATACATGCCGTGTATTCTGGTGTTGTATGGACAGGAGCGTTTGGCACCTCCAGATGAGTTCCTCTATTTTATTTTAATAAAAATTAAAAGAAAATTTCGTTTCGGTAAGGTGAACGAGAAACGAGAGGGGAGGAACAGATCTCGAGATTCTGATTTTTAAGAATGATTAACTTGAATTGAAACAACTAAATTATTAAATGCGTAAAACACCAACGAAAAACTAAATAATTATAATCAACGATATGACCCCTCTGATACAACTTGTAGGTTCCTGGCGCAGCGAAAGCACATTGGTGGGAGAACCCAAATTTAATTTTCTATTTTTTTTATTTCCTCCACCACATTTATTAGTCCTTGAGTAATGTCTATTTATTTCTAAAATAAATGTAACTACATTACTCGCTAATAAATATATTATTTCTCCCACTATAAATTCTCTTGAATAACTAGTGTCTAAATAAATGCAATTAGGCATCCTTGAATAATTATTAAACCACAGTCAGGAATAATATTTATTCAACTTGTTAAATTAATATTTAACTGAGATATAGGGACACACTTTGTGTGTGACCCTATAGGCCTCTTTCACATCGGTATTAGGTAGGCTTGCCTAAAGTCCAAGATTACTGTCTAGAAACGGGTAAAGGCACCCAAGAGAAATAAGTTGGCACCACATTGATGTGTCACATCATATGAATGCTTACCTTCTAATATAATCCCTTTGTCATGATATCTTGAATCAAGCGGGTTGCATGCTAGAGACATCAACCCATGTGATCGATTATTCTCTCTTTGACTTTCCAGAATTGAACTCACCCATACCTTACCATGTCCATGGATTTAATTAGGCTATATCAATTCCATCAAAGGGCCTGAGATATCTACTTCTGTTATGGAATAGAAGGGACCAATCCTTTCTCACATTATCTATTAATGCAGTAGTACTTGTGATGCACCCAACATATCCTACCTCGCTGCGAATAGTGTGTTGTCACAATTTTCATCAATACATCTAAGTGCGTGAGTTGTAATACCCATTAATAATAATCTTAAAGTCTAAGGACCAATACACACATCCGTAGATAGGAACATCCAATGACACTATGAAATGTGTATTTCCTACTGGCGAGTCTCCTTCTCATAATATCCTCCTGGATATTACTAAGGGCGCACACCATGAGAAGGTGACTCAAAGTTTTATGAGTCCTCACCCCTAATGGCGTGTATTATTTGTGTCCCTCAAATAACATCATCCGGCCATAGAACATATATTCAATAATAGTGTTATGGCACTTCCAGGTTCTCATCATAGCAATGATCCACTATGACCCATTAATGCAACAGTTGTCCTTAGGACATTATCACATGCATTGTCATGCTGAAGAACAATAAATATGTGAAAAGTTATTTATTAATGAATAAAGTAAAAATTAGTTGGTTCTAGGCCACCAACTCAAACACCCTAGGCCTATTCTATAAGAATAATGTGAAAACTAGGTGGTCTTTTGGTCATGGTAATTGTAAAAGGATCCTCACTAGCCTAGAATTATTTTTATTCCAAGGGATACTTCCTTATTAATAATCATTGAAATGTATTTTTGGAATTTTTTGGAAATTATTTGAAAATGAGCTCATTTATATGATTTCAAAACTTTGAAAATGGTTATTTTCAAAGTTTTTTAATAACATATGTGATGGTATCTCATGAATTTCCTATATTTACTAGTGCATAATTGGTTTGTATTATAAAGTCTACTTGTGTAACATTTTTTTATCCAACTGGACTTATTTTGATTACAACTTTCATACACCTTTTGGTGTATATAGACTTTATTTTTTCTAGCGTGGGTAAAGGAAAACCTCTATAGGGTGGTGATGATCTTGTTCATTAGTAGGGTGTGGGAGTCTGAAGGTGACTACATGTCATGTGGATATGGGTGTTTTTTGTTCTTATATACCTTGGTTTGGGTTGTTTTTTTGGTACCTAGTTTCCCTTACTTTTATATATTTACCATTATTGATTTGGATTGGCATATCGATATTATATTTATTCATGTCAACATTTTCTTTGTTATTTTGTGGCCAAATCACTCCCATAGGTAATTCATAACTCCCAGGAAATTTACTCCAGCTTGTGGGGATTGAGAACACCCTTCAAGCCACATGAGTACTAACTCAAGTTCCTAATAAACAGGTAATCTAGGTTGGTTCACGATAAATATAAATTCATCGCTTACATATTATTCGTTGCTTATAGTTTCATGTTGCACTAGTTTTACCATGTATTTAAAATAAATCTATTTTTATGAATAGTTGGATATTTCTGTAGGATTCACATGAATTTCATAATCCACTAGTTTACCATTAATATCATTAGGTTTCATGCCTATGATATCGTATTTTTCAAGACCCTATTCTTTAGCATTGTATAATGGTGGAAGTATTCTGATAATTTTCTTTATAATATAAAAAACCTTCATTTAGTTGTCAAGTCCATAGATGGATCCTAGGACATCAAAGATTTGTTTAAGAAACCATAAATATTTTCATTTACACTCATCTTTAAATCAACAAAATTATTATTAATAACTTGTAACATTGCTTATTATACCATTCTATCACTTTCATAAATATTGGTTAGTTTATCCTAAATGAATTTTACTTATGTTTAGTCCATCACTTTCATTAAAAATTTAATATAACAAGCCTCCAGATAGGTTATTTTGTGCCTTATAATCAACATCGAGAACTTTCATATCAACTTCAGTCATTGACATTCCTAAACCATCGATTACTTATGTCTTATGTATTTTAGAAACAAAAACATCAACTCTAATATATCACAAGTGAGATCTCGTGAAATTATTACATATATAGAAGTTATAGACAATAAATAATGAATCCCTTATTTAATTAATTATGTTATCAACATCAAAAACTTTCTAAATATAGAATCATTATAATAACCCTGCTCTTTTTGTTACACTTTATTTCATGATTGATTACATAATATTACACTTAATACAACCCGGAAGATTGATAAGTCTAGTGTCTTTGGGAATTAGGTACATTACATAACCACTTAAAATAAGGAATACATCATCTTTATTGAAAACCACCATAACATGTTCATAATATTCATTCATACTTAAAACTGCAAGGGATAACCGAAGGACATACATAAGAAAGGGGTGATTTAAAAAGCCCAGTAAGGGAATATACATGGAATAACATGAATAAAGTAATACATGATAGAAAATAGGCATATAAATGGGACATAAAAAGGGTATATAATCATAAAAATGAATAATGAGGTGTGATATAGCATGATAACATAAGGGAAACATGGGAAATGTGGAAACAACTTAAAACATTACATCCTAAACATAGGTCAAGCATGACTTCCAAGAAATAATGATGGAAAAATTCCCATAAAGTAATCAGGTTTAATCCCTATCCCTACATGACATCTCATGAGACTAATCATTACCCAATTCATTAGAGCACTGCACACCTGTCACTTTCATTTCATTCTAATGCTTAAGTTTTCCACATAGATCATACAACATGGATTCATTAATCATCATATTTTATTTCATGATCAAGGAGTGTAGAATATATACATGTAAGTACCAAGTCGAATAAGTATAAGTGTATAAAGTCGAACACCTGTGATATGAAATGGGTATGGTATTCACTATACAATTGTTTTGGTGTGGAAAATTATGGTGAAATTTCGGGAATATAACGACATCACATAAAAATTCATAAAATGGGTTGATGAGAGAGAAATGAGTCTCTAATCATTTGGAAATAAAATGGCCATTAATAGTAAAATGGAAATATGTATCCCAAAATTATTAATTGGAAATATAAGGCATAAGATAATAAATAAAACTTTAATAAATAGGATAATGAGAGGATACCTTACCTTGAGAGTGTGACTTAAAATGCTTGGGAGGAACTACTTGAGAGCTTGGGGCACCTTGTGAGGACTATAGAGAGGTGAGGTAGGAGTAAGTAAGTTTTATTAGTATTTTTAGTGAAGATAAATCATATATTAGGTGGGTTTGTATAGGACATGAGTGAGGAATTCTTTATTATTTCTAAAACTTAGGTTTTGGACTCTACATAATAAAATAACCAAAACCACAAAACTTACCATGATTTTCCCCATGGTTTATACCAAAGAGGGGTTTTTATCATTATTTTATAATTCCAAGAAAAAAACTTAATTAAATAATACCATTTCTGATGTGGAAGGGAGTTATACTCTTAAAGAAATGATTTTAAAACCTTAAATTATATTAATGGTTTTCAAGGATTCATAAAGTCTTTATAAAGTTAATAAAATAAACATAAAATAAAATTATTTTAAAGGGAAAATATATATTTGGTCATGTATACCCTTTATGGTATTTATTACATCACATTTGGTTCATTATGGTTTCATAATACACACCTTATATTTATATAGAATTTAATTTTTAACTGAAATTTTGACTATCTCAGAAAATAATGAAAAAATAAACATTGGATAATTTTGATGTTATGATTCCAAAAATAATATTCATTTTAACAAAATAATTTTATAAATATTTTAATTTCCACTTTTAAAATAATAAACTGCATTTATAGATAAATGTTGAGTTTTTTTACAATAAAAGTTTTCAAACACTTATAAAAATTACATTTGACTTCATAAAAATTATATGATCATTTAGATTTAATAAAATTTATTTAATAATACTATTTAATTAAAATATTATTTATTTTAAAAATCCACCAATTCATCAAAATAAAAGTCTTAATTGAAATTGAATACTAATTAAAAATAAAATTTGTGTCTTATTATATAAAAATAAAAAACATAAAGTAATGATAAGAAGAAAATATGAACATTATTATATTCAAAATACAATATAAATATTCATATTATTATAGTCTTGATACATATTCCTTTAATAGGACATTAAACTATCTAAGGGTATGGTACGCGATATTGAGACTTTCATGGGGTGGTTGAGTGTACAGGGTTTGAGAGTGATCTCAATGAGCTTAAAGTTCTCCATAAATGGTTTCAATAATTCTTAAGTTGTTGGATCTCATCTTGGGATTGGTCAAGGGAAAATAAAATAGATTATATCTCCCTCAAAAGCTCCGATAAATGGGCTTCATAGAGTATGATCCTATTAGTTGAGGCCATCACTTCATTTTTTGTGTCAATTGGATTTATTAAAACCCTATATTTATAATAATAATGTGATCATTGTTCAATGGATACATTATCAATGGTAATGATGCTTAAAGGTATTTTAAATTCGATGTGATATAATACAACCAAATAAGTTCTTGTGATTTATATAACCGTAATACATAATAATACATTTAATTCAAATCATAAGGTGAATTTTATATATAAATGTTTAGGTCATTACAATCTTACCCCCTTCCGAAATTTCACCCTAGAAATTTTCTTTTCTTAAACTAAAATAGATGATGGTAATTCTGTTTCATCACTTCCTCCAGTTTCCACATTTCTTTTTCAAACTTTTAGTTTCTCCACAGCACTTTTCCCAAGTGCATTTTCTTATTTCATGGAACTTTGTCTCTACAATCTAAGATCTTCACCGGATGCTCCTCATATGATAGATCATTCTCTAATGGTACCACCTCTAGATTTAGTACATTTTAGGGGTCTGGTATGTACTTCCTCAATATGAATACATGAAATACATCATGCACTCCAGATAGGTTAGGTGGGAGTGCTATTCTATAGGCCACTACTCTGATGTGATTAAGGATCTAAAAGGGGCCGATGTATCTTAGAATAAGATTTCACTTCTTCCAAAATATCATGAATTTTTTTCATGGAGATATATAGAGGAATACCATGTCTCTGACATTAAACTCTAGGTCCCTTCGATGATTATCATCATAACTCTATGTCAACTCTGAGTATCCTTGATGTTCTACTGAATATTCTTAACCTTTTCCTCCATTTCCTCAACCATTTCAGGACCTAGAAATTTTCATTCCCCAACTTCATCCTATCATACAGGTGGTCTTTACCTCTTCCCACTAAGGTATTCGTAGTAAGCCATTTGGATTCTTGAGTGGAAACTCTTATTATATGAGAAATTGACTAGAGAAAGATATTGATCTCATCCTTCTTTGAAATCAATTGAGAATGATCTCAACATGTCCTTGAGTGTCTGGATATTCCACCCAAATTGGATATTAGTTTGAGGGTGATAAATTGTGCTGAAGTTCAACTTATTATTCATATTATGTTGGAGACACTTCCAAAACATTGAGGTAAATATTGGATCTTGATCAGATACAATGGATACTAGTGTTCTGTGTAGCCTCAAAAATTCTCTAATTTATATCCTTACAAGTTGATTGAGTGATAAGTCCTCTCTAATTGTAATTAAGAGAGAAGCCTTCGTAATACAATCCACTATAATCCATATAGAATTATTTCCTCTTGATGTCTTCGAAAGACTAGTGAAAAACTCCGTGGTGATTTTTTCCCATTTCTATGAATGTATGGGTAATGGTTTCATTATCCCATTATATTTTTTTTCCTTTCCACCTTCACTTACTGACATATAGGACATATTTATGTATATTCCACAATATCCTTCTTTATATTTTCCCAAAAATAATGCTCTCATAATTTTTGATACTTATTTGAACTTCCTGGGTGGATAGAGAAGTTTGAGCTATG
The DNA here is from genome assembly GCA_963277665.1 of Viscum album. NCBI lineage: Eukaryota > Viridiplantae > Streptophyta > Magnoliopsida > Santalales > Viscaceae > Viscum > Viscum album. The sequence goes on from OY728120.1 coordinate 1,725,620,555, forward strand.
TGTGTCATCCAGTAGCTCTTTCTTTAACTCGGGATTTTATGGTACACATAGCCATTACCCAAATCTAAAAACTCCTTATTCATTAAAATTTAACTCTAAGTATTTACATTTTATTATATTTTATACTTTCTTCTGAATTCTCACATCATCTCTTTGAGTATCCTTCATCTTCTCCAAAAAGGATGGCTGAGAAATCATTTGTGAAAAGATTGATGATGTTACTTCATTTATGATTATTAGGTTTATCCTTTCGAAATACAATAATATTGAATCCCTCTAAATTACCAACAATGATAAATTGTTGGATACTTTCTAATTAGATCATCTACCACTTTATTCTCTTTCCTAGGATGGTAGTGAATTGTGCATTTATAGTCCTTGATCAGCTCTAACCATGTTTTTTGACACATATTTAGCTCTTTCTAAGTGAATATATACTTGAGGATTTTTTATCTGTATATATTTCACACTTCTCCCTAAATGATAAGGCTTCCATATTTTCAAACTAAAGTTCAATGAAACCAACTCTAAATCAAGCCTTGGGAAGTTCTCTTTGTGAACTTTCAACTACCTTGAGGCATAAGAGACCACGTTTTCATTCTTCACTAACGCACATCCCAAGAACTTCTTAAAATCATCTCTAAATACCATGAAAATTTCTCCACTTGTGGTTAGTGTGAGTAAAAGTGTAATGATAAGAATATTCTTTAACTCCTTGAATCTCTCTTCACATTCATCATTCCAAGAAAACTTGACTCCCTTCCAAGTTATCGTTGTTAGAGTATTTGACAATTGCAATAAATTTATCACAAATCGATGATAGTACCCAGATAATCCAAGGAATCTATGGATATATTTCATAGATTTTTTCCTCAACCAACCTTCAATTACTTATGTTTTTGAAGGGCATATAGATATCCTATTACTTGTGATTATATTCACTAAGAATGATAATTCCTTCAACTAGAAACCTTGTTAGTTGTACTTTTTATAGATATTATTCTTTAATAAGATTTTTAAAATAGTGATCAGATGCTCCTAATGATCCTCCATTCTTTTGAAGTATATTAAAATATCATCTATAAAGTCTACCCAAAAAATTTTGTGGTAATTCCTAAAGACTATATTCGTCAAGTCCATGAATATTGCTGGAGCATTAGTGATTCTTAATGTCATTACTAAGAACCCATAATGCTCATAACTTATACGAAAATTAGACTTGGGGATATTCTATGTTTTCACCCTGAATAGGTAATATCCTAACTTCAGATCCAACTTAGAGAAGTATTGTGATTCATGCAGCTGATTGAATGAGAAATAAATCTATGGAATAGGATGCTTTTTCTTTATCATGGTCTTATTGAGATCACAATAATCAATGAAAAGATGCATTGACTCATGCTTCTTATTGATGAAAAGGACTCGTGCACCCCATGGTGAACAACTTGGGAATATGAACTCTTTATATAGATTATCTTTTAGTTGTTTATTAAGATCCTCAAGTTCTACAATAGCCATTATATACAGATTCTTGGATAATTGTAATTCTATATGTATAATATAAATTGAAAATTCAACCTCTTGTCTAGGAGGAGGACCAAGCAGTTCCTCAGAAAACACATCATCATATTCCATCACAATGGTCTTGTCTTCAAGGATGATCATTTCCTTAGACTTAATCATTTGAGTGAGATGTACTTTATTTCAAATAAATAATATCCATTGTTGAGATGTTGGTGCTAAATAAGAATCATCATCATCCTTGCACTTATACAGAATTGGGGGTCGATTCATGGTATGGAGAGTGATTTCCTTCTCATGGTAATTTATGTTGCCTATATACAGGGAAAACCAATACATACCTAGAATTGAATCCAATTCCACCAAAGGGTGTATGAAAAGGTTAACAAGGAATTTTAGACCAAAAATTTTACAAGGGAGGATTTATATACTCGAGATGCAATAATTTACCCATTTTTCGTTTTCACCAACAACTCTACTTCCATGATATGTGGTGGGGTTTGAATAGTTCTACTAAAATTTCATGGTATGAAAGAATTCATAGAACTAGAATCAAAAAGGAATTTTTCTATTCTTGAATTCATAACTAGAGTACCTATCACAAATTCATTTTGGGATCCACCTCAGCAGTTTTGATGGAAAAAAATATCACCTTTATTGCCTTGGATGTTGTTGGTTTCCTAAAAAAACCCTTGTATCAGTGAATTGGTTTTCAAAATGACCTAGTTCCTTGTAGTTTAAGTAATGAATAATGTGATAAGGGTTGAAAAAATCATTCCTTTCCTCCATCACATTAGTATCTTACTCTTTTCGGAAATCTCTAGCTAGGTTCCATTCCTTTCGGCACCAAAATAATTTCCTCATCCCTTTAGGAAATTTTCATAGAGCTTATTTACATACCTTTGATAAGTGGGGTGTTGAAGTTTCTTAGCACCATTAGATTTCTCCATCAGACAACCATAATTAAACTCCAATTTTTGTTTTGTATCCCCATGATACCCTTGAGATTATCAAATCACCATTTTGACTTTGAGGGAACATCAAACAATTTACTCATAGTTATCAAAGTTTCAGATTTATAAGCCTTTTTGTAGACTATGTTTTAGCCCCCCCCCCCAAAGAAGTGGTCAACCTTTTATATAGGGGTAATGACAAAGACAGATGTGTATCATGCAAGTCTTGTGATGTTTACTGCATACTCCCTGAAAGATTCTTCATATTTTTCTTGAGGTAAAAGAAATTCCTTTCCATTTTAAGTTAGAGAGTTCCAGGAAAATATTTATCAAAAAACATTTTTCAGAATTCAGTCAACCCCATATCTTTGTTATCTTCCTCAATATTTTTATTTTTGATCAATTTCCACCGCTTATAAACTTCTCCCTCCATACAATAAATAGGTAGTATAACCTTCTATTTCTCAAAAACATTTAAGGATAGAGAATATATTTTCAATGGAGTTGATCCATTGTTTCGGGATTAAGGGTTCGGATGATCCATTGAAATCAAGGGGACTTTATTGCATAAATATATCAATTGCAACTTCTTCTTTATTAGGTATTTTGGTGCTCCTCCTAATCCAATTTCAATTCATAATCTGATTTAGCTGAGAGATTATCATCACAAAGTTTGTGATTCTCATTCCCATTGGGTTGGGCAGATCATTGGGGTAGTCATCACATTGTCCATATCATTGATTGTTTACCTAATTCCTCCTATTTTTGGTCATTGGATAGAATAAGGAAAAATTATGGATGAGTATTTTTAAGCTATTAAACACATAAATAGGAATCCAATGACTTTAAATTAATAACTTATAAATTACATGTATTTCTTTAACATATGAATTTCTAGGATTTAATCTATGTTATCTATAATATATTTACTAACATATATTATTATGGGTATCTTTATTACATTAATAATAGTTTATAATGAGATTATGAGTTTAAAAAATTATATCCCCTAGGAGTGTCAAACCAGGTGTGAAACAAGGCTCATTATCGTGCACCAGTTCCCAGTAGAGTCTAGCTCAATGTGGTGTTTTTGGGTTTTACCCCTATGTACATTTATTCCAGAGCTACAACCACTTGTAATATACATACATGGATTTATTTTATTGATAAAAACATTACTCTATACTTACCAAAATATAGGGATGTTTTATTATACTTAGTTTTATCCCCAAGTCATTCACTAGATTTTTTTAATCCGAATCCCAAAAATAACTAAACTTTTCCTTTGATACCAACTATAACAACCCTGATATTTTTATTACACTTTATTTCATGATTTATTACATAATATTACACTTAATACAACCTTGAATATTGATAGGTCCTGTTTATTTGGGAATTAGGTACATTACACAACAACTTAAATCAAGGAATAAATTATATTTATTGAAAACCTATTTAACGTGTTCATAATATTCCTTCATACTTAAAACTACATGGGATAACCTGGGAACATACATAAGAAATGAGTGAGCTATAAAGCCCAGTAAGGGAATAAACCTGGTATAACATGAATAAATTAAAACATTTTATACAATATTCATATCAATGGTACATAAAAAGGGGTAATAATAATAAACATGAACAATGAGGCATGATATAGCCAGATAACATAAAGGAAACATGGGAGATGTGGCAACAACATAAAACATTGCATCATAAACATAGGTCAGGGATAAATGTCCAGACATCATGATGGGTAGAGTACCATAAAGGAATCAGGTTTACCCCATATCCCAACATGATGTCTCATGAGACTAAACACAACCCAATTCATTAGAGTGCTATATAATTTTGGGTGCACCTGTCACTTTCATTTCATTCTCATTCTTAAAGTGTGCCACATAGATCATACAAAATGGATTCATTCATCATAATATTTTATTCCATGACCAAGGAGTGTGTAATAAATATATTTAAGTCCCAATTAAAATATGTATAAGTGTTTAAATTTTAATACCCTTGATAGGAAATGGTTATGGTATTCACTACACAATTTTTTTGAAATGTAAAATCACGGTGAAATTTCGGCAACATAACGACGTCGCTTAAAAATTCATAAAATGGGTTGATGAGAGAGAAAGGGTTATCTCATAATTTGGATATAAAATGGACAGTGATATAGACATGTAAATATATATACCAATATTATTAATTGGAAATATAAGGCATAAGATAATAAATAAACTTCAATAATGAGGAGAATGAGAGGATCCCTTACCTTGAGAGTGGGACTTCAAATGTCTGGGATGAGCTTCTTAAGAGCTTGGGGCACCGTGGGAGGACTCTAGAGAGGGGAGGGAAGATTAAGGAAGTTCACCAAGGATATTTAGTGAATATAAATGAGATCTTGGGTGGGTTTATATAGTAAATGAGTAGGGAATAATTTATTATTTCTCAAACTTTGGTTTTGGGATCTTTATAATAAAATAACCAAAAATATAAACCTTTCAATGGGTTTTTACCATTTTTCTACCAAAGAGGGGTGGTTTTAATTACTTTATATGTCCAAGGGCCTAAATTAATTAAATAATACCCTTTCTGACGTGGAAGTGAGATATAATCTTAAATAAATGATTTTAATGCAATAAAATATATTAATAGTTTTGGAGGATTCATAAAGGATTTAAAAAAATTACATTTTAATTCATAAAAATTATAAGATAATTTATATTTGATAAAAATTACTTAATAATAATATTGTATTAAAATATTATTTATTTCAAAAATCAATTAATTCAACAAAATAAATATCTTAATTGAAACTGAATACTAATTAAAAATAAAATTTGTGTTTTATTGTATGAAAATCAAATTCATAAAGAAAAGATAAGAGGAAAGTATGAACATTATTCTATTGAAAATAAAATATAGATATTTATATTATTATTGTTTTGATAAATATCCCTTTAATATACCATCAAATTCCCTAAGGTTAATTTTTATGACGGTGAGACTTTCCTGGGGTGGTTCTGCGTACATGGTTTGGGTTATGATCTTGATAAGCCTGAAATTCTATTGTAAACAGTTTTGATCATGTTTAAGTTTTTGTATATTAGCTTGAGATTAGTCATGTGAAAATCCTAGAGATTCTATCTCTCTCTAAATCTCTAATAAATGGGGTTCATGGGGTATGATCCTGCTGGTTGAGGTCATCACTTCCATTTTCTGTTTCAATTGGATTAGTTGAAAAACAATATTTATACTAATTATTTGATCACTATTTAATAGTTATATTATAAATGGTAATCATGCTTAAAAGTATTTTAAATATAATATGATATAATAAAACCAAATAATTGCATGTTTTTTCTATAACAATAATACATAATAATTCATTTAATTTAAATCATAAGGGGAATTTTATTTATAAATGTTTGGGTCATTACATTCATCATGAAATAACCTTATTGAACTTATACCAATTATTGAAACCATAGGATTAATACGCCCTAATAGGGTTGGAGAATTGTGGTGTTCAATTATTCTTATATTCCCATTGGATCTTATTTTCATGTTTCAAATAATAACTCAAAAATTTCAATAATCTATCACACAAACGATATTCAAATACATAAATTTTAATGAGGGCACGTGGAATTTATTTTGATTACTATAATGGGATAGTAGTATGAAAATATGTTGATGGTGTGTAGATATACTAGGGATTGAAACTATACATTGTATATATTATAATAGTTTAGAAAGGATTCACTGATGATCCTAGGGGAACTCCATCTTCTTTTATTTTTTTCATATTTATCTTAGATAAGGAATACATGAACATGTGATATGAATATCGATTACAATAATTTTCAATAAATATAAAATACCATCCTAGAGAGTTAATTGTAATTAAAATTCTATTTCTTCTTTGAGTTCTGATATTGAATGGAATTCTTCCAAAACAATTCTTCTCTTTCACAACTTTTTAGATTTTTCAATGTTCTTTACTCTCTCTAAATATCCAGATATGTAAAAATAGTAAACTCTTTTATTATTTTCCTAGTCATTTTGATTATAATTTAAATTATAGAATCATATCTCTAAAAATTTGTTACATAAATTTTCCACTTGTAACCCACTTAATGCATCTTCAAAATCATCTATTAACCACTAATAAAGTCGACCAACTCAACTAAAATTCCATTGAATCTGGAATGAATTCAATCTTCTATAATTTTCTAGATTTACCTCATTCATATAATAGCCTCATAAATTTTGATGTGATACTTATTAAATAATCACAGGTCATGTAATGGTTTCCTTCATAATTTCATGATCTAGGTTTAACCACCAATTCCACCCTCTTTATCCAAAAACCATTATTTTAAACATTAAGATAATCACAATGTGATCCTATGTATATTTCTTGACATTAAACAAGTTGTAGCATGGAAATATACTTTATGGGGTATAAACCTAATCTATTGATTTAGAGACTTGGACTAATCATTCATGGATCCTACTTAATTTCCATGGCTAGTACTCATGGAATAGACTATTCAATCATATTTTACAATCGTTCCAATTGAATAATGGAATATCTTCTACAGTAGCGGTATCTCAATACCTCTAAAACCAATGAAATACACCTAACCATATTTTTGGAATGCCCAATTTTTTTGTGGTGTGTAACAAAAACTCCAAATATATAAATTTGTACATATTACGCAACACCTAAAGGAATCACATGTAAGTTTCCCTCTAGTTTTACAAATAATTGTGTTCCTTAATATTTTTTTTTCATTTCATCACATTCACTTCATGTTGTGGTCCTTACTCTCATGGAATTATTGACTCCTCTTATGAAAAATTAAAAAGGATAAAACCATAAAACATTTCATAAAATCCTAAAACATCCCAAATAAAATCCTTATGAATTAAGGGGATTTTACATTTTCATGAATTCAACATCAGTTGTAGCATGTTCCTCATATTCATAACATGGTTTTTGTTTTCTACTTTGGAACATCCCCTATCATATCATATATCTCCATATATATACATACTTAAAATGATAATTTAATTGTTAAAAAATCCATCCAATACACACTATGGATATAACATAAACCTCTAAATAGTTCTAAGTAGACAAAATAAGTTATTAATATTGTACCATTTGATGATTTAAATTAAATTATTTTATTCTATGTTTAAGGATTTGAACATAAGAATTATGAATCATGGCCTCACTATTCTTAAAATAATATTTATTTATATATGTTACCTATTAAAGGAGTTTAGTGGGATATTTTTTTATATGGTCACTAAGATATGATTTGGTAATTACATTGAGGTGTAATGTGTCTAAAAAACCTTAAAAATGTAGAAAATATAATGCTACTCAATCAGTATATCATATGGAATATGATTATAAGGGTTCTTATATATGGTGTTTTTGAATTATTAAATTGATTTTAGGAATATAAAATTATGTAATGTTATAAAAATTATAGTCTCCACATTATCATTATTTCATGTTGGATATATATATTCATGAAGTGAAATGAAAATTAACTTCTCAAAGTATAACTTTGAGTAATCCATAATCAATGTTCAAAATATATTATTATAGTTTTTTATGATATATGGATATTAGTATGGTTTGGATTTCATATAGAGATATATAATTCACTTAGGAGGTATAAAATAGGGTTTTTGTGCCAGATAACCCACTTTGTATACCATATAGAGTGTCATACATCGTGTATTTGATATACTAGAGTGCATTTTTCATATAGAATACTGGTACTTGAGGTTAATAAGTTATATAGCATGAAACAAAATCATAATTTTATACTTTTTTTATTCAATCTTTAATTTTGAGTTAATTAGGGGTGATTAGGAATGTTTTTAATCGTCTCATCAGTTGAAGATTAACCATGATGGGATTCATCCTCTCATATGATAAGTGTGAAATTTGGTCCCTCAATTGACATAGCTTGAGGAATATTATCTACATACCTAAATAAGTTACATGGAATATCATTCACAATTTGTATGAGGTACATGTGATGAACTCATTTTTCTAGGTTAATGACATGTTATGTGTTTATCTGTATAGTATTTCTATACTCAAAGAATCAAAAATATATGATTGGTCTATATAACATTGACATAATCCATTTCCCATGGTTACTCAATGCACTAGATAAAATTATTATAAGATTATGTATATTTTTATATGATATATATAGAGTACATATATATATGAAGAAACGTGTGTTTGATAGATATCATCCCAAATACCTTTATTTAATGAATATAAATTACACATTGTTAGAGGATTATATATGCTTAAAATTTAAGTTTAGGTAATTAATATTTTTTTCAATGATAAAATTTCCCATGAGGTTATACTAAGTGTTTTTTTAATAAGGATAAACATTTTTTACAATTTTTTGTATAAAACATTGAAATCTACCACTAAATGTGTTTTATAGGATATTCAAAAGAAGTTTTAGAGGAATTTTCACAATATTTTATATATGATGTTTCATTTAGTGAAAATAAATGAAATATTTTTCAAAATGAGTTTTTGAAGATATCTAAAAATACTATTTGAATATGGTTTCACAAGTTTGTACATGTGATATGACATAACTTGATACTATGATAGCTCTATAAGGATTTATTTCAAGTGGTAAACTATTAAAAATATGAACTGAAGATAAAACCATATTGTGGTGGCATAAATCACTTCATGGTTTTTGATGGTGTAAATCATAATGTATTGAGGGTCAATATTTTATAGTTTAGTGGATAGCTATAAACATATTAAATGATAATGTGTGTTTCTCATACTATTATAAATCATTATCAATTAATCATTATATGATTATGATTTGAGGAGTTTTTAATTATGGAATATAAAATTCGTAAGGTGATAAAATTTTCATTATTTACAGTAATATGTTATAAATGGTTAGTGATGATTTCAAAGTTAAAACTTTTATAAAATTTTTGGAATGATGAAATGGTATAAAATGAGTATCCATGAAGCCAATATTAGGATGCCAATACCATGATATAATTTGAGATTATTTCTATCATATAAACTCCAAGGTCGAAGCTCTATTTACCTCTTATTTCTCTTTATCCTAAAATACCTAGGTTCTAGAATACCATGGATAGAAAAGAACTTTTCTTAAAAATTGGATTATTCATAAAACCCATGGATACCCTATGAGTAAGGATTCCATTAGTTCTATCAGTTATCCATTTCTATATCATGTGGTATAAATTTATGAAATTATTTTAAAAGATAAAAGGTATAATTTTTTCATTTATATTTATTCATTATGAATATATGGATGGACCCTATGGAATAATTTTTTTATTGTTTCATATATATGTTGATAAGGTTAAACTCCTCCAAAACTCAACAATGGTTGATGATTTGATTTATGAAGGGTGAATATGATATGAGTATGAAAGGGATGAGATGAATATCAGTTGAAAAAAGTTAAATTAGATGGATTTAATTATCAATTACATGTATTATATCACTAAATATGAATTCTAAAGAGGTAAATTTATTAATTATGAAAAAACTATATCATATTTATACCAAGGTTTATATATAAGGAATCCTTGTGGGTTGTATGGTGAGATAGTTTCATATCATTATTATGACTCAACACATGCCCTAAGTAAATAGAAGTTGTGATAATGACCTAGAATTATTACTAACCACATTGAAATAGATATTTGTAACAAAATAACACTACTAAGTATGAATTGATCACCTCTTATGGTTATCTAAAATCAGTTGGCATGGCATTAAAATTATAATGTAATAAAGGTAAATAATTGATATTGACAAGGGACATCATTAACATCAACTAAATCATTTCTTAAGATAAATATATATCTTGACAGGTCTATGGTTCTCTGTTTTAAGGGGGATGGAAAAATTTTGTCACTTAATATTATATGATATATGTATTTTAAGGTATATGATTGAAATAAAGTTTCTATCTATATTATGACATGAGTATATTAGTGACTATGATGGATTATAATTCCATTTAATTTGATATGGTCAGTAATGTCTCATTCTATAATTAATATTGTATTCTATGGTATTTAAACCATAAATAGGATATGAAATTTTATAGAAATTGATCAATGAATCATGGTATATCATGCTCAATTATAAGAAAATTTCATAGGGTTGGTGGGATGTCATATCTATGATAGTGAAATATTATCACATGATTTTTTTAGGAAATAAACCCCATTATCTACAATAAGGAGTGATATTCATAAAAAATTTGATAAAAATATGAAACTTATATCTAATATATTCAAATATCATATATATGTGGATGTGAATGTAAATTATATTATAGACACGTAAAATTTATCAACCTATGATTACAGTGATCCAAGAACACAATATAAGTCCATGTATGAATAATCTAAGAGGAGTGAGTAAATCCCAAACTATAAGAACTATTTATGGATCGATAGGGATATGTGTATGAAATATATAAGGGGAATATTTTAGTATGGGTTTTTTTAACTATATCTAGTATCCCTATAATAATGTGTACATGTGTAACTTGATAAAAGGGAGAGAGATATTTTACAAACAAATAGGGGATATTGATCTAGTAACTAATAGATGGATTAATAAGTGGAGATATAAGTGTTCAAGTTAATACATGGAAGAATCTTGGATTACATTGCGTATGTTCATACATCATAGAATGTGGATAAGGATAATTTATAAGGTGAGGAAAATAAAAAATTAATATTACTATAAGAATAAGTGAAGATACATTTGATACAAATTAGGATAGAAGTTACACAATGGAGAAGGAGTAGATTCCAAGCTATATCTATTAAAGAATACTTATTTTCCATATTTAATTTTATTTTAAAAGACCCTTTTCAATAATATGATTCCACTTATAGTGGGAAAAACTCTCTCTCTCTATCTCAATAATATTGAATCAATTAAGCAGTAAAGAGTGACCGAAGTGTTTTTACATCATTCAACCACATGGAGATAATCCAAAGAACCTAAAAAATATATGTACTAATATACAAGAATAAAAATTTTCACTACTTCTTTTAAAATTTTCAATGGTAGAACCAAAATTACAAGTTTAAAAACTTCACAAAAAAATAGAGAACTCACAACTCTCCTTTCAATACAAAACTCACTACTCCTCATATAAATTTGACATGCCTTCAATGAACAACAAATATAATTTACACTAGTAATGGTTTTTAAATAAACTATATTTTTATTAAAAATTTGAGACTCCTTGATCTCTTAGAGATATAATCTCTTGTATATCCTTTTATACCCATTTTTCATTCCGATAAAAAATCTATAATTCCTTTTGCACTATCTATGCCCCACACTACTACTAATTCATTTTTTTTCATAGGTTTCCTCACTTGTCTTTTATTTCAAATAATTTAATGATATATTATATGTGTTACTTATATATGATAATCTCCATGAAAATCACTAAAATATATGAAATTAAAAAATACACAACAACATTCATTTTTTCTGATCGACTACCTTCTACAAAATACACATCTTTTTATTTTAAATTAGGAAGTAAATTATGTTAGTAATTTCCATAATTAATCAAAATTCAATCCCTATAGAGTTATTTCATGATTATTTCCATTCAAAAAACTAATAATGTTGTCTTGGAAGTGTACAATTAATTTCCATGGTTTTATCTTCATGAACTCTATCACCTATGAAATATTCCTCTAATCATTTGGAGAAAAGTGTTTAACCTTGAATATCCCCCAGTGTAACTTTATTAAGGAATATCATCATGGTGAAAACACCTTATTCATACCATAACTTCTTGAATCATAGTTATCTTGAATAATCATAATTTTTATATCTTTTAAAATTTATAATAACCATCATATTAATTAATGGGACTAAAATTCTCACATTTTTTAAACAATTTGATCTTGAGTAAGAAATTATTGATCTTAAATATCACCTTGAAACATTATAATATCTTATATGTGCTAATTAATATCTTATATATCATATATGGGATATAAAATTTCACAAAAAAGATATTACATATATCAGTTCCCTCCAGCCTTTTTCCAATTCATTCTTATGGCATCTTATATATGATTTGGAAAACAGTACATATCACATTTCATATATTATGTATCATTATATATATTTCATGTATCCCAGTGAGGCCTCAGGTACGTTTCCAATTACACCTTATGGGATTTCAAAAAAAACTTTTTAAAAACATTAAATATCACTTTTCATATATTATATATCATCATATATATATGTTACGCATTACATTGAGACCTCCAAGAAATTTACAATTTTGTATCATCAATAATATATGTATCCCTTTACTATTTTTCTATAATTTTTAGTATGTTACACATGAAATCCATATAACACAACCTGTATTCATAGTGATTCCTTGAGTATTTTATGAGAATTTTATCCTTTCTTTTTCAACAAACATAGCCAAAAAAATCCAAGGCTTTTTGTTAACATGGTGTAAGTTCATCCTAATATATTGAAAGATAATAATATGACATAGTGTACATAGATCATTGAACGACTCATAGAACACTTATATCATAAATTAATTTCAAATTAAATCTATTAAAGAATCATGATAGGAAACCTCATAGGGGCTTGTGGTTATATAAAGGATATTTGGTGTGAATCAATATTATAATCAAGTGATAAGGTGATTATTCTTATAATAGTTCAATAATTCGTGTAATAATTTTAGTGATTCAATAAAACTACCCTAAACTCCTCATTTTTTTCTAATTTTATTGTCAACACTGTCCATTTGTTACCTTTCTTACAAACATCATCCACTATTCATCAATTGATACTTTAGTTTATATTTGATCCCAAAAAACCACATAGAATCTCTTTTTCAATTATAATTTCTATAAGAAAACTAGGTTAAGTGATTAGCTAAAATGTGGTCCTTGAAGAAATAATTTGTAAAATCCAATTTAATGTGTTTCAATGACCCTATTCACTTGATTAGGTGTTTTTAACACAACATAACATTCAAATATTCAGTCCAAGATTTAATATTTTATTTTTTAGGATTAAGTAAATATTGATGTATCAGACCTATAAATGTTGAAAAGTTATTTACCTAAGTAAGTTCAAGTAAAATTTTAGATAAAAGAAACAACTATTTTATATAGAGAAAAATAAATTTATATCATTCATTAATCTAGAGAAAGGTAACTAAAACAATTTAAAATTTTATTTATAGGAGGTTGCCTTAGTTTTTATTTTTATTTTTTATTATGAATTTTCTTATAACTATTTTAGGATTAAGAAACAATAATCCTTTATTTTTTATCTTTAAAATAATAAAACTTATTATTTTAATTATTAATTTTGTATATTTGTAGTAGAAAAATTTATCTCAAGGATAAAGGAAGGAAGAATGGATAATCACTTCAATGGATGGGGGCTAAAGTTTTAAATTTCATATATTTTATAATCTCTCTCTATTTGACTTATATAAGATAAAGGGAAAAAATAAAAGGATGATTAATGCCTATACTTAGTTTCATTGTTTTATTTTAAAACTATGACACAATAATTTTCTTTACAATACCATCATAACTTATTTTAAATAATATCATTCATGAATTTAAATTATTAAAATGATGGGTGTATAAGTATGGGTTTCATGTGAATATTAATTTGAGGAATCAATATTTAGGAGAATTTATTTATTTATATTAATGAAATTTATTATAATTTATATTAAAATAATTTTTAATATGATAATTACTTAGATAATTTTGAATATATAATAAAATATAAAACTTTAAATTAATTTTTAGAGAATTTAGGGAAAGTGAATTAAAGAGAGAGGACTTTAGACTAACCTAAGGATAGAATTATCTCTTCATTATCGTAACTATTATAGTCTGTGATAAAAGGAGAATAATTGGAGGATAGAGTTGTTATGTATGGTTTAAATTATAATTATAGTTTTTCCATATTTATGACCATACAAAAATTTTATTTTTTCATGACTTAACTGTTAAAATTATTATTGAAAAATAATTGGGTATGGAATAACTATTAAATGTGAAACTTTATCCTTTTATAACTCTTTAAAAAAATAGGGAGAAAGAAAATAAAAATGTAAAAAAATTAAAGAAATTCAAATAAAAAATCATTATTTTATGTATTTTAATAAATGTTAAATGACAATGGTAATTAAAAAAAGGATCCTTAGTCAAATTAAGAATATTTTTTCAAAAATAATAATTTTATGTTGTAATTCTAGAAAAAAATATTACATTATTAATTGGTTTTCCTGAAAAGTGATGAGTTTAAAAAAAAATCAAGTTATTCTTGAAAATAAAATATTATTTATAAATATATAAATTCATATTGGATGATATTTTAACATCATAATAATGGGTTTTCATTAAAATGATATATAGTTCTATATTTGAGGAGAAGCAAGAGTTTAAGTGTTATAGTATTTTTTAAGTAAAAAATATCATCCAAATAATGGTTTAGTTTTATTATAATTTAAAGTAGTTTTAAAATTTTTTAATTTATTTATTAATATTATATTATAAATATTTTTCTAATATTAACCTTGTAATTTAATTATTGTATTTTATAGTATTAATATGAAAATTTTAGTATTTTTAGTATTTTAGTTATAACCTATTTAGTTTAATTATTTTAATTGTTTATTTTTAAGAGGAAGTGAACCACAAAAATGGTTTATATTGTAATGATTAGGTAAGATATTTTAGATAGAGGTAGTTTAAATATTGAATGATGAAATATCATCATCATGGTTTTGAGTGTTGATTTCATTTTAGTATCCATTTTAATAGAACATGGGGAAAGACTATATCATAGTAAAATACACATGTTGTTTTAGTTAGGAGAATAAATATCAAGGATAGATAAGTCATGAGTCTTTTTAAAATGGATGATATAATTTTCCATAAAATTAACAATGACTATATGGTAATGCATTTAGAAGCCCTAGGAGGCCGAGATATTGAAATTTCAATAGAAAACCATGGGAATTCCACATCATACTCATATTGTGGTGAAAAAATAAGAGTAACTATTGATGCTCAATATATCCAGACATGTCAAGGATATTAGAGAACTATTTCAATGTTTTTTTAGAGTTAAAAAGATATATAGAACATTGTGCTCATTTTGAAGAGCGACATGCTATGGTTTTACTTCATAACTTTAGAAATTGATACTAAGGAATGGTTCAATCTATAGATTGGTTATATGTTAAAATATAGGATTTATAGTACTTAAAAACTATACAATTAGAGAAATATAGGTTTGATAATTCACTCTATGAAAACCCAAAAACATAAAACTGAAATTGGATCTTTGAATCAAATATTATGCAAAGAAACTTGGAAATTGACAAATACTCTTCTATATTTTTTAGAAAGGATTTAATCTTTTATATTTATACTTAAATAATTATTGATAGGTATTTCAAGGATCATCAAGTTTTATAATAATTTTTATGAAAAAAATATTGTTTTATTAAGATTATTTTATGTTTAATGGTAATTGTTCGATTTATTAATTCATTTATTTATTTTTAAAATATTGTTCATTTTTCATTTATAGAAAATCCTTGTTTTCAAAAACTAAAACAATAAATTTATAAAATAGGTGGATTATGTTTATTCATGATAATATATTATGATTTATTTGGATATATTTTAAAAAAAGTTTTATCATTACCTAATCATTAAACTTATTAAATTATGGAATCAATGGAAATAATTTTATTAATTATTAGAGAAAAAATACTATTAGATGTGTATTTAGTATTAGCTGTTCATATAATTACTCATTACTAATATTGGATATGTATTTAATTAATGATCCTAGAAATTATAATTTCCATAACATTTTCATTTCTTAATGTTTTATTCATTTTTTTAATTATGTTTAATTCTATGAAACCAAAAATCACTCAAACAGATTGTCTTAAATATTGAGTCAATGAAATAATATATTGATCAAAAATTATATATATGGGTTTGAAATGGGAAAAAACTAATTTACCCTTTAGTTTTTTTCTATATTATAAGGATTAATATAAATTTCATATCTTTGATTACCCATAGGAGGTAATGAAACCTTTGATAGTGTCACATAACAATGGGGGTTGTTGACCCATAAAATGATTACTTGTATCTTACTAATGGGGGTGAGGTTTCTATATTTGGGTGTGGATCTTGGTCATAAAATTTCTTAATTATCTTAAAATAATGATAATTTTTAAACACATACTTCAACTTAGTTAAGTTAGTAATTTTTAGCCATTGTATTATACTTGGTTATTGGAATAATTTCTATCTCTTCCTATAGGTTTCATTTTATAAAAATCACTTTATTTAATTAATTTTTGAGTGACACTATCAAATATTAAAAGGATAAGTTTTGTGTGAAACATTATATGAATTTAATATATTAATTTAATAACTTATTGTATACTCCTCATAGGTAACTGATAAAATATTAAAACCATACAAGTATATTCTCTTAAATTACATATGTATTTATCATAAATCCATTTTTCTCAGTCTATGTTGTCCTAAGTCTATATTTTATGTTTTTAATAAATTATATTCAATAAAAACTATATTTTCCTTAACATTGGTCGCCCATAGTTGGTAATACTTTATTAGTTTATTCAATTCTACATATGATAACTCACAAGATAAAAATATTAGTATTTTTAATAGGATAAATATATACATAGAGTTTATATTTTCATCATAGGTTACATAGTTCTTAAAAAATTATAAATAAAAAATCATTCCTCCTTTATGTTATCCTCAGAGTTGTTTCTCAAAAATATTATTGTCTTTATCTCCTAGGGGAATAAGGAATCATAAGTATGGAGTTTTCATATTCTATTTGTAAAACTTATTTTATTAAATAATCTTTCAAATTTTAAAAATTTAATCATAACATACATAATTTGATAAAAAAAACCTAATTATATAATTACCATATATGATAAGGTTTTTTTTGAGCCTCTCCCTATTCTGTCTCTATAGTTTTAGTTGTTTGGTTTTCATTACATTGATGAGATACATTTAGGGATTAATCATCTCTTTTAGATATGGATAAATATCAATACCTCAAAGTTAGAGAGCCATTACACTTTTATAATCAGTATGATCCTAGTATTAGTGTGAGTTTCCAATGGATCTGGTTGGTGGAGATGATCTCAGGTCATTATCACCATTTTTTTTATCAATTTCACCCTTGTAAAATAATATATAAAATAGTATTCTCTAGGTTAATGTATCCAATTAATATTTAAATCCCATGGCTAAGCTTCCAAAATTTTGTCTGATTTCTTTTCATTAGTCCATTCATCATTGCATGTTTGGTGTATGTATGCATGAGTAAATACTAATAAATGATGGTTTTTTTCTTTAGTTCCAAATAAGACATAAAATAAGTAATAATTATTTAATTCTAATGTTTTCTATTTTTATAAAACCATATTTTTTATGAAATATTTTTTTACAAAGACATGCTGATTTTTTGAATAGATCTTTTTGGTAGATCTATCCATACATTTTTTTACTTAATACAAATAAAACTATGTGATACATCAAAATCCCACATTCCATTTTTAAAGGGAGTCCATTATTGATGATCTTGAAAATTAGTCCATAAAATTTCTAATATGTTATAAATTTTTGTTTGGATCATTGATGGAGGTTTTCAGGTCATATTATCATTGATAGAGGATATTTCATCACTAGGTTGGTGGGTATGGATTATAGGTATATCAACTAAACTTGTGTTATGGAGTAGATTGGATTTGTTTGTATGGTGAATTTATTATTTTAGTTTTTATATGTACATGGTAATGGAGATGAGGTTGAATGATCAAATAACTCTTTTTTGTATTCTTTGTTATAGATATATGGATTAGTTTGTTTTTTTATGAAAATTTTTAGCCTTATTTATGGATTTAGTGGGTTGTAATACCTACTTACCCAAGTAAGGTCTTTTTAGGGTAATGTTTTAAGAACCCGAATCTTCATTTTAGGTATGGGTTTTTCTTTTATGGTGTTTTTGAGGAAAATAGGATAATCTAGAAATTTAAGAAGTATAGGCCGTGTACTTTGGAGTACACGTCGTGTACCCGGTTGTCGTAGGTGACCGTGTACTAGCCATGTAACGGACGAGTACATGGCCATTTGGGGTGACATGAAGACTACCTAAATAGGAGTATGGTTAAGGCAAGTACACACCATTTACATTTAAAGAGCATTCCATGTACTTTTCTATTTAATTGTTATGTAGGACCGGGGTCACGTCTAATCGACATAAACCTATTCTTCTAGGTCTGTCTCGTCTAGGAGTGATGAATACCAAAGAATCTTCTCTAGGCCTCTGACACATTGTTTTTTCTCTAAATCGAACTCTTTCATTTGTGTTGTAATCGAATCGGTGAGTTCTTCCTTCTTATAGAGCCTCGTCTCTTGATTTCTCTTCTCTCATGATATATCCTTGGTTGAATTTTTTTTTATGTTTTTGTAGATCTACTATGTTCTAGATCGATTGAAGGGCCGATGCAGGAGTATATCGATCATACAATTCCAAGGTAGGTGGTTTGTGAGTTTCCGTAGTTAGTCTTTGAATTTTATGTGCAAAAGCGCCCAATACCCTAGAACAGGGTATTGCGTGTTTAGGTATTTTAGCCCTGTTAATGCCTGCTATGCCTTGTGTGCCAGATTAGAGGTTGTTTGACTATAAATAGTGCTATTTTCCATCCTATGGATGTGTTTCCCATGATTTTTTTGATATTGACTATTTGGTCTAGCTTTTCCTATTAGGATGATTTCTTTCCATGCCTAGTTTTGTTAGGATGGAGTGATTTTATCTAATGTTGTGGTATGCCCTGTAGCTATTTATCCAAG
The DNA here is from genome assembly GCA_963277665.1 of Viscum album. Classification (NCBI taxonomy): domain Eukaryota; kingdom Viridiplantae; phylum Streptophyta; class Magnoliopsida; order Santalales; family Viscaceae; genus Viscum; species Viscum album. The sequence goes on from OY728120.1 coordinate 1,725,640,072, forward strand.
TAGTACTTTTAGGTTTACTTTGGCTATTGAACATCGTTTGTTCCTGATTGCTTTACACAGGTCTGTAGGAACCTGGTGTAGTGAGACCATAGGAAGAATTGACATTGAGGTCTTCCCTAGAGTGTCTATTATTTCTTTATCATGCTGCAAGACCATAGGGGGGATTGATGTTGAGTTCTCCCTCAGAGTGTCTATAGTTACCATTACGAGACCACATGGGGTATTGATGTTGAGTACTACCTCAAAGTGTCTATAGTTTATCATTAAAAGTATATAGAGGGAATTAATGATGAGTGCTTACTTAGAGAGTCTTTATTTTCATGAGACCAAAGGGGTTAGACTGTGTGAGCTACCCAGGAGATCGTTATATCCTTTTATAATTTGAACCAAAGGGGTTAGGATATGAGAACTTACCCAGAGGGTTACTTGAGACCGATTGGTTGAACCAGAGGGGATAGGTTTTGATAACTTCCCAGAGGGTTGCTTGTTTTCTTTGGGTTGAATAATTAACGAATTTAAATGAATGAAATTGAAATTGTAGGTCTGTTTACTTTTGAGAACTTCCTTTTTTATTTCATCATTTTTCTTATTTTCTGACAGATATATTCACTAATTGTTAGGCACAGATCTTTGGGTGGTTGCCTTCTGGGATTTGTCTCACACCCTGTTTGGGTCATGCTTTTGGGCCCAAACAGATTATATTGCCTCAGGTATAGATAAGGGAAAGTGCCCTTCTATGTGAGGTATTTGACTGATATAGAGTTGGAGAGGATGGGACCAAGCTGAGGCTTGCGATGCTGTTGGAGTTTATTTTTTTTCCTTGTACTTTGGTTTAGTACTGTATTCCAGTATTGTGACTTGTTTTGATACTTTCCTAGATATATGTATCATGCATCATTTATATATGTCCTCCAGTTGTTTATTTCATTTAGTCTTCCATTATTTACTTATTGTATGTTATTACTACTTCCTCTATTGTTATCTGTTTATTTCTACTTCATTACTCTGCCAATGAGGGAATAGTTTCCCCACTATCACACCTTAGGCCTTTGCTGCTAGTCAGCAGCCTTTGACATTTGGAGAAATTCTCTTGAGGCCATGTGACCAACCAGGTACAGGGATCCTCTAGGCAGCTCCCAGAACGGGGATGTTACAAAGTGGTACCAGGAGAATGATTTTCTTCTTAACTTATTGATTGGAGCTTATAGTCAGGATATGATGAAATAGGTAGTTGGTAATAAGTTCCTCCCAAGAGTATCTGACCCGTGTATAGGGAAAAGCTAATTTACCTTGATTATTGTTATTTTTCTGGTTTTTCAATTATCACAGTTGATTTGATTTCACCATTGGGTGATTCATATGTTTTGTATTATTATTTTTGATATTATTGAGGTTCTATTTCTATTGAAACCTGATTAGATGAAGGTATTCCATCTCATGCATCATATAATAACTTTCTAGAGATCACATGTCAGGAATTTTTTCCATGCAATTTTGGGTTCATTACTAATGCATGTTGTTGTGATATATGTTGTGCTAGATATGCATGTTGTTGTGATATATTCCTTGATAAAATACTTTCTACTTAATAAGGTATTGGATTGTGTAAGGTTTCATTGAATGAATGCCAAACATTGGTTCTTGTGGTGTTATGGGCCCTCATGGATCATAATTTAGTGGATAATTTCATTTTTATGCTTGTATATGACATGTATAAGAGGAAAAACTTTGATTCTCAGGGAGTATGGGCCCTCACATATCAGAATTTGGAACTTTAATGTTCGTTTCAGTTTTTTTCTCGGTTTCAGAGAAGTTTCTGAGGCTTACTGTTTGGAAAAACCCAAAATACATGGCATGTAATGATTAATACACACCATGTATCCTTCTATTTGGGAATGAACTACTTTTCTTAAGTACACTCCATGTAGTCTCTAACTGTGCCACTGGCTATGTGGGCAGATACACGGGGTTGGGAAAAGTCTGGTGGCACACGTTGTGTACTAGACGTTCACACTGTGTTGTATAGATCATATGTCCACCCGTGTGACAAACAAAATGAATGGATGAAACTTAGTTTATACACGTTGTGTCAATCATGAACATGCCGTGTAGTGTAACCCATGTAATTAGACGTGTGAATAACAACACAGGTAGGTGAAGTTCTTTCTAGTACACACCGTGTCTGGAAAAAACACGTCGTGTAGTCTTGATTCAGGAGAACAGTGTGGGTTAGTCATGTAGAAGAACTCTGACAGGGTAAGAGTAATCAAGTACACACTGTGGGTTAAGACAAAATGTTGTGTGTATAGGGGGTTATATGACCAGGGTTGGCAGGAGTACACGCCCATGTTAAAGCTTAAGAGAACACGTCGTGTAGTAGTTGTACATGTCGTGTATCGACCTTTTAGAAATCTTGAATGATTTCTTTCTCTTCTTCACTTATTTAACTTCTATGTTTGAGTCCTTGTTAATCTTGATCTAAGGTGTGTGTTTGACCTTACAAAGTCATGTCACCAAGATGTCCTCCAGTTGTACGCTAGTTACAGGGCAGTGACTAGACATCGGACATGAAAAATCAAGAACTTCCAGTAGATACTCTAGTCGTGCATGTCTTGGCACCAGTCATTATCCTAAATATAGGTGTTGATGCATAGTCCTGATAGGGATTTATGAGGTTCATGAAGACCTTTCGAGGAGTATCGTCTCCTACCCCATCTATGGAATATTTGATGTGGGGTTTTCAGCAATAGAATCCTCTCACCTTTATAGGGGATGGAGGACCTCGGATACAAAATTATGATTAGAGTCCATGATATATATCTTCGAGCATCTGGAGACAACTCCAGAGAGGAGGGTGAAGATCTATACTTATATGCTTTGGGATTCCGCCAAGAGATGGTGGGATGTGATCTCACAGGCAAGATGCAAGCAGGTTATGGCTTGGGGTCAGTTCCAGGGTACCTTCTATGACTACTTCTACCTGAATACTTTGAGGTCCAATCGTGCTTGAGAGTTCGTGAGTTTGGAATCTGGTACTCTCTCGGTTATGGATTATTCTTCTTGCTTCATAGATCTGCAGCACTTCACGCCCATTCTAGGAGGTAATGAGTTATTCCTAATGAGGAATTTTTAGGATGGTATCAGGAATGACATCTGATATCAGGTGAACATCTCCAAGTTTACGACTATATATTCTATATTCAACTAGTAACTGATCATACATTACAACCTGAGGGATTCAGGAGCTGCGGGCCAGGGAAGTTTGGCATCCAGATTTAGTGCTTCTCTGGATGATAGTAGGAAGCACCAAAAGAAGTCTACACGTGGAGATCTGAGTAGGTATGATACAACTTCAGGTATCCTGGTGGTATTCTACTTGTGTGGGAAGGGTGGGAATACGAGGACACATTTCCCGAGAGACCTAGTGGAATGCTGATCTTGCAGCAAGATAGGTCATCTTCAGTGGTTTTGTCAGTTTTTCTCACTGAAAGCTGGTGACAGGGGTTCCTCTATGACTCCTCGTTCAGGAGCAGCACCACTAGTTTCTCATCAATTTGGGAACTGGAGTTCTTCCGGACATTAAGGTTGAGGTGGAGGTTGTGGTTGTGTTAGCCAGTCGTCAGGATTTCAACGACAACAGGGTGGATCAGCTCAGGGTGGTCAGGCAGGGTCACAGGGCCGCAATACAAGCCATAATTTTGCGTTAGAGCAGACCCAAAAAGACAAGGATCACGGACCCTCTATAGTTCAAGGTATAATCCTAGTTACCTCACTTTTATCATCTTCAATTTTTGATATAGGGGCTTCCCATAGTTTCATATCTTTTGTTGTTTTGGAGATCCTTTGGCTCTGTATCTTTACTTCTACTGATTTCTTGATATTGGAAACTATTTTGGGGACATGAACGACTAGTGTAAATCAGTTCAAGGAGTGACCTATTGAGTTTGGTGGGTTACACTTCTCATGGGACCTTTATGTCTTAGAAATGACGAGATACGACTTCATTCTCAAGATGGACTGGTTAGATCTCTTCTAGGCAGTTTTCGACTGTTATCACCATAGGGTGAGTTTCACATCACCATTGGGAGGTCTGTTTTTAAAAAAGGGTGAATGGGATGTCCAGGTGATTAGAGAAGGACCCGAGCATCATGGGTTGGGAGGAGTTACATCCCAGATTGCTAGTCTATATCTAGATGACTAGGAGACATCATAGTTGGAATTTCCTCTAGTGGTGGATCATTTCAGGAATGTCTTTCCAGAAGAATTTTTTGGTTTGCCTCCAGATTGAGAGGTATAATTTTCTATTGAGCTCATTCCAGGAGTGTAACTAGTGTCCATTACTCTTTATAGGTTGGCTACACCAGAGTTACAAGAGCTTAATAAGTAGTTAGAGGAGTTGCGAGAAGAGGGTTTCATCCGACCCAGTACTTCTCCTTGGGGTTCACCTGTACTGTTTACAAAGAAGGTAGACAGTACCCTCAGACTCTAGGTGGATTATTGGAAGCTGAACCAGTTGATGGTCAAGAACTGATATCCATTTCTAAGGATTGAAGATATCTTTGATAAGCTTCATGGAGCCCGGGTGTTCTCGAACATTGACTTGAGATCCAGTTATCATTAGTTGCGGGTTAGAACATCTGATATACCTCTTATAGACTTTCTTAGCAGGTATTGTCTATAAGAGTACGTGGTTATGTTGTTCAGTCTCACGGATTCACTTGTAGTTTTCATGGAACTAATGAACAGAGTGTTCCATCCATACTTGGATTCTTTCATGGTAGTCTTTTTGGATGATATCTTGGTGTACTCTCACACTCAACACGACCATGCCACACACCTTGAGATTTTTTTGAGTTCACTGAGAGAGCATCAATAATATGATAAGATCTCAAAATTCCACTTTTGGATAGACTAAATTCACTTCTTGGGTCATGTTATCTTAGAGAAAATAGTGTTAGTAGCCCTAGAGAAAGTGAGAGTAGTAGTTTCCTGGGAGCATCCAAAGAATTTCTTTGAGGTACGAAGTTTTCTAGGGCTGGTTGGATACTACAAATGTTTCATACAGGAATTTTCATGCTTAGAATCACCACAGATGGGCCTAACTAAGAAGGGTGTGAGGTTTTTGTGGACAGATTCTTGCGATTCATCCTTTCTGGAGCTGAAAGGGATGTTGAATTCAGCACCAATACTAGTTTTCCCAGATCCAGGAAAGAGCTATACTATTTAATGTGATGCATCAGGTATTGGGTTGAGAGCAATGCTTATTTATGGAGAAATCATCGTTGCGTACGGGTCTCGGCAGTTGATTCCACATGATAAGAATTACCCAACACACGATCTCGAGTTGGCTGCAGTTGTTCATGCCTTACGCTATGGGAGACATTATCTTCTGGGAGAGAATTTTTTGATTTTCACTAATCACAAAAGTATCAAATATATCTTCACACGGTATGATATGAATTTGAGATAATGAATTTGGGTTGAGTATCTTCAGTCTTTTGATTTTGAGCTTTCCTACACGCTGGGGAAAGGCAACGTAGTGGATGATGCATTGAGAAGGCGGACTCAGATATAGGAAGTTCAGGAGTCCAGTAGTGAGTGAAAGCTTATGGCTATGTTCTTCGAGATTCATTTAGAGGTGCACGACAGACATGGTCATACATTTCTTTCTATTGTGGCTTTTACCTATACTCTACTTGATCGAGTGTGAATGAGGTAGCTATCATATGAAGAAGGCCTAGTCCTATGGAAGATTTTGTTAAGAGAGGACCCTATTCCTAGATGGAACATAGGTGAGGATGAGATCTTGCGCTTCTATGGGTGCATATGGGTTTCATCAGACATACACGAGGATCTGATAGGGGACTTTCATTCCTCAGTTTGGGTAGTTCATCCTGGTGTCACCAAGATTTATCGAGATCTTCACCGTAAGTATTGGTGGCCATGTATAAGGAGAGATGTTTCTAGTTTTGTGATGAGGTGTTCCACCTACCAGCAGGTGAAGGTGGAGCATCAGTGACCAGTAGAGATTTTTCAATAGTTACCCATTCCTGAGTGGAAGTGTAATGATGTCATGATGGATTTCGTGATAGGTTTTCCAAGGTCGCCTCAAGGGAATGATTTAGTATGGGTTGTCATTAACAGAATCATGAAGGTTTCTCACTTATTTCCAATCAAGGATACCTTTAGTGTTGATGAGATGGGAAGGTTGTACATTCGAGAGATTATATGTTTACATGGAGTTACACACTCCATTGTTTCAGACAGGGATGCAAGTTTTACTTCTCGGGTCTGACAGGGATTACAGAGGGCTTTGGGTACATAGGTACTTATGATAACAACTTAACACCCCCAGACAGATGGTCAGTCTGAGTGTATAATTTAGGTGTTGGAGGACATGGTTCTAGCATGCATCCTAGATTTTGGGGGTTCTTGGGATAAGCACATACCTCCTGTGGAGTTTTCCTACAATAATTGTTTTCAATAAACTATTCATATGGAACCATATGAGTATTTGTATGGTAGTTCATACCGATCACCCATATGTTGGATACAGGCGAGATAGGAAACTATACTGAGACCTCATCTTGTCCAGGAGACCACATAGAAGGTGGATTTGATTCGGAAGAGGATGGATACAACAATGTCATGACAGAAGTCTTATAATGATCGACGGAGATAACCTATGTAGTTTGAGGTCAAAGATCAAGTGTTTTTATGTGTCACACCAAGGTTGGGACATAGGAGGATTAGGATACAGGGAATGCTTTCACCGAGATATGTGAGGCCGTTTGAGGTTTTGGAGAGAGTTGTTCCAGTTGCATATCGGTTTCAGTTTCCTCAGAGGTACTAGGATATGCATGATGTTTTCCACATTTCTAAGCTACAATGTTACTTCTCATACTCATCTCATGTATTTCAACCTGAGGAGGTTGATCTAGAGGTGGACATATCGTTCGAGGAGCATCCTATCTGGATTGTTGATCACAGTTCAATGGTTCTCCATGGACGGTTTGTTCCTCTGGTACGAGTGCTATGGAATCATGGGCTACTATAGGGCAGTACTTGGGAGAGAGGCCGATGTACGATTGTCGTGGCTGGAGCTGTTTGAGGATTCTTCTTCTACACCTCCTTTCTAGGGAAATTCGGGGACAAATTTCTTTAAGGGGGGAAGTTTGTAAGAACCGAAATCTTCATTTCAGGTATGGGTTTTTCTTTTATGGTGTTTTTTAGGAAAATAGGAGAATCTGGAAATTTAAGAAGTACACGTTGTGTACTTTGGAGTACACACTGTGTACCAAGTTGCTATGGGTGACCGTGTACTAGCCGTGTAACGGCCGAGTACATGGTCGTGTGGGGTGACCTGGAGACCACCTAAAGTGGAGGCCGGTTAAGGAAAGTACATGCCATGTAATTTTAAATAACATTCCATGTACTTTTATTTTTAATTGTTATGTTAGATCGAGGTCACATCTAATCGATATAAACCTCTGCTTCTAGGTCAGTATCATCCAAGAGCGACGGATACCTACGAATCTTCTCTGGGCCTCCGACTTATTATCTGTTCTCCGAATAAAACTCTATTGGTTGTGTTGGAATCACATCGATGACTTATTCCTTCTTCTAGAGCCTCATTTCTTGATTTCTACTCTCTCATAAGATATCATTGGTTGAACTTTTTTGACGTTTTTATAGATATACTATGTTCTAGATTGATTAAAGGGCCGACATAAGAGTATATCAATCCTACAATGTCGAGGTTGGTGGTTTGTGCCTTTTCATAGTTAGTCTTTGAATTTTATGTAAAAAAGTGCCCAATAACCTAGAATGGGGTATTGCGTGTTTATGGATTTTATCCCTGTTAATGTCTTATATGCCTTTTGCACCCGAGTAGAGGTTGTTTTATTGTAAATAGGGATATTTTCCATGCTATGGATATGTTGTCCTTGCTTGTTTTGATATTTACTGTTTGGTCTATCTTTGACTGTTAAGCTGCTTTCTTTTCATACCAAGTATTGTTAGGATGGAGTGATTTTATCTAATGTTGTGGTATTACTTTTAGCTATTTAGCCAAGTAGTATGTTTAGTTTTAATTTTGCTGTTGAACATAATTTGTGCACGATTTCTTTACACAGGGCTGTGAGAACCTAGTACAGTGAGACCATAGGGGGAATTGACTTTGACGGATTCCCTATAATGTCTATTATTTCTTTATCACTATGTGAGACTATAAGGGGGATTGACATTGAGTGCTCCCTTAGAGTGTCTATAGTTAATTTTATGAGACCACAAGGGGAATTGACATTGAGTTATTCCTCATAGTGTCTCTAGTTTATTGTTAAAAGGATATAGGAAGAATTGATGTTGAGAACTTCCTCAGAGAGTATTTATTTGCATGAGACCAAAGGGGTTTGACCGTGTGAGCTACCCAAGAGGTCGTTATATCCTTTTATAAGTTGAACCAAAGGGTTTAGGCTATGAGAACTTACCTAGAGGGTTACTTGAGACTGATTGGTTGAACCAGAGGGGATAGGTTGTGAGAACTTCCCAGAGGGTGGCTTGTTTTCTTTTGGTTTAATAATTGACGAATGTAAATGAATGAAATTGAAACTATAGGACTGTTTACATTTGAGAACTTCCTTGTTTTTTTCTTCATTTTACTTATTGCCTCCCATATATATTCACTGACTATTAGGCACAGATATTTGGGTGGTTTCCTATTGAGATTCATCTCACACCCTGTTTGGGTTATGATTTTGGTCCCAAATAGATTATATTGTTGCAATTATAGATAAGGGTAAGCACCATTCTATGTCAGGTACATGACTGTTGTAGAGCTGGAGAGCATGGGACCAAGCTGAGGCTTGCGATGCTATTGGAGTTTATTTGTTTTCCTTTTACTTTGTTTTAGTACATTATTTTAGTATTGTGACTTATTTGGATACTTTCCTATATATATATATCATGAATCATTTATATATGTTCTCCAGTTATTTATTTCTTTCACTATTCTATTGTTTACTTACTTCAGGTTATTACTACTTCTGCTATTATTATCTATTTATTTTTTCTGCATTACTCTTTCAATGAGGGAATATTTTCTCCACTACCACACCCTAGGCCCTCACTACTGGTCAGAAGCCTCTGGATTTTGGGGAAATGCACTTGAGGCCATGCAACCAACCGGGTACAGGGCACCTCATGGCATCTCCTAAAATGGTAATGTTACACATGTATTATTTATTTTTACAAATTCATTGATCTTAGAATACCCCTCAATGGATTGATGGTAAAAATTGGGTGTATCTAATAATAATCACATTTTATAATGATTCTAAAATCTTGTGATCTTTTAATGTTTTATTTTCTAGAAAAAAAAACTTATTTTATAAAGGAAATGTGAATTTTTAGTGAGTATTAAATTCTAATAAATATTTTAAATTTTGGATATATTTTAGAAATTTAATTTACTTAGTCTTATTTAGGTGATATTGGTTTCTATAAATATTTTTTTTATCCATTCTCAGAGTAGTATGTATCCTGTTAGTAGTATGCTGTTTCCCTTAAAATATTTTTATGGGTTTACTTTATTATTGGTGATGAGTATGATTATACTCATAATTGGGTGTCAAGATAAGTAATATGGTTCATCCTTATTTAGCTACCAATTTTTCTCTCTTCATCAACACTTAATTTAACTACAACTATCAATTTTATTTCTTAGGTGGACTTTCTAGAGGTTTTCAATCTTAATTAAACTTGTATGTGGACATTTATATGGTATAAATTTTAGTAGTGGTGTATTTCTCTATCTAATAACTCATTTTCTTGATATATGGAGTCATATTAGTCTCACGTAAGAGATTAATTCTATGATGGATGTCTTAGTAATAATAGTCCCTTTCTCCCTATAGTTGTTTTTAATTGTGTTTGACCTTGGTATTTTTCCTTATTTGGGTTTCCATTATCAATCTTAGGTTCATATTTTTTTTCTTATCATCAATGATCCATTAACTTTAGATCAATTAATATATCTCTAATTTTGTGATATTTTTCAATTAAAATTTTTTCTTAACCTTTTCATTTGGATGAATAATATAACTATATCATTGGGTTGGGTTGGAACTCGGTTACTTTCACATGGATATCTCATTTACTAAACTTTTTCTCATTTTTTTATCTTGGTGGGGTATGATTAGCTTACTAGTGGATTTTTTTATCATTTTAAATAGGTGGTATGAATAATAGATTAAATTTGATATATTTGTGTATCAATAGATAAGATATTTGGTGGGTCTTAGGGATTAAAAAATGGGATACTAGAGGATGAACTCTTGAATCATTTCTTTTTTATGTGTGGTGAAAAATGGTTTCATGATTTGTTTGAGGTTTGAAATTTTTTCTCACCATATTTAAATTTCATAGTTGTGGATCTATAAATTAATCATTGAAGGTATGACAAACTATTAGTTAATAGGATTTCTTAATGGTTTTTTAATAAAAAATTGGGTTTATTATAAAAAAATAACAAAAATGTGTCACAAAATGCGTGAAAAATTTCCCATATTCTAGGGAAGTTAAATGTATGAAATTTTATCACATATTTAATAGATGTATCCCAAATAACACATGAACTAATTTTACATATTTGTTTGTATGTGTGTGTATATATATATATATTAAAAATTTTAAAAAAATTAACTATTATTATATTTGGTTTTTCTTTTATTAAATTAATCTTAAAATATTACTAAAATACCATACAAGCCTCCCTTTATAAGGGAGTGGTTCTTGATTTCCTTCAAGGATTTTTTTATATGGTTTTCAGGTTCCATTTTCTAGTGTTTAACACATTATTAAAAATATGTGGATAATAATAATACGTTATTAATGATAATATATTATTAATAATTAATTATCATATATTTATAATATAATATATAATGTTGCATTGAAAATTAAAAATATATTTAATAATAATACATTAATAACTAAAAATGTAATTTATAAAAAAAATTGTGTAACTAACAATAATAAATAATAATAGTGTAATTATTTATAATAAAAAATAAAAAAATATATTAATTTAGTTTTTTGGAAATAATGGTGTTATAATTAAAAGGTGGAGAATATTTTAACCATCATACATAAATTATTTTGGATAAAAAATATTTTTTGCTTATTAGTAATGGGATTTCATGGTGGTTTGATGTGATCAATGGAACCTTGAAGAAGTTTGGAACAATTTTTAGGAGTCCTAGTTCTAGTTATCTTAAACTAAAATAAACATAGTGTAATAAATTTTTTCATACATTAATATATGGACATGTAAAAATAAAATAATTGGTGGAGATTTATAATTCCTGAAGTAGGTTCTCTCAAAATGGACACTCTCAAGGCACGTCCCCCATGGTTAGGTCACAAGGATATCTATGTAATAGTAAGTTACAGAAGGTGGTGATAGGTCATATTGTAGAATCTCTTACTTTTCCCACTCTAATATAACAAGACCAAAACACCAATTAACCCTAGGCACACCTCCTTATACACTATAGGTTAGTAGGAGCTTTGGTCTTCTTACTGTAGAGTGATCTAGGTTGGGGATGCTAAAAATCGGTATCGGATCAGGTTGAGATAAAATGATACCGAGTGATTTTTTTGTTATTTGGGTTATGTTAGATCAATATTTAGGGATGTGTTAGAACTTGGGATGGATTTAGTTCTATATTCCAATACAACAAAAATATGGACTAGGGTCCAAGATACCAGGAAAATTGGTATTGTTGTTCTGGTTTTTAGGGTTACGACTGAGTTATTTGATTTGGATAAATTAGGATTATATGTTATTTATTTATATTACAAACTCTTGGACCTGAGAGGAAATATAGGGTAATAATGGATCATTTTAGGCAGGTATGGATCACATGACATGTGTGTTCAAACTTATTATTGTAATTCTAGTTTTATAATGGAAGTGTTTTTGGTTTTTTAATGTGTTTGCAATAACCTATAATATGCTTTACCATTGATCTTCTTAAATTCATTCTCCTCATCTAAAATGAGAATATGATTCATGGTGGGATCAGATATGTAAATCCTATGTGTGTATGGTGATTTTGGTACTTGAACTTATGATAGGTAGGTGTGTTCATGAGTCTATATGGTATGGTACTTTGGTGTTCTAGGGAAATGTAAGGGCTGGTGGGTTATGCTTTTTGTTGCAGTTTTCCATTTTTTATATCTATACTATTATATGTGTGTTGAGTGTTACATTTGGTTCTCAATAATATTACACATAAATAGACATTTTTGGAGAATTATAAGAATGGATATATGATTCCACAAAGCCAACACTAGATAAGAAACATGTTGGAAGAGGAGACAATGAACCATAGGTAGAGGTTCTAGGGAAAGAAAGTAGTCCATAGTGGCTAGAGGAGCTTGGGAAGTGGTTTAATGAGAATATTAGGGAGAGTATTGCTTGAGTTATTCAAAGTATTGATCTGGGAGGTCATATAGTTAAACCATCCATGGATTACTTGAAACAGGACTTCCAATTGTGGAATCCTCCTTTGATCAAGGGATAGGGTCAAACCTAGGTATCTGATTATTGGATTTAGTCATCACATGTGATATTTGATCAAATAGAGATGTTGTCAGGGTGGAGGGTTAAGGTGACTACATATATGATCAAGAGACTAGTGAAACACTTATGAGGGGTCATGTAGTTAAACTATCCATGGATTACTTGAAACAAGACTTCCAGTTGTGGAATCCTCCTTAGTTCAAGGGATAAGGTGAACCTTGGGCATTTGATTATTGGATTGAGTCATTACATATGATATTTGATCAAATCAAGATTTCACCAGGGTGGAGGGTTAATGTGGCTACATATTTTCTTAAGAGACTAGTGAAACACTTGTGAGACATACATTATAAGAAATTAAACATGATGTGGTTACATATAAGTATTTTGAGGATATGTTATTCAATAAATTTTTCCTAAAACATAGAGGGTGGAATGAACCCTTGAATTCATGTACCTTTTTCCATAAAAACTATGTTTTTTGGTTTACTAACTTATTGTGTTTTGTGAAAATGTTGGTGGTACATGAGATCAAAATTTTTTTTGATTCAAAGATGGTTCAAGGAATTATATCAAGGTTATTGTAGATATCTTCAGGTTTACTTCATTTTTAGAGGCGGTGAAATAGTCATTGATAGTAGAGTTATAGATACCTATACATTTCATACATAGATATCACATATTAATAAATGAGTATTCATTAAATAACAAAATGATCTATTCCATAACTGTATAGCTCTAGTAGCTTTAGAAACTTAGGAATATAAACAATTATTTCATAAGTGAACTACATCATCTCCCACAAATTTCTTCATAACTAGAACCCTTATTATATATTTCATACATAATTGATTTCTTCATAACCTAGGGAATGGTAACATTAGAAAGTGTGAGGTCAAAATCTCAGTAAGTATAAATAAGGGTGATATCAACATAACATAAGCATAAGGGTATGAGAACATGGGCATAAAAAATGTCAAATCATAACCTATATATCATAGATCATAATCTTGAATCATGGTATAAATCTTGGAAGCTCATAAGACATGATTTATAAATGAATCAAATAATATGATTCAAGATATCTTAACATTAGAATAATAAATAAGTTTTTTTCATACACATAAGCATAGAAAATAATTTCCTTAGTAGTCAAGGCACATAGCCAAGACTATCATAGTGAATTGGGTTCACTAACAAAACCATGTTATTAGTCAAGGTTCACTCCCAATACTATCATAGTGGAAATAATCCCTTACTGAACTTAGTTAACTCCCCATTCCAGTCCTTCTTATCTTAGGAGATATCCATATTTACCCAATGCTTTAGAGGGATATATAATTCTGGTCCCACTCATTACATAATGAAAATCATATAGATTTTTTTTGTAAGATCATAAAACATTCAACATGTAATAACCTAGGAAAATAAACAGGTTTATTAAGCATTTCATCCTAGAATAACCCATAGAAAAAATGGGTTTCATAAACATTTAAACAATTCATTATATCATAACCTATGGAAAATTAATGGGTTTCATAAACATCTTGTCATCATAATCATAAACCATCTAGAGAAATAATAAGGATCATATCATTAGATCATATCCCTAGTAATGATTTTGAAATATTAAAGGATTCAATCTTATATGTAAAATACTTTTAAATATCACTTGGAAATTTCACGAGGAAAATTCCCATTTAATTTCAAATCATTGATTTAAAATATAAAAAATTCCAAAATATTAGATAAAATATTTTCTTTGAATTTAACCTAGGAAAATTGAAAAAAAAATGTTCAAAAATTTGAGTGGTCGTGATGACTAAAAACTCCAATCATGTCATATACATTAAAAAAAATATTCCAATCATATTTTCAGTCAAAATTCAAAAGTGCCTCCTTTGGAAAACGATAATAAGATTTATTTTAACACATTTTTTTAAAAAATGTAAATAGTTGATAAAAATTAATTTAAAATATCATATTAGAATGTTAAAAAATTTCTTGGAAAAAAATCTATAAAACATGTATATTGAAGAAAACAATTTTCTACTAAAGAAGGAAATAAAGTCGGTTTCTATTAAAAATGTACTTTCGATCTCTTGAGTACATAAAGAGAGGAAAATTAAATGAAAAAATGTATTATCTAGAAATAACTACAGGATAAAAAAATTCATGAGTTTACTAAGTGGTATGTCATAAAATTTCATCATCACAAAACTTAATCATAAATAATCATGATAAATAATGAGATTGCAACATAAAACTCTTACCGCTTTTGTAACTTTCAAATCAAAAAATAAAAAAGAATATAAATTTATTGGGATATGTATATCCCCAATATTTTCGTGAGTATCATCATTAAATACATTCATGTTCATTACATACACCATATAAAAGAAACAATTGGTGAATATGGTATGTATCTTATAGAAGTAAAAGTGATATGAAAATCCCTTACCTTAGTTCTGACTTCCTTCGTACATGTTTGATTATACTATATAATAAATATAGGTTTTATATAAATTTATTAAATAATAATACTCATATATATCATATCATATATTATTTACTTATAACCTTTTATCATCCGTTTATTAAAAAATATTTATTAAAATCACTATTCTAGGTGATAACTGCTTCGTTTTTCATATATGTTTTAGTTTGGTAGTTTTATTCCTTATAATTTGATCATGGTTAAATCATATAAAGAATATTATTAATTAATTAAATATAATATATATTAATTATTTAATTATTTACATTTATCCAAAAAAGTTATAAATAAAAAAATGAATTACACCGCTCATGTAGATGGTAAGTCGTACATGTGCATTAACGTTGTTTTCATTTTTCAATGGATAGAAAAAAAGAAAGTTAAATAATAATTCACCATTAAATACACATTATTATATCAAAAAAATCATATATATATTCATAAAATCCATCATTATTACCATCCATGTAAAACATAAATGAAAAATATATCACATTGTTTCATAGAGGTGGTAGTCCACAGGTATACACGAGCGACATTATCATTTTCCAGCAGATTGGAAGGTAATAAGGTAGATGTGATATTATAATTAAATAATTATAATTATATAATAAATATCACACATATATATATACATTAAATCCATAATTATATCAATTTATGATATACTGTGATAGAAAATGAATTACATGGGTTAGCGAGGAGATAGTCCGTCTTACACATGATTGACATATTATTTTCCCATTTGATGGAAGAAGATATAGATATAGGTTATTAAAATAAAATAATATTATATCATTATATATTATATGATTTTGTTATTATATTTTAATTATTAATCCATAATTGAATGTGGTAAAATAATAATTGAAAAAAGAAAGTGATTGATGAAGACAATTACCTTCACTTAGAAAAAACTCCTTCAGATCTATTGTTAAGGACCCCAAGGTTGGTATCTTGAGAATAAATTTAGATATTTAAAATGAATAAGTATTTTGGGGAGAGTTTTGGTCTGTTTTTTTCTAGATAAATGTATTCCTAGGTGTGGATAAGTGAGGAGACAAGGTGCCATTTTATAATTGAGGTGAGTGGCACACTTATAAATTTTTAAAGTTTTAAAATAATGTAATATCACTTTCTAGAAAAAATGACTCCAAAATAGATCATATTATAAGTTTATAAGGTCAAGTTAAAAATTAAACCAACCAGTTGGTTTTCAATAAGCATTTAATTCATTTTAATCATTATCTTTATATATTAACCACTGGTGAACCTGTTTTAACTTTAACCATGGTAATAGGTTTTTACTATTTTTACTATTCATTATGAAAAAAATATGCTCACATTATTAAATTAAATTAGTTATTATTATTTCAAATAATGAATAAATTTTATCATATTTAATTCATATAATTTTTAGAATTTAATTTAAAATTAAACCTGCAATCATGATGAAAAATGGTTTTCCAAAGAAAAAGTTTTCTCAAGTATAAAAAGTTTTTTTTATCAAAATTAACATAAAATTCATCCCAATGAAATAAATTGGATCAATAATAATATAATTTTACTAATTTTACTTTAAAAACAATTTTAAAACAAAATATACCTTCGTAAATGATTTAAATGAAAATTTAATTTAATAAAAATCAATATTTTTCACTATTCATTGAAAAATTAGTCTTTTCAGCATATTCTCAAAAATTCACTATAAGATAATTTTTACATGTTTATTTTAAAATTTAAGTTTATTTTTCCAAATAAATTTTCTAAAAGTTGGGAAATAGTTTTAAAATAAGTATGCACAACGCGACCAAACTGCTTTTTAGAAAAATACATCTTTTAAGAAGAAAATTTGATTTATTCTTATCTCATATATAGAAAACAAATAGTTGAATGATAAAAAAATTTAATGAATATATAGTATAAAAAATCATTAAAATCATTCATCAAAAGTTATTAGTATAATTTATTAAGAAAAAAACACATTAAACTCATAAAAATAGGTTTTTAGAAAAACATTTCTTTTGCATTAAAATGATATTTATTTTCATTTCTAATAAAATGATAACCAATGAATTTATTTTATACATGTATAAACCTTAAAACTTCATAATTTAGTTATTTCTATTCATAACAATCAATTTAACAACTAGGTTATAATGGTATACAATATTATAACTCATTTAGACTCAGGGTTGTGTGTATTGCAAGCTATAGAAGAGATTAAATTTATTTAAAAAGAAATATATCATAAAATCTTGGGGTGTTACATTATAAACCACTTAAAATAATTTTTTATCTTTAAATTCCATTACTTATAAATAAAAAATGAGGATATATATGCCTCATCACGTCCTCGGGTTCCCATAAAGCTTCTTTGGATTTTTTATTTCTATAGAGAACATTAACCAGTTTAGTAGTCTGATTATGTGGAAATTTATTTATACTATCCAAGATTTATGCTTGTTTTTATTAATATGAAATATTATTCTCTATTGGTACAACCTTTAATTTCAGTACATGTGTTGTATTTGTTATCTACTTACTTATAATTGATATATAGAACACATCATGAATTTGAGAGAGGTTTGGTGGTAGAGCTAAATGATAAGATATCATCCCTACTCGATCAAGAATCTAAAAAGGAAAATTATACCTATGGATTAACTATAAATTCTTTATAAAACTCATAATATTATTCCATGTAGAAATTTGGAGAAAAACATTATCATTAACTTCAAACTACATATCACACCGATGATTGTGAGCATAATTTCTTAGTCAACTCTAATCCTCCTTGAAGTTCTTTTTAATAGATCTAACATTATTTACAATTTCATCATATAAATAAGGTCCCAATATGTTTCTTTCTCTAACCCCATCCCAATAAGTTGGAGTTCTACAATTATTTCCATATAGGTCTTTATAGGGATTTATCTAAGTGTTCAAGTAAAAGCAATTTTTGTAAAAAAACATGACTAGAGGAATGAGTTGATCATAAACAAATTTTAAATCCATATAAAAATATATCACAATATCCTCTAGTTTTTTAATTATAACACCCTGAGATTTTATGATATATTTTCTTCAAATATATTTTTTGATAGCTTGCGATATACGCAACCCTGATTTTAAATGAATCATAATATAGTATATCGCTATAACCTAGCTGTTAAATTAGTGGGTATGAATATGATTAACTAATTTTTGAAAAATTTATTGTTTAAACATGTTTAAAATAAATTCTTTGGTTATCAATTGAATAGAAAAAAATTAGTTAAAAGAAAAAGAGAAGATTTTTTAAAAAAGTATTTTTATGCATGCAGTGTATTTTTATCTTAATAAATTAAATTAGTCAATATTATTGAATGATTTTAAATAAATTTATGTATTATATATTTAATAACAAAATTAACATTCATCTAATATTTTTATTATGCATGGGATAAGAATAAATCCATTTTTATGCTTAAAACTATATTTTTTCTAAAAGTAGTATTCATCATATTTAGCGTGATTATTTTAAAATTAATTTATACTGCTTATAGGAATTGAATTTGATAAAATTGATTCCATATTTTTAATCATTAGGTTTTAATTTCATAAATATTCCCCTTTTATTTTTAGGTGATACGAATAGTAACTGTGGTGAAATCGATCACCTCGGTAAAGGGTAAGTCGGGTTAACCTAGCTTAAAACAAAGTGTTAAGGTCATAATTTTTCATCCAAATTCCTATTGGATGAATGTAATTCTACCATTATCACCTTATTATTGATCCTTAATTGTTTAAGGGACAATTTTACATAAAAATTACCTATATGATTGTTTCTCTGGGAAATGGGGATGACCTTATTTGTTTAAGGTTCAAACTTTCCAATCGGTTTCTAACTGGTTTATTCGTAGAACCAGAAACATCCAATGAATATATATCAATTTGGACATACTTTACAAAGGTAGGTGCCAATTATTTTTGGACCAATGAGGCTTAATAATTTTCATTGGTCGAGAGGATGGGAGGTCAATCTCATCACACCTTTTTGGGGGGAATTATTGCCTACTCCAGGACTCTCTTAAAGATTTAAGTTATGTTCATGAATCCTCATTAATTCACCAATCATGAAAATGAGTTTTTCCTTTAGACTTTGCAATCAATGATTGATATGTAGAGGATTTAGAGAATCTTTTATATATATTTGAGATTCTTCATCAATAGAGAATCAACTATATGAATTAGAGATTCTTAGTCAATGGTATCATTCAATACATTATATAGAAATCTATTGGTCACTATGATGACCATACTGGTTTTAAATCCACTCAATGGGGCACATGAAGTTTATTTTCATTCAGAAAGACATGTATTATTTTAGAGTTTGTATTGTGCCCACAGATGGGCTACCTACGTATCCTTGTTAAAGAAGGAATCAGAACCCACGTAGTTCGATAGGAAGGATACATTTTAACGTCATATGGTACATAAAATAATTAATGATATATGGGCTTGAACCTTATAAAGGCTTCCTACGTACTCTAATTTTGAGGCTGAGATCAAAGTATACATAGTTCGAGTGAATAAGTATGAGGTTTATGCATGATTAATGTCCCAAAGAGATATTTCGTAATTACTTTTACACTTTAAGCCCACATGAGTCATGCTCGGTGTGAGAAATAAGAGGTATGAGTAAATCTGACGATTGTTCCATGAAATATGTAGTCATAAGAAATGATGTGGGGATTACATATTTATGACGACCCGAGTAAATGAAGATCAGGACTTAGTTTAGGAAATAATCCCAGGAGCAGGGTCCATAAATGTATTTGTGCTTTATGGAGATTTGGAATTTTAACTTGGGGATTACTCCTGAGAAGGAGGCCCAATTAAAGAGAACTTATAACCTGTGGCTTAATCCTGAGAAGGAGGCCCAAATTTAAAGGAAATTATGATTGGGACTTACTCCTAATAAGGATGGCCAATTTAAGGAGACTTGTAACTTAGGGCTTAATCTTGAGAAGGAGGCCCAAAGTTAAAGGAAATTATGATTTCAGACTTACTCTTGAGAAAGAGTCCCAAATTAATTCCTCTCAGATAAGGAATCCAAAAAAGTAACCATTCCATAAATGGCTTTGAAGAAGGTTTTGAAGGCCATGTCTTACAGAGGAGAGGTGAATTTGAAGAAAAGAGATGACCAGGAAGGAGGCGCGCAAGTATTTTTCTGGCGCGCAAGTCCTGGTCGTGCAAGTATACTTGTGCGACATGAGTCACCTTGTGAGATGAAGAATCCATAGGGTAATACTCAGGCGACTTTGAACTCAAGCCCTTAGTATCATCCCTAGAGTCTTACAGAAGAGTGGCACGCAAGTTCCCTTGAGAGGGAAAAGCGGCGCGCAAGTGTCTTCACTTCCCTTAAGCCCAGGACACTTAGGCACGCAAGTATTGATGAGTTCTAATACTTAGGCCTTATTATTCCTCCTTAGAGCTTCCATTCTAGGTAAAGAATTACCTTAGAAGTGTTCGGAAGACATCAGACAAAGACTTGGGCGACCAGAGCTTGAATCTGAGTTTTGGAAAATTCGTCCTTCAAATGGGGGGCCTATATGGGCTATTTATAGGCCACCGAACACCTTGGGTGAAAAAATAATTGGGCATGAAAGTGACTTGCGTGACCCATATGTGGCGCGCAAGTGACTTGCACGACCAGAAGGAAACTTGTGCGACCCATTCTTAAAGGTATCCTTGTTCATGCCTTTGTCAATTTAAGATGTTCTTAAAAGGATGACTCTCTTTGTGCTTAAGGTATTCCCAATTTCCATTAGTTAGAATATGTGATGGAAAGAAGCGTCAAAAAAGGTCCCCCCTCAGAGTTGGATCCAAAAAAGGAAAGAGGATTTTACTCTGAGGAAAACAAGAAACAAGAGTTAGGTGGCGCGTAGGTGGTAGGCATGCAGGTTTTGGCGCTCAGGTTTCAGTGCACAAGTTTGAGGGATCGTCTATATATATGGGTGTCACTTCACACAAACCATCCTGTCTTCTGAGTTTTTGAGCTCTCGTCGTGCATGTGTCTGTATCTCTTCGGTCGCTCGCTTTTTTTCTGTGTCGTGCTTCTCCAGTAATTTTTTGACTTGCATGAAAGTACTTGCGCGACCAAACTTGTGCGACCACACTTGCACGACCACACTTGCACGCCTTAATGCCTTATCCATTTTTTTTGCTTTCTTCACAAGTATTTCATAAAAAATAGGCATATTTAAAATTTAACTGTTAGATATTTGTGCAGATTCAATGGCTCCCAAAATAATTGGATCGGCTGATGAGTAGGCTAGAAAAAGAATTGATGATATGATGAACATCTTTGTCCATGACTATTATGATATTTGTGATAGTAATCTCCCATATTTGGCCAATTACTTGAAGAAATATCATTTCAATTTCCCACAAAACATTTACTTTCCTTTATATGGCCATGTTCATCTGTAAGGAGTCAACGTTCCAGATGCAAAGAATTATATTCCTCATTCCTGGTTTCAGACTTACACCAATTTCGCTTCAACAAATGACTTAGTTGTAGGATCGTTTTTCAATGCTGGGACAGTGGAGGGGGAATTCATAATGCATCATAGCCCTTGTGCCCTAGATCTGAAACCTCATACGCTCAAGATGCACTCACACTATTATCCCTCTATTTTGGTTATGATGTGCATTAAGAGTAGCAACAATGGTGTGAACTTTCAAATTTTTTTCTCCATGTCATTTCCTTGCAGATATGAAAATAGAAAACCCATGGGATGATATGTTTTCCACTGCCGGTTGGTGGAGAGAATACTATCATGATATTAGAACAATATCTGAAAATAGTACTCTTTCCAAATGGATCTTTACTTCCAATGCTCCATTCACAAATCCATGTATCCATCTTCCAAGTCTCTTGGACAGAAACAGAGTCACTGTTTGATCAGTAGAAAATTTTCTCAAACCGCAATCAAGAACATTCTTTTACAATTGTTCCAAGAAGAGCTGGTATCAATGCATCTCTTATTGTATCTAGTTGAATAATTGAATTCTAGGTGGCTGCTAATGAAGCTCAGAATTCCGTAAATCAAATGAAAAGTTATGTTGAAAGCCTCTTGTAATTCTTGAAAAAGAGAAGAGGCTCCAATCTGTGGATGTTCTTCTAATCTTGTGCATCAATGAAAAATACATTTCATCTTAAATCATTTGTACCTACATTCTCTTTATAATTACTTATATATATATATATTTTACCTAAGTCAATGAGCCTAGTAATCATAGTTTTATTTTTTCTAGGATTATACAAACAAACCTACAAACTTTGCATATTTTGTTGCTCAATATTTCCTAAATCATACAATATGTACATTTAGAGAGTTGGAACTCAACTTTTGTTTATAGTTCCTTTTACAAGTTCCCAATTTAATGAGTTCCCTATCTTTTGTTGGAATTTTAATGTCATGCATGTCGGACATAAAAAGGCTAACGTTTAAGGTCGAATGGCTTTGACCTAATGGATTAAAATTGACTCAATTCCTTGATAATTTTTTTGAAAACATAATACCACATTCAAGTATGGGGGAAAACATGTAAACTATGACTTACAAAATTTTGAATCTGATGGATGATATGAAAAAAGGGATAAGGGCCATTAGAGTAATTATTTCCTAAGAGTGAAGTTACCACTATTTAACAAACCCGTTAGGGGGTTGAATTATGCAGGGCCACTTAAGGGCATTGGATACATAGTCAAATAATAACATCTTTTGGCTGACAGGTTCATTATGTAGACTACTTATGCAAGACCACCTAGTGGAACGTGCTGTATAGTCAGACAAAAGAACTCTCAGAAATTTCACTTTTCTATTTCCAAAATCCAATAAAAGCTTATGAAGATTCAAATTTTCCAAAGCATAGAGTCTTCTATATGGAGAGAGGTACTTGAATATGGAGAGGATATTCCTAATCAAGATTGTCAAATAATTGGATCAATGTCACTCCTACGAAGGTCTGACCCAAACATAGGATAGAGAAATATAAACCATAGACTTGAATACCTTCAGATCATGAAAAATATCATGGGATAAATATGTTAAGGATTACTATTTTTTTTTGCGGATCCCTACATATCGTTGTTAAGGCCAATAAGGACAAAAGAGTTTTTCCCCCCAAGAATGAAGTTACCACTATTTGACAACCTGTTAGGGTGTTTGAATTATATAGGGCCACTTAAGGGCATTAGATGCATAGTCAAATAATAGTAACTTTTGGCTGACAGGTCCGTTATGTAGACTACTTATGCAAGTCCGCCTAGGGGCACACGTTGCATAGTCAGGCAAAAGAATTCCTGGGTATCAGAAATTTTTGTGACCATTAGTCATGAAAAGGGTTATGAAGATCTGAAAGTATTTAAGGTAAGGAGTATAACACATGAAAATGGGTATTTTCCAATGAATGAAGGAGATACATAGACCAATGCTAACCATAATCATGTTGTGGCTGGGTCCTGAATTGAGATGACATACTTCACTACATATCTCATTAGGATGATAATCAATCCATACGTAGTTCTTGAAATACATTTTAAAGTCATGTGGGATGAGATCATGGGAGACCTTAGTTTAGGGTCATGGAGTTTGGACCATAATGAGGGAGACACATTGTGTGTTTGTTATAAACCTGATGTGAATAAAGACCAGGGTTTTCATACCACACTCATGTGTTCACAGGGGGACTTTTTAGTCAAGGGACTAAAAGTGGAATTTGGGGCTAGGCCCAAAGACTTGGTGTTGGGTTCGAGGGATGCTTGAACGTTCCTACGTATCCCATAAAGATGGGAATCAAGCCATACATAGTTCTTGAAATACCCTATGTATATATTTGTTCTGTACATGTGGAGGGTGAAAGGGGACATTAGTGCAATGATGGTTGAATCCAAGATTAAAGGGTTGGGAATTGATATGTATGCATGTAGTATTTGGAATATAACATTATTGGAAATCAATGTCAATAATAATTCCCTCCCAGGTGAGGGTGCCAAATAATTTTGTAGTTTATTGTCTTATAGGACAAAAGTGCGAATAGTTTAAGGTCATATGCATGGACCGATGCTGCACAGTTTAGCATCATGTAGCTAAGAAGTATGGCTATGCAGTTTAATGTCTTGCAGTGAGGATAATGGGGGAATGTATAGTTTAATGTCATATAACAAGGACAACGTTGAACCAATGTGAAGATATTGGTTTTGGGATTGAACCTCGGGAGGTTGCCTACGTACCTAGTCTAGAAGGAAGGGATCAAAGTCTGCGTAGTTAAATTGAAGAATGAATTGGTAATCAAGTTGTACTTGAGTAAAACTACCCAAAGATGGCTTTGGTACTTATGCATGGTTAGCGGCCCAGAGAGGGCGTTATTATTGAAGCTTACTCTAAGATCACATGAGTCACGCTCGGTGTGAGAAACAAGAGGTAGCAACAACCCTAACGATGCACAGTTTATTGTCATGTAGGACGTATAAGGTACTGTT
Organism: Viscum album; assembly: GCA_963277665.1. Lineage (NCBI taxonomy): Eukaryota > Viridiplantae > Streptophyta > Magnoliopsida > Santalales > Viscaceae > Viscum > Viscum album. The sequence goes on from OY728120.1 coordinate 1,725,664,690, forward strand.
TCACAGTTTAAATGACATGTGTCACAGACATGGGGTACTTGGTAGTTTAACATCTTGCAGCTTGGATGAATAGTTTAACATCATGTTGGACGATAGAGGGACCATGCAGTTTAAAGTCTTGCAGTAAGGACTATGGGACTATGCAGTTTAGAGTCTTGCAGTAAGGACTATGGGACTATGCAGTTTAGAGTCTTGCAGTAAGGACTATGGGACTATGCAGTTTAGAGTCTTGCAGTAAGGACTATGGAACTGTGCAGTTTAGAGTCTTGCAGTAAGGACTATGGGACTATGTAGTTTAGAGTCTTGCAGTAAGGACTAAAATAGTTTAAGGTCATATTCATGGACCAATGCTGCATAGTTTAGCGTCATGTAGCTGGGACAATATGGATGTATTTGTGTTACACAAAATACTTCTTCAAGAATCTTGCATTGGTTGGAGTTATAATGAGTTATTCATCCATTGAGATTAAAGAATAAGCTTGAGTAAGGTCCTTCCCACTTTGACTCAATCTTTGGAGGTTTCTTTCCTGGTATCATTGGAATTCTGAGGACCAATACCAATTCTCCTTGAATGAATGAATGAATAAGAACTTTTTTGTTGAAAGCCCGTGTTATTCGATTCTGATAGACTTCCAAGTGGTGTAGGGTGCACAATATTTTTTCATCAAATTGTTCCAATTCATACAATTCCCTTTGAGATTGTCCATTTGTAGATGACTGATCAAAAATGGCTACTCTGAGCGAAGGTAATTGAACCTCAATGGGCAAGATTGCTTCTGTTCCATATACTAATGAATATGGAGTTGACCATGTAGCAGTGCGGGTGGTGGTCCAATAAGCCCATAAATCATGAAAAAGTTTATCAAGCCATGATTTCTTATCTTTATCCACCATCTTTTGTAGTATGTTTGAAAGAGTCTTATTGAAGTATTCTATTTGGCCATTGTCCGCTACATGATACCGAGATTAATGGTTGGATTTGATGTTGTATTCTTGATACAACTTACTTACCTCAGATGAATAAAAGTTGGTTCCATTGTCTGTCAATATGGTATGAGGGACAACAAATCTGGTAATGATGTTTGACTTGATGAAGCTAACAATTATTTTAGAACTAACTTCTTTGAGAGGTATTGCCTCATCCCATTTGGAAAAGAAGTCAGTAGCAGTAAGAATATACTTAAACTCCTTGGATGTAGCCGAAGGGTAAGGTCCTTCTACATCCATTCCCCATGTGGAAAATGTCCATGAGTATTTAGATGTATGGATCAACTCTGGGGGTTGATGAATGAAATTGGAATATACTTGTCAAGAATGACACTTCTTAGTGAAATCAACAAAATCTTGTATCATTGAAGGACAGAAGTATCCAAGCCTTCCAATTTGACCAAATAGTCTATGTCCAGACTAGTGGGCACCACAAACTCCTGTATGTACTTCATTCATGACATCCATTGTCTCTTCACCATCAATACATCTAAAGAAAATTCCATCAAAACCTTTCTTATAGAGAATTTTTTGGTGATCTGGGCTACCATAAAGAGTAAAATTGACCACACGTCACTGAACTTGTTCTTTCCAGGCTCTACCAGGTGGGAGTGTTCCATTTTGAAGGTATTCCCTGATAGGTATCATCCATCCTGTAGTATGACCATATGGTTTAGAAATTGGACTGATTTCATTTATGCCCTCTGTTCTGATTTCAATAAAAGTGAAAATACATGATGGTGGGAAATACTGATGATTGTTTCGTCCCAGTTTGGATCTACCAGGGTTGTGGCTAAATTATCCAGTGCATCAGCTTGGGAATTTTGTGACCGCGGGACATAAGAAAATGTCGGTTTCGAGGTAAATTCTGCCATTAACTCTCTAACATAATCATAAAAAGGGATTAACTCTTCTTTTCTGATGGAATAATCCCCATTGACTTGTTTGATTACTAAATCTGAATCACCTTTTACCTTTAAGTGAATCAACTGTGCCTGAAGCGCAAATTCCAAGCCTGCGATGAGAGATTGATATTCTGATTCATTATTTATACCACCTCCCAACAATAAGAAGGAATAGGGTAATACTGCCTTTTCTAGGGAAATAAGCACAATTCCTAACCCAAATTTGTTGAATTTAGGATCTTCAAATTTCTTCCCTGTTGGACTTCTAGAAGCACCATCAAAGTACATTTCCCATGTTTGAGGATTATCTTTAATATAGAAGACTTCCTCATCAGGAAGTTCAATATTTAAAGATGTATCTTCTATCGATGGGTGTTCAGCAAGGAAATCGGTCAGATCTTGGCCCTTTATTTCCTTTTGAGATACATACTGAATATCAAACTACTGAAAAATAACTGCCCACCTTTCCAGACTTCCTGTAAGCATTGGATGACTAAGGATAAATTTAGGCGAGTTATTGTGAGATACCAATTGAACCTCATGATGTTGCAGGTAGTGTCTCAATTTTTTAAATACAAAAATTAATGCTAGGAAACACTTTTCAATACTTGAATATCATGTTTCTGCCTCAAGAATAGTCTGAATAAGATAGTAAAGGATGTTTTCATTCATAGCATCATTCTTTTGGGCAAGGAAGGCACCCAATGATTGCTCTAAAGTTGTCACATAGAGAATAAGTGGTCTTCCTTCAATGGGTGGCATCAATACCAGTGGACTCAAGAGATATCTCTTTAGAATATTGAATGCTTATTGAAATTATTCAGCCCACTGGTAGGTGACTCCCTTCTTCATTAATTTGGTGAAGGGTAATCACTTTCCTGCCAAATTAGCAATGAAACGCCAGATATAGGCCAAGTGTCCTTGAAGTCCTCTTAATTCTTTCAAATTTCGAGGAGGTGACATACCAAGGATTTATTTTTTCTTCTCATGATCAACTTCAATACCATGATGGCATACAAAAAAGCCGATAAATTTTCCTAAGGTTACTCCAAAAGCACATTTCAAGGGGTTCATCTTCAAATTGTGCTGTCGTAGTTTGTTGAATATAATTTCTAGATCAGCCAAGTGATCAGAACATTTTCTGGATTTAACCACCAAATCATCCACATAACATTCAACAAATTTCCCTAAAAAGGGTTTGAAGATATGGTGCACGGCATGTTGATACGTTGAACCTGCATTCTTTAGGACAAATGGAATTACCCGATAGAAAAACACACTTTGAGGGGCTCTGAAAGCTATAGAATCCTCATCCTCTGGGGCCATTTGTATTTAATTGTACCCAGAATAACTATCCATGAAGGAAAGAGCTTCGTATCCAGTTGTTGCATCAATTAAGAGTTCTATGATTGGAAATATAAAATCATCCTTGGGACAATGCTGATTAAGATCTTTGAAGTCAATGCAAACTCTAATTTTTCCATTCTTCTTTTTCACAGGGACAATATTAGCCATCCATTTGGGATATTGAACTTCTCTGAAGAAGTTATCCTTGATAATCTTATCAACTTTAGCTTCAATTTTGGAGGCATAAGTTGGGTGTGTTCTTCTTGCGGATTGATTGAATCCTCAATGTTATTCAGGAAAACCCAAATGATGAGTGGTCACATCAGGATCAAGACCTGGTATTTTTGTATAATTCCAAGCAAAAACATCTTGATTTTTCTTAAAAAATAAAGTATACATTTCTTTCTCTTCAAGAGTCATGGATGCAGTAATTAAAGTGGGGCATGGATATTCTATTGTACCCATATTTATTTCTCTGAGTTCATCCATAGTGATAGAGATACGCTCTTCAAATGCTGGAGGAGCATCTTTGAGATCTTCCTCCTCATATTCAATATGTGTTACTTATTTTGTTTTTACTTTCATAGTAGATGCTGAAGAAGAATTTTCATGATCAGGGGGGAAGTTAAAATTTGATCATCTTGAAGAAGAGACTACCATTTCTGACCCTATTGATGATTAAGGGTTATCATCATTCTCCTATGACATTGCTATAACTTCTTCTGGACTGGTTGATGAAGTACAGAATTTCTGGATTTCAGCAGACAAAATGAAGACATCAAAATTTAAACTTTCATCATTGCTTGGCCATTCAACAATTTCTACCATGCTGTCTGGCTTAGTTTCTATAATTGAAATTATGGAAGTTTCTATAAGAATGTTTGGATTTTGGTCTATACTGTCAATTTGACTGATAGTCAACACATAATCTTCACTCACATGTATGAATGGGTTTACTGGAATATTTTCCAAACCATTTGGAGTATTAATTTTGGTAACCACCTTTGTCATGGATTTCTCCTTTCCCTCCATGTGATATAATTCTACCTCAATGTATTGATATTCACATGTTTTGAATAGGGATTTATCACCATACAATGTCCCAATTTGACCATTGAAATAATATTTGAGACATTGATGGTATGATGAAGGTATAGCCACATGTTGATGTATCCAAGGTCTTCCAAGAAAAATGTTGAAGGATGTGTCATGACGAACAACTATGAAATATGAATTAGACACAAGGTCTCCAAACTGAGTTCTGAGTGTAATCTCACCCAGAGGTTCTTGTTCATTTTTATCATATCCTTGCAACATCAATGTACAAGGAGATAAATCAGATTCGGTGAGGCCCAATCGACGAAGTGTATGAATATGGATGAGGTTGAATTTGGAACCATTATCAATGAAAGCTCATCGGATATCTACATCATTGACCTTGACAAATAAATACAAAGGTCTAATATGTCCAAGTACAACATCATCTTCATCTTCATCTGTAAAAGATATCACTGCATGGAATTCTGTAGGATCATTCTCTATATGGTAAACCTCGGCCACATCAATTTCAGTTTTGAATTCCTGAGGACTTGACAAAGCCTCAATAAGCACCTCCCGAAGATATTTTGATAGATTCAAGGCATCCATAATTGATAAATTTGCCGATACTTGGGCCAAATGTTTCAAGACATCATACTTTTGGTCCAAAGGTCTGCGTTTACCAACATGAAACTGTTGTTTTTTAGGTGCCTTAGAATTTGATGATTTGGAAGTATATGCATCTCGTATCGGGTTAGGAGTTGGAAATACTCATGGCTTCGGCAGATTAGACCGAATAGGTCTATTTATTTCTGATAGGAAGAAGGTGTAACCTCTAACCAATCCTCCAAAATAACTATGCCAGGACTGAATCTGCCATGTGTGGAAGAACTTTCATGTTCCTGTTGAGCCCGCTGAAGGGCCTTACCACGATTTTCCACCGCATATACAGTTCTAGCAGGGGTAGGATTGAGATAAAGGCTTCTGGAATATCCATGTCTTCCCCTATATTCTAGACCTCTGTCTCTTCCTCTAATTCCCCTGTTTGATACAGGGAACTCAGTCTCATCAAGATCGAAACTTTGGCTGGCATACGGATCCGTTAAGTGAATCATGTTAACAGAACCAAAGATCAACTCTTCATCTAATGAATATTCTGCCAGATTAACCAATTCAGGCCGTGCCGTTTGGTGGGGGGGTGCCTGTGCTTTTGAAGTAGATGGCATAAAATCTTCCAGAGTCAAAGACAATTTAGGATTTGACACGAAATCTTCTTCTTCTGACTCTTCTTCTTTCTTTGAAATATGTCACCTCTTTGAATATTTTCCTTATGATGAAGGGGGTTTTTCTATGGCATTAATAGTAGAATACAAAATTGGTTGATTCAATTGTGTTCGTAAAATGGTATGCGTTCAGTTGATCGTTTTCCTGACCATCCAATCATCATATTTCTGAGCATTTTTACTTTTGACTTCATGCCACTTGCCTTCTTCCTCTGGATCAATAACAGTAACACATGATACCTGGGTTGAAGAACCTTTCAATTTTACCTGTCTAGAGTCTACCATCTTTTGCAGGAGGTCTTTGAAGAAAAAACACTCCTAAATTGGATTCCCCAACATCTGATAAAATGGGAAAGAATTGGGGAGGTCTTCATCTCCTTCCTTGTTCAGCCTTTTGGGCCTTGAAAACTGAAACATACTATTTTACAGAGCTGAGATGAAGTATCCAGGAACTTGTTCATTCCAGAAAGAATAAACTTTGTTCTTCAAATCTTTAAATTGTTTTCTCCTTTGATCTCTTTGATCATATTGATGAGGTTCCCATTGTTGTTAATTCTCAAGAGGTGGAGCCCTTAGATATGATGGAGGTTTTGAAGTGGAAGCTGGTACATGTGATTGTTTAAGCATAACTGTAGCAGTCTCTGATTTACCCATTCTCCTTCCTAGAACTGCTGGAATTACATGTGTTTTAGCCTTAGTCTTTGTAAGAGAGTCTTCGATCTGCTGAGTGATTTAAGTAAGGTCTCAAAACCATCATGTATATTTCACAGGGATCAATGGTGTGTGTAATTCATCATGAAAATTTGCCACATAGATTGGAAAAAATTCTTCTTGAGGGAGTGCTAAAATTAAGGAATAATTTAATCCCTTCCATCAAGCAATGAAATCTAAAACTCTTTCATTTTACCTTTGCTTACAATTTTTAAGATAAAAAATTGTCGTCTTTGTCAACGTTGGGATAAATTGATAAAGAAATCTTTGACAGAGATCTTCCCACCTGGTAATTGACCAAGATTGCAAAATTGTATACTAGACAAAATTAGGCCCTTGTAATGACTGCACAAAACATCTGAGCTTAACTGCTTCTTGTTGTTGAGGATTTCCCATCATAGGATCACTACGAGAAACAAAATGTGTTAAGTGTTGTTCTGGGTCTCCTGAACCATTAAAAATTGGGAATGTGGTAGTCACAAAATTTGATGGGGGAAGAATTGCATCAACCCATTCAGGGTAAGATTTCTTTTCTGGTTGAGCTTGTGCATGTTTTACTTCCATATCTTCCAACCGAGCTATTAATGACTTAATGGTAGTTATTAATTTTTGAGAAACATCTAGTTGAGCTTGGACCTGAGTAGGTGAAATAATTGGAGTTTGGACGGGTGTGGTGACCGGTACTATTACTGATGGTATTACTGTCAGTTGTTGTCACGTACGACCCATGGGATTAGACCTGTAAGGGTGTATTTGTAAAGGGGGATATTCTTGATCCATCCCAGTAGCTGCAAAAAATTCCATTGATTGATTAACTACAACATGCTTAGGAGGAAGACTTCCTTAAAGTAGTTCTGCATTTAACCTACTTAAATCCTTCATTTCTTCTTCCTACTATGCGAACCTTTCCTCTAATGAGAGTGATTGGCCTTCTCCATAGGTAGGGTGGGATGTAACCTGAATTTTACCCTTTTCTTTGGCATGTTCCTTTCTGGAGTATGGAAGGGCATTACCCGAAGGAATATCTTTCCTCTGGGAAGCCCTTTAGCTTCTGGTACGCACACCTTCTTCATTTATTTCTATGTGTACAACCTCTTGAATAGTAACTTCTTCATCTGAGTCCTCTGAGTGAACTTCATGTTCTGGGGGATCAGTAACAACGACATTGATGACATTTATCGATGCATAACGCATTGCATACCTTCTGTCAAAATTTCTATGATACTATATTATTCCATGTCCTTTATGAGACATTTCCTTTTGTTTAGTTGATCCCTTAGGAACTTCTTGATGAACCATAATTTGGAGGGAATATCCTGATAATTCGGCTCTGCGTTCCTCCTGTGGATTCTTCCCTAATCGAGAGAAGACTGACTTTCGCCGAGGAAGAGATTGAGAATTTGAAAAAGTCCCCAATCCGATGGACTGGGGTTGCTCCTGCTGTTCCTACTCAAATCCTTGAATCCTATCTGTTGATCCTGAGGGTTGGATTAAAAGAGTCCCCAGTCTAGCAAGCTGAGGTGGCTCTTGAGCTGCTACATCTAAGACTTTCTTAAATGCTCTCCTAATTTTGCAGACTTTAGTCTAGAAATTAGCCGGATGCATCATCTGACATCCACTAAAATCACCTGGCTTAGATGACCATTGGATTATTTTTGACACTTTTGTTACCTGATGATGTGCATTATCTAAACCATAAGCTTGTTCGATATTCTCATTTTCTTGATGCAAGAGAAATTCAACAACTTGTTCTTTATATGCCTGACTTTGGGAAGAACTAGTTGAGGCATGTTCTTGGTCCAGCCTTTGATTATGCACAAAACTAGCTAGATGTGGCCAGCCATGGGAAATAACATTGTAGGATACCAACTTTGGCGGGCTTTGTTGACTATAGAGTATAGTGAAATGAAGTGATCCATGAACACCCCATCTCCGGATATTAATACCAGATGGGGCCTTGGTAATTAACTGGCACAAACTTTTTAACATGCCAAGGCATGAACGCTGAAGGGCTCTCTGCTACTTTTCAACCTCTGGATGTCAGGAAACTGAGAGAGATGCCAAATCAATTTGGAATTGTAACCCTTCTATTATCTTGACATGATTTTCATATTTATCATAAGATAACATTTTCTATTTTAAGTGACAAAGAGTTTTCCTCATGTTGAGATGAACATCATGAATACAATATTCAGTCAACATTTCTAGAATATCATACTGAGAGTCATCCAAAGGCCAAAACATGACTAGTACTTCACCTTTTGCTAGTTGTTTTCTCATATTTAGCACTTCCTCCTTATCATTAGATGAAGATTCTTCTACAAATTAGACCAAATCTGGTGCTTCTTTGTTTCTTTATCATATTCAACAAGATTGGTAGAGAATTAATTTGTCAAATTAGAAGATGAATGACCCAGGGGTGGTTTGGAGAATTACCTACACCCTGGGCTATCTTCTAATTGAGAAAGTATTTCACCCACTAGCGGTAAAGCATCATACATGATTGTCTTCACATTTTCAAGTGCCTCAAGATAATAGGGATTTCTCGTTACTTCATTATCCATTGAATAATTTTCCAGTCAATGAGAATTACTAATGTGGAGAAGACTTTCGCAGCTAAATTCATCATCATGGGGAGGACCACCATGGTGGATTACAACAAAAGATGAAACCTCTTGCTCCTTGGTCTTCTGGCCATGCAGGGGGTTATTGTGGCTCTCATATGAAGATGATACTTAGAGATCAACTGAAATGTCATGAAGCAAGACTTCATGAGGAAATTTCTGATGAAGACCTTCGGAATTGTTGTTGTTACTTCTGAAATCTGGAAATGAGAGAGTAGAATCTTGAGTTGCAATAGAAAATTGTCTGAGTGCATCAAGAACTCCAGCATCGAGCAATGCCTTATTGTATATTGGCTCTTGATTTATCGACTGTGCTGGATGTGTCTTTTTCTTAGATGCCTTATTACTTGATTTGGAAACCACTTTTTGAATAAAGTGGTTATTATGGGCAGTTGTATGTGCCTGCTCAGGAGAAATGGTCAGTTTAGGCTAATTATCTCCATTCAAATCGGGTTTATGTGCCCGACTTGATTATTCGTATGACATGGGGGAGTATGCCCCACAACCCTCCTGGACTGGGACAGAGGTGTGTATCTACTTCGGAGTGATATGTTGATGAGTCACTCCACTAATAGGGATAGATTTATGATTCTTTCCCTGTAATGTTGCTGAAGTTGTTATAATATTCTGACAGGTATTCAGAATATGGGTAGGTATTTTCTTCTGATCTTTCACCATTGTCAGAATGTGCTTGGTGACTTTAGCTGTCGGAATGGGAATATACGTCCATTCCATGTCTAGAGTAGGTGTATGTGTCTGCTCATTGTACTCCTTTTCCTTTCAATGAATTCTTATAGTACTCATATGTGGGGGTAGAAAATTGTGTCCGCCTCTTGATTCTCATTGGAGCTTTTCAATTGACATATTTGAGTGCTACCAAAAGAGACTGTTGGTTAGCCTGATAAATTGTAGGTGTATGTGCCTGCTGATTTTTCTCCACCACATTTAATTAGCGAGTTTCTTTGGTTTCAGTCAGATGATCCTACTGACTAGATGATGAATTATAAATAGGTGTATGTGCCTACCTATAATACTCCGCTGGAATTGCCTAGTGGGATTGATGTGTCACTGCCAGACGAGTCTGCTAGGCAGTGAAATTCGGACAGACGGGTGTATATTCCTGCTCATTGTTTGCCATCAAGTTAAATTGATGGACTTCTCCGAAGGGGAAATAAGTAAGAACCTACTCCTTGTTGTCTGAATTTTGCCTCTGGCGGTTCGTCTTGCATGCTTGGGTCTGAGGAACCTGAGCCGAACCCCTAAAGGCAATACACTCATCATGTTGAGGGTGCACTACCGCACGAGTCTGGCAGAAATTGTTGATGGGATCCCTCAGAAAGGACTTATGTCTTCTTGAATTGAGGCCTTGGGTGACCTATTCATTTACCTTCCTATAATATGGGAGAGACTGGTTGTTGCGTTTTGGGGATAACGACTCGGAACGGTTGGAAACGGTGGTTGGCACTGCCAGCTTTTTGACCACTGGTCATCGCTGTCTGGACAACCAGGGTGAATTATTAACTTGGAGGGCTTTTCAAGCGGCCTCCAGAGTCGGGATGGTACCATGTTGACGGTATTACCTCACCAATTCATTTGATACCCAGCGTTGAAGACGCTGAGTAGGTGATGTCATCCTCAGAACGGACAAGGATCCAGCAAGAGTAGCAGCCAAGGCATTCACAGGTGTGAAATTTAAAGAATCCATTTTTGTATCATAGAGAGATCTTGGAAAAGATTTCCTATTTGATATAACATACATAATCAAGATAATATTGGCTAGACTACATCTTTTGGATGAACAAATATGTGATTGATTGCTTTGTTGGCCCTCACATTGTGTTAAATAGGGGCCAAACAAATAAGTAAAACATCATTTAATTTGGTTAAGGATTCACTTCGGGTTCACCATTTTTTGTTTCTCTTGGAAATGGATATGACCTTATTTTTTTAAGGTTAAAACTTTCCAATTGGTTTCTAATGGGTTTATTCGTAGAACCAGAAACATCCAATGATTCTATATCCATTTGGACCTACTTTCCAAAGGTAGGTGCCCATTAGTTGTGGACCTATGAGGCATAAGAATTTGCATTGATCGAGAGGATGGGAGGTCAAGCTCATCACACCTTTTTGGGGTGAATTATTGCATACATCGGGAATCTCATAAAGATTTAATTTATGTTCACAAATCCTTATTAATTCACCAAGAATGAAAATGAGTTTTTTCCTTTAGACTTTGCAATCAATGATTGATATGTATGGGATTTAGAGAATCTTTTATATGTATTTGATGTTATTTATCAATAGAGAATCATTTATATGAATTAGAGATTCCTAGTCAATGGTATCCTTCAATACATTATATAGAAATCCCTTGGTCACTATGATAACCATACTAGTTTTAAATCCACTTAGTGGGTCACTTAAATTTTATTGTCATTCAGAAAGACATGGATTATTTTAGAGTTGGGATCATGCCCGTAGATGGGCTACCTACGTATCCTTGTTAAAGAAGGAATTAGAACCTACATAGTTCAATAGGAAGGATATAGTTTAACGTCATATGGGACGGAAAATAATTAATGAAAGATGTGCTTGAATCATAGAAAGGCTTCCTATGTACTCTACTTTTGAGGTAGAGATCAAATTCCATGTAGTTCGAGTGAATAAGTATGTGGTTTATGCATGATTAATGGCCCAAAGGGAGATGTCGTAATTAATTTTACACTCTAAGCCCATGTGGGTCATGCTCAGTGTGAGAAACAAGAGGTATCAGTAAATATGATGATTGTTCCATGAAATATGTAGTCATAAGAAATGATGTGGGGCTTACGTATGTATGACAGCCCGAGTAAATGAAGATTAGGACTTAGTTTAGGAAAGAAGCCCTGGAGAAGGGTCCATAAAGGTATTTGTGCTTTATGGAGATTTGGAATTTTAACTTTGGTCTTACTCCTGAGAAGGAGGCCCAATTAAAGGGAACTTATAACCTGGGGATTAATCCTGAGAAGGAGGCCCAAAGTTAAAGGAAATTATTATTGGGACTTACTCTTGAGAAAGAGGCCCAATTTAAGGATACTTGTAACCTGGGTATTAATCCTGAGAAGGAGGCCCAAAGTTAAAGGAAATTATGATTTGGGACTTACTCTTGAGAAAGAGGCCCAAATGAATTCCTCTTAGATAAGGAATCCAACAAAGTAACCATGACATAAATGGCTTTGAAGAAGGTTTTAAAGGCCATGTCTTACAGAGGATAGGTGAATTTGAAGAAACGGGATGAATAGGAAGGAGGCGCGCAAGTATTTTTCTAGTGCGCAAGTCCTAGTCGCGTAAGTATACTTGCACGACATGAGTCACCTTGGGTGATGAAGAATCCATAGGGTAATACTCGGACGACTTTGAACTCAAGCCCTTAGTATCATCCCTAGAGGCTTCCAGAAGAGTGACGTGAAAGTTCCCTTGAGAGGGAAAAGTGGCATGCAAGTGTCTTCACTTACCATAAGGGATGAACACTTAGGTATGCAAGTATTGATGAGTTCTAATACTTAGGCCTTACTATTCCTCCTTAGAGCTTCCATTCTAGGTAAAGAATTACCTTAGAAGTGTTCGAAAGACGTCAGACAAAGAATTGGGTGACAAGAGCTTGAATCTGAGTTTTGGAAAATTCATACTTCAAATGGGGGGCCCACAGGGGCTATTTATAGGCCACTGAACACCTTGGGTGAAAAAAGAATAGGGTGCACAATTGAATTGCATGACCCATATGTGGCGTGCAAGTGACTTGCGTGACCAGAAGGAAACTTGCGCGACCCATTCTTAATGGTTTCCTTGTTCATGCCTTTGTCAATTTTTGATGTTCATCGAAGGATGACTCTCTTTGTGCTTAATTTATTCCCCATTTCCATTTGTCAGACTCTGTGATAGAAATGAGTGTCAATAATGATTTTTAAAGAAAAGAAAAATACAAAATATCACTCCCTTACTATTAAATATCTCTTTTGTTTTCATATAGGGAAAAAAGTGGTTAATTAATCTAAATTTTTATTTTGAATATAATAAAATTATTTTTCTGATAATAATTTATTTATATTCTTAGGTATTATATATTTAACTTAAATTCTTACGTAACTCTAACACAATATTTATTCAATTAATGGAAAAATAAAAAATAAAATATTTAAAAAATATTAAAAGTAATATAATTTGACTGAGTTATAGTGTTTCAAAAAAATTAGATAAATATAATATTTTAATTGATTTTAAAATTATTATATTCAAATTTAATCTTTTTCTTGGTGTCTTTTAATTCAAATTAAATGAATATTTCCAAAATTGACATTGATGATATTTTATAACAAATTATTATTTATTAAATGATTTAAATTTTATAAAAATATTATATTTGTCCATATGAATGTAATACTGTTTAACACATCATCTATGGTCCATTTATGAGTCACTTTTCCATTTATAGTAACATTCTTAAGCCTTTATGTTTAAAATAGTTGTTACTACAGTTATGGCCAAAAATAATTATAAAAGGTGTTAATCAAAAATTTGTGGTTTAAAATAGAACCAAAACCTATATAAATTTAATTGAATGGTTTTACTTCAAAAATATCCACTTTTTCTTTAAATTTATCTCCATTTTGAATAATTTTTCTTCATAATTAATTTATTATACTTTAATCTTTTTAGAAATTCTAAGTGTATCATCTCCCTCCCTTATAAAATTAAAACCCTCATTTCTCTTCTTTAAACTACTTTGAACCATTTATCTTGAACAAACCCTAACCATTCCTCTTATCAACTTCCCTATAAAAAAATTAGGTTTAGGTGTTCTTAAAATACCATTCTAAGGGTCCATAAGATGGTATCTAAAGGAGGACTACCAAAGAAGAGGTAATCTCTAATCCAAACTCTTTCAATTTGTTTCTTCTTATATTTACTATAAATATATTATATTATTCAAAAAATAATAAATTTAGTATCCTAAATAAACTAAAAATATATATGATTATTAAACCACCTTTATTCACCCTCTTTTCCATCAAATGGGAAATTAAAGTATCGCTTGTGTGTAAGTACGGATTACCATCTCCATGAAATGATACAATTCATTTGTCATAAACCTATTTCATGGATGGGTATTTGTTCCTACCATGATTCCATGAGTGTGATAGTTCTCATTTGATGTGGACTTGCTTTCCAAATGTAGGCAGCCACTTGAATTTCTCCAATGTGGCCTTAGAAGGTGTGTGGGCCAAGAGAATGGGAGGTCGGGCTCTTTGTACCCTTTTTGGGGGGAATTATTTCCTAACCTGGGACTATATTATTGATTTAGACATATTTTTTAATCCTTTATCAAATCCCCAAACATCAAATGGGTATCCCTTATGTCAAAAATTAATTATTTGGCATGTGTTGATTTTAGAATCATCTATATGTATCTGAGGTTATTCATTGATGAAGACTTTTGTATGTATCCAAGGTTCTCCATCGATGGTACCATTTTGTAAACTTATTAGAGATTTTTATATTATTAATTATCAAAGATACTAGTTTTAGGTATCAAAGTTGGGTTCTTGGTAATTTAACATCATCTATAAAGATGAAAGTTATTTTGATGGTGGGATTGGGACCATGATATGGGCTTCCTATGTATCCCTCTAAAATTAATAATAACCCACATAGTTTAGTGAAACTTAATGAGACACATCATAGATTTTATGTTCATGTGATGAAGAAAAAACTATGCAGCTTAGCATCATATGTCAAGGAAGTCTAGTCAGAAGTTTCTTAGTCAATGGATAGTGTGGTACTTACACCGAAGAGGACCGAAATAATCTGAAAGGGATGTTGTCTCCTAGGTGGGGTGTAATCTTACTAGGAATATAGTCCAATAAGTATGGTGATTAAAGAGACCAAAAATGAATATGGCCTTATAAGTTTAATATGACCCTACTAAGTATGTAACCTAGAGAACATTAGGGTAAATTTGGGGTGCTGGGTTTGGACCTCAAGGAGGTTTCCTACATAATCCTGTTTGGTAGAGAATTAAAGCTTGTGTAGTTCAGAAATTTTTGGGCTTACACCTTTAGAGGATTCCCATGGTTGCTTCATTAAGAATATATCCATTTCAAGGTTTTTCTCATGGTTAATATGTCCCTTTGATAAGATGGTTACATGGTTTTGGGGCTTATATCGAATAGGAGGACCATTGAAGGAAGGCCAGAGAATGATCTGAAAAAGGATTCTCTATAGGGACATACATCTGATTGTGTGGATTTCATGATGTTAAATAGCCTCTAATCCCATGTGATTCATTCTCAGTGTGAGAAAAAATAGGGAGAGGAAGATTTTGAAAACGTCACAATTGTTCTTCCACAAGTGGAAGAATCTGGGGTTACCAGAAAATAAAAAATGGATTTGATGTGCCTATCTCCTCTCCCATTTTCATAACTAGTATAGTCATATCTAACTACCCCTCTCACTATAACCCATAATAAATGTCGAGGGTTTACACCAGGAGGGATTCCCTACTCCTGGTTCTTGATAATATATGAGGATAAGGTACTAATTCCAATCAAATGGAAAATCAAGCATGATCCCCCACCCTTATTGTCTAAAATGAGAGATCCCTAGTTTCAGAGACAATAAATGAAGGACATGGTCCTAATACTTGTGTCTGATGCTGGTAGGTCCTTATAATTGCATAAAGGTTCAAGGTCCTCATGACCAAAGGGATTCATAACTACACCCACCTCTGGGATGCTATTTATTAGGATAGACATGTGTGGGACACCTCTAACCGAAGGAATGCATAACTAAAAAAGGGACATGCTAGTGTGTCTCTCACCATAGTTGTGAAATTTTGGAGGCTTTGATAGAGGATTTTTCTTCTTGGTTCGTGAAGGGGACCATTTGGGAATTAACAATTCCTCAAAGAGGTCGAGAGAGGGAGTTATTTGGACAGTTTTCAAAGGATCCCAAATAAGATGAACACTGCATGGAAGGGCAATGAGGTTGAAAGACCCCATACCACATACTATTTTCTATCTGGGATGATGGCATATAGATATTTCATCCACTTTTGGTTTATGGAATGGTGGTCTATAAGGGGATTTTTTATAAGGATGGATAGTTTACAAAGAAGTATTTTCTATGAAAATTGGTTTTTATGTTATGCGGACCGATTCTTATGTGCTCTTTTTCTTTGTGATATATGGTAAATGTTTACCTATTAAAATCACTTACTAAGACTATCATCTCTCTCATAATATTTCCACTCTCATAATTTTTCCCTCTATTCCAAAAACCCCCCTTGTCCATATATGGGGGTTTCTATAGAGGTACAGATATAATCATTCAACTACCAACCATGAAGGATTTTGTTTTACGGGCATCCTCTTATCACTGTAAAGGGAATTTTCATTTGTGGGGGGACCAAAAAAGATACCTCACATTACAAATAATTTTTTTTGTGGAGGCCTGAAAAATAATCCTCACCCCACAAAGAAAGTTTTCATTTTTAGTGGCATTAAAAAGATTCCCTGGGCCACAAAAAATTTTTTGTTTTTGGAAGTGTTATGCGGTGGCATGATGTGGAGGCTCAATGTAGAGTTGTGACTCACATAGTGAGCATTCCCTTTCCAACTCCAAGTGATTTTCAAATTTAATCTTAATTAAAATCTTGATTCATTTTAATCTATCCATTCCAAAATGTATAAAATCCTTCTAATATTTCATTCCAAATTTTCTGAACCCAAAAAAATTCCCCCCATCGAAACAGGGTCCGATCGGAATGAAGAGGAGCCCATTTTGAGGAAGAAGTCTATATGGTTGAATTCTTTACAGAATTATTTCTATGGCACATATAGTCCTAGAGAAAGAAACATGCCTATAAAAAGGTGTTGGGCCATACTCATTTGTCACTTTCTAAAATCTGGTGCTTTGTGGTCGATCATAACTCTCTCATGTACCATCCCTCTCTACGTGGAATTTCTTTCATGAACAGCCTCTTATACATAGTGAAAATTATCTTCCATGAACTGGTATTTTCTGAAAATTCATTATGATCCTTTGTGGTCAAATTATTCCCACATATCCATAATATGCTTCGCATGGCATCTTAAGTGGTTCATGGTGATTATCCACTAAATGAGGCTAATATTCATTGTCAATATACATAATATTCATGTTCTTTGTTATTCATAAACACCATTTTAGTGCATTTTACACTTTGAACATCATTTCACATTATGATTGTAATACCTTCTTAAAATGCACTATTATGTGGTACATTTTTGAACATCATTTAAAGTACCCAATGATTTATCTGATTTTAAGGAGTTTAATTATACATATTTTAATTTGATATTTTTTTAAATTGATCTAAACTTAAATATGAACATGTTTGATTTAGGGATCAGTGGAGAATTCATGGAGGATGATGGAAATATTTGGAAATGAAAGGAAGAAATTCTGGAGAAGGTAGATTGGACATCATCCCACTTATGAGGATGTGGGGCACAACATACAGACCCAATTAATCCCAAATTTCGTGGGATTCTAGAAGCCATGTATAGGAACAAATCACTCTTCAGGAGTTAATGATAATTCGGCCTTAATGTTGGTCATTTAGGCGGCCCAATTTAGAGATAAAATTCTGGTCCAGATTCTGCGGCCCAGAAAAACAGCCCACTAATTTGATCATATCTCGGAATCCACAACTCCAAATGGGTCCAAATTTTACATAACGTTAGAAGGTATCCGGAGATACAGTTTCTTATTCTATGGCCTACCCTGATTCGTCCGTCTAGAAGGTCTTCCAGATGCTTCTGTTCGGTGATGGAAAGATGGCTGCCACCTCGGGTCAAATGTGGAAAAGTTCAAATTCCACAAGCTTTCCACCACCTATGGCCTACCAAAATTAATTGAGATACTTTGTACTATTTGAGGCTCGACCCAAGGCTCCCAAAATGACTATTTAAGGAAGTGGTGGTGAAGGAGTTGAAAATTTTGGATGCTTTGTTCAATTGTAATGTTATGCTGCATTTTTGTTGCCTCAAATTTGTCTTTCACATGTAAGTTGTTCAATTCAATTTAGTTTCTTAATAAAAGTTCTTATTCTACTCTTATTCTGTTGTTCTTCATATCACTTTGATACCGTTGGATCAAGGTGTGAATTTATTCACACCAACCCTTGTGAAATTATTCACACAATGGTGGAGTGATCATTTTATTTTTGTTGTTTTCTTTACTTCTCCATTTCCTCCCTCATGAGTCTACTTTCCGCTTCCATTGAAACCATGGGATCAATGGAGGGATAACCCACTTATGGGTTGATCCAAGGGAGTAGAAAGGGGCTGGATTGGATTTTATTTATCACCTAATTAATGTATAATCACTTCTTTAATTGGGATTTTTATTTGATGATTTTTAAACTCCATCGTCCTTGTTGAATTTAAGGCCACACACTTCAAGTACTAATACGAACCTTTACCTTGAAGTGCTAAAAAATTTGATCCTTCAAGTGTATAGGTGATTAGTATTAAAGGGTGTAGGCATTAAAACAGTAAGTGATGATGTTGTTTTATCTCCTTAAATGAACACATCTCAAATTTAAGAAATTGAAATCATTAAAAAGAAAATACGTCCAATCCACCCCGAGCGATAACCTAGGATCAACTCATTCTTTTAAATTGAATTCACTTAAATCTGTTAGATATCTTTAAATCCCATCCAAAATCAATCCAAGTTGGCCAATTCATAGCCAAAAACAGTCCATAGAATGTACGTGTCTATAGGTTTCTTCTTAGGTATCTGTGGATTCGATAACCCAAGATAAACTACAAGGACCGTCTTACCTTCTTCTCTTGGGTAAATTTGAGCGAGAATCACATGGTCTTCATATCAGTTGTAGTGCCTGACAGTTTTCATAGTGGCTATGAGATTCATGAGGTATTTCCATTTTTTTATTTTTAGAACCAATTTATATCCAAAATTCCATTTCTTGATTTTTAAAAAATATGGATCCTTCTTATTATTTTTTATCTACTACTGATGAAAAAAAGGAGTTCCATGATTCAAAGTGTTGAAATTAACCTCAAACAAGCCATTATCTCGCATCATTAAGCTCTAGATGGACTTATGGGTGATGGTCTCTAAGGATATCCTATTTTAGATAGTCTACCCCTTTATGGATTCAAGATGCCATCTGATGTCCCTATTCCAACACCACGCTAAAAAAATAAACTGATGGCTTGGATACAAAATTCCAACAATGCATCCTGAGAAAATATCTCATCAAAGGGGGATTTTCTCTAGGAAACCTACTTTGAGGGGTTTTTCCTAAGTCACACTCCTTTTTCATTATAAGAAACAGTCTGAGAACCAAAAGTGTACATTGATTTCTATCATTCCATTGTAATGAAATCCATAGCTAATGAGTCATTAGAATGGTCTTCTAAATGGGATCTTTATCCTGGGGAATCCTTTAGTTTATAATGGGGATTTCCTTTCTGTGTTTTTCAGATCTGTGATGAGTTTAAGTTTGAACTGAATTTAGTGTGATTATATGAGGTTGTATGGGTTTCATATACTTTTCCCATCAAAATAGATTAAATATCCCCCAACTGCTCATCTGGTGGATCCTAGATACCAACACATTTTACTTAGAGAGTATAGAAGTTAGTATCAACCGTTTGGGGTGTCTGGATGATATCATGGGACCCAATCATGGGTGACATGTATGATGAGTTTTTGCATCCCACTTCAGTGTGGAATGACCTTGAAAGAACCCTTCCACTTGTGAGGGAATTACTCAAGATAGCACAGAATATTCTGAAGGATGTTCATCCCCACCCCAAGCTTGAAGTCCCTTTTTTTATTGTATTTAGCCTTTTTCATACCAAATGATCATGATACTCATGCAAAGTTTCTAAATACATTTCCAACTCTTAACACCTAGATACATGTTAATGCTTATTGTTCAGTGCTCAAGGAGGTTCGCTTCAATGAATGTGGTTGGCAAGTTTCCCCTAATGTTTATTGTTTGGTTCAACTTGTAGGTTTCTTTGTGACGTTTCTTAGTGGTTTTCCACTGTTGGTTCATGAATACAACACCAAATTTAGAGTTACAGCCTTTTTAATGGAGGCCTAAATGTCCATGGGAAGGTTCATTAATCTTACGGTCCTAGTATTTTATGAGATTTATCATTTTCTAGGGTTCATTAGTAGGGGATAATTACCCTATTATCTTGTAAGTACATTCCAAGTTCTATGAGGATGGATAGTGTCCCATATAGGAGGCTATAAGTTCATCAATGACCATCTTGTTCTGGATTCTTGATTTTTTCCATACTTACAATGCACAAGTAAGGTGAAACTGTCGACTTGTGGAGAATAAGAGGTAACAGATTGGATCAATAATCATAACCATTTTACATAAACCCATTATTATTCTCCCATTGGTATCTTGATAAATGAAACATTTGGAGATAACACCCAATTAGGGTATCTTATTTACCTAAGTGAGGGTATTCAGGTCACCAAAAACGATGTAAAACTGATTTGTGAAGAGTATTAACCCTACTAGTTTGCACGTCAGTTCCATTGAATCCAAAAAGGTTTCATCCATCAATTAATAGTGCGTGACTAGAAAATAATATGATAGTTTCTCATCAAATTTAGATGATGTTAACAAGGTAAGACATGGGCTCTAAGATATAACTTCTTCCTACCAATATTCATCCTGCACCTTCTAAATCTTATGAAAAATCACAGATTTGATCATACCTAGATTGTCAGTTGAAAAAAATAGTCCCTTTTATTTTAAGTCAACCATTATTTTAGGATGAGGAGGATGAAGAGCAGGAAAATAAGGTAGTTAAGTCAGGAAAGGGGGTTTTCCCAAGGAAACCACTCATTTCTGAAATACAGAGGAAATGGTTGAGGATATGGGGTCTAGCTCCTCAAAATACTGGTTATTCCCCTGCAACACAAGATGTTGAGACATATTCCTAATTTTTTATCCCCACAAAATCTTTATATCCACATTCTCGGATGGATTGGGACACGTGGAATAATTCGCTTCCTATTTATGTGATCTGGAATTTCTTTTAGGAGAAGGAAATTATTCTAACTAGGTATGGTGGCATATCTGTGCTTGAAATAATTTCTTACATAGAGAATCCTAATTTAGTGGAATCTTATATCCAAGATCTTTAATCATCCATTAATTCACTCCAACGCCAATTCATATACTTGGATTGGGTAATCAAACCGCTAATACTATGCAATAGTGAGAGAAAAGATAGAGATGATGGGTTATATGGAACTGATGAGTTAGATTTTCCAGCCTCACTTGAAATCAGTGAGATAACTTTTTCCTTATGATCAAGGCCTCAAAATCACCCTTTCCTATGTATAATTACACTAGAAATTCCACGGAAATAGGTGTGGTTACTTGTTACCACTTCACCTACAAGGTCTAACTCCTATGTATTATCAATATTTATCACAGAAGAATTTTCTGGATCTTGGAAAGAATGGGATTCTTGGAGAAAATATGTTTTTTTAATATATTGGGGTGCTTGAGGAAAAGAAGATTTATTATCCTAGATATGGACTGAGCACTACACCCGAATATATTTCTTTCTAATAAAATCTTAGAGAATTCAGTGCTTATATTGAGGATATTGATGCCTCTATCCATTCATTCGAAGGAAGGATTCACTATCCCGACTAGGTGCAAGATATGGTGGTTTCAATGTTAACAGGGATTTATTTTAGTGAAGAGGTGATATGATCTCTTACATCAAACTTCTTGCTGATCCCAATGAAATCTTATAACCTTTCTTATTTTCTCCCCTTACCCTCATTTTTTAGGAGAGTATTGGTGATCTATCACCCATTCCCTCTCTGGAATACATGGAGGGAGGAACGGTTGTTGGAGCGGATAATCCTAAGGGTGAGAGGGTCACTAAAGAAGGATCTCCTAGGGAAGATGAACATATACAAGCTATGATTTCCAATCCTACAGGAGTGTTTCCACCTCCTCCTCTGATTTCTATGCTACTCATGGAATTACCTCCATGGAAAGTCATGAGACGAAGTAAAGCAAGGAATCTTAAAATTCACATCTAATTTGGGACTGAAAATAAGCATTATTTTCTTCCTTATTGATTTTCATGTAATTTGTCTAGTTTTATTAATAAATTATCTATTTTAAGGGTTTTTACATACTCTAAAAGTCAAGAGGTGTCAACGGTTCTAGAGAATATTCCTCCTTTTCCTTTGTAGTTAGATATGGTGGGAGCAATGGTTCTAGGGAAATCTGAGATAAATAAATATTTAGGAACAACAGATGCTGCTATTGGAATGGAAATTGAGGGTGTTGATGTTTTATCTTCAGGGCTGACTGAACTCACCCTATTCAATGCAACAGTGGGTGAATCATCTATACGGGTCCAGGAATATTTTAGTTCAGTCGTTTCCCCTAGTTCCTTCATGATCATCCCTACAATCTCAGTATTCATGAGTGACCTTCTAGACATTACTGAGCCAGATGAGCATGCACCCATTGCACATGCCTCCCTAAGAGAGCTATATTATGAGGCTCATACACAAACAAAGGGGTAGCACTTTTAATTTCTATCAGAGAGGTGGTGATAATGGAGGAATTGAATGCCTCAAAATATGAAAGTGATTCTCTCAAACTCTTGACCACCTCATGTTTCTTCTTACCAGGTATTGATTTTTGAACACTTGTTTTAAGAGAATTATTTCAAGTGTATGAAGTCCTAAAAACATAAAATATTCAATCAACTGAGGTTTTAAATACTGAAGATCCCTCTCACTTAGATAATATTTATTATAGGCCTTATACTATCAATATGTTCCCGAAATATGTTCTCCCATCAGAGATTGATTCTAAATTAGACAAAAAATCCCTTGACAATTTACACCTTTCCCATAGACAGTATGGAGGAACATATGAATACTAATTTTTCGTACTCCTGATTCAAAAATTCAATCAAAGTTTTCCAAATTTTGGTGTATGCCTTATGTGATCGGCTTTGTGGGATTCAATTACCGCCCTATACATCCAATATTAAAATAGAAATCTTCCATTTGAGAGAATGAGGGAATTTTGTGGTCTCAACTCACCATCGTGGAGTCCACAACCAATTTTTCTACCACGGGAAAAATATTTCTTAGTGAGTCTTTTGAGCATGCTAGGATATCAACCCATCACCAAATTCATGTTTCAAAATAGATGACTTGGTGGAACAGATCCATCAAGAATTTTCTTGTGCTAAATAAATGGTTGATGAGGAGTAACAGCTGGTGTAGAAGGTAGAGAAAGATGGGTAGTATCTAATAGAGAGGGAATATGCATTGTAAGAAAATACAGAAGTGGGGAGTTCTATATTATCAAAGCTTCACTAAGTAGTCGAGGACTCTGAATATGTAATGGTTCAAATCATTGAATTTGTTGAGAGAATGTTTCAAGAACAATGATTCAATTTTATAGATAGACTCTATGTTATGGATGTTTCTCCATATCCTTGATATATTAAAGTTTCTTCATTCTATCTTTCCCTTGTAATTTAAATAATAATACTATAGTTAACTTATTTTTTCATAATTTATGCTTATTAGTATATTTAACTTGCAATAATTAGAATAATAAAATGATCTAAAATCTAGTAGTTTAGGGTCTTGAAAGACCAATCAAAGAATATGGTGTTTTAGGTCTAACAACTTTTACAAATAGTTATAGGATTAATTATCCCAAACTAGGTTTGTGGCCCTTAAAGATGAGATTCCCTATATAGATCTAAGTCATTCTTAGTGAGATGGGAATTTTATTCTTATCAAGTGTCCATGAATAGGAAAAAATGTTTCATAATATTTTATATAGATTGAACTCATACAAAGGAAATGGGGTATTAATATTTTGAAGCATAAAGGGTTTGTGTCCCAAATACTTCTACACAGATCAAGCTCTCATGTAGGAAATAAATATTCCATAATAAATGGAATTCAAGGTAAAAAAAAAATGCATATCTAGATACCCTAAGCTCACATGAGTCATTTCTGATGTGATAAACAAGATGAAACATGGGAAATCATTTAAATCTGCTAAAAAGTTCATGATAGGGAACATGTGGTGGAATTTTCACCTCAATCATATTTCATAGAGGGACATGATTGATGGTGGTGAAATCTCATGGTTAGGTATGATAACCATGACTAATGAATCCTTGGGAAAGGATAATACCAATATATAGATCAAATTCTTATATAGGCGAAATATATTTTTATATTTTATCTTATTATGGGATTGGAATAGAGTGAGTGTCCAAAACTAGTACCCAATACCATTACATGGATCTAGCTCTCATGTAGGTAAGGGTTCATATAGGATTAACCATGTATTATGTAGTTTAATTCCATTCTATATGGACTTAGGTGTTCTATAGTTTAGGGTCATGTGACAAGGACCTTTCCTTATATTCTAACATCATATGACTTTAAAGGGTGTCATACATTTCAATGTCATTATGATAAGTACATTTTTGTAAAGTTTAACACTATATTTTGGAGAAGTATGTTTGTTTATCTTAAGGTTGAATGTGTTTGAATAAAATATTAATGATTTTACATTCTATAGTGATATGATTGAGAATCCTCCATCATCCTTCAAGAATGAAGATATAAAGTTGTAAGTTGTAATCCGGGGCCTCTAAATCTGAAAAGTGATATGTTAAAAGTTTGCAAGTAATGACTGTAGACCAAGTTCGAAAAGTGGGTTTTCAGTATAAATTTTTTAGGGAGTAGGAATATAGAAGGGGTCTCTCCATAGAACAAATATGTCTATAGTTGAATCAACTTTTAAGGGAAATTTATACAAATCCAAACTAGGTATTATAATTCATATTCAAATCAGAAGTGTACTTAGGAAACTGAAATTTTATTACTAATGTATAAGGGAAGTTTATGGATATTTGGATATTTTTATACAAAAAATTTGATTTGTTTATTGAATTTTCCTGAGTATAGAAGGATCAATTCATGTCTAAATCACCCAATAATGTGGGAAGGGTATCCTACGCAAGTATGAACTATAAAAAGGGGATCTATTGTTTTTTATTGCGGTTGTACAAGAAGACATAAGGTCTAGGAATTATTATATATCCCATAAGGATGGGAATCAATCCACCTGTAGTTATAGAAAAAAAATAAAGGAATTACCGAATACCATGTTTGAAATGTGTTTTCCCTCATAAAGGATCCACACACTTGATAGAATTTTTGTGTGAGGAGGGGGAATTTTTTTTGTTTGGATATGGGCTCAGTAATAGGGTGAGAATCCACACTGGACCATCTTATGAAAATTTGGATCATACATAGAAGAGTGGGGGAATTTAATATTATAGGTGGACTAATATATTGGATCTAGGCATCACTATGTATCTTATAAGGATGGTAATCAATTCATATATAGTTTTGTAAAAAAAGTTCCCTGTGCAGATATGACCCATACAAATGGAGTGACTTTTTTATATTGTGGATGGACTTGGAATTGGATATTCAAGCATTACTATATATCCTATCATGATAATAATCAATCCACATGTATTTCTTGGAAACAATGTATTTTAACAACATATATAAAGGATAAAATATACACCTTTTAAGGTCATGAATTTAGGACCATGTTCACCCTAACATGAACTAATACACCTTGATAATGTGGGAAATATTTTACCAAAACTCCTAATCCCACGTGATATTTGTTCGGTGTAAGAAAAAAGTAAAATCAATGGTTTATTTCATAACATGGAGGTGATTAGAAGTAATGAAATGAGGTTTTTTGTATCACGTGGTGTCTAGACTGGGATATAGGATCTAAGCATCACTACATATCTCATGAGGATAAGAATCAATTTTTACATAGTTCTTGGTTGGTTTTTATTATTTAAGGTCATAATTATTTTGACATATGGTTATGAAAATATGGTTTTTTCAACCAGTAATAAACACAATTGATGTGAAGAGAGGCCTTAGGGTCCAATGATTGGTGAAAACCATCTCATAAAGGAGGAAAATTTATGGCTCAGCCTAAGATAAGAGGTATAGGTGTCACTATGTGTCATGTGTGGACAAGAATCAAGCCATATATAGTTCTTAGAAAAATTTCCTTATATAGGTATGACCCATATTTAGGTATGTGAGATATTATTATGTTCTGGTTGGACCCATGATTGAAGATCTGGGTATCACTATGTATTCTATGATGGTAGGAATCAAGCCTCCCATAGTTCTTGGAAACCATGTTGTTTAACATCATGCGACAAGAATGAAGGTTACCTGATGTCATGGAAATAGTGAATGGTATAGGTCATACTGGACCAAGGATCTTCCATCATGCTTCATACATGAAGAAGTAAATTGTAAACTAAAATATTGGGAGTTCTCATATCAGAAGGAATGATATAATACAAGTACATAAAGAGTGACCAAGGACCATGTTCAAAAATTGGTTTTCCACATGATGTTGTTAGGGTGTATAGAAATAGAATAATTATCTCTTGAGGATTAATATTTCTCTGATTAAATGGAATTTTATAAACTAGGTCATGTTACGCATAGTCAAAATAGAGGTATCCCAAGGAAACTGACATTCTATTACTGATGGCCAAGGAAGGATTATGGAGATCTGAGTTTTTCTAGGAAAATGAGTATGATGTATTGGAGGAATGCATGCAAGAACAAAGGAAGTATTTGAACTGGTATTGGCCATGGGTGTGGAGTTCCCTACATAGATATGAATCATATACATAGAATGGTACATTTATATTTCCATGATGGGATCATGAGTGAGGGAAACCAATTAAGATCTACTGTACAGATCTATGTTTATATATAGTAGAGGTAGTAATTTTATTTATTTCATAGTTGGGACCAGGAAATATGGTTTATTCCTCACTAATCATATCACTGAGGTTAGAATCAATCCAAACGTAGTTATTTAAAAGAGTTTTGGTGGAAGAACAACACCTAAGGTTGTGATCCACTCATCTACGGACCAAAATGTTATGTAGTTTTACATCATGAAACAAGGATGCTAACCGTGTAGTTTTACATAATGTGGAAAAGATGTTTTTGTATGGTTTAACATTGTGTGACTAGGATGTTAGCCATTCATTTTTATGTGATGCATCTAGGACATTATATTTGGGGCTTATACCTACAAAGGAGTCCCATGGGAGTATCTTTTTCTTTTGAAACCTTGAGGAGAATCTCAACTCAGGGAGATTAAAGTTTTTTTGGGGATTACACCTAGGATTATGCCTATGGGAACATTTCAAGGTGATAACACCATAGGTAACAGATGGGTTCATAATGAATTTTTGGCTGGTCATAGAGATAAAAGGTCTAGAAATCACTAAATATCCCATTATGATGGGAATCAATCCACACGTTCTAGAAGATAGGTCCTTGTATAGGTCTGGCCCATACACAGGGATGGGGACATTTTAATGGTTCTTCTAGACCTAGGATTAGAAATTTGGGTGTCACTATGTATCATATCATGATAGAAATCAATCCACATGTAGTTCTTGGATAGTGGTGTGGAAGGATACCATCACCAAAGGTTGTGACCCATTCAAGTATAGAATAAAATTTTATGTAGTTTTAGTTCATGTAATGAGGACATAAACCATTCAGTTTAACATCATATGGCCAGGAAAAATATTTTGGGCTTACATTTATAAAGGAGGCCCATGGTTTATGTAGTTTAAAGTCATAAAACTCAAACTATGGTATCTTGTAGTTTTGGTTTTTATGACTGGGGCCATATGTTGTTCCTTTTGAGGTCATGCATAATGGACCATAGGTCATTTATTTTATCATTGTGTTATGAGGAGGTTGATTTTGGACATCCCATATTTATCATATGAGGAATCTTGGTTTAGTACAGGTTAAGTCTTATAGTTTAACATCATGTAACGAGGACATCAATTTTGGAAATCCCATAATTTTCATATGAGGAATACCGATTTATTATGGGGTAAAGATTATAGTTTAACATCATATTATGAGGATGTTGATTGGGTATTAATCCTATATATGAGGAACATCTTTCTATAACCATGTGGATTATCTCAACTCATGGTAATTTGGGTTTTATTGGGGATTACACCGTAGAGGAAGTCCATGGTTTATGCAGTTTAGAATCATACAAATCGTACCATGGAGTCTTTTAGTTTTAGTTCATATAACTAGGACCATATTTTTTTTAATCGCATGAAATATTTATTGAGAAATAATACATTTGTAGAAGGTGTAGTGTGTTCCCCAAACATTGTGATTAATGAGTAATATCCATTGGAATTGACCTTGTATATGGAATAAGGTCCCTATAACTTTGGTTCAAGATTTGGAGGTTTCTTCCCTAATATCATTGGGGTTGTGAGGACTAGTAATAGCTCTCCTTGAAGGAATGAATAGAGATGAACATTAATTTTGAAGGATGGTGCTATCCAGTTCTAGTATATTTCCAAATTATGTCAGGTATAAAAAAATTTCTCATCAAACCTCTATAATTCATAAAACCACTTATTTGATTGTTCATCATATGATATTTTTTCCCAGACAGATATTCGAAGTGAGGGAAATTAAAATTTGATGGGAATCACTAATTCTTTTATATAAACTAGTGAATATGGGGTTTCTTGAGTGACATTATAGATTCTAGTTTATTAGTCCCACAAGGCATGAAAAATATTTTCAGTTGAAGATTTATTTTCTTTATCCACCGTTTTATGAATAATGTTCGATAGAGTTTTATTTTAAGCCTATATCTATCAATTTTCTATTTCTTAATAGTTGTAAGAATAGATGGATTTGATGTTGTAATCCTGGTAAAACTTCTTCAATTTGGAATAACTGAATTTGGTGTCAATATCCATTCATATTTAACGAGGTACACCAGATCTGGTAATGATATTTGACTCCATTAAATTGGTTATACATTTGGATCTAACTTATTTAAGAGGTATTTCCTCATCCCATTTATAAAATAATTTAGTATAAGTAAAGATGAACATTAACTGCTAGGTTTTGGAAAGAGGGTATGGACCTAAAACATCCATCTCCCATACAATGAATGTCCAAGAGTATTTAGTTGTATACAAAAACTCTGTGGGTTTATGGATAAAGTTGGAATGCATTTGGGAAGAATGACACTTGTTGATAAATTGTGTACAATTGTATGTCATTGAAGGCTATAAATATCCAATCCTGTTGATTTGGTGAAAAATATTGGTTCCTGACTAATGGGAACCACAATAACCAGCATGAACATCTTCCGTGGTGGCAATCACCTCTTTTCCGTCAATATGTTTGAGGAGAATTTCATCAAATCTTCATTTGTAAGTAACTTTCTCATGAAATTGGTTATCATAAAGATTGACATTGATCTCCCTTCATAGAATATGTTCTTTTCTAACTTGATTTGGTGGAAGGTCCCCATTTTTTAGATATTAATGGATGGGTGTCATCAACCTATTAGTTGGTTTAGGGATATAATTGATCTCATTGATGTCTTCCATGAAACCTTGAATACATAGAAATATTGTTCTGTGATGGGTGATGCTAATGATTTTTTCATCCTGATATGGGTCTGTCAAGGCTACAACAACATTTTCTAATGCATCCCCCTAATAATTTTTTGAATGTGGGAGATGATTTATTGTTGGATAATAGGGTAATTCTTCCATAAACCCTCAAACATAATTATGAAGGGGGTCATCTATTCATCTTTAATTGCTTAATCATTATTGATCTTCTTAATTACAAACTCAGAATCACCATTGATTCTCAGAAAAGTCACCATTATTTGAAAATCCAATTCCAAACATGCAATAAAGGTTTGTTACTTGGCCTCATTATTGGTGCATCCTTCTGATAACAGAAATGAATAAGGTAAAACTACCTTTTTTGGTGAAATGAGAATGATTCCCAACCTGAATTTTTTTATTTTTGGGTATTTTTATCTATTTACAGTCGGGCTTTTAAATGCACCATAAAATTTAATTTCCCAAATTTAGTTAGAGTATTGAATGTAAAATATTTATTCATCTGTAATTTTGGTACTCATCTGTACTTCTTCCATAGAGAGATGTTCTTCCAAGAAATTTACTAAGGTTTTTCCTTTTATCACCTTCGAAGTTATGAAATGGATTTAAAACTATTGAAAAATAAAATCCCATCACACCAAACTTCCATTCAGTAGGGTACATTTGAGGATATATTTGATTGGTTCAATTCAAGAGATCAGATGGACCTCATGATGCTGCAGGTAATGCCTTATTTTCTGAATTCTGAAAATCAATGCTAAAGCGTTATTATCAATATCTGAATACTAATTCTCAATGTCAACCATGGTGTGAATGAGATAGTAAAGTTTTATTTCACTACTAGAATCTTTTTTATTCAAGTAAGGAACCAAACGATCGTTCCAAATCTGTCATGTATAAGATGAGTGGATTTCCTTCAACTAGAGGCATCAACACTGGTGGTCTCAAGAGATATTTCTTGAGGATGTTGAATGATTCTTAGTAGTCATTAATCCACTAAAATACAACCCCTTACTTAATTAACCTGGTGAGGGGAAAACATGTTCCTATAACGTTTTCTATAAAGCATCAAATGTAGGAAATGTGTCCCTACAAGCCTCTCAACTCTTTGAGATTTCAAGGAGGTAGCATACCTAGAATTTCCTTTATCTTCTCAGGGTTTACTTCAATGCCATGATAACATATTATAAATCTAATAAATTTTCATAAAGTGACACTGAAATCACATTTCATGGGATTCATCTTCAAACTGTATTGTTGAAGATTATCAAGTATGAATTTCAAATCAGTAAGGTGATCAGAAAATTTTCAAGATTTTACTAAAAAATTATTGATTTAACACTCGATTGATTTCCATAGGAATGGTTTGAAGATACAATGTATTACACATTAATATGTATCACTAATATTCTTTAAGAAAAAAGGCATCACTTGATAGAAAAATACTCTTGGTTAGGCCCTAAAGGTGGTGGATTCTTTGTCTTCTAAGGCTATTCAGATTTAATTATTCCATGAATATACATCAATTAATAAAATGGTTTGATATATAGTTTTTTCATTAATCATAAGTTCTATGATTGGAACCATAAATTAATCTTTCATATAGTGTCATTTGTGGTCTTTGAAATCGATTCAAACCCTAATTTTACCATTATTTTTATTAATAAGAACTATGTTAGTGATTAATTTTAGGAATTATACTTCCTGGATGAATTTTTATTTAATGAGATTATCAACATTGGCTCTAAACTTGGATGCATGAGTCAGATGTGTTCTTCTGGATACCTACATGTAGCCACGATGGTCTTCTGGTAGACCCAATTGATGGATAGCCACATCAGAATCTTATCCTTTCATCACTTTTTAATTCCAGTCCAACACAAATCGATGTTGTTTCATAAAGGATGTATAAATTTCACATTCATCACGGGGCATAGTTATGTTAGTCAATCTTGGATGTGATCCCCCTCTGTACCCAGATTGATTTATCAGATTCCATCAACATTGGTAAAGACTCCTTCTTTAAATGCTAAAGGATCATTTTTAGGCCATTATCTTCCTATTTTACCTTTTCTTATTCCTCTATGTCCATGTTGGGATGGTCGAGAGATGCAAGGGATTCATTAAGGTATGGTAAAATGTTGGTTTTCTAGGAGAAATCTTCCAACGGAGATATCATGACTTTTGTAGGTTTAATGGATAAAGTGGTGGCTTGATGAAGTTCTAATGATAAGTTTGAAATATTTACATCTAATATATCACTGCCAATAGAGGAATCAAATATTTATTCAGTATCCTTCAGTTCAAATGACATGGATGATATCATGAATCCTAGGGAACATGTATCTGAATCTGAGCTGATATCTTCGACCAAACTGATTGAAAATATATATTCATCACTGAGATATATAAATGGATTAGTTGAAGCCATATCTAAACCATTCGGAGTAGTGACCCAAGTGAAATTATCAATTATGGGTTTATTACCCTCTCTTCGATAGAATCCTACATCAATAAATTAATATTCACAGCAATTGAATGGATATTTTTCACCATATAATGTGTCAATATGTCCATTGCTATATTATTTGGTACATTTGGTGAATCCAAGGCCTTCCTATCAATACATTTAATGTTTTATCTTTCTATATTACCAAGAACTCAGAATTGGACACCATATCTCCAAACTGAGTTATGATCCTAATACGTCTAAGGGGTTTCAGGTCACTTTTATCACACCCTTGAAGATTTAGAGTGGAAGGAGATTAATTAGATTCAATTTATCCAAATCAGTGTGGTGTTTTGACAGGAATTTGGTTGAAACTCAATCCATTATCAATGAAATCTCAATGGATTTAAATTTCATCTAACCTACCAGATATGTACAAGGGACAAATATGTCCTTATATAATATCATCTCAATATTCTTAGGAAAAATTGATATATAAATGACATTTTGTAGGATCAACCTTTGCATTATATACCTCAGTAGAAGTAACTTCAGCTTCAAAATCTTTAGAGAATAGAAGAGCCTCTACAAGTGCTTCCTGTAAATCCTTTGATAGATTAAGAGTATCCAAAATTGAAAGATTTTCCAAAACTACATCCAATTGCTTTAGGATATCTTACTTCTGAGTCAAAGGTCTACATTTCCCTATAAGTAAGTGTTCCCTATGAGAAATTTTTATAACTAATGTACCAGGGGTAGATTTTTCAGTCGGTTGAGCAGATGTGGAGGGTATTATTTTTACTATTGAATCGATTTTCCTTGGCCTTACCATTTTCTTAGGATTACCAGGTTTCCACCTAATCATCAATCAATATTCTAAAATGATTGGTTCTAAATGATTTTTCACATGTATGAAGGAATTTTTTTTCTCCTAATGGACTTGTTGAATGTATTTTCCATGAGTTTCAACAGAATAGATATCTATATCAAGGATGTGGTTAGTATTTTATATTCATTCATGGTTGTGCCTCCCTCGGTTTCCTCGGCCCCTATGACCTGGATTCATATCTCCCAAATTTTGTGTGGGGAACCCAAGTTGATAAAAAAACTCAAAATCAAATAATTGATCCATCAAATGAATGACATTAGTGGATCTAAATATAAACTCTTCATCTGATGAGGACTTGGTTTGATGGGTCGGTTCCTATTATACCATTTGGAGGGCTGGCGCCCATTCTCTTTAGATTGTAGGAATAAAGTCTGAGAGAGTCAAGGCTAGATTTATACTATATGTATTCTCATATTCCTATGATTTTTTTCTACCCTTATGGCAATACCATTTATTGGAATATTGGAATTTTGATGGTTGTGGTGTCAATGATGTTAGTTATTCCATAGAAGAGGAATCTGGGGGAAGAATTCATTGTTTTATCTATGACTTGAGAATAGAATGAGTTCGGTTGATCGTCTTTCGATTCATCTAATCACTGAACTTCTATAAACCATTACTAGGGACTTCCTAACATTCACCCTCTTCATCAAGTGAGGTGACGTAAACCCACACTACTTAGGATAATGATTTTCCTAGTTTCACCTACCTAGAATCAACTATCTCTTTATGGATATATTTGCTGATGAAACAATCCTAGATTGTGTTCCCTAACATTCAGTGAAAGGGTCGATAATTTTGGTGGTCTTTAATACCGACTTGATCAAGTTTCCTTGGTTATACAAGATTTAGCAGGATTTTTTCAATGGATAATAATAAATAGATAGGAACCTTCTCATAACTAAATGAGTAGGCTATGTTCTTCCATTATTCAAACTAAAATCATTTTGTCTCTCTCCTTCTATACCCATGAGGTTTTTGTTGTTGTTGTTGCTTCCATTGAGGTGTTATCACATGATAAGGTGAAATATTTGGAATGGTATCTAGTATCGAGGATGGTTTCAGAGTGATGTTTGTAGTTTCTTATTATCCCATCCTATTTCCCCAGGATATCATTACTGGTCTGGATTTAGCCCCAGTTTTCAAGATGGAATATTCTGATCTTTTTGAAACTATAAGAAGGTATCAAAACCCTCCTGGGTACTAGACTGGGATGAGTGGTGATTTTAACTCATCATAGAATCTTTTTATAAATATACACAACAAATATTCTTATGTAACTTGAAAATTTAGGAAGTCAGTTAAACCCTTTCACTCAGAAATGAAGTCTTCAACTCTCTTATTTTCTCATTATTTGTGGTTTGAGAGGTCTATGACTATTTTATTTCATATTGTTGAGCAGAAATGGTAAATAAATTATCTTTTGAAGTCTTTACATCTTTTTATTGACCCTACGGGTGAACTATTATACCATATGAAGTCTAGTCCTTGTAAGGTCTGTAGAAACCACAGGATTTTAGAGGCTTTTTGTTGTAACAAAGTTCCCATCATGGGGCCACAGAAAGACACATAATGAATCAGATGCTGATATAGATATCTTGAACCTTAAATTGTTAAAAATGTAGGGTTTCTAAAATTAGGAAGGGGAAAAGTTACATCTACACACTTGGGGTAAGGTTTTCTTTCTAGCTACACTGAAGCGTGTTACCCATCCATATACTCTAGTTGGGTTTCCAATGATTCAATAGTTTCCAGAAGTCTTATGGGAATGGATAATTGAGTAGGGGATAGAGAAGGGTAACAATAGGATAAACCAAATGTGTAGGTTCAGTATATACTTATTCTTCAGTTGTTGATTTGTAACTTAATTGACATTGGTCTAGTTTCTTGGCCAATGGTGTGAAATGTCAGTACTCGACCATCACTGGTTCCAAATAGATTGGTTTCATTTCTCTTTTATTAACCAGAAATTGTGGATCTAATTTCAATAGTATGAAAATATCTTCTTACCAAGGGACATCAGCTATAGGAGTGAAATGAGGCTCTCTTATAAGAACATGACCAATGGGAATATTTCCCCTAAGTATCATGGCACTAAGCCTCTTCAATCCTCTCATTTTTGTCTCATACTAAGCCAGTATCTACTTGAGTGTGAGGGGTTTGACACATTTGGGTAATAAGTGGGATTAAACTACTACCTTACCCTTTTCTTTGGATAATTCCCATCGAGGAGTGGAAAATGGAGCATTTAGAGGAATTACCAAATTTTGAGTGATCCAATGATTTCTAGTATGTAAACCTTCTTGATTGTTTCGATGTGGATAGTATTTTGAATGGATGTATGATCATCTTGTTCTCCCACATTTTCAGGATGTTATTTAGTATTTTTAGAAGTTTTGATGATGTTTATTGATACAAACATCATTATGAGCATTTCATCAGTCTCATAATAGTGGGAGAGATGGTTTCACTAGAAGCATCTAATAGAAGTGTTGTGATTTCTAGAAGCGGTTGTTCTCTTAATGGATTTTTTCTATTTGTGTCTATCAAGGGAGATATTACATTATTTTAGGGATATATTTGGATCCATCTAGTGAAGGTTAACCTGAAGTGAACCTCCTGATAATTTTTTTGTTCATGTCCCTGAAGAAGAAAATGCATCACAGGACGTGATAATCCAGGAAGGTTTATTTTATGGAACTTCCCCAACTGATATAAAACTAACTTTCACCGAGGATGAGGTAAAAATGACCCCATTCCTAGAGGATGGGGGTCCAACTTTTCTACTTTTAGAACATTTTGATTTCAATTTATTGGCCTTAAAGGTTATTCTATAAATTCCCTCAACTTCATGGGATGTGGTTGCTTTTGTACTACCATGGATACAATTTATATGGCTTCTATTCTAATTTTATAGATTTTTTTATGAACATGGGTTGGGTACATTACATGACCTTCACTCGAGAAATCTGTTTATGAATACATTTCCTCCATTTGTGACATTTGCGCTATCTAACGATTGACACCCCTTGGGCAGGAGGATTGCTCAAAATTCTTAGATACTTTATGTAAGAGTATTTTTATGGATTACTCTCTTCCATAACGACATTTTTGAGAGATTTGGGGTCCATTTATTGCTGAACATGCCATCTATGCTGTTAAGAGTCTGTTTCCTAAATCCAACATGGGGCTATGAAATTACATGATCTCACCTTTGGAAAACTTTGCCAATATGGGAGTGAGGTAAAGTGAAACGCCCAATGTTTTCCCCATCCTATGATATAGGAACAAAATGAGGAATCATTGATCATATTACATAATAATTTTAATGTGTTGAGACATGTGCATCGAAGGGATCTTTTCTGATTTTCCAAGTTTGGGTGGAATGTATCTAGGAGGGCCGCCAAATTAATTTGGTGTTGAATATATTCTATTACCTTGATTTTATTTGTGTATTAATTGTAATAAAATAATTTTTCTCAATTAAAAAATAGTATTCCATATTTTTAGACAAATTTTATGCACATGATCATCATACAATGCCTCTAGAATGATGAATTGGGGAGTGAATAAGGGCCAAAACATTACTAGTTTATTTTCCATTTCCAATTGTCTCCTCATTAACAATATTTCCCCTTCATGTTTTGTGAGAGGTTCACTAGACATATTTGACCAAAGTGGACATTTCCCAGAATATTAATTATAAATAACATGTCTATAAAGGATTTCCTCTGGTGAATTTAAATGCAAGCAGTCTAAGGAGGGTTTAGAGAATAACCATTGACTTGGGATGACTTCTGGTTGAGAAAGAATGTCACTTGTCAATAAAGACGAATCAGGCATGACTGGCATCATTTTATAAATATCCTCATAGTATGAGGTATTTATTAGAGATTAATCATCAAAGCTAGGACCATATTGAAAAAATAAAGTGTCACTGTAGGGAGGACCTTTATAGTGACTACCATCATGGATAAAACTACCATCATGGATTAATGTCCTACTATAGGGAGAAATTATATAGTGTATACCCTAGGGAGGACCTTTGGGGTGGATAGTAGAAAGCGTAGGACCTTAATATGGTTTTATCTTCTATCCATGTATAGGGATACAACAACACTCATTGGGATATGGGCTCTTAAGATCAATTAGATTCCGAACATGAAGTGATCCTTCATCGTCATGTTTTCGCGGAGGACCTCCCAAACTATTGGAATCCAAATAATGCTAAGGAAATTTAAAAATTTCTATATTAACTATGTAATTTGGTGATGGGGGGTAAGATATTTATCCACCACAGATAGATTTTTGAGGGATTCAAGAACACCAGCATTTAGATGAGCAGGGTCATGGACCAACTCTTTATTTCCCAATTTTATTTGGTGAGGCTTCTTTTTAGATGTATTCCTATAGGTGATGGGAGCTACTTACTATGGGCCATAACATTAATATATAGAAACTTATTTGATTATTTCATGTGTTGTTGTAGGAATTTTCTGACATATTTCTAGAATTTTGGAAGGGATGTATGTATGTCCTAGAGTAGCCACTAGAGTAAATTAATGACCACCAGTTGGAATGGGGTTATGAGCCTGATCTGATTTTCTATTTATCATGGGATGGAAATGATCCTCCTAAATGGTAGTAGGGATTTGAATCTTCTTTATTGTGACTCTAAAATTATTTTTCTGAGTCACTTCAAACATGGAGGTGGGGTTTTGTTCTTGAATCCTATTCATCACCGATGTTATCATTATGTACTAAAAAACTTAGAGAATATGAACATTAATAGAATCATGTAATTTCATCATTTTCATGATATAAGGAGGGACTTATTAAATTATAATAGGAATATTATCCCATTATGTAGCTAAAAAATGAGTTTTTCCTACTCAAGTAATCCTTTTATTTCCAGGAAATTCAGATAATAATCAGGTGCGGAGGTAGAGATATGGTTCTGCCACCTATTTATAGATGGTATATTCTAAATTGTTTCTTTGAGTGTCACTAAATTGTGTGGGTGGTCTTGATGGGTGTGGGTAGGTGTGCGCTCCTTCTCATTATTTTCCACAAATTTTTCTAGAGGGATTCTTTGGATGATGTTGAACTATGTAGGTAGTCTTGGATGGTGTAGGCAGGTGTTTACATATGTTCATGATTTTCCACCAAATTTTTCTAGAGGGACTATTTGGAGGGAATATAGGTATAACCCTACTCCCTGATAACTTATCACTACCCTCATCAAGAATTCATGGGTTCTCGGGCCTGAGTAACCTAGGTTTAACTCCTGAGAGCAGCACCCCCATCATACTGAGGGTTCATTTCAGTGTGGTGTTGATGGTGGAAGCTGCTGGAAGGATCCCTTTGGAGGGACCTATATGTTGTATAGATGAGTCCATCAGTGACCACTCGATCAACCTCCTTAAGATAAGGGAGGAATTTTTTACAGCATTCTGGGGATAATATCCCGAAATGGTTTGACATAGAAACCAGTTTCATCTACTTATGGATCACCATCCATCATTAAGAGGATGGTTGGTGGGGTTTAGTGAGCTAGAGGGATTATCGAGATGCCTCTAGGGTTGTAATAGTACCATTTTGGTGGTACCCCTAAACTAGATTTTTTGAAACCTAGAATTGAAGATACTGGGTTAGTGAAAGTGCCTTCTGGTGAGATGAGGATTTGGAAATGAATGAAAAAATTTATATTAGTTGAAAGGATTCCATTGAATTGTATTGAAGGGAGTAATTTACAAAATATCATATATAAATATTAAAAAGAAAAAAATACCCCATCAAAGTAGAATCTCCATAAATGATCACATGCATAATAAATTGTCTTGGATCTATGATTTGGGACCACTTTTATTTTGTACATGAAGTATCCTAACACATGGGATACATAGTAATATTTTGGTTAAGAATTCACATTGATACCACCATTTTTTCATGAGGCATGGAAAACAAAAAATTCCTGATGTTTGATGGTGAGAAAAGGATTCACGTTGGGTTCACCATTTTTTTCCCTATCATGCTTCCATGGCTGCACTCATTTCAAGTTGATGCAGACCTGCTTTCCAAAGGTAGGAGGTCACTTGGATTTCTCCAATGAGGACTTAAAAGATGTGTGGGATGAGAGGATAGGAGTTCAAGCTCATCACACCCATTTTGGGGGGAACTATTTCCAACTATGAGAATCTCTTATATATTTAAGTCATATTCATGAATCCTTTATTAAATACCAAAACATCATATGGGTCACCCTTGTGTGAAAAATTAATTATTTGGCATGTGTTGATTTCAGAATCATCTATATGTATCTGAGGTTCTTCATTGACAGAGAAATATGTATGTATCTAAGATTATCCATCAATGATACCCTTTTATAAATGGATTATATATTCATATAGCATTTATTATCAAATATGTTGGTTTTAATATGCATAGTTGGGAACTCGTTAATTTAACATTGTTTGGAAAGACAGAAGTAATTTTTATGGTGAGATCAGGCCCATGAGATGGGATTCTTATGTATCCTTGCAAAAGGAATAAGAACCCACATAGTTTGGTGGCACTTAATGGGACACATCATTCCTTTTAAGTTCATGTGATTGGGAACAAACCATGCAATTTAACATCATGGAACTAGGATGTCTAAGTTGAAGGTTCCTGGTAAATGGATCGTGTAGGGCTTATGTTGGAGCGGACTGAAAGAACTTGGAGGTGATATATTCTCCCAGGTGGGGAATAATATTACTGGGAATATAGTCTAATAAGTATAGTGATGAAAGAAACTTGAAAGGAATATA
This sequence comes from Viscum album, assembly GCA_963277665.1. Classification (NCBI taxonomy): domain Eukaryota; kingdom Viridiplantae; phylum Streptophyta; class Magnoliopsida; order Santalales; family Viscaceae; genus Viscum; species Viscum album. Next base: position 1,725,704,386 of record OY728120.1, read on the forward strand.
AAATTCCAAGTTGAATATGACCCTACTAGGGATGTAACCCATAAAACATTAGGGTGAATTTGGGGTGTTGGGTTTGGACCACAATGAGGATTCCTACATATCCCATTTAGTCAAGAATCAAATCACACATAGTTCAGAAAGTTTGGGGCTTACACCTTTAGAGTATTCCCATGGTTTCTTCATTAGTAATATGGCCCTTTGAAGGTCTTTCTTGTGGGGAATTTGTCCCTTTGAGAGGATGGTGACATGTTTTCGGGGATTATACCAAATAGGAGTCCCATTGAAGGAAGGTGAGAGAATGATCTGGAAAAGGATTATTTATGGGGACATGCATCTGATCATGTGGATATTAAGATTGTAACTAGCCTCTAATTCCACATGATTCATGATCAGTCTGAGAAACAAGAGGAAGAAGAAGATCTAGAAAAATAAACAATCCTTATTCCACTAGTGAAAAAGGCTACGGATACAGGATAAGAATAAAGGGATTTGATGAGCCTATATCTCTCCCATGTTTGTAACTAGGATATTCACATCTGAATACCCATGTGGCTATGGCCCATAATAAAGGAATCAGATTACTCTAGGAGGGATGCCCTGTTCTCGGTTCCAAATAATAGAGGAGGATAAGGCATTGATTCCCATCAAAGGTAAAAGAAAGCACGACCCCCCTACTTTTTGAAATGGGAGGTCCATAGTCTCATAGATGATGATTGAATGACATGGTCCTAAGCCTTTTGTATAATACCGGGAGGTTCCTATAACTTCCCCCAAGGTCAGGGTCCTCACGACCAAAGATATGCATAACTGCATACACCCTGTTGACCCCACCCATCAGGTAGGATAAGTGTGAGACACCTCTAAATGAAGGAATGAATAACACAATGTGGGACATGTTGGTGTGTCTCTCTCCATGGTTGTTCAAGTCTAGAGGCTTTGATGGAGTCTTGGTCTTTGGGGTTTTTGAAGGGTCTCATTTGGGACTTAACGCTTCATGGGAGAGGTTGAGAGAGGGAGATATTTGTACAGTTCTTGGAGGGTCCCAAATAAGGCTGAACAATATATAGAAGGGCATCGAGGAAAAAGGACCCCATCTGGTATACTGTATTCTATACAGGATGGTGGCCCACAAATATTTCATCCTCACATGGTTCACGGATTGGTGGTCCTTAAGGAGATTTACTATGCTGATGAATGGTTCACAAAGGGGTCTTTCCTATGTGGACCAGTGGTTATGCTATGCATAATAATTATGATTCCCTATTTTTCTTTGAGATATGCAATAAATGTTTACCTATTGAAATCTTATACTTAGACTGTTTCATCTCTCGCACAAGAGTTCCACTCTCATAATTTTTCATTATATTCCAACACCCCCAGTCTATGTATAGGGATTTTTTAGAATGGTACATATGTAACCTTTAAAATAACTATCATGAAGTAGTTTTTTGGGGTAGCCTCATATCCCTGCAAATTGAATTTTCATTTGCGGGGTCCTAAAAAATACTCCTCTCCCCATAAAGATATTTTTTGTTTGTATTGGCATAAAAAAGACGCCTCACCCCGCGAAGAGATTTGTTGTTTGTGGGGGCCTAAAAAAGATGAATCAACACAGAAATGAATTTTCATTTTCATAGGAACTATGTGGATTAGAGACTCACATTTTGATCATTCCCTTTGTGGCTCTTAGTACTTTTCCAATTTAATCTTCATGAAAATCTTGATTCATTTTAATCCATCTATTCTAAAATAGATAAACAACTTTTAATATTCCATGCCAACTTTTACGAACCAAATAGTATCATGATAGGTTTAATTTTTATACATGATATTTATGAAGTTATCATGATTATAGATTTATAATATCACATCTAACTTCTTACCTTCCAATCCATTATATAATGATAAGGTCGCTAATGCGTACGCGTGGACAACCACCACCATGAAGCGATGTGATTTTTCTCATTATTATTTTACTTGGTTGGTAACAAATATAGATTTAATGAATATATATGATATATATGATATAATTATTATTATTTACCTTTCTTTTGTTCCATATTTCTAAAATTTAAAACATTGTTCTTGCATACGCACGACACACCATCTCCATGAACGGTGTAATTTATTTTTCCATATTTATCCTTTATGGATGACTCAAAATATATCTATAATAACTAAAATTAATGTTTATATCATTATTTTAGATTAATATATGATATAACCATGATAAAATTATAAGTATTTGGACACCCAAACCAAAACACGCATGAAAAATGAAGCAGTTATCACCAAGAACAGTGGCTTTTAATAACAATTTGTTAGTAAAATGATGATAAGATGTCTTGATTTTATCATAAATGGTATGATAGATATGATTATGGTTATAGAATATATTTTTAATAAATATATTTTATTATATAAGATATTTGAATGTGTAAGAAGAAGGATGAGACTTGAGGTACGAGATTTATGTTTTATTCCTATTTTAATAAGGATTGTTTGTGCTAGAATTTAAATTAAGGAAATTAAATGATATTTATATATTAAATAAATTTAATTTTATTATAATATAGTTAATTATAGATAATAATTTTTTTACTTTCATTTTCCACACCTTAAGTTCTCAATATATTGGAAGATTTTTTTATGGAATACCGACTGTGTTTTACTATCGGTCAAAAATTATTTTTCTTCCATGTCCATGTTTTCTCTAAAATGATTTCAAAAATGTTTTAATATTATACTATGATTTATTAAAGTCATTTTTTTTAATTTTTACTTTGTATAAAAAAAATTAAAAGGAATATTTCTGTAGTTTTCTAAATGAGGTATGTTTTTGAACTTTTACAAAATTGTGAAATGAATGTTTTCTTTTAAATTATACAGAATTAATGTAATTTACTATCATCATGATGAATCAATTATTTTAATATTAATTTAAAATTTTCCATTAAATATAATTTATTCCATAATATTTTGTATGTTTTTAGATTTTAAATAATTTATTTCAAAATAAAATGAGTAGTTTCCTCAATACATATTCTAGTAAATATTTTAAAGTAATTTTCATCTATGATAACATACTTTGATATTAATTATGATATGATCCAATGATACCATCCTTGTTATTTATCTATATAGTTTATGATTATGATGATGATATTTTTATGAAACACATTTATTTTCCATGGTTTATGCTATGATAAAATTATGAAATGTTTATAAAAATTGTTTTATTGGTATGGGTTATGATATGATGATATAATGATTTTTTTATGATATTATGGAACACATATGTATGGTTTTTACTATGTGATGGGTGGGACTAGAATTATATATCTCTAAAATTAATTGGGTAAAGTATTATATCTCATGATATAATTATGTGAAATAAGTCGATGTGCTTGATTCTCTATGGGAAACAAGTCGATGTGTCTGATCTTCTATGGGAAACAAGTCGATGTACTTTATCCACTATGGTAAACTAGTGTTGATGCCTTATTTTTTATGATTTTATAGTCTATATTTTTAACCTTGTAATATGAAATGGTTTCTATACTTATACAGTTCTATACTTTTATGAAATGAACTTATGGTCTATGATTAATTTATGAAGACTTATTCTCTTATGAGTCATGTCTTTTGAAATGATAATGTTTTATGCCATGACTCGTGTTTATAATATTTTATAGGTTGGGTATGAACGTATGGTTATAACTTCATGCCCTTATTATTATATTATTCTTTCATATTATCATCAATTTATATCTCCCATGTTTTCCATTATTGAGTATCTGATCTCTCCCTTTATTATGTTTTTTCACTAAGTTATGAATAAAGGTTTAAGTATGGTATATTAATAAGGGTACAAAGTGTGAATAACATTGTGAATGATGTTGAAGAATGTATCTAAATAAGTTTATTTATCTAGTCTCTTAATACACTAAACCTTCATGGTTCAAGCTTGGATAATGATATTAAATAAGGAATACTCATCTAAAATGATGTAATATTAATGTTTAAAAATCTTAGGCCATTATATGAATAGTTCTCTTAGACTTACCATCTATTTAAGGATGGTAATTGGTACTAAAACTTAACTCTTTATCCTTATCCTTCTAAATACCTCACCGGAACTTCAAGGTAATCCTAGGATCCTGATCAGACACTATAGAATGTGGTACTCCATAAATACTTGCCACTTACTTAATATTAATTATGGAAAACAAGTCAAGAGAGAAGTATTATATAATTTAAATAAAGTGAACTTACTTTTAAATGTGATTTTATACAACCCAAATAGCCATATGAATCTTAGAAATTTTGGGGGATTTCGATGAAAAAAACCATGGTGATGTTTTCAGATTTTTATTTTGGTATGGGTAATGGTTATAACATCAATTTATACTTATATCACTCAGTATTAATTTAATAAAAAAACAAGAACCAATATACATACTTAGAAACATATCTCCTAATGTTGTCCCTCCATAAATAATATTTTATATCTCTATACATCTTTTTTATGTAATAGTACCAAACCCACACTCGGGGATCCAATGCTAAAAACATAAACATTAAATATCTAGATTTTATGCTAATAAAAATGATACAAGTTTTTCTAAACAAATATTACAATTTTAAAAGTAAATATTAAATAACTTACATACCCAAAGACCTTTTAGGATTATATTTTTAGAAAATTAGGAAGGACTCTTACATAAATAACACTCATGACCTCAGGAGTGTATTTTTTTCACTATTCCAAACTTTTCATATTCCATATTAAGTCTTTAATATCTCACAGAAATTTCTTCGCATATGAAATCTTTATAGAATCAAAAAAATTATCACCATTCTTCATAACCTAGGAAAAAGTAGTAATAATAAGGGTGAGATCAAATTCTCTATAAGGGTAAACATAAGCATTAAAAATTGAATGTCATTAGTGACAGTAATATGAGCATACAAGTATGATGACATAATCGTAGTGCATGAGCATGACATAAAATAATTCATACCAATCAATACATGGATCATCATTCACGAAATAAGGAATAAATATTTTCCATAGGATAAGAGTCATAATAATCAATAATCATGAGTAATGTGATGTCAAACTTGATCAAAGGAAACATTTATAACCCATAGAAAGAAAAAAATAAAACATTTACTAACCTTAAAACATAATCCTCATAGAACCATTAAAACACAATTACAATTGGAATAACCATACTACTAACTTATAATATAATTCTATATAGAACATAATCATTACCAGATGCATTGGAGTGATATCTAAGTGGACACATCATATATTCTATATCAGGCTCGCCCATGAGCTATAATGTCACTCAACCATTCATAAACAATGTCCATGGACCATATCATTAATAAAACCCCTGAAAATTTATTTTAAATACATGTGAAAAACACTTTTGGATATCAAAATACCCTTTTATTTTAACACCACATTTTCAAAACATAAATCACCCAAATAAAAGGAGGGTTTTTCTTTAAATAAAACATGAAATATTATAAGTTAATCCAAAAATCATATTAAGATTATGGTGGTGGGAAAATTAATTTTCATCGTATACATTAAAATATAACAATCCTTTCATAACTTTATTAACTAATGAAAAATAAATGACTTCCAAGAAAATATCCTTGAAACAATCAAAACCCTTATAGAGAAAGAATGAGGATAGTATCATTAAAAAATATCCCAAATTAATTATAAGTAAATTCAAGTGTTTTTGACATTGATGAATAGAAAAACCATTAAAAGATCGTTAAAACATTTTTGATTAAAATACCCTTTTCACATGAAAATAACTTTTAAAAAATAAAAATTTATAAAATAATTTTGAAAATAATTTTCTTAGAAAATAACTTTATAAACTTGTAAAGGAATATTTAAATCAAACAATGGTCATGACAGAGGGAGTTTTATTCATGTTTTAAATGTTAAAAATAAATTTTCCTTTCGATCATTTTGTAAAGGGAGTCAAAAGTGAGCCATTTGGAAAATGTTAAGAAATTTCATTTTAAAACATTTTTAAAAATGTTAAATATTATATAAAATAGCTTTATAAAATCATTTATCTTCAGAAAAGGCCATTTTTTGAAAAAAAAATTAGAAAACATTGATATACAATAGAAAGACTCCTTATCTAAAAGAAGATACAGGTTCAATAACACTTACAAATGACTTTCTTGATGTTTCTTCAATAAATAAGGAAATAAATGGATATTAAACATGTAAACCAAATTCATTACTAAAGGATAAGAAAATAAGAGCATATGATTTCCCCCCAAATAACCATGAACATAAATAATATTGAAAAGAAAGAATATTTTAGACTTGGGTAACTTTTCAATCGTAATACCATGAAATAATAACATATAATTAATCTATAAATATCATAAAAATAAGTATATTTTTTATATAACATTTCAAATAGAAATAATATACACCTAATAAAAGAATATGGGTGCATATCATTAAACTTATGTCCAAAGGAATGTAAATTTGAGATTAATAGCCCTTACAAAGATCATATCATTGAATTTATAGTTAATAAACTGAGAGATTATGTTTAAAAAAATTAAATCTAAAAAAAATTAAAATAAAAAATAAAACAATTTATAGATAAACCAACATTTAATCATATCATAATAAATTCAATGAATAAGAGTTATAACCCAATGAAGTAAATTAAGTTAAGAAACCCATTACCACTTGGTAACTTTCAAGTAAAATACCCTTGGGTAGGATAATAAAAATTGTAACATAAAATATCATGAATTATTAATTATTAATGATATAATATTAAAAATTTTAAATATATATACCATATAAAATAAATTAGGTGCATGATAATAAATTATTCCTTAATAAAGTAAACTTGAGACGAAATCTCATACCTCGAGTCTAGACATTCCATGTAGATACATTAAGTCCTATATATTAAACTCATATCAATTATTTTATTTCTTAAGAAAATTTTAATATTTAAATCACTTATAATTAATCTATTTATTTCATTCATTTTAATTAAAATTTTAATTATTTAATCAGTTAAGTCCATGCTAAGTATTTTGAGAATGTTCAGTCCATAATTTCAAAATAGATTCTGTGTGTTGAAAGTGGTCATAGTATTCATTGTTCCATCATATCCATAATAATAATCATGAAATAATTATAATTTTTATACATAAATTATACTTTTAAAACCAATCATGAAATATGGTTACAAATAATTAACTATGTTACAACCATGGAGACAGTAGGTCATACGTACACATGAGTAACGTTTCTATTTTTCAACGATCATTATGGAAAGAAATTAAGTATTATTATACAATTATATAATTATCATAATATCATAAATACCATATTAATTATTTTAATACACTTATATATATCATCCATATGATGTTGTGATGAAAAACAATTCACATAGCTTTGTAGATGTGGTAGTCCACACGTACTCACGAACAATGTTATCATTTTTCAGTGTATAAAAATTTAGGAAAATAGATGATATATTAATTCTATATAATGATAAATATGTAATTAATATAATGTATAAACATTAATTCCATCATTATAACTAGATATTATAGGTGGTGTTATAAAATGAATTACATCGGTCTGTAAGGAGGTAGGCCTCCATACACACGAATGATAAATTCCATTCCCATTTGATGGAGGTTGGAGATGGATATGGGTTATGAAACTAACATAATAATATAAAAATATATTTAGTATACTTATGTTGTCATATAATCATGTTTAAAGAATATTTTTATGATGTGTAAGAATAAATAAAACAAAAACACTTGGTTAAGAACTATACATCTTCTTCAGACAACCTCCTTTTCTTAACACCTTAATGCCTCTAAGGCTGATATTATGCCCAAAATAATAACTCTAGAATATATGTAGGGATTATATTAATGTATTTAGCTAGATATTTTCCGAATAAAATGGTTCTTAAAGTAAGTAGTAAATACAAGAATAGGTTCCCTTTTATACGAGAGGGGAGGGAACTCTTTGAATTTCATAAAATATTAAATTAATATAAATTAATTTTCAATCCCAAATGGATCCAAAATGATTTATTTGAAATATAATATGAGTATGTTTTTAAATAAACTAATTTAATTAAATTAAAAAAAAGTTTTCACTATTTTTTTACCCTTATATTTTAGTTTTAACCCCTCATTAACCATTTTCAAACATACCACGACAACAAGGTTTTTTACTATATAAAGGCAAATATATTACTATAAATGGAAAAATAGACCATAATTGGACCATGTTTGATATTTTAAACTATATATTAATCACTTTATCAAATATATTATTTTTATAAATTTTCTATCTTTTAATAAAATATTATTTTTTTAAATATAATTAATATCAATTTTTAGAACTATTCATTACATTGACATTAATAACATCAAGAAATAAATTAAAATTCAAACTAAATATTCTAATAAATCCATGAAATTTTATTTTTCATCTATAAAATTCATTTATCACATTATTTTTCTAAAATTATACTACTTTTAATATTTTTAATATAATTTATTTTATTTTTCCATTAATTGAATAATTACGGTGTAAGTGTTATGTAAGAATTTAAGGTGATTATTTATCCACCTAAAATTAAAATTAAATTACCATTATTAAGATAAATCATTTATATTTAAAATTAATATTTATAACCAAATATAATCTTTATTTATATCCATGTTAAAAAATATTATAGTTATTAAAAACAAGAGTGTGAATTTTTTTACTTTTCTTTACATAAAATAATATAAAGGTCATAATCACATAAAAATGGAAACAAAAGGCCATATAACCAAATTTTGGATTATTAGGGATGAAATAGACTAATAAAATAAAATAAAATCAAGTTTTAGGATCATTCTATAGTCCTTATCATATTATTTTTAACTGTTAATTACCCAATTTACCCTTACCGTTGTAACAATAATTACTAATGTTACTATTCATAATGTCTAAAAATAAAAGTAAACTATTAACTAAATTTCAAACCACTAATTCCAAGAATGTAATACATTTTTTAAAATTCAAAATAGATAAGTGGAATAATTTAATTTAAAATAAAATCAGCAAAACACAATGAAAAACAAGTTTTCAAAAAAAATGCCTTTTTAAAATAAAATAAAAATTATACTAAATTCAAGTATAAATTTCATTTAAAAAATCATAATTGTATTATTTTAAAAAAAAATTAACTAATGAAATTTTAAAACTAATCAAAAATAAAATTTTAATTTGTAATGACTTTAAAATAAAATACATTTTTTAATAAAAATTAGTATTTTCACTATTCAATGAAAAATCAAACTTTTCAGAAAAAAATCAAAATTTCACCATTGGATAATTTTTATATTATGATTTAAAAAATGAAATTTTTTTATTAAATAAAATTCATAATTTTTTCAAAAATTAATTATATTATTCTCTCATAAAAATAAATAAAACTCATTTTTTAATAAAATATATCTTTGAAGAATAAAATGGTTTTACTAAAAATTGAGTGCTTATTTACAAATAATTAATCAGTACATTTGTATTGATTAGAACCTTTATATATATATATATATATCATATTTTGGTTAATATTATTCACTTCCTCCAATTTAATAGCTAGGTTCTAGTGTTCACTTTTAAATAATAATATTTATTTGTTCTTTTAAGATTAGTGTTGAATATCTTGTACACTATCAAAAACTGTATTTCCTTATAAAATCTCATAAAATTATGTTGTACTTCTAAGATTAATAGATAATGATGAACAAATAGCCTTATCCAATAGCTCCTTCAAATTCTATATGGATGGAACCATGCACAGTTCCTAAACCTTATCATTCCTTCACAATCAAGGTTAAACAGAGGAAAATTCCTAACCTTCTTATGTAGTTACACATATTACTTTTACACCTCTATAATCATCACATAGATAGATGGTTGAACACTCATTTGAGTAAGATGATATTTTTCCCTTTACTTTAAGATTTAAATATCCATCCTTTTAGAGTCTAGAAATATTGGATCTTTTTTATCCTCATCATGGATAAGATAGCATGATCATTTGGACACATAGCATCTACAACCTTGTTCACTTACTCGGGGTGGTAATGTGTTGAGCAGTAATAATATTTAATCAACTATAACCATCTTCTATGGTTTATATTCAATTATTTCTGTGTGAAAATATACTTTAAAATTTTATAATCAGTATATATATCACATACTCCTCTATAAAGATAATTTCTTCATATCTATAATGAAAATATTACCATAACTAACTCCAAATCATGAGTTCTATAATTTTTCTCATCAATCTTCAATTTTCATGGGGCATAATATATCACTAATTCGTTTTTCATGAGAATTCATCCCAATCCCCTATTTGATGCATTAATAAAGATCACAATCCTATCCCTACTATAGGGTAATGTAAGAACAAGTGAACTAACTTTCTATTTAGTTAGTGAAATTTTCCTCACATTCATCTATCCCAAAAAACTTGGATCCCTTCCAGGTTAACTTGGTGAGTGGATTAGATAACCCTAAAAATTCTCCACAAATCACTAATAATATCCAACTAAACCAACAAAACATTAGATATCATTCATAGTGGTTAGTCTAGTCTAATATTCAGTAACTTCTTTCTTTGATGGATCCACCAATATACCCTCTCTTGAGATTATATGACTCGAAAATGAAACCTTTTGTAACTAAAATTCAAACTTTTTAAATTTTTCATATGGATTCTCCTTCATTATGATATTCAATACAATCCTTAAGTTATATCCATTCTATTAATTTATCTTTTAATAGGTATGAATATCATCTATAAAGACTACCGAAAACTGGTCAATGTAATCTCTAAATACTTTATTCATTAAATCCTTAAAGATGGTGGGGAGATTAGTTAGACCAAATGGAATCACTATATATTCATAGTGTCAATACCTTGTATATAATGTTTCTTAGGTATTTCCTCCTTCTTGACCCTCAATTGATGATATCCAAAACAAAGTTCAATCTTGGAAAAATATTGATCTCCACACAGTTGATCAAACTATTCATTAATATGAGGCATAGGATGTTTATTCTTGATTGTGTTATTGTTAAGTTCTTAATAATCAATAAAGATTCACATTGATCAATATTTATTTTTAACAAAAGAACAGGTTCACCCTAAGGTGATGCACTAGTCTAAATAAATCCCTTGTTAAGACTCTCCTATAGTTTCTTCTTTAATTCTTACAACTTAATCGGGGCCATTCTATAGGGATTATTTTAAATAAGTGTAGCATCGAGTATGAGTTCTATTAAAAACTCAACTTCATGAATCAGTGGAAAACTACGAAACTCTTATAAAAATACATAAAAAAACTCCTTCACAATATTCATATCATTGATGTTAATTTTTCCCCCAACCAAATAAGATAAACAACCCTTTTAAATAGAAATAAATATCTATAAAATTAATATGATTCCATCATAAGTTTGAATTTACTGTTGCACTGATAGACAATCATTGGTTGGTTTGAAATATCAAAATTAACCTAACTTCCTTGGAGATTTATGAGGGGTTTATGTAGAGAAATTTAATCTATGCTTAAGATAACATCAAATTTAACTATCGGGAGAATAATAAAATTTTAAGGAAGCACATTCCCATAAACTTCAATTGGAGAAAAATCAAATTCTTGAGATACAATCATTATACCATTAAGAGTTTTGACTAATAATTCAATTTATAATTGTTAGGGAGGAATTTTGATACCTTTATAAGATTATTTAGATATAAAAAAGTGGTTATAACTAGATTTAAATAAGACATTATTAGTTTTATAGTGTATGGTAAGTGTACCTTTCACCACATTATTATCATAGCCCTAATAAGAAATAGTTATTACATGATATTTCCATTTGTCTCTAAACTTAAGAGATTTTTTATGTCAATATTAATCATTAAAATTTATATTTGAGAACTATTTATCATAATTATCATAGTATTTTCATTTTAAACACTAGAGTGTGGGTGGTTCATTTTGTGTATATTTATCTCTATTTTCATCATTAGTTAACTTCTTCCAATCAATTTAGAATTTGATTTCTCGATAACCTTTATTTCCACACTTAAAACAATCAACAACCCCATTAAGGAAATTTTCTTCACGTTTCCTACCACACTTCAATCATAAAGAAAGTCATGTCCTCTTCTCTTCATGGTTTTTACTGTTTCCTTTCAATTACATATTTCATTTCTTATCAAAACCAGGAGATTGATGGTTAACTCCAATATCAATTTCCACCTTGTTAACACATTAAATGTTTTCTTCATATATACTAAAGTCCCTTATTGATAACTCCCTTTAGAGACTTGGTTTTAATCCATTTAATAATTTATAAAAATTACTTTCTAGTTGGATGATAATACCAGTAGCATAACTTTCAAGTCCTATAAAATTTTCCTCATGGGTGATAACAAATTCACCATCCTTCTACTTTAGCTAAAATAATTACTTCTCCATTTTCATGTAAATAATATAATAAAATTACTTATTTAAAAACAATATTTTAAACTCATCCCAATCAATGGAGTCCATTCCTTCATGTTTCCTCGCATTCCACATAAGATTCCACCATCAATCTACTTCTCCTTCTAAATGATAGAAAACCAAAATAACTTTTTCATATTCCAAACATTGGATAATGGAAAAAATATTTTTAGTGGTACTAATCCATTTCTCAATGACTAGTGGACTAGTGGATGCACTAAAAGAAGCTTAAATTTTCCTCATGAAGGACTCATTAGAATGTTATTCCCTCCTTTTCTTGTTTATAATCTCAGTATGATTCATATATTGAGAAAGTTGTGTAAGTATAGAAATGATATTTTTCATTCCATATCATATAAAATTTGGTTACATATGAGTAAAATAATTTCATTTTCCATCACATTCAACATTAATAAGGTTCCTTAGGGTTATATCTATTAAAAAACCAAAATTTATAGTGTAAGAAATAATAATCATATTGGGAAACTACATAATCATGAAAAATTATTTATAGGATGCCTGAATCATGATAGATTATTTTGACTCTATGACACCGTATTTTTAATTCAGGTCATTCTTGGTCATCATATATTCAAATACTTCATGATGGTTTTTAAATAAAATTTGAATTAAGATAACCATATCTCTTGGGAGTATAAAACTAGGTGAATAGTAAGGGCACACTCAATGTGCACTAGAATGATGGATGAGATATACTCGACCAAATATTTTTAGAGTTATTACCATATATTTATATATTCTAAAACATAATCCACTTGTATTTTCAAGATAATTATGTTTTTATAAGAAAACCACACTCCACTCTTTACCATAACATAAGATGTTATGTTATACTTATGATTATCCTAAGGGTTCTCACTAAATTTTTCTCATCCTAGTTTTCAAAGGTTAAGTAAACCTTACTCTTATACTAATTATATTGAATCATACATTTAATACATAGATATCACATCTTAATATATGAATATTCATTACATTATGTAATGATCCATGCCAAAATCATATAGTTCTAGTTCCTTTGGAAACTTGAGTACATTAACAATTGATTCATAAGTGAACTAAGTCGTCTCCCACTAATTTCATTATAACTAGAACCCTTCTTATATATATCATATATAATACCTTTCTTCATAACTTATAGAAAAGAAAACATAATAAAGCGTGATATTAGATGTTGAGTATGGATAAAAAGGTGAGATATCAATATAACATGAGCATGAGGGTATGAGAAAATGAGTATAAAATTTTAAAAAAATATATCATGTATATCATAGATCATAATATTGAATCATAAAATAAATCATGGAAGTTCATAATACATGATTCACAAAGAAATCAAAGAACACGATCCATGATATCATAACATTGACATAAGAAATAAGTTTATAGAATACACATAAGCATAGAAAATAATTTCCTTAGTAGTCGAGGCTCACTACCAAGACTATAATAATAGATTAGGTTCACTACCCAAACCATTTTAGTAGTAAAGGTTCATTACCAATACTATCATGGTTCACAGAGTCCCTTACTAAATTGGGTTCACTCCATATTCTAGTCCTTTTTATCTCATGATATATATCCATATCTACCTAATACAGTTGAGGGATATATAATTATGGTCCCACCCATCACATAATGAAAATAATTTAGATGTGTTCCACAACATCATAAAACATTCATCATATCATAAATTATGAAAATAAATGGGTTTCATAATCATTTCATCATCGTATAACCCATGCAAAAATAAATGGACATCATAAAAATTTCATCAATTCTTCATATCATAACCCATGGAAAAGGAATGGGTTTTATAAACATATTGTCATTATAATTATAAAAAATCCAAAGGAAGAATAATAATGGTATCATTGGATCATATCCCCAATAAATAGTATTAAACTTTAAAGTATTTCATCTTAGATGGAAAATTCTTTTAAAATATCACTTGGAACATTTCTTGAGTAAAATACCTTGTTTACTTTGAAATCACTTATTAAAAATATAAAAATTTCCCAAATATTAAGAAAAAAATTACATTGAAAATAACCTTAGAATATTGTAAATGTATCTTCAAATAATTTATCGTCCATTATAGTGGTAAATTATTTTCATGTCATATATGTTAAAACAAATATTCCATTCACATTTTCAATAAAAATTCAAAAGTACCTCATTCAGAAAACAAAAAGAATATTCCTTTTAAACTGTTATTTAAATATTAAAACATGGGTAAAAATGAATTTAAAAAATCATAGGATAATGTTAAAAGAAATATTGAAAAAAATTAGAAAACATATATATGGAAGAAAAAGGGTTTTCTACAAAATAAATAAATAAAGTTGGTTTTCCTTAGAAATGTACTTTCAATATCTTGAGTTCTTAAAGAGAGGAAAAGTAAAGGAAAACATTTATTATCCAGAAATAACCATGGGATAATATAATTAATGAGTTTATTGAGAGTTATATCATGAAATATAATCATTAGAAAACTTAATCATAAATAATATTGATAAATAATGCGATTATAGCATAAAACCCTTGCCACTTTAGTGACTTAGAAATAAAAATATAAAGAAGGAGATAACTTTATATGTATATGTATATAACCATAATTTTCATGAGGATAATAATAAAATACATTCATGGGAATCATATACATGACATAAAATAAATAAGTTGAGAATATAGCATGTGTCTCACAGAAGTAAAAGAGAGACAAAAATATCTTACCTTAGGTATGACTTACTTCATATGGGTTCAAAACTCATGTATAATAAATATATTTTTATTATAAATCTATTGAATATCCATAATAATATATATCATACCATATATTATTTACTTATAACTATTTATCACCTTTTTATTAATAATTCTTTATTAAAATCATTATTTTTGGTGATAACTGCTTTGTTTTTTATGTATGTTTTGGTTTGGTAGTTTTGGTCCTTATATATTGATCTCAGTACCATAATATACATAATATTAATAATGATATAAATATAATATTTATTCATCAAATACATATTTAAAGTAATCCATCAAACTTATAGATAGAAAAATTAATTACTCTGCTCATGCATACGGTAGGTTGTACGTATACATGAACGCTATTTTCATTTTTCGAAGGATGGGAAAAAAGAAAGGTAAAAATAATTCACATTCCCAAAATCATTATTATATAATATACATAATATATATTCATTAAATAAATCCTTATTACTATCCATATAAAATGTAAATGGAAAAAATCGCATCGCTTCAGGGGGGTGGTAGTTTACATGTACGCATGAGAAACATTATCATTTTCCATAAAATTGGAAGGTAAGAAGGTAGATGTGACATTATAATTATAGAAGTGTAATTTTTTCATAATATATATATATATATATATATATATATATTAATTCAATAATTATATCTAGTCATGAGAGGTGGTGATGGATAACGAATTACATCAGTTTATGAGGTGGTAGTCCGCATCACACAAGATCAAAAGTTCTTTTTCTCATTTGACAAAATGGGAGATGTATATAGGTTATGAAATTTACATAATAACATATAATAATACGTTATATACTATTTTTATTATTTTTTAATAATTAATACATAATTTAATCTAGTAAAAGGATAATTAAAAATAAATATCTTGGTGAAGATAATTACCTTCACTTAGAAAAATCTCCTTTGGATCTCTTATTAAAGAGCCTAGGGTTGATCTTTTGGGAAGACTGGTAGCTCTTCAACGTGTATAAGGATATAAGGGATAGATTTTTCTATGTTTTTTTCATGATAAATGTATTAATATGTATGATTAAGTGAGGGGAGGAGATGGCCTTTTATAATTGAGGTGAGTGGCGCATTTGTAAATTTTCAATATTTTAAAATTATGTCTAGTATCTTTCCTGAAAACATAGATCCAAAAATATATCATATTTTACATTAATAAGTTTAAGGTATAAATACAACCAAAAATGGTTATTCTTAAAGTTTTTAGTTCATTTTTATTCTTATCTTTATAGAGTATCCCTCAGGTAAACCAGTTTTAACTTTAGTTATGGTAACAGATTTTTATTGTTTTTACTATTCAATATGAATAAAAATTAAACTGAAATTATTAAATAATATTAATTATTATAATTATAAATATACAATCCATTTTATAAAATTAAATTCACATAATTGTAAGAATTTAATTTAAAATTAAACCCACAAATGTGATGAAAAGAAGTTATCCAAAGAAAAGTTTTCTTAAGTATAAAAAGTTTCTAGGTCAAACTTAAACATAAAATCAATTTAAATAAAAAAAAATTGGATTAAGAATAATATAATTTAACTAATTACACTTTTAAAACTATTTTAAAATAAAATTTAACTTTTAAAATTCTTTAAATGAAAATATAATTTTTAATAAAAATCGATATTTTTCATTGTTCATCGAAAAAATAATCTATTTAGAAAATTATCCAAAAATTTATTCTAATATAATTTTGAAATGTTTTTTTTAAATTAATTTTTTTTCAAATACATTTTATAAAATTTTAAAATTTTAATTTAAGAATAAGTGCTCAAAACATAACGAAACTTCTTTTTAGAAAAAATACAGTTTTTAAACATAAAACTAGATTTATTCTTATCAGAAGCCTAGAAAAAATATTATATGAAAAATAAAACAATTGATGGGATATATAAATTGAAAATTTAATTAAAATCATTCACCAATAGTGATTATTTTAATTTATTAAGATAAAAACGCATTGTGCCCGTAAAAACAGGTTTTGAGAAAAATATTTATTTTACTTTCAAATAATTTTAATTTTAATTTATAATCAATTTATAACCAATGGATTTATTTTATAGATGTGTAAAACTTATAAATTTCATAATTTATTTATTCCTATTTATACTCTCAAATTTAATATCTAGGTTATTATGATATACTATATTATGGTTCATTTAGACTGGGGGTTTCATGTATCACAAGATATCAAAGTGAGTAGATTTATTTAAAAAGAAATATATCATAAAATATTATGGTTTTATAAGAGTATGACTTCATGATGTGAGTATAATGAGTATGATAGTGGTTTTAGGTGATACAAGTACTGGAGCTCTAATTAACCAGATGTTCTTACATTAAGAGATTCAATATGGCAGTTAGATAAGAGGATTGATGTTTCCACCAAAAAGTATGTCATCTGTGAGTTGTTTTCAGTGTGGAAAGATAAAGTATGTTCTGGTCTATTGTGATAGATCACTGAAGGAGTTTTGGTAACATAGTGATATTGGAAATTTGAGGTAGTTATCTTGAATGTAATTGTAGTATGGTTGTGGTTATGGATCGGGTCTGACTCAGGCATCTAATATAAGGCCAAGATCAGTTCTAGGAGTCAGTAGCTGGGATAATTTTTCATAAATAATTCGTGGAATTAGATAGGATACCAGCATTGGGGGTAGTGTTTGGAAGTGATTATGACCCTATAGGCGGGATAGGCATCGATCATTCTGGAATCAGGTTATCTACACATAATAAAGATAGTGTATTCTATGTAGGTCATAGAGCCATTGATAGTCATAGTTATTCCATGATCATGTTATTTTTTATTTTAAATGAAGGGTTCTGGTGGATAATGTGGATATTTTATAAGTATAATGACCATATGTTAGTTAAGGTTTGGACATCAGGTATGATGTGGGATGATATTGGGCATTAGTATGATGTGGTATGATGATGTATAATAGTTATAATGTGTATGTTTATAGATTATTTATAAGTACAATATCATTAATATATCAGGTGGTTTTGTTGTAATGTAATCGAGTGGTTGATTCATATGGAAGGTTGTTCATATAGAATTAATAGGTCTATTTGAGTTAGTAATCCAAGGTTATTAGGATCAAAAGGATGTTTTTGGCATCATCAAATTGTTTTGAGTGTGTTGGGATGGAATACTCTGGATTCGATAAGGTTTGAGTAGTGTTGTGTCCAAATATAGATCAAGGATGGATTTTTGTGTAACACCCTAGATAGTTTTCAGGGATAAACTTATTCACATTTTTTCTAAACCTTGCGTATTTTTTTATTTATGAGTGTCTAGGGTGTTGAAAAAAAATCCAAAAATCATTTCTAAGAGTTGGACCATTATTTGATTGGTAATATACTTCATTTGGCATGACACGCCATGATAGGTAAAGGTTACATTGTGTAGAGTGCCTATGTGATATTTAGTCCCCCTAATTTTTGTGATATCAGTTCATGTCCTAGGTAATTTTAGAGTAGTGAGGTTTGGATGTTATTGTTAGGGTTTAGTCAAGTATCATGCCACAACCAAGGTATTTATGTCATGATGGGTGTTTCATAGGAGTAACTTTTTCTAGAATAAAGGTAAACAATATAGTGTGCATGAATCATATGGTGGTAAAGAGTTTCATGTTTCAGTAGTAACCTTTATGTATAATGTCACATGATATGGAAACTATTATGTATCAACCTTTACATATTAACCCTTATGTATCGATTTGGTAAACATTATCTATTGAGTCCTTATGTATCACCTAATAACCCTAACTTTAACCTTTGAAAACTTTTGTGTGAGAAAGGTTGGTCAGATTGTGAACCCTATAGTTTTGTTATGATGGTTTGTAAGGGAACATGCCATGGTGTGATGGATACACCATGAGGCTAGGAAAGGGGAAATTTATTTCTTTATAAAGCGGGTTTAAATTTTATGATGTCTTGGAGCATATATTCTTTAGTTCTATCTAAGAGAGGTGATTTATACCATGACCAAAATAGTCATATCTTAGGGATATACCTGAAGGGTTGTTACATTGTGACCTATATGGTTGCTCCAAAATGCATGACCTATATATTTTCTTTAAAAAAATTAAATAAATAAATGGTTTTAAAATTAAAATTAGTAAATTGGGGTTCTCCATTATTAATAGTATCACATTTTTTTCACACTCGCTCTCAATTATTTCACTTTGGAGGTGGATTTTCTTTGGTTCTTTTCCATATTTGAGTGTTGTTTTTTCCAATTAGTATCTAGAGGTAATTCTATACTTCATCTTAAAATCTTTATCAGTTCATCTTTTTTATATATATAATTACACTAGTGGTGTCCATTTTCACCTATTTTCAGGGATTATCAATAATTTCTTGATTCTAATCATTTGAGACTGAATCAACTATTGATATTCAGTTACAACTTCATATAATCCTAAGGTGTGTGGTTTTTAATACATCCTTATATTATAATCTTGTTTCTATCCACATATGTTGTGTCATCGCACAAAACTAATGTTCATTTGAACTAATGTTTAATTGAATGGTTTATGAATCTATTTCATGTGAGAATCACATTTTTAAGCTATGAGTTGTCCATTTATAAATTTAGAGCCTATCACTTTTATTGTTAAATTAGGTGTGAATTATACAACAGAATGGGAAATGTCATGGGAAACCCGAGGGGTGATCTCAATGAAATTTATGACTTAATTAGATGAACATATATTCCCTAATATATTCCATAGGATGATATTGTGTGGTAAATGTGGGAAATCATAGTGGTAGACCTAGGTGGATATGGTTTGAGACCCCAGATTGGTGAGTGACCCCACATAAAAAAGAAAAATATAATGTTAAATTTGGAATTCAATGTGACATGGCTTGTCAATAAACTATGAAAATTACATAACATGGTAAATGATTAAATTATAAAATATATATGGTTTTGGGGTTAGCCACTCTTCCACCTTTAGTGTTTATGTGTGTGTATGTGTGTGTAAAATATTTTTAGGGTGGATCTCTCTTAACCTTTGGGTGTTTATATATGATATGGTTTTAAGGTGGTCTCTCTTATACCTGGGTATTTATATATTATATAGTTTTAGGGAGGATTTTTCTTCCCTGCTTGGTGTTTATATATGAGATGGTTCTATGGTGGGCCGCTCTTCCCCCTAGGTGTTTATATATGAGATGTATTTGGGATGGTCTATTCTTCCCCCTAAGTATTATGGTATCATGTTTATAGACATCCAAGACTAGTCAATATAGGTATGGTCAATCTCAGGTTTCATTGTGGAACCTAACGATCAATAGTTGTTTACATATCTATTTTATTATTTATTTATTTATTTAAATTATCATGCACTTTTTTAGACTATTTATTTAGGGACACCATTTTTAGTGTCCTAATGAGTTGTACTGGCACCATCTCAAACTTTCATGGGTACCTGAGTACACTTGATAGTTATATTTCTAGATAAGGTCAAGGGACCTATACTTGATGATTGATTTGGATATATAAGATGGAGTTAGGATATGGTAATGGGATAGGAATCATGACTACTTTTGTAGTTGAAACATTTTTTTACTTTTTTTATTTTGGAATTTTTTATATGATCTTCCTAATAGGGGACCCTAATTAGGTGTGTGTGCTTTTTATCACATAAATATTTGTTCGTATTAATATTTCATAGATTAATATATTTATTTATTAGTGTTTAGCTCTGATTTTTTTTATTATAGTTGATTTTATGGTTATTATTTTTATTACCTCCACTATTTTAACTTTTATAAGGGATATAGTCTCCCCATGCTATTATTATAGCCCTGATGCTAGTCAATGGCCTCTTGCATATGGGGAGGTGTGCCTAGTGACTCAATATGGTTATGGTAGAGGTGAACCAAGCCTGTTACATTACAATATGTTATCATTTCCTTATTTATTTTCTTTTATTTTACTATCTAGGAAAGGTAGATAGGTTATGTTATGTTCTTAGATCTTTGTAAAGATCTCATGTCTGGGTGTAGCTAACCCATGTATGAGAGAAGTCTAAGTTAACAAGGATGGGACTATTATTATTGTTTTTTGATTTCATAGTTGGGTTACATTACTATATATGGTGCACTTTGATTTTAATTTATGAGTTATAGGATTTTAATCTTAGCCCGAGGTGGTGAGGGGGTGTTTGTTCAGCATCAGGTCAAGCATGTTGGATCCACATGATTTTTTTTCTTTTTTATGATTGTTTACTATGATTATGACATATGGGTCAGTTATTTAAAGTGTCACCATTAACTTATATAGTGTTTTCAAATATAGTTTTATGATTTGATCATATCTAAATGATTCCATAAACGGTTTTATTATTTTTTTCCTATGATTAATTATCCTGTTTACCAAATAGTATCAGTTAAATATAATTTCAAAAGAAACTTGTAAAGTGTTTTCCTCTATTTTTTTTTAGAATTTCATTTCATTGAACCAAAATTTTGATTCTATTTTTTTTAAAAAAGGTATCAAATGGTGTGGATTAAACATGTATTTGATAATTTCCCTAAGAGTGGTTAAACTATGATAGATAGAAAATCTAGGTAGTGAGACCCTTCTTATATGGGAAGTTTGTATAGAGTAATAATAATCCATTGTAGTTACTTCTTATCTTAAACTATAATATATATAATTATTATAGAATTTTTTTTTGAAGTGTGTGTTTTTCATTATAGGGACAATTCCACCAAGATGAACTCTAGTGGAATTTTGAGAGTGTGAGGTGACCATTCCCCACTAGAAGTTGATTTTTAACCCTCTATTTCATTAGAAAATTTATGGATGATCTTCTCTATGAGAGATTATTGTGGGTTATGCAGTGGATATATAGAGATACCTTGTGAGCTATATAATATATGTTAGAACTGATGTAGGAGTTTTAGATATAGTATCCACCTTTGTTCTTGGGTGTGGGTGGCCCATAAGTTACTTATCTTTAGGTGGAGTAAATACAGACCATTTTTTGTCCTTAAGAGACACTCCTTGAGAGGAGGGTGGAGTTAGAGACCTATTCATTATAAGGACTAGTCATTCACTTGTCAGACATATTGACATAGGTAGACTAGTAATTTGGATATTCTGGATGGATTTTAGGTCTAGTTTTATGATCATTTCTTCTTGAATACCATGAGGGTAGATAGGTTATAGGATTTAATGCATCTTACCTAGAGAGGGATGTCTGTTACAGAGTACATAGAATGTATTATAGAGCCTATTAATTTTTCTTTGATGTTGGATATTGATGAGGCATCCAAGATTAGATTATTTGAGGATAGTTTGATATATATGACTTCAGTATAGGTGATATCTTTTCCCTTTGATTATTGTCATAGGTGTTGAATCGAGAAATCATATATGAGAGAAACCTGGTTAAGGGTATTGGTGTTGGTTAGTTAACTTCTACTAAGGGGATTTATAGGGATCCTCGATTAGAAATTTCCACCAGTTTGTAGGAGTTATTAGAAAATATCTAGTATTGGAGGATATATAAAATGTAAGGTTCATGGGATGGTTTAGGTGTTCCATAGTAGAATGGAAGCATTAGTTCTATAGGTTTTTTAGGTTGTGGTGGTGGATGTGGTGATTAGGGGCTAGGGAAATAGAGACATTATGTAGGTGAATTACAGGTCAGTTGGGAAGGAACTCAAAGATAAGTATCAAGAAAATTTCATGTTACTAATACTACTCATACTGATATTGATTTTGGACCATCGACGGTTTGAGGTACAATTTTGGTATATCCTACCATGTAATATTCTTTATTTGATATTATTACATCATAATATTTCATATCAACTTGATTTTTTTTAGACTGGGGATATTCATAGAGTACTTTCATGGGGTGATGTAAATTGATACACCTTTAAGTGCACAATATGAGGGTATTAATATGTGTCAAGAGTGTTCTATTTTGATTGGTAGTTATAGATTCGTTTTTTATTTGTTCATTCTAGATATGATTAATTTCAATGTGATATTTGGAATGGATTGGTTGGTTTTGTGTTGATCCCACATCAAATTCAATCATCGATAGGTAATGTCTGCATCTATTAGGGGAGATAGTTATAATTATATCATGGAATTTCATGTGTAAACAGGTCATGTAGGACGTAACATTCAATAGATAAGTGGGATCACATATTATTTTTCCTATGTTATTCTAGATGATGGAGAGATATATCAATGATATTTACTCCTATATTTGACTAGTTTAAGGATATCTTTTTTAGGATATTTGGGGATTTCCACCCAAGTGTGATATTTATTTCATGACTAAGCACTTTCTAGGCACTTAGCCTATATCTATTTCACTATATAAGATAGTTCATATAGATATTTAAGAGATAAAGTATCTATTATAGGATTTATATCTGAAGGTATTTATGCAGCTGAGTACATCCCCTAGGGGTTGTCTAGACATTTTCACCAAGAAGTTGGATAGTTCATTGAGATTGTATAGGTATTATTGGAAGTTAAACTAAGTGATGGTCAAGAAATAGTATTAAATTTCACATATTGATGATATATTTGACTAGATGAGTGGGGATAGAGTGTTCTCTAATATAGATCTATAATCAGATTATCATTAGTTTAGGGTGAACAATTAGGACATACCTCATACTATATTCATGAGTTTGTATGGAATGTATGAGTGCTTGGTTGTATTTTCTAGTTCGAAAAACACACCAGATGTGTTTATGACCCTAATGAATTGGTTCTTCCATCCTTAGATGTATTCTTTTTTGTTTTTGTTTCTTGATAATATTCATCTATGCACACATTAAATAGAGGAGTGTTCTTGGTATCTGGATATTATTTTGAGAATACTTATATAGCATTAGTGGGATAAAAACTCACAAAGTGTTAGTTTTGGATTGATCAAGTGCACATATTGGGGCACATGATATCAGAGTTTTTTGTATCAGTAGGACCTAATAAGTTCAATTATGTGGTTTCTTAGAAGTTTATTAGGAATTTTTATCATATCCATAGTTTCTTGGGCATGTATATTTACTACTGGAGGTTCATACAATACTTTTCCTATGTGGAAGTACTGATAATGGACCTGACCAAAAATGGTGTAAAGTTATTATAGTCCTATGCTTATGAGAGAGCCTTTCAAGATCTAAAAGGTAGGATGAGGATAGAATAGATCATAGAATTACCTAATTCAGGAAAGGATTACATGTTGTATTTTGATTCATTAATAGTTAGTCTTGGAGTATTTCAGGTGTAGGATAGTCATGTGGTTGATTATGGATCTTAGAAGTTAATAACACATGAGTGGAAATACCCATTTCATTATCTTAAATTAGAATTAGTGGTTCACGCCATGAATTATTAGCATAATTATCATCTAGATGATAGTTTTATGGTACACAGTAATCATAATATCTTTATATATATATTATCTTAGTGTGACCTAAACCTTTAGTAGTAAAGTTGGCTCGAGTGCCTGCAGTATTTTGATTTTGAGGTATTATATACCCCCAAAATAGGAAATGTCATTGTTAATGGATGTAATAGGATTAATCGAGATCATATGGTGCATGATTCAATCCCCTTTTTCCTGAAATAAATTTTTATTTTCAAGAGTATTTGGGTTGGGAGACCCTTATATTCTTGAATATCACTTCCTCGCTACTTAGGCAGGTGGAGAAGAGTCACATATTGGATTCAGACTATATGGTCACGAGGGATAATATATATGAGGGGAAGCACCACCTAATTAGCCTATTAATTTTGATTAGATCCTTTATTTATAAGGGAGAGTTTTGATCCCTAATATTTTTCTTAAGGAGATTATTCTAGACTCACCTACCTTGAGATGGGTTGTTCTCTAGAGCCTTACCAAGATGTATCAAAATATTTATAAACAGTACTGGTGGCTCAGGATGAATAGGGATATAAAAAAAAATTATACACTGCTCCACATTTTAAGGGATGAAAGACAAGAACCAGTGGCCCAAAATTATTTTCTGGTGATTAACCATTATTAAGTGGAAGTGGGATTATCTAACCATTGATTATGTAATGGTATTGCCAAATATGCCTGATGTGGTGGTACCATTTAAGTTATTATAGATCAATTAACTAAGGTTTCTTATTTTCTACCAGTATATAAGGTTTTATCTATCTATAATCTAGGAAATTTCTATGTATGAGGGATTATATGTCGACATAGGGTACCTCATAGTATCAATTCAAACTAGGATTCCCATTACATTACTCTTTTGTCATAATTTTTGGAAGAATATTTACACTTATATGCATCTAAGAACTTCTTGTCATCCTCAGACTGATGGGTAGTCTGATCATACATAGTGGACATGTTGTGAGCATATGTCCTAGATTTTGGGGGTTTGTGGGAGAACCATTTTTTCACATGTAGAGTTTTACTCCAACTATATTTTTTCGGATTCAATTTAGATAGTGTTTTTGATGCTTTATATGGTTGGATATGTTGATTGAATCTATATTGGAAGGAGGTTGGGGTGTTAGGTGTTATTGAGCTATCTCTCATTCAAGATACATTGGATCATTTATGGAAAATAAGTAAGCAGTTGGAAACTATATAGAGAAATCATAGATCATATACTGACCAGAGATGGAGTGTTATGGAGTTAAAAGTGTAAAAACAAGTATTATTATGAGTGTGTCATAGATTGTAGAATTTTTATATCCTAAGTAAGAGAGAATTTGTTCCCAAGTTCAGGGGACCATTTGAGATTGTAGAGAGAGAATTTGTATAGTATCATACTGGTAGGATCTTCCTATCATTTTAGTATCCTGAAAAATGTGTTTCATGAATCTCAACACAGGATATATAATACCAGTTTATCTCATGTGATTAGTACTTATGATGTCAAGCTCAATATTGATGTTTTGTTTGAGGAGCATTCAAATCATATTGTTGATAAAAGTGAGAAGACTCTAAAAAAATGTGGTTACTCTTATATGAGAACAGTGGGAACATGGGTGTATCCAAGAGGAGACATAAGAGTGGAAGTCTGAAATACAGGTGTATTATTTAAAGTTTTTCATCAATGTGTCTCGGTAATGCTAAAAATTTATTCTCAAGGAATAGAATCTATATAGTGTGGAGGTTATAAAACCTCATATCATATATATGTATAACCCTGTTTAATTTTAAAAAAAACCTTATGTATTTTTGTTATTTATAAATGTTTGATGAATTTTTAGGGAACTTGAGATTCATTTCAAATATTTGTACTAGGATTAGGTTATCAATATACTATAGGTGTTATGTCATTCCATAATTGGTAAAGGTTCTATTATGAGGGGTGTTGACATGAGATTTAGTCTTCCTAGTGTTATAAATGGTCACATTTTGTCCTAGGAAATTACGGTGTAGTGAGATTCATAAGTTATTGTTAGGTGTTGTTCAAGGACCAATCCACAGATAAGGGATTTTTAGTGTTGTTGGTGTTGTATAGGAGTAAAATTATCTTGTATAATGGTTAATTAAATTGGGTTATACAGTCACACCATGGTGGAGGGTGTTAGAGCATGATGGTAACTTTTATGCATAGAGTTTCATAATCTAGAAACCCTTACATATCAACCCTTATATATCAATTTGAAAACCCTTACATATCAGTTGATAACCCTCACTTATGACTTTGAAAAAAATCAAGGGGAAGATTGGTCAATCTATTACCCCTAGATTTACGCTATCAAGGTTGGAGAGAGACCACTCTATAGTGGTAGTTTTGAACCATGATGATAGACTAGGGGAAATTCATTATGTCAAAATTGGGTATACCACACTTTGATGTCATAGGGCATAGATTATTTAGTTCTTACTATGATAGGAGAACCACATAGAGACATTAAGGGATTGATCATAAGAGTATCCAAAAGGTTCATTGAACTATCAATTATATGGTCACACCACAACACATGACCTAGATAGTTTTTATAAAAATAATTATATAAATGGTTCTAATATTATGGTTCTTAAATGAGAGTTCCTTATTATTTGGAGTAGTATGATTTTTACCCTCTATTATCCCTTAATCATTTCTCTACAAAAGTGGGTTATCTTTTATTATTCACCCAATTCAAGTGTTATTTATTCTAGGTGGTAGCTAGAGTTAAGTCTATCTTTCCTTTACAATTAATTCTTAGTTACTCATATCATTTCAAAGTCCTATATAATATATGGATGATTATGCCTATTTTTAGTTCTTTTCTCTAATTTCTTTATTCTTCCAATTTGGGATTGAATCAAGTGCTAATATTTTATGAGGACTTCCTATGAGCATAAGGTTGGTGGTTCCTAATATTGAACTAAGGTCTAATATCGATCCTATATACATATAATGTGTGGTCACAAAAAGATAATGTGTGTTTGAACTAAAAAATATTTAAATAGTTTGTGTATCTTTTTCATGCGGTAATCACATTATTCACATTGTGTGATGTTCATTGTTAAATTTAGATCCTAAAAATTTATAGTCCAAGTGAGGAATGCCTTAAACAATAGTATGGGAAATATCATGGGAAACTCAAGGGGTTCTCTCAATGAAAATTATGAATTAATATATTGAACATAAATTCCCTAGGATATGATTTTTTTTGTTAAATGTGGTCTATAATGGAAATATCCCTAGGTGAATATGGTTTGGGACCCTTGATGGGTGAGAAACCCCCTCAAAAATAAAACTGATGGTAAATTTTGAAATTGATGTGACATGGAATTTTAATAAACTATGAAAAGAACATGAAATTTTAAATGATTAAATCATCAAATGTATATGGTTTCGAGGTGGGACACTCTTCCCCCTAGGTGTTTATATATATGAAAATTTTTTGTATGGGGCTTCTTTTTCCTATTAGGTGTTTATATATGATATAGTTCCAAGGTGGTATGTTCTTCCCATAGATATTTAAATATTATATGTTTATGAGGTGGGTTTTTTCCCCCTTGGGTGTTAATAAATGAGATGGGTTGGGGTTGGGGCACTCTTCCTCCCTATGTATTAAGTTATCATTTCAAAGACATTTTCCACTTGATGAAGTAGGAATGGTCAATCTTTAGTGTCACTATGTAACCTAAGTATCAATGGTGGTTTATATATTTATTCTTCTATTTATTTATTATGACATATTAACATGAACTTTTTTAGACTATATATATTTAAGGACACCATTGGTGGTAGGATATTGATTTTTAATCACACCCTACACAAGATATCGTGGGTACTAGAGTAGAATTCATGGTTGGAGTTAAAGATAAGAAAATGTTCCATATGCTTGATGATTTAGTTGGATAGCTAAGATTGAGTTGGGGGATAGGACCAGGCCGTGAATTGGGTCTAATTTTGTGGTTATACTAGTCTAGTTTACTTTTGGTTATTTTTCACATTCATGCATATGATCTACCCATGGGGGGTCTTGATTATATATGTGTGATTTTTATGACATACATAGTTGTTCATATTGATATATTATGGGATGATATATATTTTTATTAGAATTTAGTAATGATAACTATTTATTTGGATTTATTTGGAAGGTTGTGATTGATGTTACTTACACTCTTATTTATCGGTACCTGATCTAGGGGGTATAGTCTCCACACAATATTATTATACCCCCACTTATAGTCAGTAGACTCTAGAATATAATGAGTTTATTTACATATATACTTTCTTAGACTGGTCACAGTGGTGGTGTACCAGGCTGAAGATGTTATTGTAATATAGTGGATAGTTTGTAATAGCTCGAGTAATCATGAGAGGTAATTTGGGTCAAATATAAGATCGATTGGGTTTTTTGAGACCTATTAAAGTATTTTGGATATTGGTGTGGGTTATAAATTGTGTTTTGTGAAGTTATATTGGTCTTGGAGATAAAATTATGTAGTATAAAAAACTACAAAACAACATAGGGGATTGTGGCATGGTGAGTTGTTATTTCAAAATATGATTTCAGTGTGATCCATTAGTCATGCCACAACCAAGGGGAATCATTCTATGAAAGGTATACATGTAAAAATAATTTTTTTAGGCTATTTGAGGACCATTACACAATAAATGTAATTTCAATGTGGTGGGTGTCATGTAAGAACAACCGAGATTTGTGTGAGATTAATTATTGGGATTGTAGTGAATCAGACCATAATAGGGTTTGTTTCATAATAAAGGGTGTCAAGTAGGGGAAATAAAATCATAGTGGTTGAGGGATATGATACAAATACCTGATTATGTAGGGTGGTTTCACCATAAAGGTTAGGTTCATGCCACCATGTGAACCTGGGTAGAGGAGTCATGGTTCTTCCTAGATTTGACAGAGGTGTGTCATGTCATTTCCTAAGGGGACACACTATAAGGGTTGATCAAGTAGAGAGCATTATTTCATGATCCATGGGGCTATGTTGGAATGGATTGTGAGGATTCCACTACTCTATCTTGGCCTTTCCTTTATCTCCTGATGATTTCCTCCTAAGATCTTGGGTTCCCTCTCCTCTATCAGTGGCATTTCCTTCATCATACTCAGTGTTCATCAAGTTCTATTCTTTACCTTTTATTTTCCATCCCTCCCTCCTTATATATGGTATTCTCACTTTGGTTCAAGCTTAAAGTAGGGTTTTTCCTCGTTTTTATCTCTCATTGGTCCCTTTCCTTGCCTTCATTCCTTTTTCTTCAACTCTAGGTTTGTCTCATCGACAATCATAGTCATTTTCTCCCCCTTCTGCTCTTTTTTCCTTCACCCATAATGCTTGACACCATCTTGGTCTAGAATGATGGGGATTAAAATGGATTGGGAATGTGTGGTTTCAAGTTTAATGGATTTGATTGCTTTATTTTTGGGTATCTCTTCATTTAATTTGTCTCTTGTAGTTATGCTCCATATCAAGGCCATTTACTGCTCTGGCTTCCAAATCTATCATTCCAAATCCCATATTGGTCTATTGTGTCTTATTTCATGAGATTTTTTTGATGTGTTGGTTGAAAATTTTGATGGTGTTATAGGGGGAGGATCTTATGTTTGATTTTATTTTCCTTATCTGGTAGAGGTTTTCTTTCGATGGGTTTTGGTTTTCTTGTTTTTTGGTTCTCTCTTGAGTTGTAGTTGGTCTCCTGGGATTATGGAATTATGTTTGAGTGGAATTTGTTTGCAGTGCTAGTTTAGTTCCTGGATATGGATTTTTTGTTCATGGAGTGTCTTTCATTATGTTTAGTTATAGATCTATGGGGCGGTTCCATCTACTCTTCCCTCTCTTTGCTTTGTTGGTCTGTTACAATGTGTTAGACCCCATCTTGGTTGGGTGTGATGATTTGTTAGGGTGGTTTGGGTTTATTATTGTAGGAATGGTGGTGGAACGAGCATTATCATGTGGTGTTTCTTTCCAGAGGTTTCAACTTCATCTATGTGGGAATCTTGAGTGACTCATCCAAGGATGACGCAAATGGTGTTTGGGATTCTGGTTCTACCGTGTTTCTTTTATTCGTACGGTCTCTTCAGTGGTGTTTTTCATCAATGGATTAGGGAATTTAGAAATCATGGGGTCTCATCAGTGACAATTTTTTGATGTTGAAATAGATTTTTTTAAAGTGATGTGTGTTAGGGTTGTAGGTCTAAGAGGTTATGTGTGTGGTTTCATTAGAAATTTCAATTTTGAATTTACTATTGTGGGTCCATAGTGTTGGAATAAATTTGAATTTTGAAGTTGTTTACTAGGATTTTTTTTAATTAGTTCTCTGAACTTTTAAGCTTACCACTTAACCAAAAACTAGGTTATTCAAAAATACCAAAAAAAAGTGGCTTTTGAAGACATGGGGCCACATTGTGATCTCTCTTGTGTCAGGATTTACTTAAAATATTAGTTAATTTTTTTAATTAATGTTATAAGTGAGGTATTTTTCTCATTTCTTCCAGTGGATAAGGGAGAATTCCCTAACTCTCTCCCTCTCATTTATTTATTATCTATTAATTTATCCCTATAATTGATTGTTTATTCTTCATATCATTTATAAAAAAGAGTTACTATAGGTAAGGATCTATGCCATATGTTTTATATTTCCATTTTAGTTCCCTTTGTGATGTGTTTTGACTAAAATATCTTTTTTTGAGATTTTTATCTCTTTTTTTAATTTTTTATCTTCATGGTTGATTCATTATGAGATTCTTGATGAGTGGAGTATTAAAAACTCTTACTATGTGGTTCCTAGATTCTTTCTATGTTATAAGTGTGTTTATGAATTATGTGATTTATGACCTTGGGTATGGCCATATGAGTGATTGGGAATGGAACTAATTTTCATTTAATTTTTCATGAGATATTCCTAGGGGTAGTATTGTCTGGGAAATTAAAATTTTATCCTAATATGTCTTGTATTTCTTGGTTGTGTAGTTTTAGGGCTTGGTGAACCAAATGTTTCATTTTTTAGATGATTCTCCTCAAGATACAATGGTTTATCTGGTTCATTGGGAATGTGATTGGTGTAATTCATCTAGATATAGGTTATATTACTCATTGGAGATGGGGTGACAGGATTTTACAAAGTGATGTGGATGTTTTTTATCATTTACATGGGTGGAAATCTAGGTTCTTTGAGTTGTAATTATAGGTTGTTGTTTATTTCAACTGATTGTGGGGGTTGAGTCCATTGGGTTTATGTGGACACAGGACTAGACCCATGAGGTATTTTTGACCACTAGTTATTTGTATAATCTTCTTTAGATTGAGTGGATTAACATGATGGTGTTGATCATCAATTTAGATGAGGGATATGTTGTATGTGGCCTTGAGATTTAAGTGGTGATTGAGATCACTGTATGGGAGGGGGTGACCAACATACATGAGAATCATGGGGCTATTGATCCTATGGGTGGATTATGGTTTCATATAAAAGTTTATTTTATGATTTAAAATAGGAAATAATTGATCATGGAATGTGGGTTGGGGTATTTATACATGGACCTAGGGAATCATAGTTGAACCAGAATGGTTACATTCGTTATCAGTGGAAGTTGGACTTCATGTGATATAAAATTGGTTAAAAGGTTATGGGTGCTTTTTGTATATCATACCATGGGTACATTGACCCACTCCATAATTAGATGAAATATCTAAATACTCTCACCCATTGTTATTTGAGTATGATATGGACTAGGTTGAGTGATGTGAATTGATATCCATTTATTGCACTTTGTATACACTCATATACATATGGAAATTATCTAAGGTTGTCATTGGTGGTGTCTTACTGAGTTCATACTCACGCCCTGCATGGGCCATTTGGGATGTGTGTTGACTTTATAACACATGACACAAGTAAGGGTATCATCTCATCACGAGGAGTCTAGTGAATATAGAGGTGTAGATTATTCTTGGGATAGACATTATGGTTTTATAAATGGGTCTAGTTGTTCCTTTGTGTTAGGATGGAAGTTTATTTTTCTTACTTTTTTTCATGTATATTTTTGATTGGAATATAAGTGATTATTTTGAGTTTTGTATGACTAGTAATATATTATATAGATACATTTTTATAGATATTATAGTATGTTGTGGTTATTCCTATTATTATATGACATTTCTTGTTATTAATTACTTATTTCACTATTGTTATATTGTTAGTATTGTATATCTCGAGAGGGTATAGTTTCCCCACTATCACCACTTATACCCCCACTACTATATAGAAACCTATGGCATACAAGGTGGCATGCCTGAGGTTACAGGGAGATATAGACCAATTATTGTAGATTTATTCATTATAATAATGATACACATATCATAGATTATTGAGTCACACTATATTGGAGAATTTCATTCCATAAGGACCCTATAAAACTTTTTTCTTATTTTTTTACTGGTAAGGTTATAACTTCACAAAAAAAAGGATACACCATAGTTTTTTCAAAAATTTAAGAGATTTTAGAAGATAAATTTTTGATCTTGATGGAATTTAAAAAGATTATATTTACTAGATTTGGTGGATATATATTTTTTCAATAAAAGGGAATTCCCATGTGTGGCCTTTTTGAACCCTCCACAAAAGGAAACCCCCCTCCCCACGAAGAGGTCACTCTGGAGAGAGCCCCATCTGGGAATTATTTGTTTCCAGCCAAGATGGAAAAGCATCCCGGAGGGTGAAAACCCGGGCGGTGATGGTTCGTCAAGAAATCCATTAGCACGGGTGGGTTGCGCCTCATTTTTTCCACTCAGTAAGTAACCGAGTGACCTAGAAAGGCGAGTGGATTCCGAGGGAGAGGTTCTCCCCGAAATTGTACTCCCAGGATTCAAACCCCAAACCTCCCAAATTTGGTGGATCTATAGTTTAATGAAGGATCATGGAATAGTGATACATTTCATGATAAAATTTGGTGAACTATAAGTATATCACATGATAATTAAGGACATCACACTATAATGTTTTGGTTTCTATAATATTTCCAAAATTTTAATATTTCTTATATTTTTTGGGATTTACATTTTTTTAATGGTATTAATTAGAGGTTTATGGGTGATTTGGAGGTCAAATTAAAATTTTATAGGTCATAAATTCATGAATAAATTTTGGAAGATCGTATTGATGATATGAGGATAAAGGATAAGTTAGTTGAATGGAATCACTCATTAAGAAAGTTTATACATATAGAATAGTGAGAGGAACTAATGTTGTTAAAGAATTCCATTGAATATTTGGATCTAAACAAGTAAATAAAATCACAACAACAACACCCATGTTGTTTTAGTGTAAATAATTATATGAAGATTCTTGTGAGTGTCCATTATGTAAAATATTTCTTGTAACTCTTCCTTGAAGTAACAAGTGAATATGGATAAAGAGGGAGTGACACTTGGATTGATAGTAAGAACTTCCTCAATTTTTATTCACATGTAGTGCATAATTAAACCTCATTTTAACTTGAAACATCATCAGTGTATTCTACTTGGAGCATCCCTTAGTGGTAGACCAACTAAAATCCTCTATTTTGGTTCATTTACATTTTGTTCTTAGATTCTTTGTTTATATAGTTTACTTGTGACGAGTTTATAACATCATGTTCAATGAAGGGAAAAGATCCATTGAGTGTTTATGAAAAATAAAATACACACCCAAATTAACCTCCTCTCTTAGGGTGTAATTGGTTCATTTTGTTTGTAATGAGTGGTATCAAGGCTATAAGGTTTGAACTTGATAAAACTATCAGTGAAATATTATCACCATAGAGAAATTGGTGAATGAAAAAGGGGTTATATTGTTAGATGATTGTAATTATAAAATTCAGAAGAACTGAATGAGATTACATTTACAATCTCTCAAAATTTACATTTACTCAACTTTCATTTATATAATTCATATAAGTGAAAATAAAGACTCATCAAGGATGGAATTAGATAGAAAGTTTCTCAATATTAATTTAAATTTATAAAAACAATTAATAAGAATCTATATGAAACCATATTTTTATAATGGAAATAATTTTTGAAAATTCTAAATTAATTTAGGATAAACTTCTGAACATCTATGAATAGTACAATAAGGTAAAAAGGTAAAATTGTAGGTTTTACACAATAGATTTGATGACTTAAAGATGAACCTGAATGAAAACATTATGTGTTCTTCAACCATCTCATTGAGTTTGTAGGATCTATCTATGGTCTTGGTGTTAAAAAGGAAGGATGTTGAAATTGGAAAGAAGATTCATGAAAGGTTTTCACCATTGTATAATCTAAAGGTATTAGCAATTTAAGAGGGAAATATTATAGAATTCACACATGAATATATTAACAATAAGTTGGTTATGTATGCGATATGGGAGAATCTAGAGACCATATTAAATAATCTATAAAAAATAGTATTCAAGGCTATCGTGAGGCTTGAAATTCATAAAAATGAAGATATATAATAAGATACAAGTGATAATTTCTTGTATATTTTACTAAGTAAATTAAATAAAGGTAAAGTAAGGTTTTATGGAAATCTACCATTTGGATGTTTAAATTGTTGAAATTTTTTCCATACAATTACAAATTTTTCAAGAAAAGTCAATGTAAAATGTTAAGGAGAATATTCAATAAAATCAAAGAATGTTTCCCCCTAAATGGAATTTTAGATATGTAAGTACAACCAAAAGGAATTTTTAGTATAAATGATTCTTGGAAAAGGTAGATGAGGAGGAGGAGATCTAATTTAAAGAAGGTGAAATATAAGTTATTTTAGATATAGAGGATTTTATGATGTAAATGGTGAAAAAGTTCAAACCAATGTTTGGGAAGAAGACCTATGGGAAGGTTTTGTATCTATAAAAGTAGAAGTTAAAGTTTCTATAGTATAGATTAAGCTTCAATGAAATAATAATATAAATTTTGGATTAATATTCTTATTACATTGACAAACTTGAATTTGGAATCATATAGCTAAAAAATATTATAGAGAATTAAGGGATTGCTAATGAAACATCTAGATAAATAGTGGACTTTAAGATAAAAAATAAAGTGCATGTTAAGTTAATTAAATATATTAATTATTGTATTAAAGTGGGAGAAAATAAAATTGAGAGACTTGAAGAATAATCTTTAACACTAAGAATGAAACTTGAAGATGGGCTGAAAATGGTAGCTTTCAAGAAAAATATACAGATTGAAATTTTCTCATATGAGGAGAATGGAAAAGGTTAAAAGGGGTAGGAGGAGTGACGCGCCTATCATAGGATGGTCTAAAATCTATTATTTATTTCCTAATATAGCACAGTTACTAACCGAGGTCATCTCTGTTGGACCTATGATGTTCCTAAAACCAACCAGAACCCGGCAGTTCCCACTAACTCATGGGGTGGACTCCACTGGACTACTAACTGGTCTAAGTTCCTCGATATCCCCTCTATTTAGCTGAGGGTTTATTTTTCCTCCCTAGAGAGTCAAACCTTGGGATGACTAACATTTAACCAACCGGTGAGCTTCTCTAGTACAACTATGCATGAGTTAGTGGGCACTGCGGAGTTCTAGTCTGTTTTGGGAGCGTCATGGGTCCAAAAAAATGCACTTTTTTATTAGACCCGTGTAATATAATCTCTTTGTCATCTATATCTCAATAAACTATAATGAACACTAGTGTCATCATCCTTTATCTTGCTTTATTTTATTTTTTGATCTGTTCGGACGGTCTTACCTTTCACTACCATGGTCATGGATTTAATGAAGGTGCTACCATCCTAATCAACCAGGCCCGAGATATCTCTTCCTCAACTCAGAAGCGACAAATACTATCTTGACCATTCAATCAACATCATGTCACCAATGAAGTAACCAATGAAAACTACTTCTCCATGACTTCATTTCCATGGTTTTTTCCTTACATCAAAGTATGAAATTAAATGAAATACATTTATAATGATCTCAAGTCTGGAGACCATTACACATGTATGTAGATAGGAAAAACTAATGACACCTAAAACATGTCGTGTTTATATTATGTGGTTCGGTCCTCATGATCTCAACTACTAGAGATCATCAATTGTGAACTTCATGAGAAGAAGTCTCAATGATTATGATCCCCCAGCACCTGATAGTATCACATCATCGGATTCCTTTTAGAATGATGTAACTAGACTATAGGAAATTACTTTAATATTACTGTCATAGAATATTGAGGTTCTCATTATAGTCTAGGATCTACTATAACCCTTTGATACGACATGTAATCTAAGGACATTGTCATAAACAAAGTGGATGCATAAGTATCTACACTATTATGGAAAGATAAACACATGTATATATAAAAAACTGCATACATGTAGTGGTAATCAAAATACAACACAAGTTGGTTCTAGGGAACCCACTTTCAACACTCCTACTTTCACTAGATCCAACTACTAACAAGTCTATATCTGCTAGCTCTCACATGAGAATCATGCTTCTGTTGAGAAATGTATTTAGTCAGGGGGTCTGTCATGTTGTCCTCTGTGGCTACTCTACTAACTATTACTTCACATCTTTGAATAAAATACCTCAAAAGATGAAACTTCCAAAGGATGTGATTTTCCCTCTGGTGAGGCCTGGGATCCTTGGAAATAACCATTGCAGCAGTATTATCACAATATACTAGAACAAGGTATATACTGATAGGCACAATACCAATGTTTGAGATAAAGATGCATATCTAGACTTATTACTTTGATGCTTTGGAAGCTACAATATATTCAAACTCTACTTTAGAATCAGCAACCACGGATTTCTTTGAGCTTCTCCAACTCACTGCACCACCATTCAAGCAAAATATGTAGCCTGTATAAGATTTCAGATCATCATGATCTGTCTAGAAACTATCATCAGTGTATCCTCTCATTACTAGTTCCTAATCTCCTCCATATACCAAGAACACATCCTTTGTATGCCTTATGTACTTTAGGATAGTTTTATCAGCTTCCCAATGTGTCTCTCCTGTATTGGATTGATATCTACCCACCATGCTTAAAGCAAAGTCAACATCAAACCTAGTACATAGCATTTAATACATGATAGAACCCACTACTGAGGCATAAGGGATTCTACTCATTCTTTCAATTTCCTCCTGTTTTTGTTGAAACATTGTCTTAGATATATTTACACCATGTGACATAGGAAACAATCCTCTCTTGGACTGTTCCATATTGTACCTTTTGAGTACCTTGTCAATATATGTACTTTGACTTATCCTAAGCATACTTTGAGATCTATCTCTATAGATCTTGATACCTTGAATGTAGGTTAATTCACCTAAGTATTTCATGGATAATCATTCATTTAACCAAGTCTTAACTGACTGTAAGACTTGCAACTTGTTTCCTATAATTAATATGTCATCAACATATAACACTAAGAAAACAATGGTATTCCCTTGAACCTTTTTATAGACATGAGGATCACTTTTGTTTTTGACAAAACCAAATTCTTTTATGGCCTCATCAAAACAAACATTCCATGATTGTGATACCTGCTTCATCCCATAAATGGATCTCTATAGCTTTCATACCTTATTGGAATTCTTTGACTTAATGAACCCTTCAAGTTGAGTTATATAGATGTCTTCAAAAAACTTCCCATTTAGAAAAGAAGTTTTGACATCCATTTTCCAAATTTCATAATCATGAAAGGCTTCTATTTCAAGAAATATTCATATGGATTTAAGCATTGATTCTGGTGAGAAGGTTTCATCATAGTTGATGCCTTGACATTTCCTGAAACCCTTTGCAACCATTATTTCTTTAAATGTATTAACCTCACCATCTATATCCAGCTTATTTTTTAATACCCATTTTCATCTAATGGGATTTACAATAGTTTGAGGGTCTACCAAAATCCAAACTTGATTTTGGTACATGAACTCTATCTCAGAATGCATGCCTTCTTTCCATTTAGCAGCTTCTTTTCCTTTCATTGCTTCCTTCTAAGTTATAGGTTCATCATCCTCAAGGAATAATGTGTCACCTGACTCGGTGATAAGAAAACCATAACGCTCTGGTTCTCTAACCTTTTGTGTAGACCTATGCAGTATTTGTGTCTTAGGAACAACTTCTTCTTACACTTACTCTTGTGGAAATTGTTCCTGTACCAACTCTTGTACATCTAGAGCATTAACTTCATCAAAGTAAATGTTTCTCCCACTATTTCCATTAGAAATGTGTTCCCTTTCTAGAAATATAGTGTGTCTTTCTACAACAACTTTTCTATATAAAGGGTTATATAGGTAATATCCTTTGGTTTCCTTTGGATAATCTATAACGATGCACTTCATGCTTCTTTATGCTAATTTTTCATTTGGTAAAGTCTTGACAAATGCCTCGCACCCCAAAACACGTATGTGTGTGAGACTAGGTTTCTTTTCATACCATAACTTATATGGAATCCCATCTACAGCTTTAGTTGGAACTCAGTTAAGGGTGTATGCTATTGTCTGCAAATAATATCCCCAAAAGTATAATGGAAGAGTTTCATGACTCATCATTGATCTGACC
The DNA here is from genome assembly GCA_963277665.1 of Viscum album. Taxonomy (NCBI): domain Eukaryota; kingdom Viridiplantae; phylum Streptophyta; class Magnoliopsida; order Santalales; family Viscaceae; genus Viscum; species Viscum album. The sequence continues at coordinate 1,725,743,856 of OY728120.1, forward strand.
ATGTCAAGAAATATCATATTCCTCCTTTCACTAACACCATTCCACTGTGGTGTATAAGGAGGAGTGATTTGGGATACTATACCACACTCCTTCAAGTGATCAATGAAATATTGGTTAAGATATTCTCCACCTCAGTCTGAGCTGGGTGCTTTTATCTTCTTACCAAGTTGGTTTTATACTTCATTTTGGTATTCCTTAAATATCTGAAAGGAATCAGAATTATACCTCATTAAGTAGATATATCCATAAATACTATATTCATTGTTAAAAGTAATGTAGTATGAAAAAACACTCCTTTCCTCTACTGGAAATGGACCACATACATCATTATATACTAATCCCAATACTATATTGGATCTTTCTCCCTTCCTTGAGAAAGGTTCTTTGGTCATTTTTCCTTGTAAACAATCTTGACATACATCGAAGGGTTCTAACTGTACCGATTCTAAATAACCTTTTTGATTTAATCTTCGTAATAATTTCTTGTTTACATGACCTAGCATGAAGTTCCATAGTCGAGTGTTATATGAGTCATGTTGGCTAGTTTTTTCATTGATTTCTATTATAGGGTTCTCAAGTTCTATCATGTATAAACCTTTGTTAAGATATTCCATACCATAGCAGATGTTATCCCTATAAAAGAGACAAAATTTTATTCCAAACTTGAAATAAAATCTCATAGTGTCTAAACTCGACACATAGATAATTCTCTTGGTTACAGAAGGTACATAATAACAATTTTTTAAAACTAGAACCAAACCACTTGGCAAGGTTAAGTGATAGTCTCCCATTTCCAAGGCTACCAAACTTGCACCATTTGCAATATTCTTGAACATACTTGGTTCTTTTATATGAATATAAATGTGTGAGCCACATACCATATCCAATACCCAACTTGTAGATAAAGATAAATTTCATTCAATGACAAAAATATATGAAGTAGAAGCATCATTTTTCTTCTTCTTCCTAGCTCTACAACTCTTCTTATAGTGGACTTTCTTGCCACATCCAAAGCAGAAAAATTCATGTTCATTACTTTGCCTCCCCATGATTCGAACCTGGGACCTCAGGCCTAACATCCACCAGGGAGAATCACAAGTACCACTGGTGTAGTGGTACTCGTGATGCTCCCTAGTGGCTGTTAATCCACAGGTCTAAGGTTCAAATCATGGGGGAGGTTAGATTAAATACCATAAGGGACTAGGGAAAGTTCCTAATGCACATCCTAGTGAGTGGTTAATATGATATCAAACTCCGAGTTGGGGGTTGGGGTGTGTCCATCCTATGACCCAGTTAGTGGCATAGGTCCGCTAAAAATGCGCCTTTTTATTAGACCTGTGTTGCTCCCAAAAACGGACCAAGATACTCCCTAGCCCCTACACTCAGATCACTAGGCTCTTAACTGGGCCACTCAACTGGGAAAAGTATCATGGATATATCCCCTAGCCATTTAGGTATTTATTTCTCCTCCCTAGAGAATATAATCTAGGGCTGACTGACATTTAACCAATCGGGGAGCTAGTGGTACCAGAGAAGCTCCCTGGTTGGTTAAATGCCTGTCAGCACCAGGTTCGATTATCTGTGGAGGAGAAATAAATCCCCAGCTAGCTAGGGGAGATATCCACAATACTCATCCTAGTTGATTGCCCCAGTTAAGAGCCCAGTGACCCGATTTTAGGGGATGGGGAGTATCTTGGTCCATTTTCGGGAGTGCCATGGGTCTAATAATCTCACTTGAGGAGCCTTAAAAGGATTCAATCACTATTCCTAATTCCAATATTCCACTTTTTTTGTTTTTAATATTTTATGAAAACAATGAAAATTTTATGGTTGGAAAAGTAATGAAATTCTAAACTAAATGCAACTTCATAACATAATGAAGTTAAAAATAAAGTCCTTGATCCTAGGTTTTGGTTACTCAGGCCCCTTCATTATTCAAATTTTTTATTTAAATTCAATTAGATAATTCATGTATGAAATCTCATACATGAATTACTATACTATAATTTATTATGTGTGATTTTTAGCATGCCTATGATATATATTCAGTGCCCCAAATCTCACTTAATCCAATATCCAATTAAGATAAACACCTCGATCTAGAGTTGAATACCTTTCCAGACCCAGCTCCATCGTATGTTGTTTCATCACTTTGATCAACCAAAACTCCATAATATGAAGAGTTTATCAAAGATAATAGAGGGAATGAATGTAAATTTAATAATAGATATGAATTTGAATGTCATGTAATGGTGGAAGATCACTGCACCCATACACTTCCCTCTCATCACCACAAATTAAATAAAAACATTTTAGAATTTAAAGTGAAAGAATTTGGCGAGGCTATGAAACCTTCCCTAAGGATAATCCTTAGTTTAGTCGTTCACCATAGAAAGTATAATATAACATGTAAGAAATAGGGAAGAGAAAAAGAGATTTAGATAGACAGTAGAAGAAAAACACTTTAATAAAATATAAATAATCTATTACACAATAAATAAACTAAAAAAATTAAAATTTAAAACCTAAAAAATCAGTATCCCTTCTTCCTCGATGTAGTAGATAATTCCCTAGATTAACTAATGATATTTCAATACCCCCTAACCATCTATTTATAGTCCTAATAATACCTCAGGAACCATTAAATGTGTCAATAAATGGTTCTTTAGTCATCCCGAGTTATAATGGGTTGTCAAGACATTGTCCATCATTTACTTGATCAAAATAGATGCTTATGGGTCCTGTTAAGACCTTTCATGTCATGAATATTGCTTTCACATAATGAGTTTTCATGGAATATAATTTCATATCTTTTTTCATACTTTGAAAAAAAAATTGAGAGATTTTTGGGAGTTTCATGGCATGACAGACATTTGTTACGCCATGACACATGATGTCATGCTCCAAAACTCCTTTTTTCATCATTTCTTCTTATCACCTCACTTTTTTTATATATTTCACATCATTAATGACTTATTAATGATTTTAAAGATGAATTTATAGCGTTTTTAGCTCTTTTTTGGCTTGATTCTTCATATCTGAGCTCTAGGCTTGGGACTTGACTTATCCTTTATTGTCGGTCGTCATTTGCATCACAAATTCATCACCTTTTAGTTTTTTTTATTAAATCATTTTATCCTATCATAAATTACAAAAATTATTAACTATAATCAAGATTAATCATTTACAGTGTAAAAGAATGTGTTTTATAATAAAATAGGCATGAAAAATATTTTTTTTAATTCCCCCACAATTAGAACTTGCTTGTCTTCAATAATGTAATCTCAGCAACCTCACAGAAGAAATTCACTCTAACAATATTTAAATTTCAATAGAAAAAAAAATAAATGTTTATCAACAAAAAATAAACATTACAATTCCACCCAAAATAATTCATCCAACTACTCACTTTTCAAAGAAAAAAATCCAACCACGTATTTTACTTTCCCTCTTTCAAAATAACTATGTCCTTCCTTCAACTTTTATTTATTAATTCATAATTAATGTAAAGATTCTGACCCTAGTAGCACATAGTTAGTGCCTTGATTTCTTACATAGGTACTAGGTACAATAAATTTAATCTCAAAGGACTATAAAGTTTAGTATGTTTGTAAAACTAGGTACAAACATAAGTATTAAATTATAACTTGAAATGGAATACAACATAGTAACTCCATTTATAACACCTATATTCTCTTAGATTATCCCTACATGTCAATCATAATATACATCTTGGAATCTTGGGGAAAAATAAAACATAATAAAGGGGTGATCTCAAATGATTAGTAAGGTTAAGAATAAAATGGAATCTATCATAAAATAAACATAAACAATAAGTAAAGTTGAATTATATTAAAACATAATCTTGAGCATAATATGGAAGGAATAAAAGCTGACCAAATAATTCCATATAAATAATTACATGAGAATGAAACTTAAACATGGATATTCTAATAGTGGAATAATCACATGGATTATCAATAAATAATATCATGATGATGGGATTCATAATGTGATACATCATAAGCATATCATCAAGGCTTCATCCAACACACCATACATAATCAGTTAAGACATCAATCAATACCCAAACTAGCTTGTCTCATGAGACCTACTGATATATTGAGGGGATATATAGGGACCCACCCATAACTTAATAATTCCAACTCATTCCTCATATGAATGGGGTGAAACATAATCAACATATACATTTATATTGAAACTATCATATGAAATAACTTTTCCTAAACAATAAACATAATCATAAACCATCCAGTGTAATATGATAAATGGTATCAAAATAAAATATCCACAGTAAAAATGATCATAAAAAATACAATAAAATATGGTATATGGTTTAATAATATATCAACCTCAATTAATAATAAGATCCAAAAAATAGTTTCGACATAGATAAAAAAAACTCTAATAAAATCATTGAATAATTCTTGAGAGAAATATAACTTTACTTTGAAATCATTTATTTAAAAAGATGCTTAATTATAAAAGAAAAAAAATATTTGAAAATAAACTTGTAAACTTTTGAAGGATTCCTCAATACAATAAGGCATCATGAAATTAGGAAAATATTCTCATGTATTATAAGTTTAAAAAAACATTCCTTTTAAATTTTGAAAAAGAAACATTTAAAATAGTATTATTAAAAGAAAGTGTGAGTGTTAACCAAATTAATAGATTATTAATATCACATATAAATCCATATAAAGAAAGAGTAAATAGAACATAATATAATAAAAATTAATTTCACACATAATCATATCATGACATGATCAATGGAGTAGAAGTTTAACCCAAAGAATGGAAATTGGGTTAAGAATTCCCTTACCACTTTGTAAATAGTCGAACCATATACCCCATAAAATTAATGATCATAAAATGAAACATTGAATTAAATGAAGATAAATAGATTTGTAATATGTTATATTAAAGGTAAGTTTGTACACCACACACAAGAAATAAGGGTTTAATAAGGAATATATCTCATAGAAGAAAAAGTGAGATGATAAACCCTTACCTTATGTGTGAATGTGTTCTTCACTTGTACTTAATGTCCTATATAATCAAATTAGATTCATTAATTACTTAATTTATAACCTATTAAACATATATTTAATTTATTATAATTTTATTAATTTAATTTATTTACATTTATATGTGTTATAATGTTTAATTCCGCTGATCTGAGAGCGTTTTTTTCGTGGTTTTATGGTCGATTCCCTTGAATATAAACATGGGAGTTCTTGTAAAATGGGAATAACTTCTCTAGAAGTGAAATTATTTATTATTAATTAACTTAAGTAATTTTAAATGGTATCATATATCAGTTTTTATATGTTATGAGGGTTATTCATTAGATAAAATACTGATGAAAATGTCTTAATTTATTTTATGGTTTTTACGGCCATCATAAACTTGTGTCATTTATTTAATATTATATTTATATATTGGTTCCAGAACATGATATAACTTAATATATATATATATATATATTAAAATATTATTTAACCATAATAATGGTTTTATGACTAGTCTTGAATGTGGTGATGGAAAATGAAAACTCGTCATCCACGAAGGCAGTGAATCAACACATCACAGACGATGTTTTAATTTTTAAAATAAAAGGAGAGTATAAGGGATTTGATGATGGATAATCCATTATCATAATAAAATTACAGTATATATATGATAATGGAGTTACAGTTCCACTTTGGATAGGGTAGGTGAGTATAGAATAAGAAAATAAGATAAATTAAAAGAGAAAGAATGAGGATTTTACCTCTTGAATATCATCTCCTTGGGAACCTCATCAAGACACTTGGATTTGGTCTTTTGGTAAAAAAAAGTAGGTCTTGGATGTGGGAAAGAGGATTGGGAAGGTAATTGGGTATAATTTATATAATATTAAAGGCTTAAAAGGTGTGAGGAGAATGGGTGGTGAGGGTGGTATTTATAGGGGACGAGAGGGGTGTTTTTTGATTATTTTAATCATGTATTTATTATTTTGCTCAAGAATATCAATAGTGTTGATTATTGTGACTAAGTATAGTAAATATTTTATGTGAGTCCAAATTAATTGGTTCTTACATTACTAATGACCCAAAAATTCATGTATTTAACTTATAATGTTAAATACCATAAATTGTTGTATTTCACTATTTATTAAAAATTCAACTATTTTAGAAAAATCCAAAAAAATCACCCTAACTATTTTTAAATGTGTAGATTTAAAAAATTACACCATTTTATTAAAATAATTTTATAAATATGAAAAATTTAATTTTTAAATAAAATAATCATTTATTCAAAAAAATATTGATTTTAAAATTATAATTGATTTTACAACACTTTGAAAAATTAATTATTGTCTCATAAAATTATCTTATAATTATAATGAAACAAATATTAATTTATGAATCTATTTTATGAGAATATATTTTCTTTTACATCATTATATTAATTATAAAATTGTAAATAAACATTTATGTTTCACAAAAATACAAACACTTAATTTTTCATTTTTAAAACATTTATTTATTTATTCCGTGATATAATTATATCATATTTTCATTTATGAGATCCCTAAATTTTATTTATACTTTCATATGTGAGTTTATTATTCTAATGGCCAGATTACTATTCCTAATGGTCACATTACTATTCAAATGGTCATGTTAATATTTAGTAGTATATCATGGTTCGTTTAATCTTGGTGTTGCATGCAACATGAGTTATCAAATAAATGGAATTTATTTAAGAAGATACATATCATAAAATACTAGAGTGTTATATTCTTCCCTCCTTCAAAAAATTTCATCCTTGAAATTTTTATTAGTATCACCTTCTAAAAATATGAGGGTGGTTCTTCTTCATATAATCCTCAGGTTTCCACATTCCTTATTCTTTTTTATGGTTTCTCTAAATATCTTTTAGCAGTAAAGTCATTCGATTTCTCAATAATTTCTCTCTAGTTTATATAATCTTGATAGGATCTTCTTAGTAAGAAAAATCATGTTCCATTTATATTTATTCATATGTGAGTATATTCATTGGGTCTAGCATGTACTTCCATAATAAAGTGATGTGGAACACATCGTGTACTTTATAAAGGCTAGGTGGAATTGTCAAAAGATAAGCCATAACTCCAATTATTTCTATAATTTAAAATTATCTAATGTACCCAGGTCTTACCTTTCTTACTGAACCTTATGACACCCTTCCATGGATATACTTTTAGAAACACATGATCTCCCACTTGAAACATAAAATCCCTTCTTGAGTTGTCAGTGTAACTCTTTTTCCTACTTTGATATACTTTAATATAAGCCTAAATAGCCTTTACCTTTTTCATTGTCTCCTCAATAAGTTTTGGGTCTATAAGTTTCCTCTCACCAACTTTATCCCAACATGTTTAAGTATGGAAATTTTTTCCATATAATGCTTTATATGGTGTAATTTGAATACTAGAATAGAAAATATTATTATAGGAAAACTCTACCAAAGGTAAATACTAATCCCAAATACCTTTAAAGTCAAGTGAGTGTGACCTAAACATGTCTTATAATGTTTGAATATTCCTTTAAAACTATCCATTAGTTTCAGGGTGATAAGCATTACTCAAATGAAGCTTAGTATCCAATGAATTTTAAAGACTCTTTTGGAATTTTTATGTAAAATGGGGATAATGATTAGACACAGTTGATAGAGGTTCACTATGAAGTATTAAAAATTCATTAATATAGAGTTTTACAAGGTTATCCAATGAAAAATCATCCCTTATAGCAAGAAAATGGGCATATTTGGTAATTTGATCAACAATTACTCATATTGCATCATTATTTCTTGGAGTCTTTGGTAGTCCATTAAAAAATTCCATAGTAACATCATCCCATTTTCATGTAGGAATATGTATAGGTAGCATAAATCATTTAGGATGTTTCCTTTTATCTTTCACCTGTTGAAAAACTAAACATCTTGATACATAATCATCAATTTCTCACTTCATATTATCCTACCAAAAATGTTCCTTCAAATATCTATATATATTAGTTCTAACATGGTGTATATAGAAATTTGAGCTATGAGAATCATCCAATAATTATATTTTTAGCTCTAGTATAGAAGGAACACAAATCATCTTCCTAAATTTCAAAATTCTATCTTTGTATACAAAGTCTAAAAATTTCCAATCATTCACAGCTTTAATTTTCTTTTGAAAATTCTCATCATCAGACCAAGAACTTTTTATCTTTTATAATAAAGATAGCTTGGAACCATTTTAAAAACTAGTGATGTTTCACCTTCCTTAATAATTCTCATACCTATATTTACTAGATCCATGTACACAAGATCCCTTTCAATCCACATTTTGTTCAGAACTCCATGATCCTTCCTACTCAATGAATATGTTACCTTATTTTCTTTCCCTGGGTGGTAGTGTATTGAAAAATCATAATCCTTTAATTGATCAATCCATCACCTTTGACTCATGTTGATTTCTTTCTATGAGAATATATATTTAAAACTCTTGTGATCTGTATATATCTCACATCTTTCACCATAGAGATAGTGTCTCCATATCTTCATATCAAAGATTACAGCTTCTAACTCAAGATCATGAGTTGGATAGTTCTACTCATGAGTTTTTAAATTCCTTTATGCATAGGAAATAACTCTATCATTATACATATGGAAACAACCAAGTCCTTTCTTTGATGAATCACTATAAATCAAAAATCCACCATTTCCCAATGTTAGAGTCAAGATCGGAGCATTCACTAATATTTTCTTCAATTCTTCAAAACATTCTTCACATTTATTTTTCCAAATAAACTTAACCCCTTTATGAGTAATCTTGGTTAATAGGTTATCTAATTAGGAAAAATTCTGAACAAAATGTCTATAGTAACATGCTAAACCAATGAAACTATGTACCTCGGTTATGTTCATTGGTGTAGTACATTCCTAGACAGCCATTGTCCTCACATAATCAACTAAGATTCCATCCTTGGAGACAATATGGATAAAAAAAGAAACTTTTTGAATCAAGAATTCACACTTTATTAACTTCCCATATAACTATTTTCTTCTAAGAGTCTCCAGAACAATACACAAGTGGTTTTAATGGTCCTTTTAGATTTTGGAGTACACCAAGATATCATCAATAAATACCAAAAACAATTATCAAGATATTCCATGAATACTCAATTTATTAGATCCATAAAAACATAGGGTGAATTAGTTATTCCAAATAGTATTAATGTAAACTTTTAATTTCCATACCTTTTTCAAAACATTGTATTTGGAATATTTGCTTTCTTTACATGCAATTAATGATATCCAGAATGAAGATCAATCTTTGAAAAATATTGAGCTCCATGAACTTATTCAAAGAATTCGTCAATGTGAGGAAGATGGTACTTGTTCTTTATCGTAATAGCATTGATCTCCCTATAGTTAATGCACATCCTCATAGATACATCTTTCTTTTAAAAAAATAAAAGGAGATCCCTGAGGTGAAACACTAGGTGATATAAATCTCATACCACTTAATTCCTCAAGTTGTTTATTTAACTCTATTAACTCCACTATGTCCATTCTATAGGGAGTCTTTGATATAGGTCTTTCATCAATGATTAAATCAATATAAAACTCAAATTATCACTTTGTAGGATGTCCAAGTAATTCCTATATAAATACATCAATTTATTCTTGTAAAATAGGTACATCCTCAATTTAAAGATCACCTTTTTCATCAGTAGGTTTTATCTTCTCTTCTTCTCCAAGAATCTCATTTAGAAGAGCTGCTAGAGGTGGATTGATATATAACTCAAATGATGAATATTCTCCGCTTAAGATAAGAAATTATATATCTTTATCAAGAATCATAATTTAATTATCTTTGTAATAAATTTTTTAATTATATTTTGAAAGTTAGACCATACCATGTATTATATCAAAATCAACCATAGGTATGATAATAAAATCAGAAATTAGAGCATGTTTATGTGTTATAATAGGAACTTCTTATCACATCTTTGTTGCAATATGGTTTCCACTATGAGTTTTGACTGAAAACTCCCTTATTAAAGTGAATTGGAAATATCTAATTTTTATAGAAAACTAGGAAGATATAAAAGAATGTGATGATCCAAAATCAAATAGAGATTTGGATAAATTTGAGAAGATGATTAAAGGACCTTCCACCACATCATTGAGAACTTAAACCTTAATTGGTGTGATTGCATAATATTTTCCTTGTTCCCTTAACCTTTTCTAGAGAAAGTTTCCTTGAAGTCTAGGAAAAATCATGTGCATAGTGTCACATCTTCTTATAACTAAAGAATTGCACATTACTGACTTCTTTCTTTTCCTTGAAATCATGGGCCTAGTGGCCTGTTTCACCACACTTATAACAAAATTTCATTCCCAATAGGCATGTTCCATGATGTTTCTTTCCACATTTATTACAAGTTAGAAATTATATGCATCCCTTCTTCCCTTTTCCTTATTTTATTTTCCAAAGTACTCAGTATCCCTCTTCTTATTTTAATTCCCTTTAAATCTATATGGCTTGTAAAATTCTTTCTATATCTTGATGTCACGTGATACTATATCCTCATATGATGAAAATTTTTGGGAGACTAATTACCTTTATATAATTGTATTAAGACTATATAATAAATATTCAATCTTGCTCTTTGGATAATTTATGTAGTCTATAGAAAGACTTTCTAGCCTTGTAAAGTTGGATTCTAACTTAGAAACATATTCATCCTCTTTCTGCCTCAGACTTAATAATTTTCTCTCCATATTTACTCATTTTTTTTAGGGAAATATTTTTTCAAGAAAATTTCCTTAAAATCCTTCCATTCCATATTTTTAATTTCTTCCTCCTTATTTTTGTTTTGAATTAATGACCACTATTGATCCTCATCTATTGAGAGATGATAAACTTCCATGATAACATTCTCCATTTCATTACTTCCCAAAGTGAGAAATATCATCTCTAATGAACTTATCCATTGATCAACTATAAATGGGTTTGTAGTCTCATTGAATGATAGGGTTTATTGTCACATGAATCAATCTAACATTGTTATACCGCATTTTTTATCGGGATGCTCCATGAGAGTAAGGTTATTACTCATAACCTAAGTTAGTTGTCCTAGTATAGTTATAATGTTCAGCTCCAATTACATCTCCATCTCCAACATCATTATCTTGGATAAGAGGGAAATCTCTACATGGAATACCTACATCGATATGGTTTCCATTCCTTACACTAGGTGCCATTTTTAAACAATTGAATACACTAGATTAGATTATTAAATTTTAAAACTATTGAAAAATATAAAAAATTTATGTATAATTAATATAAAAATCATAAGATTACTACAATGGGAATATTCTCAAATTCAATTATAGGGTTATTTTTCACTAATCTATGTTTTCATAAGTATAGCTTCCAAAGTTTCTATTAAACTTCCTCTGATAGCAACTATAAATTCCCCAGCCCCAGTAGCCTAGAGTCAGTTCCTTACTTTATTACATTGATACTAAGTACAAGAGATCACATCCCAAAGGGATGAATAACTTAGTATATTTGGAAAATTATATAAAAACATAAGTATTACATTACAACTTGAAATGGAATACAACATATTAATATCATTGGAAACACCCCTATTCTCCTAGATTATCCCTGCATGTCAATCATAATATACATCTTGGCATTCTGGGGAAAAATAAAACATAGGAAAGGGGTGAGCTCAGATGCTCAGTATGGGTAATCATATAGCAGAAGATATCATAAATAAACATAAATAATAAGAAAAGTTGAATGCCTTTAAAACATAATCTTGAGAATAATATGGAAATAATAAAAGATGATTAAATAATTCCATATAAATAATCACATGAGAATGAAACATAACAATGGATATTATACTAGTCAAATAATCATATAGATTATCAACAACTAATCTCATAATTATGGAATGAATAATGAGGGACATCATAAACATATCTCCAAGGATTTGAACAAGACACCATATATAATCGGGTAAGACATCATCCAATACCCAAACTAGTTTGTCTCGTGAGACCTATCGATTCATCGAGGGGCTATAGTGGGCCCTGCCCGTCACTTACTAATTCCAATTCATTCCTCATATGAAATGGGTGAAAAATAATCAATTTATACATTCAAATTGAAACTATTATATTTAATAACTTTCCTGAAAAAATAAACATAATCATAAATCATCCGGTATAATATAATGAATAATACCAAAATAGCACATCCATAGCCAAAATAATCATAAAAAATTCAATAAAATATGGAAGATGGTATAATAATAGATCAACATCAATTAAGAATAATATCCAAAAAATATTGTTAACATGGATGAAAATACTCTAATAAAATCATTGAAAAAAATCTTGAGAGAAATACCATTTTTCTTTGAAATCATTTATTTAAAAATTTGCGTAATTATAAAAGAAAATATTTTATTTTAAAATAACCATGTAAACTTTTAAATTATTCCTCAAGAAATTAAGGTGTCATAAAAGATAAAAAATTCACTCATTCCATATAAGTTTAAAAAAACATTCCTTTTAAATTTTGAAAAGGAAACATTTAAAAGGGTATTTTTAAAAGAAAGTGTGAGTGTTAACCAAATGAATCAATTGTGTGTATCAGTTGTAAATCCACATAAATGAAGTAGAAATAAAATATAATATAATAAAAAATGATTTCACACATAATCATATCATGAAATAATCAATGGAGTAGAAGTTTAACCCAAATAATTGAAATTGTGTTAAGAATTCCCTTACCACTTTGTAATCAGTCAAATCGTATGACACATAAAATTAGTGATCATAAAATGAAACATTTAATTCTATTAATATAAATAGATTCATGATATTATATATTAAATGTTATTATTTACACTACACACAATAAATAAAGGTTGAATGAGGAATATATCTAATAGAAGTAAAAGTGAGATGAGAAACCCTTACCTTGTATCTGAAAGCGTTCTGCACTTATACCTAATGTCCTAGATAATAAAATTATATTAATTAATTAATTAATTAATAACATTTTCAAAAAATATATTTTTTATTTTAATTTTATTATGTTCATTTATGGACATTTCTTTGAATTATAATGTTTAATTTTGTTGTTCTGGGAGTGTTTGTTTCGTGGTTTTATGGTCGATTCTCTTGAGTGTAAATATGGGAGTTCTTTTCAGATGGGAAAAAATTATCCAAAAGTGAAATTATTTTGTATTAATTAAGTTATATAATTTTAAATTTTCTCATATATCATTTGGTTATATGTTATTATGGTGATTCATTAGATAAAATATTGATGAAAATGTCTTAATTTATTTTTGTGGTTTTTATGACCATCACGAACTTGTGTCATTTTATTTAATATTATTTTTATATATTGGTTACATAACATGATATATATTATAATATGTATATTAAAATATTATTTAACCATAATAATGGTTTTATGACTATCCTTGAAGTCAGTAATGGAAAATGAAAACTCTCCATCCACGAAGGCAATGAATCGAGACATCACAGATGATATTTTCATTTTTAAAATAAAAGGAGAGGAGAAGAGATTTTATGATGGATAATCCATTATAATAATAAAATTATAGTATATATATGATAAATAAGTTACTATAACACTTTTGATAGGGGAGGTGAAGAGATGATAAGAAAATAAGAGAAATTAAAAGAGAAAGATGGTGGATTTTACCTCTTGAATATCATCTCCTTGGGAACCTCCTTAAGACACTTTAATTTGGTATTTTGGTAAGAATATAAGGTCTTGAACGTGGGGAAGAGGATTGGTAAGTTAATTTGGTATAATTTAGACTATACTCAAGTCTTATAAGGTGTGATGAGAAGGGTTGGTGGGGGTGGAATATATAGGGGAGGAAAGGGGTGTTTTTTCATTATTTTATTCGCTTATTTATTATTTTGGATCAAGACTATAAATAGTGTTGATTATTGTGACTAAGTACCATAAATAGTAAAGTGAGTTTGAAATAATGGATTATTATATCAAAATGACTCAAAAATTCATGTATTTAACTTATAATGTTAAATACTGTAAATTACTATATTTCATTATTCATCAAAAAAATAAACTATTTTAGAAAAATCTCAAAAATTCACCCAAAAATATTTCGATATGTATATTTTAAAAATGGAATCCATTTTATGAAAATAATTCTCTAAATATTATAAATTTAATTTTTAAATAAAATCATCATTTATTCGAAAAATACTGATTTTAATATTATAATCGATTTTTTGACACTTTGAAAATTTAATTATGGTCTCATAAAATTATATTATAATTTTAATGCAATAAAATATTAATTTATGAATATATTTTATGAGAATAAATTTTATTTTAAATCATTATATTAATTATAAACTTTTAAATAAACATTAACGTTTCACAAAAATCCCAATACTAAATTTATCATTTTTAAAACATTTATTTACTTATTTCATGATATAAATATATCATATATTAATTTATGAGATACACAAATTTTATTTATACTTTCATAGGTGAGTTTATTATTCTAATGTCCATATTACTGTTCCTTACAGTCACATTACTATTCCAATAGTCATGTTAATATTTAATAGTATGTCATAGTTCGTTTAAGCTCAGTGTTGCGTGAAACTTAATCTATTGAATAAGTTGAATTTTTTTAATAAGATATTGTTTCATCGGTTTTTGGATAAGAACATGGAATGGGATTTCCCTTGATGATTTGATTGAGGGGTATCTTATGGCCTCACTCAATCATACATATTGGGTCCTCTATTTGTTCAGTCTTCCCTAGAAACTCCAAATGGTTCCCTTATCCATAGCTGGGTATATACCTACTTTATAAAGGTTGAAGTTCATCTGGGTTTTCAGGCCCAACGACTCTTGGGGACTCTCATTGGTTGAGAGGATGGGAGGTCGGGCTCATCACTTCCTTTTTGTGGGGAATTATTACCTACTCCAGGACTCTCTTATAGATTTAAGATATGTTCATGAATCTCTTCCTAATTACGATATGGGATCAGTGACCCTAAAGAAACGACTATGGGTTAAGTCTATTTTATTATACAAAAGACCAGGATCTCTTAGGTGAGTCTTTTTGTATATATCTGAGGTTATTCATCACTCTCTGGTAACAGGAGGTTGCTTATGTGATGAAGTCATATAACCAAGTGTTTTGGGATACATCACCATATGAAGGGTGGTTAATATTCCGAGGATGGGATTGAGCCAGTATGGGGCGTCCTACATATCCTGGTTATTATAGGAATCAAAAACCACATAGTTCATTTATCCCATGTAGTTTAACTTCATGTGGAAGGACTTATGTTTGGGACCATATATTCAAGCTTGAACCCGAAACAAGGTCATCTTACGTATCTCAGGTATAACAAGAATTAGAGTTTCCATAGTTCATATATGCCGGGTCTTACACACTGAGGCCACCTTATACCATTATGGAGGTTCAAAGTGCAGATGAAATAATCATTGTAACTCCCTGATCCCATGTGATCCATGCTTGTTGTGAGAAATAAGGGGTGGAAATTATTCAATATCATTGCTTTGAATGAAGGTCTTGGATGATGGGATTGACCTGGATGATCAATATAAAGATCGAACCTTGAGGGGAGGTAGCCTAAGTATACTAAATATGGAAGGAATCAGATTCATCATAGTTCCCTTTATGTTGGGGATTATACATTGAGGTTTCCTTGGATAGTGGGATTTATGATTCCCGTGAGGTGTTCGTTACATCCCCCTAAGCTCACATGATCTATACTCAGGGTGAGAAACAAGGGGGAGAAAATGGCCTACCTCATGGAATATGGATATAGTACTTTCATATCAGGAAATTATTTGGGATGTTTGGTATAGATCTTGTGCCTTAGAAAGCCGTCCTACGTATCCTGGTTATGGCATAAATCAGAGTTCTTGTAGTTCACATGTTTCGAGGATTACACATGAAGGTTTCCCTGATGGCAAGTCCTTCTTGTCTAGAGGGTGTCTCATGACATAGTTGGCATATCCTAGGAGCCATTGCATTAACTGGATTAACACATAAGGAGGGTGTTGCAAGAGCTAGTGTGGCATAGTCCGAGAGGTGTCGTGTGTCTTGTCTGAAACCTCTGGGAGACATCACGAGACTTGGTCAACATGTCTGGAGGGCATCGCAGGTCTCAGTTTACTTGCCTAGGGAGAGTGCCATGAGGGCTTGACTGTCATGTCCAGGTTCTTTCACGAGACTCAACTGACATGAGTGGGCGTCATTATATGAGTCAGGTTATGTGTCTGAGGGACGTCGCAAGTCCTGGTTGATGGACCCAGGGGGTCCACAAGATCAAATTGGTGTCTACGGGAGAGTTGTGTGAATAATTTTGACATGTATGGAGTATTTTGCGTGTCTTAGGTGGCATGTTGAAGGACTGTCATGATATCTAGGCGACGTGTCCTAGTGTTGTCGAATGTCTTTGGATGAAACACGCGATGCACATAGGGAGCGGCGAGCAAGTTTTTCGCTTAAAACTTCCACATTTGAACTTGATTCTTACCCTTGTATTTCGAATACCTCAGTTTTGTTCAGTGTCAGTTGTCTTGAATCTCACATGATCCAATGGGCTCGCAGGATGTTCTTCGCATAACCCACCAGAGGCCCTTTGCGTCATCTATGAATGATCAAGAGAAGTTATTTATGCCTAGTGCATGACTACTCTAAATGCACCACTAGTATATTACCTGATGGAAAGATGCCTAGTCACGTGATCGCTATGAGAAGTCTGTAGAAGTTGAGAGCCGAATCCTATAGAGTTTGGGTATCAAGAATCTAACCATTTTTTCATGTTGGGGTGGGGAATTTATAGGCCTTGCCCCCTCGGATACTCACCAGTTTGTGCGGCGTATATGGCACGAATCCAGGTTGGAGCCAGTGAAGTGCCCTGGTGCCACACAGTTTCACGAGTCTCTTCCATGGACTGCTTTGGTTGCATCTCCTGATTTTCAGCGATCACAAGTCTCCTCTATCAACGCACCCTTTATCGGATGATTTTCTAATTATTGAATACTCGTTTGATCATGAGAACGTGTTGAAGGGCATCCATGTTGTCATGTTGACATGAACAAGGGTCCTCATGAGATCTGAGTGTATGTTGGAAGACACTCACAAGACCTTGGGTGGCTTGTCTTGGGGTCTTGCAGGACAGCGTTGTGGGTGCGTTGGGTGCGCTGCATGCCTTTCAGCAACCACGAGTACCTCTTGACTCCCCCCTTTTGATCCACTTTGTTTTATATGATAAAGGATTGGAGTCATACGGGATTACATGAGTATTATTTTAGGTATTTCTTCTATTTTTTGTGATACATCACGTGACCAGTATGGGGGTGCATGGGCATTTTGTGGACAGGTCCTGGAGATGAGGATGATGATCCAATGGTCTTCTGTGAGGATAGGCGGGCATGTCATCGAGGACTCATGGTGTCATGTGGGTCATCAGGGGTGCTCCACATGTCTTTTAGTGTCCATGAACCCATCTCTCCTCCTCCCTCTTTATCCTCTTCATTTTATCTTACAAGGGTTATGGATTTTGTGAGTTGGCACGAGTAATGTTTATGATTTTTACTCAATTTTTATATGATGTATATCTGGACCAATATGGGTTATATGGAGAGTTTGTAAGCTTGTGATGGGTAGGTCTATCCATCTATCCTTAGAGCACCATGGGGTTTCCTAGACGTGTCTGAGGACTTCTGTGCGGTGAGGCTAACAAACCAAAGGGTTTTTTCAAGGTGAGGTGGACATGTCACTGAGGAATTATGGTGTCTCATGGATCACTCGGGGTGTGCGTTGTATGTCTCTCACCAACTGTGAACCCCTCTCACCTCCTCCCCTTTATCTCCTTTATTTAATGTGATGAAGGATCTGTGGTCTTGTGAGTTGGATCGAATATCATCAATGGATTTTATGCTTCCCAATGATGAATTGGAATATGATCTTTGCAACCACTGGGGGGTATCCCTCTTTTAATTGCATCCCTCTTTATTTTTGAAGGATTTCGGATGGTTTTTCCGGAAATTTGTAATGACACATCATGCAGCCTAGGGGAGCTCATTCGATTGTATGTGGGGCTTTATAAGAGAAACCAGTTTTGTTGAAGGGGGATCAACGGGATTTGTTTTGGGTTATAATCCATGCACGAAGCCTTCACGTGGCCTTGAAATGGTCATGTGATCGCGAGTCCCTCAGAGACTCATGTGATTTGTGGGTCTTCGACCATCTTCCTCTTTCTTTACTTTTTCTGGGAAAATAATATCCATATTAAAGTATTTCTTCCTTTGTGATTTTGTCGATGCTTATTTGGAAGATGTCAACAGATACATATCGTTAAATATTGGGGTGTTGTAATTAATGTGTATGCTGCTAGAAATTTACCTCACATTTAATCCTTTTTTATTCATATATCAAGTAATGAATATAATGTATTTTTGCTCATGCCTCAAGTTCACATCACTTACCATAGGCCAGAAAGGAATTTAACATCTTCTCCACATAAAGATATAAATCAAAATTAATCATGAGGAATTTTCATCAAGGTTTAAATATCATTGTGGCTTAAGGTAGGTTAGTTACGAATAAAAATAAGGCTCAACAATGAGGTTTGACTATTTATCATACTACATGATATCAGTACATAATCTCAATGAAATAATCTTATTGTGATGAATATTTCATCTCACCATTCCCTAAAGATCAAAATAGGAACATGATATGAGTAAGCATAATGAATGGATTTCCCTCTATTTTTCCTTTTTATATTTTTTTTATTTTTTTATTTTTTTTTATTTTTTTCTTTTTTGAAAATTGTGCTTAAGAAAAATCTCACATCCACCATCTAACCATATATGATCAAAAGTTCATCAGTCTGGTAATGGTGATTTTTTATCCCCCCAGACACAACCCATTATGTTCATTATTATTTTATTGAAAGGGAGGTGAATAATAAATAATAATGAATCATAACATGGAATATCCACAGATCACATAAAAAACACCAATAAAATATCCTCAATTTAGTATATCCCCATCCACCAAGGAAAACCTCTCCCTCACACTTAGTCTTTTAAATATCATGCAACATACTACGAGTAGGGTATGAATTGATATAATAGTCTTGTAATATGTGTCATTTATTAAAAATTACATTAATGGATTCTATGAAAAAATAAAGGATTTAATGTCAAGGTGGTTCTAAGGATAAAGGGATAAACAATAAATGTCTCAATCATATTAAAAGTGATTCAGTTCAATCATAGATTCAATAATATGTCAGGAAAGTTCTAGAAGAAAAACAGGCATGAGTATCTCAAGAAATATACTATAGAAAGAATGTAAAATATTGGTTCAGAAGTCCTCTCAAAAATAAGAACATAGGATTTGGACAATTATTCATGGAATGACACAAAAAAAATAAACCAATCCATATCAATTTAAAAAATTTAAAACATGCCAAATCTAAGAATAATTTCATTTACAAAAATCAATTTATTCCCAAAAATCATGATTTGTCAAATTTATCCCTTCATGATTAACTTTACTCACTAAATTCCCATTTAACACATATAATCATTTAGAAAATGAAATTTAAAACAAGGAATAATTATTATCCTAAGCAATTCATGTCTCCTAGATCGATACTAGAGTATAAGAGTTCAATATGGGGCATGCAATTTCCTTTAAAGCACAAAAATAAATTAAAAAATATGGGGGTAAACATAAATATGGAATAAAAAATCATAATCCCCTAGAAATTATTCCTCAATTCATGTTGTATAGGTTATTTTTGTATAGTTCTATTTTTCATCATTTCGTGACGTGAATTGTCCTTTTATGACGTGATTTCCTTTCATTGTGTGAATTCTGTCTACACAAGTGAATATTATTTTCTTTAACTTTATTCTTTCTACCTTGTATCATTCTCATGGACCTAGAAATAAGTAAATAAATCATCAAAGTTTAAGGACTATGTTATTTAAGTTCAAAAATAATGAGGCAAATAGGGTTACATCGTAATATATTCCTAAAAATAAATATTGAGAAATAAATTGAATACTATTGACCTTGAAATAAAATAAAAATAAAAGAATGATAAGTCTTGGTTTGATCCCCCAACTGAGCCATGGATTTTTACTTCCTCTATAATGGAAGTACCAGCTATTATACAAATTCTTTTGGTAAGTGTAGTTTCTTTGATTTGAACTAATATAAGTTTTTCCTTCCATCTTTCACTTCCTCCATTTTTTGGGGAGGACTACATGGATAGAGCACACCAAATCCACCCCCTTCGCAATGAGGTGTGAATTTCATGGTGGGGAAAGGATGACGTATCGTTCCTCCTCTTTGTTAGTTTCTACTTTTTTATGTTTTCATCATTGTACAGTGGTAGATCTAGTTATGCTACATTAAAATAATAGTAAAAAGGAAAGTTATCATGTAAATTTATTTGAAAAAAAATTATACTTGAATAATTAATATTAAATTATTCCCCTTTAAGGTTTGTGGCTTGTGTTTGGGTCACCTATGGCAGAACCACTTGGATCTCGTTATGGATTCCATCGAATAAATATTAAATATCTTCAGGGAGCTCCATATGTTCCTTATCAAGTTCATTTTTTTCATCTTCCCATAGGGAAAAATAATAGTTGGTCGATTCTGAAAAATTTAAAGGTGTGGTAATACTCAATTTAGCTTCAATAAAATTGAATGAAATTATGTTCAAGAAAGTATTATCTATTTATGTTGGTTTGACTTAAATTTTTTCTTCAGTATAAAGTGTCTCTTGGAGATGAATGGTAGTGGGTGGAGGTAATTAGTTACGCTCCTCTATGATTTCTTCAAATTCCACCACTAGCATGGTTTCTTCTTCCATAAAAAGGAAAAGGTATAGAGGTATTGATACTTCTACACTGTAGATGGTGAGATCATGTTACATTTCTTCATTTTCCCAATCACTCAAAAATTATTTTGTATTTTTTTATCTCCCAGATGCACATCAGCACGTGAGTCTTCATCATAACTCTCCATCTCTTCATGGTAGGTTTCGATCTATATCTTCAGATGGTTGGGTTGTGGATATTACTCAATCAAGGCTTCAACCTCTTGGACCTCTTTAGGAAAATTGGGCAGAACCAATGGAACTTTCCTCATGGACTTCAGTATTTGATAATCAGTTTGGACTTCAGTAACCATATCCATAAATTAATGAAGTGAGAGTCTTGTTTCCTAGCCATTTTACATATTCTTGACAATATAACTGATATTTTCAACCCTTCTTTGCAATAGGGCATCCTCATAATTGTGAACCCCTTTCTCTTACACCAGATATTAATTATTCCATGAATAATAATAATCATTGGAAAACATCATGGTAAAATAATTTTTTTAGGTTTTAATAGAAAATGATGAAAAATTATATACAATTTCAAATGATAAAAATTGATAAATAATTTTTTGGATCCCTGGAAATGGCATCAAGTTTTTATGTTCCTATCATATGGAAATACAAGAGCTGCTATTTATTTCCTAGTGTAGTGAATTATATGATCAAGATCATATCACTTGAGGAGACTTTTAGTGATTCAATCCCTATTTTTAATTCACATATTGTAATTTCTTCTGTGAGTTTTTAATATTTTATGAAAACTATAAAAATAAAAGGGTTGGAAAAGTAATGAAATTCTAAACTAAATTCAAATTCAAAATTAAATTAATTTATAAATAAAGTTCTTGGTCCTAGGGTTTGGTTACTTAGGTCCCTTTATTATTCATATTTTCTATTTAAATTCAATTTGATAATTCATTTGCAAAATCTCGTCCATGAATTACTATTTGTTAATTTATTGAGTGTGATTTTTAGCATGCCAATTATATATATTCATCACACCAAATCTCACCTCCTCTAATAGCTAAGTAAGATAAACACCTCAATTGAGAGTATAATAACTTACAAGACTCGGCTTTATCGTATGTCATTACATCCCTTTAGGAAACCTAAACTCCATCATATGAAGATTTTACCCATGAAAAGGGATGTAAAGAATGTAAATTTAAGAACATAGATGAATTTGAAATTTGTGTCATGTTGGATGATCGCCACACTCGTACACTTCCCTCCCATTTAGTACAAATTAAATTTAAACATTTAGGAATTTAAAGCATAAGAATTTGGACACACCATGAAACCTCCTCCAAGGCCAAGTCTCAGGTCATTCTCTCACCATTACAAGTGTAAGAGATCATGGAAAAGGGGGGAAGATAGAAAAATATTTAGATAGAGAGTGGAAGAAGAAACACTTTAATAAAAATGAATATGAAATTACAGGAAAAATAAACTAAAATAAAATTAAAATGGAAAACCTAAAAAGTATCATCCCTTCATCCTCATCATAGTGGATATTCATGGATGATATTTCAATAAACCATATCCACCTATTTATAGGCCTAAATCGCACCTCGAGTGCCATTAAATGTGTTAATAAATGGGTCTTTAGTCATATTAGGTCCTTATGGGTAATTAAGGTGTTTTCCATCTTTTATTTCATCAAAACGGCTGCTTTTGTGTCCTGTTGAATCCATTTGCATCATGACTGGTGCTTTCACATCACGAGTTTTCATGGTTGAGAATTTCATAGCTTCTTTTCACTCTTTAAAATCATTTTAAGATGTTTTGGGGAGTGCCATGGCGTGACGGATATGTGTCACACCATGAAACATGATTCCACACTCCAAAAATCCTTTTTCCATTAGTTCTACCTCACACCTTGATTTTATGATATATTTCATGTCATGAATGACTTATTCATGATGTGAATAATGAATTTTTAGTTTTTTCATATCCTCTTTTTCTTGATTCTTCAAATCTAATATCTAGGATTGGACCTTGACTTATCATTTGTCATTGGTCATCATTTGCATCATGAATTCATCACCTTTTATCTCATTTTTTGTAAATCATTGTATCCTTCCATAAATTACAAAAACAATTCATTAATAGAATTATTAATCAATTAGAGTGTAAAAATAATGTATTTTATATTAAAATATGTAAGAAAAATATTTTTTTATCAAGGAGTGTCGAGGAAATTATAAATGATCAAAGTACCAATAACATGGGAAAAGATGGACTTGGATATAAAGGTGGCACACCTAAAGTTATAGAATCTACTACAAAAGAAAAAAAAAGAAAAAAAAAATAGGTTAATCTTTAATCATCAAGAATTTAAAAGATACTCACAGATCGTGGAGAGATAGTATTGAAAAAATATTTCTATTGATGAAGTGTCAATTTTATGGTTACCATGGGCATACAATGGCCTATTTCAAGTACATAAAAATCTATTTTAAAGGAGATTCACTCAAAACATAATCTAATTATCATAATCCAACTTTGTGTCTCATGACTTGAAGTCACATTTAACTAGAAGGGTTGCCTTATCAAATGTAAAGTAGGAAACTCATTAATGAAGATATAGAGAATAAATGACAACTTAAATCTAGTGGGAAGAATGGAGTACACTTGTCTCCTTTTGGTTCAATAGGATAATAGCTTGTTCCATAGGAGACGTGGCACATTAATCAATAGAGAGTAGAGAATTGTTCAAAATAAAAGGATTCCATGGATATTTCTAATTTGAATAATGACTAGAAGAATATATGTGATTCATGTATGGGAGAAAAGATGGTGAGAAATTCCTACTGGCTAAAGAAAATTAGGGAATCAAATCTTTTAGAACTAATTCAAATCAATGTGTGTGGTCTAGTGAAAATTCCTAAAACATAATGTGAGGGATACATTATCTAGTTTATTGATGATTATATTAGAATATATGGAATCATGTTCAAGAAATAAAAAATAAAATAGGTTGAATGAATCAATTTGTTCTAGAGGATAACTAAAAAGGAGTCTGGGAGGTTGGTCAATATTTTATTATTGGACAATTACACATAGTACACCTTCATTAAGGTATAAAGTTTCATAGAGAAGAATGGGATCAAAAATAAGGTTTTATTGGTGATGAAATTATAATAAATGGTTTTTTTATAATATAGGAACTAAATGGTGAAGAATCATAGAAAACCCCTTACTTATTGAATGTGGAATCTCAAGGCACTGTTGGAAATAAGTAGTTCTAGTAGCATTTTACATGAAAAACCAAGCCCTGATAAGCCTGAGAGAGAATAAGACACTGCATGAAATATTTCATGATAGGAATATAACACTTAATCACTTTAAATTATTTAGAATAAATTTCTACATTGGGAAAAAAGAAGTAAATGAAATAAAGTATAAAGATTCATTGGGTTAAGGGATATTTTTTAGGATACTCATTCAAGAGTAAGTCCTATAAATAATTCAATAAAAGGATGAACAAGATTATAGAGAGAAATGATGTTAAATTAATTGAATTGAAGACTAAAAATAAACATAAAATTTTATATTTAAGTGATGATTTTGAGGAATAATAAGATGATGTAGATATAAATTCGGTTGACTCACACAATTCAATATGTGAAGATGATTCTGCAATTGAATAGGTAGATAAAGAAATTTAAAAAGCATGGGTTTATGGGGAATCATAAAAATGTTTATTTTAAAAAATTTACATATAGATCTATATTATGAAACTATATCTAGAATACCCTCACCTTTATTCAACCACAAATCATGTGAAATTAATTTAAGTATAAGGAATAAAATCAAAATAGTGCCATGTTTTTTTCATTTGATGTCAATATATGTCGATCATTTTCAGGACATAGTAGCATAAATAATCCAATGTAGAAACCCTCTATATCATCCACACATTCACATGAATCTATTATAACATCATTATATGATCTTTGTGTGCTATTATGAAAGGATTGAGTGCTTTGCAGCATGGCGTCGATCATGGGAAAAGAAAGGATCTAATCCAAGAAGAATGACCACATAATCTTCACTTTCTCTCTCTTCAATATCTCTAAAACTTAAGGGAGAGATTTTGATCTCTCAAATTCATGAAAAATTGAATATTTACTGTTCATGAGTCTAAAATTCATTTATAAACTTAGGTTATACTTTCAAAAAAATTACTTTAGTCCCTAGAAAGTTATAACCATCATTTTAGATAATTTTTCACATGAATGAGTTAACTAAACTTGTCATAACTATAATGAATATTTTATCACTCACTTATAAAACTTTAGTGTATCGAGTGATAAAATAAAAACCATTAACTTAGCTTTGTATCTCCCATAATTATTTAATGAACCTTTAACATGAAACATTCATTCGAAAAATAATATTTTTTCATATTCACTTTTTTTACTTAAATAACTTGTGAATACCTTGATAAATAAATTCAATACTCATTATTATAAACTTGAATAATATATAATTGAATTTATTAATTAATTTAGTTACAACCATTCACACTCTGATGTTCACCAGCCCTGTAAATTGGACCAACTTCATCCTAAACACCAATTCATCAAAATTAGTGGAACTCATTATACACTTTGAGTGTTACCATATAAGAAATTATATTGATACCAATGAATCATATTCATATACCAAAATTGGTATTGATCAACACATCATGACCCCTAAATAGATAAGTGTAATTAATAGTTATAAAAACCTCATACGAACATACTTTGTGAAATATAATCTCTTTATCATGTGATATCTAGTAAAGTCAGGTGCATACTTTGTGTCATTATCATTTAATGATTTACTTATCTTTTGATGAATGTATTGGGTGGATTTTACATTGAATACCATGTCCATGTATTTTTTCATGGTACTATTATCCTAGTCAAATGGATAAAGATATATTCTTCCTTTTAGAAGTAAAAAATCATGCCTTAATAATTCAGTCACTTCCATATCACCAATGACACACCTGAAACAATATAACTCACCAAAAATATAAATCTCATAGTTTTTATCTCACATCAAAGTATATGATCAAATGATGCACATTTATAATAACCTCAATTCGAGAGACCAAAACACGTGTTCATAGATAGGAATGCCCAATTACACCTAAAAGATGTAGTATTTCTATTTGTGGTTTAGTCCCCATGATGCCCTCTTCTCGAGATCACTATGTGAGAACTTCTTGAGAAGAGGTCGCAATGCTTATGATCCCTCAGTACCTAATAGTCAGATAGCATCTATGTCTCATTGGTATGAGGTATCAAGACAATAGGACATATGTTTAAGATTATTATTATAGTGTCTTGAGGTTATCATTACAGTTGGGAACTACTATAACCTTTTCATATAAAATTTAATCCTAACACATTACCTTGTAAATAGTGGAAAAATAAGTAATAACATTATTAAGGTAAGAAGGAATCATATATAACAATAAGTATATGAGATATATTGATCGAAAATTACCACTCAACTTGGGTCTAGGGAACCCACTTTTACAACACTTTGACCATAAATATATACAACTTGTTAACAATTAACCTACTATCCATCTCATGATAAAATCATACTTTTGATGTGTTATGGATTTAGTTATTGGGTATTCTATGTTTTTCTCTCACTGTTACTCTATTATCTATGACTTCGCCTCCTTGAGTATTATCACTTAGGAGATGATATCCCTAAGAATGTGTGTTTTATACACTATAATAACTTAGACATCATGGATAGTAAAGACATTATAATTTTATCAAAATTTATTTTAGTACAATACATTACTATTCAGTATAATTATAATAACTAGAAAAAATCATTGTGTATTCAACTACATAGTTAGTGGAATTAAAAGTCGTAACATACTCAATGTATATAGATATGTCTACCATTGGATTTAATGATATTTAATTTCCTATTAGATTAGATTAAATATGATACTATATCAAATAGATCAATATTAAGACTAGTTATTTGACCCCTTGATAACTTTTGTTCCTTCTTCTTAAAGTGCCAAGAACATTTCCCTTGTACTTTCTCAGGTAATTTTGGATTATTTTTACTAATTTTCTAGGCATTTATCCAAGATTTATTTGATATTTTCCTTTTATAATATATATATATATATATATATATATATTAGAAATATAAAAACTAGTAAATAACATAGAATATGTCATAGATCATCGCTAAAGCGTATGGAGTTTTACTCACCACCTTAATCTCTTTTTATGTATTATAAACATATTCTTAGAGATATTTATTCCATGTGTGATGGGCAGAAATTCCCACTTGAATTTTTTAGAATAATAATTTCAATACCTTTTCAATTTATATACTTTGACTTAGTCCAAGTAAGCCTTAGATCAATCTCAATAGATTGATGTTCCCTAGAACATGGGTTGTTATGTTAAGTAAATCATTGGAGAAATATTTTCAACATTAGTCATATCCATATCTAATAGAAATATATTTTTTCCATATTTTATCAACATATATCACTTGGAAAACTATGGCGCTCCTACTATTCATACATCAAACTGTTCTTTATCAAAAGGGACCCGTTTTCCAAAGGAAGGCATTCGTTAGGTTTGGACCTACGATACTTAAGAACTCACATTGGTCGAGAGGATGGGAGGTCGAGATCATCACACTCTTTTGGGGGGTATTGCTACCTACTCCGGGACTCTCTTATATATTTGAGATATTTTCATGAATCCTTATTAATTTACCAAGTATAACATAGGTTTCCCTTGAAATATGCAATCAATTATTAGCATGTGTGAAATTTAGAATCGTCTGTATGTATTCAAGGTTCTTCATTAATTGAGATATCTATATGTATTTGACGTTCTCCATAAATGGTATCCTCTCATATACTATTTAAAGATTCTTTTAACCGTTGTTACAATAATATTGGTTTTTAAGCCACTCAGTGGGGCACTCTGGAATTTATTGTCATACAGGGAGACGGAAGTTTGTTTTTATGTTGGGCTTATACCCATAAATAGTGTACCTACATATCCCTGTGAAAGGAATCAAAACCCTCATAGTTTAGTGCCACTTAAAGGGATATATCATACCTTTTAAATTCGTGTGATAAGGAAATAACCATATAGTTTAATGTCATGTGGTAAGGATATCTAAGAGGAAAGTGATTAGTCAAATCTTGGTGTGGAACTTATTCCTAAGCAGCCCAAGGAACTTGGAAATGATGTGAGTTTCCAAGTTATATTAGACTCTGATGGGAATATAGCCTAGGAAGAACGGGTTTGATTTGGAATGTTGGGTTTGAACCTCAGGGAGGCTTCCTACAAATCCCACTTGGATGGGAATAAAATCTCGCGTAGTTTGATAAATATCACAGGGTTGAATGAACCTTAGAGAGAAATAGGTTGGGGATTAATCCTAAATAAGATGCCCTGATTAAGGGAATTAGGGTTGGATTCCTAAAGAGGATATCCAATGATATTGGGCCCTGGTTGAAGGCTTCCTACGTATCCCAATTATGGTGGGAATCAAAGTTCTCATAGTTCAAAATTGGTGGATTGTGTATATATTGTGATCATCACAATTCTATAAGCTCACGTGAGTCTTGATCGGTGTGAGAAACAAGAGGATGTGAAAGATTCAACAAAACACATTTTCTCTTCTTTTGATGGAGTGCCTACGGTGAAATAATCTGAGGCGATGGTGGGTGAGGGTGCGGAGCAATAAACCTTTCGATGTAAAATAAAATTGAAGGTCATTGGATCCGGCTAGAAAGACTAGGGGATTACTCCAGGAGGTATTACCTTTGAGGTTTGGTTTAACCTGGCATATGAGTCAGGTGATGAGGTTTGAAGAGTTTCTTGAGGAGTTTATTGACTCAAGTTACTCAAGGAATATAAGAGAATAATTTCAACTTGTGACATGAGAAATGAACAAAGAGGAGTAAGTCGACTCATGGTTTTTAGTGACTGTGGATGATTATCCCAAATCATGTTATTCCTGAGGGTGAAAGTTGGGATGTATAGGGACTCAATGGAAAATATCATCGACCCATATTTAAAAGTTCGCAGTGCGACTCTCCATTTTTCATGGGGTTTAGTGATGGAAGTGAAGGGACCGGCCCGAAAGGCCAGGACCGCAGCCCAGCAGTGATCCCGAATAGGGGTGTGGGGGGCGCAACCCCCACAGTATGGACCATCTGGTTCTCTTAGGTGGTCCGCGTAAGTGGTTCATGTAGGTGTGTCGTGCAAGTTCTCTGCCAAGGTGCATTGTGCAGGTGCTCCACGCAGGTGCTCCACACAGGTGCTCCGCATAGGCCCTTGGTACAAGTCCTTGTGTTCTAGATCCAGATGGGAGTTTGAAACACTTTTCCCCCTTTAATTATCTCTTCTCTCATGTTTCATAGAATTACTTGAGAGTTTTTGAGAACATCGGAAAAGAATCAATACAACCGGGTCTTCAGGAGTTATTCCAACTTTTTCCGCCTCTAAAATGGAGAGCCCAAGGGTCTTATTTATAGGAAAGGAGGGGGCTGGTTGAATGGAGTTTTTTGGTGTAGGTCAGCCATGTAGCTCCTCAGCGTAGCACTTCCACGTAGGGATGAAAAAACTATACTATCACGTAGGTCCTCCACGTAGGTCCTTCGTGAAGGTGATGGAAATTCCTTTATAAAATTTATATGTCTTCCGAGTTCCGTATCTTTTGATATGTAAGTCTGTTTGGGATCCGTGATCAGTCAAATCGAAGTTCTTGAAGATATATACACTTCTTGAGATGGTTAATACACCAAGTCTTCTCAGATGAAACTCAGAAATTGAAATTTAATCAATGGACACCTTTTCATCATCGATCTTGGAAATCCACAGACAACTTTTTGAGGGGGGATCTTTCCACTTATCCCTAATTTTGAAGAAGTCTTTTGGAAGATATAATTCTAGAAATCATCTTCTTCCTTCATGGTGAACATCTTTAATCATACTTGAAAATTTTTGTCTATTTTAGAATCATATCATCAATTTTTTGGAGAAGTGTGTGAAACAAATTCTTTGGTGTCAACACCTACTAACCACTTATAAACACATAGAAAAATAACCATCCCATGATTTAATTTCTGAATTTATCTATAATTAGATCCTTGAACCATGAACATTATACTAGATACTTTTGATGTCATAAACCCTTTTGATTATATCTAAAAGATAATATTCAAAATAATATAGTTTTGATATTCAACATTCAAATATAATAACCATAGAATGCTATTATGGGAATATAAATTCAAGTGTATTTTAGAATCTTGATTGGTGAAAAAAAATTGACATACAAAACATTTTGAATAATATTAAGCCTTTAGAATCTAATATTTCTTTATTGGTATTCACCTTACCAATCATTTCTAGATATCTTGAATACCCATTTGAATCCAATGGGTTTGACATCAACTGAAGAAATTACCAAAATACAGACTTGATTTTTGTATATGAAATTAATTTTTATGAATTCATAATAAATTGTCATTTTAGCTTATCTAAAATTTACTACTTACTTTTAGGATAAATATTCATTATTCTTAATGAATATTATATCCCCTAACTCATGATTATAAAACCACTTATCATTGGTTTTATCTTTCCTACATAGTATGTGTCACTTAATTATTCCTTTTCCATAAGCTCATGCGGAACTTTTCCCTATGTCAAATTGTTGTACCTATCAATCCTTTATCTAAGTCTATCTTTCTCCCACTATTTCAAATAGACATGTTCATCCTCTTATAGAAATAAAATCTTTAATTTGACTATAACTTTTCCAAATTTTTTATTTGAGTAATATCCTTAGAAACTTTTTGGATAATTAACTAAGATTCACTTTGTGTTTTTCTTAACACAATTCTATTGGTAGAATTGGCCTAAACAAACTCTTTGCATATTGACACATGGATTTGTGACATAAAGGATTCCCTTAATATTATATCTTATATTATATCCATTTATCATTATAGATGTAATATGGTAAAGGGTTAATGTAACACCCCAACCCTAGTTACCCGGAGTTAGTGCATTATTTTAATACATTGGAATGATTACAAGGAATTAAGTCCTGAAGGACTGATCGGTTTACCAGTCTTGGAAAATAGATTACATACATTAACATTACATTACAATTTCAAACATAAAACATAGCATAAATAGTTCTTTGAGAACGCCATTATTCCCTTTATCTTAACCCTGCATATCAATCATAATACACTTCTTGGAATCCTGGGAAAAATAAAACATAGAAAGGGTGAGCTCAAACACTCAGTAAGGGTAAGAAATACAATGTAAAATGACATAAATATTAAGCATGGTCAATAATTGAAACTGCATGCCTTTACCAATAATAAACATGAATACTTTTATGGCAAGAATATGAGTTGAGTAAATAATGCCATAATAAAACATAATCATGGGTATTCTACTAGTCGAATAACCACATGAACCATCAATATTATTTCCATAATGAGGGAATGTATAATTCCAGACATTCTAAAACATTTTTTCAAGGCCTCGGCCAAGAAATTTAAAAATGATTAAGGCCTCGACCAAAACCATATATCAAATTGGGAAAGGGCCTTAACCAATTCCACATCTAGTTGTCTCATGAGACCTACCGATGCATCGAGGAGCTATAGTGGGCTCCACCCGTCACTTACTATGTCCAATACATTCCTCATATGAAAAGGATAAAACTTAACATAAACATTCGTATAAGAACTAGGATACAAAATGTCAATACTTTAACCATAAACCATGAATGGTATAAAAATAACACATCCACAGTCAAACATATCACAAAACCTTCAATACAATATGGAAGTTTTTGTATCATAATAAATCAACTTCAAAACAAGTTTAAAATCCATTAAAGGATTTGACATAGATGGAAATGATTTGTAAAAATCTTTGATAGAAATACCCCTTTTCATGAAAACATTTAAAAGTCACACAATTTGGAAAAGAAGTCATTTAAAGACATTTTTGAATCAAAGTGTCCCAAACCACTTTGAAACTTTTTAAAGTAATTAACATTTTAAAAATATTCATGTCCATATAAATAAATCCTTAAAACCCATTTTGAAGACATGAACATTAATGAGAAAGATTTAGAAGAATAAATATTTAAAACATTTGAAATATTGTTTTAGTAAAAAGTCCCTTAAAATAATCCCTTTTAAAACTCTTTCATAAAACATGGATATGGATAATAAATATGTCCCAGTAGATACTTACGTAAAAACAACCTCAGATAATAAAGAGATTGTGAAATTAACCCTTACCAATTTGCTATCTTATGAAACATACACCCCATGAAAGAGGTATCATATAATGAATATGTAAAAAACATAAATTAAAGTGTATTACACAAATAATACAATTATGGGCAGTACATACACCACACAAAAGGTAATAGTTGCAATATGGCATGAATCTCACAAGAATAAAGAGTGAGATGAAAACCTCTTACCTTGTACTTTTCCTTTGTCGAGGGTAGGGTAATCTCATGTATAATGGTTAAATGATTTTTATTAAATTATAAAAGAATAATATATATTAATATGATATCATATATGATAGTTTAACATTTCTTTGTTAATAATATCTTATTATTATCGTCGTTTCGAGTGTTAACTTACTCGTTTTATTTTATATGTTTTGTTACATGAGCCGTGTTTATTATGGATAGGTTGTATATTATATATATCCAGAATGATACCAACTCCTTAAACATAAAATGATAATTATACTTGAATGGATATGATGGGGAATGAATCTCATCGCGTTCGTGGAGACGGTAGTCCGTACGTACGCACGAACGCTACTTCCATTTCATTTTTCATTTTAAAAGGAATCAAAACCAAATAATACATAGGTATATTATTATTCCAGTATAATATAATATCTTATATGTGTTACTTATTTTCATTAATACCATCCTTTATATGTTCCATGTATGGTATAAATGAGTCATATCACTTTGAGGGGGCGGTAGTCCGTACTTACTCAAATGAAATTATCGTATATATATACAACATGAAACGAATAATGGTATGCTATAAAATGGAATTAAAGAAGATTATATATAAAATAAATATAATTAATATCATATTTAATTATATTTCCATCATAATGGCCTCCATGAGAGGCGGTAGGAGATAATTGAACAATCATCGTTTCGTGAGGCGTTTGGTTGCCATCCACAGAAACATTATGTTCTTCACCCATTAGATGGAGGTGTGTGTAAGTGTAGTTCTAGTACTTCTCATAAAAATATCCTAGTATATTTATGATACTGTTTTTTTTACAAACGAAAATAATAAAAAGATTTTAGGGGTTGTAGAAGTAAAATAAAAGAAAAGAAGCTAAGAGAAATCGTTACCTTTGATTTGGGTAACTCCCTTTGGTTTGAACCAAAAAGGACTCTTGAAGTGACTTATGCCTAAGGTGAGGCTTCTAGGATGAGGATAGGGATGTAGGGAGATTAATTGGGTAGATTTTGGATGAGCCAAAAGGCTTGAGAGATGTGAGTAATTGGTTAGAAGTGGTGTCCTTTTATAAGGGGGAGGAGGGGCTCTTTAGGAAAAACTTAAAGTATTAATTTATAATAAATTCATATTCAGTTTATAATGGCTCCAAAGTGGATTATTCAAAGCCTAAGGTGGGGATGGGTAGAAATACTTTCAACCAATAGATTTTATAGAGGTTTGGGTCATTATATTAACCTTATCTTTTAGTTTTAACTCTTGGTTAATTAGTTTGACACTTACCATGTCACTTTGTATTTTTATATTATATAGTTAATAAACTTACTATATACCTCCAAGTGACTCCCAAGTGGTCCATTAATGATACAAATATCATGATACAAGTCCTTTGGCTGAACCTTAGATTTATAGGAATTTAATATCAATTAATAATATAATATTTGTTTTAAAAACTTTTTTATGTCAATTTTGACACTATTTGGTATTTTGTTTTTGTGAAAGTCATCAAAACTTGATTACTTCAAACAAGATACATTGAATCATCTCTAACATGTCATAGTAACCTTGAAAATTCGTGGATGTCATAAAAAATTTGAAATTATATTTATTTTAATATTTATATTACCATTTATTTGATTCTTTCATTAATAAGGTAATTACTGCATCATCATTGTGTCATAAATAAATTTAATTATTTAATGTCTAAAAATTATAATTAAAATACCATTATGTAGGAAATATTTTTTATATTTTTAATGAATATTTATAATTGAATTTATTTTATGTATAACCCTATATTAAAAATGTTTTAGTTATTAAACTTTGATTTTAACCCTTTTAACTCTTCTTTGAATTAAATAATAATAAATGTCCTAATCTAATCCAAGTGGACCTAAAGGGTCATATTTTATTCCTAAGGTTTTTTTTTGTCGAATTAAACTTATCCAATAGAATTAGGACATATGTTAGGGTAATAATAATATCATTTTTACCCTTAATTACCCTATTTACTTTTTACCGTGGTAAATAAAAGTAAAAAGTTACTATTTACCAAAAATTATTTTTATCTTATTGAACCACATTTTACTTATTTATATTAACCGTGTCTCTCGGATTTTCGAAATTCCACTCACAGAAGCGGTAAAATAAAGTTTTATGTGAATTTACAAATTCTCCTAGGAGGTGGGTAAAAGACGGTGAAAAAGTTCAATAAAATTTTTATATATCTAAAATTATTATAAACTGACTCCAAAGAATTACATTGAAATTATATAGGTATTATGTATCTATTTTTACCTAAATTAAATTTAAATAATATAAATAATTATTTAAATAAAAATCCGGTTTTAAGCAGTAACTCAGTGTTTTTCACTATTCATCAAAAATTGAAAGTTTTCAGAAAAATATCAAAAATTTACCCTAAGCTAATTTTGATATTACGAATTCAATAATGAATTATATTTTACCAAATTCAAAACATAGAAGTTTCATTTATTAATTTAAAATTAATTCCCGCTGTTAAAACAAAATGCGTGTTTTTAAGAAACGATAACTATCAAAAGATTGACACTTATTTATGTCCGGTTTAAATGTGAAATTATGTCCAATGACCAAAATTGGATTAAATGGTAAAAATATATTGTAAATATAATTTAAAACCACTAAAATTCATTATTTATCACTATTTATTATTTCGATTAAAAAAAGTTGTTTTTAATTAAAATTTAGTAATTTTCACTATTCATCAAAATATGAAAGTTATCCGAAAAGTACCAAAATTTCACCCTTGGTTAATTTCGATATTCCGAATCCAAAAATGAAGTCCATTTTGAGTGCTAAAATTTATAAATTTTTAAAAAGTGGGTATTACTATTCATTACAGCTACTTTGGTTGTGGTGTGTGTTAGAACTCGAAGTTGCGTACAACACGCTACTGTATTATTCAAAGAGAAGCGTGTCGTGGAAGCTTGGGGTGTTACATTCTCCCATCCTTCAATAAATTGCATCCTCGCAATTTATGCTCGGTATTGGAAACTTGAGGTTGACATTTTAAAATATCTTAGTTGAAATCCCACATCGAAAAATGGATTAATGAGGCCTCTATTGAAAATAAAGAGTGGTAAGTATGAAGGTTACCGAAAATAACACATACTAGGGTTGCATATATGAAAATATGGATATGGAAGAGAAATATAACCATCAATATCTGATGGAGAGTGGTAGAGAACATGGTTATAAAAAGACCAACAATCCCAAAGCCATAAATTTGTGATGATCTAAGGTACCATCTAGGACAACATTTTTTTCTAAGTACCTTTTCTTAATGTTGAGGAATTTATTTATGAGATTTAATAAGATCATAAGGAGATGTACTTACTTTTTAATTAGAGATTAATACATTAATAAATTTCTACTACAAACTCATCTTTCACCCCAAAACATAATGCAGCTCAAAAATACTCTATTTATCCTAATCGTATAGGGTTCCAAATATAATGAATTTATAATTCACATATCAGACATTTTAAAAAAGAAACTACATTATACCATCTAGGAACTTCACGTAGTCCAGTGCTAGGCGATAAATCCCAATTGCACTATGGTTGTGGGTTCTATTCCGGCAGCTTTTTCCGACGCGACGGGTCATTAAACGGTTTGCATGTTGTTTTTTTATAAAAATCCAAAAATAACCATTCTAAATTAATCCCTTCAAACCTTTAGACTTATCCATAATACTTTTGTAAACTCTCAGTCCAAAATTTATATGAAAGGTAAACATAATGTAGATCCTTTTTACCCCGTAATAGCATGTGAATACCTTCATCATGTATTCTTTTAAAACACTGAAACATCCTGAATTACCATAAAACATTATTGATTACATTCATGCTCCCTTATTCCTTATAGAATACTGGATATACTTCATCCATCCAAAAATTTTGTAAACTCCAACAATGATGGAATATACAAATCTTTAATCAGTTTCAAGGCAGTCAAGAATATCCAATATAATTTACCCAAATCAACCGTATCTTATTCCAAAATCAGTACCTCAATATTAGGACCATATTAAGGTTTATCTTTCCTTCAACCATGTAATTTCCAAAAAAGTTTAACTCATTTTAGAGTCACTTTTCTAAGTACCATAAAATCTCAAATCCTCAATGAAATAGTACTGCAGTACAATCCTTATTTATTTCCAGTACATCATTGATACAACACTTCAATGAAATAATTACAAAATAAAAACATAATAACACTAGTAATTCCTCTTCATCTGTGGTAGTATCATAACTTGATTATTATCCAATAGCATCATTTGTGGCATAGTCTGATGACTGGGACATTGGTTCACGTAGTGTCCAAACTCCTTGCAGGTGAAGAATTATAAATTTGAAACCTTTTTCTTACCCTTGCATTCACATACTTGGTGTCCTTTTTCTCCACACTTATAACATACTCCCATTCCCTTCAAGAATTTTCCAAGGTGATTCTTTCCACAGTTATCACATATAAGAAAATCCTTCTTTACCTTCTTTCCTTTATCTTTCCTTCTCTCTACTATCCTTTTCTTCTATGGCTTCCCTTCAAAGCCATAGGACTTCGATAATTATTTACTTATCTTATCAACACATGATACTATTTCTTCATATGATGATAATACATGGGAGACTATTTCCCTTCTAAATTCTGGCTTAGGACCATGAAAGATATGATCCTTCTTACTCTTTGGATCATGTGTATTACTGGAGTTCTCATTCCTTCTACTGGGCGCCATTTCTAAACAATGGCATACACTAGATTAGTTTATGAATAGCAATACCTAATCCCAAATTTGTAAAAAACTTAACATAAATTAAATAGTTTATGGATATAATCCATAATCATAAAAATGTTTTTTTTAGTAATTATATACTCATAAGCCCGTCGTAATGGTTTGTAAAGAAAATGAGAATTATCCTAAGCATATCCCCCGAGAGTGTCGTAACCAAGAGTGCAGCAAGGCCCGTTGTCGTGCACCAGT
Organism: Viscum album; assembly: GCA_963277665.1. Taxonomy (NCBI): domain Eukaryota; kingdom Viridiplantae; phylum Streptophyta; class Magnoliopsida; order Santalales; family Viscaceae; genus Viscum; species Viscum album. The sequence goes on from OY728120.1 coordinate 1,725,781,475, forward strand.
TCCCATTCGAGTCTAGCTCAATGCGGTGTTTTCGGGTTTTACCCCTAGGTACATCTGTGCTAGAGCCACCCCTACCTGCTCGTATCCAGACAGGGATGTATTGCTTGGAAAACTCACAAAATCTCTACAATACCAGAATTCTAGGAAGTTCTTCTATACTAATCCTCAAAGTCTATCTTAGGATGATGTGATCTAATCAGAGTTTATCTAAATCTAGTTTCCAAGGTTATTGCTAAACTTCCTCTAATACCAACTGAAACGCCCCGACCCTAGTTACCCGGAGTTGGTGCATTATTTTAATACATTGGAATGATTACAAGGAATCATGTCCCGAAGGACCAATCGGTTTAGCAGTCTTGGAAAATAGATTACATACATTAACATTACATTACAATTTCAAACATAAAACACAACGTAAATAGTTCTTTGAGAACGTTATTATTCCCTTTAGCTTAACCCTACATATCAATCATAATACACTTCTTGGAATCCTGGGAAAAATAAAACATAGAAAGGGGTGAGCTCAAACACTCAGTAAGGGTAAATAATACAACGGAAAATGACATAAATATTAAGTATGGTCAATAATTGAAACCACGTGCCTTTACCAATAATAAACATGAATACTTTTATGGAAAGAATATGAGTTGAGTAAATAATACCATAATAAAACATAATCATGGGTATTCTACTAGTCGAATAACCACATGAACCATCAATATTATTTCCATAATGAGGGAATGTATAATGCCAGACATTCTAAAACATTTTGTCAAGGCCTCAGCCAAGACGTCTAAAAATGATTAAGGCCTCAACCAAAACCATATATCAAATTGGCAAAGGGCCTCAGCCAATTCCACATCTAGTTGTCTCATGAGACCTACCGATGCATCGAGGAGCTATAGCGGGCTCCACCCGTCACTTACTATGTCCAATACATTCCTCATATGAAAAGGATGAAACTTAACATAAACATTCGTATAAGAACTAGGATACGAAATGTCAATACTTTAACCATAAACCATGAATGGTATAAAAATAACACATCCACATTCAAACATATCACAAAACCTTCAATACAAAATGGAAGTTTTTGTATCATAATAAATCAACTTCAAAACAAGTTTAAAATTCATTAAAGGATTTGACATAGATGGAAATGATTTGTAAAACTCTTTGATAGAAATACCCCTTTTCATGAAAACATTTAAAAGTTGAACAATTTGGAAAATAAGTCATTTAAAGACATTTTTGAATCAAAGTGTCCCATACCACTTTGAAACTTTTGAAAGTAATTAACATTTTAAAAATATTCATGTCCATATATATAAATCCTTAAACCCCATTTTGAAGACATGAACATTAATGAGAAAGATTTAGAAGAATAAATATTTAAAACATTTGAAATGTTGTTTTAGTAAAAATTCCCTTAAAATAATCCCTTTTAAAACTCTTTCATAAAACATGGATATGGATAATAAATATATCCCAGTAGATACTTACGTAAAAACAACCTCGGATAATAAAGAGATTGTGAAATTAACCCTTACCAATTTGGTAACTTACGAAACATACACCCCATGAAAGAGGTATCATACAATGAATATGTAAATACACATAAATTAAATTTTATTACACAAAGAATACAAGTATGGGCAGTACATACACCACACAAAAGGTAATAGTGGCAATATGGCATGAATCTCACGAGAATAAGGAGTGAGATGAAAACCCCTTACCTTGTACTTTTTCTTTGTTGAGGGTAGGGTAATATCCTGTATAATGGTTAAATTATTGTTATTAAATTATAAAAGAATAATATACATTAATATGATATCATATATGATCTTTTAACATTGCTTTGTTAATAATATCTTAGTATTATCGTCATTTTGGGTGTTAACTTACTCATTTTATTTTATATGTTTTGTTACATGAGTCGTGTTTGTTATGGATAGGTTGTATCTTATACATATCCATAATGATACCAAGTATTTAAACATAAATAAGAATTATACTTGAATGGATATGATGGGGAATGAATCTCATCGCATTCGTGGAGACGGTAGTCCGTACGTACGCACAAACGCTACTTCCATTTCATTTTTCATTTTAAAAGGAATCAAAACCAAATAATACATAGGTATATTATTATTCGAGTATAATATAATATCTTATATTTTTTACTTATGTTCATTAATACCATCCTTTATATTTTCTATGTATGGTATAAACGAGTCATATCACTTTGAGGGGGCGGTAGTCCGCACTTCCTCAAATGAAATTATCATATATATATACAACATGAAACGAATAATGATATGCTATAAAATGGAATTAAATAAGCTTATATATAAAATAAATATATTTAATATCATATTTAATTATAGTTCCATCATAATGACCTCCATGAGAGGCAGTAGGAGATAATTGAACAATCATCGTTTCGTGAGGCATTTGGTTGACATCCACAGAAACATTATTTTCTTCACCCATTAGATGGAGGTGTGTGTAAGTGTAGTTTTAATAATTCACATAAAAATATCCTAGTATATTTAGGATACTGGTTTTGTTACAAAATAAAAGAATAAGAAGAGTTTAGGGGTTGGAGAAGTAAAATAAAATAAAAGAAGCTAAGAGAAATCGTTACCTTTGATTTGGGTAACTCCCTTTGGTTTGAACCAAAAAGGACTCTTGAAGTGCCTTCTACCTAAGGTGAGGCTTCTAGGAGTAGGAGTGTGATGTAGGGAGATTAATTGGGCAGAGGTTGGACGAGCCAAAAGGCTTGATAGGTGTGAGTAATTGGTTAGAAGTGATGTCCTTTTATAAGGTGGAGGAGGGGCTCTTTAGGAAAAACTTAAAGTATTAATTTATAATAAATTCGTATTCGGTTTCTAATGGCTCCAAAGTGGATTATTCAAAGCCTAAGGTGGGTATGGGTCGAAATCCTTTCAAACAATAGATTTTAGACAGGTTTTGGTTATTATATTAACCTTATCTTTTAGTTTTAACTCTTGGTTAATTAGTTTGACACTTACCATGTCACTTTGTATTTTTATATTATATAGTTAATAAACTTACTATATACCTCCAAGAGACCTCAAAGTGGTCCATTAATAATACACCTATCATGATACAATTCCTTTGGAAAAACCTTAGATTTTTAGGAATTTAATATCAATTAATAATATAATATTTGTTTTAAAAACTCTTTTATGTCAATTTTGACACTATTTGGTATTTTGTTTTTGTGAAAGTCGTCACAACTTGATTACTTTGAAAAAAAATACATTAAATCAGCCCTAACATGTCATAGTCACCTAGAAAATTTGTGGATGTCATAAAAACTTTGAAATTATATTTATTTTAATATTTATATTACCATTTATTTGATTCTTTCATTAATAAGGTAATTATTGCATCATCATTGTGTCATAAATAAATTTAATTATTTAATGTCTAAAAATTATAATTAAAATACCATTATATAGTAAATATTTTTATCTTTCTAATGAATATTTATAATTGAATTTATCTTATGTATAACCCTATATTAAAAATGTTTTAATTATTAAACTTTGATTTTAACTCTTTTAACTCTTCTTTAAATTAAATAATAATAAATGTCATAATCTAATCCAAGTGGACCTAAAGGGTCATATTTTATTCCTAAGGTTTTTTTTTGGTCGAATTAAACTTATCCAATAGAATTAGGACATGTGTTAGGGTAATAATAATATCATTTTTACCCTTAATTACCCTATTTACTTTTTACCGTGGTAAATAAAAGTAAAAATTTACTATTCACAAAAAATTATTTTTATCTTATTGAACCACATTTTAAACTTTGATATTAACCGTGTCTCTCGGATTTTCGAAATTCCACTCACAGAATCGGTAAAATTAAGTTTTATGTGAATTTACAAATTCTCCTAGGAGGTGGGTAAAAGACGGTGAAAAAGTTCAATAAAATTTTTATATATTTAAAATTATTATAAACTGACTCCAATGAATTACATTTAAAATTATATAGGAATTATATATCTATTTTTACCTAAAATAAATTTAAATAATATAAATAATTATTTAAATAAAAATCCGGTTTTAAACAGTAACTCAGTGTTTTTCATTATTCATCAAAAATTGAAAGTTTTCATAAAAAATACCAAAAATTTAACCTAAGCTAATTTTGATATTATGAATTCAATAATGAATTATATTTTACCAAATTCAAAAGATAGAAGTTTCATTTATTAATTTTAAATTAATTACCGTTGTTAAAACAAAATGCGTGTTTTTAAGAAACAATAACTATCAAAAGATTGACATTTGTTTATGTCCGATTTAAATGTGAAATTACGTCCAATGACCAAAATTGGATTAAATGGTAAAAATATATTCTAAATATAATTTAAAACCACTAAAATTCATTATTTATCACTATTAGTTATTTCGATTAAAAAAGTTGTTTTTAATTAAAATTTAGTAATTTTCACTATTCATCAAAATATGAAAGTTATCCGAAAAGTACCAAAATTTCACCCTTGGCTAATTTCGATATTCTAAATCCTAAAATGAAGTCCATTTTGAGAGATAAAATTTATAAAATTTCAAAAAGTGGATATTACTATTCATAACTGCTACTTTGATTGGTTGTGGTGTGTGTTAGAACTCGAAGTTGCATACAACACACGCTACTGTATTATTCAAAGAGAAGTGTACCGTGAATGCTTGGGGTGTTACAGTTAATTATTTTATTTGAAAAGAAATTCTCCAAAAGGATGAGGAAGACTTTGAATATTTATAAGACTCGTCATCAATCTTTATTTTACTAACATCATCACTCTAATCTGTATAAGGAAATATGAGTTTAGGAATATTTCTACTCTATATTTTAATGATCAATGAATTCTTGGTTAATATATTCTCTAACTCACCCACTCGAAGCAAATTTTTTCTTCTTATCAAGCTCATTCTTCACTTCTCATTACATTCCCTAAACCACTTCAAGGAATATTATAAAGTACATGAATTTACCTCTAGCTTCTAATTAAAATAGTATACAAATATCTTGTTGAACTAATTTTAGAATCTTTTCATCGTTATCACCCTTGACACTTAAGGTGTCTTCATCACTAAACCTTGTAAGAAATCATTTCAAATGCCTTGATATTTTTTAACCCAAAAGATTATAAACACTTAACATTTTTCTTTTGGTTATACTTAACCAAGTTATATCATGGAACAACTGAGTATTAGTTGAGTCATACGTTATATATTCATCTTAATTACCAATATTTTACTCCTGTGATTCAATTATAATTGAACTATTAATTATATATGGTATATCATATCAATATTATTTAAAAATTGAAATTAAATCTCATTATATCTAAACTTGACACCAAGATAATTTTTTTAGTAACACGAAATACATAATAAGAGTTTTTGAATATAAAATCATTCCCCTTGGCAATGTGAAGTTATGATCATCTCTAGTGGATGTCGGAGTCATAATCCACCAATAACATGAAGACTCACATGACTCTTATAATCTTTCTGATATCCTTGTTTCCTGTATATTTATACAAATATGTAAGTCGCATATTGTATCTATTAACAAACATGTAAAATAGAAATATTATATTCAATGATGAGTATACCTAAAGTATAAACTTTTACTAGATTATTCTTCAACTCATTACAATTTCATTTCCAGTGACCTCTCTTAACAAATGCGAAGAAAATAGCCACATGTTTGATGCTCTCCCTCTTAATCTTTGGTTTCTTAAAAGGAAAATGTGAAGGCACCTTTGAAAATTTACTTTTACTAGACCTTTTATCCTTTCCTTTCCTTTTATTTTCCATAAAAACTTATGATTTATCTTTCTTCAAGTTCTTATCAACTTAGAAAAACAATATCTAGAAGATATTGAAGCAATTTCTCCATACTTTTCATTTTATAGTTCTCAAAAAAACTAGAGTAATTGGGTGATAAGGATGAGAGAAGGAGATGTATTGAAAGATTTTGACTCAACTTGAACCCCAATTATATTAATCAATAAGTCTTCTCTATTATCTTGAGTACATGAGAACCATCATGAATTCTAAATTTCAATTTACACGTGTTTAGTGTAATGATAATCTCATGCTTTTCTTGTTTTAATTTATCCTCGAAAACTTCTTGAAAATGAGACCATGTGATTTAAAAATTCATTTCATTGTGTTTCTTTTTCAACTCACTAGATATTGATGACATCAATATGATGTAAGAATCATATTCACCATCCTTGGGTCTTTTGTAAGAATCCTTTTCTCCCTCCTAAGGTATCTCATTTGGTAGTGGGGACTCAAACACAAGCAGTTTCCTTTCATATCGTAGTACTATGCACAAACACATGTATAGCTCTTGGAAATTAGTACTAGTAAGGACATCTTCTTTGTAAAGTATTGATTGTATTTCTTATATTGTATTCATTTTCATTTTTCTATAAAATAAAACTTATAAGATTATTTATTTTATCTTGATTACTACTTTTAGACATTATAGATGTATTAGCCTTAAATGTCTTCAACTATATTATTCAAATCCTAGTATCCCTCAACTACTTGATTCGGAACAACTAGGTGCTTGAGTATTCTAGTGGGCAATGATCCTTAAACCTCTCTTTGTGGTCTGAGTGATGGAATCGCCACTACTCTAGGAGTCTAGGTTGGCTTTTGGATATCCAATTGCACTAACTTGTGGATGCTTGGTATATTCAGTGGAGTCTCATATCATATAAATCCTTAACTTGGATTTGTTGAACACTTGTATCTAAAATTGTATCAAGCTGGCTATGGTTACTTCTTTGGTGCCAATTTTAACTAAGTTAACCTATCACTCTTGTAAGAACTCATTTATAGGAGCAGACACCCTCAACTATGGTTGATGACGACCTCGTACGATGCTTTCATTCTAACTCCAATGGTAGAAGGTATTTGTGATTTATTATTTACATTGAGGGATTTCATCATTTTTATTTTCCTTCGTGATTGAAATCTCATTCTATTTATCATGCTTGTTACGATATGATTGTGATCACAACTTAACCATGAATAAATAGAAAATGACCATCATGAATTTATTCATTTTTATCTTTGCATTCTTGTTAACTATCTAATGTGATGTTACAACATCCATGCATTCACATAATAATATAATTAAACATGTACGATAAAAAAACAATGACATGATCATGAATTGTATTCTAATGGTTGATCCATAAAGTAGATGATGAATTAACCAAGACCCTAAGAGAACTCCTTGAGCCATGCACCATCTCGAGTTACGGTATATGTCATCTTCAATGTATTTGTACTTGTTTGGATTCACGATAGCTCTCATAACGAATTGCATCATTATGAACTCCTCCAATCTTTATAATATATACTCACACGCTGATAAGGACAACTCGTGACATAGTATTATATTTTCATCACTCGAATGTGGATATATGGTCCCTTGTACATTTAAAGACGGAGTAACGATTCACATCTTATTTTAAAATGATATTTAAATTAATTAAATAAACATTTAAACATGCACGGGTTGACCTCACCACATGATATGTCTAAATTAAATAAGCTAAAATTAGACTTGAGGTCAATTTTAATGCATCAATATTGTATCTAAATATTTTTAATTAATTGTTGATATGTCCGATAGCTCCCAAAAAAATTCCATATATTAGAAAATATTTTATGATAATTTCTTTTATAATTTTTCTGGTAATTTTTCGCCTCATAAAGGTCCTCCGGATGAACCCCATCCCTTACTAAGTTTGGGTGGGCTGGGTAGGTTGGCCAAACCCAGCCAAATGGATGTCGACCCCACAGAGCACTTTTGGCATGAGGGTCGCCTGCTTTGCAGGCTGTAATGTCTATATAAAAAATATACATATATAATATTTTGCCCAAAGGCCCAGACAGCATTAATCTACCCCCAAGTTAACCTTCAGGGGTAGTTGGATGTGAGTCACGGGTAGCAGCACCATCCACGTTCAAAATAAATTATTATTATTTTATAAAATCTTCACCCCAGGCATGGGTTTCTTGTCGCCTGGTCGCCCCGGCCCCCGGTCAACGGGCAGTAAGCTTTGCCCGCTGCCTTTTTTGGTATTATTATCAACGTGTTTCACATATTCCCCACACCACTTTCGTTTCTTTGGGAGGTTTACCCCTATTCAAATTCTAAAAATTTTAATTTAAATTTCAACTTAAATAATTGCACAACCACTATGAAACCAATTGACAGTACTTAGGCTCATAAGGTGGTATTTTTAAAAGTTTATGTCTGAATCCATGTTATAAATCAAGATTCAGAATACAACACCTGGATTCACCTATGGATTGCGTGTAAATAATTTTGTGCAAAGAACAAAATAGAAATCATATAGCATGAGTGCATTCAATGCCGGGATGTGTCGATCATTATCGGGGCATCATATCTTGAAGCACATGTGCACATAAGCTCCTAAAATTATCCACATGTGCACTAGAAGCTCCTAGAATTTCTTTTTATTGTGCCTTTGATTACCGGAAAAGAATGGATCAAATCCATGGAGAACGATCGTTCTGCTCCTCACTTTCTCTCTATTAAATCTATTTAAAACTTACGAGTTGTAACATCCTGCCCCTCCTCATTGGCTTGAGATAAGACGAAAATGCTACTTGATCTTAGTTGACATCCTCAAGACACCAAAAGCTGACAATAAATGTCAGGGTTTCATAACAATTGGGGGTGACGATTTACCCTTTGAAAATAAAACAACCATACCAGATAATCATAACCAACAAAACACTATATGATGCATGAATACCATGTAATACAACTCAAAGTAATACCAAAAGACAACAATACCAAACTACAACATAACCCGTATCATAGTACAAAATGGAAAACAAAACCAATAAAATTCAAAGACACCAAAGACATAACTTCACAGCTCTCAACATACTCCAAGCTCCAACTCCACAATCCATGTCCAAAGTATCACGATGCATCACTGAAGAAATGAGATACTTTGTATTTACCTGTGTCCTGATACACGATATCTGCAAACGCACCAAAGTGTCCAAGCAGAAGGTGAGTATAAAACTCAATATGTTTTTCTTAAAATGACTTCCCTACGCCACCGAGATAGAACATGTTAGCACGTTTATATAAAACAGTTTATGTAAAACACTTAAAACAGTTTATATCAAAGCTAAACCATTTCTAAGTAAAACATTTTCCATACCAAAACAGTTTTCCAAACCAAAGTCATTTCCAAGGAAAGCAACCAAACAAGTCAAACCATTTCTCAAATTCACTTAGCATAACTCATTACATTTCACACAACCACACACACACACTCAAGCTTGGTGTTACCATTGACGGTGGGACTTCACGTCCATACTTCGTCTCTTTGATGGTGACACTTCGCGACCATTATCAATCTCATTCAACTCACGCTTAACCATTTATACCAACAACCATACCAACTCAATTGTCTCAAACCATTTCAATAAAATGATCCTTTTATTGAAAACACTTTTCCAACCAATTTTTCATACATCAAAACCAAACAACCATTTTAAAATAATCATTATAAAACCATGTTACCAATTTCACTTTCCACCAAAACAACCAATTTTCACAATTTCATAAACCATCACTAAAGAAGGTTTTCATCAACCTTTGCACAACAATTTTACAATTTATTTCCAACAATTCATTTGAAATGCCATCGAGTTCTAATAAGAGGAGTCGAGAGTGAATCCACCTACCTCGCAAGCAAACTTAGGCGAAAACAAACCGGGTTGAAACTCCAAAAACTCATCTTAGATCTTGTTATATGTCATCAACACAACTATAACTCATCATGATTGACATAACACAACCTAAATACATCCCCAACGAATTGGATATATCATTCCAAGAGAGGGAAGAATAATAAACTAAAGAAAAACAACGAAGAACATAGACTTACTAAGGAATCTGGCTTCCAACGCACAAAGATTTGCTAACGGATTGCTCCCAAATCAAAAGGAAAGGTCTCCACAACCTTCAAGAAGAGTGAAATTCGAGTTAGGGTCAGATTAGTGAAAAAAGAACCATTAAGGATCACAACTGAGTTAGATCCACAATTTTCATATCTAACTTTTAACCGTGCACGGTTAGGGTGAACAGTTAGGCAAATCGTACGCTAACCGTGCACAGACCTCTGCCTCAAGAAGCATATCACACGGTTAGAAAAATCGTGCGTCAACCGTGTAGAAGTCCTCTGTTCCAAAAAGTATGGTTTCTCCTGAGTGGTCGCACGGTTTGGCCAAACTATACGCCTACCCAGAGCCCACTGTTTCACTTTGCACGATTTTCTAAAGGTGTTGCAGAGTTTCTACTAACCTTGCTTAAATCGTGCACCTCCAGAAAAGCCCAAAAAACATTCCAAAAGTCCTCCAAACCTTCCCAAACTTAACTCAAATACTTTACATACTTAAAATACATAAATAAAGGCTTACTAGAAAATGGGGGGGGGGTGGTACGCGAGTGATATTAGGAGATCTCAAATTCATACAAAATGGAAGAGGTGCCATTCACTAGTGGATAAAGCGTTTAACACATCGGCGTTTTTCATGTCGGTTCTATATAACCGACGTGCAAAGCTGGAAAAATTGGTTTATCACGTCAGTTATTTTATAACTGACCTGATAAATTGATAAGAATCGATTTTTTAAGTTGGTTATAAAATAACCGACATAAAAACTACCGAAATTAGATTTATCACGTCAGTTATAAAATAACTGACGTGACAGATCGAATCTGGGCGATTTATCACGTCGGTTATAAAATAACCAACGTGATAAAGGATTTTCTACGTCCGTTATTAAATAACCGATGTTATAAACATAAAAAAATAGTTTATCACGTCAGTTATTAAATAACCCACGTGATAAAGCTTTTAAATGATTTATCATGCCTCATATTCTGTCATTCTATTTTCTTCGATCGGGCGACCTGCGACTCGTCTCTCTCACGCGGAAAACCTTGAAAAGATTATTCGAAGTCGTGCCCTCCAACCTTGTTTTTCCAACATCATTCATTATCTTTATTATCACCAGATCTATCAGGTCGACTCGCAACACTCAAGTAAGCCTCACACGCCTCGGTTTCATTTTTTATTTTCCGCAATGCCCAAAACTTATGTTTTGAGATGTTATTTTTCTATCTTTGTTCTTGCTATCATGGTAACTGTCATAGTGTTCTTTTATACCATGCTAAATTCTTTTCTGGTAAAATAAACCATGAGAGTGATATCATGAAAGTTTTACAATTTTTGTTACTACCATGTGTGTTCTATCATGTGTGTGTGCGTGTACTTTCATGTGTGTGTGTGGGGGGGGGGTGTCAGGGGGTGAGGGGGCTTTCCAAGGGGGTGTCTAGGGGGGTGGTGTCCAAGGGTGAGGGGGATGTCCAAGGGGGTAGGGGTGTTCGACGGGGTGGGGGTGTCCAGGGGGTTGGGGGGGGGGCTGTCATGGGGTGGGTGATTTCTAAAGGGGTGGGGGTGTCCAGGGGGTGGGGGGGGGGGGTCAGGGGGTGGGGGGGGGGGGGTCAGGGGGGTGGGGGGATCTCTGGGGGGGGGTGTCCAAGGGGGTGAGGGGGTTGTCCAAGTGGGTAGGGGTGTCCAGGGGGTTGGTGTCTAGGGGGGGGGTGAGGGGCTGTCCAAGGGGGTGGGGTGTCAGGGGGTGAGGGTTGTCTAGGAGGTTGGGGGGTTGTCCATGGAGGTGGGGGTGTTCCGGGGGTGGTGGGGGGGGGGGGTCTAAGAGAGGGATGTCCAAGGGGGTGGGGGTATCCAGGGGGTGGGGGGCTCTCTAGGAGATTTGGGGGGTTGTCCATGGGGGTGGGGGTGTCCGGGGGGGGGGGGGGGGGGGTCTAGGGGAGGGTTGTCCAAGGGGGTGGGGGTGGTCTGGGGGTGTCCAAGGGGATAGTGGTGTCCAGGGGGTGAGGGGGTTGTCTAAGGGGGGTAGGGGTGTCCAGGGGGTGGGGGTGGTGTCCAGGGGTGAGGGGGCTGTCCAAGGGGGTAGGGGGTGTCCAGGGGGTGGGAGGCTGTCCAGGGGGTGGAGGTGTCCAGAGGGGTCCCCTGGACACCCCAACCCCCTTGGACAACCCCCTCACCCCCTGGACACCACCCCTGGACACCCCCACCCCCTATGGACACCCCCACCCCCTGGACAGCCCCCCCCCCCATGGACACCCCCACCCCCTGGACAGCCGCCACCCCCTGGACACCCCCACCCCCATGGACATCCCCCAACCCCCTGGACAGCCCCCCACCCCCAGACACCCCCCACCCGCCTGGACACCCCCTACCCCCCGTGGACAACCCCTCACCCCCCTGGACAGCCCCTCACCCCCCTTGGACACCCCCTGGACACCCCACCCCCTGGACACCCCCACCCCCATGGACAACCCCCACCCCCTGGGTAGCCCCCCCCCCACACCCCCTGGACACCCCCTGTAACACCCTGAGATTTTATGAGAAATATTTTGTTTTTATGTATTATGTTATACGCAACACCAAAGGAATATTTCACTACACACAACACTGTCTTGGCTTGCATTACACACAAGAGCAACCTTCCTTGATAGCTTGCATTGTACGCAATATCGAGTTTCACTAAACAACGACATGTTATTAAAATATTATATAAACTAGCCGTTATGAATAGTAATACCCACTTTTTGAAATTTTATAAATTTTATCTTTCAAAATGGACTTCATTTTTAGATTCGGAATATCGAAATTATCCTAGGGTGAATTTTTGGTATTTTTCTGAAAACTTTCAATTTTTGATGAATAGTGAAAACACTAAGTTATTGGATAAAACCGACTTTTTATTTAAATAATCATTTATTTTATTTAAATTTATTTTATGTCAAAATATATACATAATACCTATATAAGTTCAATGTAATTCATTTGAGTCATTTTATAATAATTTTAGATATATAAAAATTTTATTGAACTTTTGACCGTCTTTTACCCACATCCTAGGAGAATTTGCAAATTTACATAAAACTTAATTTTACCGCTTCTGTGAGTGGAATTTAAAAAATCTGAGAGACACCGTTGATATTAGTAAGTAAAATTTGGTTCAATAAGATAAAAATAATTTTTGGTGAATGATAACTTTTTACTTTTATTTACCACGGTTAAAAGTAAATAGGGTAATTAAGGGTAAAAATGATATTATTATTACCCTAAAACATGTCCTAATTATATTGGATAAGTGTAATTTGACCAGAAACAACCATAGGAATAAAATATTACTCTTTAGGTCCACTTGGATTAGATCAAGACATTTATTATTATTTAATTCAAAGAAGAGTTAAAAGAGTTAAAATCAAAGTTTAATAAGTAAAACATTTTTAATACAGGGTTATACATAAGATAAATTCGACTATAAATATTCATTAGAAATATAAAAAGATTTAATACATAATGGTATTTTATTTATAATTTTAGACATTAAATAATTTAATTTATTTATGACACAATGATGATGAAGTAATTACCTTATTAATGGAATATTAACATAATTGATATTATAAATACCCAAATAAATGTAATTTGAGACTTTTTATGAATTAAAATAATTTTATAGGTTAATATAACATATTAGGGTTGGTTAGAGAAATTTTATTTGAAGTAATAATGCTGTTATGAATTTAGAAAAAACAAAATACCAAATAGTGTCAAAATTGACATAAAAGAGTTTTTAAAACAAATATTAAATTATTAATTGATATTATATTCCTAAAAATCTAATTTTCGTCCAAAAGACTTATATAATAATATATATGACATTAATGAACCAATTTGGGTTCGATTGGTAGTTTATTTTAAGTTTATTAACCATATAGTGTAAGAATGCAAGAAGACACTGTAAAAGTTAAATTATTTAACTTAGAGTTAAATCTAAATTATAAGGTTAAAATGGTAACCTAAACTTGTATAAAACCTATTTGTTGAGATGATTTCGACCCATAACCACCCTAGCCTCTAAATAGGTCACTTTGGAGCCATTATAAACCGAATATGAATTTATTATAAAATAATATTTTAGGTTTTTCCTAAGGTGCCCCTCAACCCTCTTATAAAAGGAACCCCCCTTCTCTCTAATTCAAACCTCAAAAGTCATTTGGCTCGGCCAAAACCTGCACAAATACCCTATAAAATATCCTCCATTCATCCTAGAGGCCTTAATTTTGTCATAAATCCAACCTAAGAAGCCCTTTTGATCAAATCAAAAGGAAGAACCCGAGGAAGAGGTAAATATCTCACCGCCTATTTCAAGTTCCTTTCTTCTTCCACTTCCTCCTTATTTGTTGTTTCCATTATAAAATAATAACTCTAGTATCTTCTATATACAGTGATTTTATTATAAAAATGGTACAACCATATTAGTTATTTTATCCATCCTATGAATGAAAAAGTCACCACACGTGCGTACATACGGCTTATCGTCTCTACGTCGTGGTGTAGTCTGTTATTCAAACATTTCATCATTTGGATGGGTATGATAATGAGTATAAATGATATAAATAATAAATATAACATTATTATGATTATTTATATATGATATAACATCCAATTATATATTATTTTAATATCAAAATAATGATATCATCGCTCGGGCGTACGTACGGCCTACCGTCTCCAGGATGTGATGCGACTCGTTATACATGATATTCATTGAATAATGATTATATAAATGAATTTAATGAATAAATATGATATATATTACACTAATACCATTCTGTAAATGAGTTATCTATAACCTAAAAATATTAATAAGAATTTATTCGACAAAACACGCATAAGAACATAAAGCAATGAACACCCGAATAACAAGTAGCAATGAAATATTACTAATAAGAAGATAAGAATATGAACATATATGATATCATAACAATGAATATGATTATATAATAAGTAAATGACATTATTTAAATCATTATACAGGAGGTTCGGATACGTACGAAGCATATCAGACCTAAGTTAAGGGAAAATATCACAATCTCATTTTTATCCGAGATTGTTTATATTTTAGAATTTACCAGGGAATATTTATCATCCACATCCATGTTTACTCTATATGTAATATTATTTATATCCTCCTACAATTGTTTAAATCCAATTTTACCTATTGGGGAATTTTTAGTAAAAGATATGAAAGGAATCTTTTTTCGTTTTCAGTACGAGATACTTTTTGACTTTTCCGGCCAAAGTACGAGAAAAATATTTTTTAACTTATACGACGTGAATGAGTTTTTATGATTTCATAGAACATTATTTCCATGAAGCTTCCTTTACAAGTTTTCAAGTTTATTTTTAATTAACTTATTTTAGTTTAAAATTGTATGACATGTTAAGAAAGGAAGAATGTTTTTGAAGTAGAAAGGATATTTTCCTCAAGAATGGAGTTCAAGTGTTTTATCAAAATTATTTTCCATCTAAGACAATATAGGGTTCTGTTTCTATACCTATTTTTACATTGATTTGAATATGTTATGATGGAATTATTTTTATGAAGTCCTTTTATCTTATATGTATTATTTTATGATGGCATGATGTTTAAGAATCCCATCTTTTATTACATGGGTTATGCTATAATGTATGATTTATGATTTTGTGGCACACATAAAAATGGTTTCATTATGAGATAGGTGGGACCTGTATCTCCCTCCAATGCATTGGGTAAAGATTTATATCCCATGAGATAGACATGACTGGAACGACAAGTTAATTCGGTTCAGTGATACAGGACTGGAATGAGGAGTGAACTCAGTTCAGAAATAGACTTTGTCCGCTATGATAGTCTTGGCAATGAGTCTTGACTAATATGAAATGATTTTATATGATTATGTGTGTATGCCACAAAGTTTCATGTTTTATGTTATGATTATTGGAATTACATTTCACTACTATGATTTATCCCATGTTATGATATTATGATCTCTTTTGCAGGTTAAGATTTTCAAAATGTTATGTTCTTATGAATATGATATGATTGATATTTCCTTTGTTTACCCTTACTGATCATTTGAGCTCACCCTTTTGTATGTTTTCTTTTCCCCAGGTCAGGAAGAAGGTTATTAAGTAGAATATGCCAAAAGAGACTCTAGATATGATGAAATAAATGGGAGACAATGTAGATGCTTTATGAACCAGTTGTTTATGTTTCCCAGTTTCTAAAGACATTATACCTATACAATCCTATCATGGTTTTGTTATATGTTGTAATACATATGATTCAATTCTGAAGTAATAACAATGTATGTAAAGTATGATTCGTCATACCCCCACCCCCATGGACACCCCCACCCCCTAGACAGCCCCCCTCACCCCCATGGACACCCCCACCCCCATGGACAACCCCCAACCCCTGGACAGCCCCCACCCCCATTGCAATAGATTGTATACTAGAGAGTGTATGCCAATAGTTCTTGAGTTGGCATACATATATCCCAACGGTTTCCATGAAACCATTGGAATAGATTATATACTGGACAACATGTATACTAATGGTTCTTGAACTGTTGATATATATATATCCTAATGGTTTCATTGAAACCATTTGCATATATGAACTTCAGGAAGTCTATACCAACGGTTCCTATAGAACCGTTGGTATAGGGATATTGCAACGACCATCATGCCAATAGTGTGTGAAACTGTTAGGATATTCTATCCCAACGGTTTCAGGGGCCATCCCAATGGTTTCAAATCATTGGGATAGGTGTAATTTTCAATAGTGAATGTATACATATTTTAATATTTATAATTCATATTTCTTGTTTGCGGAAGGGTGAATTTGGTATCTAGTTGCACCAGGATGTATTCTTTGTGTACCTTAAGAATAAAGGATCCAAGATGAATTTATACTGTTATATCATGATCCATATGAGAGAGATGTAATCCTAAAATTATTTTTATATAAATATAAAAATGTTATATCTAACTATATTTTCCTTTTAAAATCATTTTCATTCATATCCTTTTCAAATACACATATATTTGTTTTATATTTCAAAATTCTTTTACATTCAAATTATGATATTTTTCATATAAATATAAAATTAGCTTATCTTAACGATATGTATAATTTTGATATTTGTTAAAGGTAATAATGAGTCAAATTTGGATTACGGCACATCAGATGAGTAATGAATATGAGAAAGGTGTTGATGCCTTTTTGGAATTTTCTAAACGAAATGTTCCAAGAAGCGACATTTTTTTCTGTCCATGCACGAAATGTTTGAATATGAAGAAGTTGAAAAGTAGAGAGATCAAAGATCATCTGATTTGTCATGGTTTTAATCCGAGTTACATCCCTTGGATTTGGCATGGTGAAACTGGACAGAATGTCAGATCTACTGATGATGATGATTTGCAATATGGTAACTTCGATGGAATTGAAGAAATGATTCATGATATTGCAGCAGAACAAATTGAGATAGAACCGACAGTTTCACGTCTATATGGTGATTCTGAAAAATCATTGTATCCTAGTTGTATAGATTTTATGGTTTTTTCGGTGGTGTTAAGATTGAATAACCTGAAGGTGAAACATGAATGGAGTGACATAAGTTTTACAGAGCTGTTACAATTGTTGAAAGACATTCTTCCAAAAGACAACGATCTTCCAGATTCACATTATAAGGCCAAGAAAATATTATGCCCGATGGGATTGGGATACAAGAAAATACATACATGTCTGAATGACTGTATGATATATAGGAAGGAATATGAATTTTTGTCAGAGTGTCCTAAATGTGGGACATCACGACATAAGTTAAAAGAAAAATCACAGGCTGATGTAGAGATTACAAAGATCCCTGCTAAGGTATTTTGGTATCTTCCTATAATTTATCATTTGAAACGTTTATTTTCTAATTAACATGATGCAAAAAGGTTAAGATGTTTCATGACCCATCCCCCGGGGCCCATGTTGTGACTACCCCAAGACTGCCTTCCATAGGCCAGGGGTTGGCGACTAGCACTGAAAGGAATATTCCCTAAAATAGGAAGGCATTGTCTTTGAACCTGTACAAACACACAGACTAGAACACAACGAGAAGAAATTTCTATAGTAAAAAGAGGGATGAAAGTAAAGGGGCTGAAATACAAGCCCAACTGAAAAGTACAAGTACAACTAAAAGGAAAAATACAACTGAAAAAGGGAAAAAAAACTATTGGGTCATCCTCTAAGGATCCTACCTGAAGGGTAGGTATAGATCGCCTCCTCAGCACTCTATGTCCGCCTATCTCCTCCGTGTACCGCCTGGTCCCAGCTCCCTCAAACCTCATCCCAACTGCTCGTCGTTTGCACAAGACACAATAAGGTGTAGGCGAAGCCCGTGCAGGGGTGAGTATAACAATACCCAGTAGGGACCCTGAGAAACCCTAAGGATTCTCAGAATTTTAAAAAGGAAAACCACAAAGCATGATCTCAATCACAAAACACAAAGCAATAGAGATAGATCAAAAATAGTCTAAGCTCAAACCAAGTTTAAGTGAAGTATAAAAGTACAGATGATTAATTGTGAAGCTGGATCATATTATTTTGTCAAGAGGCTCTAATTATGACCATAAGGAGTCTGATTCACACAGGATCGATGGGTAAATAACCCCTGTAATGACCCACACAGGATCTGATCCGCCCAGGATTGGTATATCGTTGAACCACGACGGGCCGCTCTAAAGCTGGTCCTCGTCGGGTTGCGAGGTGATGATCCACACAGGACCGCTAGGTGCTGATCCACACAGGACCACTATGTGATGATACACACAGGACATCTAGGTGCTGACCCACACAGGGTCGCTCGGTATTAACCTCCATATGATCTGTCTCCAACCTCCGCCTCATTTCCAGCCACTAGATTCCTCGCACCCAGTGTTCTTGAGTTCTGTAGAGTCTGCCACTCAAGATATCGGTTGTACCTCAACCACTACTAAGCTCCACAAAGGAGTAACCCAAAGGACCGTTATTTCTTAAGGGTTCCAACACGATAGACGACGCGTCAATCGGACGCCCAATTTATGAGTTATAAGCGTTTTAGTTTCGGGGGCCCGATTGGATTTGGGTTCGATCCAACACAGTCATACAACAACTATCTCCAAAACTCAATTGAAGTATACCAAAAAGACCATATCAATACAAGGGTCCTAGCACCATAGACGGTTCGTCAAGCGGACGCCCGGTTCCCAAGATATGGACCTTTATGTGATTCTGGGCCCAGTGGGGCCCGGGTCTAGTCCGACACGGTCAGACTGACCCGGCCCGACCCGGTCTGAGCTAGGCCGCAACGGGCTCGGCCCGGCTTGCTAGGGTAGCGGCCCGCGGGGCAGTGACCTGACAACATGAGGTGCGACCCGCAAGGGGGTCTGCCCTAGCCGCCACCAGGGGAGGGACCCCCCAGGTTTCTCGAACAGCCGAAGGCCGTTCGTTCTTCTTCGCAACGGCGGTGCTACATGGCACCATCAGGTGGCCTGCGGGACCTGCTAGAGCGGGTCCTGCCAACTCCGTCGCGGCCGGCCAGCGTGCCGGCTGACTTCTCCAACGGCGCGCGATGGTGCGCCTCACCTCCACCCGCGACCGACCGGTGTGCTGACCGCATTCCTCCAGTCATCGCAACCCCCCTTTGTTCATCGATGGTGCACGACGGCTTGCCACACCTCCTCCGCAGATGGCCGGTGCTGACCACTTCGATGACCATTGTGGCTTTGTGACGCAGCCTCCTCTTATGGCATGCGTCGATGCACTATCCCCAACGTAGCCGGTTGGTATTGTCGTGATGTCGGTGTTCCATGGAGGTGCAAGGATAGCAAGATAGCGGAGGTTTTGGGCCGGGTTCATTAGGACCGTACCCTCCGCATTAGCTCACAAACATGATAGGGGATTAAGGGTTTAATAATCAATTCAATTAAACAACAAACAAAACCCTGCAAAGATACCCCACAACAACCTCCTGCAAAATCGAATGAATCGCAAATCAACCCGTTAGTCGGTTGGTATGTGTTCTTTGTATTATTCAAGAACAAGGAAGAGGAAATCATTTAAAATGCATAAATGAATAAACCCCATACTTCGAACCATCGTAGAAACGCCCGCGCTTGAAGGTGGGTCGGTGTTCTTCGTTCCTGCAACAGGATTCCAACGACGTCGCTCATACGTCGTCCTCCGGTTCGTGGTTTGGTGTCACCTGTCACCTCCCGCTGGGATCAGCTCCATCCTCTAAGGGTCCGGTGTCGCGACGCTCCTTCATCACTTTGTTTTTTGGTGACGCAATGCTGATACCCCTTCCCAAGCTCCATATATAGAGGAGGGGGGGGGAGGGTAATTAACGACGTGGGGAATTAATGGGGGCTCATAAATTAGGAACCTTCCTAATTCCCCAACAATGTCGTTACTTAAGATTGGTAGGTAAAGTCATTTATTGGCGTGACACATCATTGGCCCCACACTTTGCTTTTCTGTTGGAGGATATTAAATAAAATAATAAAATAATTTCATTTCTTTTCTTTTAAAAAGTCACAAAATACAACTTTTTCTTCGGACATACTGCGGTCAAAGTAAATCCTCCCATAAGAGAATCCTAGCATTACAGATTCAACGGTGCCCTCATATTTTTAATCTGACCAACAGTTCAAAAGTTAGAAAACGCTGGTCATACATTTACTGAACGTACCTTAAAAAAAGTTCAGAAATTCATTTCAGGCACTCCGGGCCATAGAATCACGCGCTGTCAATTTTCAAGGACTTGTAATAATTCCATATAATTAAAAAAAATTACAAGGAAAAATCTATTTCTTTACATTCTTCCCACCTTAGGGATTTTCATCCCTGAAATCCACAACATAGACTAAGGAAACAAACGGGGGCACTGAGCACAAATCTGAGCCTCCTGCTCCCATGTACTCTCCTGGAGGTTCCCGTGCTGCCAGCGAACGCGCACCAGAGGTATCAACCGCCCACGAAGGACCCACTCCTGTCGATCCTCAGTCTCCACTAAAACCTCCATAAACATTGTCTCGTCCTCAAAGTCCATCTCGCTGTGGTCAATGATGTGAGATGGGTCATGCACGTATCTCTTCAGCTGGGATACGTAGAAGATGTTGTGCACCCTCTCCAACTACAGTGGAAGAGCCAAGCGGTATGCCACCTCACCTATCCTCTGAAGTATCAGAAATGGTCTGATAAACCTCTATGATAACTTTCCACCTCAGCCAAATCTCTGTAGTCCCCGTCGAGGAGAGACTCGCAAGAATATGTGATCCCCCTCCTAGAACTCCAAAGGTCTCCATCTTCTATCAGCATAAGGCTTTTGTGTGTTCTGTGCAGTCTTCATCCACTCCTGGATGATCTTCACCTTCTCAGTGGTAGCCCGTACCAACTCTAGACCCATAAGTGCTGAATCCCCTAGGTCTGTCCAGCATAGAGGTGATCTGCAAGGTCGACTGTACAAGGCCTTGAATGGTTCCATACCGATGGTGGAGTGATAGCTGTTGTTGTAAGTGAAATCCACCAAGGGAAAGTGACCATCCCAACTGCGACCAAAATCTAGGACGCATGCATGAAGGATGTCCTCTAGCATTAGAATGGTCTGCTCCTTCTGACCATCCATCTAAGGATGAAAGTTGGTGCTCAAACGTAGCTGAGTCTCGAATGCCTCCTATAATCCCTTCCACAAACGGGATGTAAAACGTGCGTCACAGTCATAGACAATTGTCGATGTCACCCCATGAAGTCATACAATCTCCTATACATAGAGGCATCCCAAGCCCTCTACTGATCTCTGCTCTCAGATAGGTAGGAAGTGGGTCGACTTGGTGAGCCGGTCTATGATCACCCAAATGGAATTATGTCCCCTGGACGTACGTGGAAGCCCTTTCACAATGTCCATGGAGATCTCATCCCACTTCCACTCCGGCACCTCTAGTGGCTGAGCTAAGCCTGCTGGAACCTGATGCTTGGACTTCAATTGCTAGAAAGTGAGACATCGTGAAACAAACCCTGCCACTGACTTCTTCATCCCTGGCCACCAATGCTAATGTCGGAGATCCTGGTATATCTTCTCCACACTAGGATGTACCGCTAGAGGGGACATATGAAACTCCATCAACACCTCCTCCCATAGCGCCACTAATACCATGGTACGTCCTCTGAATAGGATGTCGTGCTCCCCACCTTCAAAAAATCCATCAGGTGCCTATCCTAAGGATATCCAAGAACGTCGAGCCTCATAGTCAATGTCCCCAAGTTGTGCCTCCTTGACTCGCTGAAGGAGTGGGAGAGTGAATGTCATAGACTGGAGGTATGCTGATCCATCTCTATCAACGAAGGATATCTGCAACGCGGCTAGCTGCTCTGTCGCCTCACTCAGCAACTGTAGACCAGACCTCCTGCTGAGTGCATCTGCTACTATGTTCCCCTTCCCAGGAGCATAGAATATCTCAAAGTTATAGTCCTGGATGAACTCTAGCCATCACCGCTGTCTCAGGTTCAAGTCCTTCTAAGAGAAGATATACCTGAGACTCTTGTGATCATAATAGACTGTAAAGCATTCTTCCATCAAGTAATGTCGCCACATATTCAAGGCGAATACCACTACTGATAATTCCAGGTCATGGGTAGCCTAGTTCTTCTCATGTTTCCTCAGCTGTCATGATCCATAGGTGATCATTGCTCACTCCTACATCAGGACAAACCCAATTCATTTCCCTGATGCATCATAGTAGAATACATACCCAATGCCCTCTTTTGGTAGCCTAAAGATGGGGGCACTCATCAGTCTCTATCTCATCTCCTGAAAACTCTACTGGCATCTCTTCGTCCACACGAAGGGTTGTCCCTTCTCCGTCAAAGCTGACAAGGGTGCCACAACTTTGGAAAAGTCTGGCACAAATCTCTGATTGTATTCAGCCAACCCCAGGAAACTCTGTACCTCAGTCATACTCCTAGGTGGATCCCAAGAAAGCACAATATCTATCTTCACTGGGTCCACTGCAACTCAAGTCTCCAAGATAACATTTCCCATAAAGTGGACCTCTTGTATCCAGAACTGGTACTTCGAGAGCTTATCATAAAGCTGGTGCTCTCGGAGTGTATCCAGAACTATCAGCAGATGATAAGCATGCTCCTCCTCCATCTCTATGTATATCAACATGTAATCGATGAAAACCACCACAAAGTGATCGAGGTATGGATGAAAGATCATGTTCATGAGTCCCATGAACACTGTTGGGGAATTGGTCACGCTGAACGACATAACCAAGAACTCATAGTGGACATACCGACACCTGAAGGTCGTTTTCTGCACATCCTCATCTCATATCCTCAGCTGATGATAGCCTGATCTGAGGTATATCTTTGAAAACCAATGATATCCCTTCAATTGATTAAAAAGATCACCAATCCTTGAAAGTGGATACTTTTTCTTAATGGTCACCTGGTTCAGGAACCGATAGTCCACACATAGTCTCAAACTCCCATCTGCCTTCATGGAGAACAAAATCGGGACTTCCCATGGAGAAACACTGGGCCTTATTAACCCCTCTCCCTACAATTCCTCCAACTGTACCCGTAACTCACGAAGCTCCGTGGGAGCCATTCGATATACTGGTGTAGATATCGGTGTTGTCTCAGGGTATAGGTTGATGTAAAAGTCTACCTCTCTGCGTGGAGGTAGTCTCAGAACATCATCAGGAAAGACATCGGCATACTAATCCACCACTACAAGATAGCTCAGACTCTCAAAATAAACTGCCCCAAGGGTAAGGCTAGCCAACTGATTAGTAATTAGTTGCACCCTCCTCTGGGTAATTCCATCTTGTGCTGCAAAGGTTCTCTTCTCACAGGTAAAGGAAAACTTGGTCCCATCCACACGGACACACCGCACTTTGTGTCTAATATAGTCAATCTGAGCATGGAATGTGGATAACCAGTTCATACCCAAGATGATGTCATAAGGCCTCGACGCTGCTACTAGGATATCCCAGCTGAATCTCTCACCACCTAGAGTAAGATCACACTGCCGGCACCAGTGTGAAATCATCGAATCTTCTATCTTAGGAGTCTCTATCCATAAGGATCGAGCCAACGACTCCACCAGAATATCCAAGATCCAAACGAGGGTCATGGAAATAAAAGAGTGATAGACACCTGTGTCTATAAGTACTACAGCTAAGGTGGAGTAGACATAGATAGTACCTCTAATCCCCTCCAAATCACCATGGTCGTAGTCCTCACCAGCCTGGAGCTGGGCTTGTCTCTATCCACTTGCTCCCTGTAGTCGGGGGTGGGCCACCTAGTGGTGGTGGCGGTAGAACCTCGTATCGCTGCCCACCGCCCGTTGCGTGGCCAACTCCTCTGCCACGTCTGCCACCCTGCAGACCTCCTCGCTTGAACCCCTGCCTATTCCTCGGCGGTCCCTTGACCGTATTCTAGTCATCCATACGGTGGGTCAGGTAGTCACAAGCCATGTGACCTTTCCTGACACATGTGTAACAATGCTTGTCCCTCGACTGACTTCCTCTGCCTCGCGAGCCCCGCACCTCCGACCCTGCATCCCGGGGTTGTTTACCAGAAGGTCTGGTCTGCTTGGACCTCTGTGTCATATGCCTACTGTAGATGACTCTGCTACCTGATGTCTGGTGGTGGCTTTTGTTGTGGATGTCTGCTCAGCTAGGAAGCTCTCCACCAAAAGCGCTCACTCTAGCACCCTAGCCTGAGTAAGTATGCTGAGCGATACCATCGATGCTCTGATCTCCCGTCAGAGACCCTACTCAAAGGTCTGGGCCTTGAAGAAACAGTCTCGTACCATGTCGGTGGAGTAGCAGGAGAGATTAGTAAACTTCGCCGAGTATTGGGCCACTGTCATGTTGCCCTGCTATAAGTGCAGGAGATCCTATATACGCACAGAGCGTAAGGTCACTGGGACGAACTCTGCCCTGAAAAGTCCCTCAAAGTCCACCCATATAAGGTTTGCCTCGTCATGTATCTGAAGCATCAAGCTCCACCATATCTCTGCTGCTACCTGGAAGAGACTGGCTACTATGATCACCATAAGGTCATATGGTGTCGCAACCAAGTGGAAAACTCTGACTACAACCTCCAGCTAGTCCTCAGCCGCCTGAAGTTCAGTCTCTCCTTGAAACCTCGGAGGCCTCTACCGCTGGAACTCGTGCAACGTGCTCAGTCAGCGTGCACCCTCTACTGGTGGGGATGGTGGCAACGGCTACCCGACGGGTAGTGGTGCTGCTGGTACACCACCAGAAGGTGCTAAAGCTGTAAGAGGGTCCTGCACCGAGACCTCATCACTCGGTAGGTCTTCATCATGTACTCTCTCAGAAATCATGGCTGGCTGTCTATGTGGCAGCATTCTGAAAGAAAACAAGTATGTCATGGTCAAAAGTTATACCTAGTGAACTGACTTAAGTAAATCACAAGAAAAACTCTTCAAAAACACATTCAATCAATGCTTCCGTATACTGAGTTGAAAATTAGGATTCAGGGTCCTGTTGTATGGATACGTCGATCGTCGCACCAACACTGGACTCCCCGAACTGAAAACCACACTCATAACACTTAACACTATTGCTACATTGAAAAGATCAGGGTCATAGTTCTTTGGTAGAACTGACTCCTCTGATACCACTTTGTCACGACCCGTCCCCCGGGGCCCATGCTGTGACTACCCCAAGCCCGACTTCTATAGGCCAGTGGTTGGTGACTAGAACCAAAAGGAGTAATCCCTAAAATGGTAAGGAATTACCTTTGAACCTGTAAAAACACACAAACTATAATGCAATGAGAAGAAAATGTTGTAGTAAAAAGAGTGTTGAATGTAAAGGAGCTTGAATACAAGCCCAACTGAAAAGTACAAGTACAACTGAAAGGAACAATACAAATGAAAAATGGAAAACAAATACTGGGACATTCTCTAAGGATCCTACCTGAAGGGTAGGTACAAATCATCTCCTCAAAACTCCACGTCCTCCTATGTCCTTCGCATACCACCTAGTCTCCCAGCTCCCTCAAACCTCAACCCAACTGCTCGTCGTCTGCACAAGACACAACAAGGTGCGGGTGAAGCCCGTGCAGGGGTGAGTATAACAACACCCAATAGGGACCCCAAGACCCCCAAAGGTCTCTCAGAATTCCAAAAAGGAAAACCAAAAAAGCATTATCTCAATCACAAATCACAAAGCAATAGACACATCTCAAAAAGAGTCTCAGCTCAAACCAGGTTTAAGTGAAGTATAGAAGTACAAATGATTAGTCGCGAAGATAGATCATCATATTATATCAAGAGGAACTACTTCTGACCATACGAAGTCTGACCCACACATGATCAATATGTAACTAACCCCCTCAATGACCCACACAGGATCTGATCCACCCAGGATCGATATATCATTGAACCACGACGGGCCACTCTAAGGCTGGTCCTCATCGGGTCACGAGGTGCTGATCCACACAAGACCGATAGGTGCTGATTCACACAGGAAAGCTACGTGATGATCCACACAGTACCTCTAGGTGCTGAACCACATAGGTTTGCTCGGTACTAACCTCCATATGATTTGTCTCCAAACTCTGCCTCACTGCCAACCACTGGATTCCTCGCACCCGGTGCACTCGAGTTCCATAGAGTCTGCCACTCGAGATATCGGTCATACCTCTACCACCATTAATATCCAAAAAGGAGTAACCCAAAGGACCATCATGTCTTAAGGGTACCAACGCGACAGATGGCGCGTCAATCAGACGCTTGGTCTGTGAGTTATAAGAATTTTAGTTCTGGGGGCCAGGTCGGATTTTGGTTTGATCCAACCCAGTCATACTTCAATTGTCTCCAAAATTAAAGTGAAGTATACCAAGAGAAAATTCTCGATCCAAGGGTCCCAATGCCACAGATGGTTCGTCAAGCAGATGCCTGGTTCTCAAGATATGGCCCTTTATGTGATTCTGGGCCCAGTGGGGCCCGAGTCCGGTCCGATCCGGTCAGACTAACCCGGCCCGACCCAGTATGGGCTGGGCCATGGCGAGCTCGACCCGCAAGTGGTGGCCCACGAAGGGGTGACCCGTAAAGGGCAGCCCACGAAGGGGAGAACTGCAAAGGGCAACCCGCAAGGGGGAGGCCTAACCCGCTAGGGCGGCGGCCCGATCGCATGAGGCCCGACCCGCAAGGGGGTCCGCCCTAGACGCTACCAGGGGAACGAGCCACTGGTTTTCTTGAACGGATGAAGGCTGTTCAGTCTGACACCGCCAGGCGGCACGTGGGACCCGTTGGAGCAGGTCCTGCTGATTACGTCGCGACCGGCCGACGTGCCAACCGACTTCTCCAGCAGCACACGACGGTGCACTGCACTTCCACCCACGGCTGGTCGGTGTGCCAGTCGCCATGACTGATGAGTTGCGGCTCCCCTTTGTTCATCGATGGCGCATGATAGTGGGTCGCGCCTCCTCCGCGGTCGGCCGGTGCTGGCCGCTCCGATGACCGTTGTGGCTTTGTGTCGCGGCCTCCTCTTGCGGCGTGTGTTGACGCGCTATCCCCAACGTAGCCAGTTGGTATCGCCATGCTGTCGGTGTTCCATAGAGGCGCAAGGATAGTAAGATAGCAGAGGGTTCGGTCCGGGTTCGTTAGGCTCGCACCCGCCACCTTAGCTCGTAAACATAAGGGGGGATTAAGGATTTAATAATCAATTTAATTAAACAATAAACAAAACCCTGCAAAGATACCCCGCAACAACCTCTCGCAAAAACGAATGAATTGAGGATCAACCCGTTAGTCGGTTGGTTTGCGTTATTCGTATTATTCAAGAATGGGGAAGAGGAAATCATTTAAAATGTGTAAACGAATAAACCCCCTACCTCAATCTGTCGGAGAAATGCCCACACTTAAAGGTGAGTCGGTGTTCTTCATTCCCGCAACAGGATTCCAACGACACCGCACGTACATCGTCGCCTGGTTTGTGGTTCGGTGTTACCCATCACCTTCCACTGGGATCAGCTCCATCCTCTAAGGGTCCGATGTCGCGGCGCTCCTTTAACACTTCATTTCTTGGTGAAGCTGTTCCGATACCCCTCCCCAAGATCCATATATATAGGAGAGGGGTAGGGTAAGTAAAAACGTGAGGAATTAATGGGGACTTATAAATTAGAAACCTTCCTAATTCCCCAACGACGT
Source organism: Viscum album (assembly GCA_963277665.1). Lineage (NCBI taxonomy): Eukaryota > Viridiplantae > Streptophyta > Magnoliopsida > Santalales > Viscaceae > Viscum > Viscum album. The sequence continues at coordinate 1,725,809,757 of OY728120.1, forward strand.
CCTTACTTGATATTGGTAGATCAAGCCATTTATTGGCGTGACACATCACTGGCCCCACACTTTGATTTTCCGTTGGAGGATATGAAATAAAATAATAAAATAATTTTATTTCATTTCTTTTAAAAATTCACAAAACTTAACTTTTTCTCCGGACCTACTAGGGTCAAAGTAAAGCCTCCCTTAAGCGAATCCTGGTGCTGCGGATTCCATGGTGCCCTCAGATTTTTAATCTGAGCAATGGTTCAAAAGTTAGAAAACTTCGCTCATGTGTTTAATGAATGTAACTTACAAAATAGTTCAAAAATTCAATCAAGGCACTTTGGGCCTTGAAATCATGCGCCTTCAATTTTCACGGACTCATAATAATTCCATATAATTAAAAAAAATTACTTGGAAAAATTAGGGTCTTTACAAGATGGCATACTGATGAGCAGATATGTGATGGAAAAATACGCCGTTCAGCTAATTTCCCACAATGGAAGAAAATTGATGAGCAGTATCCTATATTTGGAAATGAAATTAGAAATCTCAGAATTGGGTTGTACACAGATGGAATGAATCTATACCGAACCCTCAATAGCACACATAGTTCATGGCATGTTTTATTGGTAATTTACAACCTCTCTCCTGAAGTTTGTATGAAGCACAAATATGTCATGTTGAGTATAATGATCGATAGTCCGAAGCAACCCGGAAATGATATTGATTTTTTCTTGTCACCATTGATTGATGATTTGAAACTTTTATGGGAGGATGGAATTAGGGTGTATGATTCGTATAAAATGGAATATTTTCAACTGCATGCAGTGCTTATGTTCACTATAAATGACTTCCCAGCATATGGAAATTTGTCTGGATACAGTGTTAAGGGGCATAAAGCAGGTATAATTTGGGAACAACATACTTCATATTTTCAATTGCATCATCAGAGGAAAACAATATACATGGTTCATCGAAAGTTTTTGCCTATGGATCACTCTTATAGAAGACTAAAAAAGGCATTCAATGTCTCACAATAATTTGATATTGCTTCAAAACCTTTATCCCCTGATGTGTATTTTGAGTGGGTGAAAAACCTTGATGTGACATTGGGAAAGACACATAAATCTGGTAATGATAGAAATATTTGGAAGAAAATGTCAATATTTTTTGAGCTATCATATTGGAGATATCATGAAGTGAAACATAATATTGATGTCATACACGTGGAGAAGAATATATGTGACAGTTTGATTGGAACATTGTTAGATATTAAAGGAAAGACTAAAGAGGGGTTGAATGCAAGATTAGACTTACTATCAATGGGAATACGTTTGGAGTTAGCTACCACTCCTAATGGAAAACGAACATTTCTTCTCCCGGCTTGTCATACATTATCCAAGAGGGAGAAAATTATCTTTTGTTAATGTCTTCATGATATCAAAGTTCCTCAAGGTTACTCTTCAAATGTAAAAAAATTATCTCTTTGAAGAATTTTAAGTTGATAGATATGAAATCTCATGATTGTCACGTCATGATGCAACAACTTCTACCAATTGAATTGCGTGGAATATTACCCATCTGTGTCAGAAAGACTACAATGAAGTTGTGTTATTTTTTTAATTCAATTTATAATAAGTTGATTGATGTGAATGCTTTGAACATTTTGGAAAAGGATACAATTTCAATACTTTGTCAATTGGAAATGTATTTTAATCCATATTTTTTTATATAATGGTGCATTTAATGGTTCATCTAGTTCAAGAAATAATGTTTTGTGGAACTGTATATCTTTGTTGGATGTATCCTTTTGAATGGTATATGAAAATATTGAAGGGGTATGTTAAGAATCTATATCAACCTAAAGCTTCCATTATTTAAAAGTACATTTATAAGGAGGTTTCATAGTTTTGTACGAGCTACTTGGATGCAACATAACACATAGGTCTGCCTCCATCTAGCCATGAATGAGTTAATAATGTGGGAAAGGGGATTCATGGATTGAAAGTCAAATCGTTGTCAGTTGAATAGATGAAGAAGGTATAATTATAAATCTTGAATAACATAGCTAATGCTCAACTATATATCACATTGCATATTAATGAGTTGAAACAATGTCATCCAAAGAAGAAATAAATGTGGATTTTGAATGAGCACAACAAAACATTTTTTTGTCATGGTTTAAAAAGACATTTCATGGTTAGTGACATTAAGATGGTTAGTGGGTGGTCCAAGTTTAAATGTGATAACATGGTCCGGGTATGACATTAATGACTATACATTTCATACGAAAGCTCAGGAGAATAGAAGTGCAGTTCAGAATAGTGGTGTATTGGTGTTTGCAGAAGCAATGCATTTTTCGAGTTTTGAAGACAAAAACTCAATTTTTGCATTAAGTGCATATTATGGAGTCATTGAAGAAATATGGGAGGTTGATTACTTTAAAATTAAAGTTCCTGTTTTTAACTGCAAATGGTTTATTGGTAACAATAGTGTCAGACACAATGAATTTGGAATGACAGTTGTTAATATGAATAGATTGGAAGACACAATAGATTTTTCTTTATAATGGAAACACAAGAAAAACATATTTTCTATGTAGTTGATCAATCAAATATGCAGTGGTCTGTTGTTTTATAAGGGAAAAACAATATTCTATTGAGGATCAACTTGATGAATATTCTGATTTATGTGAGATCCCTACTTCCATGGAAAGATTAATAGAAAATAATGACGAGCATGTTGAAGACATGGTTTGTTTCATAAGGAACGATCATGATGAAGGAATTTGGGAAAACAATCCATTTGTACATTCCTAATATTACAGGTAACATATGTTTATTTCTTTTTTACATTTATTATTTTCATAAAATGTAAGATATTTTTGTTTATTTTAATTTTGTTTAGTTTAGTTTATCATGTTTACCATTACGTAACATATATATTAATTGATTTTGTTGAACGACAATTACTTTACCATGTTTACCATGTTTACCATAGCTTACCTTTACGTAACTTATATATTTATTGATTTTGTGGAATGAAAATTACACTACCATGTTTACCATATTTACCATTGTTTAACACACTTACCATATTTACCATGTTTACTATTATGTAACTTAGTTCAATTTTCAATTTTTTGTTTTTATTATTATTTTAATATTTGAATTTGTATATTTGTGAACTAATGTTTTCTTTTTTGATTTGAAAGATAATGGCAGATCAATCAGTTGATCAACCACATGATTATGGAGATGAGCATCATGATCATACCTCTGGGGGGGGGGAACATTCACATACTCCTCTTGATGTTCCTCAATCTTCCTCATGGGCTCCCATAACGACAAAGAAGAGTTCAAGAGTTGGTAAACGTGGCTGCACACGTTTACCAAAATTATCACTTACCTGTAGCCAGGACTAGAGGATACTCATTGAGTTTGATGAGAATGATATTCCAAGAGGTCCAAATGCAAAATATTTTAAGAGTTTTGTATCAACTTAGGGTAAAGGAAAAATAATCATTTTGTATGATGATTGGAGAAGTTTGTACAAATAGATAATATCTCAGTTGTGGGAGACTATTTTGGTAAGATATTTTTCTATTGTTTGACTTATCTTTAAATGTATCTCGTATAATATGTTTTACCTCTTCTTTATCAGATGACATTTGATATTCCTAACATTTGAGGAGTTAGGAGGAATTTTTTATCAATGGATGTTATGATATGGAAGGATTTCAAATCAACCCTCACATATGATTTCATTTTTGGTCATAGGAATCATAAAAATCCATGTCATGTGTATCCTTTCATAAATGAAGACACATGGAGATAATTTTTTGAAAGTAGAAGAAAAGATTCCTTTTTTGTAAGGGCAATGTAACCTTTTATAAGATTTCTTACATAAATGATCTTATTAATGTTTTGTTAATGATTTATTATTCTTAATTTACAAAAAACAAGGACATATCATCAAGAGATCCAATCTAAAAATGTATACCCTCATAGTTTATCTAGAGGAGGGTATACATTATTGGAAGAACAAATGATGGCGGAAAAATTACAAAAATGGAGAGCTGAGTCTTCAAGCTTTGGAGAGGTTTTCCCTCCATCCCCTTCATCTAGACATGAAAAATGGAAGAGAGCTCAGTGTTGGATTGGTGTAGCCTAATCCGGTTGGGACGAATGCTTGTGGCCCGCAACTATAGTAGAGCTGACCGACCGACACCGATAGGCACTGTAGCAACGCGGACTTCAGAGTTAACTTTACAATTGCACTTTTGACTAATGTGGACGCCTTTCACTATAGTGAAATGGACTTCCTGTGCAAACAGTGGATCATCTTATCCATTTTATTGCCCATTTTCGGGCTAGGGTTACTATTTCAAAAAACTCTGTAATTTGTGCTCCTGATTATAGTGAGAATTCTACCTCTCTGTGGACGTATGGATTATTCCCAAACCACATAAATCTTTGTGTTCTTATTTCTTTCTTTTTAATTTTCTTTTGTTTCTCTTTTCTGTCGTTGCAAATCCCAATGATTCTGCAACAACTGGTATCAAAGGGTGAGTTTTGGAATTCTCCAATGATGGATCTGGATGAAGGCAAAGTGAAGATCGATCACTTCGATGGAACTGATTTCAGTTTCTGGAGGATAAAAATCAAAGATTATCTTTATCAAAAAAATATGCACTTACTGCTTCTGGGTCTGAAGCCAATGAACATGGAGCAGTCAGAGTGGGAGCTACTGGATCGACATGCTCTGGGTGTTGTGCACCTGACGTTGGCAAAAAACATGGCGTTCAACATCAGAGAGGAGAAGACGACGGTGGACCTGATTAAAGCTCTCGAAAATATGTACGAGAAGCCTTCTGCGGCAAAAAAGGTGCACTTGATGCGACAATTGTTCAACCTGAAAATATAAGAAGGAAGAATTGTTGTAGACCACATCAACAAATTCAACACCATCATCAGTCAGCTGACATCGATGAAGATTGATCTTGGTGACGAGGTATGTGCACCGGTCTAACTGTCCTCTTTTCCTGAAAGTTGGGAAGAAATTGTAACAGCTGTAAGCAGTACCTCGGGGAATACCAAACTAGTTCTGAAAGATATACATGACCTAATCCTTAGTGAGGATGTTTGAAGAAGAGAATCAGGTAGATTCTATGGTTCTTCTCTGAATGTTGAAGGAAGAGGAAGATACTCACAATGAGACATTCGTAGAGGGTGATCAAGGTCAAGAGGGAAAATCCGAGACAAGGAATAGGGGGTTGGTCCTACCTGCTGGACATGTGGGAAGAAAGGACATGTCAAGAAGGAGTTCAAAGAAAAACAGAAGGGACCTGAAACCATTAGAGCAAACATGACAGTTGAAATAACTGATGATGTGTTGTTTTTGACAATGGATAGCCTAATGGAGTCTTGGATTTTAGACTCTGGGGCGTCTTTCCATTCTATATCGGAGAAGGGATTTCTGGAAAATTACATTTCAGGAAATTTCAGCAAGGTACATTTTACTGATGATGAGACCTTGCAGATTGTGGGAAAAGGTGATGCACATATCAAGACCAATAGTGGGAGCTTGCTGGTTCTGGAAAACATGAGGTACATCCCTGGTTTCAGAAGAAATCCCATTTTTGTGGGACATCTTGATGATGCAGGTTTGAGTACCACATTCACTGGTGGTGCATGGAAGATCACCAAAGGAGCTACGGTCATAGCTCATGGAGTAAATAATGGTACCCTATACAACATGACAGAAACTTGCATGGACATGGCTGCATCACTCAAAACTATAGGAGATTCACAACTATGGCACAATAGGCTAGGCCACATGAGTGAGAAGGGGATGAAGGTGTTGGAAACAAAAGGGTTTCTACTAGAACTGAAGTCAGCGGATGTTGGCCTATGTGAAGATTGTATCTTCAAAAAGCAGAAGAAGGTGTCTTTTGCAAAAGGAGGTAGAACACCAAAGGCTGGGAATCTGGACCGGGTGCACACATATGTTTGGGGGACTGCACTAGTACATTCCCTTGTAGGGTCACAATATTATGTGACATTCATCGATGAATCAACAAGGAAGGTATGAGTTTACTTTTTGAAAATTAAATTTGACGTGTTTAAAATGTTTCAGAAGTGGAAGGTCATGGTGGAGAATGACTCAGGAGCTAAGATGAAATGCTTGAGGTCTGACAACAGTGGAAAGTATAGAAGATAAGAGTTCATAGAATTCTGTTTTGATAATCGAATTCGATGGGAGAAAACTATCCTAAGAACACCACAGTAGAATGGTGTAGCTGAAAGGATGAATAGGATGTTGAATGAACATTCCAAAAGCATGAGGTTACACTCGAGGTTTCCCAAAACCTTCTTAGCTGATGCAATGAACATGGAAACATATATGGTCAACAAGAGTCCATCTGTGCCAATGGGAGAATGTTTACCCGAGGATCTCTAGTCTGGGAAGAAGGTAATACTCTCACATTTACGAGTCTTTGGCAGTTTTGAATATGTTTATATTGATGCTAATGTAAGGGAAATCTTGATGCTTAGTCCAAGTCATGTTTCTTTATTGGATATGGTTCTGACAAGTTTGGTTACCGCTTTTGGGATGATCTCAAGAAGATGGTCATCAGGAGATAGAATTTGGTATTCAATGAAGGTGTCATGTACAGAGATCGTCATATAGCTGAAGATGAAAATGGGAACATTGAATCAGAGTGAAAAGAGAAAGTGGAGCTTGAAGGTGTATCTGATCTTGAGAGATCTGAACCAGTGGAACCTACTACTCCAGTGGAGTTGAGAAGATCAAAAAGGGTGAGAAGGCCTATGCAGAGGTACTCACCATCCCTGCATTATCTATTATTGATTGATGGTGGAGAACCAGAATTCTTTGAAGAGGCAATGCAGTTGAAGGAGTCGAGCAAGTGGGAGCTGGCTATGAAGGAGAGATTTCCTCATTGCATGACAACAATACTTGGGAGTTGAAACCTCTTCCAACAAGAAAGAAAGCATTGCAGAACAAGTGAGTCTAATTGGTCAAAGAAGAACATGATGTCAAGAGGATGTTCAAGGTAAGGCTGGTGGTGAAAGGTTTCCAACAGAAGGAGTGAGTGTATTTCACTGAAATATTCTCACCGGTAGTGAATCTTACCACCATCCGGGTGGTTCTTAGCATTGTGGCATCAGAAGACTTGCATCTTCAGCAGCTTGATGTCAAGATTTATTTCCTTAATGTTGATTTGGAGGAGGATATCTACATGCAGCAGCCAGAGGGATATTTAGATTCTAGGAAGGAAGACCTGGTGTGCAAACTCTAGAAGAGCTTATATGGACTGAAGTAGGCACCCAGGTAGTGGAACAAGAAGTTTGATTCATTTATGTCTAAAAATGAATATAAATGATGTGGCATGGATCAATGTTTCTACATAAAGTCCTTTGGTGATGAATACATTATATTACTTCTGTATGTGGATGAAATGCTCATTACAGGATCTTGTATGCAGAGGATTAATGAGCTGAAAGGGAAATTGGCCGTGGAGTTTGAAATGAAAGATCTTGGAGAAGATGGAAAGATTCTAGGGATGAAGATCAAGAGAGACCGCAAATATGGAACGTTGATATTGTTATAGGATGATTACATTGGGAAGGTTCTGAGAAGATTCAGTTTGATGGAAGAAAAGTCAGTCTCTATTCTCCTGACGAGCCATTTCAAACTATCAGAGGATAAATCACTGAATACGGCAGAAGAGGTCGAGTACATGGAAAATGTTCCACACACATCAGCTATTGGAAGCCTAATGTATGTCATGGTCTGTACTCAACCTGACATTTCTCATGCAGCGGGAGTTGTGAGAAGGTATATGGATAACCCTAGAAAACAACATTGGGATGCTGTGAAGTGGATACTGAGGTATTTGAAAGGTAGTAAAGAGGTATCTATGTGCTTTGGGAAAGGAAATTCATTGCAGGGGTATTTGGATGCTAACCTTGGAGGTGATGTCAATAACAGGAGGAGTACCATGGGTTATGTCTTTACCTGTGGAGGAACTGCGGTAAGTTGGATATCACAATTGTAGAAGGTGGTGGATTCATCCACCACAGAGGCAGAATAAATTGTTGTAACAAAAGCTGGAAAAGAGATGGTTTGGATGAAGAAATTTTTGGATGAATTGGGAAGAAAGCGAGAGGATAATGTATTTCACTGTGATAGTCAGAGTGCTATAAATCTTGAAAAGAACCCGATATTTCATGCCCAGACGAAGCACATTCAGTTGAAGTACCATTTAATCAGAGGCTTGATACAGGATGGGTTGCTGACGCTGTAGAAGATTTGTGGAACCAAAAATCCGGTAGACATGCTGACAAAGCCCATGGTAATAAAAAAGTTGAGGAACTGCTGTGCCTCTGTTGGTCTTCACTGCTGAAAGGAGGATGAGAGGCAAAATAATGGAGGATATGATGGGAGCACAAGAGGAAAAAAGTTTTTATTTCATGAATCTGTGAATGGAAAGCACGCCACTGGTGAGTAAAGAAGAGGAATACCTTAGATTAATTAAATTTTCTTTATTAGTTTCATTGAAGCATAGAAGTGTAGTGGATCAAGCTCCAAGTGGGAGATTTTTGGATTGGTGTAGCCTGATCCAGTTGGGCTGAATGCTTGTGGCCCACAACTGTAGCAAAGATGACCGACCGACACTAACAGTCACTATAATAGTGCGGACTTTAGAGTCAACTTTACTGTTGCACTTTTGACTAAGGTGGCTGCCTTTTACTGTAGCTATATGGACTTCTTGTGCAAATAGAGGATTGTCTTCTCTATTTTATATCCCATTTTCAGGCTAGGGTCACTACTGCAAAAAACTCTGTAATTTGTTCTCTTGATTATAGTGAGAATTATGCCCCTTTGTGGATGTAGGGATTATTCCTGAACCACATAAATTGTTGTGTTCCTATTGCTTTCCTTTCCTTTTCATTTTCTTTCATTTCTCGTTTCTATCATTGTGACTCCCAACGATTCCGCAACACTTGGATGGGAAAAAAGGGGAAATATATTTCGAAAGAATCGAGAATCGTATCTGAGAGGATTGTAAGATATTTATTTTATTTATTTAAGTTAATTATATTCTTTATATAATTTGAATCATTACAGAAATTTTCAATTAATTAATACAGGATTATCTTGAGGAGCGGAGCTCACAGGGGGTATTTACAACTGCTGGGAGGCAAGATATTTTATCTGCAGTATAGGTAAAGCCCGAACACCCTAGTCGTGTACGAGGATATTTGACGAGTGTATCGGTAAGAAAAGTGTTTCCCATTCCTTAACTTTTTCCATTGAGAGTGTTTATAAAAAAATATAATCCTTGGAGGCTGAAGTTCATAATATTAATGCGACAATGGAGGAAAATATTAGAGTGTCGGTACAATCTATGTTTGCAGACATGCAAAGAAAATTTCAGACTACAGCTCTCACTCCTCCACCTCCCCCTGCAGACCCCATTATTTATCTTCCACTTCCACCGATAGCTCCCGCCCCCACGTCAGCCTATGAACCCCATTTTTTATCATACTCCTATACCATAGCTTCCTACTTATTGTGAGTTGTATGTTGATGATCATCACCATAATATAGTTGTATATGGGCTGGTATATTATATAGGAGTACAGTTCATCAGAAATAGTTAGAGGTAGAGCATCATAAAGTCATTGTACAAAATATTATAGATAGATCAGATTGAGTACCATTACCTATAGATAAGCTGATGAAAGTTGGACATAGTATCGACCACTTTTTAGTTTGGCCATCCAGACATCTGTGACTCATTACTATAGAGGTATGTATGTTATATCTTTAATTTTATTTTTTATTAAAGTTGTTTTAACATTTGAAAACTAATGTATTTTTCTATTTATTTTTACAGGAATACTTCAAAGGTAAAGAAATACTGTATAGACAACAACAAAGACAAATGGCTATGACATCAGATACTGATTCTAGTAGTCTTGACAGATTGTCAAGATATTCAAATTTGTTGGCGAATCATTATGAGTTTCCAATGGAAGCTCATGTTTTTCGATGTTCAATAAATGTGGGGATTGTGAAAAATGATATCCTAGAGCTTGTTACTGGAGATAAGTTGTGCATCAATATGGTGCAGATTTTTTACATGTAAGTCTTAACACCTTTACCTGTGTTATATTTATTAAAAATGTATACTTATGTCTATTTTGTATTATGTATCTTTATAACATGTATGAGAAGAATGAGTGGATAGATGTATATAGATTCAAGGACCCACATTTTATTTCCCCTGAAGCACATGAATTGGATGAGGAAAAAAGAACACTTTATATTACTGAATGATTTGAATAGAATATAATCATGCAGTGTTGGATGATACCTTTTTGTGAGAGGTATGAAAAATATATTTGGAAAAGTGTTCATTATCTTTTAACATAAAAACCACAAACCTTAAATTTTATTTTATATTAGTGATCATTGGATGTTAGGTGTTTTTTTCCAAGGGAGAAAACACTATTGGATATGCTCTATCCATGACGATGTGCGGGGAAGTTTTAAGAATATGTTGGAAAAGTAAGTTTCAATTCCTTATTTTAAAATTATCTCACTCGTATTATTTTATAACAGGGGATGGGTCTAATTTCGAAAAAACACAAAGAAAAAGAGTTCCAAGATCAAATATGTAAAAGTAAAAGTAAATATCTATTTATAATTTTTACTTTTCGATGTATTACATAAAAATGATATTTTGAATTGAAACTCATTTATTTTTTTTTCATGAACAAAAATACATCGTCGAATGTAGATATTATATGTTAAGATTTATGTATGAAATAATTACAACTGGAATACTTGTAAAGTTTGACATGGTAAGATTTCCTCATAAACTTTTTCATAATATTTCATATGATTTATTCATTATATATGTTAACTAATATCCTTTTAATTTGTAGTTATTTGATGACCCTAAACCCTTATAGTTCTCAATAGGTCAAACACTTAAAAGTGGAATGATCAAATTATTTTACAGATTTGATTAAATTTTAGTGGGGTGGTGTCTAGGGGGTGGGGGGGGGGGCTATCCAGGGGGTGGGGGTTGTCCAAGGGGTAGGGGGTGTCCAATGGGGTGTCCAGGGGGTGGGGGTTATCCATGGGGGGTGGGGTGGTGTCTGGGGGGTGGGAGGGAGTCCAAGGGAGTAGGGGGGAGGGTGTCCAGGGGGTGGGGGTTGTCCAGTGGGGTGGGTGGTGTCTAGGAGGTGGGGGGTTGTCCAGGGGGTGGGGGTGTCCAGGGGGGTGGGGGGGTCCAGGGGGTGGGTGGGTGGGTGGGGTGGGGTGGTGTCTAGGGGGTGGGGTGGTGTCTAGGGGGTGGGAGGGAGGTCTAGGGGGTGGGAGGGAGGTCTAGGGGGTAAGGGGTGTCCAAGGGGTGGGAGTGTCCAGGGGGTGGGGGTGTCCAGGGGTTGGGAGGGTGTCCAGGGGGTGGGGGTGTCCAGGGGGTGGGGGTGTCCAGGGGGTGGGGGTGTCCATGGGGTGGGTTGGTGTCCAGGGGGTGGGCGGGTGTCCAGGGGGTGGGGGGTTGTCCAGGGGGGTGGGCGGGTGTCCAGGGGGTGGGGGCTGTCCAGTGGGGTGGGGTGGTGTCCAATGTGTGGGAGGGTGTCCAGGGGGGTGGGGGCTATCCAGGGGGTGGTAGGGTGTCCAGGGGGTGGGGGATCTCCAAGGGGGTAGGGGTGTCCAGGGGGTGGGGGGATGTCCGGGGGTGGGTTGTCCAGGGGGTGAGGGTTTCTAGGGGGTGGGAGGGTGTCCTGGGGGTGGGGGGCAATCCAGTGGGGTGGGGGGCTATTCATGGGGATAGGGGTTGTCTAAGGGGTTTTATGTTTTTTAATTGATAATGTATGTTTTGAATGTTATGTATGTAACTGTTTAATTTTTCTTTGGTTCTTCTTGTTTTGGTCTAGCTTTGATGTTTTTCTGGTATGTATTCTGGTATGGTTTTGGTCTGTTTTTTGCTTGTTTCAAGTCTTCTTTGGTAGAGCATAGTAATGGTTGAACGGTTTTATTAAAAAAATTTAGTTTTTACGTTGGTTATTTTATATCTGACATAATAAATACATGGGAATGGTTTTTTATGTCGGTTATTTAATAACTAACATAGTATATATGGTTTCAAATCAGTTAAACAATAACCAACTTGAAAAAACACTTCACAGACTGGTTTATCACGTCAGTTATGAAAATAGCTGAGGCAGTAAACTTGTTTTTCACGTCGGTTTTTTAATAACCGACGTGAAAAATGATTCAGAGGCACAGTTTATTACATCAGTTATGTAATAACCAACGTAATAAACTGTATACCACGTCGGTTATTTAAAAACCAACGTAATAAATCACGACTCTGAAGCATTTTCCACATTGGTTTTTAGGAACTGACATGAAAAATGTTTTCTACACTAGTGATTCATGAGTTAAAAAATCATATATATACCTAGGTTAAACTTTATAAATTTCTTATTGGTTCCTGTAAAGTTATAAACATCATTTTATACCCTTATCCACACTTATGACTTAAATAAGCATTTCATAAATGTCGTGAATATTTTAGTACTTGCCTATAACACTTAAAAATGTCACATGATAAAATATGAATCAAAAAATTGGTTTGTTAGATCCCATAATTATTAAACCGTGAACACCTAACATTCGCTTGAAAATTAATATTTTTTTCATATTCACTTTTATACTTTAATAATACCCTAATAAATATATTAAACAATCATTATTTTAAACTTGAATAATATATAATTTAATTTATTAATTAATTTACTTATGATTGTTCACACAAAAACTTTCAATAGCCCCCCCCGCACATGGGGTCTACTTTGTCCTAAAGTCTAATTCATCCAAATTGGTATAACTTGTGGATACACTATGTGTGACACTCAATAACCTTATCTCGATAGCATTGAATCATATTCATTGACCAAGAGAGGTATCGAGAAACATTTCATGTCCCCTAAAGAGGTAATAATATGTCATGGCTATGACCACTACAACAGGTCACGTTTTTAACAGTGCTAAAAATTGACTTTAACATTGCTATAAAAGCATTGTTAATCTAATCGATGTTAAAATTATCCCTATATCAATGATTTTTTAGCCTTGATAAAGAGGGTATTTATCAATGTTTTTTAGTGATGATAAATACATCATTTATCATCACTATAAAAGTATTCATAAAGACCACCTTTATCAGCGCTGAAAGTTCCCATAAATGTCACCTTTATAAGCACTAAAAAAGAATTGATAAATGGAGTCATTATCAACGCTTTAAAAAGGCATTGATAAAGGATACCTTTGTGAACACTTTTTTTAAAGCATAAATAAAGGGGGTAATAAAAAATTTTGAGTTCTCTGCCCCTTGTCAGCGCTTTTCACCCACTCACCCTTCACCCCACCTGTAACCTGATTTTTCATACCCCCCACTCTTATCTGTTCTTTTTTTAACGACGATAAAGACGTCATTTATCAACACTATAAAATCACTCATAAATACCACATTTATCGACACTTAAAGTGTACATAAAGTCCACCTTTATAAGAGTTAAAAAAATCATTGATAAAAGGGGTCATTATCAACACTTTAAAAAAAGGATTGATAAAGGATAACTTTAAAAAAAGTATTGATAAAGGATACCTTATCAGTGATTTTTTTAACGATGATAAAGAAGTCATTTAACAATGCTATAAAAGCGTTCATAAAAACCACCTTTATCGATGCTTAAAATGTACATAAAGACCACCTTTATAAGCATTAATAAAAGTATTGATAAAGGGGGTCATTATCAACACTTTAAAAAATCATTGATAAAGGATACCTTTGTCGTCACTTTTTTTAAAGCGCTGATAAATGGGGGAATACAAAAATTGAGTTCAACCCTCCCCTTATTAGTGATTTTCACCCACTCACCCTTCACCCCACCTATTACCTGATTTTCTACACCCCCCACTTTGTCAATGCTCGGAATGGGTTCTTTTCAACATTTTCCCAATGTCCATCCTCATGGTCACCCCCCCCACATGCCTGGATTTGATCCTTGTACCTCTTTTGAAACTAAAACACCTTTACCACTACACCAAGATGTTTCATTCTTTATTTTATTATATTTATGTTTATTTATATATATATATTTACATATATATATTTTATTCAAAATATCTATATAATTATTTTTAAATACATTTATAATATATATGTTTCTGTGTGTTTGTTATATATATATATATATACTTATATTTATTTAAATATATTATATATTAATATTAATTTACATATATTATAATATAAATATAAATATATATTCATTTATTAATACACACATATGTATATATTTGTATAAGTATATATATATTCATATATTTTTATAATGTAAAAAAATGATTAGATATTGTTTTTAATACATTTTTAGAATATATCTATATATTTTATATTTAGATATAAATTTTATACATTATATGTATATTTATATGTCTATATTTACATACATATATATACATACATACATATTCACATATAATTGTATATTTACAAATCATTTTTTTAAAATGAATTTATAAATATTTACTATAAAATAAGTTTATATACTATATTTAATGATAATTATAATGATTTATTTATAAAAATACATTTATATATGGGCTATATAAATAATATTGACACACACACATATTTACACATACAAGTATACATTTATATTTCTCATATACACGTACAAATATTTACATATACATGTAATTATTTACAGATATTAAAATATATAAATAAATATATATTTGTTTATTGACACACACATGTTTATATATAAACATTATTTGTATAGGTATATATATACATATTAATTCATTTTTATAAATTAAATAAAATGGATAATTATTTATTTTATATAAATGAATAATAAATATTTATTTTTATTTAGTTTATATATTTAAAAATACATTTTTATGTAAATATGTTTAAATATGTATTTATATAATTGATTTATTATAAGAAAATATAAGAAAATATGCATATATTTAATCATAAATAAAACTACAATATGAAAATGATAAAATTTAAAAACCATAATATCTATATGAATGTAACTCTTGGGAATAAATTCAGTCTCCACTTAAATTCAGTCTCCATCGAATATTAAAAAATTAGAGCATTTCAACTAAAAACTCAATTTTGGAGGCCTTCTGGACCTTTTTGACCTTAAAAAATAGTGATAGGGTCTCTCATGATCATCATAATGTATATCTCTTCACATACTTTAATTTAATATTGGATAAATCTCAAATGGATACCCGTATCAAACGTTATGACCATTTGAAGTTCAAGTCATGTTTCCATCTTATCTTAAATTGTTCAATAGTTTATTGAATTTTTATGTCATCAAATTGTTATTATAGAATGATTAATTCCCCTTACCTCAAGGAGAGGTGGAGACATTCTTTTATAAATGGATGAAAAGAACTACAAGTTGGAATAATCTGATGTGGGGCACATAAATACCATTTACTCGAAAATACAATTAACTGGGTTCAACACTCTCCCTCAATATAGTACATGATAGTTTGGAACAAGAGCCCCACAAAAAAGAAATAATATACCAAAAAAGACCAAAGCCACTCCCCCTCAAGCTGGGTCACTGAAGCTGTGGATGCTCAGCTTGGTACAGAGAGAGTTCAGTCGAGCTCCCGGGAGGCCTTTGGTGAAGATGTCGGCAAGTTGATCTGTTATCGATATGTGGATGAAACTGACATGGTGTTTCTCGAGGTGATGGTGAAGAAAGTGGAAGTCTACCTCGATATTCTTCGTGCATTCATGGAAGACGAGATTGGAATCAATCTTCGTAGCTTCCTGATTATCACACCAAATATTAGAAAACGTCTGTGGTAGGAAACTAATCTCTAGAGAAGATGATGAGGTCAAAGGATCTCAGTAGTGACCATGGCTATCGCATGGTATTCATACTCAACACTGGATCTGGAGACGATTGCCTATTTCTTGCTTCACCATGAGATAAGGTTACCTTCCAGGAAAATGAAAAACTCAAAAGTAGACTTCCGGGTAGCTAAACAACCAGCATAGTCAGCATCACAGAATGCCTTACTATTCATATGATCGTGATGCGAATACCAAAGACCACGGGTAGGGTCTTTCTTAATGTATTTGGAAATGCAAGGACATCATCCCAATGAGATTTTTTCGGATTTTCCATGAATTGGATAACCATTCTGACAGCGCATTCAATGTCTGGACGAGTTGTGGTGAGATCATTGAGTTTTCCCACAAGATGAAGATACCTTTC
Organism: Viscum album; assembly: GCA_963277665.1. Classification (NCBI taxonomy): domain Eukaryota; kingdom Viridiplantae; phylum Streptophyta; class Magnoliopsida; order Santalales; family Viscaceae; genus Viscum; species Viscum album. Next base: position 1,725,826,109 of record OY728120.1, read on the forward strand.
TGGATGAGAATACGGTTCCATGTTTTCATAAAGAGATCATTCCCCGGGCTCAAGAAGAGTGTCAACGGCAGTTGTCTGAGTAAAACCAGCATCCTGCAAGATATCCAAGGCATATTTATGTTGGCAAAGAAAGATGGTGTCTGGAGAACAGGAGACCTCAATGTCAAGGAAGTATATCAGAGGACCCATATCTTTGGTTTGAAAGTGGTGTTGAAAATACCCCTTTATATGGGAGATTCCATTTTAGTTTCTCCTAGTGATAATGATATCATCAATATAGACAACTAGCAGGATACAGTCGGAGGACGTCGTGCGGTAGAAGACAGTGTGGTCCTTCATACTTTGAGATAGGCCAAATGTAGTGACAACATTGCAGAATCTTACAAACCATGAATGAGGAGGCTGCTTGAGGGAGGCAGGGCTGGGAGACAGCAGAGGGAGGTGGTCTGGGAGGTCGTTGGGGGAGGCGCGCTGATAAATCGCACAGGGAGGCAGTAGGAGGGTTTCGGCGGGAGGGTTCCATCAGGAGGGTTTTGTCAGAAGGGTTCTGTCGGGAGTTTTCCTCAGATGCCATGCAGAGTGGTGAATTCCCTTTACCTCAAGGAGAGGTGGAAACATTCTTTTATAGATGGATGAAAATAATTACAAGATAGAATAATCCAATATGAGACACGAAAATACCATTTACTCGGAAATACAATTAACTGATTTCAATGGTTATTAAATGACTATTACTCAATAATAATTAGAAAATTATTAATTAATATTTTCAATTATTTTATAATTCGTTTTTCACTAAATACCTTACATATTAAGTGTAAATGTGTATTTAGCCTTATCTAAATAATATTTAATAAAATATATTATATTTATATCAATATAAATATATTTATACATTAATATATTATTTTTAATGACATAATTTTTTTATGAAATATATCATTTATCAGTGCTAGCAAAAAAACACTGATAAAAGGGTAACTTTATCAACACTAGAAAAAAAAACTAATAAAGGGAGGTCTTTATCAGCAATAAAAAATAAGTGTTGATAAATGGGGTCTTTATCAGTTCTTTTTTTAGCGTTGATAATGACCCGTCTTTATTAGATATTTTTTATTACTACAGATAAAGCCCCTCCCCCTATCAGCGTTAAAAAAAAAAGTGTTGATAAAGGGGGGGGGGTCTTTATCATCACTAAAAAACACTAATAAAAGCCCCCATTTATTAGTATTTTTTTTCAAATGCTAATAAAGGGAGCCATTATCAGCGCTAAAAAACACTGATAAAGGCCCCCCTTTATCAGCGTTTTTTGCTAGCAATAATAAAGGCTAGCGCTGAATAAACCCAAATTTATAGTAGTGGACTACCTTTTACAAAAATGCATTGTGCAATATAATCTATTTATCATGTGATACTAAGTAAAGTGATATGCATACTTTGTGACATAATCCTTTAATGATTTATTTGTCTTTTTTATTGTATTAGATGGACTTGCACTTATCTACCATGTCCATGGATTTACTCAAGTCACTACCATCCTAGTCAAGTGACTAAGGAAATATTCTTCCTTTCAAAAGTGAAAATTCACATCTTGATCATTCAATCAATGTCACTACAATGTCCCAAATTTTTCCATGTATTATTTTCAAATATTATATGGAATTAATTCAAGACTAGGTGTTGAGACGACGTGCGATTCTGAGACCCGGTGTGCCCAGAATAAATGTTTGAATAATATTAAAATATTAAATAGCACACGCACGTAGTTTTACTAAAAAAGTGGAATAACTTCTAAAAGGGTGCCTGGAACAGAAATCTAATTGCATTCAGAGCATAGACTTTACCCTAGCCGAGGCCTAACATCGACCGTCACAGGTCAGCTATGAAAGTTAGTTTTTGGATGTTTTAAAAAATAAAATAAATTGAAGATTTATTTTATTTATTTTTGTTTCATCGACGCATCAAAAATTTATTTTAAATAAACCTAGAGGTAGGGATCTAAGGTTAAGACCATAACCCTAAAATTCCCTGGAAGCTCTGGAGAGAAACCCTGGAAAATTCTCTCGGTGGTGAATGATGACGAGACCTTGGATCAAAGATTGATAGATGTCGTTCTTGAAAGATCTTTCCAATGGCGACGAAGTGAAAACTGATCTTCTTCAGTGAGTGATCCAATCCCTAGGTAGGGCGTTGTTATTGGGATTTTTTCCTCATTTTTAGAATCAACGATGAACACATATCAACCAATGAACAGGTTGACCTGTGGATCGATCTTTCTTGCAGGATGAGTTTTATTTGCAGGAACTATCTATGTTTGATACATAGATTATTTTGTTTGGATTTATTGATCGTTCTTGCAGGAATGGATCGAGGTCGGAACAAACAACGGTCTAGGTTCGTTCCTTGGGTTGTTCTTTGTGCCATTTCTCCCTCATTATATTCTTCACATTCTTCATTCTTCGTGGTTTATGAACGAATGCTATTTGCGCCTTCGATCCTTGGCAAAATGATCCGAAATTAAATATCTTGCATCGGGGAGACCTAGTGGAGGTGCAATGGCAATGGCGACAGATGAATCTAAGTGATTTGGGAATACCCGTTCTTCGGACGATTTACGAGTGAATGAACGGAATCAGTTTTCAAAGCCGATTGAAGGCTCAGAACTCACTGATTTGGTGTTGTAATGGTGATATGACCTTGGATCTGTGGTTTTGAGATAAAAAAACCTTTGAATTGAGCTTTGGAGGATCGACCGAGGTGTGCGGAGGAAGGAGACAGTTTCTGAAAAATCCTGATCAACGTGTTGTGTAACTCTGGGTTACAAGACGTGTGGCTCCCACTGAGCTAAAACTAGGGTTTCAGGAGTTAGTTAAACACCACACATTGTGTGACCCTATCACACAGTGTGTAGTCCATTCTTGGAGACTTGTCGTGTATCTCAGGAGATACACGACCACAAGGTGGAGTACACGGGTTGCCTACACGGTGTGTACCTCACCACACGACTTGGCCTAAACCAAGTGCACAGACTACCTTGTGTACTGGTACATGGGTTGACACAGTGTACTGGCACATGACTAGAGTACATGGGTGGACCCCAGATAGAATGACACAGTGTGTGACCCTTCTACACGGTGTGTACCCATCTTCTACACGACATGTACTTTTGACACATTTCGTTGTACACGGGTAGTACCTGGGGTCAAGGGACACGACTTGTGACCCTACTACACGCCATGTACTCTCTTCTATATAGCTTGAGCCACTTTTCCACCATATATTGGACATGTTTTGTTAAGGTTTTGTTCTCGTATCCTTCCCCTGAAGGCTAGTTTGTATCATTTCCTACTAATAGGAGTATGATCCCTTCAGTAGGTATTTCTGTATAGAATTGTTGGAATCCCTTCTGAGAGGCTTAGAGAAAGGTCCTCTATTAATTATTCATGCCCTAGGTAGAGTTCTTGGTATTGATGTGAACAACTTCACCGGGCTTCGATCCTCTACTTAGCAGGATAATCCAGATGGAGTTGTTGGTATCACCCCATGGCACTGGTTGTGATCCTCATTTGTGTATCGTATCTCTTTTCAAATCTATCAGTGTATCCCTATCATAACAGTTCCCAACGAACAATACTTCTTGGACAGACATCATGAGTGATAACATACTCAGGAGTGTGTTCTCCCAGATGAGTTCTTATGCAATCTTTGGACTGAATCCCTAGTGTGGGTATGTGGTGGCTTTGACTTACCTCTATACTGCATGTCTTGGTTTGAGTATATCTGGATATTCTTGTTATAAGTGTTCTAGACATATATTTTATAGATATGGATATATTTTACTTTGTGTATTGCTTTGTGGTTTCAGGGTTCCCTACTGAATATTTTATTACTCACCTCTGCACAAGCTTTACCCACACGTGTCGTGTCTTGTGCAGATGAGCGACCTTTTGATGGAGTCCAAGGCAGACCAGGACCAGATAGAGCTTTGTGAGTTCAGGAAGGCTAGGGTGTTCCTACAACTTCGAGCACCGGTCCCAATACCTATTTTGTTTATAGGTTGGTTTTTATAGTTTATAGACTCTTTCTTTTTTATGGGCTTGTATTATGGCCCAGTTTACTTTACTACACTTTACTTTCCTGTCGTACTCTATTGGTTGGGATAGTGGTATGCATGCATTGTTTCTTAGTGGTTTTTACATTTCATAATTTGTGGACTTGGAGATGTGTGTGTGCATACAGGTATATAGACAATGTCTCACATGTTACTAATATGCCTACTCGGTGCTAGTCACCAGCCCCTGGCCTATTGGAGGCGGGCTTGGGGAGTTGTGGCACGAGACCCACTAGGACGGGTCGTGACAAAGTGGTATCAGGCTAGGGACTCTAGTGTTGTTATGGGCAGTCAGCGTATCCATACACTAGGACTCTAATAACCTGATTTTCGACTCGGTATGGGAGAACATTGATTGTGGGGAAAAATAATGGTACATGCATCATATAGGAATGAGTTGTGGTTTCATGTCCTTGAGTTAGATCTCCAGTTATACTCATTGACCGTGGTGCATCTTGTTTGCTTAAAGGATTCCCCCGAGACATATACCAGCTAGGATTTATAAGCTCGATCACGAGGATGACCCCCTCAGTGATGAGGATTTTATACAAGGGTCAATTAGCTAGATGTTTCCTCCAGGTGGTTCACTAGCTATACCACCACCAGTGGAGAAAAATGTGGTACCTGCAATATCAGCAGATGATTATCACTGGATAAGCGCATTCCACGAGTTTCACAGAAAAAGAACCCTTAGGTTTCGAGGTGAGCCCGACCCTCAGGCAGCTGAGGACTGTCTTGATCTAGTTACCAGAGTTTTCCGTTTAGTCAGGACACCAGCAGACCAGATGGTGATCCTAGTGGCAAGCCTTCTTCAGGGTTCGGTAGGGCAATGGTGAAGTTTGGCTATACAGACTCACTATGGGGTGACTCTTTTGTGGATGGATTTTGAGCATCTCTTTATAAAGGAGTTCTCACTAGTTATGCTGAGAGCAGTGCGTATACAACAGCTTCTTCAGCACCAACAAGGTAGCTTGACAGTGGATGACTATTCATTGAGGTTCACCAAACATTCCAAGTACTCAATGGATATTGTCAGAGATCTGTACTTCAGGGATCAAGAATTTGAGTGAGGTTTTCATAGAGACATCTGAGCCAATGTTATACCTCTATGCATTTCAACTTATGCTAGAATGCTCGAGCAAGCTTTTTGGTGGTCTAAAGATTATTCACTGAGCAGATGAAACTAGTGACAGTCCGCAGCAGGAAGGCAGGTGGAGAGAACTTGGTAGCAGAGAGCTGATGTCAGAATCAGAGATCTGAATGTGGAAGACGTTTCAAGAGGTCCTAGGATAGGGGATCTACGGTTTAGGGCTCTCAAGCTGGATCCAGTCAGCCTTGTTAGAGGCTATGCTACACATGATACGACATCATACATCTCACTCGAGATTGTCCTACCCATCAAGCTGCAGACTGGGAGATAGTAGGAGAACCACCAAGGAAGAGGCAATAATAGGAGAAGGCAGATCCGTCAGGCAGCGGATGTCACAGAGGAGCTGGAAGAGCCACATGAGGTGGTCTAAGTTTCGACTTGTTACCTCCATCACCCCCAAGATGTCCATGCCAGGCTCAAAGAGCTCGAGGACTAGGGTGGGGGCAGCTGCATGTGGTCAAGGCATACGACCCAGGGGCTCCAAGGATGATTCGAGGTATGATCTGTGTCTTTTCTACCTTAGTTGTCGTACTGATATACACAGGTACTGTTAATTCCTTTCTCACCACATATCTTGTTCGAGACCTAGAGATTCCAATTGAACCGTTTACTCGACCCTTACACTTAGAGACACCTACTATAGAAGACTCGATGATCACACATCTATGCCAATAGTGTGACGTGAACCTTGGAGGTGAGAGTTTTGGTTGGAACCTCTTGGTGTCAGCATTGAGGCCTTACAACGTCATTCTTAGTATGAATTGGTTATCCATAGTCCAAGTCCAGATTGACTATTTTAGGCAAAGGGTGTGGTGTGCCTGTAGTGATGGAATGAGGTTTTCCTTTGTTGGAGAAAGGGAAACCCAGGCAGTATAGGATGAACTCGTGCATAGGATAGGAGGGTGCAACCGATTAGTCATGAGTTAGTTAGTATGGCCCTCGGAGTAGCAGACGTTATGAGTTTTCAGTTCCCAATAGTAGTGGTGGAGTACAAGGACGTATTTCCATAAGATGTTCCAGGTTTACCTACCCATCAGAAGATAGACTTATGTATCGACTTACACCCCAGGACGACACCAATATCTGCACCAACATATCGGATGGCTCTCGTAGAGCTTCGCGAGCTGAGGGTGTAGAGAGGACTTGTAGAAGAAGGTCTTCGTGAGACCTAATGTTTCACCCCGTGCAGTCTCAGTTTTGTTTTCCAAAAAGGTATATGGGATCTTGAGGTTGTGTGTGGACTACCGATGCTTGAACCAGGTGACTGTGAAAAACAAGTATCCACTACCGATGATTGATTACCACTTCGATCATTTGACATGGGTGTTGGTTGGAGTAGATTACTCAATAGGGGAGGGGTAAATTGAGTAACTATAAAAATTTCTATAAAAATTATTTCTAAAAGGTTTCCCCAAAAATTAGATACATCCCAATTAACCAAGGTTATACTGTTATAAGAGTTTGACTGTTTAAATAACTTCTTATAATATTGATTAATTCCCAATAATCTTAATATCAATTATTAAAATTACTTTTGAAGTTATTCTACTAAGACAATAAAATTATAACTTCTTTATAAGACTAACTATCAAAGTGAATTTAGTGATTTCTGATTTATAAAGAAAATCAATAAAACCAAATTACACAGCACAACAGATATGAAACGACTGGTTCAGTCTCAAGCTGAGACCTAATCCACTCCACTTGGCGATCACCTACCACCAAGCAGTTTATATAAATAAACTTGATCCACACCCTGGATCGAGGTTAAACAACAGTACTCAAGACTATCCAGGACACATAGGGACCTCTTCCACAATTCTTTGTGGGTACAAATAACCAGGCCACACATGGACCTCTTCCACACTTATCCGTGGGTATACACATGTGTACATAGATGTTTGAGTAAGTATATATTGTATCCTTCAGTTTTATGCAGAAGACAGTGTGTGTTATTATACAGAAACACATGTTGCTCGAAATATAATAATATGATACACAATAGAGCCGAAATATTGAGATAGTTTTAGAAATGCTCTGAGTGTTAGTATTTGCAGTTTTGGAATTCTGGGATGAAGTAGATGCAGGAACCAAGTCCTCGTATGGAAAATAGAGTATCGCAAGATAGAAAAAATGGTGTGTGTTCTTTGTGATTTTTGATAGTGCGAAGATGTCCTCAATTCTGGGATTCAAGTATGCTTCATGTGTTCTTCAGCAGTGTCGAGTTGCATGCAATAGTACTTTCTTCAAAAAATTTCTCTAAGTGTGTTCTTCGTTGTAGTGCTCACGCCCGCTTGGTTTTCTTTTTCATATGTATTGTTTCTGGGCAGCACTACTCTTTTATCTTGGAGTCAATGTGTTGGAGCCGAAAGGTTGCATGTATTCTGCACCTCGTACCTCGTACTGTCAAGTGAGATGTCTACAAAGAAGCATTAATTATGTCAGTCCATTAAAATCTTCAAATATGACTGTTAGAGATTAAATTGAAAATGACAAAGCAGATTAGGAAACAATGTCTCAGTATTTCATGGAAACGGTGTCTCCTTTACACGGTGTCTGGATTGGCCACGGTGTCTCGTGGTTACAGTGTTTTCTTGTTCACGGTGTCTGGATGTTCACAGTGTTTGGATGTTCACAGTGTCTGCTTTTTCATGGTGTCTGCTTGTTCACAATGTCTTGATGTCATGGTATCTTCTTGTTCACGGTGTCTTGATGTCACAGTGTCTCATGGTTATTGTGTCTACTTCACGGTGACTGCTTCACGATGTCTCAGACTTAGGCAAATATCTGTATTCAGACTTAAGCAGTGATATTCATGAAATGAATTAAACTTAATCATTTGTCAGATAAATCATTATAAAGTGAATCAAAAGATAGTATATAGTATCCAAACCGAGTGTATAGCCCTTAAGATCTTTGGATAGCTTTTACTAAGAAACTATACATTTTATGTGAGATAGATTATATAGAAGTTAACATATTTTATAGAATAAATAGGATTTGTGATCATTAAAACATGATTAGTACACGAGGAGTCCAACAAGGGTCACAATGGCTCTTAAAGGTTAACCTTCGATCAAGCTATCACCAGTTGCGAGTCCGGGGCGAGGATACCGAAGACGACTTTTAGATGCCGCTACGATCACTATGAGTACTTGGTGATGCTCTTTGTAATGATGAACGTCCCCGTAGTGTTCATAGGACTCATTAATCAGATCTTTCAGCCTTGCTTAGACCAGTTCGTGGTAGTCTTCATCGAAGATATCCTTGTATACTCAGCATATGAGGAGGAGCATGTGAGACACCTAAGGATGGATCTGGACGTACTCTAAGAGCACCATCATTATGGGAAACTCTCGAAGTGTAAGTTCTCACTACTAAAAAATCAAGCTATAGCCACGGTTTTAAACCGTGGCTATAGGTCCAAAAACTGTGGCTATAGGTTATAGCGATAGTTCCCACAACTGTGGCTGGTATTGGCATGGATATAAGGTAAAAACTATATCCACGGTTCCCAACCATGGCTATAGCCCTTTAGCCACGGTTTGAACCGTGGCTATAGCCCTATATCCATGGTTCCAACCATGGTAACAACCCAAAAGCCACAGTTTTCAACCTGTGGCATAGGCTAAAATCACTCATCTCCTATATCCATGGTTGCAACCATGGCTATAAACATATAGCCATGGTTCGGAACTGTGGTTGTAGACCTATAGCTACAATTTAAAACTGTGGCTACATGCCTACGCATTTTATAAAAGAAAACCAGCACCGTTCAGTCGGTACTGGCCCCTTGCATCCTCCCCACCGCCCCTGCAAATCCCCCCCACTCTCCCCCTTGCACCCCACCTGCACCTTAAAGCCCCCCATGCATCGCTCCCTCTACAGCCCCCTTCCCACCCTGGACAGACCCCACTCACCCCCCTGGACAGACCCCCCCTAGACAGCCCCCCTCTTGGACACCCCCCAGGACAACCCCACCCGGACAACAACCCCACTCCTGGACACCCCTTGTACCCCCCTGCTGGACACCCCCCAGGACAGACCCCCTGCAGACCCCTCCCTCTTAGACACTGGACACCCCCACCCTACATAACCCCCTCCCCTAGACAGCCCCTCCCCCTGGACAGTCCCCTTGTAAAGCCCCCCTCCTAGACAGACACTAGACACCCCCCAGATAGACCCTAGACACCCCCCAGACCCTGGATACCCCCCCAGACAGACCCTAGACACCCCCCAGACAGACCTTGGACACCCCTCAGACAGACCCGAGACACCCCCAAACCCTGTACACCCCCCAGATAGACCCTGAACACCCCCAGATAGACCTTATACACCCCCGGATAGACCCTAGACACCCCCGGATAGACCCTAGACACCCCCCGAATAGACCCTGGATACCCCCCAGACCCTGGATACCCCCAGACCCTAGACAGATCCCCCCTGGATAGCCCAGACCTCCACTCCACTGGAAAACCACCCCCACCCTCCTGGAAATACCCTAGAACCCCCTAGAACCTAGACACCCCCATACCCTAGACACCCCCAAACCCTAGACAGATCCCCATGGATAGCCCAGACCTCCACTCCCCTAGACAACCACCCCCACCCTCCTGGAAAGACCCTCGACCCCCCCCCCCAGAACCTCGACACCCCCAGTCCTGCCCCCCCCCCCCCGCCCGTTTCCCCTCCCCCTACCCCTTCCAACCCCCACTTGAACCCCCCCCCCCCCCACCAGCCCCCACATGCACCCCCTGCCAGTCCCCTCCCCCCCTGCCAGTTCCCCCCTGCCCCTGCCAGTCCCCTCCAAATTAAACTATACACGAAAGATACTTACATAATAAGAATTAAACAAATCCAAATATAAATAAAACACATAACTGTACTTACACGAGTCTCCATATAAGACAAACTATCAAAGAAGTCTGGAACCAGCTCAAAAGTACCTACAACACAAGGTAGAACATAGTAGTGCTCATCCCCAAAAATTATGGTAAAACAAAACATCTTAGAATATTCAAAAAGAATATAACTCAATAAATAAGAATAGTGCAACCCCCCCTATTGGACCCACTTGGACAGTATCCCCCCCACCACTGGACCCCCTTGGACAACAGCCCCCCCTACTAGACCCCCCTAGACAGCTGCCCCCCCTGCTGGACCCCCCTGGAAAGCAAGACCCCCTGGACCCCCTGGACAGCAGCCCCCTAGTGTACCCCATGGAAAACAGCCCCCTGGACCCCCTTGGACAATAGACCCCCCTCGACAGAACCCCCCCTGCCTGCTGGACCCCCCTGAATAGCTGCCCCCCTACTGGACCCCCCTGAACAGCTGCCCCCCCTACTGGACCCCCTAGAAAGCAGCCCCCCTTTCTTTGGATGCTTCTTAAGGTTGAGGCTGGGAGATGCTGGGTTTATCCAATAGAGACTTACATAGATTATCATAGTGTGGTTATAGGTTTCTTTTGAAGGATTTAGGAGGTGAGGTTGTGAGTTTCGTGTTGCTGTTTGAAATTATAGGACCTTTGAGGATGGGTTTCAGTTGGGGGTGTGGCTGTTTGGATTTTTCTACATGGTGTAGTACATGATACACTTACATGGTGCATGGTGCAGGTTGTTTTTTGATTTCTACTATGGTTGGTAACATGTTTTGGGTGCATAGGGGTTGGCTTTCTTGTGTTTCTTCTTTGTTTTGGATTACTGTTGTAGGCTTATGGTTATCTCGATTTTCTAGTGTGGTGGATATAGTTTGGGGTGGGTCTTAAGGTGGTGGTTTGGAGTATGTTCAGTTGGCTTGTGCTTGGTTTCCCCATCTTGTGTATTCTAGTTGTTGATGGTGTAGGGATTTCTAGGGTGGATGTTCTAAAATTCCCTTGAGATACTGGATGCTGTAGGTTGGGAGGCATGTTTCTGGTAGATGGGTGGTTCTCTTTCTAGGGTGGGTGCATGTTGACTACTTGGTGGGTCTAGAGGTGTTGGATTCAGGGTGGGTATTATCTCACATTTGGATCAGGGGCTGCTTTGGGATTCTTTAGGTTGTATGATGGGTTAGGCATGGGTGATGCGGGGCACTTCAGATGGATAGTACTAGTTGACTGCTGGTTTTTTAGAATTTCTTATGGTGTGGTGGTCTATTTTGATGTAAGGTGTTCAGATAGTGATGGATGGGGCTAGATGGTGGTCTAAGGATTATTTGGTTTCTAGCTAATATTTTGGGTGTTTTGTCTGCTATAGGTGCTTATTGTGGTTGGATCTGGTGTGTTTTAGGGTTCTTGTGAAAGTATGTGTTGGTGTAGTGGTCATTAGTTGGCATGGTTGTCTATAGGTCTTTCACTCTAGGCTTTGTTTGGATAGGGATGCTGGTCTGGTTGGTTGATGTTGGCTGCGGGGCTGGGGGTTCAGTGGTTCTATTACTTTGGATAAAGCTATAATTTTGGATGATTGATGGATTTTGGAAACTTATGGGTGGGTGGGTGGGTATGTGTGTGTGTGTGGGCGGTTGTGAGTGATTTCATGAATGTGTGTGTGTTGTTGGTTTCTATAATTTGTGACTAATTCTTTTTGGGTTTTTATATTTCTCCTTTATCCACCTTGTTTCCTTGTTTATACTTCCCCTAGGAGTGCTTGTTGGTTTTGTGCTTGGGAGCTTATGTGATTCCTTCTGTTGGCATGTAAGTGGTGCATATACTGGGATCTTATGCTATTTGGTGGGTTTCTAGTGTGATATTGATATGATACAATATATATATGGGGTATTCATTAGATGAAATGTGGAAACACAAGTGATGGAAGTTTTAAAAATGAAAATTTAAAGAAGTGAAAAGGAAATAAAAGGGGAAGGGGGATAATCAATTAGGACCCTAAGGATACTTTCTCCTTAAAACCCTAATTATAAAGCACCAAAAAGTTTCATCACTCATTTGATAATCCTTTCATGAATTCACCTAAGAACATAAGAAACACAAACAGAATAATTTTAGAAAATCTCAAAATTCGTAATTAACCTTCCATGGGTACAAAGAGGTGGCTATTTATAACTAAATGTGAGGGATTCATGTCAAAATACATGGCCCAAAAAACATCTAAACCCTAACACACGATTTTGAATTTCTTTACACATGTCCATGGATTTAGGGGACAATATATCCACCTAGAATACTTTTTGACATTACCATAAAAACTTTTGAGATTCCCACCATGACATTGGAGGTTGGGGGCTGGTGAGTGCTGGAACTGGTGGCTGGGGCTGTTTTTCAGGTGGTGGAGGGATGGCATGAGTGTTTTGCAGGAGGCTGGGGGGTGGTGGCTGGTGCGGGCTTGATTGCAGGTGGCTGGGGGCTGGTGCAGATTCGAATGTAGGTGGAAGGGGCCTGGAATGATGGTGGAAGGGGGCTGGTTGCAGGTGTTGGGGGGATGGTGCGGGCTGATTCGAAGGTGGAAGGGGGTGCTGTTGCAGGCTATAATTCTAGTGGCAGCGAGCTGAATTGAAGGTGGAAGGGGGCGGGTGTGGGCTGGATGTGGTTGTAGCAGGGAAAAATCACGGCATTACCGCGACATGACCGCAGCATGACCGCGGCATGATCGCGGCATGTTGGCCCGGTCTAGCGACATCTGCAGGGCAACATATTTCGACCATGAGTGAAGGGAGTAGGAGGAGGCAGGGCAACATTCCGGCTGTCGCCCCATCGACAGAAATGGTGATTAGTCAGTCTCAACATTGATCACAAGACTCATAGAATACTATCACTGAGAACCGCCGTGGGGTGTCATCTTTGAGCAGGGCCAAATCACAGCATTACCGCGGTGTGACCTCGGCGTGACCGCGGCGTGACCGCAGCGTGTTGGCCCGGTCCAACGACATCTACAGGGAAACATCTTCTAGCCATGAGTGAAGGGAATGGGAGGAGGCGAGGAAACATCCCGGTCATCACCCCACCGACAAAAATTGTGATTAGTCAGTCTCAACATTGATCACAAGACTCATAGAATAGTATCACTATGAATCGCCGTGGGGTGTTGTCCTGGAGCAGGGCCAAATCACGACATTACCGCAACATGACCATGGCGTGACCGTGGTGTGACCGCGGCGTGACCGCGGCGTGTTGGCCTGGTCCAGTGACATCCGCAAGGCAACATATTCTAGCCAAGAGTGAAGGGAGCAGGAGGAGGTGGAGAAACATTCCGGTCGTCGCCCCGTAGACAGAAATTGTGATTATTCAATCTCAACATTGATCACAAGACTCATGGAATACAATCATTATGAACCACCGCAGGGTGTCGTCCTGGAGCAGGGCCAAATCACGGCTTTACCGCGGAGTGACCGCAGCATGTTGGCCTGGTCCAGTGACATCCGCGGGGCAGCATCTTCCGGCCAGGAGCGAAGGGAATAGGAGGAGGTGGGGCAACATTTCGGTCATTGCCCTGCCGGCCGAAATTGTGATTATTCAGTCTCAACATTGATCACATGACTCATGGAATACTATCACTGCGAACCGCCATGGGGAGTCATCCTAGAGCAGGTCCAAATCACGACATTACCGCGGCGTGACTGCGGCGTGACCAAGTCGTGACCACGACGTGACCGCGGCGTGACCGAGGCATGACCACAGTGTGACCGTGGCATGTTGGACTGGTACAACGATATCCATGGGGCAATATCTTCCAGCCAGGAGCAAAGGGAGCAGGAGGAGGCGGGGAAACATTCTGGTCATCGCCCCACCGGAAAAAATTGTGATTAGTCAATCTCAACATTGATCACAAGACTCATGGAATACTATCACTGCGAACCACCGCGGGGTGTCGTCCTGAAGCAGGGCCAAATCACAATGTGACCGTGGAGTTACCGCGACGTGACTGTGGCGTGACCGCGGCGTGACCGCGGCGTGACCGCGGTGTGACCGCGGCGTGACCGCGTCGTGACCGCGGCGTGACCGCGGCGTGACCGCGGCGTGACCGCGACGTAACCGCGGTGTGACCACGGTGTGTTGACTCAGTCCAGCGACATCTGCGGGGCAACATCTGCCGGCCAGGAGCGAAGGGAGCGGGAGGAGGCGGGTCAACATTCCGACCGTCGCCCCGTCGATAGATGATAGAACATATCAACTATTTAATATGCTATAACAAGGGATCACCAGAGAAGGTTTTAGTGAGAAAAACAATGATGCAACGTCTAAAGGGCAACAAAATGACGGAAAATAATCACACACCCTACACAAACCATTTACAAATTCATTCAATTTTCCTAAACATGGAAATTTTATTTATAATATTCAAAGCGTGAAAAAGAGTGTCATGGTCAAGGCATATGCCTACTCAGGCAATGTCATTTGAGTTAAATGAGTATGATAAGCAAATTTATATTATTCAAAGAAAACAAAAAATAACTAGCCATAAAAAAAACACCAATAAGAGGCATAAGAAAGATTCAAACCAAATCTAAACATGATACAAATAACTATCAGTACTCTTTGGTTTATAAGACAGCGCACCTCCGTTGGAGGGGTTTTATTATAAAATCATGGTATTTATTTATCACACAATTCATTTAATTATATTTAACATTTATTCTAAAAATCATTCAGAACAAATCAAATGCAATAATTTAAGCAACTAGATCAACAAAACTATCACTGTGAGTTTTCACAGACAGCGCACCTCTATTGGAGGGATTTTATTATAAAAACATGACTTTATTTATCAAATGAAACAATTATATTAAATAACACTTATTCAAGATATGCAATTCAATATAATTAAGTAGAATTATGAAAGAATATAAATTCAATTTAAAGAATTATTGAATTAAAGAGACTAGAAGAGGGATCCTACCTCAAGGTAGAACCAAACTGTCCACTTCAGATCTTGGAGATTTCTAACTAAAAGTTGTTGCTCCCCCACTAGGTATACACACCTTCACACACATTCAAGGACACCTAGCCCCTATGCACACACCCACATGGCCATCAACATGTGCAAGGGGATCCTTGCACATATGCTTATATGTATCTACCAGTCTCCACTCACCTTAATATGAATTTATATATATATACATGGGCACACATAGCCCCATACGTGCATAATCACTACCATGGTTGACTATGCACGTAACGGGAGAACCCACATACATATACTTTCTTACCTATGCACATTCAAGAGAGTCTCCCTTAACTTGGATACTCGAAACCAACGATCAGGGATCAATGCACTACACAAAGGATATTAGGAACATTAAAACACATAATGGATGATACATAACTAGTGAGAAACCAACCAACGACATTAAAGCCTTACCTCGACTGGGAGAACCAAATCCACCCAAACCAATATGAAATGATCCAACGCACTACTGAAAACATAATATGGAGTCAAAAACACTGAAATCCCAAAATACATGAGGTGCGAGACAAGTAGTTACCACATAATCTTACCTCAGATCAAAGCCGGTGGACTGAATAAATCTGAACCCCATTTTCCCCCCTTCGCAGAATATAATTACCGTTTATCCACAGAAAGAAGTAAAAGACCTAAGTGGCCAATGAAATAAAGAAAATAAAATAAAAACTAAACTAAAACATACCTGTCTCCTGTGACTATACACGTCACCGCCCAACATATAAGAACCACAATGCCCATGGGTCAAATCATGTTCTTGCAAGCAAGGGTGAAATAGATCCATGTTTTAAAATGATACTATCAAATAGTACATTCCTATTAATTAACAATTATTCTTCCTGTTAATGGTATATAATTAGTTTGGCTCGAGTTTCATCTTAATTTAGTTTTGTTCTATACAAGTTTTTATCCCACCCAATAATAAAAGTTTACCAGAGGACACAATTTCTAATCAAATAGAATATATCATAATAAAAAATGGATCCACACCTATGAAGAAGGTTGAACATGATAAGAAAGAATGTTTGATCATATAGTCTAATGATTTATAAAAGGATAAACCAAAAAAATGAAAAACATTGAGAGTTATCTAATTACTCAAGTGAATATGAACTTTTCAAACAATAATAAACATTTGAAAGAAGAGAAAAGTGGACATAATGGCCTGGATTTTAAAAGAAAAGGTGTTAAATCCATACTAATAAAAACTATTGGTATCATACAAAATCTGATTTGTTGCAACTAATATCAAGCCACGATTTCGTGAAAGAAATCTGTTGTAAATATGAGGGAATATTTGGAGAAACCTAATCATGAAGAAATGGGGGAGCTAGAGATGGATTGTAATGGTTATTCAACCTTATATAAGATTAAAGAAACCTATAGAGACTAACCACACCCCCTTCCCCACCCCCTCGACCCACTACCCCACTGCCCAACCCCCCTCCCCCCTGTCCAATAGACCCCGCTGCAGACCACCCTCCTGCCCCCTGCCCTGCAGACCTCCCCACTCCACCCTGCCCCCTCCACCCACCTGCAGACCACCCCCTACCCCCATGATCTGTAGAACTCCCCACTCCACCCTGCCCCCTCCACCCACCCCCTCCCCCTGCCCTCCAGACCTCCCCCCTCCCCCTCCCCTACCCTGCAGACATCCCCCCTACCCCCAGCCCCCCTCCACCCTACCCCATGCCCCCTGTCCCCTGCCCCCTGCTCTCCTGCACTCTCCCCCCTACCAGTTTTCTCTCCCCCACTGCTCCCTTGCCCCACCCCCTTGCACCCCCCACCCGGACAGAAGATAAATCCAAAATACCAGTAGAATATATATAATCAACTAAACATAAGATAAATCCAAAATACCAGTAGAATATATATAATCAACTGAACTGTATATAATATATGCAAGAGACAGTAGACACAAATATATTTCCCATGAGATAAATACAAGTAAAACAAGACATATATATATGAAAATTCTACAGAACATGAAGTACTGAGAAGATCCTCCACATTTCACATACTATTGGATCACTCTTTATCTGTATTGTTGACCAATACTATCAAAAATCCCCATGCTCCATAATGAATCTTCTAGCATCCCCGAGTATTTTCTCTAAACAAGCCACCCCAAATCTATGTCTATCCAATCCATCTCCCCCCACCTCCCCATGTACTAGCCTCCCCCTTAAACCAGTCCCCTCCCCCACAACCATCCCCACAACCCCCACACCCCCAGCTTGCACCAGCCCCCAAACCCCCCACCCTTCCCCTGTACTAGCCTCCCCCCAAAACCGGTCCCCTCCCTCCAAAACCAGTCCCCCCCCACACACCACCCCCAGCCCCCTATCCTGCACCAGCCCCCAACCCCCCTAGCCTACCCCATCCCCCCTACACCACTCCCACCTCGTCCCCTGTACTATCCTCCCCCCAAACTAGCCCCCCAAACCAGTCCCCTCCCCCTCAACCATCCCCTACCCCCTGCACCTCCCACCCCCCAGCCTGCACCATCCCCCCTAAAATTTTCAAAACAACAGTTCAACATAGGTATTATTCTGTAAATAGAAGATAGAATTATGAATACTTGAATAATACCAATCCTGAAATGTATTACAATAAAATGAAATCTATACATATTTATTAAAAAATATAAACTCACAAGAATAAGACATTATATGGAAAAGATTCATGTAAAAATTATAGCAACTTAACATGCTGAATAGAAAATAAAATAACCATTTTGATTAACACCAAATCAAAAATCATGATTAGTATGAGAAAACATGATCAAATAGAAGTGATCTCCAACAACACCAATCAATATAAAGTAATAAAGAAATCATAAAAAGGACACTGATATTTTTATGTGCTTCACAGAATTAGAAAGAAAGAATCACCATAACCAGGTTTCTCCAAACACAGTAGAATAAAAGATGTTAACCTCATGGGCCCTCAGTGGTGTTGCAGTTCCCACTCTTCACCTCTTTTTCATCATCGTTAACTCATAATTTTTCATCAAACCTGGTTTAGGTTTAACAACATATCAATTAAATTTTTTAACTTGTACAGGCAGACAATTAGAAGTCAAAATTCCCCTTTTGAATCCAGCAATGAAAACTGTAGACCATAGGCTGCACAACACCCATTTTAAGCTCACTATTTTTGATAGGTAAATATTCAATGCAAAACGAATGAACTACAACAGTGACAAAATAAATGAGTTGGTTTTCCAACCCATACCTAGGAAAAAAAATTTGAATGTTCAAGATACAGTGAAAACATGGGGTGTAATGAGCATGCACCATCAAGTAATTTAAAGAGGATATAAACATGACTTATAATAAAACTTCATATAATGAGGAAAAGGAGTCACCGTATGAGCCAGAAATCACAGAAAAACTCCATATAGAAAATCCTGTTGCAACATCCACTTTTTCCGCTCTTCCATAATTAGAATTGTTTCACTTCATCAACAAAAAGTCTTCATATTCCTCTCGAACCAACCTGAAAATCAAGTAAATAAGCATTGTCAATCCCTCTGTCCAAGTTAATCAAATGAATATTCTACTAAGCATGATTATATGAAATTGAAATTTAAATCATTCTATCAGATAGGAATTAACAGATAGTCTTCAATAAGAATGTCTGTAAACAAAAGAATGGTTCCAAAAGGTTGATCAAAGTGTAGCATGAAAAACACCAGTGATTTCTAATTCAATAGGTAGATCTGATTAAGAACTCAAAACATGATTGCCACTAATTTTCAACTCCAATATAGAAATGTAATACAATAGAAAATTAAAAATACTACATTTTATGGTGAAAAGAGATAGGGAACCAAAACATGATTGCCACTAATTTGCAACTCCAATCTGGAAATGTAATAAAATATAAAATTAAAAATACTACATTTTATGGTGAAAAGAGATAGGGAACCAAAAGTGAATGGAAGGATATAATCATTCATTCTCCTCGCACCAACACTAATATAACCCTATTAATTTGAAAATAATTAAATAATTAAGGAGCGGAATTACAAGTGCATGGAAGAAATAAAATAAAAGTGAAAAATGATGAATATAATAAAGGGTACCCTTATATAATTACCTCATTAATTATATAATAATCTATTATAAAATAAATTCACTCCCCTAAATAATACCCTGGAATGACCCAATATCTCAATCCATTCACTCTCTCTTTAGTGTGTTATGTTAGGTAGTGAAAAAAATGATTTTCGATACACTACTTTCACCTACCCATGGTAATTGAGAATGCTTAATCACTCCTTTATCACCCCTCACTCCCCTACATCATATTAGAAATGAATGAAAATTTTGGTAGTATTATGTGTAAACCAAATTAATAAATAAAACCATGATAATATTTAAAGGCACATGGATAATAATCTACTACTAATATGGTAACAAGGATGCCTACTATGCCACTAGGGTATAACGAAAGGTGACTCCTGAGACCCATAAATGGGGATATCAGTAGCTTAAAACATCTTCCAACACATAAAAAAAGTTTTTTTAGTTTTTCATGATGAAAGGGAGTGTTCTGAACAAAAATATCCTCATAAGTATCAAACATCAGAAGAAGTTCCTCAATGGTCATAGAAGAAGATGAAATGGTACCAAAAGGAAAATATATCTAATGTTTCTTTTAATGATATATACATTCCCAATTTTTGGTTTTTGGATATAAGATGTACCTCACAAAAGACCTGAAATAAAAATCTTATTACAGATATCAAATATGATAAAGGTGGATTGGTTCTGTTTTCCAATGATGAATAAATCATGATTTAAAAATTACTTTTTAAAATAAATGAAAGAGTTATGAGAAGGTACAAACCAAGTTCAGAAAAGAATCAAACAAAGGGGAAGATAAAAAACTCTCACCTAGAATTATGTCGGCCTGTAATGGTGAAGATCAGGAACATCTGTGATGACCAACTTTTCCCCCTCCCCTGGAAGTGATATGAGACCTGCGAATAGAGTAACCTCTTATTCATAATTCAACTTTGAACCTAGAAAGTCTGCCACTATGTTCCTTTCATTCCAATCATGAAGAACCTCCAGGTTGTTTTTCATAAACATTTTGCTTCTGCATATAGTGTATTCAGTAGTCCATGGTTTGAGATCACATCCAAGAAAGTAATTGAATACCATTAGAGAATTATTCTCAATTACATGAAGAGCGATATGCTTCTACCTGCAAATCGTGAGACCGCTGAGCAGAGGTCGTCGGGGAGGAGGGAACCACTGTGAGAGAGGGCTACATGGTGAGATCATCAGGAGGAGGAGACGTCGTTGAGGAGGAGGGTTGCGCAGTGATAGGGTTGCGAATTGGGGGAGGAGGAGGAGGGCTGTGGGGAGGAGGAGACGCCATCAGGGAGGAGGGTTGCGTGGTGATAGGGCTGCGAATTGGGGGAGGATAGGAGGGATACGGGGAGGAGGAGATGTCATAGGGGAGGAGGGATGTGCGGTGATAGGGGTATGAATCGGGGGAGGAGGAGGAGGGCTGCAGATCGGGGGAGGAGGAGGAGCCCGATACATATTGGGGAAAAAATGATTCCTATGATGTAATATAGATTTAGCCATGGAGATTGAATTAAACTGTGGCAATAAAAAAGCTATATCCATAGACCTATAAAACCGTGGCTATAGGTCCGTGGCTATAGCCCAAATTTTTACTAGTGTCTGGATTCAGGCGGTCCACTTTCTGGGACATGTTATCTCAATGAATGGAGTGGAAGTGGACCTAACCAAGGTGGAGGTAGTGTTAGCATGAGATCCACCTATGAGTGTGAAGAATATGTGAAGCTTCCTTGGGCTAATAGGATATTACTAGAGATTCATACCAGATTTCTCTAGGATATCAACACCTATGAAAACTTTGACTCGAAAGGGGCAGTCTTTTGTGTGGACAGAGAAGTGTCAGTAGACTTTCCAACAGTTGAGGCAGAGTTTGACAAGCGCTCTGATCTTGAGATTTTTGGAGGAGGGGGTCGAGTATGTAGTGTTCTACGATGCATCCGAGACTAGACTTGGTTGTGTCCTGATGCAGAGGCAAGAAGTGATTTCCTATAGTTCATGCCAGTTGAGGTCACATGAACAGAATTATGTGACTCAAGATGAGTGGACAATGGTAGTTTTCTCATTAAAGATGTGGTGACACTACTTGATGAGCTAGTGGTTTATCATCTACTCTGATCACAAGAGTAACAAGTATATCTTCTCTTAGAAGGATTTGAACTTGAGACTGAGGCGATGAATAGAGTTCCTCCAGGACTATGAATTTGAGATTGTCTATAATCTTGGGAAGTGGAATGTGGTAGTAGATTCTTTCAACAAGAGATCTAGTTTGCAGTTGCTGAATGAGGCATCAAAGCAGTTGGCCTCGTTATAGTTATCCTTTGTGGATGGAGAAGGAGCATCTTATCTCCAGTCGATGATTGTCATCCCTCCACTCTTACGGTGAGTAAGGGAGGAACGACTTGGGGATACTGACTGTGAGACCCTACGTGCTCAGATGTCCGTAGGACATGCGTCTGATCGATATTCACAAGGTGGGTCACACGTCATCCTTTTCAAAGGATGCGTAGTTGTACCAATGGCGTTGCGGGAAAAGGTTCTGCAGAAGTTTCATATGTCCCATTTGGTGGTACATCCTGGAGTCGCAAAGATTTACCAGGACCTATGACGTCAGTTTTGGTGAACAAGGATGAAAAAGGTAGTGTCAGAGTTTATTTCTCTATGCCTTACATTCCAGCAGGTGAAGGCTGATCACCATGTTCCAACGGGTTTAGCTCAACCCCTTGAGATGCCGGAATGAAAGTGGGATAGGATATCGATGGACTTCGTGATAGGTTTACCATGTACATCCAGGGAACATGATTTCATCTGAGTGATTGTTGACCGACTCACCAAGTCATCCCACTTCCTAACTATCTTGGATCAAAGTTCAGTAGAGGGCTTCAGATGCCTCTACATCCAAGAGATAGTTCAACTCCATGGAGTCTCATCAATGATAGCTTCTGATCAAGATTCTCGTTTTACATCCCAGTTGTGGAAGGTATTCTAGGAGGCATTTGGGAATCAATTACTCTTGAGCATGGCGTTTCACCCATAGACAGACAACCAAACAGAGCGGACCATTCAAGTCTTGAAGGACATGCAGTGGGTTTGCATGTTGGACTTCAGTCGTAGTTGGGAGGGTCACCTACCTCTGGTGGAATTTGTGTATAACAATAGTTATCATTCAACCATTGATATGGAATCATTCAAGACTTTGTATGGATGACCCTGTCGACCACCACTTTGCTGGACTGACCCAGGAGAGTCAGCATTCATGGGCCCGGAGTTGGTGTGAGCTACTACAGAGAAGGTACAGATCATCCAGGAGTAGATGAAAACTGCACAGAGCCGTCAGAAGTCTTATGATGATAGGCGGTGGAGGACTTAGGAGTTCGATAAAAGAGACCATGTGTTCCTTAGAGTTTCACATTGATGGGTATTGCAGATATTTGAGTGGGGCGACAAGTTATCTCTGATATTTATTGACCATTTTCAGATACTGCGTAGAGTTGGCGAGTTGGTGTGTCGTCTGGATCTACCCCCCGAAGTTGGACCATGTACACAATGTCTTCCACGTATCGTGGATGAGGAGGTATGTGCATGATCCATCAAACGTCATCGATTGGGGAGAGCTGGACATTAATGATGGGGCAACTTTTGTTGAGTACCCATTGGAGATCGAGGATCGGTAGGAGAGAGTCCTACGTGGGTGAGCGATTCCCTTGGTGCATGTCCGGTGCCAACATGTGAATCTCTAGGAGAGAACATGAGAGCAGGAGGGTCATCTTCATGCACGGTACCCACATCTTTTTATATATACTTTGTTTTTGTATTTTCAGGGATGTAAAGCCCTAAGGTGGGAAGAATGTAATGTCTTGGATATTTTTGTGTATTATTTTTAAATATTATATGGAATTAATTCAAGACCAGGTGCTGAGACGGCTTGCAATTCTGAGGCCCGGTGTGTCTGGAATAAATGTCTGAATAATATTAAAATATTAAATATCACGCGTGCGCAATTTTCTTGAAAAAGTGGAATAACTTATAAATAGGTGCCTGGATTAGAAATCTGAGGGCACTTTTGTGTTCATAATAACGACTTTATCTTACATGAGGCCTAACATCAGTCGGCGCAGGTCGACTATGAAAGTTATTATTTGGACATTTTAAAGAATAAAATAAATTAAAGATTTATTTTATTTATTTCTGTTTTGTTGACATAGTGAAAGTTTATTTTAAACAAAACTAGAGGTAGAGATCCAAGGTTAATCTCATAAGCCTAGAATTCTTTCGAAGCTCTAGAAAGAAACCCTAGAGAATTCTCTCGGAAACGAACGATGACGGAACCTTGGATCAAAGATTGATGAATGCTATTCTTGACGGATCTCGCCAACGACGACGATGTGAAAAACTATATTCTTCAGTGAATGACCCAATCCCCAGGTAGAGCGTTGTTATTTGGAATTTTTTCCCCGTTTTTAGAATCAATGATGAATGTGGATCAACCCACGAACAGATTAACCCAAAGATCGATTGTTATTGTGGGATGGGTTTTATCTGTGAGAACTATTGGGGTTTGATGTAGAGATTATTTTTTTTGTATTTCTTGATCATTCTTAGGGGAACAAATCGAGGCCAGAATGAACAATGATCGAGGTTCATTTCTTGGGTTGTTCTTTGTGCTTTTTCTCCCCCGTTATATTCTTCGTGTTCTTCATGATTTATGAACGAATGATCATTGCGTCTTCGATCATTGAAGCAACGATCCAAAAATTAAGATCCTACATCGAGGCGACCTAGAAGAGGTGTGATGGCGATGGAGAAGGATAAATCGAAGCGATTAAGGAACACTTGTTCTTTGGATGATTTACGAGCAGATGAACGCAATCGATTTTCGAAGCCGATTAAAGGACCAAAACTCACCGATTCAGTGTTACGATGGTGAGACGACCCTGGATCTGTGGTTTCAAGATGAACGGACCTTTGGATTGAGCACTGGAGGATTTTTCAAGGTGCTTGGAAGAAAAAGATGGTTTCTGAAAAATTGTGATCAACAGGGCATGTAACTCGGGGTTACACAGCGTGTGGCCCCCACTGAGTGGAGACTAGGGTTTGGGGAGTTAGTTAAACACCACGGGATGTGTGACCCTATCACACTGCATCTAGGCCCTTCCTGGAGACTTTATGTGTATCTCGGGAGATACATGAACACATGGTGGAGTACACGGGTTGCCTACACAACATGTACCCCACCACACGACTTGGCCTGGACCAAGTACACGAACTACCCCGTGTACTAGTACACGGGTAGAGCTGAACTGGTTGACATAGTGTAATGGCACATAGAAAAAGTACATGGGTGGACCCCAGATAGAAGGACATGGTGTGTACCCATCTTCTACACAACATGTACTTTTGACATGGGTCGTTGTACATAGGTAGTACCCGGGGTCAAGGGACATGACATGTGACCCTACTACACATCGTGTACTATCTTCTACATGGATTGAGCCACTTGTCCATCATATCTTAGACAAGTTTCATTAAGGGTTCGTTCCTATATCATTTCCATGAAGGTTATTTGGTATCATTTCCTACTCATAGAAGTATGATCCCTTCAGCAGGACTTTCTGGATAGAGTTGTTAAAATCCCCTCTAAGAGGCTCAGAGTAGGATCATCTATTCATTCTTCATTACCTGGATAGAGTCCTTGGTATTGATGTGACCAAATTCACCGGGTGTCGATTCTCTACTTAGCAGGCTAATCAAGATGTAGTTGTTGGTATCACCCCATAGCCCTGATTGTGATCTTCATCTGTGTATCGTATATCTTTTCAGATCTATCAGTGTATCCCTCTAATGACGGTTCCCGACAAACAGTACTTCTCGGATGGACTTCATCAATTCTAACATACTCAGGAGTGTGTTCTCCCAGATAAGTGCTTGTGGAATCTCTAGACTGAATCCCTAGTGTGGTTATGCAGTAGTTGTGACTTAACTCTAGACTACGTGTCTTGGTTTGAGTATATCTGAATATTCATATTATATGTGTTGTAGACATATACTATATAGAGTTGACTGTATCTTTCTTTTTTGTATTTCTTTGTGGTTTCAGGGTGACCTACTGAGTATTGTTATCCTTACATGGGCATTACCCACATGTGTCGTATATTGTGCAGACAAGTGAACTTTTGATGGAATCCAGAGCGGACCAGGACCAGACAGAGCCTTGTGAGTTCAGGCAGGTCGGGGTGTTCCTATGGCTTCGAGCAGTAATCCCAGTACTTATTTTTTTTACAGGTTGGACTTTGTAGTTTACAGAATCTTTCTTTTTGGTGGGCTTGTATTTTGGCCTAGTTTACTTTACTACACTTTACTTTCCTGACGTACTCTATTGGTTGGGGTAGTGGTATACATGCATTGTTTCATAGTGGTTTTTACATTTCAGTATTTGTGGAATTGGATATGTGTACGTGCGTATAGGTACATAGGAATTGTCTCCCATATTAGTGATATGCCTACTCGGTACTAGTCACCAGCCCCTGTCCTAGTGGAAGTGGGCTTGGGGAGTTGCGGTACAGGCCCCACTGGGACGGGTCATGACGGTCACATAACCAAAGATGCACCCAATGCAAGCCACCTCACCACTAAAATAAATTTCATGTATTTCATCTTTTATAAAACTAGTACTCCGCCCGTGCGATGCACGACACTATAACAAAGCATATTCATTTTTAAGGAAATTGATAAAAAAACATTAAAAAACATAATTACACAAACTTCAATGCCAACTTGAGAAGAAATTTTATTAAAAACATTGCAACCTAAATATCACTTAAAAAAATTAATATGTTTCATAAAAACTACAATAATAAATCATTGCAATTTCTAGAAGCTGAAAACCATAAATAGTTATAGACATAGTTCTGATAATTGGGTATATTTATAATACACATAGCATGCAGCAACCATGGACATGTGACATTCAAGCTTCATAAATCTGATACGGTTCATCATAAATTACCAAAATGCCTCTGTTCAATTACTAACAACACTTGGTAACTTCCAGGCACTCAATTAGGTGCTTACATGTTGTAGTAAGACTAGTTTTCATATTTGTTTTATAAGAACTGATTTCTTATTAAGGCGTTGTGACATAATTTCCATATACACATAAAAAAGGTGTCATGAGCATCAGAAGTAAAGGTAGAACGTAGAGGATAAAAATATAAACTGTCATGTGAAAAAATAAAAACAACACTAAAAGTTATAGAGTATCACTATTATAGAATTGTAGGTGGTAAAAGGAAAGATAAGAATAATACATCTCACATGATTTAAACTATAATTGTAAATATGATGAGGATAAAGATTTTCTAGTATTTCAACATGAATCCTTTCCAACTACAATTACAAAACTAATAAAATAAAACAATATCATTATAGTAAATCGAAAACAGGGTGAATGGAATCGTAGAAACTACTATTTTGGACAATGCTTGCAATACCACAGATAAAGCCGATTCCAAAAACCCACATTTGCCTCTAAAATCACCGATCAATGTCCCAATCTTAGCCTTCTATGTAAATATATCTTTTATCATGTGAGTCTATTTCGATGTGTTCACACGCGAGTGTTAGATCTATAACATTGTAATTTATAAAACCTTTCATGAGCTATTATATACTTAGCTTAAGATTTTCCCTCAACCTTTCATGCTCCTCATTGTGATGAACACTCCAATAGTGTCGATCATCAGCCATTCCTTGACATGGATTAAGGAAAAAGATAAAAAAATGAATATGATAAAAAAAGTATGCCATAAAAATCAGAGTTAACAGACATTATATCATTATCAACAAGCAGGGGGTGAAGATAGATGAAACTGTTTCACCTGAAAAAATGTGTTCAACGACTGAGGTATGCTGTAAGAAGATCCAATTAAACAAAATATTTCCCAACATATACAACAATAAAAGGAGATTAATGTCAATCAACTGAATTATAAAAATCATTACCACAGAAAATAAATGGAAAGATGAAGCTCATGCAAAGGGTTATTTACTAAAGACCTTGAAAATAAATGGAAAGAGACAAATATTATATATAATGGATATTGATAATGGATGTTTTGGATATGATATATTCATATGAAACACATGTAGTGTGCATATACATAGTATATAGAATTATCATAACACAAATTTTCTAAATAGATTAGGAATATTGATATAATAATGGGGTTTTAAAATGGAAAATGAACAATGAAAATCTGGTTTCACAATACATAGGGTATCCAAAAATGTATGATGAATAACATGAATATGAAAAGTGGAAATTTAAAATAATACCTTTCCCGCAAATCATTTAACCTGACCATCAAGAGAATAAAACTTGTTGGAAAAAATAAATGAACAACTCATAAGATTATTATTAACAAATATTAAATAATTTAATTGTTCACATGTACTAAAACATTTGTATTAATGAATAAGTGTATTAAAATCCCATAGTCATGAGTGAAGGTAATTCATACTATAATAACTACTTATACTTGTAGGTCATGCACTACCCAATGATAGTCTTGCACTACCAGATGGAATAAGTGAAACTGAAAAAGGAGGTCATTCTAGTGAAAAATTCTTTCTAGGAAGCCTGTACAGGAGCTAGTCGACCATGCCAAGCCTTAACATTCTTCAAAACTGAAACATCAAGAAGACATCTATGCACTGTCAATAAACTATCAAATTGATAATCAGCAAATAAAGGACATTCCAATGGTCAAATCATCCCAGGAAAGAGAAAAAAACCGATCATAAAAAAAACAGGGCAGCAACTCCAGGATAGCATTAAGACCTCAATGCAGATCACTGAACAAGGTGAAAAATCCACTATCCAGTGTGAGGAAGCTAAGACATCCAGAAAACCATAAAAAACAATGAAATCATGTAACACAACATCATGGAGGTAAAACCCCAATAGTATTCACAAACAAGAAGAAATCCAATTCATAGAAAAACATGTAAATCCCTCAGGGACATGCTAGCACAAGTTGACATCCCATATCCAGTAATGACATCTTATATAAGGTAGAGACACTGGGCATAGAAAATAGTCCCAAAATCTCGAGAAGGAATAACTTTTGAGCGATTGAATAAGTCATTCCCATGGAATATCTTTGAATTTAAAATCAGTTTGAGTATTGGTATTCTGAAATTTTACATAAGTATGTCTTCTAGAAAAGAGATTGTTTCAGAAAAGAAGGTTGAGTTATGACACAGAAGGTTCTGGTTTATAAAAGAACATAAAAATAATAGAAAATCCTCTCATATCAGATTACATTTCAAAAAAATTAAGAGCACCTCCATAAATAGTACATATTGTTTCCTTCAGATACATTGTGAAGGAAATCCATTTAAATAATATCCATCAAGCACTGCTTTCAATACTTGCTACACTACAACCCCTATCCTGGATTTGGCATCATAGTGTTTCAGTAGTGAAAAATGGAGACACAAAAAACATGAAAATTCAAACTAAATTTGAACCCATTGTATATAAAATTTATATGCAGAAGACAAATAATACTTAGAATGTGAATATAGATACTGATATGGTTGGCTGTCAAATTATAGTAATTTACAGTCATCAGAAGATGGTAAATGGTGAAGTCAAATAATACTTGGGAGTATTGGAATACATATAGTGAATACAACAGACTAACAGTAAAGACAAATAGAGGTGAATCCAAATTTATGTGAGGCCAAATAGTGATGATAAAAAACATGATGGCCAAATTAATTAGATTCCCAAATTCCTGACTCAAAATAGATGAATTGTACTATCTTATAAAAAACTCATCTACACTAGGTGAAACAATAAATTTATCACATACCTAAAGTGCGACGATGTCAAAAGTCCCTCTTGTCTGCTGGACATCGCCACAATTCCCACAAGTTCAACCATTAGTAAAAAATAAATTCTTCCTTGAAAATATTACAAACTCCTAAACACATGATGCACAACCGCAACATAAAAATAGAAACATAATTTATCACATACTTGAAGTGTGAAGATGCTGTAAGAGGGAATAGGAGATGTAGGAAGTCAACTGAGATGATATAATCACAGACATAAAACTAACCACAATGGAAGTTTTTTATTTTCAAACATAACATGAAAATTCAAACTAAATTTGAACCCATTGTATAGAAAATGTATATGTAGAATACAAATAATACTTAGAATGTTCATATAGATACTGCTATGGTTGGCTGTCAAATTATAGTAATTTATTGTCATCAGAAGATGGTAAATGGTGAAGGAAAATAATACTTGAAGTATTGACATAGGATAAAGTATTATTAAATTATCATTAACTTATGTTAACATGCACATAATAGAAGATGCACAAAATGGATAGGTATTGAAGGATATTAGGATAACATACCTGTTGTAGAAGGGATTGCGGGAGCTGAACCAAGGATAACCCGAGTGAATTCGCTGAGTAGAAGAGTGTGGATTTTAGAGAGAAATGGGGGAGTATTTGGCGGTGAATGACTTATCAGTTACTGTAGCAGAGGTACATGATGGAATTTAAGGTATTCAGTGGTGATGGATCCATAGTAGCCGAGCATAAAAGACTAAAAACCCTAGATTTGGGAGAGACTTAATATAGTAACTTACGAAACCCAAGATTGTAGATATTAGAAGAGGTGAAGACGGAGTCCCGAGAAGTAGTGCTAACCGTAGATTTTGGAGGCCGATCTTGGTGAATTTATAGGACGAGGAGAAAGGGAAAACAATGGTGGTTTTCAAATAGGTGATTCGGAATTGGTAACTTGTGATGGGGAGGAGATCGATAATAGTGAACATGGAGTAGCGAAGTCACGAAAGGGTGGAGGTATGAAGAGGGGAAGATGGAGTAGTGAGATGTAGTGAAAACTGTAGGATTATGATGTAGATGTTAGTGAAATCGGGGGCTGATGAGGTGGGAAGAACAACGGAGGTCGAGAAACTGATGATTTGAAAGAGTGAAATCGTGACAGGGAGAGAGGGGAAGCCGAAGGAATAATGGAAGAGGGTTATAGGATATCAATAGCGCAAGTGGGACGACACACTGAGAGAAACCTCATGATGAAGAAAGATGGAGCGATAGTAGAGGGTTAACATGGATGGAATACATGGAAGATAGGTGGTTTAGTAGCATGGTCCGATGTAGAGAGGACACATGGAGTGGAAAAAACTAAAGTTTAGTATATTTAGTAGATGGCACAATAAAATGATATATGTTAATAATTACCTCAGTTCAAGAGACCAATGTACATGCTTATAGATAGGAACCATTAATGACACCTGAAACATGTGGTGTTCTTATTAGTGGGTCGATCCTCATGATACCCTCTACTCAATATTACCAAGTGTGAAATTCCCAAGAAAAGGTTTCAATGCTTATGATCCCCCAACACCTAATTGTATGACATCATCAGTTTCCTGTCAGTATGATGCATCCATACCATTGTTCATATGTTTAAAATTATTTTCATAGTATCTCAAGGTTATCGTTATAGTTGAGAACTAGTATAACCTTTTAATGAAACATGTAAATCAAGAACATTACTATGTAAATAATTTATAGAGAAGTAATAATGTTATTATGATAAGAAGGGATAGTGTTTAATTATCTATATACGTGATATGGTAATAAAAAATTTCTACTCAAGGTGGGTCTAAAGAACCCACTTATACAATAGAAGACATCAAATAGAGTCAACCATCCACTCAATAAACTAATAAGTAAGCTAAGATTGATGAATAAAATATAACAAATCTACTCCAACGCAAGCCAAGAGAATGAGATGTCGAGTCAATAAGGTTTTCCTTATTGATTTTCCATTCCTTTATACTTGGGGGAGATTGTTTATTCAATAAGTTTTCCTTATGACTTTACAATTCCTTCTTGTTTTGAAAATCACAAACACCTTATCTCAAGGAAAACCTCTTTTTACCCTATGATTTACTTATATGAGGAAAAATTTACTTACCCAAGGAAATTTATCCTTACCATGTTTTCATTGTTTATATCATAAATTTTCTAAGTGTAAAATTTGTTTTGAAACAAAAACCTCAAAATCCTATAATTATCTAGATATGAAGCATTCTGTTTTAGGATCCGAATTCTCTGAATTCTGATTACTAATCCTAGTTACGAACTCTTCTGAGTTTTGACTCCGAATTCTGATTACGAATTCTGGTTATGAACTATTCTGAGTTCTAACATTGAATTATGATATGAATTATGATTATGAACTCTTCTGAGTTTTAACTCTGAATTTTGATTACGAATTCTGGTTACGAACTCTTCTAATTTTTGACTCCGAATTCTGATTACGAATTCTGGTTACGAACTTCTCTGAGTTCTGACTCTGAGGTCTCTGAATTCAGACTCCAAACTCTTATGAGTTCTGACTCCGAATTCTCATGAACTCTGACTCCGAACTTTGTAAGTTCAAGTTCCAAATTATTGTAAATCTAGATTCCAAGTTTCCTTGAAATTAAGACTCTAGATTTCTATAGAGTTCAGGTTTCAAATTCCTAGAAAACAGAATCCGAATATCCTTGTATTATAGACTCCGAATTCAATTTTGGTTAGACTCTGAACTTTCATATTTCCTTACATTCCAAATATTGGATTTTGGATATGTATCCATATTTTTTCTAACACATGTTTTGTTATAAAACGATGGCGTGCATTCAGTTACTAACTAACCATCATTTGAGTGACACGTGTACAGGTCCATCCAAAATTCAAGTAAAAATATGACCGTTGGAGGAGGGATCCGACCATTGAAGCCGTGCCTATAAATAGTATCTCATTTGAAAGAGCTTCACAACTGTTCTATGACTCTAGAGATTACATACTATTGAAGTGATTTATAGAGAGAGACTCTCATTTCCTTGTGCATGAAGAACTTCTTGTTTAGATTTTCTCTGTGCGACTCTGAATGTTGCTGAGTACATTCAAGGGATTCCAGGGATAGGAAGACAGAGGTGCCGACTACCTTGAAGTTGAGGGTTTGCGGGGATAGCAAGAAAAACTCCGCTCTTCGTATCGAGGTCTTACCCTGGTGTGTGTAAGACAGACTTTCTTGAAAGTATAAATCAAGAGACCTTTATCCAAGGTTTTTGGATACCCTTCTCTTTGGGTTAAAATATTTACTACTTGTTACTTGTTTGTTTCAAGTTTTCCACTTCATTTGTATTGTTGAGGAAAGTATAACTATCATATATTTCCTTATACTTGTACTCTTTTTTAGTAAGATTCTATATGCTTTAAGGTAGAATATTTATCATTGTAAACTTTCATTAAGTTTCATTTCCAGAATCACTTTTACAGAATTACTTTCTCAGAATCGTATTTCCTGATTCAAGCAAGTGTGTAGAACTAGAGGTTTTGTGAATTACCTTGTTTAACCCTATTAAACATAATCATATTTAAAAGTTCCAAATCACCCCTCTTGTACTTTGAGCATCATTAGATACTCCATATAATATCTCTATTATTTCGATCCTACATTTGGTATTATAGAGTATATCATACTCAGACATACCATCTCAACAATTGGTATTAGAGGAGGTGACCTTCAATAGTGAACCAATCTAATAATTGGATTCATAATTTTGGTTCAATCTGAATTAATCTCATGATTAGATTCAGAAGAGAATTCATCTTCTTCTTCTATTTTTCAGAATCATCTTTTTTTCAGACTCGTAAAGTTTGGATTCCTATTTTTCTTAGAGATACTCTAGTTTTATTTTCCTTACTAAGTAATATTTTGATTGTTTACAAACTTTTTCTATTAACAAGTTTTTGTGGAAGGATTTTTCTATAAGATGGAAGGAATCAATGTTGGTTCCATAGACGATCTCAATCCTACAAGACCACCTATTTTTTATGGAAATGATTATGAATATTAAAAAGATCACATGAATACTTTCATTATCAATACTGGTGTTGATAATTTTGGTATGCTTACTGGATGATATAAAATCCCTGACAAAGAAGTTAGTACCTTCAAAAATCAAGAAAAGCATGAATATCAACTGAATTTAAGGTACAAAATACTTTTCTTTACTCCATGACTAGATATATATATATATATATATATATATATATATATATCCAAATTTCATCTTGTGAAGTAGAAAATTTTATTTGGAAGAAACTTGATGTTACTCACTTTGGAACTTCCAAAGTTATTGAGACTAGAAGAGCTATGTTGAGAGCTAAATATCATGGTTTTAAATTTTCTTATGGAGAACCCATTTGTAAGGTGAAACAAAGATTCATGATTATTGTTAATAGTTTACAATCCCTGGGTGAGAAAGGATTAGATGATGAAGCTCTTGTTGATAAGATCATAGACATCATGCCGAATGAATGGGAATCCAAGAGGAAAACTATAAATGAGAACAGAAAGGTTACTCAGATTTACTTAGATGAACTCTTTGGAACTATTCTTCAACATGAGACTAGAATGAAGAGAGATGCTGAAAATGCAAAGAAGAAGAATGGGAATGGTAGTGTTGATTTTACTACAACTTCAAATCATATTAAAGCTAAGAATCCTGAGAGAACTAGCAGATCTAAGTCTAATAAGGTTGTTATCCAATCTGAATCTAGTGGAAGTGAATCCTCAGAGAATGAGTTAGAAAATCTTGCTCGAAGGATGAACAAGATAGCTGGACAGAGGAACTTTCAATCCATATACAAGAAGAAAGAAAGGAAAGATAAGAAAGATTCAAAAGTTACATGTTATGAATGCAAGAGAGCTAGACATATAAGTCCTGATTTCCCCATGCTCAAGAGAAAATAAGGAAAGGAAAATAATTCTTAGAGAAACAGAAAGAAGTATTATAAGGATAAATCTAAGAAGGTCTTGAAAGCTAATGACACCTGGAGTGCCAGTGGTGGTGACTCTTCAGATGAATCTTCAGATTATGAATCTTTTGGACAGAAGAATCTTGGTCTAATACCCAGACTACATATTGAAAATCATTATTTAATGGATAAGGTACACAATGATGAATATATGACCAATATATCTTTGAATGCTAATGATAGTAAATATTATAACTCTTCATATGAAGAATCATCTTATGATGAAGATAATACTTTACTCTCCTATGAACAAGTTTCTAGGTTTTCCAAACTTCTTGATATCGAGAACTCAAAACTCATGAAAAAACTTTATAAGGAAAAATCTAGGAATACTATTCTTACTAAGGAAATATCAGATCATTCTAAAGATCTTGATAAGAAAAATGTTGATTTTGAAAATATTTCAAAAAATCTTGAGGAAGTAAATTTTGAGAAGAATAAACTTTCTAAAGATCTAGAAAACATAATTTCTAAGAAAACTGTTTTTGAGCCTAACTCTAGTTACAAATCAAATGTTTTAGAAGACAAGAACTTGTTTATCAAAATGAAATCTAAAATATTTTCCTTGAGGAAGTGTTTTTCAAACTTTACCTTAGGTAAGGAAAATTTTGATAAAATGTATTCTCAAATCTGACCTCTAAGGAATAGTTCTGGTTTTGGTTATACTGGTTCTAAACTAATTTTTAGTAACAATTATTTTGTTCCTCAAAGTTCTCCATTATGCACTAAGTGTCAGTGTGGTGGACATGGGGAAAAAATTGTTCCTTTAACAAAACCCAGTATTTAGGATTTCATAAAGCCTATTTTTCTAAAAAGATGTGGGTGCCTAAAATTTTGCTTCCTAAGAATTCCGGATCCAAGCAAGTTTGGATTCCGAAAACTTAAATTTTTCTTATTTTTAGGAAAATAGAGAAGGTACCAACAAAAATACTTGGTACATGGATAGTGGATGTTCCCAGCATATGACTAGTAAAAAAACTATTTTGAAAAGATTATCAAGACGAAAGGAGGAAAATTAACTTTTGGAGATAATGCTCAGGGAGAAATTATTGGTATAGGTAACATCGTTCTTCTTGGAAAAACTTTGATTTCAAAGGTTTTATTTGTTAAGGGTCTTAAGCACAACCTAATTAGCATAAGTCAATTATGTGATGAATTTTATCTTGTGAATTTTAGGAATGACAAGTGCTTGGTACAAAATTCTAAGGAAGAGTTTATTCATTCTACCCATAGGCAAGAGAATGTTTGCACACTAAACTTAGAAGACCTTATAAGCCAAGATCTACCTTACCTTAGTGAAATAGAGGACCATTCTTGGTTATGGCATAGAAGGTTAGGACACTCTAACCTTAAAAACTTATGAAAAATTTATAAGAAAAGATTAGTTAAGGATCTACCAGAGCTTAGATTTGATTCTTCAAAAGTTTTTGACCCTTGTAAATATGGAAAGAAACATAAATAAAGTTTTAAATTAGTTGATGAAATCAAAAATACTGATGCATTACAGTTATTTCATATGGATCTCTTTGGCCCTACACAAACTGGAATCATTGGAGGAAAATATTATGTATTTGTCTTAGTTGATGATTACACTAGATTTACGTGGGTCTATTTTCTAGTAAAGAAGTCTGAATCCTTCTCATATTTTAAAAGTTTTAGATCCCAAGTTAAAAATGAGAAAAACGTTCCATTGAAATCTATTCATAGTGATCATGGTGGGGAATTTAAAAATTCATATTTTGAAACTTTTTGTAGTAGAAAAGGCATTACTCATAACTTATCAGCACCCAGAACACCTCAACAAAATGGCGTTGTTGAAAGAAGAAATAGAATTCTTCAAGAGATAACAAGAACCATGTTGAGTGAATATTCTTTAGCAAGACATTTTTGGGATGAAGCTGTAAGTACTTCTTGTTATACTATAAACCGTGTTTTGATTAGAAATTTTCTTAATAAAACTACTTATGAGTTATGGAATGGTAGAAAACCTAGAATTTCTTACTTCAAGGTTTTTGGTTGCAAGGTATTCATTCTGAATACTAAAGATAATCTACAAAAATTTGCACCAAAATATGATGAAGTAATTTTCTTAGGCTACTCCACAACTTCTAAGGCTTATAGAGTTTTCAACAAAAACACTTGTACTGTTTAAGAGACAATACACATGAAATTTGATGAAACCGGTCCTTTTGTTTTTAAACAAACCCAACCTATATCTTCAGATATGTTTTCAAAAACTGATTATCAACCTTTGTTAGAATATCCTCTTGATAAGGAAAATTCCCAAGAAAATATTTTTGAAGCATTTACCCTAGAAGATTTTCTACCCTATGTTGATGAATAGGTTTTACAAAACCCAAATCAGTT
This sequence comes from Viscum album, assembly GCA_963277665.1. NCBI lineage: Eukaryota > Viridiplantae > Streptophyta > Magnoliopsida > Santalales > Viscaceae > Viscum > Viscum album. Next base: position 1,725,862,651 of record OY728120.1, read on the forward strand.
CTTTCTAAAGAATCATCCTAGTGATAGTATCATTGGTGATGTAAATCAACCTGTAAGGACTAGAAGTTCCTTAATAAATGAAGTATGACATCTAGAATTCCTTTCCCAATTAGAACCAAAAAGCACTGATGAAGCTTTGGGTGATGATGATTGGATTAAATCCATGCAAGATGAACTAAATGAATTATAAAGGAATAAAGTATGGACCTTGGTTGAAAGATCTAAGGAAACTTCTGTTATTAGAGTAAAATGGGTCTTTAGAAATTAATGTGATGAAAATGGAATAATTGTAAGAAATAAATCTAGATTAGTTGCTAAAGGCTATAATCAACAAGAGGGAATAGACTATGAAGAAACCTATGCACCAGTAGATAGACTTGAATCTATTCGTATCTTACTTTCCTTTGCAACATTCTACAATTTTAAACTTTTTCAAATGGATGTGAAATGTGATTTTCTTAACAGTTATGTACAAGAGGAAGTTTTTGTTGAACAAACTCCTGATTTTGAAGATAGAAAACATCTTGATCATGTTTTTAGACTTACCAAAGATTTTTATGGACTTAAGAAAGCCCCTCGAGCCTGGTATGATAGACTTACATGATTTTTGCTTCAAAATAATTATGTTAAGGGAAATGAAGATCCAACCCTTTTTATGAATAAAGATAAGAAAAATGTTTTAATTGTTCAAATTTATGTTGATGACATTATATTTAGTTCAACTCAGCAATATTTAACTGATTCCTTTGCGGATATAATGAAATCTGAGTTTGAAATGAGTATGATGGTTGAGTTAACATTTTTACTTGGTTTTTAAATCTCTCAAAAACCAGAAAGAATCTATATATCCCAACATAAGTATATTAAATATCTTCTTAAAAAATATGTATATGACAACACTAAAAGTATAATTACTCCCATTGGTACCTCGAATACACTTGATCTTGATGAATCTGGGAAACCAGCGGATCAAAAATCTTTTAGGGGTATGATAGGAAGTCTACTTTACTTGACTGCAAGTCATCCATACTTAATGTTTTCAATATGCTTATGTGCAAGATATCAATCCAATCCTAAGGAATATCATTTAAAGGTAGTGAAATGATTTTTTCATTACTTGAAGGAAACCATGGATTTAGGAATTTTCTCTACTTCTGGAAATGATTTTGTTTTTGATTTTGTTTTTCAGATTCTGAATTTGGTGGATGTAGAATGGATAGAAAAAGTACATTCATAACTTGTCATTTATTATGAGATTCATTATTTTCTTGGTCTTTTAAGAAGCAACACTCAGTAGCACTTTCCACTGCTGAAGTTGAATATGTAGTAGCTGGAAGTTGTTGTGCTCAAGTGTTGTGGATACAACACACACTCACAGACTATCGTATGAGTTTTACCAAAACAAAAATTTTGTGTGATAATACAAGTGTCATTGCACTTAGTAAAAATCCTACACATCACTCTCATGAAAAACACATAGATATTAGGCATCACTTTCTTAGGGATCAAACACAAAAAGGAGATATCATTCTTCAATTTATCAGAATGCAAGACCAACTTGATGATATTTTCACAAAATCTTTACCCTTCGATAGAATTGAATACATTAAATAGAAGTTAGGAATGATAACCGTAAGGTAATATTCCTTGTTAACTTCCTGTGGAATCAATCTCCTTATAGTAATAAACTCCTTTTCATAGGGGGAGTATATTTTCTTGTTAGTATTCAATTTTTTTTTGTAATGAAATCTTTCATATTTTTCGTAATGAAGCCTTTTATATTTTTTTTGTAATGAAGTTTTTTTATATATATTTTTTGTAATGAAGTTTTTCATATTTTTCATAATGAAGTTTTTTATATTTTTTCATACTTGAAATTTTCGTAATTGAAATTTTCGTAATGAAAATTTTCATACTTGAAATTTCCATAATAGAGTTTTTCAAAATTCTACGTAATGAATATTTTCTATTTTTTTGTAGTCTAAAATTTTCGTAATGAAGATTTTCGTAATGAAGATCTGTGTACTAATTTTTTTTTTCGTACTCAAGTTTTTTTGGAATCTAAAGTCATTCAAGAAGAATTTTCCTCAATATGAATAATTCTCCTGACAATTCGAGAGGTATGATTATTTCTTGAGTTTTTGCAATCACCTTTTATTTGCTAGAAGTTTCTTTTGTTTTTAAAATTTCTTGGATTCAAGTTTCCTTAAATCCGAATGTTTTCCTTTAAAAACTTCAAAAGATTGGATCCTACCAATTTTTCCTTGCGGTTATCATTTCAACTGTCAGATCTGATTAGAATAATTCTCAACCATTAGATTGAGATAGGAAAATGAATCGTCGCATCAATACCTATAAAAGGGGACCCCCGATGGTTGTACCACATCGGTTTTCAAGATTTTGCATGTCAAAGCTCTTCCCCACTTCAAAATCCCGTTTTGGATTTTCAAAGGTTTCTCAATTCTGAATGTCTTGTGAAGTTCCTTCTCAAGAGATGTCTTCTATCAAGACGATTGTGGAGTGGAAAGTTTATAGGGAGAGGCTGGTGCATTCTAAATTCTACAACAAGTATGAATCCATTATTTCAAAGAATATCAAGCTTAATGTATGGGAGAGTGTATCCATATTAAAGACAGGAGCTCAAGATGTTGTGTATATAGATCTACTCATTGAGTTTTATGAGTCAGTTTGTTTCTTTAAGGAAGAAGGGAGAGATAAGTTTTCATTCAAGAGTTATGGTAAAACTTATACACTTTCTTATACCAATTATGCTAGCTTGGTAGGGCTATCATATAAAGGAGAAGCAGAGTTATATTCCCATAAGCTACTAGATTTTAAAAGAAGTTTTATCAAAGTAAATTCTATGGTGTGTCTTAGACTTACAGATGTCAAGACTCTAAAAATTGCTCATCTGTCAACCAAAAATCAGATCCTTGAGTTATGGGTTCAGGGTTTTATCGTATTGAGAAAAGGTGACAAGGACACCCTGAAGAAAATTGATATGTATGTCTTGTATTTTTTGGTAAATCTAAGGAAGATCAATCTGATGAAGCACATTCTCATTACGATAGAGAATATCAAGAATGGGAATTTGAGAGCACAAATAATCATGGATCCTGCCCTACTCTCCAAGTTGATTTTTTGGTGTCTTGAGTCGTTCAATATTCCTTACAGTTCTAAGCCAAGGAATTGAAAATTTATGTTAGTTACTGATAACACTTTGAAAATAATTAATGTCGAATTATCTAAAGATTATAGAGAGTATTATGATATACTAGTGGAAGAAGCAGAATCCATTCCAAAAAATACAGGAGAGGATGAACCGTTGAAGAAGGCTGGAAAGAAGAGAAAGCTGAAGGAAGTAGAAGAAGAAGATAAAACCCCTAAACCTAAGGAAGCTCAATCTGCACCTCCAAAATCCAAGAAGCAGAAAGCCTATCTGGATGAGGTGGTTGCTGAATGGAGGGAGGATAAAAAGAATCAGAAGGAAGGAGAACCACAGTTTGTTCTAGATCCTCATGAGGACAAGGCTCTAAAAGAAAATACTACTGAAGATCTTGAGAAGCAAGAAAAAGAGAAGAAGTAGAAGAAGAAAATTTCAGAGGCTGAAATTGTTCAATCCCTTCTAAGGGATACTAAAATAACATCCGAACAAATTCCCGTACCGAAATCTTTCTTAGTTGAGCCCTTCCCTGAGACTCCGAGGAAGAAGTTCATGACTCTGGAAAAAGTACTTGAAAAGATTATTGAAGAAAAGGAAGTTGTAGAAGAAGTTCAAGAAGATGAAAGTAGTGATTATACATCTGATTTGATATAGCAAGTTGAATACTTTCCTGATAAGGAAAGTGCTTCTGAGAAATTATCAATCCAGACTTCTCAAGCCAGATCTTCGAAACTTTCTTCCCCTAGAATTGATGAGAGGGATGAAGAGGAAGTGAACAAGTTATCTAAGGAAGAGAGTCATAATCATGACTTTATTCATCCCAAAGATATTGAGGCATGAGCCGAGAAAGAAAAAATTGATGAAGATAGAGTTGTTCAATTGTCTGAAAGTGAGCATGAGTCTCCAGATGAAGAAGCTATTCTGCAAACTGACAAGGGGAAACAGGTGGTTGCTAATACACCTATGAGAGCAATTTTAAGGAATAAGGAAGCTGGTGGATCTTCTAAGAGGAAGCTTGTCGAGCTAGAGGAAGAACCATCACCAAGCAAAGTGTTAGATTCAAAGTCATCAGCTTTAGGACATGATTTTGTCATTCAATCTCTGAAAAAGCTTGTTGACATCATTCCGATCTTTCTAACCATTGACTCCAGATGTTAGATGCTTCAACATAGCATGAATCAAAAATCAGATTATGTATTCATGGTGATGGATAGGTGTGTAAAGATTGAGGCTGATCACAAGAATTTCCTTGTCAACTATGATGCCCACAGAAAATCTTGTAAGAAAATGGTTAGTTGGTCAAAGAATGTAGTTGATGATTTGAGAGAGCTTGATGAGATTCATGATGATGTTAAGAAATATTTTGATAATGAAGATAGGAAAATCAAGGATCTCACAAATAGCTTTAAAAAAAATATAATTCTTGAGAAAAATACTCGGATTCAGGATATCAAAGATCTGAATGGGAAGTTGAATTAAGTTGTCCAAATTTGGAAAATAGAAAGGGATCTCCGAATCAAGATTGAAGAAAAGATAGTAAAACAATATCACTTGTTGAAGATCCCGGAAGAGGCTCTGAAGGCTTAAGATGATAGAATCAAAGCCTTAGAGAAGCAAGTAGGGGAAGATCACAAGGAGCTGAAGAAGCTGAAAACCATAGTAAAGAAGTTGATACCCAAGGAAGGAAAATAAACCAATCTGATTTTTTGTTTTATTTTTTTCCTTGTACAAATTCTTATAATCTTAATGAAATTTTGGTTGCTCGTTTTTGTGTGGATGTTTGTACTAATATTTTAGGTACCATATATTTTTTTCCATTCCCTCAAACTCTTTTTGAAAATCACAAAGGGGAAGAAGGAAAAATAATTATAAGTAAAGAAGAAATATACCCAAGGACGAGTTTATCTAAGGGGGAGTTTTCATACAGATATTTTCATACTCAAGATAATGAAAAATCCCATTCCAAAAATCCATAATACGATCCTTAGTGTTCCAAATCCTAAGGGGGAGTTAGTCGTATACATATTTTCCAATGTAAAAAGGGAGATAAGTTTTATTTCAAAGTCTAGAATTTTTTTTCTAAGTCCTTATATTCTTTTTCGTAAGGATGTTTGTGCTTTCCAAAAATGGGGAGATTTTTGAGTCAATAATGTTTTCCTTATGGATTTTCCATTCCTTCATACTTGGGGGAGATTGTTTAGTAAATAAGGTTTCCTTATGACTTTACAATTCCTTATTGTTTTGAAAATCACAAACACTTTATCTCAAGGCAAACCTCTTTTTACCCTATGATTTACTTCTATAAGGAAAAATTTCATTCTCTAAGAAAATTTATCCTTACCATGTTTTCATTGTTCATATCATAATTTTTCTAAGTGTAAAATTTATTTTGAAACCAAAACCTCAGAATCCTATAATTATTTAGATATGAAGCATTCTGTTTTAGGATCTGAATTCTCAGAATTCTGATTACGAATCCCGGTTACAAACTCTTCTTAGTTCTGACTCCGAATTATGATTACGAATTCTAGTTACGAAATCTTCTGAGTTTTGGCTCTAAATTCTGAATACGAATTCTGGTTATGAAATCTTCTGAGTTTTGACTCCGAATTCTGATTACGAATTCTGGTTACGAACTCTTCGGAGTTCTAACTCTGAATTCTGATTATGAATTATAGTTACGAACTTCTCTGAGTTCTGACTCTGAGTTCATTGAATTCAGACTCCGAACTCTTATGAGTTCTAACTCCGAATTCTCATGAACTCTGACTCCGAACTTTGTAAGTTCAAGTTCCAAATTCTCATGAATCCAGATTCTGAATTTTCTTGAAATCAAGACTCTGGATTTCTATAGAGTTCAGGTTCTGAATTCCTAGAAAAAAGAATCCAAATATCGTTGTATTATAGACTCCAAATTCTATTTTGGTTAGAATCTGAACTTTTATATTTCCTTACATTCCGAATATTGGATTTTGGATATGTATCCATATTTTTGCTAACACTTGTTTTGTTATAAAACGATGTCATGCATTCAGTTACTAACTAACCATTGTTTGAGTGACATGTATACAGGTCCCTCTGAAATTCAAGGGAAAATATGACCATTGGAGGAGGGATCTGACCATTGAAGCTGTGCCTATAAATAGGATATCATTTGAAAGAGATTCACAACTGTTCTATGAATCTAGAGATTACATGCTATTGAAGTGATTTCTAGAGAGAGACTCTCATTGCCTTGTGCATACTGAACTTCTTGTTCAGATTTTATTTGTGTGACTTCGAATGTTGCTGAGTACATTCGAGGGCTTCCAGGGATAGGAAGATAGAGGTACTGACTACCTTGAAGTTGAGGGATTCCTTGCTGAGAAAGACAGAGGTTCCGACTACCTTGAAGTTGAGGTTTTGCGGGGATAGCAAGACAGATTCCGATCTTCATATCAAGGGCTTACCCTGGTGTCGGTAAGACAGATTTTCTTGAAAGTATAAATCAAGGGACCTTTATCCAAGGTTTTTGGATACCCTTATCTTTGGGTTAAACGATTTACTACTTGTTACTTGTTTGTTTCATGTTTTTCTCTTCATTTGTATTATTGAGGAAAGTATAACTATCTTATACTTACTTATACTTGTACTCTGATTTAGTTAGATTCTATATGCTTTAAGGTAGAATCTTCATCATTGTAAAGTTTCATTAAGTTTCATTTTCGGAATCACTTTTCTGGAATTTCTTTCTCAGAATCATATTTCCTGATTCAAGCAAGTGTGTAGAGCTATAGGTTTTGTGAATTACCTTGGTTAACCCTATTAAACATAATCATCTTTAAAAGTTCCAAAGGATTTTTTTTAAGTATACAATTCACCCCCTCCTGTATTTTGAGCATCATTAGATACTCCATACAGTATCTCTATTATTTCGATCCTATATTTGGTATTATAGAGTATATCATACTTATACATACCATCTCAACATGAGAAATATAGAGCACACTACTCTATTATCTCAAGTGGAGCCAATATCATTCGATGAAGCAGTGATGGTTGAATCACAAGTCAATGCCATGAATGAGGAATTATACCAAATTGAAAATAATCAAGGGATGTTATGATGAGATATATGGATCATAAAATCATCAAAAACAAATTTGTATTTAAGGACAAGTAATATGAATAGGGAATTGTGATCCATAATAAGATAAGTTCGGTCTGCAAATGCTCTACAAAAGTCGAATGAGTTGACATGGATGAAGCTTCTGCCCTAGTGGTGAGACTTGAGTCAATACAGCTCTGTTTAGATATAGAAATTCAAAGAGTCTTCAAATTCAATCAAATGTATTTCAAGGAAGTATTTTTGAATGGATTCATCGGTGAATAATTATTTGTGAAACAATTGATGTGTTTTTTGATTGGTGATGATGAATCAAAAGCATGAAGGTTGGAAAAGGTTTGAATAGTTTAATGGAAGTGCCTAAATTTTGATATGCTTGATTAGATACTTATTTGAAAAAGTTTAAATTTAGGAGAGGTCATGTTGATCACAACAATTATGTAAAGTAAACCAATTAAGAGGATTTCATGGTGCTCTTTTATGTCAACGACATCATATTCAATGGTAGCAAGAAAAAATAAATAGAGGAATTTGCACGAGTGATGTGCTTGGAATTTTAGATATTGATTATTGGAGAAATAACATGCATTTTTGAGAAATAAGTAAATCATAATGTGGTATCTACCTTAGTAACCCAAGCTAAATATGTATAGTTTCTATTGGATAAATTTGAAATAGATGAATGGAAACCAATTTCAAAACTGATTGTGATTGGATCTAAGATTGTAAAGCATGGAGAAGAAATAGTTTTTTATTCCAAATTAAACTAGATAATTATTTGGATTTTGTTGTACTTGAAAACAAATAGGCTAGTTATACTTTATGCTATATGATTGGTATCTAAATTTCAGAGTATTCTAAAGGAGGAATACTTCACTAATATGAAAAGAATTATGAGGTATATTTAAGGGAAATAGATTATGTTTTGGTGTATTATGTATGGTTTGATCATGATTTATATACATTTTCATTTTGTAGAATGGGATAAAGATGTTGTGGAAAGAAAATCTACAGAGGAGAATTCTTTTTCAGAAGAAAATGTGTTAGATGGATTCGCAAGAAACAAGAGTGTTCATCTTTTAGTATAGTGAAAGAATAGCACAGTTTAGCCAAAAAGGCATATACTCAACTGTTATTGATGAATAATTTGTTAGAGGACCTCAATGAAGATGTGAATATTCCTATGGTGATTCATTATGATAACATGAGTGTTATTAAGTTTACAAAGAATATGGTAAATCATTTAAGCATAAAATATTTTAAGATTCGACATCACTTCATTAAAGTGAAGGTGGAGAAAGGAGAGATAAAGATTGAACATATTAGCACCAAACAAAAAGTGGAAGATATTTTCATAAAACCATTAGCCACACAAGAATTTGAAAGACGAAAATTGATCCTTGCTGTTCAACCACCTCCACTCTCTTGTGGTGGTATGATGAATCACCTATACCCCTATGTTTTAATGTCTAATATAACTGCTCATGATTTCATAAAAATTCATCTTTAGGTTTATTGAAAAAATAGGAGAAATGATATAGTGAAAGCCTCTAATAAATGGGAGAGAAATTAAGAAATGAGGATCTTGGATAAATTTAAGGCTCGGAGAAATCAAAGATCTGGGAATTCTCATCTCAACAGGGTTTCTACCCTTATGGGGGGGGGGTATATGGTATGAAATCAAGGGTAGATATGATCCATGCAGATATATTTTGTTAAAGGATACGACTAATGATAGGGGAGTTTGATGATGTTTTATAATTTCATTGTATACAAGTGGTTTATAGTGATTTATTGGTTTTTAGAGATAAATATTTGAGGTAATCATATAATTCTTTTATGATCTCTTTTTTTTCTACATTGATTATTACTCACATAGACTTGAGTGATGGAAGAGTTATACTATTACGATCCTTCAAACTTCTCTTAGGTTTCATTGATCAGATCCTTTATTACAGATGAATTTCAAAAAATCCACCTTGTATTTCCAATAAGTGCAAAGGGGTAGAATGGGTGTCATTATTGAAAAGGGGGGAATGTTGGAACCATTGGAGTTTTAAGTCTATAGGCTTGAAAATATGTTGTGTTTGTTGGAAATGGGATTTATTGGTAATTGGATGTGATCAATGAAACCAAAGAGAAATTTGAAGGATTATAATCCCTATGCAACCACTGTAGTCACACACTCATAGATGGATATATAAGAATAAAAGAATTGGTAATGATTTGAGAAGGCCAAAAGTAGGTTCTGTCAAAATGGAGACTCTCATGGCACAACTTCCATGGTCACACCACATGGATAGTTGTGTAAGTGTAAATTGAATGCAAGGAGAACCTCATAAAAATTTAGTGTTATTTTTTCTGGGTTGGTAATGTTTATCATACTGTAACATAGAAGGATATTTTAAAATGTTTTTTTTTAAATTAAATTTATTTGAGAAGATCATGTAATGATCTTCAAGGAATATAAGACATTACCCAGATTTTTTGGATTTGTAGTTTGATGAATGATCATCGTGAAACTGGTTGTGTCACACTGCAATATAGTGAACTCAAAGTACATCACACCATAATTAGGGACATCAAGACATAATGTGGTGTTTTCCAGACAATTTTCAGAATTTGAATATTTCTCAGATTTAATAGGTCTGAACTTCACTTTTATGGTTTAAATTAGAGTTTTATGGATGGTTTGGATGTCCAATTAATAGGTGATTGGTGAAAAAATTGTGAGCACAATTTTGGAATATGAGATTGATGATATGAGTAGAAATGAAAAGTTAGATAAAGAGAATCACTTGTAGAGATAGTTGATATATAGGGAAGATTGAGGAGAATTATTGTTGTGAGGGAATTACAATGAAGATCTAGATTTTATAGACAACACCCACACTGGTTTGGGGTAAATCCTTTTGTGAATATTCTTATGAGAGCCCACTGTGTTAAGTATTCCTTATAACTCTTCCTTAAAACAATAAATGAAAAGGGATAAAGATGGAGTGACCCATTGATCGGTAGTGAGCCCTTCCTAAATTGGTATTCACATATAGTGTGTAGTAAAATCCTCTAGTGTGTTGACATACTGTCAGTGTATGCTTGTTGGGGTATCACTTAGTAGTGAGATAAGTAAAATCCTCTTTGTCAATGCAGTTACATTTCTTCCTAGGATGTTTTGGTTTTGTAATGTTCTTGCCAACGTGAGAACAAGATCAATCGAGAAAAAAATACACACACCATAATTCAACCCCTCTAGTTACAACATAATTAAAAATAATTAATTATTATTAATTACTATTAATTAATAATGATGATGTAATTGATAATGTAATCAATAATTTAATTTATTATTATTATTGTCAATTGTCAATATTTAATATTACAAAAAAATAAAATAATAATAATAATTATTAATAATGTATCTTACAATTCCATTGATAAAAATTATTATTATTAATGTAATTCATAATAAATAATAATAATTTAATTAATAATGAAATTAATAATAATTAATGATATAAATAATTATAAATGGCTTGAAGCATGTGTTGGAAAACCAAATCACACTCCCCCAAAAATTTATTAAAAAATGAGAAGGTGGGTACATGAGGTACAATATGTTTTCACTAGTATAAAATTGATTTATTACAAAACATAAATGCCAAAAAGTAAGTGATATAAAACCGGTAGATGACATTGAATTGATGGTATGTGTGAAGTTGGAGTTGCAAGGCCTAATGATGCAAGCAAGATTAAAGAGACTACAAGTGGCAACAGAATCCCATCTCACGGCATTAATAGGCCCAAACCCAAGGTGTATGCTGGGAAGTGGAAAATTGGCTTATTATCACTCTTATTTAAGCCCAAATGAGATGCATAAAGCCCAAGACACATGTTTGGACGAATTTTGGAAGCCTTTCCCAAATGGAAATTCTAAAATGATATCTTTGAACACCAAAGTTAAATCTGATGGGCTAGGTACTCAAAGTCAAATCCGGTGGGCTATTGGTGGAAAGTCATGTGCTACTTTTCCCAAAAGTCTTTATTAGAATTTATCTTTTTTTACTTTAATGGGACAAGGTAGGTTTAAACTTTATGAATTTAGGTTATCATACCCGTGACTATTGTATCATCCCTTGTCTATAAATAGTCATCTCATGGAATTGTATTTTAATTCAAGATTTAATTGAGAGATTATTCTTTGTTTCTCTCCGTTGTGTGAGGATTATCCCGATTTCCCCCCTGCACTTGTGAATTATTGCCCTGTAAATCTACAAGTTATATTGGTGATCCAAGATAAAAAATCCCCCAATTTCACGCCTCAACCCAAGTGTGTTGTTGTATGGATTGGTTATCACATCCCTCTTTTGAGTGTGTTGTATAAGTAGTTGGTCACACTCCTTATAGCATTGATTGAATACTTTCATCCGCTATCTATACCCATCATCCACCACTTAGCCCTGAAATGAATCCTTCATCTGTCTCTCTACGCCATGAAGATCGAGCCACCCCGTGCATCTCACGTCAGTTGGTATCAGAGCTCCGGTTGACACGGTATAAATCTATCCCTTCATTTACATTACTTTTACATCTTACCCTCCTTATCCTTACATATTATTCACCCTTTCAAAAAAAAAAAAAATCCCTTTTCTTAAAATCCTCTTGAATTGTCCTAGTTTATGCAAGCTTGGATTATTATAAATTGAGCCAAATTTTCATTCATCTTCTTTGTGTGTTTGATTCACTACATGTGATTCGTATCCGAAAAAATAAAAAAATAAAATTCTCTCAACTCATCATTTTGTGCTTTTCAAAATTAAGAACATCCTTTATTCAAGTGACTTAAAAAAACTGTCTTACTCTCCCTTCAATCATCTTGTGCTTTAAAACTCCAAGCAAAACACTTTTTGGGGAGATTTGACCAAAAAAAAAAGAAAAAAGTGGATACAATTACTTCTTTGTACTTTACATTATTAGCACTTTCCATTCCGTACATCACTTTCTCCATCATTTTACTTAATCCTTGTATTATATTTGAATAATATTGTTATTAATTTTGCTTATCTTGCACAATCGAGAAAAACCCCCATACCACAAATTTCTATCCTTTTCCACCCTTTTACCCATATTTTCTACCCTCTTTTCACCCTTTACCCTTTACCACTCAAACTGGTTGTGTTAAATCAGCCCCTGATACAATCTTGATTGGGGAAGGATTGGTGGCATGTGATCATCCCAAACAAGGTATTATATCTCATAAGAGCATGGAATTTTAATTGAGTGTTGAGAGTGGAGAGAAATAAGCAAAAAAAAATCTTGTGTGTGTAAGTGTGTGCATTTTGTTGTGTGCGTGTGTGTGCATCTTGTGTGTGTGACTGTGTATATCTTGTGTGCATGAGTGTGTATCCTTGTGTGTGTGTGTGTGTGTCTTGTGATCGTGAGTGTGAATCCTTGTGTGTGTGTGTGTACATCTCACGTGTGTGAGTGAGTGTGTATCATTGTGCGTGTTTCCCCCCATGTGTGTTTGTGTTTGTGTTTGTGTAACTTATCATGTAAGAAGATTGTGGGAAGAAAATTGATCATGTTAGCGATGAAGGAAGTCAAAGTAGATCTCCCGCACCCGAAGCTACGCAACTCCAAATGAAATATTTGGAGAGCCACTTCGAGAAGCTTCGTGATAGAATGTTGGAAGTGCTACATGAGAGGATTGATGAATTGGAGAATAAACCAAGCCCAAAGATGATCCATGGTAACCCACGACGCGCTTCGGCACCACGTCATCCCCACATCATGGAGAAGGAGATGGTGCACTTTGATGACGATCTTGATGATGACCCACAAAGGAGGAGGTTATACCAAAACCCTAGAGGAAAAAGGAGACAAAATTATGATGAATTACTTTGCAGGATCAAGGTGAAAGTTCCTTCATTTCAAGGTAAAAGTGATCCAGAAGCATACTTAGAGTGGGATATGTGGATTGAGAAAGTGTTTTCATGCCATCCATATTCTGAGGATAAAAAGTTCTAACTTTATTCCCTTTAATTTTCTAATTATGCTTTAATTTGGTGGGATCAAATGCAAAAGGAGAGGGCTAGATATGGTGGACATCCCATAGACACTTGGGAAGACATGAAGTTCACCATGAGGAAGTGATTTGTTCACTCACACTACCATAGATATCTCTACAACAAGCTTCAATGTCTCATAGAAGGGAGTAAGAGTGTTCAAGCTTTATACAAGGAGATGCAAATTTTCATGATTCGAGCAAATATTTAGGAAGATCCAGAGGCAACTATGGAACTCTTCTTACATGGGCTCAATCGGGAGATTTCTGATCAAGTGGAGATGCACGACTATGTGGAAATACAAGATACGATTCATCAAGCCACCAAAGTTGAGCAACAAATCAATATACGGAGCAACATGAGGAAACCCAATACCGATTTCACACCATAGAGAAATCCTAGGAAGGAGATCAGAGAATCATCAAATCCAAAAGAGGTGGTTGATCATAAAAGTGATGAGGTAATTATTCCACCTAAAAAACCTACTTTTGAGTATAACTAAATAAGGAATCAGGATATTTGATGTTTCAAATGTCAAGGAAGGGGTCACATTGCTAGTTAATGCCCAAACCAGTACACCATTACCATCAACAAGTATGGAGAATGAGATACTAATAGAGAGAACTCGGAGGAAGAGGTGGAGGATTCCTTGAAAATTGATAATGGAGAATCTGTAGAAGGAGGTGATCTTCTCATCACAAGGAAGGTTTTGAGTGCTCAAATGATATTTAATTTGAAGGGAAAAAGGGAGATCCTTTTCCATACCAAATGCCAAATTAATCAGAAGGTATGCAATGTCATCATTAGTGGGGGAATCAGGATATTCTATGTTTCAAATTTCAAGGAAGGGGTCACATTGATAGTGAATGCCCAAACCAGTGCACCATTACCATCAACAAGTATTGAGAATGGGAGACCTATAGAGAGAACTCGGAGAAAGAGGTGGAGGATTCCTTGAAATTTTATAATGGAGAATTTGTATAAGAAGGTGATCTTCTCATCACAAGGAAGGTTTTGAGTGCTCAAATGATGTTTAATGTGAAGGAGAAAAGGGACAACGTTTTCCATACCCGATGCCAAATCAATGAGAAGTTATGAAATGTCATCATTGATGGGGGAAGTTGTAGCAATGTGTCGAGCACTGATTTGGTGGAGAAGTTGGGGTTTCTGAATTTGAAGCACCAAAATCCATACCAACTTCAATGGTTGAATGATTGCAGAGAGCTGATGGTCAACAAATAGGTGATGATATTATTCAACATTAGGATGTATAATGATGAGGTACTAAGTGATTTAGTACCAATAGAGGCATGCCACATACTTCTAGGTCGGCCATGGAAACATGATCAGCGTGTGAACCATGATGGTTTTGTAAACTTTCATTCTTTTATACCTAAAGGGGGACCTATAACCCTCTTCCCGATGTCTCCCAAACAAGTTCCAGAAGATCATATTTTGAGAGAGAAGAAAAAAATGAGTGATCAAAAAAAATGAGAGAAAGAGAAAACAGAGAGAATGAGGGGAGAGCTAAGAATGAAAGAAGAAGAGTTATTGAGTTTAATGAAAAATCAAGAGAAAATGAGAGGTTAATGAGTGAAAAAAATGTGATCAGAGATAAGAGAGAGGTTAAAAAATCGTTGATTTCTCAGCAAAACCTTCTAGTACTTATGTACAAAGAGGTGATGTTGAACACTAACGACTTAACTTCTTCATTGCTAACTATTGTGAAATCTTTACCACAAGTGTATGATGGGTCATTATTGAAGAGGAACAACCTACTATGATTCCTATTAGAGATATAAAAGTAATTCAAGGATCCATTAAAGGCATCATGGGTTTAAAGGATTGGAAGGATTTTCTACCTCATGCAGATTCATCTTACAAAAGGGGAGATCACTCTACAACTCAATTTTTTCAATCTGGAACTACTTTTGGTTTTAGCCTCCCTACTCCTATTGATCATGAAAACAACATGTTAACCAAAAACATGGGAAATCAAAGAAGCTGGAGAGGCTTCAAAAGAAATGGAATTCAAAGATCAAGATACATGGAGATGGACTGGACTTAGTGTTTGATACGATTGATTACAAAATCACATTTAAAGGTGAATACAAAGTTATTTTTAAAGTAAATGTTTCTAATATTTCCTCATATTTGGATGCAGATGATGAAGAGTTGAGTAAAACTCCTTTTCAAGATGGGGAGGATGGTATGAAACTGGTAGATGACATTGACTTGATGGCATGTGCGAAGTTGGAGTTGCAAGGTCCAATGATGGAAGAAAGATTAAAGAGACTACAAGTGGCAACAGAAGCCCATCTCATAGCATTTATAGGCCCAAACCCAATGTACATGCAGGGAAGTGAAAAATTGGCTTATTATCACTCTTATTTAAGTCCAAATGAGATGCATAAAGCCCAAGACACATGTTTTCATGAATTTTGTAAGCCTTTCCCACATAGAAATTCTAGAATGATATCTTTGGACACCAAATTCAAATCTGGTGGGCTAGGTACTCAAAGTCAAATCTGGTGGGCTATGGGTGGAAAGACATGTGCTAATTTTTCCAAAAGTCTTTATTAGACTTTATCTTTTTGACTTTAAGGGGAAAAGATTGGTTTATACTTTATGACTTTAGGGTATTAGACCCTTGATTATTGTATCACCCCTTGGCTATAAATAGCCACCCCATGGCATTGTATTTTAATTCAAGATTTAATTGAGAGCTTATGTTTTGTTTCTCTATATTGTGTGAGGATTATCCTGGTTTTCCCTCTTGATCTTGTGCATTATTGCCTTGTCAATCTACAAGTTAGATTGGTGATCCAAGATCACAAAGCCCCTAATTACGTGCCTCAACCCAAGTGTGTTGTTGTGTGGATTGTCTATCACATCCCTCCCTTGAGTGTGTTGTCTAAGTAGTAAGTCGTGCTCCTTATAGCGCTGATTGACTACTTGCATCCTCTATCCATACCCATCATCCGCCACTTAGCCCCGAATCACATCCTTCATCCTCTGCCCTACACCGTCAAGATCATGCCACCCAGTGTGGCACACATCAGTAAAACATGTTAATAGCTTCAAGCATCTAGTCTTGGTAAGTCCATCAACCTCACTGAATCAATGAAGATAATCCTCCCATATGATTGCCTTTGTGTTCAAAATCTATTTCAACAGACTAATAATTCATGTTTGAAGCATCTGTTCTAGTGGGAGGTTCAGTCTCTACAGGTTTGATAATAGCATCAACATAACCAGCCATTCTTGCTTAGGTTTAGGCTACATAGTATTCCTTCTACACACACACAAAATAAAGTCTCAATATGAAGCACACATATATTCAATGGCATCTCCAGAAAAAGAAACCAAAAACTGGAGATCCATCAACAATGGTTAACATCCAAGTGTTCATTCCTATAAAATATCCAAACTAATTTCAAGTATATTGGAAGCCTTCTCATGGTCCAAGGGAAAAGACCATCACCAACAACCAGTAATCAAAACCTTAGTTACCCAGAGCACCAAGACAACCTAAAGCTGTATTCCTTAACTGAATGTAAATAAACTGAGGTCGCAGAAAGAAGCTTGTACCAAAACAACATAAGTTTCCAAATAATCAACTCAATTATCATCAATATTCACTTAAAAACATAATCCAACTACTTCCAGTTTTCTATCCTAATCAATATTTGAAAAATAAGAGATCAATACATCAAAAATTTAATTCTTCCTTTAATGGATCTCCATGATTAAATAGGTACAGATCGACTTAACAGGTCATTCTTGCCCAAATTGCATCCATTTTTCATGTCTGTAAAAAATCCATGAAGCTGAGAGCAGTCCTGAATTCATGATCATGCTTGGATCAACTATAATCATCTAATAAAATTTTCATACAAGTTTCATTCATCCAGATACATCTATAAAATTTATAACTAAATTGAAATCTAAAGACCAGCCGGATGGGGTCAAGACAGCAAGGTCCCAAACAGCTTGAGCAAACCTCCATTTTCCATTTAACAACTCAGAAAGCAGACATTTCTCACAAAACATTAACATTATATCCTTGAAAAAATCACCATCAATCAAGTATATTAGAGGTACTTGGAATCAATATATTGCACTCTATCTAGAGTGGCTCAATTCTAAGAAATTTTGATAATCTAAATTAGGATTACGAAAAAATTACACTTCAATTATGGAGATAATATATTCCCTAATTTTGATGTAATCCTCTACAGTCATCTCCCTTGATTTATATTTTTTAAACACAAGCGTATCTAGATCTTCAATTGAATGATATATCCCCTCCATTAAACCCTCTTAAATGATATAAACATCCACAAATTTTTGAATATATATATCTTCCTCTTCATTCTTAACATAAAATTGATGATGTTTTTGAATTATACATGAATATAGGAAGATCACTAACTATTTTAGTGGTTTTATTCTCAACAACACAAATTATATAAGAAAGTATACCCATTGTCCTTGTTAGGTTAAATTAGTCCTTACTCTGCCATTTTTTCCTTGGATATGGAGTAATAAACCCATGTGCATCAATTATTGATTTTTCCCCTTTTGTCGAGCCCAAATTAAAATAACCTTCATCAATATCTCAATCCTTTAAAAGAGGTGGATCACCATAAACATCTTTTATATCTATAGGTTTATGATTAGAAATTCCTATATAATACTTTGGTAATAATAATAGGTTGGTCAGTGTTAACCACAATCTACAAATCTACTGTAATCCCATACCTCGAAATAATTTTCTAATAATTTTTTAGTAATCATAGTGATGTGATGTTCATTATTTTGAGTGATATGATTCCCATTTCCATTAATATTCAATGTTTCATGCTCCTAGGATTTAGAAGGGCCAATAAAACCCTTATATTTTTTATTCCCTTTTTCAGTCTAAAATTTATGTTATCTGAGAGGGGAATGAAGTAAAGGTGCTGATTTATTTGTGGACTCCTTACCACAACACACATAAATATGACCAATTTTCATAAGTATAATAATTATGGATAGTTTCATACACAACCTTATTTCAAAATCCATATTCCCAATTTTGAATCTATATCTCTTAAGGTAGTGGCTTTAAAATGTCTAGATCTTAGAAAATCCTTACAACCGAGGTTCTAGGTAACTTCAAAGCAACCATTATCTAATTTATGTGGCATACCAACAATTTTGGAAATCACAATAGGGTATCCAAATTAAATAAGTGAATTGGAAGGCCTATGAAACCTGTCCATATCAAAACAATAGGGGTCTCAACATCTGTTTCAACTTTCAATGAGCCTTTCATGACCTTTATTACGAAACCAACAAAAAACTAAAAACTGCTAGACCAATATCTATAATAATCATCTTAAGATTAGAATCGTATCAGCACATGTCAGGAGTCAAGGAGTCCTAATTTAAATCTAAAAAATGGATAGTTTCAAGGGATCTACAAATGAATTTAAACAAGGGTCGATGATTCAAGAACTTACCAACAAGCATGAAATGAAGGTATGAGGTAATAGATTCGACATCTTTTTGTGAGAATGAAACTGCTAGGAACCCCTTGTGTTGATAAGAGGTTGGGGAAACACTAACAGAGACATCAGCAATAACCATTTTTGGTGATCTTCCTTCAACAGAATCTGGGAATGAATGATAAGGGTCCCGTATGTCATAGAATTGCTTAGATGATCACCAATCACTGAAGCTCCTTCAGTGGTTGAAGCCATATAATATAAATAATGATGATAATATAATTAATTATACTCTATAATAATAATGTAATTACAAATTATTAATAACCTAATTAATAATAGTTAAAATGTAATTAATAATTTAACTAATGATATGAGTAATGATGGCAGTTTTTCAACCATACAATAATTAATAATGTATTTAACAATAATTAATATTCTGAAAAATAACATATTAATTAACAATTAATAATAATTATAAAGTTATTTTTGTTATTAATTAATATTAATTATATTACTAATTACATTATTGGTAATACATTATTAATTACATTATGAATTACATTATTAATCATCATTAATTACATTATTTTTATTAATTATTATTAATTGCATTACATATTATTTCTAATTACATTATTATTATTTATTAAATTATTAATTATTGATGAATTATCATTAATAATGTATTATTATTACTCAAGTATTATAAATTATAATATTAATAATAATATATTATAATTACAATACCAGAAAAGTGGAACCGTAATTCCAAATAAAAAATCCTTAAAGAATGTCAAGAATCACACCCTTTTAAAATGGAGGCTTTGGTGAGATCTTTAATAATATTTTTAAAACTTTTTTATTTACAACGCACGTAGGGAAATAAAACTGTTCCGGGACTCAACTCTGCGATCAAAGCCCCAAACCCCCCTACCACCATAGTCACCTACGTGGGGATCTTTAGTAATATTTTTGAATTGCATTAATGAAAATAATATTGAATATATTAATTTATGTTAAATAATATTGATATTTTTATTATATATATACATAATAATGGAGAAATAAAATTAAAAAAAATTCTTTGTTGGGAATCATTATAAAATTGATATCATTATTATGATAATAATGATGACTCATAAATTCCCAATAAATTTCTCTCATAATGACCAACCTTCCATATTCCCCGACCATTGGAATTCAAGTCGTTGGATAAGATATTGTAGGGATTAATCTCAATCGTTGGATCAAGTTCCTATTACGGAATCATTAGGCGATGCAACAACAGAAATGAGAAAACAAAATAAAGAAAAGCAATAAGGACATAGCGATTTACATGGTTCGGGAATAATCCCTACGTCCATGGGAGAGGAAGAATTTCACTATATCAGGAGCACAAATTACAGAGGGTTTTTTAGTAGTAACCCTAGCCCGAAAAAGGGCTATAAAATGGAGAAGACGATCACTATTCGAAAAGTAAGTCTGCGTCGTTACAGTGAACAATGGACAGCTTTGTCAAAAGCGCTATAGTGGCTGCCAGCTAGAGAAGTAAAAAATGCTACAGTCCAGTTGACCCTGAAGTCCGCACTGCTACAGTGCCTATCGGTGTCGGCCGGTCAGCTCTGCAACAGTAGTCAGAAATTCTACAGTTTCGAATGGTGTCGGTCAGTCAGCTCCGCTATAGCTCAACCCATGACAGTTGCGGGCCACAAGCATTCGGCCCAACCAGATCGGGCAACACCAATCCAACAGTTCCATGTACTCAGTATATATGGTGATATGTTAATGAAACGACGAGAACTTTTGGCTCTACGTAGTGTTCTTTTTTTAATTCATGTATCTCTATTATATTTGTATTGTTATTTGTTGCTGTAATCCCCATACACAAATCTGACTCTCACTTTTTCAACGATGTGTTTCACCTTCGACCGGTCTTACATATCCGGTTTTGAAATTTTTCACGGTTTCAATTGGCGTTAGATCGATCTCTAAACATTCTTGAAATAAATTCATATATTAATTGAGATATCACTACTACAAAACTGGGTTTTATCAGCACTAGTAAAGATCCTTTAACAACACTTATAAAGCGTTGTCTACATAGGTGAAGTTAAATGCAGACTTTAACATCGCTCATAAAAAGTGTTGTTAAAGGGGGTATTTTTTTTTCAAACCTCTATGAGCCCAACCTTATCAGCGCTTCCATGACCCTTTAATAATCACTTTGTTAATTTCACAGCCTTTTTCACCCGCCTAGATTAGAACCCCGCACCTCTCCTTTGAAGATGAAAGACCTTTACCACTACAATATGTTGTTTTTTTATTTGAATTATGATATTTGATGTTTATTATATATATATATATATTTATATATATTTTTTAATTCATATATCTATATAATTATTTTTAAATACATTTATAAATAAATTATATATTTTATATATATTCATTTATATATACTAGAATATAATATATTTATATATATGTTTATTAACACACACATATATGTATATATAAACATTATATATATATATATATATATTTATAATATAAAAAATGGTTAGATATTATTTTAAATACATTTTTAGAATATGTATTTATTTAAATATATTAGAATATAAATATACATATATATTTCTTAATTATTGACACACACATGTTTATATATAAACATTAATTGTATAGGTATATATATACATATTAATGCATTTTTATAAGGTAAATAAAATGGATAATTTTTTACTTTAAATAAAATGAATAATAAATATTTGTTTTATAAATTTAAAAATACATTTATATGTAAATATGTTGATATATGAATTCATACATGTGATTTATTATATGTAAATATAAGAAAATATGCATATATTTAATTATAAATAAAGATACACTATGAAAAATGATTAAAATTTCAAAACTATAATATCAATATGGATGTAAGTTCTGAGACTAAATTCAGTCCCCACCGAAAACGGGCAAAAAGAATTCCTTAAAAGAGGCTGAAATTCCATTGAATGTTAAAAAATTGAGGTACCCCAACTAAAAAATCAGTTTTAGAGGTCATCTAAGCCTTTTTTACCTCAAAAAAAGTGACTGAGGGTTTCCCTAATTATTATGATGTAGAGCTCATCGCAAGCTTTGATTTGATAAATGGTAGAGCTCAAACAGACATCCAGATCAGCCTCAATGGCCCGAAGGCCTTCTTTTTTATTGATTTTTGATAACCCCCCTTTTAAGAGATTAGGGGGAACCCTTACAAGGCCCGTAGGCTCAGAGATTACATGACCCGTAGGTCTTAGGAAATATATAGACTATACTTGGAACTCCTCCTATAAGCTTCTTCATTGTGATATCAGCTCTCCACCTTCGCATGGTTGTTCACCTAGGCTTCTCGTGCAAGTATAGGCTGGTCCTGATGGCAATGAAATACCCTCTCTTTCTGAAAAATCATCTTAGCTTCTACTATGGTGAATGCATCTTCTCTGAATCCCCATCTGGAGTCTGCTCCTTATAGAGTCTTTCTGATCATTTAAGCACAATTTCAGGTGGCCCGAAGGCCTTGAGGTGGCCTGAAGGCCTTGAGGTGGCCCTAATTCCTTACTGGCCCAAAGGCATTGGGTGGCCTGAAGGCCTTAAAGGACCTGAGGCCCAAACCGGTGGCCCAAAATCTGAAATAAATAAATAGTTCTGGCTGCTACAGTACTAAACAGTGACTGCTATAGTGACTGCAACAATGCCTACTACAATACTGCTGCAGTACTACTACAGTACCTAAAAATATGTCTCCACCCAGTTTTGAACTCAGGTCTCTTGGATGCACTTGCCGAGTCCTCACCAACTGGGCTGAGGCTCTTGTGCTCCAGATCAAAAGTTATGGTTGTTTGAAGTTCGAGTTACGTTTTCAACTTATTTTAGATCTTTTAGTAATTTTTTGATTTTTTTATCTTCAAATTTTTATTAAATCACTATTACTCAATAATGATTAGAAAATAATTAATTATTATTTTTAATTATTTTTTAAGTCATTTTCACTAAATATATTATATATTGAGTGTAAATGCCTATTTAGCCTTATCTAAAACATATTTAAAAAATATACATTATATTTATATCAATATAAACATATTTATATATTTATATTTTTTTTAATGAAATATATATATTTTTGAAATATACCTTTTATCAGCGCTTCTAAAAAAACGCTGATAAAGACCCCCTTTATTAGTGCTTTTTTACAAGCGCTCATAAATACCCCCTTATCATCATTTTTTACTAACACTGATAAAGAGACCCCTTTATCAGCGCT
Organism: Viscum album; assembly: GCA_963277665.1. Lineage (NCBI taxonomy): Eukaryota > Viridiplantae > Streptophyta > Magnoliopsida > Santalales > Viscaceae > Viscum > Viscum album. Next base: position 1,725,885,782 of record OY728120.1, read on the forward strand.
TTTTTACTAGCACTAATAAGGGATAGGGGGGGGGGAGCTTTATCAATGATTTTTTTACAAGCGTTGATAAACGGTCCTCTTTAACATTGTTTTTTAGCACTATTAAAGATCCCCTTTAACAATGCTAGAAAAAGCGTTGTTAAAGACCCCCTTTAACAAAACATTTTTCTAGTGTTGATGAAGGGGGTCTTTAACAGCGCTTTTAGCTAGTGCGGGATACACCTAGTTTTGTAGTAGTGTATGGACATTAAATTCATGAAACCATTACATGAATTTAATGATCACAAAATGTATGAAACAATTTCACGTATTCAATGAAACATTTAAGAAAAATATTTTATCCCAAATCAAAATAAATAAATATTTAAAAAACATTAAAAACATCTAGAGAAGTTATTTCTCATCATTTTGTTTGGGATTAATGAGATGACTGATTCAATAGGTTGGAAGTTTGTTCCTTTCACCTGGATATCTTGTTCTATACTCTTTATCCTATGATACACATTTGGGTGGTGTATGAGAAACATTCTTGTCAAGACCTGGCCCATGATGGGGGGCTCAAACCACAACTACCCTAAGACCGCCTCCATAGGCCAGGGGGTGACAACAAGTGCTGAAGGCACAACAAACTTGAGGAGTCATTTTCCTAAGAACTTGTTCATAGAAAATCATTAAAGGGAGTAAATAACAGGTTATGAATAAGTTAATAACATAAACTCCCCCACACTTAGTCTTGTGCATGTCCTCATGTGCAACAAATATAAAAACATAACAAACTCATTGTCACTCTCCAACAAATATAATTTTTTCCCCAATCAGGAGAGGTTTAGACCATTTCACTAATCTTTATTGAATTATACCACAAATTTTTTCAGAAATAATATTCGAAAAACAATTCGTTTTTCATGCTCAAATTACAAATGGAAAAGGTTGGTTCTCAAAACATACTCCTCTCAAGATGATTAAAATTTATTTCTGGAGCTTCACTCATTCTCCAAAAAAAGTGAGTATCTTAGAGTTTGAAAGGTATCTCAGCTTCTATTCCCTATCCTAAAGTGTACAAGAATCAAGAGGTCTTTTGAAGGGGTTTTTTGTGGCTTTGGGATGGTAAGAATTTAATGTCCAAGAGAGAGGTGAAGTGGGGTAAAACATCAACATGGGTAAAGAAATGAACAATTTTTTTTTGAAAAGAAACATGAAATGAAATGAAAAAACATATTTAAAAGGGCATTATTGTGTGAATAAAGACACCAAAAAGGAATAAAATTTGAAGGAGATGAGCAGATGAAATATTTATAAAACAAAAAACTTGTCCCAATGACATAAGTGTTATTTTTTTCTTTTTTTCCTTTTTTTGAAAGTTGAACTTGAAAAAGATCTCACACTCATATCCCAACCCATGTTTGATCTCCTCATGAAACTAATTGTAATAGTTATAAAATTATCAAAGGTTTAGGAAGAGTGAATTTTGACCTTCTCAAGACACAACCCATTTTTTTGTTCTTTTTTTTTGATTTTTTGATTTTTTTCTTTTTTTTGAACACTTGTCAATAAAATTTACAAAATTATATAAATGGGAGTCTATTCCCCAAAAATAATTGAATGACAACCTCTCCCCCATACTAAAATGGATGTGTGTCCTCAAGTATATGACAACACATTGAAAATCAAGGAAATGACACCCAAAATGAAATTCATTCCCCCACACTAAAATTTCAATAAATTATGCAATATAATTCCATGTAGATGTTGTGTGGGACATGGTATTGGGCTTTTAATGTAGTTATTAAAAAAATGTTTTCATAGGATTGAATGTGCTTTCAAAAAGAGGATTAATGTAAGGTTAACGGGAGGCTATTGGGATATTCTGATTCTCATGTGGTTCAGAAAATGCCTCTATCATATTCAAGAACACCAAAGTAGGAAATTCAACTTGAAGGTCCACAAACTCAAGACTCACAATCGGGGGTGAAAAATGCAAAAAATGAAAATATTTTCATAGGTTATCTTGGCATGAAAGATAATTTTGTTGATTGTGGTTGGGGAAGAATCATTTTCCAAATGTAAAACCAAGCATTCAAAATTTTTTGGTTTTGACACAAGATTTTTTATCAAAATTAATGATGAAAATACAAATTTTTTTAGATGAAAACATGTTTTTTGACTCCCAAAATGGTTGGACACAATTTCAAAAGTGGATGGTGAGTAAGTATGACTATTTTTGTTTTTTTTTGTTTTTTTAGTTTTTTAGTGTTTTTAAAATACACACCCACACAAGAGAGAAACAGAAAAATAAAGGGTTTGATGAAGGAAGTGGTAAAAAAATGAAAGAAGAAGAAGAAGAGAGAGGAAGAGAGAGGAAGAGAGGGAGAGTTAAAGGAAAAGATGTTCCCCCTGGTTTGGATTTTTTGGGCCATCATCCCCATCCAGTGGTGGGTCTACTGTAGAAGTTGTGGATCTGATGGAAGTCAATGTGGTTCTCGGGACGTGCGTCCTCTCATGGAGATGCTTTAATCGATATCTGTTCACCGTGAATTTATTATTTTAAGAGGGTTCTTAGACTTTCACTACACCAAATGGGTAAACATTAGTAATAATAAAAGGACCTTCCCAATGAGAATTAGGCTTACCTGGTTGAAGTTGAAATTGAGAATTAAATAGAATTACCTTTTCACCTTCATGAAATATCTTTCATAGGATATGTTTTTCATGGAGTACCTTGGACATTTCTTTATAGAGATTGGAATTATCATAGGAATCAAGTTGAAGCTCCTCCAATTCATTTAACGACAACAATCTCTCTTCACCATATTTTTCATAATAAAAATTATAAGTTTTAACTTTCCAAAATGACTTATGTTGATTTTCAACTGGTAATGACATGTTTTACCAAAAACTATCATAAAAGGAGACATCCCAATGAGTGTTTTATACGCAGTTCGATAAGTCCAAAGCCCTTCACCAAGTCTGTTAGGCCGGTATTTTATGGAGGGCTTTACAATTATCTCAAGTACTCTTTTAAGTTCTCTATTAGAAATGTCACGACCCGTCCCCCGGGGCCCGTGTCGTGACTAACCCAAGCCCGCCTTCCATAGGCCAGGGGTTAGAGACTATCACCGAAAAGGTGTATCCCTAAAACAGGAAGGTATTTCCTTTAAAACTGTACACACACAAACTAGGTACACAACAAAAGTAAACCAAGTAGTAAAACTACTGAAGTAAAAGTGTGAACAAAAAGTAAGGGGATAATATACAATCCCAACTAAAAGAGAAAATACAAAAAAAATAAAAAAACTCCTGAGATCATCCTCCAAGGATTCTACTTGAAGGGTAGGTACAACTTGTCACCGTGGCTCTCCACATCAACCGGTCACCTCCGTGCACCGTCTAGTCCTAGATCTCTAAACCTCGGCCAAAGTTTTCTGTCATCTTCCCAAGACATAACAAGGTATGGGAAAATTCCATGCTAGGGTGAGTATAACAATACCTAGTAGGGACCTTGAGACCTCCAAAAGTCTCTCAGATTTACATAGAGGAAAAACCACAAAGCATGATCTCAATCACAAATCACAAGGAAATAATCATCTCAAACTTGGTATATAACTTAAGTACAAAAGTACAGATAATTAATCGTAAATATAGATCATCTTATTCTACCGAGAGGCTCTGCTGCTGACCCACATAGGATCGATAGGTGTTGGCCCACACAGGATTTCTAGGCACTGATCCACACAGGATTGATAGATGCTGATCCACACTGGATCGCTAGGTGGTGACCCACACAGGATCGATAGCTAATGACCCACACAGGATTGCTAAGAACTGACCCACACAGGATTGATAGATACTGACCCACACAGGATCACTAGGTGCTGACCCACACATGATCGCTAGGTGCTGACCCACAAATGATTGATATTATTTCTTCACATCACAGCTAGCCATTGGATTCCTGCACTAAGCATGATTGATTCTAGGAAGATTCACTCCTAAATCCATTGGTCATAACTCAAACACCAAAAATTCCTACGAAGAAGTAACCTGATGAACCACCATGTCATAAGGGTAACAACGCAACTAACGGCGGGTCAATCACACGCCCGGTCTGTATGTTATAGGAATTTTAGTGTTGTGGGTTCAGTTGGATTCGGGTTCGATCCAACCCATCCGTACTCCAAATTTCTCCAAAACTTAAGTGGAGTATTTCAAAAGGACCGTATCTTCATAAGGATTCCAGCGCCGTAGATGGTTCGTCAAATGGACGTCTGGTTTAGGAGATATGCCCATTTAAGGGAAACTGAGCCATAAGTAGGTTCGGGTCTGGTCCGACCCAACCTAGCCCACTGGGCCCGTTTTGGATGGGCCCGATTCGGCAGCTGGGCCATGGGCTCAGCCTGCTGGGCCATGGGATCGGCTCGATGGCCGTAGGTTCAGCCCAACCCACCCAGATAGGCACGACCCGCCAGGCCGCGGAACCGCCCGACCCGCTGGCTAGCGCAGGGGTCCGCTCCCCTCTTGAATGGCTGAGTCGTTCTGGTCTTCAAAACAGTGGTGCCAGTTGGCACTGCTCGAGCTGGCCGGTCCTCTCAGACTGGTTACCCACAGGACCCGCAGGGTGCGGGTCCTCCCTCTACCATGGATTGAAGCTACGACTTTCCTCTGTGGCGCACTCACGCGACGTGCCACCCAACATCAATGCGGTCGGTGATGGATGGCTGCCCCCTTTCATCCATCGTGACTCAGAGCCACAACCCTACTTTGCAGTGCACTGCCATCGTCAACACGATCGGTGATGGCCAGCCGACCCCTTCATCTGTCGTGATGCATTCAGGCGCCGCCACCTTCTGGCGGTCAGCGAGGGTCGGCCACCACTACTGGTTGCCGTCGTGTTGGTCAGTTTCCCACAAAGAATGAAATCAAAGTAACATTGGCAGTGGGTTCAAGCCTTATTCGATTCAGCTCGTGCCCTCCATGTTAGCGTTATAATAAGGAAAGGGTTCGATATAATCAATAGTATACGAAACAAATAAAAATCAAGACAAACCCCTACCTTGAATTTGTTGGAAGGCACTGAAAATGAGGAAGAAGGGTCCGTGTCCGAAGGTGTTCGTCAGTATTCGCTGTCACCCGTCGATTCCTCCAATGACCATCACTCTATCTCCATTCTTTGTTGGAGCAGAAAGTCACCAGTGTTTCTTCATAGCCTCCTTTCGTAGATCTCCCAAAACCTATGCCGAATATTTTATTAAATAGAGAGAAATCACTCCCGTTGTGTTTAACATTATGACTCATTAATTAACAATAATTAATGAGTCAATTAAATATGTAAGCATTGTCTTTACAAAAACAAAGATGTAGGAGGTTTAAGGCATTAAAAGTCTCTCATTAAAAGTCTGACATTCCACTATGGTCCCTCCACCGCTGCTCAACAGTTGCAAAAATAAAATAAAATGACCTTTTGTTATTTTATTATTTTTTTGTAAATTCCAAAAATTAATATTTTCATCTAAATTATTCTGAACAAAGTTAAGCTTCCCTTAAGAGAATCTCAGTGCTGCGAATTCAACGGTGCCTTCATATTTTTAATCCGAGCATAGGTTCAAAAGATTGAAACTTCCGCTTGCGCATTTACTAAACATACCTTAAAAAAAGTTCAAAATTATGTTTCAGCCACACTGAGACTCGGAATCATGTGTCGTCATTTTTTGCAGACTCGCAATAATCTAAAATAATTAAAAAAAAAGATAATTTTTTTGTGTCTTTACATTCTCTCCACTGTAGGGATTTTCATCCCCAACAACCACAACAAAACTATGGAAATGAATGAGGGTACTGAGCACGTATCTGGGCCTCCCGCTCCCATGCGATCTCCTGGAGGTTCCCATGCTTCCACCAAACTCTAACCAGAGGAATCGACTACCCACAAAGGACCATCTCCTATCGATCCTCTATCTCCACCAGGAACACTGCAAACATTGCCTCATCGTTAATTTCCAGCTCTCCCTAGTTAATAACATGCGATGGATCATGCACGTACCTCCCCAGCTATGGCAGATGGAAAAAATTATGCACCTGGTGCATCTGTGGGGGAAGAGCTAGATGGTATGCCACCTCGCCTACTTTGCTGAAGACCTGGAAAGGTCTGATAAACCTCAGAGGTAGCTTTTCGCCTTGACCAAATCTCCACAATCCTCATCGGGGTGAGACCCATAGGAAGACATGATCTCCCTCCTTGAACTCCAAGGGCCTTCGTCTCCTATCAACATAAGACTTATGCCGAGTTTGTGAAGTTTTCATCCACTCCCTGATGATCTGCACCTTCTTAGCAGTAGCCCGTACCAACTATGGACCCATAAGTGTTGACTCCCCTGGGTCTATCCAGTATAGAGGTGATCTGCACAGTCACCCATACAAGGCCTCAAACGGTGCCATGCCGATGGTGGAGTGATAACTATTGTTGTATGTGAACTCCATCAGGGGAAGGTGGTCCTCCCAACTATAACCAAAATCAAGGATGCAAGCATGAAGTATGTCCTCAAGTGTCTGTATGGTTTGCTCCTTCTGACCATCTGTCTGAGGATGAAAGGTGGTGCTCAAGTGTAGATGAGTCCCAAACAACTCCTGTAATCTTATACACAATAAAGATGTAAAACAAGCATCATTCTATAAAATGATCGTCGATGGAACCCAGTGAATTCGTACTATTTCCTGTACATAGAGGCGTCTCAATCCCTCTACTGATCTCTGCTCTCAGATACATAAGAAGTGGGATAAATTGGTGAGTTAGTCAACAATCACCTAGATGGAATCGTGGCCCCTAGACATACATGGTATCCCCATCACAAAGTCCATGGAGATGCCATCTCACTTTCCTTCTGACACCTCAAGTGGCTAAGTCAAGCCTGCTAGAACCTGGTACTTGGCCTTCAATTGCTGACAAGTGAGGCATCGTGAAACAAACTCTGCCACTTCTTTCTTCATCCCTGACCACTAGTACTGATTCCAGAGGTCCTGGTACATCTTCTCCACACCAGGATGTACCGCCAAAGGGGATGTGTGGAACTCCCTAAACACCTACTCTCCTAGAGTCACTGATACCATGGTGTTTCCTCTGAAAAGGATGAAGAGCACCCCACCTTCAAAAAATCCTTTAGAAGCCTTTCATGGGGACATATGAGCAGGTCAGGCCTTGCAGTCAACATTCCCAAGCTATGCCTCCCTGACTCGCTGAAGGAGTGGGGGAGTAACTAACATAGACTGAAGGTAAGAAGATCCATCACTATCCACTAAGGATAACTGCAACGCGGCTAACAGTTCCATCACCTTAGTCAAAAAATGTAGACCAGACCTCTCGCTGAGTGCATCTTCTACTACGTTCCCCTTCCTAAGAGTGTAGACTATCTAAAATTCATAGTCCTAGAGGAACTCTAGCCATCGACATTATCTTAAGTTCAGGTCCTTCTTTGAGAAGATATACCTGAGACTCGTGTGATCAGAGTAAATAGTAAATTGCTCACCCATTAAGTAGTTCTTCCACATCTTCAATGCAATGACCACTACTGCTAACTCTAGAACATGGGTCCCATAGTTCTACTCATGTTTCCTCAGCTGCCGTGAGCCATAGGCGATCACTACTCACTCCTACATCAGAACACATCCCAGTTCGATCCCTGAAGCATCTCAGTAAAGTACATACTCAATTCAATATTTTGATAGCCTCAATATGGGGGCACTCGTCAATCTCTGCCTCAGCTCCTGGAAACTATGATGGCATCTCTCTGTCCACAAGAAAGGATGTCCCTTCATTGTCAAAGCTTACAAGGGTGCTGCTACTCTGGAAAAGTCAGGTACGAATCTCCGGTAGTACCTAGACAATCCCAGGAAACTCCGCACATCAGTCAAACTCCTGGGTGGATCCCAACCAATAAATCTCTCTATCTTCGCTGGATCCAATGAAACTCCAGCCTCCGAGATAACGTGTCCCAGAAAGTGGATTTCTGATATCCAGAACTGGAACTTTGAGAGATTTCCACAGAGTTAGTGCTCTTAGAGTGCATCCAGAACTATCTACAGATGCGTAGCATGCTCCTCCTCCGATATCGAGTATATCAAGATTTTGTCAATGAATACCACCACGAAGCGATCAAGGTAAGTCTGGAAGATCCTGTTCATGAGCCCCATAAACATTGTCAGAGCATTGGTCATGCTGAAAGGCATCACTGAGAACTCGTAGTGGCCATACCGACATCTGAAGGCTATATTTTTTTTGTCCTCATCTCGTACCATGAGCTGATGATAGCATGATCTACGGTCTATCTTCTAAAAACATTGATCTACCTTCAACTGATCGAAGAGATCATCAATCCTCGGGAGTGGATACTTGTTCTTCACGGTCACCTGGTTTAGGCACCGATAGTCCATGCAAAGCCTCAAACTTCCATCTTCCTTTTTGAAAAATAAAATCGGGGCTACCCATAGAGAAACACTAGGCCTTATGAACCCCTTACCCAGAAAATCCTCCAGCTGTATCCTCAACTCACAAAGTTCCATGGGATCTATTTGATATGCTAGTGTAGATATTAGTGTTGTCCTGGGGTATAGGTCGATGTATAAGTCTACCTCTTTACGATGAGGTAGTTCCAAAACATACTTAGGAAAGACATCAGCAAACTGATCCACCACTATAGGATAACCAAGACTCTTCTCATCAACTGCTCCGAGGGTAAGGATATCCAACTGATGAGTGATCGGCTAAACCCTCCTTTGAGAAAATCTATCCTGAGCTACAAAGGTTCCCTTCTCCTCAGTGAAGGAAAACCTGGTCCCATCCTAACAGTCACACCGCACTTTGCACCTAAAACAGTCAATCTGAGCATGGATCGTGGATAACAAGTCCATAACCAAGATGACATCATAAAGCCTCGACGCTTCTACTAGGATATCCCAGCCGAAGCTCTTATCTTCTAGAGTAATCTCACACTATCGACACTAGTGTGTAATTGTTGAATCCTCTCCCGTATGAGTCTCTAATCGTAAGGATCGATCCAACAGCTCTATAGGAATCTCCGAGCTCCGAATGAGAGTTGTGGCAATAAAAGAGTGACTGGACCCTGTATCTATAAGTACTGCAGCTAGGGTAAAATAGACACAGATCGCACATTGAATCATCTCTAAATCACCGTGATCATAGGCTTCAACTGCGTGAAGTTGAGCTTGTCCCTATCCACCTACTCCTTGAGGTCGGGGTGGACCTCTTGGAGGTGGTGGCAGTAGAACCTCAAATCACCACCCACCACCTACTTCTCGACCAGCTCTTCTTCCACGTCCGCCGCCCTGAAGACCTCCACATTGAAATCTCTGTCACTATCTCAGCAGTCCCTAGACAATCTGTTGATCATCGGCGTGGTGAGTTGAGAAGTCATGAGCCACATGCCCCTACCTGCCGCACGTGTAACACAGTCTTATCCTCTACTGACATCCTTTGTCCCGTGATCTCAACACCTCCGACCCTACATCCTAGGGTCGTCCACTAGAAGGTATGGCTCGCTTGGTCCCCTGTGTCATCCGCCTACTGCCAGCTGCAGATGACTCAACCAGGTGTCATCCAATGGTGGCTCTCATCATCGGTGCCTGCTCAGTTAGGAAGCTCTCTACCAATAGCTCTCTCTCAAGCACTCCAGCTTGAATTGGGATATTGAGCGATATCATTGATGCTCTTATCTCCATTTGGAGACCCTTATCAAAGGTCTGGACCCTGAAGAATGGGTCTCATGCCATGTTGTTGGAGTAGCGAGAGAGGTCAGTAAATATCGCCGAGTACTGGGCCAATATCAGGCTACCCTACTGTAAGTGCAAAAGCTCCTGAATACACACAGAGCGTAGTGTCACAGGTACGAACTCCACCTTGAAGAGGCTCTCCAAGTACAACTAGATGACAGTCGCATCCTCATGTATTTGGAGCGTCAGGCTCCACCATCTACCTGTTGTGCCCTGAAAGAGGCTAGCAGTTAAGATCACCATCTGGTCTATTGGTGTCTCGACCAAACAAAAAACCCATGCCATAGCCTCCAGCTAGTCCTCAGCTTCCTGGAGATCTATCTCGCCTCAAAACCTTGGAGGCCTCTGTCTCTGGAACTTGTGAAATATGCTCAGTTGACATGCATGGTTTTCTGGTGGGGTTGGTGGAATCTGTTTCCCTATGGGTAGTTGTGCTGCTGGTACACCACCCAAAGGTACCATCAGCGTAAGAGGGCCCTGCACCGAGGCCTCATCGCTGAGTGGTCCATCATCATGTAGTCTCTCTAGAATCCTTTATAGCAGTCTACTCGGCGACATCCTTTAATGAAACAGGTGCACCATGGTCAATAAGTTATACCTGGCATGATGAATCAAAATATTTCAAAATAAAAACATTTCAAAAACACACGTAATCAGTGCTTTTGTGTATCGGGTCGAAAATCAGAACTCAGGGTCATGGTGTATGGATACTTTCGTCACCGCACCAACACTCGACTCCCCAAACTAAAAACCATACTCTAAACACTTAACACTATCTCTTATTGAAAATATTAGAGTCTTAGTTCTTGGGTAGAAATAACCTTCCTCTGATACCACTTTGTAATGACCCGTCCCCCGAGGCCCATTCCGTGACTACCCCAATCCCACCTTCCATAGGCCAGGGGTTGGTGACTAGCACCGGAAAGGTGTATCTCTAAAACACGTGTATGGATACGTCTGCCACTACACCAACACTGGACTCCCCAAAACTAAAAACCATACTCGAAACACTTAACACTATTTCCCATTGAAAATATCAGAATCTTAGTTCTTTGGTAGAACCAACCTTCCTCTAATACCACTTTGTCACGAACCGTCCCTTAGGGCCTATTACGTGAATAACCCAAGCCCACCTTCCATAGGCCAGGGGTTGGCGACTAGCCCCGGAAAGGCGTATCCCTAAAATAGGTTTGAATTTCCTTTAAACATGTACACACACATACTAGGTACACAAAAAAAGTAAACCACATAGTAAAACTGCTAAAGTAAAAGTGTGAACTGAAAGTAAGAGGCCAGTATACAAGCCCAAATGAAAGAGACAATACAATAGAAAATAGAAAAGATATCATGAGATTGTTCGCCAAGGATCCTACCTGAAGGGCATGTACAGCTGGTCAACACGACTCTCTACGTCAACCGCTCACCTCCGTGCACCATCTAGTCCTAGCTCCCCAAACTTTGGTCAAAGTTGTCTATCTTCTGGACAAGACACAACAAGGTACAGGCGAAGCCCATGCAGGGGTGAGTATAACAATACCTAGTAGGGACCTCGAGACCCCTGAAGGTCTCTAAGATTTCCACAAAGGGAAAACCACAAAGCTTGATCTCAATCACAAAGCACAAGGAAATACTCATCTCAAACCAGGTATATAACTTAAGTACAAAAGTACAAATGAATATTCATAAAGCTATATCATCTTATTTTGTCGAGAGGCTCTGCTGTTGACTCACACAGGATCGATAAATGCTGACCCACACAGGATTGCTAGGCTTTGACCCACACAGGATCGATAGATGCTCACCCACACAGGATCGCAAGGTGCTGACCCAAAGAGGATCAATAGATGCTGACCCACATAGGATGTCTAAGTGCTAACCCACACATGATCGATATATGTGAACCCACATAGGATCTCTAGGTGTTGACCCACACATGATCGAAATTCTTTCTTCACGTCACAACCAACCACTCGATTCCTTCACCAAGCATGCTTGATTTCGGGAGGATCCACTCCTCAATCCATTGGTAGTACCTTAACCACCACAAAATACCACTAAGAAGTAACCTGATTAACCGCCATGTCAAAAGGGTTATAACGCAACTGACAGCGTGTCAATAAGATGCCCATTCTGTAAGTTATAGGCATTTTAGTGTCGAGGGCCCGGTTGGATTTGGGTTCAATACAACCAAGCCATACTACAACTTTATCCAAAACTCAAGTGAATTATCTCAAAAGGGATATCTCATCCTAAGGGTTTCAGTACCATAGACGGTTCTTCAAATAGACATCTGGTTTAGGAGATATTCCCATTTAAGTGAAATTGGGCCGTAAGTGGGTCTAGGTCCGGTCCTACCCGGTCGGACCGACCCGATCCAGCCTGTTGGGCCCGACCTGAAGGGATCAACCTAAACGGGCTGGTATTGGCCTAATTCAACTAGGCCTGGTCCGACCGTTGGGTCGTGGGTTCGGCCCGACCCACCCGGCTGGGCACGACCCATCAGGCCGCAGAACCTCCCGACACACTGGATGGCACGGGGGGCTATTCCCCTCCCAAACAGCTCAGTCGTTTAGGTCTTCAAAGAATTGGTTCCAGTTGGCACTGCTCCAGCTAGGTGGTCCGCTCGGACTGGTCACATGCGGGACCCGCAAGGCGCAGCTCCACCCTCCGCTGTGGCTTGAAGATGTGACTTTCCTCCACGACATTCCACCTATCATCCACGTAGTCAGCGATGGCCGACCACCCCCCTTCATCTACCGAGGATCCGAGCCACGACCCTCCTCTACGGCGCGCTGTCACGGTGCGCTGCTGTTGTCAACACGGCGGGCGATGGCCGACCACCCCCTTCAACCTCCATGGCGCCTTCAGGCACCACCACCTTCTCGCGGCCGGCGAGGGCCAACCACTGCTACTGGTTTCCACCGTGTTGGTCGGTCGCCCATGAAGTACGTAATCAAAGTAATATTGGCAGAGGGTCCAGACCTTGTTCGTTTCAGCTCGCATCTTATGCGTTAGCGTTATAACAAGGAAAGGGTTCAACATCATCAAGAGTAGAGGAAACAAATATAAATAAAGAAAAACCCCTAACTTGAATTCGTTGGAAGGCATTGTAGATGAGGAAGAAGGGTTCGTGTCCAAAGGTGTTCATCGGTATTCTCCATCGCCCGTTGATTCCTCCAACAACCGTCTCTTGATATCCGTTCTTCGTTGGAGTGAAAAGTCGCTGGCATTTCGTCAAATCCTCCTTTCATAGATCTACCAAAACCTATGCCAAAGCTTTGATTAAATAGAGAGAAAACTCTCCCATTGTGTTTAACATTATGACTCATTAATTAACCATAATTAATGAGTCAATTATAAAAATAAGCATTGTCGTTACAAAACCAAAGAGGCAGGAGGTTTAAGACATTAAAAGTCTCTCATTAAAAGTCTGAAATTTCACTTCAGTCCCACCACCATTGCTCAATGGTTGCAAAAATAAAATAAAATAACCTTTAGTTATTTTATTATTTTTTTGTAAAGTCCAAAAATTAACTTTTTTGTCTGACTTTTTACGAACAAAGTTAAGCTTCCCTTAATCAAATCCTGGTGCTGCGAATTCAACAGTGTCCTTGAATTTTTCATCCGAGAACTGGTTCAAAAGATAGAAATCACCACTCACACATTTACTGAACTTACCTTAAAAAAAGTTCAAAATTCTGTTCTGGACACACTGGGCCTCAGAATCACATGCCGTTAATTTTTGCAGACACGTAATAATCCCAAATAATTTAAAAAAAAATTATATGTAATTTTCGGGTCTTTACATTATCCTAACCATAGGTATTTTCATCACCGAAATCCACAACAAAACTAGGGAAACAAATGGGGGTACTGAGCATGTATCTGATCCTCTTGCTCCCATGTGATCACCTGGAGGTTCCCGTGATGCCACTGAACTCGCACCAGAGGAATCAACTTCCCACGAAGGACCCTCTCTTGTCAATCCTCTATCTCCACTGGGAACTCCGCGAACGTCGCCCCACCGTCAATGTCCAGCTCGCCCTAGTCGATAACATGAAATGGAACATGCACATACCTCCTTAGCTACGACACATGTAAAGCATTATGCACCTGGTGCATATGTGGGGGAAGATCTAGATGGTACGCCACCTCGCCTAATCTACCGAGGACCTAGAAAGGTCCGATGAACCTCAGAGATATCTTGTTGTCTCGACCAAATCTTCAAAATCCTCATTGGGGTGAGACTCGTAGGAAGAAATGGTATCCCTCATTGAACTCCAAGGGCCTTCGTCTCAATTAAACATAAGACTTATGTTGGATCTGTGCATTCTTCATCCGCTCCGAGATGATTTGCACCTTCTCAGTGGTAGCCTGTACCAACTCTGGACCTATAAGTGTTGACTCCCCTGGGTCTATCCAACATAGAGGTAATCTGCACGGTTTCTCGTACAGGGCCTCAAATGATGCCATGCTGATGGTGGAGTGATAACTATTGTTGTATGAAAACTCCACCAGGGGCAGGTGGTCCTCCCAAATGTGGCCAAAATCAAAGACACAAGCACGAAGCATGTCCTCAAGTGTCTGTATGGTCTTCTCCATCTGACCATCTGTCTGAGGATGAAAGGCAGTGCTCAAGTGTAGCTGAGTCCCGAACGCCTCCTATAATCCCATCCACAACCGAGATGTAAAACAAGCATTATGATATGAAACGATCGTCAATGGAACCCCGTGAAGCTGTACTATTTCCTGTACGTAGATTCATCCCAAGCCCTATACTGATCTCTGCTCTCAGATGGGTAAGAAGTGGGCTGACTTGGAGAGTCATTAAACGATCACCCAAATGGAATCATGACCCTTGTAAGTATGTGGTATCCTTGTTATGAAGTCCATGGAGATTCCATCCCACTTCTATTCTGACACCTCAAGTGGCTAATTCAAGCCTGCTGGAACCTGGTGCTCGATCTTCACGTACTGACAAGTGAGGCATCGTGAAACAAACTCTGCCACTACTTTCTTCATACCTATCCACCGGTATTGACACCGGAGGTCCTAGTACATCTTCACCACACTAGGATGTACCGCCAAAGGGGATGTGTGGAACTACCTCAACACCTCCTCTCATAGTGTCACTAGTACCATGGTGCATCCTCTGAAAAGGATGACGTGCTCCCCACCTTTAGAAAATCCTTTAGGATCCCATCCTGAGGATATCTGAGAACGTCAGGCCTCACAATCAACATTCCCAAGCTATGCCTGTCTGACTCACTGAAGGAGTCGGGGAGTAACTGACATAGACTTAAGATAAGATGTTCCATCACTATCCATGAAGGATAACTAAAATGGGACTATCTGATCTGTCACCTCACTCAGAAACTGTAGACTAGACCTCCTGTTCAGTGCGTCTGCTACTACTTTCCACTTCCCAGGAGTGTAGAATATCTTAAAGTCATAGTCCTAGAGGAACTCCATCCATAAAAGATGTCTCAGGTTCAAATCCTTCTGTGAAAATATATACATGAGACTCTTGTCATCAGAGTAAATAGTAAACTCTTCACCCATCAAGTAGTATCGCCACATATTCACCGAAAAGACCACTGCTGCTAACTCCAGGTCATGGGTCGCGTAGTTCTAATTGTGTTGTCTTAGCTTCTGTGAGATGTAGGCGATCACTGATCACTCCTGCATCAGGACACATCCTTGTATGGTCCTTGATGCGCCGTAGTAGACTACATACCCAACACCCCCTTCTGGTAGTCTCAAGATGGGGACACTCATCAATCTCTACCTCATCTTCTGGAAAATATGATGAAATATCTCTTTCCACAAGAAAGGTTTTAATTTATTTGAAAAAGGTGACAAGGGTGTTGCTACTCTGGAAAATTTAGGTAGGAATCTTTGATAATACCTATACAATCCCAGGAAACTCTACACCTCGGTCACACTTTTGAGTGGATCCCAAGAAAGCACTGCCTTAATCTTCGCTGGATCCACTATAACTCCACCCTCTGAGATAAAATTTACTAGAAAGTGGACCTCCCATATCTAGAACTGGAACTTCGAGAGATTACCATCGAGTTGGTGCTCTAGGAGTGTATCCAGAACTATCTGCAGATATGCAGTGTGCTCCTCCTCTGACTCCGAGTATATCAAGATGTCATCAATGAAGATCACCACTAAGCGATCAAGGTAAGGCATGAATATCCTATTCATAATCCCCATGAACACTGCCAAAGCATTGGTTACACCAAAAGGCATCACCAAGAACTGGTAGTGGACATACCGGCATCTGAAGGCTGTCTTTGCTACGTCCTCATCCCATACCCTGAGCTGATGATAGACTGATCTGAGATCTATATTTAAAAACCACCGAGATACTTTCTATTTATCGAAGAGATCATCTATCCTCAGGAGTGGATACTTGTTCTTCATGGTCACTTGGTTCAGGCTCTGATAGTCCATGTAAAGCCTCAAACTCCCGTATGCCTTCTTGGAAAAAAAATCGAGGCTGCCCATGGAGAAACATTGGGCCTTCTGAACCCCTTACCCTGCAAGTCCTCTAGCTATACCCTCAACTCACGAAGTTCCGTGGGAGCCATTCAATTTGATGGTGTAGATATCGGTGTCGTACCAGGGTATAGGTTGATGTAGAAGTATACCTCTCTATGATGAGTTAGTCCTAGAACATCCTCAAGAAATACATCAACATACTGATCCACCACTGCAGTATAACTCAGACTCCTCTCATCAACTTCTCAGAGGGTAAGGCTAGCCAACTGATGAGTGATCGGCTACACCCTCCTCTGAGAAACTCTATCCTGAGCTAAAAATGTTCCCTTCTCACCGGTGAAGGAAAACCTAGTCCCATACTCATGGACACACCACACTTTACACCTAAAAAAGACAATTTGAGCATGGATCGTGGATAGCCAATCCATAACCAGGATTACATCTTAAGGCGTCAACACTACTACTAGGAGATCCCAACCGAAGCTGTCCCCTCCTAGAGTAAGATTACACTATCTGCACCAATGTGTAATTGTCGAATCCTCTCCCGTAGGATTCTCTAATCGTAAGTATCGAGCCAACAGCTCCATCGGAATATCCGAGCTCCGAACGAGAGTCATGGAAATAAATGAGTGACTGACACCTATGTCTATAAGTACTACATATAGGGTGAAATATACACAAATCATACCTCAAATCATCTCTGGAGCACCGTGATCACAAGCCTTAGTGGCCTGAACCTGAGATTGTCCTTGTTCACTTGTTCCCTGAGGTCGGGGTGGACCTTCTGGAGGTGGTGGCGATAGAACCTCAAATCTCCACCCACCGCCTGCTACTCGACCAGATCCTCTACCACGTCTGCCGCCCTACGGACCTCCTCGCTCGAATCTCTATCACTATCTCAGCAGTCTCTAGACCGTCTGCTGATCATCGGATCAACGAGTCAGGTAGTCGCGAGCCACATAACCCTTCCTGACGCACGTGTAGCACAATATGATCCTTTGTTGACCTCCTTTGTCTCGTGAGCTCCACACCTCCAACCCTACATCCTGGGGTCACCCACTAGAAGTTCTGGCCCACTTGGGCCCCTACGTCATCTGCCTACTACCAACTGCAGAAGACTCAGCCACATGTCATCCGGTGGTGGCTCTCATCGTCGGTGCCTACTTATCTAGGAAGATCTCCACAAATAGCACTTTCTCAAGCACTCCAGCCTACGTCGAGATATTGATAAATACAATAAATGCTCTGATCTCCCATCGGAGACCCTTCTCAAAGGTCCAGGCCCTGAAGAATGAGTCTCATCCATGTCGGTGGAGTAGTGAAAAAGTTCAGTGAATATCGCTGAGTACTGGGCCACTATTAGGCCGCCTGCTGTAAGTGCACTAGATCCTGAATACACACATAGCGTAGTGTCGCTGGTACAAACTCCGCCTTGAAGAGTCTCTCAAAGTCCAACCAGGTGAGGGTTGCCTCCTCGTGTGTCTGGAGCGTCAGGCTCCACCATCTCCCTACTGTTCCCTAAAAGAGGCTAGCAGCTAAGATCACCATCTAGTCTTCTAGTGTCCCGACCAAATGAAAAACCCATGCCACAACCTCCATCTAGTCCTCATGTACCTAGGGATCTATCTTTCCTTGAAACATAAGAGGGCTATGTCTCTAGAACTCGTTCAATGCGCTCACTTGGGATGCATGGTTCTATGTTGGGAATGGTGGCATATGCTACCCTTTGAGTAGTTGTGCTACTAGTACACCACCCGAAGGTACCATTACCGTAAGAGGGCCCTGCACCGAAGCCTCATCGCTCGGTGGGCCATCATCTCATACTCTCTCTGGAATCCAAGCTGACTATCTACGTGGTGGCATCTTGTAAAGAAAGAGGTGTTCCATGATCAATAAGTTATATATAGTGATCTGACTCGAAAGAGATCAAAAGAAAAACATTTCAAAAACACGGGCAATCAATGTTTTTGTGTATCGAGTCGGAAATCAGAACTCAGGGTCCTGGTGTATGGATACGTCGACCGGAGCACCAACAATGGACTCCCCAAACTAAAAACCGTACTCAAAAAACTTAACACTATTTCCCATTGAAAAGATTAGAGTCTTAGTTCTTTGGTAGAACCAACCTCCCTTTGATACCACTTTGTCACGACCCATCCCCTAGGGGCTGTTTCGTGACTACCCCAAACCTGCCTTCCATAGGCCATGGGTTGGCGACTAGCACTGGAAAGGCGTATCCCTAAAATGGGAAGACATTGTATTTAAACCTATACACAGATATACTGGGCACACAAAAAAATTAAACGACATAGTAAAACTGCTAAAGTAAAAGTGTGAACTAAAATTAAGAGGCTGGTTTATAAGCCCAATTGAAAGAGGAAATACAATAGAAAATAGAAAAGAGCTCATGAGATCGTCCACCAAGAATCCTACCTGAATGGTAGGTACAACTCGTCACTGCGGCTCTCCATGTCAACCGGTTACTCTGTGCACTGTCTAGTCCTAGCTTCCTAAACCTTGGTCAAAGCCATCTGTCGTCTGCACAAGACACAACAAGGTACGGGAAAAGACCATGTAGTAGTGAGTATAACAATACCCAGTAGGGATGCCGAGACCCCTGAAGGTCTCTCAAATTTCCACAAAGGAAAAACCACAAAGCATGATCTCAATAACAAAGCAAAAGGAAATAATCCGCTCAAACCAGGTATATAACTTAAGTACATAAGTACAAATGATTAGTCTTGAAGCTAGATCATATTATTTTGTCAAAGAGGCTATACTTCTGACCGACACATGATTTATACATGCTGACCCACACAGGATCGCTAGGCGCTGATCCACACAGGATCGATAGATGCTCACCCACACAAGATCAATAGGTGCTGACTCACACATGATCGATAGATGCTAACCAACACAGGATCACTAAGCACTGACCCACACATGATCGATATATTCTGACCCACACAAAATATCTAGGTGCTAACCCACACATGATCGATATTATTTCTTCATGTCACCGCCAACCACTGAATTCCCTCACTAAGCACGCTTGATTCTGGGAGGATCCGCTACTCAACCAATTTTTTGTACCTCAACCACCACAAAGTCCCACAAAGAATTAACCTGATGAAATTATATGTCATAAGGGTTACAATGCAATTGACGGCACGTCAATCAAACTCCTGGTCTGTAAGTTATAGGTATTTTAATGCCAATGGACCGATTGGATTTGGGTTTGATCCAACCCAGACATACTCCAAATTTCTCCAAAACTCAAGTAGAGTATTTCAAAAGGACCGTATCATCCTAAGGATTCTAATGCCATAGAAGGCTCGTCAAATGGACATCTGGTTTAAGAGATATTCCCATTTAAGCTAAATTGGGTCGTAAGTTGGTCTGGGTTCGGTCCAACCCGATCAGACTGACCCAACCCAGTTTACGGGGCCCAGCCTGAAGGGGCTGGGCTTGGCCCGATTCAACTGGTCCTAGTCTGGCTGTGGGTGCGGCCCATCCTGCTGGCTGGTGCGGGGCTCCGCTCCCCTCCCAAATGGATCGACCGTTCAGGTCTTCAAAGTAGGGGCGCTAGTTGGCGCCGCTCCAGCTGGTCGGTCCGCTCAGAGACCGTGGGACCTGTGGAGTGCGGGTCCATGCTCCACTATGGCTCGAAGCTGCGGCCTTCCTTCATGATGCGCTGTCACGACACACTATCGCGGCGCGCTGTCGCGGCGTGCCCCCCTGCGTCAATGTGGTCAGCAATGGTCGACCACCCCCCTCATCCACTATAGCTCGGAGCTGCGGCCCTCCTCCACAACGTGCTGCTGTGGCATGCCATCATCGTCAACATGATCGGCGAGGGCTGGCCGCCGCTACTGATTGTCGTTGTGTTGTTCAATCGCCCACGAAGAACTCAATCAAAGTAACGTTGGCGGAGGGTCCGGGCCTTGTTCGATTCAGCCCGCACCCTCCACGTTAACTTTATAACAATGAAAGGGTTCGACATCATCAAGAGTAGGTGAAACAAATAAAAATCAAGAAAAAACCCTACCTTCAATTAGTTGGAAGGCGCTGGAGATGAGGAAGAAGGGTCCATGTTCGATGGTGTTTGTCGGCGTTCGTCGTCACCCGTTGATTCCTCCAACGACTGTCGCTCGATCTTCATTATTCATTAGAGCGGAAAGTCATTGATGTTTCGTCAGAGCCTCCTTTCGTAGATCTCCCAAAACCTATGCCCAAGATTTGATTAAATAGAGAGAAATATCTCCCGTTGTGTTTAACATTATGACTCATTAATTAACCGTAATTAATGAGTCAATTAAACATGTAAGAGTTGTTGTTACAAAACCAAAGAGGTGGGAGGTTTAAGACATTAAAAGTCTCTAATTAAAAGTCTGACATTGCACTGCGGTACCACCACTATTGGTCAAAAATTTTAAAAAGAAAATAAAATAACCTTTAGTTATTTTATTAAGTTTTTGTAAAGTCCAAAAATTATCTTTTTCGTTTGACTTTTTCTGAATAAAGTTAAGATTCCATTAAGCGAATCCCGACACTACGAATTCAATGGTGCCCTTAGATTTTTAATCCGAGCACCGGTTCAAAAGATAGAAATCGTTGCTCGCGCGTTTACTGTATGTACATTAAAAAAAATTTAAAATTCTGTTTCGGGCACACCGGGCCTCAGAATCACGTGTCGTCAATTTTTTCAGACTCGTAATAATCCCAAATAATTTTAAAAAAAATTATATGAAATTTCGAGGTCTTCACAAGAAATTTAATCCATTCCATTTGTTTGGGGGTGATATGTAGTTGAAGTTTTATATATAACCCCATTCTTTTTCAAAAGAGATTCCATGGTCCTATTATAGAAATGAGTTCCTAAGTCACTTATCAAGGCTCGTGGTGTTCCAAACTGATGGAAAATGTGGGTATTTAGGAACTCACTAATAGTATGTGAATCATCTTTTATAGTGGGTTTGGCCTTGACACACCTATAAATATAATCAATAGCCAGAAGAATATATGATAATCCATTGTAAGGGGGAAATTTTCCCATGAAATCGATGCCGAAAACATCGAAGATCTCACATAAAATTAAAGGATTTTGGGGAATTTAATTTCTTTTTGAAATTGTGCCAAAATTTTGGCAAGTGGGACATGATTTACAGAACTCATGTGAGTCCTTGAAGAGTGAAGGCCAGAAGAATCCTGAGTAAAGGACCTTTCAGAAGGTCCTTTGTGGTCCAAAGTGTCCACCACCAGGCATTGAGTGACAAAAGTCCAAGATGAAGGAATTTTCATCTTCATCAACACATATCCTAATTACCATGTCACCTCCAGTTTTCCAAAGTTTATTATCTTCCCAAAAATATAATTTTGAATCACTTTTCAGATTAAATTTTTGTTCTTTTAAAAAAATTTCATGAAAAATACCAGAAACCAAGTAGTTTACAATTGGGGCATACCATGGTAACTTTGGAGTGATAGATGAGAGGTTCTCATTTGGAAATTCAAGATCAATTTTTTCAGAATGAGAAGAATTAGAAAATCTAATCAGGTGATCAGCCACAAGGTTTTATTTTCTAGGTCTATATTTAATCACAGTGTCAAGCTCTTGGAGCCTCAAAATCTATCTCATTAGCCTCAGTTTGGAATAACTTTTCTTGAGTAAGAACTTAATAGCAGAATGGTATGTGAAGATGATGATTTTTTCATCTAAGAGATAGGGTCGGAATTTATCTAAGGCAAAAACCACTGCTAAAGTTTCCTTTTCAGTCACAGTGTAGTGAGATTGAGTTTCATCCGATGTTTTTGAGGCATAATAGATGACATGAGGAATTTTTTCTCTTTTTTGACCAAGAACGGCCCTAATGGCCCTATTAGAAGAATCACACATCAATTGAAAGGGTAAGAACTAATCTGGGGGTTGGATTATTGGGGAAGTTGTAAGAAAATTTTTGAGTTCAATGAAGGATCTCTTAAAAGCCTCATCGAAATGGAATTCGACATCATTTTAGAGTAGTCGAGTGAGTGGGAGGGAAATTATACTGAAGTTATGGATGAATCGCTGATAGAAACCGGCATGACCAAGGAATCAATGGATGTATCGAACTATTGTGGGTTCAGGAAGAGTTTGGATCACCTCAATTTTGGTAGGATCAACTTGAATACCATATTGTGAAATTATGTGCCCTATAACAGTCCCATTAGTAACCATTAAGTGACATTTTTCATAATTATCACAAGGTTACATTTATCACACTTTTTAAGGTCTAGAGAGAGTGAATGCAAGCAGGATTCAAATGACTCACCATAAATGGTAAAGTTATACATGATACCTCCATACAATGCTCAATGAATTCATAAAAGATACTCATCATACACCTCTAGAATGTTACAGGAGCACTGCAAAGGCCAAAAGGAATTCTTCTATATAAATATGTTCCAAAGGGGCATGTGAAAGTAGTATTTTCATGGTCCCGAGGTGATATTGGGATTTGTAAGTAGCCGATGTATCCATCAAGAAAGAAATAATGTGACTTCCCAAATAATAGTTCTAGCATTTTATCAAGGAAAAGGAGAGGGTAGTGATCTTTTCGTGTTTCAGCATTCAATTTCTCATAATCAATGCTTACATTCCATTTGTTTTTCACCCGAGTTGTGACTACCCCCATGTTCATTTTTGAAAACATTTATCCCACCATTCTTAGGTACCACTTGAATTGGACTAACATATTAACTATGGGAAATTGGGTAAATAATACTAGCTTGGAGAATCTTGGTAATATCTTCCCTAACTATATAAAGGATGATTGGATTGAGTTTTCTTTGTGGCTGTCTGATTGGTTTGGATGATTCCTTAAGATGGATGCGATGCATGAAAAGGGTGGGGTTGATCCCTGATATGCCATCTAGGTTCCAACCCAAGGACTTTTTGGTTTCCTCTAACACCTGAAAAAGTTTGGACTCCTCGGTTTCAGTAAGTGTGGAAGAGACAATGACAATATAAGAGTGATAATGGAAAAGGAATGCATATTTCAGGTGTGTAGGAAGTGGTTTTAGATTAGTCTCATCTTTCATTTGTGGGATAGAAAACTCAGGAATGGAGGATGGGATTTTAGTTGGTTTTGATTCATTTTCCTCAACAATGTCCAAGGTAGAACAATAGAGATCAGAGTTGAGATGGGATTAAAGAGAGTTTTCAAGATCCTTTAGATTGATGGAGTCTATGAATGAGAGGTCAACATCAACTTCCCCATTTATGACCTGGTTAATCATGGTACAAATATCACAAGCTCCTATCTCATTAGAACATGATGAACATGATGGAATGAGGTTCAATTGACTCCCAGAAGTGTCTTTAGAAGCATAGATTGAGAATTAAGAGTGGTCCTCTGATGGGTATCACATGGCTTGAAAGATATTAAACTTGAACAGTTGGTTACCAAATTCCATGACATTTATCAAGGCTCCTAGGTCTATGAGTGAATCATCAAAGTTTTAATTTCTTATATGGCATGAAACTATAAAGGTCCTAGGATCTTTGCACTTCATGGGTATGGAAAATTGTGTTGAAACAATATCAATGGTCCTAAGTTGTATCTTATGAGTGCACAATTCCTTAAGAAAATTGGTATACTTAAGAATTTGTTTGATGGAATCTAAGAGGGGAATGTTGACTTCAACATGTCTAAACATGTCGAGCATTTTAGGATTGGGTTCAAAGGATTTCCTGGATTAGAAATGACTTGAGGAAAAGGAATTGGGTTCCTTAGAGGGATAGAAAGAGGTGAGGGAGTTGCTTCAAGTTCATTTTTTGGATTTTTTTCCTTTTCATTTTCAAGATCAACAGCCAAAGGTTCATCAGAGGATCCATCACGAGGCTTGGAAATTTGTTTTCCCAATCTAAGTGCAATTTTACTTACATTACCTTTGGGGTTGGGTAATGATTGAGCTGGGAGTTGGGAAGAATTGGAAGGTTGATGCTGGTTAAGGTGGGATACAAGTTGACCAATTTGGATTTCCATGTTTTTGAGGCTAGAACGGCTGAAGGAGGCAAGATCTTCCACAACGCCTTTCCATGGTTGCTTGGAAGAAGAAGCATCACTACGAAAAAAATGGCCATTTGCGACGGGTTAGGGGCTCATCCCAAATAACCTATCAGAAGGGCTTATTTGTGATGGGCCCATTGTCACATCACAAATAATTTGCTTTTGCAACAGGTGGATAAGGGCCCGTCGTAAAAGGTTTGGTAGGTAATGCGAGCCAAACCGCGAGAAGGGCATTTGCGACGAGTTCGCTATTCCTGTTGCAAATGGCCGACATCGGTTTTTACTATTTGAAACGGGAAAAGTATCCCGTCACAAATAGTATGTCGGCTGGTAAATAATTTTTTTGACCGACAACAATTAATGCGGGCGGTGGGCATTTGTGATGGGCTTACCGTCACAAATAAGCCCGTCGCAAATAATCTAACATATATATATCCCCATCCATTTTCCTTTCGTTCTACTTCTTTCTCAACTTCTCTCCCTATCGCTTCTAAAAAATTTTCTTCTAAATTTTTTCATAGTTTGAACTTTTAAATTGGAGCATAATCTGCAACTTTTATCCTCTGAAAGCTTCAGTTTTAAGGTATTTAACTATTTTTTATTGTTTAATTAATTTATTTTATTTTAAATTATTTAT
This sequence comes from Viscum album, assembly GCA_963277665.1. Taxonomy (NCBI): domain Eukaryota; kingdom Viridiplantae; phylum Streptophyta; class Magnoliopsida; order Santalales; family Viscaceae; genus Viscum; species Viscum album. The sequence goes on from OY728120.1 coordinate 1,725,910,757, forward strand.
AATTTTTGTTAGTTAGATGCAATTAAATTCAATTAGAATTAGATATTTGTTCTTTCAGTATTTATTTTTATGAATAATTATGTCTAAGTGTTAATTATAAATAATTAGTAATAATTAGTAATAATTAGTAATAAATTGTAATAATTAGTAATAAATTGTAATAATTAGTAATAAATTGTTATAATTAGTAATAATTTGTTATAATTAGAAATATTTTGTAATAATTATCAATAATTAGGATTAATTAGTAATAAATAGGATTAATAAGAAATAATTCTCAATAATTAGCAATAAATTGTAATAATTAGTAATAAATTTTAATAATTAGTAATAAATTGTAATAATTAGTAATAAATTGTAATAATTAGAAATAAACTGTAATAAATAGTAATAATTTGTAATAAATGGTAACAAATGGTAATAATCCATAATAAATGGTAATAATTAGTAATAAGTGGTAATAATTAGTAATAAATGGTAATAATTAGTAATAATTTGTAATAATTAGTAATAAATTGTAATAATTAGTAATAAATTGTAATAATTAGTAATAAATTGTAATAATTAGTAATAAATGTCATAATTAGTAATAAACTGTAATAATTAGTAATAATTAGTAATAATTAGTAATAAATGATAATAATTAGTAATAAATGGTAATAATTTGCAATAATTAGTAATAAATTGTAATAATTAGTAATAATTAGTAATAATTAGTAATAATTAGTAATAATTATTAATAAATGGTAATAATTAGTAATAATTCATAATAAATGGTAATAATTAGTAATAATTCGTAATAAATCGTAATAATTAGTAATAATTTGTAATAATTTGAAATAATTAGTAATAAATTGAATAATTAGTAATAATTAGCAATAATTAGTAGTAAACTGTAATAATTAGTAATAATTAGTAATAATTTGTAATAATTAGAAATAATTTGTAATAATTTGTAATAATTTGTAAAAATTTGTAATAATCAGTAATAATTAGTAATAATTCCTAATAAATGGTAATAATTAGTAATAATTTTTTATAATTTGTAATAATTAGTAATAATTTGTAATAATTTGAAATAATTTGTAATAATTTGTAAAAATTTGTAAAAATTTGTAATAATGAGTAATAATTTGTAATAATTAGTAATAATTTTTTATAATTAGAAATAATTTTTAATAATTAGAAATATTTAGTAATAATTAGGATTAATTAGTAATAATTTGGATTAATTATTAATAATTAGGATTAATTAGTAATAATTAGGATTAATTATAAATAATTAGGATTAATTAGTAATAATTATCAATAATTAATAATAAATTGTAATGATTAGTAATAATGCGTAGAAAATTGCAATAATTAGTAATAATTAGTAATAATTAGGATCAATTAGTAATAACTATTAATAATTAGGATTAATTAATAATAATTATGATTAATTAGCAATAATTAGGATTAATTAGTAATAATTAGTAATAATTAGTAATAATTAGGATTAATTAATAATAATTAGGATTAATTAATAATAATGAGGATTAATTAGTAATAATTAAGATTAATTAGTAATAATTATTAATAATTAGGATTAATTAGTAATAATTAAGAATAATTAGTAATAATTAGGATTAATTTGTAATAATTAGGAATAATTTGTAATAATTAGGATTAATTAGGATTAATTAGGATTAATTAGTAGTAACAATTAGTAACAATTACAAACAATTAGTAAGAATTGGTATAAATTAGAAACAATTAGTACGAATTAGGATTAATTAGTAATAATTTGGAATAAATTCGAGTACATTGATAAACCTGCACAATTTCCCACAGATTGGAGACATTCCTTTTGATCGATACCTCAGCTCCTTGTAACTTTCTCCTGCTGAAATTAGCATGAAAAATCTTCTTGGACGTACATCATAGCAGATTTTTCATAGTGATTTAAGTCAGAGAAAGTTGTAAGGAGGTGAGTTATTGAACAAAAGAGGGTCTTTTGGCTGATGACTCATCTCCTTGGAACTTCTTTGACTAAAATCACTATAAAAAGTATGTTTTGATGTACATATATCAATTTTCATATACACGAGCATGGAGAGTAGAGCGGAAAGGATTCCATGCTTTTTATCCTATTGCATATGAAAATGGATATTCATACGTTAGAGCAGAATTTCCATAGTGATTTTAGTCACAGAAAGTTGTAATGGGATGAGTCGTTGGACAAAAGAGATACTGCCAATCCGTTGGAAATTACGCCATCGGTAATTAACAATAATTAGTACAAAATACCTGTAATTAATAATAATTAGTGGTAATTAGTATAAGTTTTTATAAATGAGTGTAGATTAGTATAAAATATTAAAAAATAGTATAAAAAACTATAAAATAATAGAAATTATTATAAATCACTAGAAAATAAAATTTAACTATCTTTTTTTTGGGTAGTGTTTATTTTATATCTAATTATACAAAATAACTAATTATTTCATATTTTTTTAGAAAAATATGGAACAAGGAAGTCGAAAACAATCATTATTAGATGATCGTGCTTGGATAAATTAGCGTAGGAATCTAAACAGTTCTGGTTTAAATCCTATATATATTGAGGGTGTTCAAGATTTCTTATCATTTGTATCATCACAACCAAAATTTGTTTCAAAAGGGACAATTAAGTGTCCTTATAAAAAATGTGCTCTAAAGACGTATGACACATTTGATAACATTGGAGATCATTTATTGTATTTTGGATTTCAAGTAGATTATATTTTTTGGTATCAACATGGTGAATGCAGTTTCAGAGAAGATACTTATAATTTGGTTCCAGATCTAGCACGGTTTCAAAATTTAGTACATGATGTAGAAGGTCCATCTTTTCAACAAACCGAAACTCAGGATGATATTTATTTGATTCTTGAGTTGGAACCATCTCATTTATATGAGTTGTTGAGGTCCGATAAGGATTCTTTATATCCTGGTTGCAAGATAAGAAAGTTTGAAGCAGATGCTAAATTTATGGTTATTAAATAAAATAATGGAATGTTAAATAGTTGTTTTGATCAGATATTCTCCTTGTTAAAAACACTGTTACCATAAGGAAATGTGTTTCTTGCAAATTTATATGAGAGAAAGAGGCTGGTTCATAATATGGCTCTTGGTTTTCAAAATATTCATGCATGTTCAAATGACTGCATCATATATTATTGTGAAAATGAGTTTTTGGATAGTTTTTAACATGTGGACAATAAAGGTATAAAGAAGCTCAACCAGGAAAGTATGGATTTCTTCATGTAAAACAGTTGAGATATTTCTCACTCACACCTAGATTGCAGTGTTTATTTATGTCTCAAAACACAACATCATTGATGTCATGGCATAAAACAAACATTTTAACTAGTAAAAGCTTAAATCATTTCTCTGATGGTGATTCATGGGAACATTTTGACCAAGTGCATCCATATTTTGATTTAGAATCCCAAAACGTGTGATTAAGTCTTTCTAATGATGGTTTATGTCCATTTGGTTCTTATGGTAGTTAGTATTCATGTTGATCTATCTTTATAACTCTATATAATTTACCTCCATGGATGTTGATGAAAGAGCCATATATATTTTTGAACTTATTAATTCCAGGTCATGTGAAACAGAATATCGATGTTTATTTGAAACCATTGATTAATGGGTTAAATTCATCGTGGAGTAATGGTGTCCATACATATGATGTTGATGTGAAAAAAAACTTCCTATTGAAAACTGCATTGACGTGGACAATTAGTGACTTCCCAACATATGTAATGTTATCTGGATGAAGTACACATGGTCCAAAATCATGTCTGTACTATATGAGAGACAACAAAGAGTATGCTCATCAATGGAAAAAAAATTTGATTGTCGTCGCAGATTTCTTCCAACCAACTATCCTTTTCGAAGAAAAAAATCATTTCAGGAAAGGAAAAGTTAAAAAATATGGGCCCTCAACAATGATACCAGGTATAGAGTTAAAATCAATTGTCTCTTCATTACCTCCCATCACATTTAGAACAACAATAAACCAACAGAAAATTGATGGGTTTCGAAAAGAGTACAATTGGATAAAACATAGATTTTTTTTTGGATTTACCATATTGGTTTGATTTTTTGGTCCATCACATGTTGGATGTGATGAATATTGGGAATAACTATTTTGATAATTTATTTCATACAATTTTGGATACACCAAGTAAGACCAAATATAATGTAAAGGGATAATTAGATCTTTCACAAATTTTCAAGCGATCATAACTTGAATTGTTTGAAAATGTTAGATCACAGGGGTTAATGAAGACAAAAGTATCCTATACACTGTCCAAAGAGAGTGACTTATTATTTTTTCAGTAGATTTTAGATTTGAGACTTCTAGATGGTTATTCTTCCAATTTGGGAAGATGTGTTAGAAATAACCATATTACCAGATTGAAAAGTCATGACTGTCATGTTTTAATGGAAAGACTTCTGCCAATTTGATTAAGAGGTTTGTTAAATCCTATGATTTGGGATGCACTAACAGACATATCATATTTTTTTGAGACATTTGTGTTTTCAAAATAGACTAAGATGCTGTAAGAAAACTGCAAGAAGATGTCATTTTAATTATATGTAAACTGGAAAAATCTTCCCACCAGGGTTGCTTGACTCAATGGAATTACATTTTCTGCATGAAAAAAATGTGGAGGTCTGGTACAGTTCCTATGGATGTACCAATTCAAGATATTCATGCAGAAATTGAAAAATAAAGTACGTAACAAAGGATCAGTTGAATGCTCAATTGTAGAAGTTTATTTTCAAGATGAATTTTTTTATGCTATCATTACTTTCAATATGAATATCCCTCAAAACACAACTACATAAGGCATAATGAGGGAAATTTCGACGATGAAATTAGCAATCAATTATCAGTTTTTAATCATCCCGAACTTGATTTCAGTGGAGTTCATGAATGATGGATTTCAGATGATGAACATCACAAAGCCCATACATATATTCTGCTCAACTGTGAATAAATTACACCATTTGTACTGTGAGTGCTCCTGTCACTTTTTATATAATTTTTATAACAATAAATTAGTCTTATTTTATTTATAGGTTATATGATAATCATATCAAGAAACTATTTCCACAAATTACATCAGCTTCTCTTGAAGAATGTTTTCAAAAAAAAATTTCCTACTGGTTTCAAAAACTGGTAACATAAATTATTTTTTATTTAAAATAAAAATAAATTTAATACTTATTTTAGTGATAATTTTTTTACAACTTTTCAATTATCTCAACATACTGATAAAATTGATAATCGGTTGTCTGTATTGAGTAACCCACCATCCAAAATAGATAAATATTATAATTTATATGTGGTGAATGGTTTTCGATTTCATACACGTACATATGGGGAATCAAAAAATACAATGAATAGTGGTGTTTTCTTGAGAGGATCTCATCATTGAGAAACTAAACTTTACTTTTACGACATGTTGGAAGAAATCATTGAACTGTTTTATCTGGGACTACATTACATAACAATGTTTAAATGTTAGTGGTTGGATACTGAGAGAGGCTTGTGTGTTCATCTGATCCATGGGATCATTGATATTAAATATGAAAGTCTTCTTCCAGTAAATGAACCATTTTTATTAGCTCATTAAACACATCAAATTTATTATGAAAATTACTGTGCTACTTCAAGGGAGTTGGGTGATTGGTGGATCATAATAAAAATTAAATCTCAAGAGAATAATTTTACTAAAAGTGAATGTGGTTTTCTGAAGTATAAGAAATTGAAAATTTTCAAGTGACTGCTCTATATCCATCTTTTACACGAAGAGACACAAATATCTTTGATGACACCCCACAATTAAGGGCCGATGGTGACAATGATGCTAATGATGTTAAAACTGAATTTGAAATGACAAGAGATTATGAAACTAAAAATAATATGGAAATTGATTATGTTGAAGAGGAAGATGAAGACATTGACATCGAAAACTATGAAGATGAGGATGAAGATGGACATTGACAGAGTAAAATGTTGGTTATAATCATATATAATATATATCTATATATAATAGTTGTTTTCAACTGTTTGCTAACAATAATAATTTCTTATTTTATATGGATGAGACTCTGTATCATTTCATACAGGAGGATGATCTACCTTTGGATAAGAAGGATGTCAGATCATCCAACCCTCAGACTATTGGCGATTTAGGGGGCACTCAGAGGGGGTGTGGTCTTTCCTGAGTGATGATTCTAGACCCTATCCTCGAGAAACGTCTATATCTTGAGTTCGATCCACGCACACAGAGGTATGTTTACCTGTGTATATTACTTAGTTTTCATTAATTTATTTATATTCTAATTGTTTGATTTTTTTCACAGATTTACACATATAGCTGTTGGATAGGCAAGCACTATATTGCACAATTATTTTTCTGATGCATGGGTGTCATGGAATCAGATTCCTGTTGATGTACAACATTGCATGTTCAGGCATTGGCTGGGACATAAATAAATAATATTTATTTTGAAATTAATTTAATTAATAACTTGATATAATAAATTATTTGTAGGGTTTATGATATCCCATTGATGAGAGCATGCGTGAGGATATCTGGAAGGCATGGAAGGGAGATATGCATCTGCATTGCAATCAGTTTTTGCACAATTTGAAAAGGAAAGCAATGGAGAAACAAAAAGTGAAGAAGTTTGATGAGACATGTCACATCCACCGAACTAATTATATTTCATCTCAGTTTTGGGATGGATTATGTACACACTGGTTGAGTAGGTGATTTCAGAGTAGATCACTAGTAGGTTGGAAAAATTGGGGGAGACAAGAGGTGACACATCGTGCTAGTAGTCATACATTCAGTACGCATAGGGAGCATATGGTAAGTACATTTTTTTAAAATATTATATATAAATTTAAATATAAATGGTTTATTTTATATTCATATAGGTAGTCGCACAACCCAATATTAAAAAGTACAATATTTATATGAGGATTTATAGTGATCCAACCACCAGAGAGAGTAGAGGTGCTCACTAGTGTCAAATTGTGGTCAGTATAATTTCTTTTTGAGTTTTAAATTTAACTACATATAATATTTTAACTATTTTAATTTCAAATTGCAATTGAAGGAGTCATATGCGGCCGAGACGTCTCAGAAACATGTTGAGAGTTAGGCTGAGACTGATGGTTAGACCAATGCCACCCGATTTGATGAGGCAACATGGATGCAGGTGACTCAGTATGCCTTTGAGAAAGGCTGATTTGTTGGTATCGACTCTCAATTGAACCCTAGGGGTTTTTATGGCACTTCTGTGATGTCGACATCCAACTCTAGAGGAGCTCACGCAGAGTCATTATCATCTCATACACAATATAAGAAGTAGTTGCGAGCTGAGAGTGAGCTTATAAAGACTATGCGTAGGGAGTTGGAGCAGATGCGTTAGTGGCAGCAACAGTGGTAGGAAGAGTTCCTACGACAACACCAATAACAACAAAAAGAGATGTAGGATGAGATGTGTCAATGACAGCATCAAAAAGAGCCAGAGTAGATGAAGTACATGCAATGTTTGACTCATAGTTTAGGGATGGATTTCCCTTCACCATCTCCTCTAGCTCCTCCAGCTCCTCCAGACGACCCTCCCCCTCAGTGACATATTTTTATTTTATAATGAACCATTTGAATGTGTTTTTTTGTAATATTAACTATTTAAAGTTTTAAATAGTGTGTTTTTTATATTTTCTCGAATATTACAGTTTTTTATTATTTATTTAATTTTTTTATTATATTTATTATATTTATTAATTAATATATTTTTATATTTTTTCGAATACTTAGGTTTTTATTATATTACTAATATTAATATTATTATTTCATTAATATTAATAATAATTTTATTATATTATTTAATTATTTTATAATTAATTTTATTTTATAAATAATAATAATAATATTTTATTTATATTATTATTATTATTTTATAAAAAAATTATTGTATTAATATTAATATTATGATTTCATTTATATTAATATTATATTATATTATTTATTTATTTATTATTTTTTCAACTATTTGTAACTGACCCATCACAAATACTAATTACGTTGGTCCATCACAAAAGGGTTTATTTTTTTATATTTTTAGCAGTATTTATGATCGTTCATTGCAAAAAAGATAAAAAATGGGAAACTATTTGCGACAGGTGACCGACCCGTTGCAATAGAGTTTTAAAAAATCACCGATTTTTTTGTGACGGTGCCACTACCCGTCGCAAATAATAATTTTTTTTACAACAGACTGTGACAAAAGGTAATATTTGCGATGGGATCCCGTTGCAAATGACTCATCGCAATAATCCATTTTTTTAGTAGTTCATGCCCCATATTGGGATTACCTTGATTTTGGTTCTTAGGAAAGTGCTTGTTTTGGGTTGTTAATTGAGAAGGCTCATTATGATAGTGGAATTTAGGAGGAGAAAGAGGTGGATTGATCCGTTGAGGTTGAGGAAAAAAAGGATAAGGTTTTTGGAAGTTAACACCACCTTGACCATATTGGAATTGATTTGGATTTTGAGGAGGGAACTGAGGGGGATGAGAAATGGGATTACAATATCTCAAGACTTGGTTAAAGGTAGAATAGAAAGGATCAGGGTGGGGTTGGTTGAAGTTTCTAATGAATTTACCTGATTGTTGAGGGTTGGTGTTCCGTTGAGAATATATAGCATTGAGCTTTATTGGTCCAGTTGAATCAGATGGATCCTCTTGAAGTTGTGGACATGTGTTAGTTGGATGAGCCGGTGAGCTAAAGATTCCACAATTCTTGATATGTCTAGGGAATAGAGATTATGGAGAACATGAGGCTGGGGCTTTGGAAGCCACCACTAGTTGTCTCACAAGACCTATAAGTTTTCTCATCCACTCAACCATCTTATTTGGATTTATAGATTTATTCTCTTGGACTTGTTTGACTTGAGCATGTTCTCGAGTATGGAATTGTTGTGTTCTTGCATCCATATTTCTTATGGGATCTCATGAAACTGTAGGAGTTTTTTCAACAAGATAACCACCACTTGCAGCATCAGTGGGTGTTCTCTCTATATCCAATAACCCCTCATAGAAGTATTGGATCAAGAGTTGGTCATAGATTTGGTGGTGTGGCCAGGTTTCCATAAGCTTTTTGAACCTCTCCCAATACTCATGGAGTTATTCATTAGAGAATTTATGGATAACACTTATTTATTTTCGGATAAAAGTAGTATGAGAAGTAGGAAAGATTTTTTTCTAAAAAGAGATGCTTCATGTCAATCCATGAGTTTATGGAACTAGGAAGGAGCTAGTAGAGCCATGACTTGACAGAGTCAGCTAGGGAGAAAAGGAATGCTCAAAGTTTGATTTTTTTCTTTAGAAACCCCTTGAGGTTCCATGGTAGAGCACACCACTTGTAACTATTTGGGAAGGATGAGGAAGATGGGTTTTTCTTTACGGTTTATTCTATTTATTATTTTTATGAGAATTCAGGTTTTTCTTTGTGTTTTTTTTTCAGATTTTTTGTTTATTTTTTTACTTTTTTTTTCAAAAATCAAAAACTACCGACTACAAATAGTACCATCCCTAGAAATGGTGCCATTTAAAGCACGAAAAAGTATCACATATTGACTGTTCAAGGGTCCGGTTCTCTGCTAATGTGTATAGTGTCACTCGGGTCGAATCCTTAATGATGATACTTTTTAATAGTCGATTTTTTTTGTGATTTATATTTTTAATGCGAGGGTTTGTTTGTAGAGATAAAATGAAATGATTGATTATTTTATATTGACTTAACAATTTTATAAATATTGGGGTGATTTCATTATTGGGGATTTAATCTTATGATATCATTGAGATTTTCTTTATATTACATTAAATCAACACCCACTTCCCAATAAAATTTTGATTAGAATACCTAAGTGTTAGGATTTAATCCAAGACTTAACTTAACTAGGGTTATAATATCAATTAAAACTTTTTTATGGTAGTATATTTATGGTTCCAATAATACATAAAATCCACATGTTAAACAAAACATGTCATTAATCCATGACATTTTAATTTCAACATACACAATGTTAACCTAAAGAATACTCAACAAGAAAAAGCCCTCAATCAATTAATATCCCCAAATTATGACTCACCCTAATAATAGATTTACTCATACATTGAGATGGTTATTAATTTGGAAATATGTGTTTATGGTGATTAATTATAAATATAATGAAAAGAATGGGATGAGAAAAGATTTGTGCGTCAAACACACACTAACAAATGGTGATGAGAATTAAAAATGGACTTTCAATTGAATGAGGAAGAAAAATAAGGGAAGGTTTCACAACCCCCTCCCACCAAAGATGCCCCTACTGAGCTGGAAATGGTGAAAGGGAGATAATGACCCCCGATTCCCGCCTCCACTAGGCCTCGGAGTGGCGACTAGCACCGAGGGTATGAGTTTTCATAAATATGGGAGGAATTAACCTTTTTATTATTTAGGATCTGGAAATAGGATGAGTCAAACACCAAATGAAAAAGGAAAAAGTAAATGAAAATAAACCCAAACCAATCCCACAGGCATCTTTAAATAAATTATGAAACAAGTAAAAGTACAAGAAAACTCAAAATTACAATAACAAAAGAAACAAGAGTACAACAAACTGCAACAACTCCAACTGTTATGACTAGTAGGGTCCTGCACGACCCTGGTAGTCCTCCTGGAAACCTGAAAGAAAACACAGGGTGAGAATACAAGTATACTCAGTAAGGAAAACTAAAGCTCCCGTGCACAGGTGGGGAGACATCCTAATGTCCCGTGAGAACAACAGAAGAACCATAATCTAGCAAGGAATTATATCCACCCAACCTCACCAGCCACGCTCACCAAAATAAAACAATAGGTAGTAGTATATAAGAACAAGAGTATTGGGTACACCACACCATTTTCCCCCACTAGTTAGCTGATCTTCCTAACGGTGAAGGTCCTGAAGCTACCACACTCTTCCTGCCCGCACACACCTGGGCCTCACAAACCACATATCCCGCCCGCACACACCTCGTCCTCACAAACCACATATCCCGCCCGCACACACCTGGGCCTCACAAATAACATATCCCCCCCGCACACCCCTGGGCCTCACAAACCACATATCCCCCCCGCACACACCTGGGCCTCACAAACCACATATCTCGGCTGCACAAACCTGGGCCTCATCCCGAATATTCTTGGGAAAAAAAACCTGCCTGAAGAGTCTTGGGCTAAGAATAACACCAATCAAAACCTACCCGAAGAGTCTTCGGTGTAAGGTTTCCTCAAGCCATCACAGCCTATGGAAGAAGCAGAAGGAAGGACCTAGTAACTAAGGGGAAAACACCCTCTCCCATAAAATGGGAGTGTTCGGAACTAGGTGCTCAACATGGGCGGGGTGCGACAAAACACAAAGATACAAATACTTATATATATACCAAACACACAACCCAACCTATGGCTTTCAAATAGAGAAACTGAGCACGTGCCCCGTCACTTCTACTACGAAGCATGCATACAACAAAAAAACCCAACCCCATTTATGTTTTCATGTTTCAACAATATTATTTTATTAGTTCCTTAAGTACTGAGCAATTATCAAACCAAATCAAGTGTTTTGTAGAACAAAACCCTGCCAACCACAAATCAAGTTAGATAGAACACCAGCAACACAAAACCAACCATTTTATCATCAATAAATCTCCATTGATTATTCCCGTGTTTAATTAATCATCGTTCCCCATAGTACATTTATCAACTTTACACTTTCTTTTAACATCACAATTCATTACTGCAGCCCTGCTGCCACTATAACCACATCTCCACATCCGTATCACAAAACAAGGCTCGCGCCACATCATTTCCCCTTTACTATCATTTACCGCAGCCCTGCTACCCATCCTATTCATAATAACTCAGGATTCACCCCCTTTTTTCACACACCACGTAACCAAACCAACACCCACATTTTCATTATTCAATTCGGTTCAACCGGGTTGATCACACAAGGGTTCCAGATATTCATTTAATCAGCCAACATTACGTGATTAACCAATTTCCATATTCCACAAAGTTTCCATCCAAAAAACGGTCTAGAAATATAGGGAAACATTTAATTGCGCAAGCAAAGGCCCCCAACGACCGTGATTTTCAGTAGGCATAAGCCTATTCAATTCACAACACAACAAGAGGATAACAATGATAAACATAACAACTTTCCACAACCCTGTTCTTTAATCCAATTATTATCTTCATTAAACTGGTTCAACTATGTCTCGTGAAAGAAAGAGGACACCCATCCCGCATGATGCAGAAATTAGAGAGACGAAGATAAAATCCCTACCTCAAAGGTTTTTGACAGAAACCACAATGGTCGAAGAACGCTCAAGAAAACTGGGTTGATTCTCCGAAACCCCACCTTAGATCTCTACTCCTAGAAAGATCAAGACCAAGACTCATCATAAACGACATCCACACACTTAGATCTACCCATAATGGGCGTAGATCTAAGATACCGAGGGAAGAGAAGGAGTAGATCTGAGAAGATCTAAGAACCCAACAAGAATGATCACAAACCTTGAGGAACCGACTTTGATTTGCGAAGAGAAGCCTCCAGATCGCCTCCAAAACGCTTGGGAGAGGTTCTTCTACCTCTAAGGAAGGGTAATCCCGAGTTATGTTTGATTAGGGGCTTAAAAGAGAAAGATAAAGGCTAAACGGTCAAGATCCTAAAATTTAGGATCTAACTTTAAGTGCCTGCACGGCCTAGTCGCACAGTTAGAAAAACCGTGCGCTAACCGTGCGGTCACCACTACCTTAGCCACTCAGCTCACATGTTTTGTCGGCCCGGTTTAGACAAACTGTGCACCTCCCGTGCGGTCTCTACTGCCATCAAGTCCATCTATGCACGGCTTGGCCGCACGGTTTAACAAACCGTGCACCAACCGTGTGAAAGCTACAGGACTTTCAGTTTTCTTAAAAAAACCACCCAAACGCGCCTCCAAGTCACCTTGATTTCCCGAAACACCTCTAGCCCCACATATTCACAAAGGAATGGACCAGAGAGGTCTGGGCCATTACATCAGATACCTCTTAAAATTTTCTCATCCCCGAGAATTCAAAATCCGACCCATAGGAACCCAAAAAGATACCTCTTAGGGCTCTTGTTATAACAAGAATCCAAATAACAACCCTAATCATATGTGTTAGGAATTACTTCTCCTATGTCGAGATATTATCCGCTTTAGGCGGCATTGACTCTCCTACATGGGTTTAATCACATCTTCATTAATGCGTCTCGATTAAGAATTGGGTCTTCCCACTTCCATATATTAGGATTTTTCCAACTTACACTGCCCCCAACACCGTACAACCAACACACTGCCCGAACAAATGGCTTGGGGAATTCCCTCTCCCATGTCGAGATATTATCCGGTTTAGGTGGCACTGTCTCGCCCGCACGGGTTCAATCGCATCCGCATTAATGAGTATCGATTAAGGATCAGGTTTTTTCCCTCCCCACACATTCAGACATGTTACACACTTCCAGAGAACAAGGAAACAAAATGTCTTCCAACTGAAAATCCAAGTATTCCATAAATCAAAGGTACATAGTATAACATAAAAATAAAGCTCAGAAGAACAAAGCAAAAAAAAAAAAGTCAAAAAAACTCTGGGTACTGAGCATGCATCTGAGCCTCCCGCTCCCAAGTGCTATCCTCGAGGCCGCCATGCCTCCACAACACACGAACCAAGGTAATGGTTCATCCACGGAGCACCTTCTCTTCATGATCCTCAATTCTGACTGGTCATTCCTCGAAGGTCGCATCATCTCCCATATCTTTATCTCCCAATTCGATAACGTGAGAGTCGTCGTGTAAGTACCGAAGAAGCTGGGAGATGTGGAAGACGTCATGAACCTTCTCCAACTGAGGTGGCAGGGCCAGCTGATATGCCACCTCGCCGACTTGCCTCAGCACCTCAAAAGTTCTGATGAACCTAGGGGAGATCTTACTCCCCTTACCAAACCTCCGCTACCCCCATCGAGGGGAAACCTTCAAGAACACATGATCTCCCACCTTGAACTCCAAGGGCCTCCTCTGACGATCAGCATAAGACTTCTGTCGGTCCTGAGCCGCTTTCATCCATTCACGCACAAGATGAAATTTCTCTATGGTGCTCTGTACTACCTTTGGCCCAAGAGCCCCTATCTCACCAACCTCTACCCAGAAAATGGGTGAACGACATGGTCTTCCATAAAAATCATCAAACGACGCCATGCCAATAGTAGAGTGGAAGCTGTTTTTGTAGGAAAACTCTACTAAAGGCAAGTGTCGCACCCATGATCCTCCGAAATCCAGAACGCATGATCATAGCATGTCCTCTAACTTATGGATAGTCCGCTCTGTCTGCCCAATGGTCTGGGGGTGGAAAGCAGTGCTAAGGCGTAGTTGGGTGCCAAAAGAATGCTGTAATCCCCTCAAGACTCATGAGGTAAACCGAGTATCCCGATCTAAGACGATAGTCTTCGAAACTCCATGAAAACCCACAAACTCTTCTACATAACTATGTGCTAAGGTACTCATTGGGCCTGACTCATTAATTTCTAAGAAGTGAGCTGATTTTGTCAGCCGATCCACCACTACCCAGATAGCATCATAACCACCCTGAGATCTGGGTAGTCCTGTGACGAAGTCCATTGAGATGTCATCCCATTTCCACTCGGGTACATCTAAAGGATGCAACAAACCACTGGGAACACGGTGTTCAGCCTTTACTTGCTGACACACTAGGTACTTAGCCATAAACTCTGCCACTGCCCATTTCAATCCAGGCCACCAAAATTGTTCCCTCAAGCCTCGGTACATTTTTGAAACTCTCGGATGCATCGCCAAGGCTGAGCTATGGAACTCATAGAGAACTCTCTCATGCATCACCTCCGGAACAAAAAACCTTCCATGGAAAAGAATACGCTGTCGGCTGTCCTCTGACCATCCATCTGGAGTGTTCCCCTGATCAACACGATCCCGCATTACTTCCGCCTTGGAGTCTCCCCACTGAGACTCTTCCACCTGCTGGAACAAGGTGGGCTGAACCGTCATATGAAACAAACAGCCTCTAACACCCTCTACTCTTGCATCCAAGTGCAAAGCAACCAACTCTCCCATCACCTTCCAAGCATCAGCGGATTCCTGAACCACTTTCTAATGTGACTTCCTTCTCAGGGAATTAGCCACAACGTTTCCATTACCTTCAGTGTAAGAGATCTCGAAGTCATAGTCTTGGAGAAACTCAACCCATCTTCGCTACCGTAAGTTCAGGTCATTCTGGGAGAAGATATAAAGCAAGCTCTTGTGATCTGAGAAGACCAAAAAGAACTCCCCAAAGAGGTAATGTTGCCAAAACTTCAGTACGAACACTACTGCTGAAAGCTCTAGGTCATGGGTGGCATAGTTACGCTCATGAGGGCGCAACTGCCTAGACCCATAATAGATCACACCATTCTTCTGCATCAGCACGCACCCCAAAACAAGGCCAAAAGCATCACAATACACCTCATACAATAACCCTTCCTCTGGAAACCTGAGTACTTGAGCGATGACCAACTTCTCCTTCAGGTAGTCGAAAGATTTTTGGCACTGCACTCTCCATAAGAAGACCTAGTTCTTCCTAGTCGAAGATTTTAATGGAGAAACAACTCGAGATAAGTCTGAAACGAACCTCCTATAATAACCTGCCAACCCCAGGAAACTACGAACGTCTGCCACACTCTTGGGTGCCACACAAGAAACAACTTCCTCCACCTTCGACGGGTCCATTGACACTCCATGCTGAGACAGCACGTGCCCAAGGAAGTGTACTTCTTGCATCAAGAACTTACACTTCGACAATTTCCCATAAAGATGGTGGTGTCGAAGGACTTCCAAGACTGCCCTGAGATTCTCAACGTGCTCCTCCTATGATCTTGAGAAGATCAGGATGTCGTCGATAAACACAATGATGAACCGGTCCAGAAACTCTCGGAATACAAAGTTCATAAGTCCCATGAACACAGCTGGTGCATTCGTAACTCCAAACAACATCACTACAAACTCGAAGTGCCCATACCTGCACCTGAAAGCCATCTTCGAGATGTTGTTGTCCTTTACCCTAAGCTGATGATATCCATATCATATATCAATATTAGAAAACCAACCTGCTCCCCTCAGCTGGTCGAAGAGATCATCTATCCTTGGAAGGGGGTAACGGTTCTTGACCGTTACCTGATTCAGCCTTCAGTAGTCTATGCATAGCCTGAGACCACCATCTGCCTTCTTCACAAACAAAACTGGAGTACCCCATGGTGACACGATGGGTCGAACAAAACCCTTCTCCATCAAATCTTCAATCTGAATCCGAAACTCCCACAATTCTGAAGGTGCCATCCGATAAGGGGCCATCGAAATCGGACGGGCACCAGGCTAAGTCTATCCCGAACTCAACGTCACGTCGGGGGGGGGGGGGGGGGGGGGTAGAGTTACAACCTCCTTGGGAAAAACATCAAGGAACTCCCCAAAAACCTCTAGGACATCCATCATCTCTGTATCAGCTGAAACTACTAATAAACTGCCTAACAAGGAAAGGAGATGCTTCACATGCCGAATTCCCACCTGATATCTCCTCTCTCCAACAAAAACTACACGCTTCCCATCCATGTCGGAGAACACGGCTCTTCTTCGGAAGCAGTCGATAACGACACTAACATAAAACAACCAATCGATGCCTAGGATGACATCGTATGGATGCATCTGTAGAAAAAGAAGATTCCCACTAGATCGATGCGGTCCCAACATCAGCCAACATCCCCGGAAAACACAAGATACGCTGGTCTGACCTCTAACTGGTGTACTCAGCACCAAGGGTACAGAAAGTCTCTCTACGTCTAGACCCAAAGTATGGGCTAGACCGGGTGCAACAATGGAGTGAGAAGCTCCCAAATCGAACAAAGCATAAATGAGAGTGCTGAACAAACAAATGGTACCTCACACCACCTCTAGTCCCGCCAGAGCTGCCAACTCTACTGCGTACAACTTTCCATGCCCAACTCCTCTGCCTCTCTGATATCGACCACCTCCCCAACCACGCCCTGGTTGAGGTCCCTGGGGAGCGCCCGGAGGTTGGCCTCCTCCTGAAAAGTCTGCCCTTGGAGGAGCAGGGTCCTGCTACTGCTGGAAGGGCCTCACCGGAAACTAGTGCTGCTGAGGCGGGCGCTGAACCTGCCCACCTCCACCGTACTGAACTCGAGTCAGGCACCAACTATGAATGTGCCCGAAACCTCCACAAGAGAAACACTTCGGTCCTGGGCTCGTGAAAAAGGGATGAGGACCCGAAGATCTGAACTGGAACTGCTGGGGCCTACTCCCTACTGGCCTAAATCTGGAAGGTCCTGTCGCAGGAGACCTGCTGCTGACTGCCTTCCCCTTCGACGAACCTGGCTGGATCCCCTCCCGTGGTGCACCTCCCTACGAGTGCATCCTCTATACAACCTCTTCCTTATTATGTACTTCCAAGTATGTCGTAAGGGTGAAGGGGGTAACCTCATACTGGAGCGAAGGACGAAGAGCCTCCTCCAAACGTCTTGCCTAAGACTCCTCATCCGGAAAGAGATCTGGATCAAAGCGTAGGAGATCCTTGAACTTGATCCCCAATTCTCGTACTGACATACTCCCCTGCTGGAGGGAGAGTAACTCCTACTGCTTCTATGCCTTGATCATGGAAGAAAGGAATTCCTCTCAGAACTCCTTCTCAAAGTCAGCCCACGAAACCTCTGCCTCTGACCTCTACCCAAGGTAGAGCGTCCACCACTGACACGCCACACCTCTCAGCTGACGGACTACTAGGGGAACCTAGTACACTGTCAGAGCACAGATCAAAGTAAAAGAGATCCCTAGCTCCTCAATCCACCCCTCGGTCTCCATATCTGAAGTACAACCCTCATAATTATTGAGGGTTTGTCACTGGATAGAACGGAGAGTCTTCTGCCACTGATCATCTTCCTACTCTTGGTCAATCCTCAACTGATCGACCGCCTGAATCTGCTGGGCCTCGACTATCTGAGTCACCCGGGGACAACGTCCAGGTGACATAGCTGTATGGTAAACAAAGATCGCCTAAGCCCAAGTAGTAAGGAAATTTCTCAAGGTTTCATTTTATCACTTTATTTCAATTTCTTTCCCAGAACACCCCAAATCAAGTAAAACACAAACATGATGATGCGTGTACCTTCCCTAGGGTCTCTACCCTGTAATCAATGTAGTCTCACTTGGTTGTTAAGGGGATAAAAGTCCTTGAATCAGATCACGGGGGGCCCTAAAATCCTGTGTCCTAGCCGATCTTCCCTGGCCTATGTCACGCACCAAGATCACCTAACACTATTTCCCTACCATCCCATGCAATCCTCACTGTGCCTAACTACAGACTCCATCCTATCTCTCAACCATCACCTCTGATACCATTCTGTCATGGCCCCCTCCCGCCAAAGATTCCCCTCCTGAGCTGGCAATGGTGAAAGGGAGATAATGACCCATGATTCCCGCCTCCAGTAGGCCCCGGAGTGGCGACTAACACCAAGGGTATGAGTTTTCACAAATATGGGAGGCATTACCCTTTTTATTATTTAGGATTGGGAAATAGGATGAGTCAAACACCAAAAGAAAAAGGAACAAGTAAATGAAAATAAACCCAAACCAATCCCACAGGCATGTTTAAATAAATTCTAAAACAAGTATAAGTACAAGAAAACTCAAAAGCACAATACCAAAAGAAACAAGAGTACAACAAACTGCAACAAATCCAACTGTCCCGACTAGTAGGGTCCCGCATGGCCTTGGTAGTCCTCCTGGAAACCTGAAAGAAAATGTAGGGTGAGCATACAAGTATACTCAGCAAGGAAACCAAAAGCTCCCATGCATAGGTGGGGAGACATCCTAATGTCCCGTGAGAACAATAGAAGAACCATAATCTAGAAAGGAATTCTATCCACCCAACCTCACCAGCCATGCTCAAGAAAACAAAAAACAATAAGTAGTAGTATATAAGAACAAGAATATTGGGTACCCCGCACCATTTTCCCCCACTAGTTAGCTGCTCTTCCTAATGGAGAACGTCCTGACGCTACCACACTCTTCCTGCCCACACACAGCTGGGCCTCACAAACCACATATCCCACCCGCACACACCTGGGCCTCACAAACCACATATTTTTCCCGCACACACTTGGTCCTCAAAAACCACATATCCCACCTGCACACACCTGGGCCTCACAAACCACATATCCCGCCTTCACACACCTAGGCCTCACAAACCACATATCCCGCCCGCACACACCTGGGCCTCACAAACCACATATCCCACCCGCACACACCTGGGCCTCACAAACCACACATACCGCCCACACACACCTGGGCCTCATCCTGAAGATTCTTGGGAAAACAAACCTGCCCGAAGAGTCTTGGGCTAAGAATCACACCAATCGAAACCTACATGAAGAGTCTTGGGTGTAAGGTCACCTCAAGCCATCACATCCTATTGAAGAAGGAGTAGGAAGGAGCTAGTATCTAAGGGTAAAAAAACTCTCTCCTATAAAATGGGAGTGTTCGGCACTAGGTACTCCACATGGGTGGGGTGAGACAAAACACAAAGATACAAATACATATATATATACCAAACACACAGCCTAACCTATGGCTTCTAAACAGAGAAACTGAGCACATGCCCTGAAACTGCTACTACGAAGCATGCATATAAAAAACAAACCAAACACCATTTAGGTTTTAATGTTTCAACAATATTATTTTATTAGTTCCTTAACTAATGAGAAATTATCAAACCAAATCAAGAATTTCGTAGAACAAAACCCCGCCAACCACAAATCAAGTTAGATAGAACACCAAAAACACAAAACCAACCTTTTTATCATCAATAAATCCCCATTGATTGTTCCGGTGTTTAATTCATCATAATTCCCCACAGTACATTTATCAACTTTCCACTTTCTTTTAACATCACAATTCATTACTGCAGCCCTGCTGCCACTATAACCACATCTCCACATCCGTATCACAAAACAAGGCTTCCACCACATCATTACCCCTTTAATATCATTTATCGTTGGCCCGTTGCCCATCATATTCATAATAACCCATGATTACCGCCTTTTTTCACACACCACATAACCAAACCAACACCCACATTTTCATTATTCCATTCGGTTTAACCGGGGTGATCACACAAGGGTTACAGATATTCATTTAATCATCCAACTTTATGTGATTAACCAATTTCCATATTCCACAAAGTTTCCATCCACAAAATGGTCTAGAAAGATAAGGCAACATTTAATTGCGCAAGCAAAGGCTCCCAAAGACCGTGATTTTCAGTAGGCATAAGCCTATTAAATTCACAACATAATAAGAGGATAACAATGATAAACATAACAACTTTCCCCATCCCCGTTCTTTAATCCAGTTATTATCTTCATTAAACTAGTTCAACTATGTCTCGTAAAAGAAAGAGGACACTCATCCCGCATGATGCACAAATTAGATAGATGAAGGTAAAATCCCTACCTCAAAGGTTTTTGACGGAAACCACAACAGTCGAAGAACGCTCAAGAAACCCGAGTCGATTCTATGAAACCCAGCCTTAGATCTCTCCTCTTAGAAAGATCAAGATTAGGAATCATCATAAATGATATCCACACACTTAGATCTACCCATAATGGGCATAGATCTATGATACCGAGAAAAGAGAAGGAGTAGATCTGAGAAGATCTAAGAACCCAACAAGAACGATCACATACCTTGAGGAACCAACTTTGATTTGAAAAGAGAAGCCTCCAGATCGCCTCAAAAACGCTTGGGATAGGTTCTTCTACCTCCAAGGAAGGGTAATCCCGAGTTATGGCCGATTCGAGGCTTAAAAGAGCAGGATAAAGGCTAAACGGTCAAGATCCTAAAATTTAGGATCTAACTTTAAGTTCCCGCATGGCCTAGTCGCACGGTTAGAAAAACCGTATGCTAACCGTGCGGTCACCACTGCCTTAGCAACTCAGCTCGTACAGTTTGTCGGCACGGTTTAGACAAACCGTGCGCCTCCCGTGCGGTCTCTACTGCCATCAAGGCGAGCTACGCACGGCTTGGCCGCACAGTTTAACAAAACATGCGCCAACCGTGCAAAAGCTATAGGACTTCCAGTTTTCTTAAAAAAAACCACCCAAACGCGCCTCTAAGTCACCTTGATTTCCTGAAACACCTATAGCCCCACATTTTCACAAAGGAATGGACCAGAGAGGTCCGGGCCATTACAGAAGGGGTTTCAACTTGATTTAAAATATTTTAAGAGAATTAATATTTAATAACAGAGTGTATATTATTAAATGAGAATATGAAGAAGTAACTTACATTAAAATTCAAACGAAATTGAAAACAATTTACGTAATTAAAAATGATAGGAACACAAAAGTAAATGAAAACAAAGAGAGGAAGGGTCTCTCAAGTGAAAACTTGATTATGAAAGGTATTAATAGGCCTTTTTCAAGGATTTGGTTGTGCCAATTTATCTACCTCCCTTCTGAAATTCCAACTCTTTGTAAAGAGAGGTGGGGGGTGTATTTATAGCCCAAGAAGTTGGACTGTTTGCATTACAAATCAGCCCCTCCACTTGGCTCACCAATTTTATACTCCATAAAGACAAATATGGAGATATTTTCTTCTTAAAAGTTTTATATATTAATGTTTAGAGTATACCCTCAAATTTTTTCATCCATTGGACTTAAGGATCCAAAGTTATGACGGTTTGATTAAACAATTTTAATATGTCCATTTCAATCCATACTTTTTTCAAGTCCAAAATGTGAATGGGTTTTTGAATAAGAATATTCCCTCAAATACAAACCATTTATTCTATAAAGTCATCCATCTATATTTTATCCTTCACACTGAAAAATTTCAGCTCTAATGGATGTCTATATTGTGAGAAAAGTCAATAAATGTGTGATAAGTTTAATTCATAGACATAATGGTGGGATGGAATTAAAAGCATCATTTGGGCCCCTTTTTGGTGGATTTGGGCCTTGAAATTTTTATCCAAGAATAATTTTATTGGAACCATAATTTTGGTGGAGAATCAAATTATTTTGACCTCTAGATTAATCCCAAAAATTCAATCTTCATAGATGGTCCAGTTTCTTTACAGATTCTTTGGGCCTTTTTATGGGGATCATATGACCCTTAAAATGGAAAAATTGGCCAAAGACTCCTTCTAATGATATGTTTTAAATTGAATAAGGATACCTAAACACAATAATCACACAATTTGGATCAATAGGATGCGAGTTATGATTAAAACGTTAAACTGACTTGAATCTATATTAATTCTACTAATGCTCAAAAATTGTATTTAATATTAAAACATGAATATTTCACACCAATTTGGATTTTTTCATATAAAATCATTAAAGGGAGTAAATAAAAAGTTATTAATAAGTTAATAACATCACATGTACACACACGTAGCCAACTCAATGAAACAACGAAGATGAAAAGGAACAAATGATACAACACTGCTATATATAAACCACAAACATGTATCAATATCTAAACTATACAATTACAAAAATGTGAAATGAAATGGAAAGGGGAAAATACAAACCTAACTAGAAAAGTACCAAATCCTGGAAATAAATGAAAAGTAAAATAGTTGAGAGAGCCTCACTCTTGGATCCCAAGCTACGACCACCGTACGCGGTCCAAACACCCGTATCCTTAAGCTCCTCTGAAGTCGTGGTCAACCTGTATGTCGTCTGCATAAGGCATGACACATGCGGGAAAAGCCCGTGAATGGGTGAGTATAAGCATACTCAGAAGGATGCCCCCAAAAATGTGAAGGGGGAGAAATAAAAGATACAACCGAAGAAGAAAGTGGTAGATATAACAAGGTATCATAAAGGAGTATAACTCAACCCAATAAGATAGTGAAAGAAAACTCATCCAAAAACAAGGAGCTTGACACGATGAGATTATGAACTTCTATTCAAGTCTTTGTTATCTATAGTTAAATAGTAGACTTGTCCAACCACGATAAGATAGACACGGAAAGAACGTGGCATACCCCTCATGTATTCGCCTCTCTGGGAAGGAAAGTAATCAAAACCCAAGGAGTGGGTACAAAAACATGATATATATATGCAGTCAAAGAAACCCAAGTGATAGAGTAAGGGGATCTCCATCTCACAGATCAACCCAAGAAAAAAGTCACCAATAGTCCCATATGTATCCAATAACAATGACCAACATCCCTAATATCTGCCCTGAACACACAAGTCAAAGGGACTCAATCACCACACCTTGATACTATCTTCTTTGGGTGGATCTATCTCACTCGCATGGTTTTAGGTCATGTCTAAAGGACGTGTCTTAGTGAGAAAAGAATATCTCTTTCTCATGAGTACAAAGGTACATAAAAACTTTTCTCATCACTAATCCGTAGTCGGATGATGCAAACCTAAAGTAGAGGACCCAAACCCTAGTACGTCAGGGGGATTCCACTCTGATAGTAGTCGTAGAGGACCCACGCCCTAGTGGATCAGGGATATTCCACTCTCATAGTATTAGTAGAGGACCCACACCCCAGTGGGTTAGGGGGATTCCACTCTCATAGTAGTCATAGAGGACCCACGACCTAGTGCGTTAGGGAGATTCCACTCTCATAGTAGTCGTATAGGATCCATGCCTTAGTGCATTAGGGGGATTCCAATCTAGGTCATTGAGGAATAACTCCCTAGTGAATTAAGGGGATTCCACTCAGAGGGTATCAATGAACTACACCGGTCATCCATGTTGTACGATACCTCTTGGAAAGCACTGATATGCCAACACCTTATCACTAATGTCGTCAGACGTCGCATGAATAGGCATCACATCTAGAATATCTCATATCATATCTTAAAATCCACTACAGAGGAAACCATCACATTTTACGCAAAAAACACTCAGGATAAGCTACTCGTGGACCAAAATCTAAGTCCAAAAGAAATAAATACAAGAGACAGAAGATTTATAAAGTGGTACACAATGCATATGGGGCCCACACGTCATGTGACCCTACCTCTCCACCTGGTCGTGTAACTAGCCATACCTGAGTACTAAACTGTGCACTAGTATCCATAAGGCATGCCAGTGTACTCCCAGAGTACATGTCATATCTGTCCCAAAAGGCTGACAAGCGCCCGATGCTCGTTGTTTGTCTGAAGGGAAAAGTATAATTCTACCAACATGCCTCCTTGAATGGCCCTGATTAACCAAATGAATCACACCATCACGATCCTTGCACAAAAACACACAAGATCGACTATTCATTCACCCGAATCACACTCCCGGTGAAGAAACTGCATCTTTCTGCATCGCACTTGAACGGTACTTCGTGGGGCCCATGACTCGATCCTGGAACACATCATACAGATCATACCATTGTGATCCTCATGAAGAAACATATAGGTTCAGCTATTCACTTGTCCAAAATGGACACCCGGTGAAAAAAAGTGACATTTGACCGCAAACACCCAAATCGGGCCTCGTGGGGCCTGCACCTCAATTACGATTTAACCACCCGAAATCGGTCTTGAAATGTATGCTTAATCTGAGAGTCACAATGTCACTTATGGCGCATCTATCGAACGTCGTAATCATAAGTTAGGGCAAGTCAAAATTGTAATAATAATAATAATAATAATATATTATTATTATTTGAGTGTTTTGAGAGCCCAAGTCACGGTTTGGGGGAAAATTATTCAAAGTGGTCTTAAAATGACCGTATCGTAGATTGGGTCACACCACCGCTAACAGCACGTCAACTAGATTCTCCATGTACAGGTTACGCTGGAATGAGTGTTTGAAAATAATAATAGTAATATTATTATTTTTAGGGTGTTTTATTGACCCATTCCATGAGTCAGTGAAAGGTACCCAACATTGGCCTTAAAAAGACCGCATCAAAGATGGAGTCTCATCATCGCTAACGGCGCATCAATCGAATGCCGCACAGATAAGTTATGACTGATTCATGATTTCTCCAACAAAACTAAAAATAATAATAATTAATTATTATTTTTAATTTTTTTCTTCAAACATCACAAAACCTGATCTGTACACCCCATGGGTGCCACCCTTCTCCAAGTCGCCTCTCCATGTTTTTCTCCCTTTTCTATTTTTAACTATTCATTGTTTTATAATATCTTTTTATTTTATAAAGATATGATAATACTTCCATCTCCTACCCTAGAACCCACTGCAACCCTAACTACATCACAACACAGCAGTGTCTCCGCTCACATATGGCCCTCTGAAACCACACAAGCAGTAATGAAAATCACACCATTTTCCCCAGCCACCGCCATCCCGTAGCACCGCCGCCCCGTGGTACTGCCCGACTGCTCGTTTTCACCCCGCAAAACTCCATCTACCCCCTCTCCGGAGCCGCCACCTACCTCGCATGCCCTGCTCGCCTACGGTTTCACCGCCTCACTGGAGCTACGCTCTTGTTAGAGCCGCACCACCGCCACCTTCCGCACGTTATACCACCTTCAATTGAATTCGAAATGAATAAAAAAATATAGATCTGGAATCCTTGGGTCGAGATATTCACTGATCCATGCCCCACTCGATGATCCACTATTGTTTCATCGTACCGAAAAATAGCCGACGAATAATGTGTAGAGAACGGAAGAAAAAAGGCATCGATTGATGTTCGTGTTAGTTTATCCATCATCATTGATGTTCAAAGGAGAGAAATCAACAACAAATCACAGATATAGCTAAATAATTTCAATTGGGGATGTGAAAATCTGAAAGAAGGATCCTACCTCAAATTCTGATCTGTTCATCATTGCTAAACACGTCCGCCAATGATCGTTACGTTCACCGTGCTTCGATCTGCTCAGATATAAAGCGCTGCCGCAATCCATCAATGATTCGTCGTTGAATCGCCCAAGAGAGGAGTGGAAGGAGTTCCACTGACAATAGGATTTTATGATCCAAACCCTAACAAATCCTCAAAACCACCTATTTATAATATTTTAACAAAACACCTGCCAATGGTCGTGTGTTCCAAACATCTCGCACCCTCTCAATTTTTGACGTGCCTAGATAAAAAAATCCATTATGAACTCAACCTCAGTCTCGAATTTAGAATCTGATTCCTCGTTTAAAAGTTATTTATATGACGTTTGAGATAAAATATTTTAATTTAATTATTTTATTTACGGTTACATACTCCTTGGAGTTTTCTACAAAAGGCTCACGCCGACAAATGTTATGTCCCACCTAGGGTAAACACCATGCTCTGGAATCAATTGTGCCCTAATATTTATAATCCAAGCTATCGTTTGAGAGATATATCATTTTCTCCATGTGCATAGTACAAAATATACTTAATATTTTTCTATAATTTATTCTGAGAACATTGGGCCTCAGAATCGCATGTCGTCTCAGCATCTAGCTCTGGAAATATATGCAGAAATATTCCAATGTCTTAAAAGTAAAAAACAGGGTCTCTACATCATTCTCTCCTTCAATATTTTCATCCCTAAAAAGAAAAACTAGGGAAATAACTCCGGATACTGACCTCACATCTGGATCTCCCACTCCCAAGAATTCACCTGCATGTTTTCGTGCTGCCACAACACGAGAACCAATGGGATGGTCTGTCCTTGTAAGGTCTTCTCCTATCAATGACATGTGTTGGATCATGTACATATCTTCTCAGCTATGACACATGGAAAATTTCATTCACCCACTCTAGATGTGGGGGCAGGATAAGGTGGTAGGAAACCTCTCCAACCATCTGCATGATCTCGAACGACTCAAAGAACCCTGGGGATAGCTTGCCTTTCTGGATGAAAACCAACACACAAGCCCTCAACATATCCTCCAATAGCTGGATAGTGTGCTCGGTCTTCCCATCAATCAGGGATGAAAGGTTGTACTCATCCACAACTGGGTCCCAAATACCTCTTGTAGGCTTCTACACAATCATGATGTAAATTTTTCATCGTGATCAGAGACAGATTTTGAGAGAACCTCATGAAGGCAGACGATTTCCCATATGTACAACTGCCCCAAACTCTCTACCGAACTTTAATCCCTAATAGCAAGTAAGTGGGCTGACTTCATGAGTTGGTCTAATATCAACCAGATGGCGTCATATACCTTTGATATGTGAAAAATCGTTGTGACTAAGTCCACAAATTGTCGTATCATTTCCACTATAGGAGTTGAAGAGGCTACATAACCCGTCGGAACCTGGTGTTCAACCTTCACCTACTGATAGGTGAGGCATCATGGGATAAATTCAACTACTCTTCATCTCATGTTGGACCACCAAAACTACCACTGAGGATCCCTATACATCTTTCCCACACCGGGATGTACAACTAAGGGAGAAGTGTGGAACTCCTACATCACCTCCTCCCACATCACAACCAGAACCACTGCTTACCCCTGGAATGATATCCCGTGATTACCTCCTTCATGATATCTATATAGTGCATCGATTGTTAATATCAGAGTCACACAAGATATCAAAGTTGGTATCTCTCAACTGGGACTCTATCACATGCTCAAGAAGCAAAGGAGTCAACACTATTGACTGAAGAAAAACTGTACCCTCCTGCTCGACTAGGGTCAGCTGAAGGGAAACTAACTGCTCTGAAACTTCCCGCACTAGGTGAGCCTGAGACTTCATACTAAGTGGATCGGCTACAACCTCTCCCTTTCCCAGATTATAGACTATCTCTAAGTCGTATCCCTATAATAATTTCAACTAACATCGTTGTCTCAGGTTCATGTCTCTCTAGGTGGAGACGTACCTAAGACTCTGGTGGTCTGAAAAAACCACAAAACGATGTCCCATAAGGCAGTGTCTCCACATATTTAGGGTGAGGACTTCTGCTACCAACACCAAGTAGCAAGTCGTGTAGTTCTGTTCATGGGCTCTCCAACACCTCGACTTGTACTTGATAACTACAATATCAAGATTGATGTTGAGCACACAAGGTACCAACAAAAATGGTAGACGAGTAAACTCATCCAACCGCAAGAGGCTAAACATGGAAATCACGTGGAATACCCCACATGTCTTCTTCTCTCTTTTAAGTAGAGTAACCCCAAACCATACACTCTTACACACCTCCTAATGGCATTCCTAGAAAAAGGAGGTCATGTAGAAAAAGTTGACTGGAAAAGCCAAGACCTACTCCGCTACTCCAACGAAAAACCTCAACTTGAACACACAATTTAGAGGGACTCATCCACGACACCTCAATACTATCAGCTTTGGGGGGCACTAAATCACCCTCATGGTTTTTCTTGCATCACAAAAATGAGTCTCAGTGGGGGAAGAACCCCTCTTACTCATGTATTCAAAGCTACGTCGAACAACACAAACATAGGGTTACACCGACGCCCCATGTCACCCTAGTAAAACCTCAAAAAAGAAGCAGGGAGGAAGGAGTATGTCACACAGTGTCCAAAAAGTTTTACTAAACAAGGTAGAAGAGACATAGAGAATACCCCTTATCATTTCATGTGCTGCAGGATTATAAACATCCATAACATGCAGCTGCTCGCGACCCCGACCGATAGCTCCCTGAGCCTGATGTGGGCCGCCCTGTGGTGGTGGAATGACCACATAGTGTTTTACCCCAACCACAATTCTTCCTGATCCTCTTCCAATACTACCTCCATGGGGACCACCCTATCCTTTCCTATGAGATCTCTAATCACGACACTATCTCTATCGTAGTGGTTCATTTACTATTTTCCTAGGAAGCTCAACATGTTTGGTCGAGCAGTCTCGTGCTATGTGACCTCGCCCATTACAAGTATAACATCGACCCTCCATTAGTTTCCCCAGTGCTCTACGCTTTCCCAAACCATGTGACTGTCTGATCATGGGAAGGCCTCCTACGCCAAGGCCTTGCCAACTGACATCTGGTTGCTATGGAAGACGTCTCAGCTTTGATGTGACCACTGCCAAAACTAGCTAACTGGCGTTCTACGGATAGAAATATCTTTGTTACCAGTGCCCAATCTAGAAACCCAGCATAGGTGGGGATTCACAAGAGCACTACATTGACATAGATCTCTATGTGGAGTCCATGCTCAAACTTCCATGATCAAAAGTAGACATTGAGGATCATGTATGAAGAGTAGCGTGTAAGGTCTGTGAATTTAGTCGCATAATCAGCCACCATCATCCCTCCCTACTGAATCTCTAGAGGCTCCTGAATATGAACAAAACATAAGAAGGAGGGGTAATAATCCTCACATAACAGCTGGTGGAAGTCGTCCTATGAGAGTATCGACTCGTCATGCATCTAACTAACCAAGATCCACCAACGTCCAATCATTCAGTGAAAAAAAAACCAGCTGCCAATGTCACCATCTAATCCGTCAGTGTCTGAACAAGCCTAAAGAGGCAGATCATTGACTCTCAACAATCCTCTACTTCCTAAGGATCTGGCTAACTGTGGAACGTCAACGGTCTCTAGTGCTGAAACTCATGGAGTGCGATCATCCTATAATCATCCTCATCTTGCTCTGTTGGGATTATCTGCTACTCAACAGGTGGAGGTGATGCTACCTTCCCACCTTGAGGAAGGGGGATTTCATGATGGATCCTAAACTGATGCCTCATTGCTCACTGGATCGTCTTCACGAACTAGAGCTGGTATCCTTGTTGGTTGTCATCACTGTGGTATCTTGAATCCATCAAGGAGTACTATGGTCAAATGAGAACCTATATATATATATATATGTATGTATGTATATATCAACAACAAAGGAGAGCTGACTCAAGAAGGATAGTCAAATACTCAACCCTAGACGCAAGTACCAAAGTTTCCTACAACAAATGTCTTATCATGCCGAGTCAATAAGCGGGTAATCCGAGTCTTGGTGAATGGCTACGTCAGATGCCACACCATCACTGGATTCCCTAACCTGAGAGCTGCTCTCAAGACACATTGACACTGTTTCATGAAACCCAACAAAGTCCTTTTTAGGGAAATTTCTGAACAATATCCCAAGTGTCGAACCACCTATGATACCACTTTTTCACGACCCGACCCATGTCGGGGCTCGAGCCGCAACTACCCCAAGACCGCCTCCATAGACCAGGGGGTGGTGACAAGTGCTGAAGGGACAAAAAACTCGAGGAGGCCTTTTCCTAAGAACCTGTACACACACACACAACCAAATCAACGAAATGGTGTAGAGGAAAATGAACAAAAGATACAACATTACTATATATAAACCAGAAACATGCATCAACCTATAAACAATACAAGTATAGAAATGTAAAATGAAAGGGAAAGGGGAAAAATACATGCCCAACTAGAAAAGTGCCACAACCTCATAAAAACTGAAAAGTAAAACAGTTGAGAGAGCCATACTCCTGGATCCTAAGTTATGAACAATGTATGCGGTCTAAGAACCCGTATCCCTAAGATCTTTTGAAGTCACGATCAACCTATCCTTTGTCTGTATAAGGAATGACACATGCAGAAAAAGCCCATACATGGGTGAGTATAAACATACACAACATGACACTCTGAAAAGATGAAGAGGGACCAACAAGAGAAACAACCGAAGAGGAAAGCAGTAGATATAACAAGGTACCATAAAGGAATAAATCTCAACCCAACAAGATAGTGAAAGAAAATTCATCCAAACACAAGGAGCTCAACACGGTTGTAAGAACCTGGTTCTTATTCTTGATGTATGACTTTCTTCTTTTCCTTTTTCCTTAAATGTTTTTGAGAAATTAAAAAAAATGGGGAAAAATTTCAAAATTTGTTGGTACACGTTGTGTACTTTTCCACACACCGTGTACTTTGGCCATGTGGGATGAGTATATAGGGCGTGTAGGCCTGTCGGTGATGAAGGGTGTAAAAACTGACTACTCGTTGTGTACTTAGTATATACAAACTGTGTAATCAGTCGGCATGTAAACAGTAAGGCGGTAGGGGTAGCCACTAGCGGAACATTATTACACGCCATATACTCAGAAATACACGTCTAGTAATCAAGTCGACAGATGAATAGTGAGGCGGTGGAAAGTGGCCACCAGAGGAACAATTAAAAAATGGAAATTACACGCCGTGTACTTGAGATTACACAACGTGTACTTGAGAATACACGCCGTGTAGTTATGTTTTTTTGCTTAAAACAGGAAGTATCCTCCTATTTTGACAGAGGAAGCTTAGAATGCTTGAGAACTGTGGGAGAGAAGGTCAGATCTTAGAAGAGCTCCTGACCGAACATTGGGACTCCGATTCCTTCGTCGATGATCTCATTTGAACTGTGTGAGCGAGTTCTTCTCTCTTCTTGAAACTCTCCTTCCAATTCTTTCCCAAGGGGATGTTATTTGAGTTTGAACGGGTGAGCATTTATCCTAGATATACGTCGTTCTCAGATGATTTGGGAGGCTTCGTTCATGTATATTTATCAGAGGAGATCGAGGTAGGTGGTCTGGTGTTTATTTACAACTGTTTTGTTGATTTTGTGTACCGTTGTGCTACATTCCCATGTTTGGGGTGTCGTATGGATGAGGCCTTAGCTATTAAGATATCTAAAATTTCACAAATAATCTAAACGAACATGTATAAAATGCTATTTGGGATCGTTGCCTTGATCCATGGCCACCCCGAGGGTGTGTTTCCCTTGTTTAGCCGTTTGGCTAGGATACCCATGGGTATGCCATAATGATAGCATGTTTTGAGTTTTCTTGAGAGGAAACATATTTATTACTTGCTTATGCATTGGGCTTGTCCCGATTACTTTCTTTGCCTGAGGGAAGTGTTTTTCTTAGCCTGAGGGCAGTGTTTTGTTTCGCTTGAGGGAAAGGTACTGATTCGCCTGAGGTAAAGGTATTGATTCGCCAGAGGACAGGGTACTGATTCGCATGTGGGCAATGTTTCTTATGCCTAAGGGTAGTAGCTTCTGTGCCTGAGGGAAATATCTGGTACGCCTGAGGGAAAGGTTCTGATTAGCCTGAGGGAAAGGTACTGTTTATCCTGAGGGCAATGTTCACTTGAATATTCACTGTGGTGTTTTCTTGTGTTATACCTTCCAAGATAAATCACATGCTTGGTATTTTTATTACCTTCTATTTGTTAGATAGCCTATTGTAGTTTTGTTTTGGCACTATACAGGAGATTTTCGGTCGAGGCCGGGTCTCTAGAACTTATAATTCAATTATATTGAATTGTTAAATAATAATTTAATGGTAATGGAACTGGTAGGAGTAGCTTCTTTTGAGTACTTCTTAGCTTACTGCATTTATTTATTGCACACTGCTGTTGAAAATTTTCACTGACAGTTGGGCACAGGACTTAGGTGGTTGCCTACTGGGATTTATTTCTCACACCCTGTTTGGTCATGTCTTGGTCCCAAACAGATTATATTGCTGGAGGTGTCGATAAGGGAAAGGGTCCCTATACAGGTACATGATTGTTGTAGAGGAGTTGGATAGCATAAGACCGAGCTTAGGCTTGCGATGCTGCAGAGTTCTTGTTGCACTATTTAGTTTCTTTTGCTGTACTTGGTACTTTGTACTATATTGTATTTGATTGCAGTGTATCCTAGTTTGACTTCTTTCTTAGAAATAGGACATATTACATCATCATATATATATGACTGTTGGTTATCTTTTGCTTCAGTATCGTTGTACTTTCAGCTTTGTACTGTTTACTGCTTCTGTTTTTTTGTATGTTTAT
Organism: Viscum album; assembly: GCA_963277665.1. NCBI lineage: Eukaryota > Viridiplantae > Streptophyta > Magnoliopsida > Santalales > Viscaceae > Viscum > Viscum album. The sequence continues at coordinate 1,725,943,659 of OY728120.1, forward strand.
ATTTTTCCACTGCGCTACACTTTGAAAAATGAGGGCATAGTTTCCCTAGTATCAGACCTAGGCCCTTGCTGCTAGTCGTTAGCCTCTAGCATTTGGGGAAATGCGATTGAGGTCATGTGACCAACCGGGTTCGGGGCACGCATTGAGTGGCACCTGGATCCAGGATGTTACAAAGGTGAGAATATGAACTTCTCATCGAGTCTTCGCTACCTATAGTAGGAAAGTAGACTTGTCCATCCATGAGAAGCTAGAAACATAAATCGGGTGGCATACCTCACACGTCTTCTCCTCTCTTAGAAGGAGAGTAACCAAAAATCAATAAGTGAGTACTGAAACAAGATATATATATATTCTCAGTCAAAGAAGCCCAAACAAGAGAGTAAGGGGATCTCCATCTCACATCTCACCTCAAGAAAAGAGTCGCTAATAGTCCTATAAGTATCCACCAATAATGCCTAGCATCACTCACATCTTCCCTAAACATGAAAGTCAAATGGAATAAATCACTACACCTTGATACTATCCATTTTGGGTGGATCTATCACACCCGCATGGTTTTAGGTCGCCTCGCAAGAACGCATCTCAGGGAAAAAATCATCACTATTTCTCGTGAGTCCAAAGGTACACCAAAACATGTATCATCACTAATCCGTAGTCAGATAATGAAAACCCGACATAGAGGACTTTCACCCTAGTACGTCAGTGGGATTCCACTATGATAGTAGTCATAGAGGACCCACACCCTGGTGTTTCAGGGGGATTTCACTCTCATAGTAGTCTTAAATGACCCACACCCTAGTGCGTCAGGGGGATTCCACTCTCATATTAGTCGTAGAGGACCCACTCCCTAGTGTGTCAGGGGGATTCCACTTAAGGTCATCATGGACCCAAGCCCTAGTGCATCAGGGGGATTCCTCTCATTGAGTATCGATAAACTACAATGGCCACCCCTACTATATGGAACCTCTCAAAAAGCACTGATATGTTAGCGACTGATCACTATCGTCATCAGACGTCACCTTAATAGGTGTCACATCTGGAACATCTTGCATAGTATCTTAGAAGCCACTACAGAGGGCACCATCATGTTATACACAGAAAAACACTCAAGATAGGCTACTCATTAACTAAAATTTGAGTCCCAAAGAAAGAGATACAAGAGACAAAAGATTTATAAAGTGGTACATGATGAATGTGGGGCCCACCCATCATGTGACCCTGCCTCTCCACCTGGCCGTGTACCTAGCCATACTCAAGTACTAAACTGTTCACTAGTACACACAAGGCATGCTAGTGTACTCCCATAGTACATGTCACATCTGGCCCAAAAGGCTAACACGCGCCCGATGCTCATTGTTTTTCTGAAGGGGAAAAATGTAATTCTACTGAAATTCCTCCTTGAATGACTTCAGTTAACCAAACATATCACACCGTCGTGATCCTTGTGCAAAAACGCACAAGATCGACTATTCATTCTCCCAAATCACACTTCCGGTGAGGAAACTGCATCTTTCAGCATCACACATGAACGATGCTTTGTAGGGCCTGCACCTCAATCTCATCTCACATCATACAGATTGCACCATTGTGATCCTCACAGAAAAACATGTGGGATCAGCTCTTCATTTTTCCAAAATAGACACCTGGTGAAAAAAGTGACATTTCACCACAAATGCCCAAACTGGGCCTTCTGGGGCACACCTTGATTTTGTTTTAAGAACCCGAAATCGGTCTTGAAACATCTGCCTTAATCTCAGGATCATGATGCCACTGATTGTGCGTTGATTGGATATTGTAATCAGAAGTTATGGTGGGTCAAAATTGTAATAATAATAATATATTATTATTATTTTAGTGTTTCGGGAGCTTGATTCACGGGTTGGGGAAAAATTATCCAAAGCGGTCTTAAAATGACTGTATCGTAGATGAGGTCACACCACCGCTAACGGTGCGTTTGTCGGACACTCCATGTATGAGTTACACTGGAATCAACATCTAAAAATAATAATAATATTATTATTTTTAGAGAATTTTATCGAACCGCTCCACGAGTTGGTGAAAAGTACCCAACATTTGTCTTAAAATGACTGTATCAAATATAGGGTCACATCACCGCTATAGTCGTGTCAATCAAACACCGCATAAATAAGTTATGAATAATTCAATATTTCTCCAAGAAAACTAATAATAATAATAATTAATTATTATTTTTAATTTTTTCTTCAAACATCACACAAGGTGATGCGCACACCGCATGAGGACAACCCCTTCTCCAAGTCGCCTCCTCCATGTTTTTATCTCTTTTCTTTTTTAACAATTCATTATTTTATAATATTGTTATCTTTTATAAAGATATGATCATACTTCTATCATCTCCTACCCTAGAACCCACTGCAACCCTAATTACAGCACTGCACAACAATGCCTCCACTCACATATGCCCCCTAAAGATCATTAACATATATTGATGTGAAATTTTTTATGTATTATAGGTTCTCCAACTTTATCCTTTACTAATTAGTGAGGCTTAATTTTAAGGTATTTTGTTTTAAAACCACATATCTTGGAACTCTTGAGTGTATCACCATATAAGGAAGCAGTAAGTGATGGTGCTATTGGGATCATCACATAAGAATGAATTCCTGCATATCCCTACAAAGGGAATCTCAAGCCAAGTACTTTGATGCCATTCAACGAGACACAATTTACCATTTAAGATCACGTGACAAGGACTAATCCATGTAGTTTAACATCATACAATTAGGATGATTGGAAGAAATATTCCTAGTAATGGTTGGTGCAGAACTTATGTATGAGTGTCCTTTTCTAGTTAACCTATAAGGAAATAAGGCCCAATGAGGATGGGTTTTATTCACAAGTAATATGACCCTATGTGGTGTGGTATCAGTTCAACCAGTAGAAATATAGCCCACTGAGCAGAGTATGGTTTCATCTGGAATATTGGATAATAAAGGAAATACGGTGATACCTAGAAGTAATAAAACCCTATGGATGGGAGATAGTCACATTGGGAATATATCCCAATTAGGAGAGTTTTCGATGAACATAATGACCCATAATTTTCATATATAGATATTATATCATAAAATAATGATCTAGGACAAAATCATATAGGTCTAGAACCGTTGAAAACTTGGATAAATAAAAAACTTGTTCATATAAAGTCTACATAATCTCCCACTATATTCTTCATAACTAGCACCCTTCTTAGATATCTCATAATTATAATATTTATTCATGACCTGGGGAAAAAGAAACATAAAAAAGGGTGAGATCAGATGCTCAGTAAAGGTAATGAGGTAGATATCAATGATCACTTAAGAATAATATGAGCATAAGAGTATGAGAATAATATATTAACTTTTAAAAACCATTCCTTGTATATCATAGATCATAATCCTAATTCATGGTATAAATCTTGGTAGCTCATGAGAAATTAATCATAAAGGAATCAAAGAACATAATCCATGAGAGCATAACATTGACATAAGACATAGATTTTTTTTCACACACGTAAGTATAGAAAATCATTTCATTAGTAGTCAAGGATCAATTCCAAGACTATCATAGTGTATTAGGCCTACCCCTCATTCCATTTTAGTAGTCAAGGTTCAGTCCAAAGTTTATCTTAGTGGATAGAGTCCCTTACTAAATTGGGTTCACTCCCCATTATAGTCATGTTTGTCTCATGAGATATTCTTCTTTACCCAATGCATTAGAGGGCTATATAATTCTGGGTCCACACATCACATAACGAAAATAATACATACGTGTGCCATAAGATCGTAGAATATTCATCATATCTTAACCCATGAAAAGGGGGCGTATAACAACCCCAATCTGACACTCACTCATGTGGCCAAAAAGGGTTGGTTATGTGACCCCAAGCATGCCTCCCCATATGTTAGAGACTTTCAACTAATAGCTGGGGTGCAAAATTTATAGTGGGGAGTCTCTTCCCCCTATTATAAAGTGTCATAACAATAGAAAAATTCATAATAAAATGGAAATAATCAAAGTAAATACATAGAAAAAGAAAATAATAAAATCCAACTAAATAAACCAATAAATAAATAAGGAATAATGTAATGACGTGTTTGAATGCAACTAAATGTCATGCTAGTACAATACAAGAAAAAGACTAGCTACTCAAATAAAAGTCTCAAAGTCCCGGGTCCCGAACCCCACGTTGATCCCATCTCCAAAATGCATCCCATCCACAAACCTACACTCAAAAGAATGGTCCTTTTCCATTGTCCAAACCTGCATCCATGAAATTAGCTTGGGCACCAAACGTTGGACCAAATAGGGTGTGAGTATAACTCATTAGGTCAAAACCAATGTGTCTAATAAAACACAACAACAACCTGATTTGGAACCATTTCAGAATATCTATGATCATGTCTTACGACCATACCAACCAAAACCATAAAACCAAGGTAAACTAACCTGTTTTGGTGCCATGATATAATATCTCTGAGCATGTCTTATAACCATACCAACCACAACTATATAACCATGGTATAGTCACAACAATCAATTTGGGTCAAAGCCTTATAAGCATTACAACATGATGATCCAAGTCCCTATAAGCATTACAATATGGGACTCGGTATAGTCTACTCTCTATAATAATTACAACATGGAACTAGGCCGAGCCCAACCAATATCAGTATTATAACATATAAGTGTGCATGTTCTAGGGCCGATCCCGATATATAAGAATTATAGCATGGAACAAAATTCCTCTCATACAACATGGATATCACAATATCACATCACAATTCTCAATGGTTAATTATTCAAATTACCATTCTTCTTTCATATTCCACTTGAAATTTACTTTAGAATTGATTAAAAATTATATCAATATGTTATAAGACATAATTTAGGGATTCTATAACAATAAATCACCCTAGGTCATATGTCATGCTAAACATACTTTACGTTGTTTTCCAATTCAATTATAATCATGGTTCGCTCATCCCATGGACAACCAAAATCCATTTTAAAATCCATTTGAAACAAAGGGACTTCAAGGAATAATTCTATTTCTTTATTTAATTAATTTTGGTGCACATAATGATGGTGCAATTACAATATTTCATAAACTTGGAAATCATCAAACCATAGGGTTAATATTTAGACCCCTTACCCTTAACCGATAATCCAACAATGATTCTAACAACCAATGCCCACACGGAAGAAGCTTTGGATGATTTCAAAGAGGTTATTATATCAAAACTGATCAAGATAATAACCAAAAACATAATTTATTAAAGGATTTCACCACAATGGTTAGAGAATAAAGGAAGATAAGGAAGAAACCTAACCCAAAGGACTTTCTAGAGATTTCTCACACAATCGGGACATCCAGAAGGGAAGTTGGAACCCCAAAATCATCTGGAAAATGACATAGGTTCAAGAGGAGAGTAGGTACATTGGATTATAATGAAAATAGGCCACAAATAATGTTTAAAATAGCATGTTGAAAATTTACATGGTGCATAATGTAGTTACACTTCGTGTAAATATTTTTAGTGGGATACGACAAAAAACCTATCACCTCAAATTTATTTTATTAAAACCCTCAAACAATTACATGATGTGTAATCCCTTTACAGGGTGTGTAAATGTTATTCAATTTTTTTTCAGCCCATTTTCCTTTTAAACAACCTAAACCTCCTTTAAAGCTTCTCAACTTACCAAGAACCCATGAAACACTTAACCCATTTATACCTAGACTCTATTAATTTCAATAAACATACATCCTTAAACATTATGTCATTTTCTCCAACAAAGATCTCCTCACTCACACTTGGATCTTTCTCAAGTTTCCTTAAAACCTAATAATGTGTTTATTCAAAAAATAGACTCTCATGATGAAAACACAACCGAAAGAAAATATTAACAAAAAACTCAGAGAGAGACGTTCATATAAAAAGGTGGGATCTTACAACCTACCAAACTTATAACAACTCACCCCCAAGATGCTCTATGTATCACTATGAGTTCTCAGTGAACAATTCTAGCCATTGTGTTCACATATTAGACTCCCTCTTCCTGGTCTCTGCCTAAACTCACCCATGTTTCCACCACACCTGAAACAATGGTATAATCCTACCCCGAAGACATTTCTCACTATGATTCACAACCTATATCATATGCTCCTCAAAGGAAAAATCAATAAAAATCTCAGCGTCTACTACATCTATCACATGGGAAGGGTCTAGAAAATATATTCATATTTGCAACATATGGAACGCATTGTGCATGTCACTGTAGAACTGTAGAAGGGATAAAAAGTACGCCACTAGACCAACCCTTTCCACTATTTCAAACGGCCCAAAAAGACTAGGTGCTTGCTTCCCCTATTTCTTGATATGACACTAACTAATCCTAGGTGACACCTAATGGAAAACATGGTAACCAACTTTGAATTATAGTGGTCATCCCCGATGGCCAGCATATGATTTCTACCTACTCTATGTGATCATCATCTGCTGTTAGATCAACTGAACCTATTCAGATGTCTCCAACATGAGACTAGGCCTAACAAGTGTTGAATCACCTACCTCTAACTAACAAATAGGAGAACAGTATGATCTGCCATAAAAATCATCAAAATGTTCCATTTGGATCGATGCTTGGAATCTATTATTATATACAAACTCCATGAGTGTCGTATGTTACTCCCATAAACCACCAAAATCCAAAACATAGTCTCGTAACATATCCTCAAGAACCTGAATAGTCCTCTAATATTAACCATAAGTCTATGGATGATAGGTTATGCTTAAAAGAACTCATGATACCGGGGTTTTCTAAAGACCCTACCTAAAACATGATGTGAAATGAGGATCTTTTTCTAAAATGATTCTCCTAAAATCACCATACAATCGAACCACCTCGTACATGTAAATATTTCCCATATCATCAACTGTGAAGGTTTTCCTAATAGGTAAGAATTCGGGTACCTTAGTTAGTCGATCTACATAAACCCATACAACATCATTATTTAGGGTGTTCTTGAGTAGTCCTGTCATTAAATCCATTGTGACCTCATCCCATTTCCACTCAGGAATGGGTAAAGGCTGTAAAATCCCCACTCTCCTCTGATGCTCGGATTTTACCTGCTGAAAAGTGAAGCATCTACCACAAATCTTGCCACCTCTTTCTTCATTCCTAACCACTAGTACTATCTATGGATATCACAATACATATTTGTTAATACTTGATTCACCACTCATCTAGAATAATGAAACTCCCTCATCATATCGTCACACAAGAACATATGAACCCATACTCAGCCATATAAAAGAAGAGAATTTTCATAGTTGAGTGACCATCCTGATGGTGTCTCCCCACCATATAGTTTTTCTCTCAGAACTGAGACCTTTGGATCAGAAAACTACTTAGTCTTAATCTGGTCCAAAATCATGGGTATAATAGATGTCGAAGTCAGAGCTAATCACCCTTGAGATTCCAAAACATCCAGATGCATGCCTTCAAAGAGGGTTATTATCTAACACTTTTCATAAAACTCCCATACCACCTCTTTCTATGTCTTTTAGTTAAAGCATTGGAAAAGACATTGACCTTTCCTGGTTTATAAGCCAATTCAAAGTCAAAATATTGCATATGCTCGACCCACAGCCTCTGCCGAAGGTTTAGGTCCCACTAACAAAAGATGTACTTGAGGCTCTTGTGATCCGTGTATACCACAAACCTCTCAACCATAATATAGTGTCTCCAACATCTCAAGGAATATACCAAAACTGATAATTCTTGATCGCGAGTAGGGTAATTCCTCTCACGCAGAATCATCTACCTAGAGCTATAAACAACCACACAGTCCTTATACATTAGAACTAATCTGAGTCTAACTCTGGATACATCACAGTAAATAGTATATACTTTTCATAGAATAGGTAAAGTGAGGATAGGTACTAATGTCATCTTACTTTTATCTCTTGAAAATATCTCTCAAAATCATTAGACCAAACAAACTTCACCCTTTTCTTGGTCAGTGAAGACATTGGTGCTGCTAAATGGGAGAAATCTTAGATAAAACACCGATAATAACCTAAAAACCTAGAAATATATGAATTTAGAAGAAATTATTGGGATGTTCCCAAGATTTTACAATTTTTACTTTCTATAGGTCCACTGAAACTCTTGACTCAGAGATGACATGACCCAAGAAGTGCACTTTATTTATCCAGAAACTACATTTGGTTAGCTTTGCGTAAATCCAATGCTTTATCAATGCACTCAAGATGATTTCAATATGTTGGGAATGATTGTATTATGACTAAGAGTACACTAAGATATCATCAATGAAAACCACCGCAAACTGATCTATAAAAGGATGAAATATCCTATTCCTTAAGGCCATAAATACTGAAGAAACATTAATCAACCTAAATGACATCACTTTGAATTCATACAAGCCATGCCTTCTCCTAAAATAAGTATGAGGTATTCCTAATTGTCTCACTCTCAAATGATGATATCTTGATCTCAATTTAATCTTGTAGAAGATCTTAACATCTCTCAACTGATCGAAAAGATCTTCAATAGATGGAAGAAGATACTAGTTGTTGACCATCATTTGCTTTAACCTATGATAATCCACAAATAAGCATAAAGATCTATTATCCTTTTTGGTGAAGAGAACTGGAGAACCCCAAAGATATGTACTTGGATATATAAAGATTTTAGATTATAGATCTTCCAATTGAAATTTCAAGCATGAATCTCTATTGGTGTCATTTGTTATGGCGAGATAAAAGCTGACTCTGCTCTTAAAACCAACTCGATCATGAACTTGATCTATCTCTTGGACGGTAATCCATAGAAAACATCATGAAATAAATCCTAAAAACTATCTACCACTGGAGGAAAATAATCCTATTTCATTCCACCATTATCCAGATAAAGATTGATGATTTGAGCTATGAGATAATTCAATCTGCACTAAATGGGTCCTGCATGACCAGCCTAAAGACCCCACTCACCCTGGTGAGAATAACTGCTTCCTTCTAGAGATATGAAAGTAACTCTCCTCCTATAATAGTAAATATGATCCTAGTATAAAACTAACCAATCCATACCAAGAATAAAGTTGAAATATTTTATTTTTAATATGAACGGTTCCCAAAAGAAACGATAACCACCAATCCTAGAGAACAGACCTTGAAATGTTTGATATTTTAGACCACACTCCCAATGGTGTGTTAATGGTTAAAACAACATACAATATTTCCAAATCCAAGTCCAAACCATTTTAAAAAAATCAGATAGAAAATAATGTGATGCTATTGTATCAAAAAAAACACAAGATAAGGTAGGTGATACAAGAATCGTACCTATGACAGTAGACGATCCTACATCCACGTTAGTTGGAGTAGTTTTGATAACATGAAATTGACTTGTCCCTCTTTCCTGAGACCTAGTACAACTACCTAAATCTATTTCCCTTTCTTGGTACTACTAGTGCTCATGAACTATGGTACCATGTCCCTTACCTCATCCTAAATGGCTTGTGGAACTCCAACTTCCAGTCTGCTGAGGGGTAGCTAAGCCCCTTCCCAACTTCGGTGCCTATCTTGATCCTATGACACTAGTCTACTATGAAAATTACACATAGAACCTCTAGAGATGAATTAGTGTGCCACATATATGACATTTCACTATGGGGTAAGGGCACTGTGGTTGCTGGTGGCCAAACTTTCCACACTGATAGCACTATAATGGAACCCGATCTTGAGATGGTTGTCTACTACCCTGTCTTCTCTACCCACTAATACTTTGGAATAAATAGTCATAAATTTTTTTCTTACCACTCAAAGAAGAACTCCATAATCACTCTAATGAAATAGCATGGCCGTTTCTCAGGGACTCTCGTATTTCCTTTCGTAATGAGTGCCTGATTCATTACATCATCAAATACGATTAAAAGAAAAATGTTTACATGTGACCTGATATCATAATTAATATTGTCCTAGAAACGTATTGACCTAGCGATCTCATAAGCTACCTAAGATGGTAAAAATAATTGTAGGTCGGTAAAACATCCAACATAGTCCATCACTGAAAAACCCTCATACTTCAGATGTATGAAATCACAAACTTTTTCATCCCTCAAGGTCTCAGGATAGAAATGGATCAGGAACTTCGTCTTAAAGTCCTTACAAGATAGCTCATCCTACTACCCTACTTATGCTATAATATCCCACAAATGCTTGTTAGGTCTACAAAGAATATACACAGAAATATTCACCCTCCTATCCATGGGTGTCTTGAGATGCTTGAAGATTTTTTTGATAGAATCAATCAAAAACTCAGTTTCTTGGGGACCCCTTCCCCAGTGAACACAGGTTGATGTTGTAGCTGAAAATCTCTTATTAGTTCAAACATTGAAGGAACTGTATGAACAATATCCCTTTTAATGGATTGCATGGACCTTAGGAAGCTTCCCTGAAGCTGAACATCCATATGGTCCTTAGTAACTATAGGATGTTCCAATTCATCCATATTAGGATCATGCTTATTTACACTCTCCTAACACTCAAGTCAAAGATAACGAGTATGAATTTTCTCTACAAGACAAACACAAACCTTAGAGAGATGGATTGCAATGAAGTCGATCTAGCATGTGACTGAAATAGTGAACCACCAGCTCTTGGTCTCTTTAGACACAACTTACAACTATTTTAGCACGACATGAAAAATTATATGATTTATCGAATTGAATAGATATCTCATATCACAGTTTAACAGAAAATTATCTATCACATTCAAAAATAGATATGCCCCTGTTATGAAAAATTCATGTCAATATATCCCTATATTTCTATTATGATTCATGTATTCACATCTCACGCCATATAAGGCCATGAGTAAAAATCTCAAGAAACAATAACATCATGAAACAATAACCTCACACATCATGTGAATCACCCAAGGTGAAATAACATAAACTATAATAAGAACACAACACGAATAGAGATCCCATATCTGGGAACTCAGATTTCCCCCCATAAATGGGTTAACTAATCCCATGCACAAGATCATTACCAAGTCTGGACACATCTTAGTCTCCTTTATACCTTTCCAAAATAGTAAAATAGAAGAAAGGAAAAAAATGGCTCTGATACCACTTTGTAACGTCACCCAATCTGGAACTCTCTCACGTGGCTAGAAAGGGTTGGTTATGTGACCCCAAGCATGCCTTCCCATATGACAGAGGTTTCCAACTAGTAGTGGTGGTGTGAAATGTATATTGGGGAGACTATTCCCCATAGTATGAAGTGTCATAACAGTACAAAAATTCAAAATAAAATGGAAATAATCAAAATAAATACATATAAAAAGGAAAAATAAAAGATACCCGAATAATACAATAAATAAATAAGGAATAATGTAATGATGTTCTGGAATATAACTAAATTTCATGCTAGAAAAATAGAAGAAACAGACCAGAAGACTTAAATAAAAGACTCAAAGTCCCGATTCTTGAACCCCATGTCAGCCCCATCTCCAAACTTCATCCCATCCGTAAACCAACACTCAACAGCAAGGTCCATTTCCATTGTCCAAACCTAAATCCATGAAATCTACTTAGGTTCCAAATTATAGCCCAAATATTGCGTGATTATCACTCAGTAGGTGAACACCATTGTGTCTAAAAAACTATTCTGATAATAAGTACATGTAATAAAGTGATAATTAGGTGTTGTAATTATTTTAACAATTAATAAAATGCAATAACAACCTGCTTCATCTCTACGCTGAAATATCTCTAAGCATATCTTATGACCATGCCAACCACAATTAAATATCCAAGGTAAAATAACCTGCTTCAGTTCCATTCCAGAATATATCTAAGCATGTCTTACAACCATTCCAACCAAAACCAAATAACCATGGTATAGTCATAATAATCAATCCGGGTCAACTCCCTATAAGCATTACAGTATTTCAAGTCAAATCCATATATGCATTACAACATGGGACTGGGCATATCCCACTCTCTATAAGAATTATAGGATGGGATTAGGCTGAGACTGCTCAATATCAGCCTTACATAAAATATGTGTGCAAGTACCGGGTCTGAGACTGATATATAAACATTACAACATGGAACATAATTCTTGTCATGCAACATGGATATCACAATATCAAACCACAATTCTTAATGGTTAATTATTCAAATTACCATTCTTCTTTCATATAACACTTTAAATTTACTTCAAAATTGATTAAAAATAATATCAACAAGAAATAATCCACAATTCATTATTTATGGATTATATAACAAGAAATCACCCTAGGTCACATGTCATGCTAAACATACTTTAATCCATTTTACAATTCAATTATAATCATGGTTCACTCACCCCATGGGAAGCTAAAATCCAGTTTAAAATCCATTTGAAACCAATGGACTTCATGGGATAATTTTATTCATTTATTTAATTAATTTGGGTGCACACAACGATGGTGAAATAACAATATTTCACAAAATTGGAAATTATCAAACCATAGGTTTAAGATTTTGACCCATACCTTTAATCGATGATCCAAAAAAGCTTCCAATGACCAACACACATGAGAAAGAAGGTGAAAATGATTTGAAAGAGGTTATTAGATAAAAACCGATCAATATCAAAACCAACAACACAATTGGTCAAAGGATTTCACTATAATGGTTGGAGAAACAAGGAAGAGAAGGAAGAAACCTAACCAAAAGGACTTACTAGGGATTTCTCACACAATTAAGACATCCAAAAGAGAATTTGGCACCCCAAAACCACTTAGAGAATTACCTATGGTCGATAGAATAGGATCTGTAGTGGATTAGAATGAAAATCAACCACACAACATGTTTAAAACGACATGTTGAGCATTTAAACAATGTGTAATGTAGTTACACATCATGCAAATATTTTTAGTGGGATACACCAAAAAAATCATTGACTTAGATTTATTTTATTAAGACACTCGAACAATTACATGACATGCTATACCTTTACATGGTGTGTAAATGTTCTACAATTGATTTTTCATCCCATTTTCCTTTTAAACAACCTGAACCTCCTTTGAAGCTTATAAAATTACCAGGAACTTGTGAAACACTTAACCCATTCATACCTAGACTCCAGTAATTCAAACAAGAATACACCCCCAAAATTTAGGTCATTTTCTCTAAAAAATATCTCCTTGTGGATACTCTCTAGTCTTTCTCAAGTTTCTTTACAACCCAATACTATGTTTATTCAAACGACAAACTTTCATGAAGAAAACACAACCAAAATAAATGATTAATGAAAAACTCAGAGAGATACATACCTGAAAAAGGATAGGATATTATAAACGGGTTTTATAAAAATTTCATCATAGCATACCCCATGGAAACAAAATGGGTTTCATAAACATTTTATCATTTAATCATAGCATAACTCATAGAAAAGAAATGAGTTTCATAAAAATATTGTTATTAATATCATAAACCATATTGAGAAAGAATTAAGGTGTTATTATTGGATCATATCCCTAATAAAAATTTAATTAACCTAAAAGGACGTCATTATAGATGAAAAATACCTTTAAAAAATCACTTGAAGCATGTCTTGAGGAAAACCCCTTTTCATTGTGAAATCACTTATTTAAAATCTAAAAATTTCTCAAATATTAATGAATTTTTTTATTATAAAATAAACTTGGAGACATATAAATTAATATTTAAATAATTTATTAGTCCTTATGGTGGAATATTTCATCCATTCTATATAATTTAAAATAAAATATTCCTTTCAACACTTTTGTAAAAAAGTCAAAAAATAGATGGTTTGGAAAAAATAAGAAGATTAATTTTTAATTTTTTTTATAAAGTCAATTATGGGTAAAAATGAATTTAAAAAATAATATAATAATATTAAAAAAATTCTTGAAAACCTTTTTGGAAGATATAGATATTGAAGAAAAGGTATTTTCAACTAAAGAGCGAAATAAAGCCGATTTTTCTTAAAATATTCTTTTCATTTATTGAGTACTTAAAGTGAGGAAAATGAAATGATTACATGTATTCTCAATAAATAACCATATGAGAATAAAATTTATAAGTTTCCTGATAAATAGATCATAAAATTTCATCTTTGTAAACTTAATCCTAAACAATCCCAATAAACAATGAGATTGTAATATAAAACCCTTACCTCGAGTTCCACTTGCTTCGAAAACACTCAAACATCCTCTATAATAAATTAAAATTTATTATCATTATATAAAAAGTTATTTAAATACTTATAATATCATATATTACCTTGTTATAACATTTCAACAACCATTTATTTATAGTTCCTTATTTAAATCATCATTTTTGAGTGTTAACTATTTCATTTTTTAGAAGAATTTCTATTTAGTAGTTCCAGTCCTTGTAACTTGATCATGGTTCCATAATATCTATAATTTTAATCATGATATAAATATAATATATATTCATTATATATATATATATTCATCCATAAAATATAGAGATAGAAAAATGAATTACACCGTTCGGAAATTGTAATCCATATGTACGCATGAACGTCGTTTTCACTTTTCAATGAATTTTAAAAAAGAAAGGTAAATAATGATCATAATTTAATAAATCATTATTATATAATATATATAATATATATTCTTTAAATTAATACTTATTACCATCCAAGTAAAATATAAATGAAAAAAATCACATCGCTTCGTGGAGGTGGTAGTCTACATGTACGCACAAGAAACATCATAGTTTTCTAATATATTGGATGGTAAGAAGGTAGATGTGATATTATAATTACAGAAGTATAATTGTGCCAAAAATATAATATATAAAATTTAAACCCACCATAATAAAATTCCATAAATGATGCTGATGAAAAACTAATTACACTACTATGTGGAGACGGTAAGTCTTATGTAATCATGAGCGATGTTTTCATTTTCAATAGGTTGGAAAAGAGGGAGAAAATGGTTTTTACATAACCATAAAAAAATCTCATTATATTTATGACACTTTATTTATTATTTTATGGTGTATAAAATATATTTAGAGGAAGTATAATAAGAAATAAATTTGAAATTTTTGGTAAAGATGATTACCTCTTCTTCGATGGACTTCCATTAAATCTTCTATTAAGGGTCCTAGGTTTGGTATTTTGGGGAATAATCATAAACATAAAATTTATAAGGAATTTTAGAGGATATACTTTTAAGTTTTTTTATATAGATGGCTCAAATTGTTTTAAAGAAGAGAAATAAGGGGCGTCCATTTATGAGGGAGGGAAAATACACACATGGAATTATAAAAAAGATTAAAATAAAATTAATCTATTATCTATAAAAATGCTTAAAAATGGGAATATATTATAATGAAAATAGGATAAGTTAAAAATATAATCAAAAAATTAAATTTATATAGTATTTGGTGTCATTTTAAACATTATATTTTGTTTTAACCCATTGGTTAACCAATTTTAATCTTAATTGTGGTAATGAATTTTTTAATATTAAAGAGTTATAATTTTACTTATAAGGTAAAAATTAGATAATTAATAGTAAAGGGATGAAATTTTAGATAATTTATCATCCTATTTTTCTGAATTCATGTTTTTTATGTTTTTAAATTAAATTAATAAAATATTATTTAAAATTAAATATCATTAATGTCTTTTTTGACACTATTCTTTGAATTTGACTTTAAAGTCAACATTAAAGTAAGGGAATTAGAATATAAACCTTTAAAAAATATCTAATATGATATATTAATCTTTAAAATTCATTCAACACAATTATTCACCATAATTGTATTCCTTTTGATATTTTTAAATTCATTTATTTTAGTTTTCAATTAATTCAATAAATATCGTGCCTGCATTATGTAAGAATTTATGGTAAATATCAAATTAATAAAAATTATAAATAAATTACTATGATAAAAAAATTAATTCATATTTAGAATAAAAATTTATAACTAAAATTATCCTCTTTTTATCCTTATTTAAATTTTTTAGAGATATCAAAGTTAAGAGAGTGAAATTTTGTATTTATTCTTTTCTTAAATTAATATAAATGTCATAATAAAATATATATGGCACCAATTATCAATATATTTGAGAATTATATTTAAATGTAATAACCCCACTCATACAATAGGATAAATTAAAGTTTTAGGGTCATTTTTAGTCCTTGTCATATTATTTTTAACCATAATTACCTGATTTACTCTTATTAAGGGGACACATATTTACCAAGGTTACTATTTATAATGAACAAAAAATAAAATGCGTTTATTTACCAAATTTTTACCTCATAATTCCAAATAAATGATACATTTTTAAAGTTTCAATTATTATTTTTATAATTAATGTAATATAAAAATAAAAAATGAAATGAAAAATATTTTTTTTAGAACAATTCAATTTTTAGTATAATTTTTTATAAAAAATATGACCATAAAAATTGATTCCAACGAAATAAATTGGATTATTAATAATATATGAAAACTAATTTTACTTTTAAACCATTTTAAAACAAAATTATACTTTATAAAATATTGAATCAAAATACAATTTTCAATAAAAATCAATATTTTTCTCTATTCACAAAAAAATCAATATTTTCATAAAAATAAAAAAAATTAACTCTAGGATAATTTTGATATTTAAAAAAAAAATAATATTACATTTATCAAATAAAATTTCTAAAATTTATAAAAATTAATTATAATATTAACCCAATGAAACTATTTTTTTGAATAAAACATATTCTAAAAAATAAAACTACTTTACCAAAATATTAGGTGCTTACTTCCTATGAATTTATCAATAAATTTTTATTTATTATTAACTTTATATATTCTATAATTAGGTTACTTATAATGATACCCACCAATTTAATTTTTATGTTATAATATTCATAAAATATCTCATGGTTCGTTTAAGCTCGATGTTGTGTGTTGTATACGTTATAAAACATAGTGTTTATTTAAAATCTCAGGGTGTTACATCCACCCTATAATAAATTATGTTCTTTAAATTTGAACTCATGAATGGTAATAGAGGATTTGATATTTAAAAATATCTTTGCTTAAAACTAATGTCATAAAAATGGTAAATAAAACAAACTCTTGAAAAGAGGGAAAGATAAATAGAAAGGTCATCTCAAATAACACATAACTAGGCTTCCAGATAGGTGAAAATTAGTGAGAAGTGAAAATATGTACATGGATTAAAATTAATATAAAAATAATGATGTAGATTGATCGATATCATTGATCCTAATAAAGTGAATGATCATGAAAAGTTAATGATCACAAAACCATAAAAAAAGAGGCGTGGAAAAGACTATCAATTCATTGAAAATGAATGTATTAGGAAAAAAGTTTTGTTTAAAAATACTTTTCCTAGAGTTGAGGAATTCCTTTTCCATATAGACTAATAATATAATTAAATATACTTACTTTAGAATTATTTCATCCTTTAATCAATTTCCACTATAATCTTATTTTTTCTCCAAATTATGAGCATTCAAGATGATTTTCTTTACACATAAAGCATTAAAATCAAATTATAATGGATCATATGATTCCACAAAATCATATCAAGATATTACTCCTATATTTATAAATTAACCAAAACCAAAAATGGTTATCACAAAATAAGACAATTCCAAAAATGTATATTCCTTCACATGATCAAATAATATAATTAACTCTAAAATTTACATAATAACAACAAATCTTAAAATTAGATAATTTCATAAATACCCTACATACCAAATAAACCCAAAAACATAATAATTTTTTTAACCTTAAAGGTGATATTAAACCTTTCATATTACAACCCCAAAATTTTAATTTCATTCTTCCCAAATACTCTTTCATGTTAAATCATATATTAAACCTAAAGGTTATATATCACCCATACCATTGAGACATCTCCAAAAATATCATTAATCACCATGATAAATAACTATATAATATTATAATGTAGTAAACTTTACCAAATTATATTGAATCAAATTTAGATTCTACCCTAAATTGTAATCCTTATCTGGTCTATAAATATCTAAACAATATCTTATTTTAATGAATCAAATTTCAAACATCAAGATTATCTATATCCCACTTACTAGTATATCATAATTAACTTTATATAAAACCATAGACTATCTCAAAGGGTTATTTAAACCTCAATAGATTATTCTTCCTAAAACACAGTAAAAGTTTCAAATCACCTAAAAAACCCATCACTTTAAACCTTAAAATGGGTATCTATGACTCTAAACTTATGATCAACCTTAATATTATAAACTCGTGATGGTATCCATAACTCTTAAGTCAACCTCATATGAATAAAATATGCTTCCAACAATTAGCACAATCATTAATCCTCAAATAAAATCATAGAATATTGAATGTATTCCATAAATCCAAAAATAAAATAAACATCATTAAAAATAACCTAAATCAATTTTTCATTACATCACTAACCAATTTCAAGGTCCCCAATAATATCCCATTTACTCTATCAATGTCAATAATGTATTTATCCCAACTAAAAATTATCACATTAACATTAAATCACTTTTCTTGGTTATCGGTACTATTTAACATATATTTTAAAATTTTCAAATAAATACTACTATGAGACAGTAATTTTATATTTCACAATTCTTATATCCAAAATGTCATAAATATAACACTTATACAACATAATTCTCAAATACCAATATAAAAATACTTTAATCCTTTCACTTTAATGATTAGAACAACATAGGTCCTTCCTTGGCCTAGGATTTACCCTTAGATTAGGGAATAGAATTGGATAATTCCCATTATCCCCATACATAAGACATTGAAACATAAATGAATCCTTAGGAAAAGCTTCATTTACTTTCATATAACTCTTCATCTTTTTTCAGAAATTACTTACTCTATTCTCTTATATTATACATATAAATCATCTTCTCATCCCTTTGATACATTTCCTAGAGTGCTTCTTCCTGCATACTTGACGTGAAAGAATCTAAATACTTTTCCCTCCATGATTTTCCTAAAACACAATTTTTTTCTTATTATCCATTTAAAGAAACTCACCCAAGTTTATATTGTTAATTATATAATGATATAAATAATGAGGTATAATCACAAGGTTTTGCCTTCCAGTTCCCATTTCATTTTGTTACACTTGAGGAAAATCATTCCATTTTCCATCACATTCAACATTAACATGATTCATTCAGGTTTTGTCCATTGAATAATACCAAAAATCATAGTGTTAGCAAAAATAATCATAGTGGGAAACCACATAATCACGAAAAATCATTTATTGGATGCCTAAATCAAGAAACATTATTTTCGATCTATGAAAACTTAGGTTTGACTTAGGTCATCCATGATAATTACCAAAACATTAGGATGTTATACTATAATTAAAATTATCCCTAGGGTTCTTACTAAAGTTTTCTCATCCAAGTTTCCAAAGGAAACTAAACCTTTCTATGATACCGACTATAACAACCCATAATTTTCACACATAGATATTACATCATATCATAACAATCCATGCCATAACTATATAGGTCTAGTGCCTTTGGAAACTTAGATATATAATTTTTTTATATAAATCCTATATAATCTCCCACTATGTTATACATAAATATAACCCTTATTATACATGTTATATTTAAAATATTTCTTCATAACTCAAGGAAAAGGAAACATAAGAAAGGGTGAGATAAAATTCTCAATAAGAGAAATCAAGGGAGATATCAATGATCACATAATAAAAACATGAGGATAAGGGTATGATAACATGAAATTAACATTTTAAAACCATACCCTATATGTCATATATCATAATCTTGAGTCATGGTATAAATCTCGGTAGTTCATAAGATATGAATCATAAAGTAATCAATGAACATAAACCATGAGATCGTAACATTAACATAACACATAGATTTGTGGCATACACATAAGTATAGAAAATAACTTCCTTAGTAGTAAAGTATCACTACCAATAATATAATATTTTTAACCCCCTGATACTTTGTGATTTTTTGGAATTAATTTACTGCTTGACATTTCACACAATACTGAATATAGCTTTTGTTATATGAAAGCACTAAATTTGGATATCATTATATGAAACACCAAGTTAATATTTTTCTACATGCGATAGTTAGATTACCTTTTAGTACACACAAAAATATATTAGTCTTGTGTTACACACAATATCATGTTCCTTCGATAGATTTTTTTACATGCAAGAACTAGTTTTACCATACTATAATATACTGTTAATATTATTATTAGAATATTATTATAGTTGTCACATAGTAGTTAGAATGGTGGTAATAAATAATATTAATTAAATTATGAAAATATGGTTTAAAAATAAATATAATAAGAATTATTTTATGACCAATAAATAAGAAATGAAAATAAAACCCTATTGAAAATTTAAGAATTCTTTTACAGGAAAACAATATTTATGAAATCAAACAAGTTTTACCTTAATAAATTAATTAAAAATAATTTGACAAATAATTTTAATGATATATATATATATTTAATTAATTTAAATATTAAACATTTATATTATATATTTTCTAGACATGAGGTAAGAATAAATTCAATTTTATGAATAAAAAGACGTATTTTTCTAAAAGGTAATTTTACCTCCTTTTAATGGCACACCTATTTGAAATCTAATGTTTGAAAATTTTATAATTTTTACTTGAAAATATAAAACTTCATTTTTTAAATAGTAATATAAAAATTAAATTTGGTTGAATTTTTGGTATTTTTCTGAGAAGTTTCATTTTTTGATGAATAGTGAAAAATACTAAAATTTAATTGAAAACTAATTTTTCATATTATTTATTTATTTAGTTAAATTATATTTTAATTTTGTTTTAAAGTATAATTAGATAAATTATACATAAATTAATCCAATTTTGGAAATTGGAACCAATTTGACTTTGAAATTAGATATAAAAACATTTTGAACTTTTGAACATTTTCACTTTAAAAACCAGCTGTTTCGTCCCGTCTGCTGGATTTTTTTTTAAATTAATTTATGCCAATTTTGTGTTTAGAATTTTCCAAAATGAATTAAATATTTATAAAAAAAATAATTTATAATTTTTATCAATGTAAAATTATTTTTTTACCATTATTGAAATTAATTAAAATTAAATACAGTGATTAAGGCAAAAAGTAATTTACTTAGTGGATAAACTTTAATCTTAAGGGGAAAATGACATAGAAACTTGTCAAAAATACATTTTATTCCCATATTTAGAACATATACCCTCTTGGTTATAATTTTATGAATTATTGGTACACTATTCCTTGAAAGTGACCTATATAATACGTTACGTAAGAAAAAAGACAAAAACGGAACCTTCCTTACCTTTAGCATTTATAAAGCCTTGAGATATGGACAAAAAACCAAATTAGTTTGGTTGCACACATTATTTTGAAAGGTAAAGTATTTTTTTATAATATTAATATATATTTAATTTTTATAGATGAATTATTTAGATTAACTACTTAAGGAATGCCAAATGCGGTAACTATTTAGTTAACAATTAACTAAAATAAATGATACTAAAAATATTAAAATTAAGGTAAATTGATTGAATTATTGTCTTTAAATTTTTAGATTAATATATCATGTTACACATGTGTGAAGTTAATATATTAAAATTACACATTTCTCTTCATATTTTTTAAATTTAAATTAATTAAATAATGTCAAAATTGACATTAATGTTATTTTATAATAAATGATATTTTATTAAAAAATTTAAAATTTACTAAAAATACTATATTACTCAAAATTATTTTTAAATGTTAATGAATATAAAATATGGCCTATTAATGGACCAATTTATCTTTTATAATGAACATATAGACCTTTAAATAGTTAAAACTTTGTTAGCATGGTTCGTGTTATTGCAATGTTTTTGTGTGTTACATGTGCTTATTTTAAAATTAATTTCCAACAAACATGAGATTTATTTTATAAATAATTTTTAGAATTAATTGGTTATATATTTTCTAATAAATATCACTTTAATTTAGTCTTAATGGTAAAATTAATTAGGTTAGAAAGCTAGTTTCCTTAATAAAAAAACCAAAATGATAAAAGTGGGGAAACCAAAAAGTTAAGGAACAAAATTATAAAAATTCACTTATTTTTGTGTGTTGGAGTTTTTTATCGACCAAAATTATCCTTTAATAGATTAATTATATATTTTTTAAGGACATTAGGTATGGGAGAACTCCCAATAGTTTTTACCTTTTGGTATTTACAATAATTCCACCCCTCCTCCTCTATAGAAATGCATTCACTCTTCCCCTTCCTCACACCTATCAATCCACTTTGGATCATCCAAAAAATGACCAAATAAACTCCAAACTTATATAAATTAATCCTATAGGCATAAATTTGGTCATAAATCCATCAAAGGATTCCCTTTTGTGAAAACCAAAAGGAGTTACCCAAAGAAGAGGTAACATCCTTCAATAAGCACTTTTGTTTGATTTTCTATATCCAAAACCATAATTATTATTATTACATGTTTATATAATAATCTTCTTATAATAAATATAATAATACGTTTTTATTCTAATTTTTCAACCAACACCTACACACACTTCCACCAATTAGGTAAACAACTCACTGTTCGTGTGTACAACGGACTATCGTCTCGCGAAACGATGACATTCGGTTTTCCTTTACCACCTCTCATGGTTGGAAATTATGATGGAAATAATGTTTTTTACATGAAATATATGATATTAAGTATTTATTTATACTTCTTTAGTTATTATATAAAAAAAATCTTCATGATTTCCATTTTGTGTAAATATGACAACTTTGTTTGTGGGCGTGTGGATAACCACCTCCACAAAGTGATGTTATTCATTCACACCTTGCAAGGAATGTATTAAGGACGAGTTTAGTAAATTTATATAATATTTATGAAATAATAATTATAATATAATTATAATATATAAATATATATACATATATTTTATTTACTTTCTTTCTTTTAATACTATAAGAAAACAAAAATAGTGTTCATGTGTACGTACGACCTACCCTCTCCACGAATGGTGTATTCTATTTCATATTTATATATTTTATAAATTATTATAAAAATTTAGATAATTAATATATATTATATTTATATCATTTTATACATTATTTAAATAATTAAATCATTATATAAGTAAGAGTATCAATAATAACAAGTCAAATCATATACAAAAAAAGCAGATATCACCCGAAATGTAACATTAACATGGAATTGTTAATAAACATGTAATATAAAGTTATAATAAAATCATATATGGTATTATATATAATAATATGGTTATTTGGTATATGTATAAAAAACTTATATTTATTATACATGAGGTTTGAACGTGTATGACTAAATTCAAGACTTAAGGTAAGAGTTTTCTCATCTCACTTTTATTTATGTGAGACTTATGCATTATTCACCACTCATTTATTTTGTGTGGTGTATATAATTCCCAAGAATAAATTATATTATTATTATAATTAAATTTACGGGTATTTACATATCCATTTTATGATATTTATTTTATGGGGTTTATGGTTCAAAATGTTACCAAATCAGTAAAGTAATTTTGTCTCATTTACCTTCTTTGAGATACATACCATGTTATGAACCTATATTTTTATATGAGGTGTATATAATACCATTTTAAATGTTATATAATGAATATAATTATTTTAATGATATTTTAAGCTTAATTTAATGTTGTTATTTCATAGGGATTACGTTTCAAAGTTACTAAAGTGGTAATAGTTTATTTCCATAATCTCATCATCTATCTGGATTGTTTATGATTATTCTTCCATTAAAGAAATATTAGGATCCATATCTCAAGAAGTATCATGAATTTTATTATCCTATGATTATTCATGATATATTCTAATAATTTTACCATTTTCCACTCTTTGGTACTTAAGATAATTAAAAAGAAATTTTTAAAAAAATCCAACTTTATTTCTCTTTTTGGTTAAAAATCTGCATCCTTCAAAAAAACATGCTTTCTAAAAATGGGTTTCAAAACGTTTTAAATCCCACCATATAAGTTTTCAAATTTATTTTCAAAGAAATGGTTTTCAAATTTTTTTCAAATCTTTCTTTATAAATTTTAAAAGTTATTTTTAAAGAAATGGGTTTCAAAATGTTTTTAAGATTCCTTTATAAGTTTTCAAAGTTATTTTGAAAGAAAAGGTTTTAAAAATGTTTTCAAGCTTAATTTATATATATTAAAGGTTATTTTCAAAGAAAATGGTTTTCAAAAGGTTTTATGTTTTAAAAATCATTTTTCAAAGTATAAATGATATTTTAATCAAGAAATTGTCTTGAGGTTTTTAAAAGATTTCATTATAAGATTTTTCAAATCTGTTTTCAAAGAAATGGATTTTAAAAATGTTTCACATTTGAAAAAATTATTTTCAAATAAAGATTATTTTACTTCAGAAATGTTCCAATTGATCTTTCAAAATCCTTATCCATATAGGGTTTCATCCTTTGATATAGTTTTTGATATACCTGGTTATTATCCATGGGTAACATTTATATTCATTACCTGAATGGTTTATGTTGTGATGAAATGATGTCTATGAAACCCTTTTCTCTTCCACAGGTTAAACACATATGAAAGATGCTTCCTTTCACGGGATATTATTTTATGAAATGATTATGCATCCTTTATATTTTCTATAGGTTATGATATGATGACATGTTTAGGCTAATCATTTAATTTCATGGGTTATGTTATGATGTTTATGAAACCCATATATTTTTATGGGTCATGGTATGATGAATGTTTTATTATCTTAAGGAACATATATGTATGATTTTTTTATGTGATGGAAGGGACCTATTACTACATTAAATTCATTGGATAATAATTATATCTCATGATATAGTGATGGGAAACAAGTCTATGGGATTGTTCTATTATGGGAAAAAGGGGAAACCTGATCCAATATGGGAAGAAGGGGAAACCTGATCCACTATGGGAATAAGGGGAAACTCGATCCCTTATAAGGAAAGGATTGTGACTAGGGATGGTGGTGTGTCCTTCCCAATTGGTGTAGTACCCATGAAGTTCCCTGATATATTTTGGAAATGCACTATGTCTTATAGGGAATGCCATTATATGTTTTTGTGTTTGTCACAAATTCTATGTCTTCTTCCTATGTTATTCTCTCCTAGATTATGATCTTCATTCCATTATGATTCATGTATTATGATATGACAATATTTATGCCATGACTCATGTATATGATCTTTTATATGTATGGTATGATCTTCAAATGTTATTCTCATGTTCTCATACCATTTTCCTCATGTTATTCTTATGTATCTCCTTTATTTACCATTACCGAGCATCTGAGATCACCCTTTATTATATTTACTTTCCCCAGGTTATAAATAAAGGTCTTAATTAGAAGTACTAAAGGGGAATATATTTGTGTGAAACATTGAAGATATGTCACCAAGTTAGAAGATTTTTTTTCCAAGTTTCCAAAGAAACTAAACTATTACAGTCCTCAGGCATGTAATTTTGTAATACATTGAATATTCATCTAAATTGATGTAATATCCATGTATGTTAAGCATGGGTCTCTATAGTTGGTATTAAAGGAAAGGTTTAGTCAGACATTAGAAATTATGATAATAAAACTTTAGTAACACCCCTAGGGATATTTATAAGTATATATCTAGGGATTTATCTAAGGATAATCCTAAGGTGTCATATATGTAAAAGAAGGTGTCATAATTTAGACATATAATAAGTGTTTTTTCATGATTATTTGGTTTTACACTATAATAAGTGCATCTCACACTATGTTTTCTGGTTTTAATCAATGGTAGGAACCATAAGGAACTGAGTTAACATTGAATTTGATATAAAATTTACTGATTAATAGTCAAATGGGATGATCATTGGAGTAAAGGATGTTGTGATCATGCCTAATAAATTTTCATGGAACATGATTAAAAATATGTACCTTAACCAACTCTCAGACTCACTAAAGAAGATAAGGAAAGAGTTTAATGAGAGTTCGGGTAATGGATACCATCGAGGAAAGAAGATTTAGTTTCCTTTATATAGATAATGTGGAAAGAAGCACCCAAGTGAATGTATTAGAGGAAGAAGAGGATGTTTTAACTATGGAAAAGAAGGACATAAAGCAAGTAACTACAAAGAAATAATGAAAAGTTTGGTTAATGAAATTTATGGGAATATTGGACCCCCTAATACATCATAGATATTTAAATGCTTTAAGTGTGTAATGAATGGTCATTATGAAAATTAATGTCCTAATTGGAAATCACCCAAAGAGAATCAGTAAGGTGGTATGAGTAATGGTTATATTGCTGCTGATGATGAGACTACAAATGAAATGTGAAATGAGAGAAGTATTAAGTAATAGGATGAGGTAGCCTCATTATAGATTAAGTATAAAGTATAATAATTGAAGTATTTATGTATTAGGATTCAAGAATTATGAATGTTGAATTTTTTAAGGATTATTCACATTATGATTATTTTTATAAGGATTTAAAAGAATACGTTGAATGGTTTTGATGGACTAAAATATTGATTTAATAGTAAGGATATATTCATGGAAAACACATAATTAAGGGAAATATAACCCTAAATATGCTCCTAATGTTGAGATAATTATGTTTTAATAAAGATATGTTGGACATGAATAAAGAAATTAAATGGTATTGATTACCTTAGAACTAATTAAGGATTTATTGAAAAGTGGTTTATACTATCATTGATGAAGTTTACAACATTTTTTGATTTAAGGAATATATCCAATAAACTTTGGAATAATAAAACATGAATGTTTTCAATAAGTATTTGTGGTAATTCAGGTTATTACCACATTTCAAGAGAATACATGATGATGGTATTCACATATTTGGTTTGCGACAACCAAGAGCTACTTTATGATATATAGGGGATTAATGTTAAGCTATTTTTGAGAAATTTAGTAACCTTATTTATAATTTATCAGTACTTTCGTATTTCACAAGGGTTATAAGGTTAACCATGTGTGTACTGGTTTAAGTTAAAATTTGGATGAGGTTTTAGAGATTAAATTATTATCTCTACATATGAGGATTTATTCATATTGGATAACTTGTTCTAACATTTTTGTTTTGATGCAAACTAAATAAAGATGGAATGCATTATCATTCTACCTCATGATATGTTAGTACTTTTAAAATGAAAAATTCACCTTAATTTCTTGGAGTAAGAGATGATATAGAAATTGAACAAGGCAAGAAAGGGTGATATTTTCCTAAAATCATGTAAGTATATCTTTTTATAAAAATTATTAAAAGTTAGGAAAAAGGGTCTTGAAATAAACTGTTATCCTATTATCATAATTTTGGATGATATCAATGACCTTTTTAAGATTCTTTGGGTTATGGATTTGTGATCATTAACTTTATCCTAACCATGTTCTCTATCACTCACCATCACAAATTGATAGTTATATTTCTTTTCTATGTCCATGTTTTCACTTTCCACCTATGTTATCCTATGTGGAAACATAGTTATGAGTTACTTTGGGTAACCATTATGTTTCAGTATTTCACTTTTTAAAGGATGTTTTAGTATTAATTTTTAAGATGTGGGTTTATATGAAAGGGAATTTTATGTATTAAACCTATGATAACCTAGAAGAATTTTGAGGGTGAAACTAATTTTAAGGGGCGTAGAATGTAACACCATGAGATTTTGTGAAACTTTTTTTCAAATTAATTTAATATATTTTATTTCACACAATATTGAATATAGATTTTGTTATATGAAAGCACTAAATTTGAATTTCATTATACATTAAAAAAAGTTAACATTACGCTACACGCAACACTTAGATTAACTTTTGGTACATGAAAAACTACGTTTGTCTTGTGTTATAAACAATTTCGAGTTCCTTCGATAGCTTGCGTTGCACACAAGACCTAGTTTTACCAAACTACAATGTACAATTAATATTATTATTAAAATATTATTATAATTGTCACTTAGACACTAGAATGGTGGTTATAAATAACATTAATTAAATTATGAAAATACAGTTTAAAAATTTATATAATAATAATGATTTTGTAACTGATTAACTA
The DNA here is from genome assembly GCA_963277665.1 of Viscum album. Taxonomy (NCBI): domain Eukaryota; kingdom Viridiplantae; phylum Streptophyta; class Magnoliopsida; order Santalales; family Viscaceae; genus Viscum; species Viscum album. Next base: position 1,725,971,946 of record OY728120.1, read on the forward strand.
GAAATTAAAATAAAACCCTATTGAAAATATAGGAAATCATTTTCTCAAAAACTATATTTACAAAATCAAATAAGTTTTATATTAATAAATTAATTAAAACACTTTTGATAAATTATTTTGATGAAATATATATATATATATAAATTATATTAATTCAACTATTTAACTTTCATATTATGTGTTTTATAGACAATAGATAAAAATAAATTCAATTTTATGAATAAAAAGACGTATTTTTCTAAAAGGAAATTTTACCACATTTTAATGGAAAACCTATATTAAATATAATTTTTTAAAATTTTATAAATTTTATTTGAGAAAAAAAAACATCATTTTTGAAAGTAAAATATCAAAATTTACGTTGGTGATTTTTTTTATTTTTCCGAGAAGTTTCATTTTTTATGAATAGTATAAAATACTGAATCTTAATTGAAAATTGCTTTTCTATATAGTTTATTTATGTAGTTAAATTATATTTTAATTTGGTTTTAAAGTATATTTAGATAAATTATACATAAATTATTAAATTTAAGTCATTGAAACCAATTCCACATTGAAATTGTATATAAAAACATCTTTAACTTTTGAAAATTTTCACTTTAAAAACCTATTGTTTCGTCCCATATGTGGGATTATTTTTATATTAATTTCTGACACTTATGTGTTTAGTATTTTGAAAAATAGATTAAATAATTGAAATAATTATAATTTATAATTAATAGTAAGTTAAACTTAGTTTTTGACCAAAATGATTAGTGAGATTAATTAAAATTAATTACAAAAATTAAGGTAAAAATTAGTTTACTTAGTGGGTAAACATTAATATTAAGGGTAAAAATGACCTGGATACTTTTACAAATGCAATTTTATTCTAATATTTTGACCATATAACATCTTGGTTCTAATGTTATGAGTTATTGAGACACTATTCCATGAAATTTACCTATATAATAAGTTAAGTAAAGAAAAAGGCAAAAAATGAACCTTCTTTACCTTTAAAATTTATAAATCCATGAGATATGGACAAAAAAACCACATTAGTTTATTTGCACACATTATTTTGAAATTTAAAAGAGTTTTTGTCATAATATTGATTTATATTTAATATTTATATATGAATTATTTATATTAACTGCTCTTGGAATGCCAAATACGGTAATTATTTAGTTAATAATTAACTAAAATAAATAATACGAAAAATATTAAACGTAAAGTAAATTGATTGAATTATTTTCTCTAATTTATTTAGATGAATATATTATGTTACATAGGTTTTAACTTAAGTTATTAAAATTACATCTTTATCTTAATATTTTTTAAATTTAAATTAAGTAAATAATGTCAAAATTGAAATTAATGTTATTTTATAATAAATAATATTTTATTAAAGGATTTAAAATTTACTAAAATTACTATAGTCTGCAAAATTATTTGTAAATTTTAATAAATATAAAAAATGGTCTATTAATATTACAATTTATCTTTTATAATCAACATATATACCTTTAAATAGTAAAAACATTGATACCACAGTTTGATTTAAAGCAGTGTTTTTGCATGTTACATGCGCTTATTTTAAAATTAATTTACAAAATACATGAAATTTATTTTAGATATAATATTTGGAATTAATTTTTTATATTTTTAACAGTAAATCCAACTTTAATTTAGTATTAATCGTCAAATTAATTAAGTTAGAAAACTAGTTACCTTAATATAAAAACCAAAATGATTAAAGTGGGGAAACATAGAAGTTAAGGAAAACAATTATAAAAATTCACTTATTTTTGTGTGGTGGAGATTTTTTAAACCATAATTCCACTTTAATCCATTATTTTTCCATTTTTTATTCACATAAGGTAAGGGATACGTCCCAATAGTGTTTACCTTTTGATATTTAGAAGAATGCCACCCCTCCTCCTCTATAAAAAGTCATTCACTCTCCCCCTTCCTCACACCTCTCGAGCCACTTTGCCTCATAAAAAACCTAACCAAGTAAGCTCCCAAATTATATAACTTCATACTAGAGTATTATTTTTTTTCATAAATCCATCCAAGAAATACCTTTGGTGAAAATGGGTAATGAACTTACCATTCATGTGTACATAGGACTATCGCCTCACGAAACGATTCCATTCATTTTTCCTTTACCACCTCTCATGGTTGGTAATTTTGATGGACACAATATTTTTATATGTTATATTTTATATTCATGATTTTTTTATTTTTTTATAATTATTATATAAAAAATACATTCATGCTTTCCATTTTTTTGTAAATACGATAACTTCATTTTTGGATATATAGACTACCGCCTCCTCAAAGTGATGTGATTCGTTCACACCTTGCATGGAATGTATTAAGGTTGAATTTAGTAAATTTATATGATATTTATGAAATAATAATTCTACTATAATTATAATATATATACACACACATATATATTTCATTTACTTTCTTTCTTTCAATATGAAAAGAAAACAGAAACATCATTCATACGTACTTACGACCTACCGTCTCCATGAACGGTGTATTCCATTCCATATTTCTATATTTTATATATTATTATAAACATTTATATAATGAATATATATTATATTTATATAATTTTTACATTATGTAAATAAGTAAATCCTGATCTAATTAATAGGATCAATAATAACAAGTCAAATCATATACGAAGAATAAAGAAAATATCACCCGAAACTTAACATTAACATGGAATTGTTAATAAATGGGTAATATAAAGTCATAATAAAATAATATATGGTATTATATATAATATGGTTATTTTTTAGATTTATAATAAAATTATATTTATTATACATTATTTTTAAATGTGTATGAAGAAAGTCAAGACTTAAGGTAAGAGTTTTCTCGTCTCACTTTTATTTCTGTGAGACTTATGCCTTATTCACCACTCATTTCTTTTTTGTGGTGTAAATAATGCCCATGAATGTATTATATGATTATTATAATTAAATTTATGGGTATTTACATATCCATTTTATGATATTTCTTACATGGGGTTTATTGTTCAAATGTTACCAAATGGGTAAAGTAATTTTGTCTCAATTTGTCTTCTTGAGATACATGTCATGTTATGCACCTATATTTTTCCATGAGGTGTATATGATACACTTTGAAATGTTTTATAATGAATATTATTCTTTTAATTATATTTTAATCTTCATGTAATGTTGTTATTTCATGGGGATTATGATTCAAAGATTCTAAAGTGGTAACAGTTTATTTCCACAATCTCATTGTTTATTTGGATTATTTATGATTATGATTCTATTGATGAAATATTATGATATATATATATCAATAAATCTCATGAATTTTATTATCCTATGGTTATTTATGATATATTAAAGTAATATTATCATTTTCTTACTCTTTGATACTTAATATAATTAATAAAACATTTTTAAGAAAATCTGACTATATTTCTCTTTTTTGTAAAAAATCTCCATTCTTAAAAAACCATATTTTTTAAAAATGGTTTTCAAAATATTCTCAAGATTAATTTATAATTTTTAAAATTCATTTTTAAAGAAAATTTTTTCAAATTTTTTTCAGATATTTCTTTATAAGTTTTCAAATTTATTTTCAAAGAAATGGTTTTCAAAACATTTTCAAGCTTCCTTTATAAGTTTTCAAAGTTATTTTCAAAGAAAAGGCCTTCAAAATGTTTTACAGATTTGTTTATAAGTTTTCAATGTTATTTTAAAATAAAATTATTTTCAGAAGGTTTGTTGTTTTAAAAGTAATTTTTCAAAGAATAAATGATATTTTCCTCAACAAATATTTTAAAGTATTTTAAAATCTTTCATTATAATTTTTCAAAGTGGTCTTCAAATAAATATATTTTGAAAATGTTTCATGTTTTAAAAAGTTATTTTTAAAGAATGATTATTTTACTTTAGAAAATTTCTAAGTGATATTTCAAAATCCTTCTCCATATAAGGTGTAATAATTTGATATAGTTTATGATATATTGGGGATATGATCCAAGGTAAACATTCATATTATTTCTCTGAATGGTTTATGTTTTGACGACATGATGTCTATACAACCTGTTTCTCTTCCATAGGTTAAATACTTATAAAACATTCTTCTTTTCACGGTTTTTGATTTGATTAAATTATTATTAAACCTATATATTTTCCATAGTTTGTGATATGATGACATGTTTATGATACTCATTTAATTTCATGGGTTATGTTATGATAATTTTGCAAACCAACACTTTTTATGGGTCCTGATATGATGAATTTTTTATTATCTTGTATCACACATATGTATGATTTTATTATGTGATGGTTGAGACCTATATATTCCTCTAATTCATTAGATAAATATTTATATCTCATGAGATAATTATGAGAAACAAGCCAACGATCTTGATTCACTATGGGAAGAAGGGGAAACTTGATCCACTATGGGAAGAAGGGGAACCCGATCCACTATGGGAAGAAGGGGAAACCTAATACCTTATAAGGAAAGGACTACAGCTAGGGATATTGGTGTGTCTTGTATAGTATGTGTAGTCTCCATTATGTTCCCGGATAAGTTTTGGCAATGCTATATGATTTATAGGGAATGATATTATATGTTTATGTGTCTCCCACAAATTCTATGTCTTATTGCTATTTTATGCTCTCATGGATTATGATATTGACTACCTTATGATTCATTTCTTATGAACTACCAATATTTATTCCATGACTCATGTATATTATCTTTGATATTCAGGGTATTATATTCATATTTTATTATCATATTCTTATATTTTTATTCTCACATTATTCTTATATATCTCCTTCATTTACCCTTACTGAGAATCTAAGATCACCCTTTCTTATGCTTCATTTACACAGTTTATCAAGAATGTTTTTAAGTAGAATTACTAAATGAGAATATATTTTTGGGAAAAATTGAATATCCTTCACCATGTTAGAATATTTTTTTCCAGGTTTCCAAATACACTAAACTATTATGGTCCTCAGGCATGCACTTTTTAATGTGACGAATATTGTTCTAAATTGATGTAATATCCATGTATGTTAAGACTGAGTTGCTATAATATTAGATTATGTTCACTCTATATTCTATTATAGTAGTCAAGGTTCACTCCCAAGACTTTCATAGTGGATATAGTCCCTTACCGAACTAGGTTCACTCCCCATTCCAATCTTGTTTATCTCATGAGATATCCATATTTACCCAATTCATTGGATGGATATATAATTTTGGGACCACCCATCACATAATGAAAATAATATATATTAATAAAAAAGGATAAAAAACATTAATCATATAATAATCCATGAAAAGGAAATGTTTTTTATAAATATTTCATCATAACATAACTCATGGAAAAGAAATGGATTTCATAAACATTTCATTATTTCATCAGAGCATAACTCGTGGAAAAGAAAAGAGTTTCATAAAAATATTATCATAAAAATAATAAACCATATAGAGAAATAATAATGATGGAATCATTGGATAATATCCCTATTAAAAAATTAAGTAGAAACAATGGATGTTATCATAGGTGAAAAATTCCTTTATAATATCACTTGAAATCTGTGTTGAGAAAAATACCCTTTTTAGTTTGAAATCACTTATTTAAAATCTAAAAATTTCAAAAATATTAAAGAAAAAATTTTATTTGAAAATAAATTTGGAACATTTTAAAGAAATATTAAAATAATTTAGTAGTCATGATGGTGGGAAATTCCATTTATTCTATATAATTTAAAAGAAAACATTCCTTCCACACTTTTTAAAAAAAGTAAAAAAGTAACTCATTCAGAAAATGATAAGAATAAATTTTTTAAGCCATTTTGTAAAAAGTTAATAATGGGTAAAAATGAATTTAAAAAATCACATGATAGTGTTAAAAACATTCTTTAAAATATTTTAATAAAATATGGATATTAAAGAAAAAGGTTTTTCTACTGAAGAGAGAAATAAAATCAGTTTTCCTTAAAACTGTTCTTCCACCCTCATGAGTTCTTAAAGTGAGAATAATGAAAGGAAAACATTTATTATCAATAAATAAACATAGTATAAGAAATTTCACACATTTCTTAATAGATATATCATGCAATTTCATCACTGTAAACTTAATCATAAACAATCCTGATAAATAATGAGATTGTGACATAGAACCCTTACCTCCTGTTCCACTTTCTTTGGAAGCACTATAACCTCTTATATAATAAATATAAATTTATTATACTTATATAAAAAATTAATTTAAATACTTATAATATTATATATGATCCACTTATAACATTTAAACACCCATTTGTTTGTAACTCCTTATTAAAATAATTGTTTATGGGTGTTAATTGTTTTATTTTTTATGAGAATTTTTTTTCGGTAGTTCTAGTACTTATACTTTGATCATGGTTACATCATATCCAGAATGTTAATAATGATATAAATATCATATATATATATATATATATATATTAATTATTAATATATTTATATTGATAAATAAAATATTGAAATAGAAAAATGGATTACATTTTTTGTAACACCCCCTAATCTGACACTCTCTCACGTGACTAGAAAGGGTTGGTTATGAGACCAAAACATGCCTCTATGTATGACAGAGGCTACCGATTAGCAGAAAGGGTGTGATAAGTATATTGGGGAGACTATTCCCCTTGGATTCAGATTTTAAAACATAGTGGAAATATCTAAATAAATATATATGAGAGCACAAAAATAATGGAAACAACATAATATATCAGAATACCAAAAATCAAAGCCCACTAAATAATAAAATCAATAATAAAGGAATAATGTAATGACATGTTTGAATGTAACTAAATTTAATTCTCTAAGTAATACAAAATAAAAGACTAGAAGAATCAATAAAATAATTAAAGGTCCCTGGTCCCAAACCCCATATTGGTCCCATCTCCAAACTCCAGCCCATCTAGAAAGTAACAATTAATAGCAAGGTCCTTTCCCCTTATCCAAAAATATATCGATATAATCTTAATAGGTACAAAATGATGGAAAAAATAGGGTGTAATTATAACTCAATAGATTGAAACCACTATTCCTAAATACAACCAGTCTGATAATAAGTGTATGCAATAATTCATTAAAAAAAGTATTAATTAATTAAACAATTAACTTAATACCACATCAAACTGACTCAAAACCATTATGGAATGTCTCTGATCATGTCTCAAAACCATTCCAACCATAACCTTATAAACTATGAATAGAATAACCTTCCTCAGTTCCAAGCCAATATGTCTCTGAGCATGTATTATAACCATTCCAAGCATAACCATATAACCATGGTATAAATCAGAACAATCTAGGTCAAACTCACTATATAAGAATTTCAACATTTAATCTAGGATGGGCCCATTATATCATCATTTCAACATTTAATCTGGTCTGAACCCGCTATATCATCATTTCAACATTTAATCTGGACTGATCCCGCTATATTAAAACTTCAACATGTGTCACTAGGCCTAGCCCACTATATAAGCATTTTAGTATATCAATTGGTCCAAGACTCACTACCACAAAATTGGGCAAGGCCAGCACCACCCCTTTATCAGTGCTAATGAAAAAGAGCTAATAAAGGGGGGGGGGACTTTATCAGCACTAAAAAAAGCACTGATAAAAGTACCCCTTTATCATCGCTTTTTTTAGCACTGATAAAGGCCCCCCCTTTATCAGCGTTTTTTTAGCGCTGATAAAGGGACCCCTTTATTAGCGCTTGTTTAATAGCGCTGATAAAGGGGGGGGGGAGGCTTTATCAGCGCCTTTTTTAAAAGCGCTGATAAAGGGTCGACTTCGAAAAAAAAAATTAATTTTTTTAATATATAAATATCGTTATATAGTTGTATTGATATAAATATAATATATAATTTTTCAATATATTTTAGATAAGTATAAATGTACATTTAAACATGTTATGCTTAATATATAAGATAGTTAGTGAAAATGGCATCTTAAAAAATTTAAAAAATATTTTTAATTAATAATTTTCTAATCATTATGGAGTAATAGTGATTTAATAACAATTTGTAGACTAAAAAAATAAAAAAAATTAAAAAAAGATCCAAAATATGTTGAAAATGCAACTCGAACTTCAAATGGCCATAACTTTTGATCCATGTGTATGTTTGAGCTCTACCACATATCAAATCGAAGCATGTGACGAGCTATACATCACTGTGACCTAAGGGAACCCCGGTAAAGCGTTTTTTGTGGCCAAAAGTGGCCCAAAAGGCCTCCAAAACTGAGTTTTTAGTCGGGGTACCCAGATTTTTTAAACATTTTGTGGATTTTTAGCCTCGTTTAAGGGGGTATTATTGGCTTTTTTTGGTGGGGAATAAATTTATTCCAAGGTATTACATTCATATTTATATTATGTCTTTGAAATTTCATCCTTTTTTATAATGAACTGATATTTATAATCAAATATATAACTATATGTACATATTTTTTATATATTCACACCTAAAAATTAATTTTTTTAAATAAATAATTAAACATATTTACATATAAAATATATTAGCTTTATCTAAATAATAACTAATATCCATTTTATTTAAAATACCAATATATGAATATTTATATAACTACTATATATTAATATAACTATACATATATTAATATAACTATATATATATATTAAAATAACTATATGTATATATTAATATAACTATATATATATATATATATATATATATATTAATATAACTATATATATATATTAATATAACTATATATATTAATAAAAATATATATTACTATATGAATAAATATAACTAAATATATATATAAATAAATAGATATATCATGAATAAGAGAACAAATCAATATAGGGTAGTGGAAAATGATTTAGGTGTGCAGGGGGGAGGTCTTGAGATCAAATCCAGGTGGAGGAACGGGTGCGTGTGAAAGGGTGATTTAAAGGGCTAGCGTTGATAAAGGGTATAGGTGGTGCGGGCGGGCACTGGAGGTGTGGGAAAGCACTGATAAAGGGGGGCTCAAGCGCTGTAAAAAGCCCCCCCGACATTGGCAGTATTTTTTTTATTTTTTTATTTTTATCAGCTCTAAAAACAAGCGCTGATAAAAGAGGTATTTTATCATTGCTAAAAAGAAAGCGTTGATAAAAGACCATTTTATCAGCGCTTCGTTTTAGCACTGATAAAAGGGGTCTCTATCAGTGCTTTTTGGAGCGTTGATAAAAGGGGTATTTATCAGTGCTTTTTGGAGTGCTAATAAAGGGGACCCCCCCTTTATCTTCGCCGGAATTAAGAGAGATTTTTCTAGCGCTGTTAATGGCCATTTTTAGCACTGATAAAAGCCATATTTGTAGTAGTGACTACTATATAAGAATTTCAACACACATCCCTAGGCCAACGCCCTACATAATATTTCCAACATGTATCACTACAAAATTAATAGTAATAAGGATATCACAATATCACATCATATGGATCAATGGTTAATTATCAAAATTACTATTTAAATTTAATTTACACATTTCATATATCAATTTTTCATAACAAATAACATACCAATTATCTCAATAAACATTCCAAGCTAAGGTGAATCTATATCAAGAAAACACCCACAACCTATTTCATGCTGAACACACTTTAATACATTAAACATTCCATTTATTCAAGGGTTCGCTCACCCAAATGGTAACCACAAGCCAAGTCAATAAATAATTGGATTCAAAGGGACTCTAAGGAATAATCCAATTTATCATTCAATTTATTCAGCACATGATATGTTGGCGTAATTTTAAATACTTCACATACTTGATAATTATCAAACCACAGGGTTAAGGTTTAGACCCCTACCTTTAACTTCTAATCAAACAATGCTTTCAATGGAAAAAAACCACAAGGAAGAAGGTGAAAATGATCATAATAAGGATCCTAGATCAAAACCAATCAAGATCAAAACAAAAAATTCACACAGTCAAGCGATTAAATCAAAACATTTGGAGAAACAAGGTAGATAAGGGAAAACTAGAAAAAACCACTTACTATGGATTGATTACACAAATGGAATGTCTATAAGGTTTGTTGGCACTCTAAAATTTCCGGGAAGGTGCCCTAGGGTCAAGAGGAGGAAGATGCACAAGGGATGCAATAAAAATCAACCACATGAAATAATTTAAAACCTCAAGTTAAGAAATTACATGGTGTGTACTATAGTTACACGTCATGTAATTATTTTTAATGTGATATGCCAAAAAACCCATTATCTCAGCTGAATATTAAAAATAATTGAACATTACATGACATGTAATCCACCCGTTCTGACGGATTTCTTGATGAACCATCACTGCCCGGGTTGTCACCCTTCGGGATGCTCTGCTATCTCAGTTGGAAACGGTTCCTTCTTGGCTGGGGATCTCTCTAGAGTGACCTCTTCGTGAGGAGGGGGGTTTCCTTTTGTGGAGGGTTTGAAAATGCCACAAATGAAAATTCCCATTTGAGAAGAAAAAAATGTAAATGTTATGTAGATAATATTTCATACCATTTTCCTTATAAAACAACCCGAACCCCTTTTAAAGCTTCTCAAATTACCAAGAACCCATCGAAACACTTGAACCATTTATATCTAGAATCCATTAATTCAAAAGAATATACATCTCTAGAATTTAAATCATTTTCCTCAACAAAGGCTCTCTATGTGGATTCTCTATGGTTTTCTCAACTTTCCTCACAATCCAAGACTGTGTTTATTAAAAAAATAGTCAACCATGAATAAAACACAACAAAAAAGGTTTAAAGACAATACAAAACTAGAACTAGAGAAGTTTAATGAAAAACTCAGAGAGAGACATACATGAAAAATGAAAATATCTTTAAAACTCCCCACCATATAATAGCTCATCACTGAGCAACTCCAAGCATCACTATGGGGTTTTAGTGAACAAGTATGGCCACTGTGCTCACATATTAGACTCCATCTACCAAGTCTCCTCTTGAACTATCCCATGATTCCACTTCACCTAAACTAAAATAATTGCCTTTCCCTAGAGATACTTCTCATTATAGCCCACAATATGTATCAGATTCCCCTCACAGTATGCATCAACACTAAGATCAACATCTTCTACATCTATCACATGAGAAGGGTCTGGATAATATCTACGAATTTGAAACACATAGAACACATCATGCATGAAACTGTATCACTGTGGAAGGTCTAAACGGTATGCCACTAGACTGACCCTATCCACTATCTCAAACGGATCGACAATACTGGGCACTAGCTTTCCCTGTTTCTTTACACAACGTTACCCTAATCTCGGACACACCTAAAGGAACACATAATGGCCAACCTAAAAATATGGAGGTCATATCCTATGGTCAACATATGATTTATGCATGCTCTATGTGGTTATAAACAACTATCTAATCAACTAGACTTGCTCAGACATCTCCTATATAAGACTAGGCCCAAAAAGCATTGACTCACCTACCTCCATAAAAAAAGGTGAATAACATGAACTTCCACACAAAGACTCATAAGGTTACATTTGGATAGATTCTTAGAAGTTGTTTTATATGAAATCTCCACAAGTTCCATATGATGCTCCCACAAACCACTAAAATCCAAAACACAGGCTCACAACATATACTCTAGAACCTGAATAGTCCTCTCAGATTGACCATAAGTCTGAGGATGATAATCCATACTCAAAAGAACCAGTGATCCCAAATCCTTATGAAAACACTACCATAAATGTAATTTGAAATAAGGATCTCTATCTAAAAGTATACTCCTCAAAACACTATGCAACCTAACAACCTCAGACATAAAAATACTACCTATATCATCAACTATGAAGGTATCCCTAATAGATAATAAGTGGTCTACCTTTATTAGTCAATCCAAAATCACCCATAACACATCATTATTATGGGTTTCCTTGGATAATACTGTCAAAAAATCCATAGTGACATCATCCCATTTTCACTCAGGAATAGGAAAAGGATTTAAAAACTTAACTAGCCTATGAGGATTAGATTTCACCTACTGACAAGTGGAACATCTTGCTGCAAATCTTTACACCTCCTTATTCATTCCTGTAAACTAGTATTGTCTATGGAAATCATGATACATCTTTGTCAAACCCAGATATACTTCCCATCTAGAATCATGAAAATCTCTCATCAGCTCCTCATACAAGCCTATAAGAACCCATACTCGACCATGGAAAAGAATAGAATTTCCAATTCCAAGAGATCATCCTGATGGTGTGTCCCTACAATATAAGCTCTCTCTCAGAACTAATACCAATGGATCATACAACCAATCAGTCTTGATCTGGTCTAAAAGAATGGGTATTAGTGATTTCGAAGTTAGATCTACTCATCCCTAAGACTCCTAAACATATAGACGAATATCTGAAAAGAGGGACATCACTTGACACTCATCGCAAGAATCTTGTACTACCTCTACTTTTATCTTTTGGATCAATGTGTTGACAATGATGTTTCCCTCGCTCAGTGTATAAAACAACTCAAAGTCGAAATATTATAGATACTTGAAACACCTCCTATATCGAAGGTTCAAGTCCCACTGAGAAAATATGACCCGAGGCTATTGTGGTCCATGTATACTACAAACCTCTCACCCATGAGATAATTCCTCTAGCATATCAGGGCATGTACCACTACTACTAACTCCAAGTCATGAGTAGGATGATTTCTCTCATGAAACCTAAACTACATGGAGCCATAAGCAACCAATTGATCCTCCTATATTATAATTTCTTTGATTCCAACTCTAGATGTGTCATAGTACATGATTTATGATTTACATGACATAGATAAAGTGAGGATAGGTGCTGAGGTTATCCTACCTTTTAGCTCATGAAAATATCTCTTGTAAGAATATGACCAAACAAACTTCATTTCCTTTTTTTCCAGCCTTGAAACCATTGCTTCGAAATGGTATAAGTCCTAGATGAAGCACCAATAATAACATGATAACTTTAGAAATATCTAATCTTGAAGAAATTATTAATATGTTCTCAACATACCTTGTCATAAAATTTCTCTAGGTCCATTGACACTCTTTCCACTGAGATGACATGGCTCAAGAAGTGCACTTTATCAATCTATAAACTATATTTGGTTATCTTGGCATAAATTAGATGCTCTCTAAATGTACTTAGGATGATTTCATGATGTTTGGAATGATCATATATTAACTGGGAGTACACTAAGATTTCATCAAACACCCCCATAAAATGGTCCATAAAAGGATGAAATATCTTATTCATCAAGGCCTCGAATACCACCAGTGCATTAATAAAACCGAATGACATCACTACAAACTCATAAAAGCCATACCTTCTCCTAAAACTAGTCTAAGGTATGTTTAATGATCTCACCCTCAACTGATGGTATCCTGATCTTAAATCAATATTGGAGAATATCTTAGCACCTCTCAACTAATTAAAGAGACCATCAATGCATGGAAGAGGATACCAGTTCTTGACCGTCATATAGTTCAATATCTGATAATACATACACAACCACAAAATCCCATTAGCCTCCTTGGTGAAGAAGAATAGAGAACCCCAAGGAGATGTAGTAGGATGTATAAAATCCTTAGACCCCAGATATTTCAAATGAACTTTCAACTCCTGAAGCTCTACTAGAACAATTCTGTAAGGCGATATAGAAACTTTCTCGACTCCAAGCACCAACTCGATCATGAATTCAATCTATTATTCAAGAGGTAATCCATAAAACTAACTAATAAGTACATATTAAAAATGTTCTACTATTGGAGGAAAATAATCCAGATACATTCCACCACCATCTAGATGAAGACTAGATATTTAATCTATGAGACAATCTAATCTACACTGAATTGGTCCTACCTGACCAGCCTAAAGATTTCACTCACCCTGGTGAGAATAGATACCTCCTTATAGTGATAAAATGTAAAATCTCCTCTGGAAATAGTTGATATGAGACTGATATATACCTAACCATTACATACTAAGAATCAATTTGAAACCCATTATTTCTAGAATAAATGGTTGTTGGGAAAAAGATCCCTGAAGGTGTCCTCTCATTATGTTTTGGGTATGACTGTGTTTGTTGACAAATAAGGTTTCCGAGGTAAGTTGTGGAGACCAGAGATATTTTTTAAATGATATGTTGACAAATACCCAAGATGAAGTAATGGATTCCCTGGAATTGGTACATAAAATTGCATATACAAGGTGATGCCATTTCCCAGTGTTTGCAAAATTTTTCGGGTCTAAAATTTGGATTTTGGATAGCATTGAGAAAAGTGGATTTCCTTGAAGGGATTATGAAAATATGGTAAAGGTATGAATTTTAAAAATATGGGATTTGCGAAATGTGTCTTGTGAAGGTGTGGGAATTATAACGGTGTGCTCTATGAGTACAACAAGCATCACGAACGGTGAAGGTGAGAAGCATCGCTAGGGGAGCATCACCATGTCATGAAGTTTTGATAGAAGGCTCCATGACTACATCAACAATCACTAATGGGAAATTTCGATGGAGATTCGAAAAAAGGGAGCATCATGGCGGAAAAGCGCGTGCTTTATGAAATGGTAATGATGTGGCCTAGAAGGTTTTGGAATCAGTGGAAATGCCTATAAATAGTCCTATACTGCTTCAGAGATGTAGTGAGAATTAAGGAAGATCTTAAGGCTCTGGAATCACGAAGGAGGTTCACAAAGGAGGTCTGTGAAGGTGATTTGAAAAGGTGATATGTGAAGAAGTTCGTGAAGGTTGTAAATACTAACTGAATGTTCTGATCATTGTGAAAGTAATGTAATTCGTGAAGTCTAAGCATGCTTCACAAAAATAGATGATCTTCACGAAGGATAGTTGAGATTTGTGAAAGAGGTGTGCTTCACGAAGGCTAGGTGATATTTTCAAAAGGTAGTATATATGAAAATGAAGTTTGAGCTTCACAAAGGAAGTTTGAGCTTCATGAAAGAAAGAGATTTTCGAAGGCTAGTTGAGCTTCACAAAATAGGGAGCTTCAAAAAGGCAGTTTGCATTCTGAAAAGTGATTAAAAGGGGTTACCCAATACATCTGTGGTAAAGTGGTATTCATCTATTGAATGAAAGTGGAACTTCAACAGAGCATCCATATAAAACTGAGGATGTATTCATTAGAGATAATTAAGGGACCTATAAGTCCATAAACTGAGAGTGGATCCCTTCTAATAGGAGTGAGAAAAGGAAGAGGAAGATGGAGATCCTTCCCCCCGGTAGTGAGCTAGAGTAAGAGACATAAGGAGTGACCCTTGGGAATGTAGTGAGAAGACCCTAAACCTTGTAAAGACAGTGAGAATGGAAATATAATATTTATACTAAACCTTGTAATTGGATGTGAGATTTAGTGTTTTTGGTACATCGGCACATCACCATTGTATGCTCCTTGGATGTATCCCAGTGAGGCTGAACCAAGTAAAATCTCTATGTCCTGTTCATGATTTCATTTTTATTCATATATTTTTATATGAGAAAGAGATAAGTGTTTTTTGTTTAATTATGTAACAATATCCAAAGGGGGAGTAGTTTTAATCTGTCATACCCTAATTCCCCCCCTCAGGGTATTTGACCTAGTGGACCTAACAATTGGTATCAAAGGGAAATGTTAAAAGTTAGTGGTCCTCTCTATATATAAGAAATGGATGTGGTCAATCATAAATGAATTCTGATCTTCTACAAAAACAATTTTTAACTATGGAAGAATTGAATGCAGAACTATTTCCAATAATTAGGAATGAATGTATTCACAACAGTTATGCATGGAATATCAACCGATATCAATAGTGGTTCTTTTTCAGAAGCTGAAAGAAGATAATTAGATACCGACGATAAAGGGATCAATGCTTTAGGGGGATCCCTATAAAATTAAATTTATACGAAGGTGATTTCATGTAAAACATCACATTCTATGTAGGAAAAGATAATGTTGGAAGGAGATTAAAAGGTCAGTGAGGCAAAGATGTAGGTTTTGTGGAACAATTATGAAGATTTGATAATGAACCCAAATGAATCTATTGATTCATTCTTTGATAGGGTGAATGTTGTAGTGGAAGACATACATGGTCTTGGAGAAGTCATTGAAGATATAAATATTGTGGAGTGTATCTTGAGGAAAATTCCACCTTAGTTTAATCTAAAAGTTTCAGTATTGGAAGATAAAGATCCAAAGGAACTGACATTGGATAACTTGAAAAGTACACTTGTTGTATATGAAATTATAAATGATGACAATGATGCCATAGAAAAGGGGAAGTCCAAATAAGTGGTGTTCAAGGCCATAAAGAATCTCTATATTTAAGATAGTCATTAGGAAGATAATTTGGATGATGTCATGACATTTCTCTCTTCAAACCTGTAAAGAGGAGGAGGAAAGTTCAAAGGTAAAATTACACTTGTATGATTCAGATGTGGAAAGATTGGAAATTTTATAGTAATGTGTCCTAATAAATTTGAAGATGATGATAAAGAAAACGATGAAATTCCCCATAATGAGTATTCATCTAATAAGAAATGTAAGATAAGTGCCAAGAAAAATTTCTTCAAAAAGAAGAACCTTATTTCAAAAGAAGATGAAAGTTAAGAAGAATCTTAGGAAGATGATTTGGAGGAAAACAAATATCATAAATCAGATGTTATGGTGGTAGTCATGGGAAATTCCCAAAAAAAGGAAGAAATAGATAGTGATGAGGGAGAATTATAAGGAAGTGTTGATCTTCAGGATGAATTAGAAGCTACTCTTGAAGAGGTATATGTTTAGAGATCCAAAACAAAGAAAGATAACAAAGTTATTTGTGATGAAAAAAATCTATATTTAGCAAAAGGAAGAAGATAACTATGATCTAAATTAAGAGATTGAAAACCTAAAGTCTTCAACACTAGAAAGCTGATAGAATGTGGTTGAGTACAAACTAAAAACTGAAGAACAGAAAGTAGAGATCGATAGTTTGACTGAAACTGGAAAAGATCAAATCAGGCATCTCAAAGAACATGAAGAGGGAGTCATTGGTCTGTGAAAAAGTGTTGAGAATCAAGAAAAATTATTGACCCATAGAACAACATCAGGAAAAAAATATAACACAGGAAACAGAAAAGATGAAAGTGAAGCATGGTTGTCCAGTAGAATAGAAGAAATAGTCAAATTCAAATGTTAATGGTGGTATATGGCTTGATAGAAAACAAAAAGTAGTAATGGTTGCAGTCAAAACACAAGAACCTACTCCAAGATTGAATATTTTTTTGGGTATGAAGTAGAATTAGAAGATTCATAGAATCCAAGGGATAACCAGTGGTGTAGTATTACCACATAAGAATATACCCCATATAAGATGCTATTGTTGTGGAAATATGAGACACACACAAAAATGTTTGTTCCATATCAAAGAGATACCAAAGGGAACAAGACCATAAGAGGCAGTCATACAAAGCTCAATTTTCCAGGTCATCATTTGATGGTCACTATTTCAGGTGTGGAGTATTCAAACACATTGAAAGATATTTTTCATTAACAATACATAGGAATGTGCCGAAGTAGACTGAGGTTGGTTATAAGAAGAAGAAAAATGTATCATCACATGTGATGAAAATTCAAAATCAATTTCCAGCTCTATAAGATGAAGCCGGACGATCATATTCTGAGGAATGTCAAGAGTATCAATCCATACAGGGTATGAAGTAAAAAACATTGATAAAAAAAGGAAAGATCTAAGCAGGAAGTAGTTATAGAAATTGTGCTCAAGGCATCAGATCACACATGGATATGGATCATTTATAGTGGATGTGCCTCCCATATGATAGGAAATAAGGATACGGTGATAGGAATCAGGTAATATAAAGAAGGTATCATAAGATTTGGTAATGTTGAAGTATTGAAAATCATTGGCTTTAGGAAAACAAAGTTTTGGGGAAAATACATGAAGTGTGAAGGTCTTGGTTGTTGAAGGTCTCAATCACAACTTATTAGGAATAAGTCAATTGTGTGACTTAAGACACACCATAATATTTTCTAATAAATTATGTTCCATCAAGGAAAAATATGGTGCTGGTGTATTGCAGGGAGAGCATACAAAAGGTAATATCTATCTTGTGAGTGGAGAAGAAGATATGTTCTTTCTGTCCAAGGAAAAAAAGTTGTGGCATAAATGTCTTGGACATGTGAGCCAAACGTCCTTGGAAGATCTGGTGAAATATGATGCTGCTCGAGATCTCCCTAGATTATCATGTGATCATGAACATACGTGTGATGCTGCTAACAAGAGAAGATCATTCAAAATATGTATAAGGAAAAAGTGCAGATGTCAAAAAGACTACTTAATTTAGTTTATATTGATGTGTGCGGAAAAATTTCACCAAGATATCTTGATGGGAGGAGATATTATGTTCTATTTATTTATGATAATAGTAGAATGACTTGGGTTTCAATCATCACCCACAAATCTAAAGTATTCAGTTGCAGAAAAACATATTAAAGGGAAGTTGAGAAGATGATGGGTCGAACAATTCAGAATATCTGAACAGATAATGGAATAGAGTCCACAAATTTCCAAGTAGAGTATTATCTCAAGAAACATGGGATAAGTCATCAAGTTTTAGCAATAAAGACTCCACGACAGAATGAAGTAGCTAAGAGAAGAAATCGGATTGTGAACAACATGGATAGAACAATGCTCATTGAGAAAGACCTTCCAGAGAAATTTTGGAAAGAAGTAGTGATGATAGAAATCTACACAAAAAATAGAGCATTACTATGTCCGAAATAAGATAAGATTCCATATGAGATATGGTATGGAAATAATCCATCATTGATGTAATTTTTATTCTTCAAAATTAATTGTTTCATTCCCAATAAGAAGAAACACAAGAAGTTTGAATCCCATGGATATGAAGGGATATTTTATGCCTACTCAATGAAAATAAAAGCATATAAATGTTTCAAAAAGTGGTTAGGAAATATTGTTTAAAGCCATGATGTAACCATAGTGGAAAATGAACAAAATATTCAGCAAATACATGATCAGTATCAGGAGGAAAATGATGAAGAAATAATCAGATCAAGGATGATCCAGTTCTTGAGGATGATTTAGAAGAATAATCAAATGATTATAATGATGATGATAAATCAATATCTACAAAAGGATACAATAGAAGATTTGAAAATTATAGAAAAAACATAATTGGTGATCAGAAAATGCCAGTATAGAAAAAGTGGATTAAGTCTCTATAGAAAGCGTCATACTTATCAAAGGCAGAACCTAAATATTCTGGTGAAGTAACTGGTGATGAGAATTGTTTTCAGGATATGAATTAAGAACTTTACCAAATTGAGAATAATTAAACATGGGATATTTTTTTGGGGACAATAGAAAAAAATGTCATCGGTACTAAATGGGTATTTCATTACAAAATGAATGAAGATGGTGGTGTGATTCGAAACAAAGCATGACTAGTATGCAAAGGGTACTTCCAGATAGAGGGAATCGATGTTTATGAAACATTTTCACCTGTTTCAAGGCTACAAACAATTGAATTATTTTTGGCTATAGAAGTGCAAAGAAAGTTCAAGGTTTTCCAGATGGGTGTCAAGTCAGCATTTCTGAATGGGGTTTTGGAAGAAGTTTATATTGAGCAGCCAAATGGTTTCATCATTCATAAAGATGAGAACAGAGTTTTTTAGCTGAAGAAGGATTTATATAGTTTTCATAAAGCACCAAGATCATGGTATTCAATGATAAATCAATTTTTGAAAAATATCGATCTTAAGTGTGGTGGAGTTGATTAAAATCTATATGTCAACCATGAAAGTAATAAAAGGATGATGGTGATGGTACATGTTGATGACATAATCTTTTGAGGATTAGATGAATTGCAATACAGACATATTTCCAAATTCATGAAAAGTGAGTTCAAAATGTCAATGATTGGTGAACTGACATTTTTCTTGGTTTATATGTAACATAAGAAAATAATGGAATATTCATTTCTCAATATAAATATTCCAAGTAAGTTTTAAGAATATTTAGAAGGAAAAATTACAAGGATATTAAAACTACGGTTGTCACCCAAATGAAACTATCAAAATATTAGATAGTAAGGTAGTTAATATCACAAAATATAGGTAAATCATTTAACGTTTATTGTACTTGATATACAAAAGACTAGATTTTGTTTTTTTTCACATACCAAGTAGTGATATATCAAAGAAATACCAAGGAAATTTACATGATTTAAGTAAAAAATAATACTCCGATATATCAAGGGAATTTTGGATTTTTGTTTTATGTAAAATGATAAATCTCAATAAGATTTATTGGGATATAAAGATGCATATTGGCCTGGATTAGTAGATGATGAAAAATCATCATCAGGAGGTGATTTCAATCTTGGTGGGTTATGTATTTCTTTTCTAAGAAAGAAGAAATATTTAATTTCATTGAGAACCATAGATTTTGAATACATTATGGACACTCAAGAATGTAATCAACTATTGTTGATGAAACAATATCTTGATGATATGAGATTTGATGTGAAGTCTCCAATCAAAATCCATTACGATAATTTAAGTGCAATAAATCTTAGAAAAAATCCATTCCATCACTCAAGGAAAAACACATTGAAATCAAATATCATTTCATCAAGGAGAAGGTGGAGGAAGGGCTTGTGATGTTGGAGTACATGCCTATAGAACAAAAAGTTGTGCATATTCTAAAAAAGGCCTTACCCAAAGAAGAATTTTAAAGGCATTGACTAGATCTGGGAGTTTAGTTAACACCCTACACTTGAAAAAGTGTGGATGTGGGACCCCCTCTCCTAGAGGTATGATGTATTTTTAACTAATGTGATAATATGTGTTATTTTACCTGTTTCACACCTAAAATAAATAACCTTTGGGTTCATTGATAGAGGGGTAAAATTGTGCCCTTAAAAGGGAGAAAATGTCTTAGTCAAGACACAGGGAAAACCTGATAGGTGGAGCAGTGATAAAGGGGAGTTGAAGCTATTAGGGGGAGTAGTGACATAGGGGGAGTATTAAATCTGATGATTCTAGGTGTGATTGATCAAAGGATACATATCACAATAGATGAGGTTCATGACGAAAGCAAAAGAGTGGTGTTGGAATGGAATGAAGTGGTTCATTAACGAGATTTACATTATACTCTTATTTCTCATCTTGATCATTGCTCATGTGGGATTAGAGTTTGTGTTGAGTAAATCCTTTATCTCTATATGAATTTTAGGAAGTGAATTATGGAAGAAGTTAGAAGAATCTTTAATGAGATATCAAATTATGAAAGTGTTGTCCATAAACCCAAAGGGGGAGATTTTTGGGAAACAATATCTCAAGGTTTCCTCTCAGTATGTTTTGGGTGTGATTGTGTTTGTCTACAAAGTGGGTTTACAAGGTAATTTGTGGAGTCTAGAGATATTTTTGACATAATATGTTGAAAAAGACACAATATGAAGGAATGGATGCCCTAGAAGAGGTGCAGAAAATTGTGTACACAAGGTGACACCGTTTCCCAGTGTTTGCCAAATTTTTGGGGTCCAAAATTTGGATTTTATCTATCATTGTGAAAAGTGTATTTATTTGAATGTATTATGAAAATATAGATAAGGGATGAGTTTTGGGAAGATGTGATTTGCAAAGTGTGTTTCATGAAGGTGTGAAGATTCTGACGGTGATCTCTATGAGTACGATGAGCATTGCGAATGATGAAGGTGAGACGCATTGCGAGTGGAGCATCACAGAGGTGTGAAGTTTTAACCGAAGGATCCATGACTACATCAAGAATCGCAATTGGGAAATTTTTATGGATATTCTTGAAAAAGGGAGCATCGTGGTAGAAAAGAGTGAGCTTCACGAAATTGTGATGATGTGTCCCAGAATGTTCTAGAATCCGTTGAAATGCCTATAAATAGGCCTATAACCCCTTTAGAGAAGTATCTAGAATTAATTAAGATTTCAAGGATCCGGAATCACGAAGGAGGTTTGAAAAGGTGGTTCTGAAGGTGATATGTGAAGAAGTTCATTAAGGATGTAAATTCCAAGTAAATTTTCTGAGCATCTCGAAAGTAATGGAATTCATGAAGGCTAAGTAAGATTCAAGAAAATAGAGGAGCTTCGTAAAGGGTAGTTGAGTTTTGCAAAAATCAATGTGCTTTATGATGGCTAGGTGATCTTTGTGAAATGTAGGAGCTTAGTGAAGTAATTTTGAGCTTCAAAAAAGGTAGGAGGTTTGAAAAGGTAGTTTGAGGTTCACGAAAGAAATATCTTTATAAATGCTAGTTGAGATTCATGAAATAGGGAGCTTCACAAAGGCAATGTGCATCGAGAAAAGTGTTTAAAAGGGGTTCCCGGTACATCTGTGGTAAAGTGGTATTCATCTGTTGAATAAAAGTGGAACTTTAATAGAGCATCCATATACAACTAAGGATGTATTCATTAAAGATAATTAAGGGACCTACAAGTCTATAAATTGTGAGTAGATCCCTTCCAATAGCAGTGAGAAAAGGAAGAGGAAGACAATGATCCTTCCCACTGGAAGTGAGAAAAAGGAAGAGACATAGGGTGCGACCCTTGGGAATTAAGTGTGTAGACTCTAAACCTTATAAAGGTAGTGGGCCTGGGCATATAATATCTAGCCCTAACCTTGTAATTGGAAGCGAGCTTTAGTGGATTTGGTACATTAGCACATCATCATTGTATACTCCTTAGACGTAGCCCAGTGAGGGTGAACCAAGTAAAATATATGTTTCCTGTTCATGATTTTATTTCTATTCATATATTTCTATGGGATAAAGAGAGAAGTGTGTTTTGTTTAACAATGAAACAAGATCCCAATGGGTAGTAGTTTTAATCTTTTATACCCTAATTTACCCCCTCTCAGGGTATTTGACCTAGTGGACCCAACAATGGTTCCCAAAAGAAATGGTAACCACCAATATCTAGAGAACATGACTTGAAATGTTTGATATTATATGACCACACTCCCAATGGTGTGTCGATGGTTAAAACATCATCCAATATTTCCACATCCAAGCCCAAACTATTTACCAAAATAGTGAATAAAATGGAATGCAATGCTCTTGTATCAAACAAAAAACAAACAAGGGTAGATGATACAAGGATCGTACCTCTGATAGTAGATGATCCTGTATCCACACTTGATGGAGTAGTCTACATAACATGTAGCCGACCGTCCCCTTTGATCTAGGCTCTATCCTGACTCCCTTGAGCTATACCCTCTGTTTGGTACTGCCATTCCTACATTGGTGTACTGCATCCCCTGCCTTGACAAGAATGTCCCATGGAACTCCAGCTACCTATTTGATGAGGCATAGCTAAGTCCTTCCCAAACACCGGTACTTATCCTGTTTCCCTCCCACTGATATGATATATTATTCCCCTATAAAACCTCATTAGGTTTCCCAATCTTCTGCAAGCATGGCACTCCAAAGTGGGGTACAGACACTGAGGTCGTTTGTGGCCCATATTTCCATACTAATAGAACTGCAACATAACACAGTCCTAAGATAAATTCATACTTACCTGACTGTTCTAACTGCAATTTCCTTGGTGAAATCTATCCTAATGACACATCTTTTCACTAGAAGAAGAGATCATAGTTTTCCCTACTGAAACAATCTATCCACTGCTTGGGGCCTATCTCATATTTCCTTATGTGATGAGTTCCAGATTTATCACATTTGAAAAAATAATCAGATATAACACGTTAACCTATGACATGATCTCATAGTAAAGACCATCCTAAATACATCTTTCCCTAAAGATCTCATTAGATTCCAAATATGGTGCAAAGCACTGTAGTCCAGTGAAACATTCAGCATAGTCCAACATTGACATTCCCTCCTATATCACGTGCATGAACTCATGAGTATTATCATCCCTAAAAATATCAAGATAGAAATGACCTAATAACTTTTTCTTGAAGTCCTTCCAAGAAAGCTCATCCTACTACCTTGCCTGCTCCATAATGTGCCACTAACACTTGGCTAGTCCATGAAGCATATACATAACAATATTTACCCCCTATTTGTGGCTGTATCAAGATTCTTATAGATCATCTGGAATGAATCAATATATAACTTTGATGCATGGGGGCCTCCCTCACCAATGAACTTAGGTAGATTCTACAACTAATACTCTATTTTCAGCTCAGACATCAAAGGTATAGTGAAAACTGTCTCACATTCCATAGATCTCATGACCCTTAAGAAACTGCCATGAAACTGAACATCCATATGATCCTTAGGAGCTACAGGAAGCTCTGATTCAGCTATGTTAGGAGCATGTTGATTTCTAATCTCCTGATTTGTAGCATGAAAAATACAAGGATGCATTTTTTATACAAGGCAAATACTCTCCTTATCTAAAACAACAAGTTCAACCTCAACAGGTGACAACAATAGAGAACCACTTACTCCTGGTCTCTCTAGACATGGATTACAAGTGTTTTATCATGACATAATAGTTCATTTATTTTATTTCCTAGATAAAATAAATATCTTATATCAAATTTCAATAGGAAATTATATATCACATAAAAAATAGATATATCCATATCAAGAACAATTCATGTCAATATATATCCCTATATGCCTATTATGATGCAAGCATACTCATCTCACACCATACTGGGCCACAAGTATAAATATGAAGAACCAATAACATCATATAATAATAACTTCACACAATATATGAATCACCTAAGGTGAAATAAAATCAACTATAACAAGCACATGGTATAAATATAAATCCCATCCCTAGGCACTCGAATTTTACCCCATAAATGGGTTAGATAATCCCATGTACAAGCTCATTAACAAGTACCGACACATCCTAATCTTAATTATACCATTCCCAAATATTAAGAAATAGAAAATAAACATGTACCCTTTGATACTAGTTCGTAACATCCCCTAATCCAACACTCTCTCACATGGCTAGAAAGGGTTGGTTATGACACCTCAACAATGCCTCCCCATATGCCAAAGGCTGCCGACTAGTAATGGGGGGTGTGATAAGTATATTGGTGAGACTATAGCCACTAGATTCATAGTTTACAACACAACATATATATCCAAATAAATATATAACATAATGAAAAAATTAAAGAAACAACACAATACAACAGAATACTAAGAATCAAATCCAATTGAATAATCCAATCAATAAAAAATAAATAATGTAATGACATGTTGGAATGCAACTAAATGTCATGATAGAAGTAATACAAAATAAAAGACTAGAAAAATCAATAAAAGACTCAAAAGTATACATGGTCCTGAACCCCATATCAGTCCCATATCCAAACTCTAGACCATCTATCAAGAAAAAATAAATAGTAAGATCCTTTTCCCTTGTCCAAACCTACATCTATATATTCTGATCGGGTACCAAATGGTGGACTGAATTGGGTGTGAGTATAAATCAATAGTTTGACACCACCATTTCAAAATATAACCATTATGATAAAAACTGTATTCAATAATACAATAACAAGAGTATTAATTAATTAAACAATTATCTTAATACCACATCAACCTGCTTCATTAACATATTGGAATGTCTTTGAGCATATCTCACAACCATGCCAACCATAACCTTATAACCAAGGAATATCATAACCCGCCTTGACACCATGACAGAATGTATCTGATCATGTATTACAACCATGAGAATCATAACCTTATAACTAAGGTATAAATCACAATTATCTAGGCCAAAATCACTATATGATAATTTCATCATTTAATTTAGGCCAATCTATTTATATTAACATTTCAAAATTTAATCTAGGCTGAGCCCAAAATATCATCATTTCAAAATTTAACCTGGGATGAGCCCGCTATAAAAGCATTTCAACATATTTCACTGGGCCTAGCCTACTATATAAGCATTTCAACATGTCAATTGGGCCAAGGCTCCTATATAATCATTTCATCATGTATCATTGGGACAATTCCCTATATAATAATTTCAGCATGTATCGCTAAAGAATTCATAACAACAAAGATATCACAATATCAAATGATATGGATTAATGATTAATTATGAAAATTACCATTTAACATTCATTTACAAATTCAATATATCAAATTTTCATAAATAATAACAGCCCAGTTATCTAAATAAAATATACAATCCAAGGTGAATCTATATCAAGAAAACAACCATAATCCATGTCATACTAAACACACTTTAATGCATTAAAAAATCCATTTATTCAAGGGTTTGATCACCCAAATGGTAGCCATAATCCAGGCACATAAACAATTGGATCTAAAGGGACTCCAATGAATAATCCAATTTATCATTAAATTTATTTAGCGCAAGATTTATTGGTGTAATTTTCAATATTTCACATAATTGAAAATTATCAAAACATAGGGTTAAGGTTTAGACACCCTACCTTTAAATACTGATCAAATAATACTTCCAATGGAAAATACCCATGAGGAAGATGCTACAGATGATCGTAAGAAGGATCGTATATCAAAACTGATCAAGATCAAAAACAACAACTCACATGATCAATTGATTACACCGTAACATCTAGAGAAATATGCAAGAAAAGCGAAACTAGACCAAAACCAATTACCAAGGATCGATCACACAAACAAGACATTCAGAAGGGAGGTTGGCACTCCAAAATCACCTAGAAGGTTCCCTAGGGCTGAGAGGAGGAAGCTGCACATGAGATTAAATAAAAATCAATTACATGACATAATTTAAAACTATAGGTCGGTGAATTAAACGATGAAAAATATAGTTACAAATAATGTATTTTTTTAATGGGATACACACTACAAAAAAGAAGAATATTAGTGGTGGTTTTTTAGAAGGGGTTATGCAAAGCCCCCTCTAAATTAATTTTAGAGGGGGTTATGCACAACCTCCTCTAAATTTTTTTAACATTTTTTATTTGTAATATTTGGTTATATTTTAGAGAAAGCTCTATCAAAACCATCAAAAATTTAATAATTAGTGGCCCTATATATTCGGTTGGATTTTAGAGTCTCTCTCTCTATAATATTCATTTAGATATATATTAAAGCCTATATATATAACATGATTTTTAAGGAAATAGTGTGGGTTCACAACCCCTCTAATCTCTTAAATTAGAGGGGGTTCATGAACTTCCGTTAATCCCTTAGATTAGAGGGGGTTATGAACTCCTTATAATTTAAGATATTAGAGAGGGTTGTGAACCCCCTCTAATTTATGACATTAAAGGGGCTTTTCAACCCCCATTAATTCATGAATTAGAGGGGGTTCATGAACTACTGTTAATCCCTTTGATTAGAAGGAGTTTTTTAACCCCATATTAGTTTTTATTTATTTTTTAAAATAAATATCATATAATTTCAAATTTTATAATATATTTGTATGAGTGCACATATGTGTGTCTGTGCACACACACACACACACATATTAGATAAAAACATTATATAAATGTATTTAAATGAATTATAAACACACACACACACAAATATATATATATATATATATATATATATATAAACATTATGTAATACTTTAAATAAATACTTATACATATAAAAAAAATTTATGCATATATAAATATTGGTGTACATAATTTAAATGTAATTATAAATATATTTATTAAAATATATAAAATTTATATATGGTTTTATAAATATTATACATTTATATTATAATTTATATTATACATATATTATATCAAATACTTTTTTATTATGTATTTATGTATAAATACACTTATATTATACAAATGAATATAATATTGAAAAAAATTATATATATATATATATATATTATATTATATAAATTATATTATAAATAATTTATTTTTTATAAATTTTTATATATTATATAATTATTTTACATACATTTCAGTATACCATATTAATTATAAATTGATTTAGTAAATAGATATATCATTTAATTTTATTATACATTTCCAATTATATGATTGTATTTAATTATATTTATATGTATACATAAAAATAATTGTATAATTTTATGTACATTTATATATATTTATTTGTATAAATTTTATTTCATATAATATTAATTATATATAACACAAAAGCATATAAATATTGTATAAACATATTATATAAATATAATTTATTTAAAAAGTAAATCATATAAAAACTCAATATTGTAATTTTTAAAATTTTAATTACAATAATAATAAATATATATATTTTTAGAAAATGGTTATGATTTTATATTATATATAATTAATATTATATGATATATAATTTATACAAATAAATATTTATTAATGTACACAATAAAATAAAACTATATTTATTAAAATACATGTATATTAATTTTATATAATATTATGCAATTATATTTATTAAAATACATATATAATAATGTTCATAATAATAAATATATGTATTAATTGAAATACATTATATAAAATTTGTATAAATTGTATTTTATATAATATTAATTATATATTTGTATAAATTTTATTTCATATAACATTATATAAAAATTTGTATAAATTTTATTTCATATATATATTTGTCTAAATTGTATTTAATGTAATATTAATTATATAAAATATAATAAAATTTATAAAAATAAATATATATTAACTTACAAAATATTATATATATGTATTGAAATACATTATATAAATATATTTTTAAAGTCATTATATAAATACATTAAACAAATAATTATTTATATATATCATATAAGTAAACATGTACATAATATGTTAAATATGTATTTAAGTATATAAATAATTTACATAAATATATTTATAAATATATTAGTATATGTGTATATACATAACATAAATATAATTATAAAGGATACATTCAAATTTATTTAAACACATTTACAATATATAGTTCATATAAATGTATAAATTTAATATAATATAAAAGTATTATAATATAAATACATAAATATATAATATAAAAATGTTTATATTAATTTAAATAATTATATATGTATATAAATATTTATTGAAATAATATTTATTTTAATTTGTTTCACAATATATATAAATATAATGATGCGTAAACATAATATTAAAATCAAATTGCTATAATGGTATAGGAAGTTCGAGTTTATGCGGCTGGTCCAGGCTTCGATTCTCGCTGGCGTCAAAATTTTCAATTATTGAGTTGACGGCTGGTTTCACGAGTGAACCATAGGGGAGGGCCACACCATAACTATGTTTAGCTGATAAAACAGAGTAGAGGGACACATAAAAGTGATGTCATTACTAGAACCAGATGGGGATGATGCATAATGTGGTGTAATGTAATCGAAGGGAAGCACGATTGGTGTGGTGTACAGGAAGGGGTAGGCCGCAGGTGAACTTGAAGACATGATTTTAAAAATCAACATAAATATTATTTAGAGTCGGTTCAAAGAACCACCGAAAATATGGTTTATTTAGATGGGGTTTTAACCCCCTCTAATACGAGCATTAAATAGAGGCAGTTCTAAGAACTGCCTTTACAATGTGTCATGGAACTCAACTAGCGGCTATTTCGAACCGGTTCTAGTTTAGTCAAAAATTTAAAGGGGATTAAAACCCCCTATAAACCTGGATTATATGTGAAATTAGAAGGGGTTTTAACTTCCTCTAAATAAACTGCCGCTAAATTTTACATCAGTTTACCAGCGGTTCCGCAAAACCACCTCTAACCAGAGTAGGCAGGAACATTAGCAATGGTTCCTCATAACCACTGAAAATGTATTTAGAAGGGGTTATAACCCCTTATAAACTAAAAAATAACCCCTTATATTTGGGTAGTTTTTTTGTAGTGATGAAAAAAACCCTTTACCTGGACTGAATATTAAAAACACCCAAACATTACATGCCGTGTAATCCGTTTACATAATGTGTAAATGTTCAGAAAATGTTATTTCAGCCCATTTTCCTTATAAGAAAACCTAAAACCCTTTTAAGGATTCTCAAATTACCAATAACCCATGTTAACACTTGAAACAATTATAATTAGACTCCATTAATTAAAATGAACATACATCTCTAGACTTTAAGTCATTTTCCCCAACAAAGGCTCTCAATGTGGATCCTCTCTGGTTTTCTCAAGTTTCCTCGCAACCCAAGACTACTTTTATTCAAACAAATAGTAAAAAATGAGGAAAAATCAACCAATAAGGTTTATATATTAGAAAAATTGACCAATATAAGTTTAATGAAAAACTCATAGAGACACGTACTTGAAAAAATATGGGATCTTACACTGTTAATGGAGACAGTAGGCTGTATATACACATGAACTCTATTTTAACTTTTGGACAGATGGAAAAAAGAATGGTAAATAATAATTCACTTCTTTAGAATAAATATTATATCATATATATATATCATATATATTAATTAAATATATCTTTATTACCATCTATGTATAAAATTTAAATGAAAAATAAGTCACATCACTTCATGGAGGTGGTAGTCCACACATATGCACGATCAACATTACCGTTTTCCAACAGATTGGAAGGTAAGAAGGTATATGTGATATTATACTTAAAAAATAATAATTATGTCATAAAAATATTATATAAACTTTAATCCCACCATAATAACCTTACATGAAATATGAAGATGAAAAATTAATTAGACCGCTACGTTGGGATGGTAAGCCGTATGCACGCACGAGTGATGTTTTAATTTTATATAAGATGGAAAAGTGGTATAAAATGGTTTTCAACTAATCATTATAAAATATAAATTTATTTATTATAATGGATTTATTATTTCATTATGATTACAATATATTTAGTGGAATTATAATAAGTAGGAAATTTGAAATATTCAGTAAAGAAAATTACTTATTCTGTGATATACTTCCTTTAAATCTCTTCTTAAGGGGAATATGGATGTTATTTTGGGAAGAAAACTACCTATATAACTTGGATAAATATTTTGATAATAGAAATGGGTAGGTTATTGTCAATATATATGGGTCAAATTGTTGTAAATAAGAGACGGTTAACCAATTTTAATCCTAACCATGGTAACAACATTTTTAATATTAAAGTGTTATAATTTTACTTAGAAGGTAAAAATTAGATTATTAATGGTCAAGGGAAGTTATTTTTGACCATTTATAATCTTATTTTTCATATTTAAATATTTTTATGATTTTTATATAATTTAATAAAATATTATTTAACATAAAATATCACCAATGTCATTTTTGACACCATTCATTTAATTTGACTTTAAAGACAACATGGAATCAATGGAATTAGAATATAAACATTTAACATATATATAATATCAAATATTAATCTATAAAATTCTTGTAACACAATTATTCACCCAAATTGTATTACTTTTAAATTTTTTAATATCATTTTTTTCTATTAATTGAATAAATGATGTGTCAGAATTGCATAAGAATTTAATATAAAAATTGAATTAATAAAAATTAGAAATAAATTACTATGATAAAAAAATCAATTTATATCTAAAAAAAATCTAAACTTATCCTCCTTTTATCCTTGTGTACAAATTTTAGAGATATTAAAGACAAGAGAGTGATATTTGATTTTTTTTCTTTTCTTAATTTAATATAAAGGTTATAATAAAATAAATATGGAATGAAAATATATTCAAGAAATTGGTGTAAATTTATGAAATATAATCATCCAATATGATAAAGAAAAGTTTTAGGGTCATTTTTAGTCCTTATCATATTATTTTTTACATTAATTACCTGATTTACCCCTATTGAGGAAACAAATATTTACTAAGGTTATAATTCATAATGAACAAAAATAAAAGGGAAATATTTAAATAATTTAAAACTAATTATTAAAAATATGGGATCAATTTTTCAATATTAAATTCCTAGAATTTATAGAAATTAATTTAATACAAAAACACAAAATTCAACGAAAAAACAATTTTTTTCTTTAAAAAAATGCCTTTTAATTATAGTTTTTTATACCAAATTCAACAATAAAATTGATTTCAAACATAATTGGATTATTAATAATATAATATAACTAATTGTATCTTTAATTTTTTTTGTTAAAAAATGGAACTTTTTAGATTCTTGAATCAAAATAATGTTTTCAATAAAAATCTATACTTTTCACTATTCACTAGAAAATCAATATTTAAAAAAAATTTTCACAAATTAACCCTAGGATAAAATGGATATGATTTTTTTTCAAAAATGATATTATTTTCATCAGATATAAATTATAAAAGTTCTAATAATTAATTATAATGTTAACTCAATAAAACAATTATTAGAGAAAAATTATTCTGAAAAATAAAACAACTCTACAAAAATTTGAGTCCTTACTAAAAATTAATCAACAAATTTTAATTTATTATGAAATTTATATATTTCATAATTTTGTTACTTCTATTAATATCCATCAATTCAATGACTATGTTATAATGTTTATAAAATATTTCAAGGTTCATTTAATCTCAGTATTGTATGTTTTATACGATATCAAACATCACATTATTTTAAAATATTAGGGTTTTATAGGTAATATGGACCTAGTGAAAGGGATGTACAATCTTATAAAGAATATTTCCTGGTGAGGAAGAACATCCACCCAACATTGCAAATTTTATTCCAAAAAAAGGACCATACAAGGGATGGATCACCCCCAGCTATGGGGGGTGGAAATAATGAAGTTCAAGGGAATCAAACTTAATCATGTTCACCCCCTTAATTTTAAAATGAGTCACATTATAAAAGAAAAAAAAACTAAAATATTGGGGACCATAAGAGAGTCTAGGTAATCCTCCACTCTGTTCTCCACACGCCATGTATGGGTGACTCTAAAATTGTTGCTAAGGAGGGACTCACATTGTATAATTGTGTATGTAATTGACCAAGGATTAGTACCTATACCATGAAAAACATCATGAACAATCATAGAGTCCATTTCCAGCTGCATAATTCTAAATTCCCTCTGATTACACATGGAAAACCCCATGAGAACCACTAGAGCCTCCTCCCGAATAGAATTACCACTTCCGTAGTGGGCTATGAACGCCAGCACCACACTCTCTTTGTGGTCACATAGAACCCCTCCTCCATGCATGACATCCATAGCACATGAACCATCAGTATTTAGCTTAAGGAGAGCCTCTGGCAGAAGCCAGCGGATCCATCTACCCTGCCCCCTAGAACCACGCTGTCGAGCCTTAGACTGCCGAGCCTATAATGCACAAATAAAAGGTGCCTCGTTTTCAATACTAGCTAGACCAATAAAGTCAATGAGGGTGCATCTAGTTCTGAACACAACCTATCCACCCATAGAAGAGAT
The DNA here is from genome assembly GCA_963277665.1 of Viscum album. Taxonomy (NCBI): domain Eukaryota; kingdom Viridiplantae; phylum Streptophyta; class Magnoliopsida; order Santalales; family Viscaceae; genus Viscum; species Viscum album. Next base: position 1,726,005,348 of record OY728120.1, read on the forward strand.
TCACTCAAACCTGGATCGATTCCTTTCTTTCCATAACACCCAGCAACCCGCATTGTAGATGACAGCATGTGCCTCAGCCTCCTTTGCATTACCATTGGTCCCCAGAAACCAATGATCCTTGAAACTCTCATTGTTATCATCTTGGACATTGGTGAGGAAGAACATAAATGGATTCACGAGGGATATGAACCCATGATGATGGATATGAAGGTTTTATGATTATGGGTTTTAGTCTTTGTGAGGAATCCTATGTATCTTGCTTAATAGGAATTATTGACCATGTAGTTTGAGTTTCATAGTTTCTATTCATGTGGAAGGACTGTTCCATGTTGTTTAACATCACGTGGTAAGGATTTTGTAATGTGTTTTTACATGATATGAATAGGATACTTGATGTAAAGTTCAACATCATGTTTCTAGGAATTATGTTCCTTGAATAATAAAAAACATAGGATTGAATGGGGTATACACATATAGGGATTCCCTATAATTACCAAAGAAATAAGTGTCTAAGGTTAAGGAATGGAGTGATGGGGCTTACACCTAGTATTAGGTCTATCCTCCCATCATATAGTCTATTGGTAGGTAGGGAGAGATAAAGGAGGCTCATTCCTAGTTAGTAGATTGGAAGGGTAGATGTATGTCATAATTCATCATTAGTTAACTCCTTTAATGAATGGACTCAGGCATCCACCAAGCATCCGAGCTAATTAGATTTATTCTAGGGTTGTCTGTATTAGGTTTTATAGATCAGGGATGGTCTCACTAATTTTACTATGAAGAGGACCCCCTTTATCAAGGGAATGCGTGATTGAAAATTATCAAAGGCCCCTATCAATTATATAGGAAAAGCATGAAATGAATTTTATCGAGGGAATTCAGGATCGTAGAAGGGACACTCTAGATATTCAATAATCTGATCATGTATGTATGGTGTATTTTTGAATATGTGTAACTTCATAATTATCTGGGATTTGACCTTAGTAGAAGGAAGCCATATATGTCTTTTATATTGAAATGGTTTGAGTAGGTGACCTAGGAAAAGGTAAGATACCAGGAATTCTTAATTCCTTAGGATTTCAAAAACTAGTTAGATACCATGTCTGGAAGAATAAGTATGAGGAAATATAAGACATCTTGGTAAACCCTTGATTTAGGGAATATATATATCATGTGGAAGACTCAGATGGAAATTTGAGTAGGCGTAAGACATATGTGGAAGGAAACCACATGATGCGAGATCACATGATAGGGAAATAAGTACACCTAATAAATTCATGCATGAGATAGAGAGATCATGTAATTATATCAGGTATGGTCATCGCATGATGGACTTATAAACTAGGTATTGTGTAATTCTGTTATCACATTACCATATGAGGAATTATACTTTGGTCCATGAATGACATGGTTCTTATGTGACCTCATGATGATTACACTAATGAGATCACATAGGTCTATCTCACAAGACTCATTATTCTTGGGAGTTATTTTTCACTCTATATTTACATATGGAATTCATCAAAGTCTCCCAGTATGGGATTTGTTTCAGAATTCATTCTCTTTTTTCACCTTTATCTTCCATCTTATCTATCTTATTTGTTTTTTCTAAAACAAAAAATACGAATTTATAGGAAATACCCATGAAGAGGCATGGTTAACTGATATATAACCATTATAGGCCATGTGTCCTAAGCTATAATTTTATGAGTGAGGAGGGTATTTTTCCACCATGTGAACTGTTTTTCACTTATCCATGAATAACGTGGATATCTCACAATCATGTGTTGAGTCTAACATTATTTCATGAATTAATCCAGTATCTCACAGTTATGTGATGAGTCCAAATTTTTTTATAAACAATGTGGATCTCTTTCACTTTGTGTGATCCATCCATGGAAGATGATCATTTCTCATGTAAATATTTTATAGTTTCTTAATAACTTTATAGAATATTAAAGGAGAGTTTTCATGTTATTTTTATCCCAACTTTTCATTTTTTTGATCATCAATGACTTAGTGATCATCAAAAAATGAACTCATCATAAATCAGGTATGATTATCTCAAAAAGGAGTTATTTTTGAGGATTCATAAGTACAAGTGAGGACTTAATGATCTAATAGAGGTCCACCCCTATATATATTTTGACATGGGGGATCCTCATTATTACTTGAAAACCTAGACTGTGAAACAAGTTCTCTATGTTCCTTGAAGATTCCACGAGATTATCCTATATAATTATGCAACTTAAGAACCTAGTGTGACCTCCTCATGTGATCTTTAGATGTGAGATCATCATATGAATTTGTCACATAATCATGAAACATGATAACCAAAGCTAAAATTATTAGTTCACATAGTTTTCATTCATAGTTCCCAACACATGTAAGAAAATTTCTACGTGATTTTATATGTAGATCCCACAAGATTATCTCATGGTGACCATATGATTATCTCACAAGTAATATGTTATTATCATGTGGTTTTTATAATAATACATTTTTGTATCAAATCCTTTGGATCAAGTTATCTTTTTATATATATGACTTTAAAATAATAGGACTGATAAATCATGAAGAAGTAATTGTAAATGATCAATGATGTGAATATTGGTAAAGTATAGTGTATTCATCTATCACACACTTTTCTCACTAACCTCTTGGGTATGGTCCTTCAAGATTACCCATTTTTAAATTGGATTCCCCACTACATGTTAAAACATCCAAGTGGCACTCTAATTATAGCACCCCAAGAAAGAAATAAGACACCCATTTATATTATTAATAATCAGGAGGTTATTTAGGAAAATATATCATCATTATGTTATTTAATCAATGATAACAAACAATTTGATAGTTATTTCATAGGATACAACCCTTTGTATATCTAAGATGAATGATGTGAACCTTAGATCGATACTCATGTATATAGATCTATTATGAGTAAAACTCATGCTAATCAAAAACTCAGTTGGTCGTCAAGCTGGTGAGTTTAGATAATATGAACTTTTGGAATAGATTGGGGGTGGCCATTCTGGGTGAAGAAAATCCATATAAAATTTTAGAAGGACCTGGAGTTGTTATGTTTATAAAATACATCCTTAATCTCACAAACCCTTAACCTAAAAAACAATTATCTTTTTCCATAGCTTATTAGTAGGTGGTTTCCAAACACTAATAGCCTTCACATAATACATAGATAGGTGTAGGTGAGCTTATTGAATGTGAAATTGATAATCGGGATCCAATATATATAATGGATCTCTTCCTCTAGCTTATGTGTGGGATGATTCTAAGAGGACCTTTCCAATTTTCAAGGAGTTATTTCACCTGGTGAAGCACATCAAATATGTTGATATTCATCCAAATTTTAATTTTCCATTCAAAAAATGGGCAGACTTATTTATAAGGATTACCAGGTAACAACCATAGGAGAAGGGAAATAGAGTTTATCCAAACCAAAAGACTATGAGGATGAGGGTTCCTATTTACCTATTATAGAAGAAGGTTAATTTGATAGTTGGGGTGGAAAGTTACTTCAAAAGATTATCATATAGTACTCTAGGTATCCTTTTTGGTGATATTAATAAATGGGAACCTTATCCCATTTTAGAATAAAAAACTAGCGTGAGAGTTAGTACCTTTATAGTGGCAGGACAACTGGCTGTTGATAATAAAATTTTCTTAGATGTTCTAGAACTATGGAAATTATAATTCTAACTTGGTCATGTATGTTAGGGAAATTCCCCATTAAAAATTATTGGTCCTTCTTAGGCATTATGGGGGTTGGTAGTAGCTCATATGGGTGGATATGAGTTCATAAACATTTAAGAGATTCTTGTTTCTTGATTCAAGATATATCTTCAAAGTATCACTGGGATTCATCCAAGATATTTTGATGTTTAAAAAATAAAGAAAAAGATAAATCAATAAGTTTTTATTTTTATTTTTACACACCATATGATTTTGCAATTATTATTATCACTGATAATTATATAGATAGTTTGGAGGCACATGCATATCTAATATCCATTAAATAGGGTATCTTGTCTACCAGGATTGATGGGGAGGTCATCTATATAGGATATTCACCTTGTAGATTCATGAGGAAATTCAAATGTGTTCAAAACAAGTTCTATGCTCCATCATCAATTATAAAGATTTAAAAGAATCTAATGATAGTGCATTAGTTTTGGTTAATACTAATGAGGTAATAGATAATAATAAATGCGACCCTTCCTCTATCTAATACTACCATTAGGATAAAATTAGATTACATAGACACTTGGATCCACTTATATTCTACCTAACATTTGACTGAATTGGTGGAGATGGTCATAGATTCTTCATCAACCTAAGTTGGAAAGGAGAAGGGGGCTGTTATGGACATCAAAAATCCTAGTAACTGAATTCATTTGAATAATAATCTGATGTCAAGATACCAAGGAAACAGAAAAGGCATCTAGAAACCAACCCCTATAAAAGTTTTTCACCTTTTTCATTATCAATTACTATCATTGTGGAATTTATGGATTCTCGAAAAGAGTGGGATACATGGGGAATGATTAAATCTACTAAAGAATCCTTGAAGACACTAAAGGTGGATGAGATTGAACTTACAGGTTTCGAGCACATAACTACTCCAGAGCACATTTATTTTGAAGATAAACTTGTAGAATTCTATTATTATCTTATATAAATAGATACCTCAATCCATTAATTCAAGGAAAGGATTTTTTTACTTATATAAAATGATGAAAATTTTAATTTCAAGAGTGTATGTGACCAATGATTCCAAGAGAGAGGTGAAACAGATCTCCACATTGATTTTATTTTCACTATTAATTTGATTCTAAACATTTTAAAACTCTTGTATGAGTTTGAGGGAAAGATATTTATTTTTTACTCCATGTAATATGCTAAATGGGGGATGAAACTTCGAATGTATTACCCTAATAAGGAAATTGTAATGGAATAAGGATTTACTACCATGAAATAGAATATGCGGTTGGTAGATGCAGATCCTATGAGACTGTTTCCACCTCCACCACTATTATCTGCCATCCCAGGGAATTATCTCCATGAGAGAGAACTAAGTAGAGGTAGGAGAAAACTTGATAATACCCCTTAATTTGGTAATGGAGAGTGGGTATTATACCTTCCCACCTACCTTTCAAATTTTCCCAATGAATTATTATTGATGAACTAATTTGTGCATATATTAGACTAAGTTACATATGTTTGAGGTTACCAACTACTCAAAAACATGAAACCCCCCATATTTAAGAAAGATCGCCCACTGATATAATGGTGGGATGGAGGCCGAAGAGTTCGGGATTGACTAAAGACCCATATGGATCATTCATCACCCATGTGGACTCGAGGCCAATAATTAACACCATAGAGGTTACATATTTTGGTGTGTCAACTCCCAAAGGAAACATAGAGCCTAAAATTTTAGAAGGAAATTCTATGGGAAAAACAACAGATGAATCTCAAGAAACATTGGACTTGGATGTGCCAACTATTATTTAAATTGATCTAATACTGGTGGAATTATGCTGTAGGGCCTCCAAATGTGGTAGTGTTGACTTACTAGGAGAAAAACACCTCTATACTTCAAGAAGGGAGCTCTATAGTAGTGGTGAAAGGTGGAGAATAGGAGATAATAGATCCATATGTTCTATCCCTCATTCAAATTGAGTTGATACTAGAGGATGAAATAATGTGGATTCAGATCAAGTGGTGCCCACTCTTCATGATGAAATGGATCAAGTCTATCTAGAATGGGAACTCAATGACTGAATAAGTGGAAATGGTTTAATCTTTGTGAGAATATGAATTGGCCTCCAATATAGTTTCCTTAATCATTGGTTTTACCAATCTAGGGCTGGTGGATGATCTTATAAAGTCCTCAAATATGTTTGATTATTTAAAAACTAATTATTTATAATGCATGAATTCATGTAGGAAGGTTTGTGACCCTTGAGACTTGTATTTTTTTTAATTGTGTTAACCTGTGTTAAAAGTTATGTTTATCTCTCAACAGAGATGATTATGGAATTACATAGTTAGGGGTTCCTTATAGGAATTATAATATAATGTGGGATGTGTTTCTCTTAATAATGGAAGTGGATGCAGTTCCTATAGTGATGGAGGTAGAATATCAATGCTCGGTGTAGGATTTGTCACAAAGGGACCTACCTACTATGCCCACTTAAGGGGAAACAATATTTAGGGTAGTAAATGGTTAGGTGGATGAGATTAATTACTCACATATTCAATTATCTACTTTATTTTTATTCATTAACATATTATGGGTATAAATTCCAGCTATACTTCCATATTCCATCCAAACTCAAATTGTTGTTATCTCAATGTCTCAACTAGTGGGAACCATTGGGATGTAGATTAGTCCAGTTTTAATTCATCTAAGAGGTGTTAAGATCAAACCCAATCTATGTGATGTGATTCTAAACTATGTATTAGTTTATATGATTACCTTTTATATAGACTCTGATGAGTTCCTATTCCAATAGTAGGTGTGATGATTCTCGCTCAAATTTACCCAAGAGAAGAAGGTAAGAAGGTCCTTGTAGTTTAGCTTGGGTTATTGAATCCACAGAGACCTAAGAAGAAACCTATAGACACGTACATTCTATGGACTGTTTTTGGCTATGAAGTGGCCAACTTGGATTGATTTTGGATGGGTTTTAAAGACATCTAATAGATTTAAGTGAATTCAATTTAAAAGAATGAGTTGATCCTAGGTTATCACTCGGGGTGGATTGGACGTATTTTCTTTTTAATGATTTCAATTTCTTAAATTTGAGATGGGTTCATTTAAGGAGATAAAACAAAATCATCACATACTGTTTTAATGCCTAAACCCTTTAATACTAATCACCTATACACTTGAAGGATCAAAGTTTTGAGCACTTCAAGGTAAAGGTTCGTATTATTACTTGAAGTGTGTGACCTTAAATTCAACAAGGACGATGGAGTTTAAAAATCATCAAATAAAAATCCCAATTGAAGAAGTGATTATACATTAATTAGGTGATAAATAACATCCAATCCTGCCCCTTTCTACTCCCTTGGATCAACCCATAAGTGGGTTAGCCCTCCATTGATCCCATGGTTTCAATGGAAGCGGAAAGTAGACTCATGAGGGAGGAAATGGAGAAGTAAAGAAATCAACAAAAATAAAATGATCACTCCACCGTTGTGTGAATAATTTCACAAGGGTTGGTGTGAATAAATTCACAACATGATCCAACGGTATAAAAGTGATATGAAGAACAACAGAATAAGAGTATAAGAAGAACTTTTATTAAGAAACTAAAGTGAATTGAACAACTTACATGTGAAAGACAAATTTGAGGCAACAAAAATGCAGCATAACATTACAATTGAACAAAGCATCCAAAAATTCTAAACTCCTTCACCACCACTGCCTTAAATAGGCATTTTGGCTGCCTTGTGTCGAGCCACCAACAGTACAAAGCATCTCAATTAATTTTGGTAGGCTATAGGTGGTGGAAAGCTTGTGGAATTTGGACTTTTCCACGTTTGACCCGAGGTGGAAGCCAGTTTTCATCCACCAAACAGACGTGTCTGGAAGAACTTCTAGACAGCCGAATCAGAGTGGTCCATAGAAGAAGAAAATGGAGCTCCGGATGTCTTCTAACTCCTGTAAAATTTTGGCCCATTTGGAGTTATGGATTCCGAGATATGATCAAATTAGTGTGTTGTTGTTCTGGGCCGCAGAATCTGGCCCAGAATTGTATCTCTAACTTGGGCCGCATCAATGACCACCATAGAGGCCGAATTAGCATTGGATCATGAAGAGTGATTTGTTCCTATACATGAATTATCCATTGATCCCTGAATCAAACATGTTCATATTTAAGTGTAGATAAATTTCCAAAAATATAAAATTAAAATATGTATAATTATATTCCTTAAAATTAGATGAATCATTGGGTACTTTAAATAATGTTAAAAAATGTACCACATAATAGTGCATTTTAAGAAGGTATTACAATCACAATGTGAAATGATGTTCAATGTGTAAAATGCAGTAAATTGGTGTTTATGAATAATAAATCACATGAATATTATATATATTAACAATGAATATTATCCTCATTTAGTGGCTAATCACACCCCCCAACTTGAGTTTTTCTAGTCCCGAGCAAAATATATCTCAACAATATGAAATTCGAATTCCCTTTTCCAAAAACATTTTAATACAGAATGATCACCAAAAAACTTATACGAAACAATCATGAAACCCATCAAAATATTTTAATATAAGATAGTTTCATAAGCATATCCCAATCCCATTCCTTTGTTCAAATTCATTGCCATATTTTATACAATATCAATTAAGTATGAGGATGTGTTGTGCATCACAATAGACATGGGGGTTCATCTTTATTCAAGGGGGAAATTACGAAAGTGCTAGGTGGAATCACATTTAAATATTAAGATGAGTATTCATTTTTTTTTGTTTTTTTGTTGTTTTTTTTGTTTTTGCAATTTTGCCATGGTAATTGAAGTTGCACTCAAAAGAGTCAACCCCTGTAGTGAGACTTTGCTGATGACTCCCAGGCTCAAATACCTTAGGGAACCAAGTGAATCCCACATACTCAGGCATCATCTCGAGTTAACTCAATCAAAAACAATTCAAATTACCAAAAATAGAGATAAAATTACTAACTCTGGGCCAGACAACTATGGAGTCACGATCCCCAAGTGCCGAAAGCCACACATTAGGTCATTTCATTGCTCTACACACAATTTTTTTTAATATTTTTTTGAATTCTCATATTAAACTAAAATGATCACCAAACCTTTGCTATTTATTTAGGGGAACCGATGAACTCAAACTAATACCCCACTATCCAAGGGACGTGCATTGTGATCTTTTTTTATTTGGATGAAAATATAAACAATGAAATACCACATTGGACAACCACACATTCCAAAATCAATGCTCATGAAATTATACAAGGATTAAAATCAGAATCAAGGTATGCTAAATTATTTGATATTCAGTTTCAAAGTGTGCATTGTGTATTACCATGTTCAAAGTTAAAGGAATTTTTCCTTCCATTTACACAATTTTTTTTTCAAATCATTGATTTTTTTGACACAAAAGCATTTTATTTTATTTTATCTCCCCCCAACTTAAAACAACACTGTCCCCAGTGTTTGAAGAAATGAAAATTTAGAAGGATTAGAGGCAGATAATGGAAGTTCAAAAAGGAAATTGAAATTGAGGATCATGGAATGAAATAACCTGGTGGTTGAAGCTGAAGTTCTTGCAGCTCCAAATTAGTCCTTTGATCTCTTGGGGGATGTAGGCACCTCCTTGATTGAACATGTATCACCCAATATAGTACCTAAACAAAATGAAGAACAAACCAGACAAAACAAACAACACAACGACTTATTTAATTCCAAGTATCATCATTTTTATGGTTTTTCTTGTTTTTCTATTTTTTTAAATCAAACTAATGATACATTGTCTTCTTTTAATTTTCTGGGTAAGGTATTACTCAGGGATCACACCACGTGACATGGATGAATACAATGCTCCCCTTTCATACCCATCCATACTCAAAATAGAAGAACATGTCAATAGTCTTTTTTTTTAAATATAAAAATGATTAATTAATCCTATTTAAAATATAAAGTTTATTAAAACAACAAAATGATAGGAGACTTGAAAACCATGGGTTGCCTCCCATGCAACGCTTTGTTTAACGTCGTTAGCCCGACATGGACCCTAAATCTATCAATTTTTTCCTTGTTCATAGGTCGGCTCAGTTAACTCAACCTCTATTTCCTGTTTATTTAATGATTCAATGAATGGTTTTAACCTTTGACCATTGACCTTGAAAATGTAACCACTTGTGGGATCTTGAATCTCTACTGCCCCATGGGGGAATACATGATGCACTATGAAAGGTCCTGACCATCTAGACCTTAACTTTCCCGGATGTAAATCAAGTTTTGAACTATACAAGAGCACAAGTTTTCCCGGTTCAAAATGTTTGACCTTGATATTCCTAGATTGGTAGGCTTGAACTATATCTTTATTGATCCTTGTATTTTCATAAGCCTCCATCCTTAGTTCCACCAGTTCATTGAGATCTAATTTCCTTTTTGTTCCGGCCAATGATAGATCATAATCCACTTTCTTAATAGCCCAAAAGGCCTTATGTTCAATCTCCACTGGAAAATGGCATGCTTTACCATAAACCAACCTATATGGGGACATTCCTAAAATGGTTTTATATGCGGTTCTATAGGCCCAAAGAGCATCTAAGAGTTTCTCAGACCAATCTTTCATATAGGGGTTGACAGTTTTTTCAAGAATTTTCTTAATCTCCCTATTCGTTAACTCAGATTGACCATTGGTTTTAGGATGGTATTAAGTGGACACTTTATGAGAAATACCATACTTAGACATGAGTGAAGAGAATGGGTGGTTACAGAAATGGGTTCCTCGATCACTAATTATAGCCCCAGGAATTTCAAATCTTGAAAATATTTTCTCTTTCAGAAATCGAATCACAACATGATGATCATTGGACTTAGTGGGCATGGACTCAACCCATTTTGAGACATAATCAACAGCTAAGAGTATGTAGAGGTATCCCTGAGAGTTTGGGAAGGGACCCATGAAGTCAATTCCCCAACAGTCAAATATTTCAACCACTAAGATGGTAGTGAGTGGAATTTGATTCCTTTTTATGATGGACCCTACTTGTTGACACCTAGGACAACTTTGACAAAATGTGTAGGAGTCCCTTGAGAGGGTGGGCCAGAAAAGACCACATTGAAGAATCTTAGAAGATGTTTTCTTAGAGGAAAAGTGACCTCCACATGCCTCACTGTGACAGAATTTATGGATGGACTCTTGTTCAGATTCTGGAACACACCTCTTAATGACTTGGTCAGGGCAGAACTTATAGAGGTATGGATCATCAAACACATAGTGTCTAACATCAGAAAGGAATTTCATTTGAGATTGAGTCCCTAATAATTTTGGAATGACTCCTGTCACTAAGAAATTTTCTATGTCAGCATACCAAGGGCAGTAACTCACAGAGTATAGGTGTTCATCAGAAAATGAATCAGACACAGAAAGGTGATTTGAGTTGTCTTTGAATTCTATCCTAGAGAGGTGATCAGCTAAAAATTTTTTAACTCCCTTTTTATCCATGATTGTGAGGTCAAATTCTTGTAAGAGAAGGACCCACCTAATCAGTCTAGCCTTAGAATCTTGTTTTTGGAAGAGGTATTTTAGTGCAGAATGGTCAGTAAGCACAGTGATGGGGGATCCTAAGAGGTAGGACCTAAACTTCTCCAAAGCAAACACAATAGCAAGTAACTCCTTTTCAGTAGTGGTGTAGTTTATTTGGGAATCATTTAAGGATTTTCTTGCATAAGAAATGACATAAGGAGTTTTATCACAACATTTTCCTAACACAACTCCAAAAACAAAGTCACTAGCATCACACAGAAGTTCAAAAGGAAGGTTCCAATTTGGAGATTTCATAATGGGAGGAGAGGTGAGAGAGGATTTGAGGGTTGAGAATGAACCCTCACAACTTTTTGTCCAAACAAATGGATCATCCTTTACTAGGAGAGCACAAAGGGGACAAGAGATTGAACTAAAGTCCTTGATGAATCTTCTATAGAAACCATCATGTCCTAAGAAAGACCTCACTTCCTTGACAGTTTTGGGTGATGAAAGGTGATGAATAATGTCAACCTTTGCTTTATCAACTTTAATCCCCCTACTCGAGACCAGATGGCCTAGAACAAGTCCCTCTTTAACCATGAAATGGAATTTTTCCCAGTTTAGGACCAGATTCTTTTCTTCACATCTTGACAAGACTCTCTCCACATTATACATACATCCCTAAAATGTATCCCCAAACACAGAGAAGTCATCCATGAAGACCTCTAGAAAATCCCCTACCATGTCTGAGAAGATTCCCATCATGCACCGTTGGAAGGTTCCAGGGGCATTGCATAACCCGAAGGGCATGCATTTGAAAGCAAAGGTTTCGAATGGACATGTGAATGTAGTCTTCCCATGATTCTCTAGGGAGACCTCAATTTTATTGTACCCCGAGTACCCATCTAAGAAACAATAGAAGGCATGACCTGCCACTCTCTCAAGGACTTGGTCAATGAATGGTAAGGGGAAATGGTCCTTCTTGGTGAATGAGTTTAGCTTCCTATAGTCAATGCAGACCCTCCATCCACTACTCACCCTTGTTGGAAGAATCTCTCCATCCTCATTGGTTATCACTATGATTCCGGCCTTTTTTGGAACCACTTGGATTGGGCTCACCCACTCACTCTCAGCTATGGGATATATGATACCAACTTTTAACAATTTCAGAAGTTCCTTCCTTACTACCTCCATGAGATTAGGATTGATTCGCCGTTGAGGTTGACAACATGGCTTTGAATCAGATTCCAGAACAATCCTATGAGTCCCAACAAGTGGGCTAATCCCGAGAATATCAGATAGTGTCAAACCAATGGCTTTCTTATGTTTCTTAAGGACATCTAGAAGCATCCTCTCAGGATTGGATTTAAGAGAAGAATAAATGACAATAAGATGTGTTTGATTTTCCCCTAAGAAGGCATACTTTAGTGCAGCATGAAGTTCCTTCAATTCAAGATCAGGTTGGTTCAGAATTTCAGCAGAAGATTGGGACATTGGATCAAGATAAATTTCTTTTTTAGAGTTTCATATTGGATTGATTCCCCACATGTAGAAGTTTTATCTACTAGATTGGTTTGATCAGATTTAGGGAAGGAAATTGGAGTGGTCTCCATGAAAGTGGTTTCTAGAAAGGTTTCACTAATTTTTGGACCTAAGACTTCATCATAAGAAAAATTTGAAAATGATTCAAGCCAAGGAGATAAAATTACTTCATATGAAAAAAGGAAATCAATCTCATTCTGACTTAAACATTCATCAAATATTCCTTGATGTTCCATGGATTCATTATCAATGCTTCCTATCATGTTTACTTCATGAATGTCCTCATCATCCCCTATTTGTGAGCTTTCATTATAGATGTTCAAGTCTAGACTCATGTTCCCAAAGTTGATGGTCATGTTCCCATTTCGGACTCAGATAACAGAGTTGATAGTTTCAAGGAAAGGACGACCAATGATGATTGGGGTTTGTTCCTTATTTCCTAAATTTGGATGGTTTTCAAGGAGAATGAAATCAGCAGGGTAGATGAAGTTTTCAACCTTTACCAGAATGTCCTTTAAAATCCCCTTTGGAATCCTAATGCTACGATCATCAAGCTGAAGTGTGACAGATGTGGGTTGGAGTTCTTCTAGGCCTAACTGGCACTGCACAGCATATGGGATGAGATTGACACTAGCACCTAGGTCACACAAGGCCTTGAAAACTTTACTTTCTCCTAGTTCAACATTGATGTAAGGGCAACCCGGGTCTTTCAACTTAGGAGGAATGGTCCCTTGAATGGTGGTACTCACATTAGCAGCCCAAAGGACTTGGTTTTTATGTGAATGTTTTCTTTTAAAAGTACACAAGTCCTTAACGTACTTTGAGTAGGCAGGTATGGTTTGGATTGCATCGAGAAGGGGTATGTTCAACTTGACTTGTGAAAATAATTCCCTCAATGTTTCATTCAGTTCAGGCTTGGGTTTCCCCCTCACGTGTTGAGGAAATGGTGCAGGTTGTGGGGTTGTTTGTTGAAGAGTTGTTTCCTTCACATTGTTATCAGTTTCCTCAGTTTGATCTTGTGGTTCATTTGAATTTTCATCCAAGTTTGAATCTTCAAGTGGGTTCTGAATTAGTTGTTCAGGTTTCTCAATTGATTTTCCACTTCATAAAACAGTCACAACCATTAGTTGTTCATGAGTTGTTTGAGTGCAACTTGACTCTCCCCTTGAAGTTTAGGAAGGAACCGCCTGAGTAGGCATGGGTGCCTTTCCAGTTTTGATGGTTTTAAGTTCTTGTTTAAGAGAAGAGACTTCTGAGTTCATCCTTTCCATTTGTTTGCACAGTTGTTCTAGTAGGTTTTGTGGAACAGTTTGGGTGGGTGCTTGAGTAGGTTGGTTTATCCCAGGGGGATATTTTGGAGGTGGGACGGTTTGTTGAAAATGGACCAGTGGCTGTTGGTATTGGACAGGTTGGGTTTGGAACTGGTTATGGGTTTGGTAGTTCTGATGGGGGTAAGGATTTTGTCCCTGTGGTTGGCTAGGTTGTTGGTTATCTTTCCAGCGGAAGCCTGGGTGGTCGTTATACCTTGGGTTGAAGGTGTTTTGGTATTGAGGATTTTGAAAGTTCATAGCATTTACTTCCACTGGGGGTCCTCCTAAGAGAACATCTTTGATGGATGGAATGGTTGGGCAGTTGTCTGTCTTATGGTCATGTTTGTCACAAATTGTGCAAACAGGGTCAACAATTTGGATTTCATGGACTTTCCTAAGGTCTATCTCTTCAACCTTCCTAGAGAGTGATGCGAGTTTAGACCTAAGGCTTTCCTATTCTCTAAGTGTATGAATTCCAGTAGTTTTTTGTGACTTTTCATAATAAGGTGAAGTTCCCCATGTTTGGTTTTGTTCAGAAAGGCTTTCCAGATACTCGTAAGCATCATTTGGGGCTTTGTTTTTAAAGGTTCCATTACACATCATGTTAATGAATTGTTTGTTCCCCGGATGCAACCCTTCATAGAAAATTCTCACTTGTTAAGGAATAGAAAAACCATGGTGTGGAACCATGTTTAGAGTGTCTTTGAACCTCTCCCATGTTTCATAGAATGACTCTCCCTCTTTTTTAAAAAAGTTTTGGATACTCTTTTTAAGTGCAATTGTTTTGTGTTGGGGAAAGTATTTTTTGTAGAATTCTCTTTGTATTTGGTCCCAAGAGGTTATGGATGATGGTATCAAATTGTTTATCCAATTTTTAGATCAATCCTTTAATGAAAAAGGAAACAGCCTCATCTTAGCAGATTCTAGTTGATGTGGGGGACACATGGTTTCTACAATGTCATTGAACTCCTTAATGTGCAGGTATGGAATCTCAGACTCCATTCCATGGAATGTGAGAAGGTGGTTTAGGACATGGGGTTTTAAGATGTAGTTGGAATCTCTTAGGGAATTGTGTCTAATGCATGAGGGGGAATTGGTCCAGGAAGGTGTGAGGTAGTCATTCATGGTTTGATCAATTGCATTCCCCAAGTTTGGGGCTGCCTCATTTGGGTTTCTATTTTGGTTCCCACCCGGGTTTATGAGTTGGTTTCTTTGAAGACCTTCCATTGAAATTGGATCAATTTTTGACTCGGGGCTGATAGAAAGATTAGGATATAATTTAAAGAGTTCCCTTGGTGTACTTGACTCCCCAACCCCAGGACTATCCACCCTAACAAGACGGTTTGATTGATCGCGGGTGTAGGCGGACATGTGCCAAAAGAAAAAAAAGGAGAAAGGGACAAGATAAGATAATTTGGATGAGAAAAGAAGAAATGGGGGAGAATAGAATGGGTGTTTATATGACTTACTTGGGTCCCCGGAAATGGTGCCAAAATTTGATTCTCGCTCAAATTTACCCAAGAGAAGAAGGTACGACGATCCATGTAGTTTAGCTTGGTTTATCGAATCCACAGAGACCTAAGAAGAAACCTATAGACACGTACATTCTATGGACTTTTTTTTGGCTATGAAGTGGACAAATTGGATTTATTTTGGATGGGTTTTAAGGATATCTAATATATTTAAGTGAATTCAATTTAAAATAATGAGTTGATCCTAGGTTATCACTCGGGGTGGATTGGACATATTTTCTTTTTAATGATTTCAATTTCTTAAATTTGAGATGGGTTCATTTAAGGAGATAAAACAACATCATCACGTAATATTTTAATACCTAAACCCTTTGATACTAATCACCTATACACTTGAAGGATCAAAGTTTTGAGCACTTCAAGGTAAAGGTTCGTATTAGTACTTGAAGTGTGTGGCCTTAAATTCAACAAGGACGATGGAGTTTAAAAATCATCAAATAAAAATCCCAATTAAAGAAGTGATTATACATTAATTAGGTGATAAATAACATCCAATCTAGCCCCTTTCTACTCCCTTGGATCAACCCATAAGTGGGTTATCCCTCCATTGATCCCATGGTTTCAATGGAAGCGGAAAGTAGACTCATGAGGGAGGAAATGGAGAAGTAAAGCAAACAACAAAAATAAAATGATCACTCCACCGTTGTGTGAATAATTTCACAAGGGTTGGTGTGAATAAATTCACAACTTGATCCAACGGTATCAAAGTGATATGAAGAACAACAAAATAAGAGTAGAAGAAGAACTTTTATTAAGAAAATAAAGTGAATTGAACAACTTACATGTGAAAGACAAATTTGAGGCAACAAAAATGCAGCATAACATTACAATTGAACAAAGCATCCAAAAATTCTAAACTCCTTCACCAAAACTGCCTTAAATAGGCATTTTGGGAGCCTTGGGTCGATCCACCAACAGTACAAAGCATCTCAATTAATTTTGGTAGGCTATAGGTGGTGGAAAGCTTGTGGAATTTTGACTTTTCCACGTTTGACCCGAGGTGGCAGCCAGTTTTCATCCACCGAATAGACGTGTCTGGAATACCTTCTATACGGCCGAATAAGAGTGGGCCATAGAAGAAGAAAATGGATCTCCAGATGTCTTCTAACCAGCTGTAACATTTTGTCTCATTTAGAGTTTTGTATTACGAGATATGATCAAATTAGTGTGCTGTTGTTCTGGGCCGTAGAATCTGGCCCAGAATTGTATCTCTAACTTGGGCCGCATCAATGAACACCATAGATGCCGAATTAGCGTTGGATCATGAAAAGTGATTTGTTACTATACATGTATGCTATCATCCCACGAAATGTGGGATTAATTGGGCCTGTATGTTGGGACCAACAGTCTCATCAGTGGGATAGTGTCCAATCTGCCTTTTCCAGAATTGCTTCTTTTCATTGCCAAATATCTCCATCATACTCCATGAATTATCCATTGATCCCTAAATCAAACATGTTCATATTTAAGTGTAGATAAATTTCCGAAAATATAAAATTAAAATATGTATAATTATATTCCTTAAAATTAGATGAATCATTGGGTACTTTAAATGATGTTAAAAAATGTACCACATAATAGTGCATTTTAAGAAGGTATTACAATCATAATGTGAAATGATGTTCAATGTGTAAAATGCACTAAATTGGTGTTTATTAATAATAAATCACATGAATATTATATATATTAACAATGAATATTATCCTCATTTAGTGGCTAATCACACCCCCCAACTTGAGTTTTGCTAGTCCCGAGCAAAATATATCTCAACAATATGAAATTCAAATTCCCTTTTCCAAAAACATTTTAATACACAATGATCACCAAAAAACTTATAACAAAAAATCATGAAAACCATAAAAATATTTTAATACAAGATAGTTTTATAAGGATATCCCAATCCCAAGCCCATTCCTTTGTTCAAATTCATTGCCATATTTTATCCAATATCAATTATGTATGAGGATGTGTTGTGTATCACAATAGACATGGGGGTTCATATTTATTCAAGGGGGAAATTACGGAAGTGATAGGTGGAATCACATTTCAATATTAAGATGAGTATTCATTTTTTTTTTGTTTTTTTTTGTTTTTCTGCAATTTTGCCATGGTAATTGAAGTTTCACTCAAAAGAGTCAACCCCTGTAGCGAGACTTTGCCGATGACTCCCAGGCTCAAAGACCTTAGGGCACCAAGTGAAGCCCACATAGTCAGGAATCATCTCGAGTTAACTCAGTCAAAAACAATTCAAATTACCAAAAATAGAGATAAAATTACTAACTCTGGGCCAGACAACTATGGAGTCATGATCCCCAAGTGCCGAAATCCACGCATTAGGTCATTTCATTGTTCTACGCGCAAATTTTTTTTTTTAATATTTTTTTGAATTCTCATATTAAACTAAAATGATCATCAAACCTATGATATTTATTTAAGGGACCCCATGAACTCAAACTAATACCCCACTATCCAAGGGACGTGCATTGTGATCTTTTTTTATTTGGATGAAAATATAAACGATGAAACACCACATTGGACAACCACACTTTCCAAAATCAATGCTCATGAAATTATACAAGGATTAAAATCAGAATCAAGATATACTAAATTATTTGATATTCAGTTTCCAAGTGTGCAATGTGTATTACCATGTTCAAAGTTAAAGGTATTTTTCCTTCCATTTACACAATTTTTTTTTCAAATAATTCATTTTTTGGACACAAAATCATTTTTTTTTATTTTATCTCCCCCCAACATAAAACAACACTATCCCCAGTGTTTGAAGAAATGAAAATTTAGAAGGAGTAGAGGCAGATAATGGAAGTTCAAAAAGGAAATTGAAAATGAGGATCATGGAATGAAATCACCTGGTGGTTGAAGCTGAAGTTCTTGCTGCTCCAAATTAGTCCTTTGATCTCTTGGGGGATGTAGGCACCTCCTTGATTGAACATGTATCACCCAAGATAGTACCTAAACAAAATAAAGAACAAACCAGACAAAAAAAACAACACAAAGACTTATTTAATTCCAAGTATCATCATTTTTATGGTTTTTCCTATTTTCCTATTTTTTTAAATCAAACTAATGATACATTGTCTTCTTTTAATTTTTTGGGTAAGGTATTACTCAGGGATCACACCATGTGACACAGATGAATACGATGCTCCCCTTTCATACCCATCCATACTCATAATAGAAGAACAGGTCAATAGTCTTTTTTTTAAAATATAAAAATGATTAATTAATCCTATTTAAAATATAAAGTTTATTATAACAAAAAAATGATAGGAAACTTGAAAACCATGGGTTTCCTCCCATGCAACGCTTTGTTTAACATCGTTAGCCCGACATGGACCCTAAATCTATCAATTTTTTACTTGTTCATAGGTCGGCTCAGTTAACTCAACCTCTATTTCCTGTTTATTGAATGATTCAATGAATGGTTTTAACCTTTGACCATTGACCTTGAAAATGTAACCACTTGTGGGATCTTGAATCTCTACTGCCCCATGGGGGAATACATGATGCACTATGAAAGGTCCTGACCATCTAGACCTTAACTTTCCCGGATTTAAATGAAGTTTTGAACTATACAAGAGCACAAGTTTTCCCAGTTCAAAATGTTTGACCTTGATATTCCTAGATTGGTGGGCTTGAACTCTATCTTTATTGATCCTTGAATTTTCATAAGCCTCCATCCTTAGTTCCTCCAGTTCATTGAGATCTAATTTCCTTTTTGTTCCGACCAATGATAGATCATAATCCATTTTCTTAATTTCACAAAAGGCCTTATGTTCAATCTCCACTGGAAAATGGAATGCTTTACCATAAACCAACCTATATGGGGACATTCCTAAAATGGTTTTATATGCGGTTCTATAGGCCCAAAGAGCATCTAAGAGTTTCTCAGACCAATCTTTCCTAGAGGTGTTGACAGTTTTTTCAAGAATTTTCTTAATCTCCCAATTCGCTAACTCATCTTGAACATTGGTTTGAGGATGGTATGAAGTGGACAATTTATGAGAAATACCATACTTAGACATGAGTGAAGAGAATGGGCGGTTGCAGAAATGGGTTCCTCAATCACTGATTATAGCCCTAGGAATTCCAAATCTTGAAAATATGTTCTCTTTCAAAAATCGAATCACAACATGATGATCATTGGACTTAGTGGGAATGGCCTCAACCCATTTTGAGACAAAATCAACATCTAAGAGTATGTAGAGGTATCCCTGAGAGTTTGGGAAGGGACCCATGAATTCAATTCCCCAACAGTCAAATATTTCAACCACTAAGATGGGAGTGAGTGGCATTTGATTCCTTTTTGTGATGGACCCTACATGTCGACACCTAGGACAACTTTGAAAAAATGTGTAGGAGTCCCTTGAGAGGGTGGGCCAGAAAATACCACATTGAAGAATCTTAGAAGATGTTTTCTTAGAGGAAAAGTGACCTCCACATGCCTCACTATGACAAAATTTAAGGATGGA
The DNA here is from genome assembly GCA_963277665.1 of Viscum album. Taxonomy (NCBI): domain Eukaryota; kingdom Viridiplantae; phylum Streptophyta; class Magnoliopsida; order Santalales; family Viscaceae; genus Viscum; species Viscum album. The sequence goes on from OY728120.1 coordinate 1,726,025,482, forward strand.
CTCTTGTTCAGATTCTGGAACACACCTCCTAAGGACTTGGTCATGGCAGAACTTATAGATGTATGGATCATCAAACACATAGTGTCTAACATCAGAAAAGAATTTCCTTCGATCTTGAGTCCCTAATAATTTTGGAATGACTCCTGTCACTAAGAAATTTGCTATGTCAGCATACCAAGGGCAGTCACTCACAGAGTATAGGTGTTCATCAGGAAACGAATCAGACACAAAAAGGTGATTTGAGTTGTCTTTGAATTCCATCCTAGAGAGGTGATCAGCTACAAAATTTTCAACTCCCTTTTTATCCATGATTGTGAGGTCAAATTATTGTAAGAGAAGGACCCACTTAATCAGTCTAGCCTTAGAATCTTGTTTTTGGAAGAGGTATTTTAGTGCAGAATGGTCAGTGAACACAGTGATGGGGGATCCTAAGAGGTAGGACCTAAACTTCTCTAAAGCAAAAAAATAGCAAGTAACTCCTTTTCAGTAGTGGTGTAGTTTATTTGGGCATCATTTAAGGATTTTATTGCATAAGCAATGACATAAGGAGTTTTATCACAACGTTGTCCTAAAACAGCTCCAACAGCAAAGTCACTGGAATCACACATAAGTTCAAAAGGAAGGTTCCAATTTGGAGATTTCATAATGGGAGGAGAGGTGAGAGAGGATTTGAGGGTTGAGAATGAACCCTCACAGCTTTCTGTCCAAACAAATGGAGCATCCTTTACTAGGAGAGCATAAAGGGGATGAGAGATTGAACTAAAGTCCTTGATGAATCTTCTATAGAAACCAGCATGTCCTAAGAAAGACCTCACTTCCTTAACAGTTTTGGGTGATGAAAGGTGACGAATGATGTCAAACTTTGCTTTATCAACTTCAATCCACCTACTCGAGACCAGATGGTCTAGAACAAGTCCCACTTTAACCATGAAATGGAATTTTTCCCAGTTTAGGACCAGATTATTTTCTCCACATCTTCACAAGACTCTCTCCACATTCTACAGACATCCCTCAAATGTATCCCCAAACACAGAGAAGTCATCCATGAAGACCTCTAGAAAATCCCCTACCATGTCTGAGAAGATTCCTATCATGCATCGTTGGAAGGTTCCAGGGGCATTGCATAACCCGAAGGGCATGCGTTTGAAAGCAAAGGTTTCGAATGGACATGTGAATATAGTCTTCCCTTGATCCTCTAGGGATACCTCAATTTGATTGTACCCCGAGTACCCATCTAAGAAATAGTAGAAGGCATGACCTACCACTCTCTCAAGGACTTGGTCAATGAATGGTAAGGGGAAATGGTCCTTCTTGTTGAATGAGTTTATCTTCGTATAGTCAATTCAGACCCTCCATCCACTACTCACCCTTGTTGGAAGAATCTCTCCATCCTCATTGGTTATCACTGTGATTCCAGCCTTTTTTGGAACCACTTGGATTGGGATCACCCACTCACTCTCAGCTATGGGATATGTGATACCAGCTTTTAACAATTTCAGAAGTCCCTTCCTTACTACATCCCTGAGATTAGGATTGAGTCACCTTTGAGGTTGATGACATGGCTTTGAATCAGATTCCAGAACAATCCTATGAGTCCCAACAAGTGGTCTAATCCCGTGAATATCAGATAGTGTCCATCCAATGGCTTTCTTATGTTTCCTAAGGACATCTAGAAGCATCCCCTCATGATTGGATTCAAGAGAAGAAGAAATGACAATAAGATGTGTTTGATTTTCCCCTAGGAAGGCATACTTTAGTGCAACATGAAGTTACTTCAATTCAAGATCAGGTTGGTTTAGAATTTCAGCAGAAGATTGGGACATTGGATCAAGATCAATTTCTTTTTTTTAGAGTTTCAGATAGGATTGATTCCCCACATGTAGAAGTTTTAGCTACTAGATTGGATTGATCAGATTTAGGGAAGGAAATTGGAGAGGTCTCCATGAAAGTGGTTTCTTGAAAGGTTTCACTGATTGTTGGACCTAAGACTTCATCATAAGAGAAATTTGTAAATGATTCAAGCCAAGGAGATAAACTTCCTTCATATGAAAAAAGGAAATCAATCTCATTCTGACTTAAACATTCATCAAATATTCCTTGATGTTCCATGGATTCATTATCAATGCTTCCTATCATGTTTACTTCATGAATGTCCTTGTCATACCCTATTTGTGAGCTTGCATTATAGATGTTCAAGTCTAGACTCATGTTCCCAAACGTGATGGTCATGTTCCCATTTCGGACTCGGATAACAGAGTTGATAGTTGCAAGGAAAGTACGACCAAGGATGATTGGGGTTTGTTCCTTATTTCTAAATTTGGATGGTTGTCAAGGACAATGAAATTAGCAGGGTAGATGAAGTTTTCAACCTTTACCAGAACGTCCTTTAAAATCCCCTTTGGAACCCTAATGCTACGATCAGCAAGCTGAAGTGTGACAGTTGTGGGTTGGAGTTATTCTAGGCCTAACTGACAGTACACAACATATGGGATGAGATTGAAACTAGCACCTAGGTCACACAAGGCATTGAGAACTTTACTTTCTCCTAGTTCAACATTGATGTAAGGGAAACCCAGGTCTTTCAACTTAGGAGGAATGGTCCCTTGAATGGTGGTACTCACATTAGCAGCCAAAAGGACTTGGTTTTTATGTGAAAATTTTCTTTTAAAAGTACACAAGTCCTTAAGGTACTTTGAGTAGGCAGGTATGGTTTGGATTGCATCGAGAATGGGTATGTTCAACTTGACTTGTTAAAATATTTCCCTCAATGTTTCATTCATTTCAGGCTTGGGTTTCCCCCTCACGCGTTGAGGAAATGGTGCAGGTTGTGGGGTTGTTTGTTGAAGAGTTGTTTCCTTCAGATTGTTATCAGTTTCCTCAGTTTGATCTTGTGGTTCATTTGAATTTTCATCCAAGTTTGAATCTTCAAGTGGGTTCTGAATTATTTGTTCAGGTTTCTCAATTGATTTTACACTTCTTAAAAAAGTCACAACCTTTAGTTGTTCATGAGTTGTTTGAGTGCAACTTGACTCTCCCCTTGAAGTTGAGGATGGAACCACCTGAGTAGGCATGGGTTCCTTTCCAGTTTTGATGGTTTGAAGTTCTTGTTTAAGGTAAGAGACTTCTGAGTTCATCCTTTCCATTTGTTTGCATAGTTTTTCTAGTAGGCTTTGTGGAACAGTTTGGGTGGGTGCTTGAGTAGGTTGGTTTATCCCAGGGGGATATTTTGGAGGTGGGATGGTTTGTTGAAAATATACCGGTGGCTATTGGTATTGGATAGGTTGGGTTTGGAATTGGTTATGGGTTTGGTAGTTCTGATGGGGGTAAGGATTTTTTCCCTATGGCTGGCTAGGTTGTTGGTTATCTTTCCAGCAGAAGCCTGGGTGGTCGTTATACCTTGGGATGAAGGTGTTTTGGTATTGAGGCTTTTGAAAGTTCATAGTATTTACTTCCGCTGGGGGTCCTCCTAAGAGAACATCCTTGATGGATGGAATGGTTGGGCAGTTGTCTGTCTTATGGTCATGTTTTTCACAAATTGTGCAAACAGGGTCAACAGTTTGGATTTCATGGACTTTCCTAAGGTCTATCTCTTCAACCTTCCTAGAGAGTGCTGTGAGATTAGCCCTAAGGCTTTCCTCTTCTCTAAGTGTCTGAATTCCAGTAGTTCTTTGTGGCTTTTCAGAATAAGGTGATGTTCCCCATGTTTGGTTTTGTTCAGAAAGGCTTTCTAGATACTCATAAGCATCATTTGGGGATTTGTTTTTAAAGGTTCCATTACACATCATGTCAATGAATTGTTTGTTCCCCGGAACCAACCCTTCATAGAAAATTCTCACTTGTTTAGGAATAGAAAAACCATGGTGTGGAACCATGTTTAGAGTGTCTTTGAGCCTCTCCCATGTTTCATAGAATGACTCTCCCTCTTTTTCAAAATTTTTTTGGATACTCTTTTTAAGTGCAATTGTTTTGTGTTGGGGAAAGTATTTTTTGTAGAATTATCTTTGTAGTTGGTCCCAAGAGTTTATGGATGACGGTCTCAAATTGTTTAGCCAATTTTTAGCTCTATCCTTTAAAGAAAAAGGAAATAGCCTCATCTTAGAAGATTCTAGTTGATGTGGTGGACACATGGTTTCTATAATGTCATTGAACTCCTTAATGTGCAGGTGTGGCATCTCGGACTCCATTCAATGGAATGTGGGAAGATGGTTTAGGACATGGGGTTTAAAGATGTAGTTGGGATCTCCTAGGGAATTGTGTCTAATTCATGAGGGGGCATTGGTCCAGGAAGGTGTGAGGTAGTCATTCATGGTTTGATCAATTGCATTCCCCAAGTTTGGGGCTGCCTCATTTTGGTTTCCATTTTGGTTCCCACTCGGGTTTATGAGTTGGTTTCTTTGAAGACCTTCCATTGAAATTGGCTCAATTTTTGACTCGGGGGTGATAGAAAGATTAGGATCTAATGGAAAGAGTTCCCTTGGTGTACTTGACTCCACAACCCCAGGACTATCCACCATAACAAGACGGATTGATTGATCGCAGGTGTAGGCGGGCATACACCAAAAGAAAAAAATGAGAAAGGGACAAGATAAGAGAATTTGGATGTGAAAAGAAGAAATGGGGGAGAATAGACTGGGTGTTTAGATGAATTACTTGGGTCCCCAGCAATGGTGCCAAAATTTTATTCTCGCTCAAATTTACCCAAGAGAAGAAGGTAAGACGGTCCTTGTAGTTTAGCTTGGGTTATCGAATCCACAGAGACCTAAGAAAAAACCTATAGACACGTACATTCTATGGACTATTTTTGGCTATGAAGTGGACAAATTGGATTGATTTTGGATGGGTTTTAAAGATCTCTAATAGATTTAAGTGAATTCAATTTAAAAGAATGAGTTTATCCTAGGTTATCACTTGGGGTGGATTGGACGTATTTTCTTTTTAATGATTTCAATTTCTTAAATTTGAGATGAGTTCATTTAAGGAGATAAAACAACATCATCACTTACTGTTTCAATGCCTACACCCTTTGATACTAATCACCTATACACTTGAAGGATCAAAGTTTTTATCAATTCAAGGTAAAGGTTCGTATTAGTACTTGAAGTGTGTGGCCTTAAATTCAACAAGGACGATGGAGTTTAAAAATCATCAAATAAAAATCCCAATTAAAGAAGTGATTATACATTAATTAGGTGATAAATAAAATCCAATCCAGACCCTTGCTACTCCCTTGGATCAAACCATAAGTGGGTTAGCCCTCCATTGATCCCATGGTTTCAATGGAAGCGAAAAGTAGACTCATGAGGGAGGAAATGGAGAAGTAAAGAAAACAACAAAAATAAAATGATCACTCCACCGTTGTCTGAATAATTTCACAAGGGTTGGTGTAAATAAATTCACACCTTGATCCAATGGTATCAAAGTGATATGAAGAACAACAGAATAAGTGTAGAAGAAGAACTTTTATTAAGAAACTAAAGTGAATCGAACAACTTACATGTGAAAGACAAATTTGAGGCAACAAAAATGCAGCATAACATTACAATTGAACAAAGAATCCAAATATTCTAAACTACTTCACCAACAATGCCTTAAATAGTAATTTTGGGAGCCTTCGGTCGAGCCACCAACAGTACAAAGCATCTCAATTAATTTTGGTAGGCTATATGTGGTGGAAAGCTTGTGGAATTTGGACTTTTCCACGTTTGACCCGAGGTGGCAGCCAGTTTTCATCCACCAAACAGACGTGTCTGGAAGACCTTCTAGACGGCCGAATCAGAGTGGGACATAGAAGAAAAAAATGGAGATTCGGATGTCTTCTAACCTCCTGTAAAATGTGCACCCATTTGGAGTTGTGGATTCCGAGATATGATCAAATTAGTGGGTTGTTTGTCTGGGCCGCAGAATCTGGCCCAGAATTGTATCTCTAACTTGGGCCGCATCAATGACCACCATAGAGGCCGAATTAGCATTGGATCATGAAGAGTTATTTGTTAATATACATTTATTATAGAATCCCATGAGTTTTGGGATTAATTGGGCCTGTATGTTGGGACCAACAGTCTCATCAGTGGGATAGTGTCCAATATGCCTTCTCCAGAATTGCTTCCTTTCATTGCCAAATATCTCCATCATCCTCCATGAATTATCCATTGATCCCTGAATCAAACATGTTCATATTTAAGTGTAGATAAATTTCCAAAAATATCAAATTAAAATATGTATAATTATATTCCTTAAAATCATATGAATCATTGGGTACTTTAAATGATGTTAAAAAATGTACCACATAATAGTGCATTTTAAGAAGGTATTACAATCATAATGTGAAATGATGTTCAATGTGTAAAATGCACTAAATTGGTGTTTATGAAAAATAAATCACATGAATATTATATATATTAACAATGAATATTAGCCTCATTTAGTGGCTAATAATGTAACAACTGGTATGGAAGTAGAATTCAAAACCAATCCTCAAGAATCCTCACAATGAACTTTGTGTCCAATTAATAAATGGTTTATATTGACTCTGATTAAGAAATAGTTAAACTTATGGAATCCATTGAGAATTTTATATAATGATAATATATCCATCTCCATGATAGATACTCTAGATTGTGGATATTTCTCTCATCATTTTTTGGATCAATGTATAAAAACTTGTTTTATTTTTCAAAATTTTCCTATAAAATTCTATTATGACTTGATTATCACCTCATAATAATATGTGAAACTCTAATAATAAGAGCCAAAATAACTTTTAACTATTTAAAAAATGAACATGAAATGAAAAAAATTCAATTATGTCCTGTACACACTTGATTCAAAAATATTTCCTCCTAGAAATGGATCACATATGGTTATAGGCATATCTACCATCATCGTAACACTAAAGTTGGTCCATTTGGTTAAATGATTTCACCCTTATAATGGATCATAGGCATGTATAGAAATTATTACCATCAGTGTAACACTAGAGTTGGTCTATTTGGATGAATGATTTCCTCATGGGTGTGGATCACATATGGGAATTAGAATAACTAATATCATTTTAACACTATATTTGGTCTATTTTGATGAATGATTTCCTCTTAGGCATGGCTCATGGATGGGTATAGGCATAACTTCCATCATCTTAATTCTTGAGTTATTTGATTTAGATGAATGGTTTCATTATAATCATGGCACAAGGATGGGTATTGGCATAACTACCATCACCATACCACTATAGTTTTTCCACTTGGACAAATTATTTGACTCAATGTGATGAGGACCATAAAGGGGAAATTTGGAATAGAGATTTTGATGTCCAAAAAAATATTTTAGCACCCTGATGTTATGTTTTTACATATTTCACATATATTATCTAGGATAAAATTCCAAGGATGAGGGAATGAACGAATGCTATATATTTTTCCTAAGTCAAGGGTCCTAGAGATCATAGCTTGACTTCGACTAGGGTTATATTTTTGACTGCAAAACTTTTCATCTTCTATTTTACTACCTAAATTTTTTCTTATGCCCCATATTAAAGAAACTTAGCATGAATGAACATGGATTTTTATTTGGATGAAATTTATAGGTATTTAACCTAATTTCTTTATACCTTTTCCATTTCAAATGATTAATTTTTCCTAAATCATGTGAGGTGTATGTCCATGCGAGTATATAATTAATTTTTACCAGGTTTCCTTTACATAATTTCAACTTGGAAAGTTTTGTATCTCTATTTTAGGTAGTTTAAGGTATAGTTTGTTAGAACATTGTAGATGATGATTAAGGTTGGATAAATTTGACTAAAATATTAGGTGGTCTATATAGAAACATGGGAAAAGAAAAACTTAATGTGAATCGAGTGCCTAATGTCGCTAATTTGGACAGCCTTGAGGAATTGTGCACATGGTTTATGGTCATAGTTATTAAAAAAAAGGTCAATAATAATTTAGGTTGAATATAATTGACTGAAAAAATATGGGGTGATCTATATAGAAACATGAGTAAGAAACCCTGACATCAATGAGGGCCCAATTCCATCATGGATCTAGATAAGTGAACAAGTTTCAAGTCCTAATATTTGGACCATAGGTTGCAGATGTTTTATATTGAACTGCTTTGAACACATAGGAGTGGGTTGGCCCACCCATTAACTTGGGTAAGATAGATATTAAATAAATGAACAAGTATTAGTGAAAATGATATCAATAACTTCACAAATAGGTGTGCACCATTTATGGTCGTGATGTCCGATCAACCTGATCAGAGTGATCATCGTTGTTAGTAATAGTGGAGTTCCACTCACTGAGAGTGTTCCAAAGCTTGATTGTGAAATATTAGGAATAGTATATGATCTATAAATATTTTTCAGAGAATGTGGTAAATAGGATGTACCTTTTTTTGTACTTGGGCCAAAGGGTGATGATATTTTATGTTGAGCAGCTTTGACCAAATGAGTGATGCGGTCTATATAGTAAGGTTAGGGAAAAATATGACATGAATGAGGTTTTAATTCCATTATAGAATCTCCTGAAAATGGGGAATTTGTTTTTTGGTCATGAATCTTAGATTATTATGGCATACAGTTTATTGTCACATGATAAGGACTACTCAACATGTTCAAATTCGAGAAGTTGAATTTCTACTCTATTGGTGAGAAGGATGCATATATATGAAATATAGAGGGTACTAAATCCACTTGAATAATTGGGTTATGGGTATGTAAATAAAAACTCATGAAATTTTAATTAGGGATGATGAAATGGGATAAGTATGTTAGGTATGAATGCTAAACAAATTCAAATGTTGGGTTATGATATAATTGTATACTAGTATATAGAGATCAAAGGATCCTCCCATTAAGATGCATATTACTCTAGTTGATAGACTTTATTGTGTGTGTATTTGAAAATATATAACGGGGGAATATATGTATAGTCAAATAAAAGTGTCCTTCATAGTTTAATATGATCATTAGTGATATCCATGAATGTTTTATGAGGATTCAAACTCTTTAATAACAACGTATGTTTATAAAGTAAAAGAATATTCAAGAAGGGTTCTGGAACACCAAAGGTCATGCTACTATGCATTGAACAAGAAATTGGGGTGAATAAATATGATATTCTATCAATATAACATTTTCCAAGACTAGTGGGTCCAATGAGAATGGAATGGATTTTTCTAGGTCTATATGGTGGGCCCTATAAGATTTGTACCATCTTTACACACTAAATTTTTCCTAAAACCTAATAGTGGGAGTCTTAGAAATGGGGGACTTTACTTTTTATCAAGATTCCCTTTATGGATTTTTAAGCTGATAAGTTTTATGTATTTTCACCTTTAGTTTAGGGTCTTGAGGTTTGGTCCAATGAGGTATAGAGTATCAAGTCATATATCTTTTTCCAATAGGTGAGGTAGTTTATACAGTAAGAAAAAAACAAAACCCAATGTGAATGGAGTGCCATGATATGGTATATTATCTAAAAGGGGTAGATGATATTTAAAGTCATCATGGACCATAGGGTTGAGGATGACAAACCAAATATGGATAAAAGACTAGGAATATCCCATCACATTTCAAACAGGGAGTGGTGAAAACATAAATAAAAATTCAAGGTTCTTGGATAAGAAGTAGTGATGTGGAAAGGGAATGCAAGGGATAAACATTAACCACATTCAAATGAAGAGATATGTTTATATGTTTTAGTAGTGTATGGAAATCATATGATCCTCTCCTCAGGATGTAGATTACTCTGGATTATAATCCATATCATGGTAACATATATAGAGCCATATTGTGGGTGTATTTTCATAGATAAATAGACGTATCATTTTGAGTATAATAATCTCATTACTGATATTCATGAAAGGTTTATGGAAATTTAATACAATCAATGTAAAATATGTAATTTTAAAAAAAGGATATTCATTAAGGACGATAAATTAATTTTAGACCTAATATTTATATGACTTAGGATACTATGATTCCTTTTAATGGAGTTAAAATGAATGATGACTTGTGGTTGGGTCCTAAATATGTGATTAGAATGTCACTACATATATCAAAATAAAAGGAATCAATACACACATAGTTATTATACTGTAGTTGAAAATTTCTATCATAGTTTAAGTGGAACATCATGTATGGGTCACCTAACATACCCATAACCATTAAATCCCAATAGTATAGAGAAATAAAACCTATGTATAATGATCTATTACACATAGGAGGGGAAATTTTAGGGTTCATAGATGAATAACTCGTTGGTGAAGTCTCTTATGGAGATCTAACTCATATGTAAAGAGGGGAATTTTTTAGTAATAAATTTAAAATATGAATCTATTATGGGGTATCTATGAAAATTTAAATTATATATAAGATAAAGATTTTTTATCAATCCTTAAACAATTTTTGTGAGGATTATTTTTCATAGAATAGATTCATTTATAGGGGAAGAAAATTAGTATTCACCTTATTACAATGGAACAAACTATGGTGAAGGAGGACATTTTCATTTTTTAAAATCGTAGTTTGGAATATGATATGATATCTAGTCATCAAAACATATCCTGAAGTAATAGGAATCAATCCATGTGTAGTTATTGAAGATACATTTCCTATATATATCAATATTATATTTAGGGTAAAGGGGAATTTTATTTCAATAATTTTTTTATATTTGAATTTGAGGTTTATATGAAGAAACGAGATCCACGTGTCACTAAATATCCCATGAGAATTGGAAACATGAAACATGTAATTCTTGAAGGGTTCCTTATATATATCAATCTCTTACATAGGTGTGAGGGAATTTACATCCTCATGAACTATTAGAATAAATCCCAAGAACTCATATATAGATCTAGATCTTATATAGGGTAATTAGGTCATGTAGTTTAATACGATCTAAGAAGTTTAAGGTCTTATAAGGTGGATAAAATCAGACTCTGTCTTTAATCATGGTTTTTAGTGATGAAAATTGGAGTGATCTACCAAGACCTCAAAAAATTATGTGTGCCATGCTCTGTGTGAGATACAAGAGGCAGTTAGAAGATTAACCATACCATAATAGATAACATGATAGTGAAATTTTAAAGACATACCATTGTATTTAACATTATTGTTGCGGAAATTGGCATAAATTTTAATGTTATATGACTAGGATGATGAAGTTAAGTATTTTAAGGTCTTATGGATTAGAAACACACCAAAAAATTTATCATCATGTGTTAAGGATGTTTATTAAATATTTTAACATATTGTTGTGAGGATGAGGATTAGTTGATCTGAAATTTTATAAATTATTTCTCAATAAATCATACTTTGGTGGCTAGCATGATGTGTTCACTATCCATTGTTACCAAGGAATAATCTCTACTGGAGTAAGCCTTGTGTATGAAATAAGGTCCTTCCCTCTTTGTTTTGATTTTTGGAGGATTATTCCCTACTATCATCAAATCTCCCTAGAGGAATGAATAAAGGAAAAATTTCTTATTAAAATCTCATGAAATCCAATTTTGATGGAATTCCAAATTGTGCAATGTGAATAATATTTTCTCACTATTTAATTCCAACTCATCCAACCAATTTTGAGACTACTCATCTTTAGATAGATATTTAGATACACCAATGTCGAGTGAAGGAAATTAGTCTTCTATGGCCATGACTTTCTCTGTACCATATATAGGAAAATATGGGGTTTCTCATATAAAATTATGGGTTGTGGTGTAAAAATCCCACAAAGCATACATAATTTTTTCATACCAGGAATTATTGTATTTATCCATAATCTTATAGAGTATATAAGATCGAGTCTTATTAAAAGCCCTTATTTTCCTATTTTTCATTGTATGGTAATGGGATGAGTGGTTGGATTTAATTCCATATTATTGATAAAACCTTTTTAACTTCAAAAAACAGATGCTTGTGCCATTTTCCATCAATATTATGTCAGTGAAATGAAATACAACAATGATATTTAGCTTCAAAAAGTTTATTATAGCCTTAATCTCGACAACATTATGGGATGAATCCATCTCTCACATGGAGAATAAGCCAGTTTTAGTAAGAAGTTACTTGAACTTCCTAGTTGTATCTAGGGGATATGGAGCCATAACATTTATTACTTAGATATAAAATGGATAAGAATATTTAGCGATATGCATAAACTTTGGGGGTTGATAGATGGAACTGGAATGTATTTAGTAAGAATGAAATTTTCTTTTAAAATCCATGGATTCTTATGTCATCAATAGCCAAAAGTATCCAAGCTAATTGATATGGTAGGATATATTAGTTCCTAATTGATGAGTGCCATAGGTTCTTATGTGGAATTGATTCATAACAATGAGAGTCTATCCTACTTAATATAATCTAAGATTGAATCCTTAAATTCCTCAATTATAGAGGACTTTATGAGTGTTTGAGTCATCCTAAAAGATGAATTTTACCATCTTTCATTGATTTTTTTCATTCTTGGATAAATATGATGAAAGAATTTTGTTTTGGAGATAGTCCAGTATAGGGTAAATCCAAACAAAAATTATATAAGTAGGATATTATATCTATTGCCTTATTTTGGGGTGTTTTTTATCTCATTGATATCGTCCATGTTGTTTCTAATGAATGAGGACACCACTATGTTGTGTGTGATGATGAACAATATCTCACCCTAATCTTGATCTTATAGGGTTTTGTTCACATTAGAAAATGTATTTTCATGGGTGGAATGTAATACAATGCTAGCTCATAGGGGAATTACACCATCAACCCTTGTGCGTAATAGAGTTGGGGAACCAGTTCCTCTTTATTAATGGAATATACACTATTAATTTTCTTAATTACAAACTTTGAATCAACTTGGATATTCAGTTGGATGATGGGTATCTGTAGATACACTTCAAATCCTTTAATGATATCTTGATTTTCTATTTTATTATTGTTATAACCTTATTAAAATAGGAATAAATTAGTAAATTACTCGAGAGATGAAAACAATTATAAAACCTACTCTATTTAGTTTTGGTTTTTCCATACTTCTTCTTGTTATACTTTTGGAAGCACCATTTAAATACATCTCCCACATCTAGGGAGTGTCATTAATGGAGAATACTTATTCATTTGGTAATTATATATCCACTAACATTATTTTTGTGGTGGGATGCACTGTAACAAGTTATTTTAATGCTTTCCCTTTGACTGTATTTTTGGGGTATGGATTGAATATAAAATTACTACAAGATGACCCCCCACTATGCAATCCATATTGTAAACATCATATAATTGAGGATATATTTTAGAAAGTCAACATGAGTGACCAAATATATCCTATGATGTTATGTGTAATGTCTCAGTTTCTGAAATGTGCAGATCAATGCAAGGAAATTATTATCAATTATTAGAATATCAAGTCTCTATACCAAAAATTATTTTTATGAGATTGTAAAGGCAATTTTCTCTTCTCACAACCTTATTATATGTAATAATGGCACTAAGTTATCACTCCAAATATGCCACATATATAATAAGTTGATTTTGTTTGACTGGTGGAATCAATACCAGTGGGATGGAGAGGTGTTTCTTAAGATTATAGAAATTGTTTTTCCAATATTTGTCCCACTAGTAGATGAATACCTTATTTATAAGATCAGTGTATGGTAGGAACCCGCATGTGAGGTTAGATATAAAACATATGATTCATGTGAGGCACCTTTGAATCCCTCTCAAATATCTGAGATTTTGGTGAGGTGGAATATTAAGTATTACTTTGGTTTTCAAAGGGTTATCCTCAATGTTGTGACAACATACCCTAAATTTGTGAAAATTTTATTAATGTGACCCCAAACACACATTTAATGGGGTTCAGCTTTAGGTTGTTCTTCCAAAATATATTTAAAGCTGTTTCAAAATTGGAAATATACTCATATAAATACTATGATTTAACCACTAGATCATCCATATAGAACTTCATGGTTTTAACCAATGGTATTGAAGATTTATTGTGTGGAACATTGATATGTGGATTGAGCATTATTCAAGGAAAATATAATTTCCCAATAGAAATTACCCCTTCAGGTTCCCTAAAATTCATATCCTCCACAACTATGGGAGACATCCATATCTAGTTATAGCTGGAATATCTATCTGTGAAGGATAGAGGTTAGAAACTAGTAGTTTCATCAATCAAAACTTATATGAACAGAACATGGAAATAAATTTTTGGGAAATTTAAATTGAGATCCCTAATGTTGATAAAAACTCTCATATTCACATTCTTCTTCTTAAAGTGGACAATATTGGAGATATATTTTAGGTACGTAACCTTCTGAATGAAGGTATATTTGATGATTTTGGCAACTTCATATTCTTCCTTGGAAGTATGATTCATATCCAATCTCCTGGATGCCTTATTGTAGATATGATGACCTTCAGTTAGACCAAAATGATGGGTGACCACATCGGGATCAAGTCCGAGCATTTTTTAATCTAAATGAAGACATATTGATCATTCTTAAGGAAATATTTGTATGTATCTTTTTATTTATGATACATGGTTTCACTTATTATAGAAGGTCACAAGTCTTCCTTTATCCCCATGTTCACTTGTTTGAGCTCATAAATGGCGGTACAAATTCCTTCCTCAAATGCTATATAGGAATCTTGGAGAGATTTATCTTCATTTTCTAGCTCAATTTCAGTTAAAGTGGTCAATAAAAGAGCATTCATGCGAATGAAATATAGTTTGGGAAAATTTTATCTTCCAGAATAATAAAGATTCATCTCCCGACTCTAAAGGATCCAATTCATGGGAATTATTATTGGGGACATTTTATATATGATCTCATTCGTCTCCACTATCGTCCATGATAGTAGAGGTTTCAAAATCCTAAATTTCAGAAGATGACATAGGGGATATTTCAATTTCTTATAGTGCCACTGGATTATTTTATGATCGAGTAGATGATGCCAAAATCTCCTTAGATCTTATGGATAAAGTGGGAGTATTCTAATCTAGAAAATTATCCTCATAATTGGGATCACACCCTTATTTTGTAAAAATGGATATGGTTGACCTGAAAAATATGATGAGGATAAAGGAAAACTTTCCCAAACCAAGATTTATTGAATCAATTTGTTTGATATGCAATACATAATATTCATACAGTTCATTGAATGGGTTGATAGAGGCCATTTATAGATCATAAGGGTTTTTTAACCTAATAGTATTATCCGTCTTTAGGTGTTTTATTTCCATTTGATAAAATCAAAAATCTATTTGTCGAGATTTGAGGGAGTTGAAAGGGGTTCCATCACCATCCATCACTCTAGCTATTCTATTTATGAAGTATTTAGAACATTGGTGGTAAGATAAGAGAACCAACAAATTTTAATAAATCCATGGTCTTACCAATAAGACATTGAATCTAGTATCCTAATAGAAAACTATGAACATGTAATTAGAGACAAGTTACCTAAAATATGATCTAAGACTGATTTTTCCCATAGGTTTTTTATCACTCTTGTCATACAATTGAATTATTAGGGTAGAGGGAAAAAAATCATCTTCATTATAACCCAATATTTAGATGTTTTGGAGTGATATGAGATTGATTTGGGAATATTTATCACTAAAGGATGGATTAATTTCAATGTTTTCAAGATTTGAAAAATATATACAAAATCCTAATATCCCCTTGTATGGTAGCCTCCCTATCTTTCTCTATGAAGGATATAACCACATGGAATTCATTGGGGTTGGTCTCTATATGATATACTTTAATTGAGGTGACTTAAACATTAAATTATTGAGGTATTTTGAGAACCTAATAAGTTATTATTGATGTTACTTTGAAATAAAGAGATCCTAAAGAATTGAAATCTTAAATGGAATAATAGCTTGCTATTTCAAGATTTTATACTTATGAGTTAGGGGATTACACATCCCTTATGAGGGTTCTCCTTGGTCTAAGGATTAGAAGATGAAGTTTCCTATGCCGGTGGCTATTTTCCATGATCAGAACAAGAGGGAATCTTTTTTCATCTATTTATTGGGATGAGCCGACATTCCCACATTTTGATGTTTTCAGACATATTATTATTTTCCAATAAGTTAAAATTTATGATTGGTATTGAATGATCTCTAGATTATTCAAGATAAGAATAGTTCTCTTGTTGAGTCTACTGGAGTTCCTATCTTGAGGTATCTTCAATATATATAGTTTTAGAAAATATATAACCTAAGTGATGAGATCCATATTAACCACATATTCCTCAACCCCATCAGCCATGGTGACCTCTCCCACCATCTTAATTATGGGAGGGGAAATAAGGTTTATATGAATCTTCCTCATTAAAGAAGGTATTTTCCAAGTGATTCATGTTGGAAAAATGGTATTATGATTCTTCATTTGATTCTGTTTTCATTTGATGGGTCAATGACTATTGAACCATTTTTTGTGGTGGTGTTTGTAATCCCAATTAAGAAGTCATAAAATATTAATGATAATGAAATGGATTAGGAATCAACATGGGTTCCTATGATTTTATCTTTCTATTTTTATTCTAGTTTCACCGATTCATAGAAGACTAACTCTTATTGGATTGTGTTATTGAAGAAGTTGGACCAGTCATCATGGAGGGAGTTATATCTATAACCAGTTGATTAAAATATTACTTGAGGTTAACATGAGATCGATTGGATATATTTCTTATCATTAAATCCTAAAACTTCTTTATTCCATTTCTTAGGATATTCTAATATTATCTTTTCTATTCTTATGAGATGTTTGAAACACAAGTCACTTGTGAAAGTGGCTTTCCCAATATGAATTTCCCTGAATACATCATCTTTTAGAGGATGTATTTGAAGGAAAATAACTCTTGGATGGTAAATCCAAAAAATTGGTGCAAGGTAAAATAATTGGGGAAGTCCTTGAGACTAATTTTTTTGGGATTTTTGGCCTCAATTATTTTCATAAAATTATTCTTTATAGCTGTGATGAAATACCTAAGAACCTGATCATTTCAAAAAGAAAAAACTTTGTTATTTTTGTCTTCATATGTTGGGATCATAAACTATTTTATTCCTTATTAATTATAAATATGTTGTTTTTACTATAATTTAGGAGGTGTTACTTTGTGATATTGTGTGGGTATGGGTATTAGAGCTGGTATCAGAGTTGGATTAAGCATCATAGTTTTTATTTCTTTTTTTATAGTTATCTTCCATTGTGCTATTGGTGTTGGATGAAAGTTATACTTATTCTACCTAATGGTTTCTTCCAATATTTGTTACACCACAACAAAATCATGTAATCCTCTAGGGTATTTAATTGGTATCAATGATGGTTTCAACTCATCAAACAAATTCACTATGTTGTGTTTCAATAGATTCTCTTGTGGGAGTTTCATGTTTAAGGAGTAGTTCAGACTTTACCATCTAGAGATGAATTATAAGACCCTATCATTCTCACATTATTTTCAATTTTAGAGGTCAAATTATATTTTCTATCACATTTCTAAGATCAATTAGAAGAGAAACTACTGAAGAATATCTTTCTAATCAATTACAGAACAACATGGTAAGCTACTACACTAGGAAAACACTGTTTCTTACAGATCCTATAAAAAAAATCTGAGCATAGCTCCGTCTTATTATTTTATCATTCCCATTATGGGTCCTCATTGAGACAAAAAGTGAATCAAATGTTGTTTTGGGTCTCCAATTCCATTGAAAACTATAATGTCAGATTAGAAAAGTTGGGTAGATGAGTCAAGTCCACCTAGCTAGGGTATGGTTTTATCTATGATTTCATCGGTGTTCAACATCATTACATGGACTCTATTTAGAATTTGATAGATTCAATGGGACCAATAAGTTCTGTCAGGATAGTTGGTTAGTAAGATACTTGAGAAAAGGTAGTAGATATAGAAAGATATGTCAAGATTTCCTATGTTTTTTGTTGATAAATGATATTGGTCAGCCATGGGTATTTAATATAACAAGGATCTAGTTTCCTCCCTAATATAAGGAACTCTTTATATTCTATAGACACAATTTCTAGATAAACAAGCTGTTTAAATCCTAGGTTAGTTAGATGGCCAGATAATTCTCTTATCTGTAGAGAAAATTCTCAATGTCGAGAGAGATTTTCTTAACGGGAAACATGATTATCTATTTGGTGATTGTACTCATTGGGAATATTTTGATTGATTAGTTTAGTATTTATTCTCTTCAACTCATTTATCACTTCTTAATATGAATAAAATATTTCTTTTATATTAGGAGGCTCAACTTCTTTGGATGATGAGTGGGCCATAGTTATACTCTTCCCTTATGATGCTCACTAAGGCAGTGGTAACTAAGAATTCAAGGGAGCTTCCAGATTTTGGGTTAGCCTCTGTCTATGAGTATGAACACCTTCTTTAATAATTTTGGTGTGAAATATAATTTGGTGATAAACTTCCTCATCTCTCTCCTATATATCAGAATCATGTTTTAGATCATCGGTGGGGTCGATGTTTAGGACATTCAATTATGTATAGTTTGGTTTTGGAACTATATCCTCATAAAAGGGAAAAGATACTGGTCTTCATTTCAATCAATAGGAAAATAATAATTCTATTTATTCTTTCCTTTCTTAGTAGAGAGTTTTGGCTTATGGACTGGCCCCTCCAAGGTTTTTTCTTATATTTCCAATGACAACAATAATTGAATTTTAGATGTAAATCCTAAAATATTATCTAAAAATCCATGTTTATAATATATTTTTGGGGATAAATGGGTCAAATAATAGGAGAAACTATGAAGGTATTTATTTTGGCGTTTCTCTCAGCCTATAGAAGATTTATTTTCATTAAGTTAGAGTAGGTTGTGATTTAAATTCCCCTAGACCTATGTAATGGGTTTTATTTTGTTATATCACTATAAAATATTATACCCATTATAGATTATATGTTCCCAAGGGTGGAGGAGCTGTTAAAAATCTTCCCTACCCTATGATCTAGGGTTGGTCCTATATTTCTTCCACAATGGCTACTATTACTTCCATTTTGATTTTTCATTCTTTTTTTAAGCTTGAGTTGGAGAAATGTATGTTTTGGACATGATACACTCATAATTGAGGGTATTGATTTAAACAAGGGTTCAAATTTTCTTAGATAAGAAGCTTTTTTAACCTTTTTAAAGGATTGATAGAGGATCCTATTAATATATCATTCTCATAGAGTTTTTCATTTTTATAATTTATACACAATTGTGTTTTTATAGATAGACCGGCTAACATGTGATGAGACTGGGCCTAATATTTGGCCTAAAGTAACGACATTTCATGATGCCATTCTAGTTGAACTATTTTTATTAGGGAGCAGAGTGATGTACAATGCTCCATGTTCACCCCAACCTCTATTGTGTATATCAAATGGAGTTTCAACAATCAATTGGTATAGATATCCCATGGAATTTAGAAATAAACATTGGAGATCCCCACATTATTTTACTAAAATTTAGGGCCATTCGATCCTATATGGTAGTTGAGATATTTTATTGTCTTAATGTGGCTAGCATATTCCTCATAATACAAATGTATCTCTTGGAAATGATAGTGAGTTGTTCAAATATTATAAGGAAGATAGAGTATCCATTATCTCTATAAAGTCTTAATAATGTGATATTGGGAAGTAGATCTGGGCTAGATCATGAGTGGTATTTTTTTATTAATATAGTACTTTACTCATGACCACAATTTTTCTTTGTATTTTGTGAGAGATTCATCCAATTAATCATACTAGAGCTATCATTTCCTGACTACATTATTGTGAGGAGTGGTATTAATCAAAATATTTTTTTTATGAAATTGAAGAGTGGATAACCTAATGGTGGTACAGATTATGATCATTGGTTTTTACAACAATCTAGTTGAGAAGGTATATATCTCATCATAGATGAGGTTATTGTAATAACCAACTTCAATATTTCAAGTTCCTCTTGATATGAGGGATTTATTTCAGTGTCTTTATAAAGGGGATTAACTTCTCTCCAAAATAATATATTTCTACATGGAGGATTTTTTCATTTAATTCCATAATAGGGATAACTACCATTATGCCTCAATGTATAACTATATGTAATATTCCTAAAACATATCCACTAGGTAGGACCTTTAGAGTTGACAATTCTTGATACATGGGAAAGGGGAGGACAATATTTCCATTTTATCTTCCAATCATGATGAGTGTTTTTGCAGCTCTCACTATAAGAAGAGTACCCATGATCGATCTTAATATTTCCATAGTGAGGAGCTTCATGAAAGATACACTAGGGAGGACCACCGAAGATTTTGGTAATGATATTATAGATAGGGCCTTAACAGCTTAAGTACTTTCACATTATCATGGTTAGTCATATGATTCATAGGATTCTATTGTAATATTATTTAACACCTCAAGAACTTTAGTGTTGAGAAAGGAAATGATATTATCCTTATCCTTTACTTTCAGTTTCCCCTGATGAGACTTTCCCTTGTATGCGCTCTGTTGGGTGGATGTGGCCGCATGTTATAAACAATAATATTCACATGTAGGATCCCTCCTAGGTGAATCCTTTGTTTTCATTAGAATGTGTTGATGAGATTTTTTATAGATAGTTAGTATATGGGCCTACCCTAGGGTGGTCATTGAAATGAGTTAATAATCTCCAGTCAAAACAAGGATATGCTACTGATCCTATTAATTAATCAAAACACACTAATGATCCTCATGAATGTGATAATGAATGTGTGTATGTGCCTAAATATACCTTGAAACATGCTGATGATATTCTCTAGTGGATTGGGATGTAATATTCATATTATCCTTATTGAAAACTGAGATATTCTAAAGGTGGACTTCCATTTCTACTATCAGAAAATAGTGACAGTCTCTCAAGGTTTGGGAATGGATATAAACTTTCCCTTTGATTTTTTTCTAGGATATTTCAATAGTATTATTCAATGGGAATGAAAATATGGGTCTACTATTTAATATAAATGTGGATATGATCCTACTCATCTCCTTAGGTTGTTGTCAGGGTATGCTGATGGGCTTTATGTACTGGGGAAGGAATGTACGACAACCACTTGGTTACTATCAGGATATGACGATAATATCCTTCTGATGCTTCTAGATTTCAATGTAAGGCTTGATAAGAGGGAGTAAG
The DNA here is from genome assembly GCA_963277665.1 of Viscum album. NCBI lineage: Eukaryota > Viridiplantae > Streptophyta > Magnoliopsida > Santalales > Viscaceae > Viscum > Viscum album. The sequence goes on from OY728120.1 coordinate 1,726,046,673, forward strand.
AATATACCCCTACCCCCTATTAGATATCTAGATAAACCTATATGTTTCATCTAGTGTATCCAGAGTATGTTGGCAGACTTACCGGGTGTGCACATGGAAATGGACCCACTTTCCAGCTACCACCAAAGATTGTTGTCAAAATTATTTAGTGGAAGAAATGATATGATCAAACTCCATGTAATTAGTGTCTTAATACCCCTATAAAGACATCCTATATTCTCAGGTCTGAGTGACTAGAGAAGATAAATCCTTGGTGTCATCCTCAAAAGCTTACCGAGGAGTTGATATCATACAACACTGGTGATGGTATCATTTGATAAGATCCCAACTATGCAAATCCTGAACTATTTTGAGTTTATAGTTATCCTTATGATGTTATTCCCTATGGTAAGGGAGTTACTGGTTTCTGTGTTCTAAGGAAAGGATCTAAAAATAGTTGGAGATGCCGATAGGTACTACATGTTTAGTCGTGGTCTTCCTCTACTGGTGTGGTGATCTGATGAGCTTGATGGTTGGGAGGATTTCCCATGCCACCTCCAAGGTTTGTATGGTACTGTTGAGGTGTATAATACCAGAATAATGTATTGGTAACCTAATTTTATAGGCATCTCATTGGTGATATCACCTTCCTATTCAAGTTTACACCATCTTTTATGAAATATAAAGCATATGTATGTCATCGAGGTGATTCCATTTACTTGGATTTAATGGATCTCTTGGTCCATAAGTCCTATAAATAAGTAATAAACATATAAAATAAAACCCATCAATGTGTATTTCCAAATGGAGGTGGTCAATGGAAGTTAACAAGTGAATCCCTAGAACATACATTGGTCTAAAGGGTGGGAAGGTGGGAATATCACATATTGTTTATGGGATTATTGTATACTCTTGGAATATCATATAGATTTAAGAGATATTTGTAAATATTTTCCAAATCCTGTAAAGGGACATGTTATCCCCGTGTCATTATTTGGTATTTAACATGTATTAATGTAAACATATTTATGTATTTTAGGTACTCTATATTTATTCTTTACTAATTAGTTATACTTAATTTTAAGGTATTATGGTTTAAATACACATTTTTGAGCACTCTGGAGTTTATCACCATCACAAGAAGTGGTAACTATTGGTGGTATCAGGATCAATAACATAATAAGTTAATCCTACATATCCATAATAAGGTAATAAAACCCCCCGTATTTTGGTTCCACTCAATGGGACATGTTGTACCTTTTAAGGCCATGTGACAAAGACAAATCTATTCACTTTAATGTAATGTGGTAAGAATGATCATGAGAAATATTCTTAGCAATTTTTAGGGAGGAAAATATTTATGGTCATCCCTTTCTGGTTAAACTCAAAGGGAATATGGCCAAAAAAACATGGTTTGTATTCACAAGTAATATAACATTATGAGTTGTAGGGTTAGTTCATCCATAAGTAATATGGACCACTGAGAATAGTATGGTTTTTTCAGGAATATAACCAAAAAAATTAAATATAGATATATTAAAAGTAATATGCCCCTCTCGGTGGGAGATATTCACATCAAGAAAATAACCTAATGAGGAGATTTCTCTGAGAATATGGCCATTGTGAAAGGGATGCCTGAGGTTATAGGGAATAGCCTGACCAGGAAGAATTTAATTGGATTCATGAGTAATATGACCCTATGAATAAGGATATGAAGGACTGATGATGTTCGGTTTGAAACTCTTGAATATTTTCTATGTATCCTGATTAATAGGAATCAAAGAAAACATAGCTCAAGTTACCCAGTTTAAGGTCATTTTGCAAGACCGTACCAGGCAGTTTAACACCACAAGGTAATGAAATTGTCATCTAGTTTTACATCATATGATTAAGACCTTGGTATTTTGGTTTATCAATGTTTTTCATTGAAATATATTTCATGAATTTATTAAATAAAATATTTATTAGGGTTTATTCATATGTGTATTAACTATAATACCTAAACCAATAAGTTTCTTAGGTGAATTCCTGGAGAATTAGGTCTTACACATAGTAAGAGGCCCATCATCCCATATTACTACATGTTGGTATGTATGGATAGATAAAGGATTTTATGGGACTATAAGGGTATATATTGTTCCAAATCTATCTTTGGATTCCTCCCTTGATGAAAAAACTCAATCATTCACCAAGCTCCCAAGCCAATCATATTTGGGATGGGGTTATCCAAATTAGGTTTCATGGCTTGGGGATTCTCTCACTAATTCCTCTATAGCGGGGACTCTAATTTTTAAGGGAATGCATGATTGAAAATTCCCTGAGGGCCTAATTAGTTAGGGAGGATGTAACAGCCCAAGATTTTATAAAAAATATTCTTTTTAATTTTATTAATGTCTTGTGTTGTACGCTACACCAAAAGGAGCTTTCACAACACGCATCCTTGACTTGCCTTGCATTACACGCAATCGCGACCTTCCTCGATAGCGTGTGTAATACGCAATACCGAGTTTCACTAAACAACGATATGCTATTAAAATATTATTAAAACTAGCCATTATGAATAGTAATAACCACTTTTTAAAATTCTGTAAATCTTATATTTCAAAATGAACTTCATTTTTGGATTCGGAGTATCGAATCTAGCCTAAGGTGAAATTTTGGTACATTTCGGATAACTTTCATATTCTGATGAATAGTGAAAATTACTAAATTATAATTAAAAAACAACTTTTTTAATCGAAATAATTAATAGTGATAAATTATTAATTTGAGTAGTTTTAAAGTATATTTAGAATATACTTTTACAATTTAATACAATGTTGGTCATTGGATGTAATTTCACATTTAAACTAGACATAAACAAGTGTCAATCTTTTGATAGATATTGTTTCTTAAAAACACGCTATTTGTTTTAACAGCGGGATTTAATTATAAAATTAATTAATGCAACTTTTATGTTATGAATTTGGTAAAATAGACTTCATTTTTGAATTCGGAATATGAAATATAGCTTGGGATGAAATTTTGGCATTGTTCTGAAAAACATCAATTTTTGATGAATAGTGAAACTACTAAGTGGTAGGTTAAAAACTGAATTTTGCATAAAACTTAATTTTACCGCTTCTGTGAATGGAATTTCGAAAATCCGAGAGACACGGTTAATATCAAGAACTAAAATGTGATTCAATGAGATGAAAATAATTTTTTGGTGAATAGTAACTTTTTACTTTTTTTTACCACGGTAAATAGTAAATAGGGTAATTAAGGGTAAATATGATATTAATATTACCCTAACACATGTCCTAATTCTATTGGACAAGTGTAATTCGACCAAAAACAAACTTAGGAATAAAATATGACCATTTAGGCCCACTTGGATTAGATTAGGACATTTATTATTAATTTATTTAAAGAAGGGTTAAAATAGTTAAAATCAAAGTTTAATAAGTAAATCATTTTTAATATGGGGTTATACATAAGATAAATTCGACTATAAATATTCATTAGAAAGATAAAAAGATTTCATACATGATGGTATTTTATTTGTAATTTTTAGACATCAAATAATATAATTTATTTATGACACAAAGATGATGCAGTAATTATCTTATTAATGAAATATTGACATAATTGATAATATAAATACCAAAATAAATGTAATTTAAGACTTTTTATGAATTCCACTAATTTTCTAGGTTACTATGATATATTATTGTTGATTTAATCAACTTGGTTCGAACATATAATTCTGTTATGACTTTCACAAAAATCATATATCAAATAGTGTCAAAATTGACACAAAAGAGTTTTTAAATCAAATATTATATTATTAATTGTTATTTTATTCCTAAAAATCTAAGGTTCGGCCAAATGACTTAGATAAGGATATATGTATTAATAATATACAATTTGGGGTTCGTTTGGCATGTTATAGTAAGTTTATTAACCATATAGTGAAAGAAAACAAAAAGACACGGTAAAAGTTAAATTATTTAACTTAGAGTTAAATCTAATTGATAAGGTTAAAATAAGAACCTAAACTTGTCTAAATCTTATTGGTTGATAGGATTTCGACCCATCCCCACTTTAGCTTCGAAATAAGACCCTTTGGAACCATTATAAACCGATTTTGACTTTAATATAAAATAATATTTTGAGATATTCCTAAGGTGCCCCTCTCCTCCCCTATAAAAGGACACCTCCTCCCCCTCCTCCTCACACCGATTTGAGCACTCAAGCTCGGCCAACCCCTGCCAATTTCTCCTCTCCACTTCCCTAGCAACATCCTAGAGGTTCTGGTCTTCCTAAAAGACCAATTTTAGTGCCCTAAGAGGAGGTATCAAAGAGGCACTTCAAAGAAGAGGTAATTACCGTTACCAATTCTTTCATCTTTATTTCTTCTTCCACTTCTTCTTCTTAGGTTGTTTCATTATGAAGTAATAACATCAGTATCACTCATATATTGATATGTTATTATAAGTATGAAACAACCCTATTTCATCATCTATCCATCCTGCGGAAAAAGAAATCACCGCGCGTGCGTACGTACGGAATACCGTCTCCACGACGCGATGAGATTCATTATCCATGTTAACCATTTAAGAATGATTATAATGTATATATAAGAAATAATAATGAAATATATGACATTATAAAGCTACTTGATTTATGTATATATATACATATGTATGTCATCTACTTACTTCCATTTCAAGACAATAAGGAAAGGAAAACAGCGTTCATGCGTACGTACGGACTACCGTCTCCATGAACGGTGTTTTTCATTTTATTTATCTACCTATTATATATATATATATACTGAATATATATGATATATAAATCATATTTTATATTCTGGAAGTAAGTAAATCATGATATAAGTAATAATGATGTCAAGAACAACAAGTCAAAACACCTACGATAAATGAAACGATTTTACCCAAAACGCTTCTTTAACATGGAATTTACAAAAGAACGGGTAATATAATGTCATAAGTGAACCATATATGATATAATAACAATGAATATGATTCTGTAATAAGTCAATAACATGATTTAAATCATTATACAGGAGGTTCGGACACTTACAAAGCAAGTCGGACCTAAGGTAAGGGAAAATATCACAATCTCATTTTTATCCGAGATTGTTTATTCGTAAGTATTTACTGGGGTGTATTTTATCATCCACATCCATGTTTCATCAATATGTAATATTATTTCCATCCACCTAAAATTGTTTAAATCCATTTTTACCCTTCGGTGAGTTTTTAGTAAAAGAAATGAAAGGAATCTTTTGATGTTTTTCGTACGAGGTACTTTTTGACTTTTCCGACAAAAGTACGAAGAATGTTTTTTTTAACTTATACGGCACGAACGGATTTCTATTGTTTTATAAAGCCTTATTTTCATGAAGCTTCCTCTAAAATATTTCATGACTATTTTCAATAAAATCTCTTTCTTTTAAAATCGCATGATGTTTTGTGAAAAGAAATTGATTTTGAAGAAGAAAGGATATTTTCCTCAAGAATTCAATTCAAGTGTTTTATAAAAATTATTTTCCATCTAAGATAATAAAGGGTTATGTTTCTATCCATATTTTTACATTGATTTGACTATGTTGTGATGGAATTATGTTTATGAATTCCTTTATCTTATATGAATTGATTTATGATGTCATGATGTTTCAAGAATCCCATTTTTGTTACATGTGTTATGCGATGATGTATGTTTTATGATTATGTGGCACACATAAGAAAGGATTCATTATAAGATGGGTGGGACCTATATCTCCCTCCAATGCATTGGGTAAAGATTTTATATCTCATGAGATAGACATGGCTGGAATGGTAGGTTATACCGGTTCAGTGAAACAGGACTGAAACGAGGGTTGCTCGATTCAGAAAGGGACTTTGTCCACTAAGATAGTCTTGGCAATGAGTCATGACTAACAAGAAATGATTTTCCATGATTATGTGTGCATGCCACAAAGTTTCAAGTTTTATTTTATGATTATGGGGATCTCATTTTCACTTCTATGATTTAACCCATGTTATGATATTATGAGCTCTTTTGCAGGTTAAGATTTCCAAAAAGCTATGTTCTTTTGTATATGATGTGATTGATATTTCTTTTGTTTACCCTTACTGAGCATTTGAGATCACCCTTTTTATGTTTTCTTTTCCCCAGGATATAAAGAAAGGTTTATAGGTAAAAAAAAAATGGAAGATCTTTATGGGAGATATTGAAGATCTTTCACCACGATTAGAAGATTACGTTCCGAGTTTCCAAAGACACTAAACTATTACGATCCTTGTGTGTGTGTTTTTGTTATGTACTAAGTATTCCGCAAAAGTAATGTAATGTCCATGTACGATAAGCTTCGGGTCTCTACAGTTGGTATCAGAGGAAAGGTTTAGTCAACCTTTGGAAACTAGGATGTGAGAACGTTAGTGAGATCCCTAGAGATATTTCTAAGGTATGTCTAGAGATGTCCCTAAGGATAAGTATACGTATAAGATACATTCCTAGAACTATGGTAACGATCATAGAATTTAACCTAAGAAGTTAGATATTGAGGACACTCCCCCTTTATAATGTTGTTTTCCCTAGCATGATTTTTGCCTCTCACACTATTCTTTTTGGGTTTTAGAAAATGGCTGGAAACAAGGTGATTCACGATAATGGAGGATATGCTGGACAATGGAATGATATTTTTCATGAGCAACCAAATGAAATGGGATTTGGATGTCCAAACATCATTATTATGCCGAATCAGCAATCTCATAATATGATCAATAAAGTAAAATTTGGTAAGTTTCCTGACTCGACTAATAAGAGAAAGATGGAGTTCCATGATGATCATAGAGGAAAGAAAGTTCAATTTCCCCAATGTAAATCATGTGGGAAGAGGCATCAAGGAGAATGTTTCAAAGGAACTGGAAGATGCTTTGGGTGTGGAAAAGAAGGACACAAAGCAAGTAAGTGCAAAGGAAAAGGTTCAGTTAACATCATGGATGAGGATAATGGTATTGCTACGACATCAACAATGGTTAAATGCTTTAAATGTGGAATGTACGGGCATTATTCAAACCAATGCCCTAAGGGAAAGTCTCATGAAGATAATCAGTATGGTCGTATGGGAAGTATTTATGTTGATGATGATGAAGAGACTACAAATGATATGTGAGATGAAAGAATTGTTGAAGCTCGGTCAATGGTTTAAGAATGTAGTGGAATGATTACATGTTTATCATGTGTAATGTTGTATAAGAAATCTCATGGTACTATGGAATAAAGAGACATCTAAGGATTGTTACACTGTTGTCTTTCCTTGAGTTTTGAAAGTGTATGATGAATGGTACCAGTAACCATGAAAGGTTATTCAGATACATTTGGAAAGTAGATGATAAGTGCATAATGAAAGGATAAGAATATAATGAGATGTTTGATTTTATTCATGAGCTCATGATTGATATAAGGACTAAGTGATATCATTGTTTGAGTATATAGAAATTTGAGGATTTTGGTATGTGGAAACTGTTAAATTTTAACTGCATTCATGTTTTCACTAAGGTATTCAAGAGAATACACGATTAAGAACTTTGAATGTTTGGAATGTGACCAACAAGACATATCTTATGATATGTGGGGATCAACGACAGTATTAAATCTCTGGTAATCGATGTCACTATATTATGAGAGTGGACTGCAGTATTATGTATAAGCCTAAAGATTAGACTGGATTATGTTGGACATAAGTTAGTATTGTTTAAGGATAGAAGATTTTCGATATTATTGATGGTATGTTATAGTAACGTAGTTTTAGAAAAAGGGAAAACCTGCAGGACGGGCGACAGCCCATCGCTTCGGACAAGGCTGTAGGAATCGAACCCACAATCGAAGTGCGACTGGCCTTTATCGCCTACCACTGGCCTACAGGAAGTCCCTGTTTAGTAGAAACTAGTTTTATTATATTAAGCAGTATGATATATGAAGTATAAGTCCATTTTAGGAACCATATATGATTAATCTCACTATAGAATGACTTATAACTTTTGCTAACCTTTTGTTTGAGACAGATGGAATGAACAGTCATTCTATCACATGATCTGCTAACACTTCACGAATAACAAATTCAACTTCATTTATTTAAGAGATGAAGTGGAAATTGTTCAAGGCATGAACAACAGTGAGATTGTACCAAAATAAAGTAAGTATTTATTCTAATTCAAATTTTCAACTTTAGGGAAATGATCTTGAAAACCAAAAATGTTGTCCTAGTGATCTTATACCCGATGAATCAGATGGTACCTTAGATCGTCACAAATTTATGGATTTGTGATTACTGGCTTTTCCATAGCCATGTTCTCTACCACTCTCCATCAGAACATGATGGTTAGATTTCTCTTCCATATCCATATTTTCACCTATGTGGAAACCCAGTGATTAGTTTATTTGGGTAATCGTTACATTTCATACTTTAGTTTTTAAAGCCAAGTTTTGGTATTCCTTTTTACGATGTGGGTTTCTATTAAAGAAACTTTCGAATAGTAAACCATTTATAACCCCGACGAATTTCGAGGGCGAAATTCATTTTAAGGGGGGTAGAATGTAACAGCCCAAGATTTTATAAAAAATATTCTTTTTAATTTTATTAATGTCTTGTGTTGTACGCTACACCAAAAGGAGCTTTCACAACACGCATCCTTGACTTGCCTTGCATTACACGCAATCGCGACCTTCCTCGATAGCGTGTGTAATACGCAATACCGAGTTTCACTAAACAACGATATGCTATTAAAATATTATTAAAACTAGCCGTTATGAATAGTAATAACCACTTTTTAAAATTCTGTAAATCTTATATTTCAAAATGAACTTCATTTTTGGATTCGGAGTATCGAATCTAGCCTAAGGTGAAATTTTGGTACATTTCGGATAACTTTCATATTCTGATGAATAGTGAAAATTACTAAATTATAATTAAAAAACAACTTTTTTAATCGAAATAATTAATAGTGATAAATTATTAATTTGAGTAGTTTTAAAGTATATTTAGAATATACTTTTACAATTTAATACAATGTTGGTCATTGGATGTAATTTCACATTTAAACTAGACATAAACAAGTGTCAATCATTTGATAGATATTGTTTCTTAAAAACACGCTATTTGTTTTAACAGCGGGATTTAATTATAAAATTAATTAATGCAACTTTTATGTTATGAATTTGGTAAAATAGACTTCATTTTTGAATTCGGAATATGAAATATAGCTTGGGATGAAATTTTGGCATTGTTCTGAAAAACATCAATTTTTGATGAATAGTGAAACTACTAAGTGGTAGGTTAAAAACTGAATTTTGCATAAAACTTAATTTTACCGCTTCTGTGAATGGAATTTCGAAAATCCGAGAGACACGGTTAATATCAAGAACTAAAATGTGATTCAATGAGATGAAAATAATTTTTTGGTGAATAGTAACTTTTTACTTTTTTTTACCACGGTAAATAGTAAATAGGGTAATTAAGGGTAAATATGATATTAATATTACCCTAACACATGTCCTAATTCTATTGGACAAGTGTAATTCGACCAAAAACAAACTTAGGAATAAAATATGACCATTTAGGCCCACTTGGATTAGATTAGGACATTTATTATTAATTTATTTAAAGAAGGGTTAAAATAGTTAAAATCAAAGTTTAATAAGTAAATCATTTTTAATATGGGGTTATACATAAGATAAATTCGACTATAAATATTCATTAGAAAGATAAAAAGATTTCCTACATGATGGTATTTTATTTGTAATTTTTAGACATCAAATAATATAATTTATTTATGACACAAAGATGATGCAGTAATTATCTTATTAATGAAATATTGACATAATTGATAATATAAATACCAAAATAAATGTAATTTAAGACTTTTTATGAATTCCACTAATTTTCTAGGTTACTATGATATATTATTGTTGATTTAATCAACTTGGTTCGAACATATAATTCTGTTATGACTTTCACAAAAATCATATATCAAATAGTGTCAAAATTGACACAAAAGAGTTTTTAAATCAAATATTATATTATTAATTGTTATTTTATTCCTAAAAATCTAAGGTTCGGCCAAATGACTTAGATAAGGATATATGTATTAATAATATACAATTTTGGGTTCGTTTGGCATGTTATAGTAAGTTTATTAACCATATAGTGAAAGAAAACAAAAAGACACGGTAAAAGTTAAATTATTTAACTTAGAGTTAAATCTAATTGATAAGGTTAAAATAAGAACCTAAACTTGTCTAAATCTTATTGGTTGATAGGATTTCGACCCATCCCCACTTTAGCTTCGAAATAAGACCCTTTGGAACCATTATAAACCGATTTTGACTTTAATATAAAATAATATTTTGAGATATTCCTAAGGTGCCCCTCTCCTCCCCTATAAAAGGACACCTCCTCCCCCTCCTCCTCACACCAATTTGAGCACTCAAGCTCGGCCAACCCCTGCCAATTTCTCCTCTCCACTTCCCTAGCAACATCCTAGAGGTTCTGGTCTTCCTAAAAGACCAATTTTAGTGCCCTAAGAGGAGGTCTCAAAGAGGCACTTCAAAGAAGAGGTAATTACCGTTACCAATTCTTTCATCTTTATTTCTTCTTCCACTTCTTCTTCTTAGGTTGTTTCATTATGAAGTAATAACATCAGTATCACTCATATACTGATATGTTATTATAAGTATGAAACAACCCTATTTCATCATCTATCCATCCTGCGGAAAAAGAAATCACCGCGCGTGCGTACGTACGGAATACCGTCTCCACGACGCGATGAGATTCATTATCCATGTTAACCATTTAAGAATGATTATAATGTATATATAAGAAATAATAATGAAATATATGACATTATAAAGCTACTGGATTTATGTATATATATACATATGTATGTCATCTACTTACTTCCATTTCAAGACAATAAGGAAAGGAAAACAGCGTTCATGCGTACGTACGGACTACCGTCTCCATGAACAGTGTTTTTCATTTTATTTATCTACCTATTATATATATATATATACTGAATATATATGATATATAAATCATATTTTATATTCTGGAAGTAAGTAAATCATGATATAAGTAATAATGATGTCAAGAACAACAAGTCAAAACACCTACGATAAATGAAACGATTTTACCCAAAACGCTTCTTTAACATGGAATTTACAAAAGAACGGGTAATATAATGTCATAAGTGAACCATATATGATATCATAACAATGAATATGATTCTGTAATAAGTCAATAACATGATTTAAATCATTATACAGGAGGTTCGGACACTTACAAAGCAAGTCGGACCTAAGGTAAGGGAAAATATCACAATCTCATTTTTATCCGAGATTGTTTATTCGTAAGTATTTACTGGGGTGTATTTTATCATCCACATCCATGTTTCATCAATATGTAATATTATTTCCATCCACCTACAATTGTTTAAATCCATTTTTACCCTTCGGTGAGTTTTTAGTAAAAGAAATGAAAGGAATCTTTTGATGTTTTTCGTACGAGGTACTTTTTGACTTTTCCGACAAAAGTACGAAGAATGTTTTTTTTAACTTATACGGCACGAACGGATTTCTACTGTTTTATAAAGCCTTATTTTCATGAAGCTTCCTCTAAAATATTTCATGACTATTTTCAATAAAATCTCTTTCTTTTAAAATCGCATGATGTTTTGTGAAAAGAAATTGATTTTGAAGAAGAAAGGATATTTTCCTCAAGAATTCAATTCAAGTGTTTTATAAAAATTATTTTCCATCTAAGATAATAAAGGGTTCTGTTTCTATCCATATTTTTACATTGATTTGACTATGTTGTGATGGAATTATGTTTATGAATTCCTTTATCTTATATGAATTGATTTATGATGTCATGATGTTTCAAGAATCCCATTTTTGTTACATGTGTTATGCGATGATGTATGTTTTATGATTATGTGGCACACATAAGAAAGGATTCATTATAAGATGGGTGGGACCTATATCTCCCTCAAATGCATTGGGTAAAGATTTTATATCTCATGAGATAGACATGGCTGGAATGGTAGGTTATACCGGTTCAGTGAAACAGGACTGAAACGAGGGTTGCTCGATTCAGAAAGGGACTTTGTCCACTAAGATAGTCTTGGCAATGAGTCATGACTAACAAGAAATGATTTTCCATGATTATGTGTGCATGCCACAAAGTTTCAAGTTTTATTTTATGATTATGGGGATCTCATTTTCACTTCTATGATTTAACCCATGTTATGATATTATGAGCTCTTTTGCAGGTTAAGATTTCCAAAAAGCTATGTTCTTTTGTATATGATGTGATTGATATTTCTTTTGTTTACCCTTACTGAGCATTTGAGCTCACCCTTTTTATGTTTTCTTTTCCCCAGGATATAAAGAAATGTTTATAGGTAAAAAAAAAATGGAAGATCTTTATGGGAGATATTGAAGATCTTTCACCACGATTAGAAGATTACGTTCCGAGTTTCCAAAGACACTAAACTATTACGATCCTTGTGTGTGTGTTTTTGTTATGTACTAAGTATTCCGCAAAAGTAATGTAATGTCCATGTACGATAAGCTTCGGGTCTCTACAGAGGATAAGTGGGAGACACCTTTTATCAAGGTAAATCATGATTGGAGAAGGGGAACTCTAGTGTTCCAAGAAATATGATCATATATGTCTGGTGTCATTGGAAGAGGTTTGTATATATACATTTTTAGATTTGAACTTGGAAGAAGGAATCTATAGAGGTATTTTCTATTTAAATGGATTGAGTAGGTGACTCAAGTGAAGGTATAATACTAGATATCCCAAATACCTTAGTTTGACATAGACTGATTAGATACCATGTGTGAAAGAATAGGTATGGGAAGTGATAAGACATCTTAAATAACCCCTCATTTTTGGAAGATATATATAATGTAGAAGACTCTGATATAAATTTGACTCCATGTAAGACAACCACAAAAAGAAACTACATGAGATTTTCTTTCATGAAATGGAAATAACTATGTGTAATAAATTCATGTGAGAGAGAGAATGTGTGATTATCTCATGGATGGGCTTTGAATGACGGACTCAGAGACTAGGGTTTGTGTTATTGTGTTATATTGAAACTACCTAAGGTTTATACCTTCAGTACATGAATTAAATCATTATTATGTATAATGAACAACCCTAGGTTAACCTAATTTATCACCTAATCTAGCCCGGTACAAGGCCCAAAGCTCATTCCTCATTGCCATGGGTTGTAAAAAAGCATCGAGGATAACCAATTATCACTGGGGAACAATTTCACCATAGGTAAACTGGATTGAACCATCCATAAAACAATATAGACACACCAATATCATCAATTTTAACAACAAAAGATAAGCATATTCCATAAACGAAAACATACATCACAACATAAACATGCCATAACAAGACATATACATATACATGGTATCTCAAAAACCGACCCAAACTCAAGAGAGGGTACAATTCCCAACAAGGCCGAAGAATACAACCCAATAGGTAAAAAATACAAAACATTACTCCATATGAACTAATTCATATGAGATCACATATCCTCTACAAAACACCATATGATTGTAATCAAGAAGAGCCACCTTGGATCATGGTTCCATTTCCTTTACCTGTGTCCTGAAAACAATCTAAAAATTATTGAAAGGGAGCAAGAAGGGTTCGAGGGAAAAAATACCAATAGGATATCACCATGAATCTATTTAATGATTTTACCCTTACAAACCAATAAACTAATTTGAAAATATTTTTAAAACTAAACCACTTAAAAAACCCAATTTTATGTAAACCTTTAAAAACCCTTTGATTTTCCTTAAAAAAATGGTTTTCTAAAACAATTTCCAAACATGGATCAAATAAATAAATAATCCCACAAGGACCAACATTCTCAACATAACCAATAAGTCATTATAAGTTTTAGTGTAAACATCATCATCATATAACCATATAAATGGAAATGAACAAAGGGTAATAATACATATCATCACATCAAAATGGAACTAATCAAATGCATAAAGCATATAAAAATTCAATAATGAGTAATGTGAACCTATGGATCTAACCATCAGGCCTATCATGAGTGACTAAACAAGTATACTAGCTATCTAAGAAAAGTGGAATCTCTCACACTCTTCCCTAGTCTCAACTCCAAGAGCTCACATGGTCTCTCGATAATCAACATGGAAGCTCACATAGTCTCCCTCCCCAAAGGCTATCTGAGTACCTTGGAAACCAAAATAGAATTTATCATGGTCTTCCTCCTTGAAGTATCTCATGTACCCTTAGACAATCACTCACTCACATCCCAATTAACCCATGTGGTACTCCATTCCAACACAATCTCTAACAAGTGTCAATCAATAAAAATCCACATCACAAGAAAATTTCATAAAAAAAATTCCCAATTTATAAAAAAAACTTTCCTAATGTAATATCATTTCTAAAACCACTTTATAAATCCTTTTAGAATCACAATAACTCTTTGATCCATTTTATAAAAGACTTTGGGAGCACACAGGCCACCCCCATTTGGAAAACTCTCTTTAGACACCCAAATTAAAAAAACCATGAAACACATCAAAAATAGAATACACACTGAGAAAAAAATCATCATAATGGAAATTTAAAAAATAAAAACCAAAGGTTATTAGAAATTTAAATGCAAGACATGAAAAACACCCTTAAATAGATATACTTACCTCCAATTTGTTCCAAATATCATCTCCCTTGATGAACACCACTTAGAAGAGTAAAAACAAATCTTAAAAACCTATTACATAATAAAAAAACAAAAAACCCCATTAATCACCCTATATTTGGTCAACACCCCACTAGGGTTCCACACATTCACAAAAATGAAAGATTAAAGATTGAAGAGGGGAAAAGATTAAGAAATAATGAATAAATCAACTTAACTCTAGCCAAAACACCTTGAATACAATAAAAAACCACTAAATAATTAGGTAGAGATATTCATAAACAAGGATGGAGGGTTGTTCATAATGGAGGAGGAGAAAGATCCCCAAAAGCATAAAAACCTGATAGGGGTATTTTGGTAAATTCATAATTTTTAAGTGAGCTGGATCTGGCCGTGCTGTTTGGATGAATGGTTAGAAAAACCAAACGCCAACCATGTGGGCACCACTTCCCACCCAAAACAGGCCACATGATTTCCTATGTGGTATCACATGAGTTGTAAAACTGTGTCCATACCATATAAAACTACACTATCAACACCGCAACATCCCTCTCATGGTTACCACATGGTTTAGATAAACTATACACCGGCTCTAAACCCTATTCTATATCCACAAAAGTCCCAGTTTCAATTCCTATCACCTAGGAACTTCAGAAACACACCAATAGATAAATAAAACTCAAAACTAGACATACTAGTGACCTAGTGGGTGTCCCAAACTCCCTAGTATGCCACTTTTTACCCCCAGATATTCATCAAGATTTCACTAGAAGAAAATAGGTGATGCCACTTATCCCTCACCCAACCTTCCCACTCCCATGTCTCATGGTTATCTCTAACACAATGCTATAGTACATAGACCAATGGGATCAACTTCCCATGGAGTACCTTTTCTAAACATATCTGACATGAACAGGCTTCTCCATAATGGTGGAATTAGGCTTTAACTCCAAATCTTCCCACTCCAGCACTTGAGATGGTTTTGGATGGCATCTCTTCAGTTGGTAGATGTGGAATAAATCATGGATAGAGATCATCCATAGTGACAAATCCAACTGGTAGGTTACCTTCCCCAGATTCTCCACAATATGAAATAACCTGACATAATTCTGTGACAACTTCCCCTGATTTCTTAAAATATAGAGACCCAAATAAACTGATACCTTGAGAAACACCTGATCACCAACCTAAAACTCCAATAAATTGTAAAGATGGTCAGTATATGATTTCTGGTGAATTTTAGTTCTCTCTATCTATTTCATAATCATCCACAATGTATCAATCATCTCCTAGATGAGGCAATGCCCAATCAGGGAACACTCGCTTACTTCAACCTAATACAACATGGATTTTCATGGCTTCCAGTACAATTCCTCAAATGGGTCCATCCTAATTGTTACCTAATAACTATTATTATAATAAAACATGGACAATGATAGGTGTCTTTCCCAAAAACACTTGAAATAAAGGACACATTACTACTAGAAACATATCCTATACCCAGAATTTAATTTTTTATAGAGCATATAAAACCATGGGTATAGGATATACCCACGGTTTTATGAACTGTGGATGATGGAGTCATCGGTATAGAACTATACCCAAAGTTTCTATAGAAACTGTTGGTATAACCTAAGATATTTTCATACTACCCATGGTTTAGTTAAACCATGGGTATATATCTATAACCACAATTAGTATAATCGTGGGTATAACTTATCCCACTAGACACCATATACCCACAATTCATTGAATTGTGGGTATAACTACCTATCCCTTCCTGGAGGAAATATCCCTTCCATCCCATCATGAACCTGTAAACAAACTAAAAACTACAATATACATTCAATGAAATAAATATATTATATATTTATCAGCTAACAAACTACTTGTAATAATTTTCAAACCATTTAAAATACTATAAAATACATATACATCCATACAACGAATTAATTCAAGTCATTAAACAAAATCCACATGTCTCTTTACTTCTAACTCAAAAATAGATGGAATAAATATCTCCCATATCACCAAAATCACCATCCTCATCACCATCAAGAACATACTCATCACCACCATCACTAAAAACATCATATAGAGCATCATTATGATCATCATCATCATAACCATCATCATTATCCTCAACACCACCCCCACCACCACTACAACACCTCCATTACCACCACTAGTATCATCCAATTGACCACCACTAGGACCCTAATTAACATCACTCAGGGCATGACATAAATAGTGCACTTATTCTATACATGAATCAAAAGCAGTAGTAAACTATGATGGATGTGATGGACTTATAACTGACATAACTTTCAAGAAGTGTTCACCGATTAAATTACTTATGTCATACTCCTACATAGCGATTTTTTGGCCTCAACTACATCTGCATAGGTGTTTCTCAACTTGGTGGTTTTATAGGTTTTAGAGGCTCCCAATTAGGGCTAATACCTAATAGGGATGATGTTTTTACTAGTTAGAAATCAGAATCTCCCATGGTGATCCTCTCCTAATACATGGTTCAAATTATCATTTTTCTTGAATTTTTCATCTTCTTTCTCATTAATAGCCTCCAGAGAACACTATTGAAAAAATAAAAAAGATATTTAACTATGAATTATGTATCAAAATTTGAAATATCAATAAAAAACTTACAATATTTTCTTGTGTCTGTGAATTTACAAAACTTCCATCCCTTTTCTCCCTATTTGAGCAAAAAATTTTGCTCGAGGCACACCACCTTCGATGCCCAATTCCACTTACTACAAATGACATTGATTATTATAATACTAAATTATTGAATAATATTAATGTAAACATAAAAGGAATTAAAATTGTATCTATTGAAGGAATCTATAAAATGAACATGCATATAAATATACATTTAATTATAATTTTAATACTATTGGAATAACATAAACAATAAAAACTAATTAGCATGCTAAACATGGGTATGATATGGATTCGTATTGTATTCTCATTTTGGTCCAATTCTATTTGTGTTATGTTATTTGGTTATTTTAATCATTTGGTTTTTAGGTTCATTTTTTGGTAAGGTTGTTTGGTAATTTTCTCAATTGTCCATTTAGCCATTTGTCTATTTGAGCATTTGGCCATTTGTCTAATTAGGCCATTTAGGCAAATTAGTCCATTTATGATAATTATGAAAATTCAGACAATTAGTCCAATTATGCTAATTTGGATAATTAGGTAATTTAGCCCAATTAGGATATTTAGGCCAATTGGGATATTTAGGCTAATTAGGCCATTTTGTTCAATAAGTCCATTTAGGCCAAATTAGGCTAATTAGGATATTTATTTGGACAATTATTCCAAATTTAGGCCAATTAGGCTATTTATTTGTCCAATTAGACCAATTATGCAAATTTAGGCCAATTAGTCCAATTAGACAAATCTAGGTCATTAAGGCCAATTAGGCCATTTATTTGGCTAATTTAGGTTAGCTAGGCCATTTTGGAAAATTTATGAAAATTTAGGCTAATTAGGAAATTTTGATTAATTAGTCCAATTAGGCAATTTAATTATTATAATTATGATAATTATGCCAATTAGTCCATTTAGTTCAATTAGGATATTTAGGCCAATTAGATGAATTTAGGTGAATTTAGGCCAATTAGGCCATTATTCCAATTAGACCATTAAACCATTAATCCATTAGGCCACTAAGACTTTAGGCCATTTACCATTAATCCATTAGGATATTAGGAAATTAGAACAATTTTCCATTTATCCATTAGGCCATTAGGCCATTAGTCCATTAGGCCATTATGCCAATTAACCATTAGTCCATTAGTCCATTAAGAAATTAGAACAATTGGCCATTAGTCCATTAGAAAAATTGTCCATTAAGTAATTAGGCCAATTTTCCAATTTTCTTTTTGGATATTAGGCCATTTTTCCACTGGGACATTTGGACAATTGTCCATTTGACCTCTTGGACATTTTTCCATTAGGCCATTCATCCAATTTTCCATTTGAAAAATTGTTAATTTTACTAATTTTCCATTTTTCCATTTTTACATTAGGCCATTAGGTCAATTTTCCATTTCACCAATTGTCCATTAGACTATTAGGCCATTAGGCTATTTTCCTATTAGGCTATTAGGACAATTTTTCATTTTTCTATTTGGACATTTTATCATTTGTCCATTAGGCCATTAAGCCATTAGGCCAATTGGGAATTTTTCCATTAGGCCATTAGTCCATTAAGCCACTTGGCCATTTGGCCATTTGGCCATTTTTCCATTTTACCATTTGGCCATTAGGACATTATCCAATTGGACATTAGGCCAATTTTCCATTTTTTTCATCTGTATATTGGGACATTTGGCCATTAGTCCATTATTAAATTTATCCATTTAGCCATTTTCTGGTTTTACATTAGGCCATTAGTCCAATTGGCCATTTGGAAATTTATCCATTTTTCCAACTGGTCATTTGGCCATTTTTTCATTTTTCCATTTGGCCATTTGGAAATTAGTCCATTGGCCATTTGTACATTTGTATAATATTCCATTAGTCCATAAGGCCATTAGGCCAATTATCCGTTATAGTATTAGGCTATTTGGCCATTTCTCCATTTTTACATTTAGAAATTAGGTCATTAGTCCATTAGTCCATTAGGCTAATCAGACAATTGGCCATTTGGACATTAATCCATTATGCCATTTGGCCATTTGTCCATTTTTCCTTTTGGCCATATCGACAAATGAAAGGGGTATTTCTAGCCTTATATTAAAGGGATTAATGACAATAAAACTTAAATTTAATCTTGAAAATATAAATAAGTAACAATATAAACATAGATATTATTTATATTCATATTAAATTACCTCGTACCTCTCATGCTCAAGAATTTTACTACGCCCAAAAGTGTGAAAATATGTCATTTAATCTTTGTTCCTTTTCTCCCATGCTTAATAAAAAAAATACAATTAATAAGAATTAAATTTTATATGAAACCAAATAAATATAAGGAATAACTGAAACTCATCACTCTTCCAATATACGATCATTTCTTGATATTAGATTGTTGAAAAGTCAGGGAGTATTGTTACACCCTCTAAATTAGAACTGACTTTACTCTTCCGAACAACATATAACTCATTATTATATGATCTCCAAAAATCCCCAAGATCCATCAACCATGAAACCTTAGTATATTCACTTTCGGGAAATTTAAAATGATGCTGCAACGAACATGATAATTCATATAAATACAACAATAATATAGATATAACAAATTGTCTTACCCATATATCTACCCATGATTTGTGCCTAATATCATTACCGATATGCCTCCATGATACTTGTTTCATTAGAATGACATCGTTTTACTTGGATAAAGTTACCATAAATGTTCTACACTAACTAATTTTTTTACCAATTTTATTATCTTCATTATAATCCACTATTTTTTTTCTTTGGCGATTCCAGAGTTTACGCATATGGGTGTGCCCACTTCTCCTACTAAAAAATCCCACTAAATAATATTAAAGGGGAAAAAAATAAGTCACAATACAATAGGAAAAAATGATGTGATATAATTTGACACACTTATAATAAAAAAAACATGATGAAAGCTCTTCATTAGGCTCTAATGGATTAATGGGTTTTCCTAAATCAGAAGCCTTTGAAGGATGTGTCTGTTTTAATACATGCACAGGGTGATCTTCATGAATTAGAGTGGAAGATGAAGGAACAAAATCATAATATCCTGGATGGATAGTAAGAAATGGAGGAGGCATATACATGGAAGGATATGGGTAGTAGGGTCGGGGATACATCAAAGGATATGAATTTGGTAAATATGGGATCATCCATAAAGGTGACATAGACATGGTATGTAAAGAAGAGGCTAAATGAAATTATGATGGTGGCATGGGTGGTAACATCCCTGGAGGCTTAAGTGGAGGATGGAAAGGTGTGGTATATGTGGTGTCCACTGGAAGGAAGGGATGATAATGGTTAGGATGGGTGATCCATCTAGTTCTAGGATCACCCCCTCTAAAACCCATACTAATAGGTAGAGTAGAAGTCAACTCTAGTTCAATTATATGTCCCTAAAACAATTTTGATAAAGAATAATAACATAAAATTTAATTTAATTTAGAGGAAAAATATTACAATTATTATACTCACTAAGGGAACTATATGAGGAAACCTAAGATCACACATCTTTCAATCATTATCAGATAATCACTTCATTTTATCTTCTTCAAAATTTTCATAATATTCATAAGAATGAAATTTTAATTTTTTAGAAATATTTTTTAAAAATCATGAATACAATTTAGATGTCAAAGAAGTCATAAAAAATTTTGTAACATGTTTTAGGAACTATAATTTAAAACAAAGTTATACATTTTTTAAAAACCCATTTTAAACCTGGTTTTCAGAATTGAAATAAATATAATCAAATGAAATGAAAAAAAAATACTAAAACCAAAATATCATTCCAAATTAAAAATGAATTAAATTAATTGTATTAGTACCAACATGAGAAACCCACATCAAGGTAAACTTAATGAAAAATTAATATATATGGTTGCTTCTATATGTTACCCACCACTACTTTAGGTTCAATATCAACTCTCACAATGGGATAATTTGAGTCCTCAAATGAAATATTTTGGTCAACACCAATGGGGGAATGAATGGTGTCAATTTCATCCACACCATCATGAAAAATATTTCTTGGTATTAATTCAATAATGACACTGTAATCAGGTCTTAGATGATCTTTTACATAAAACACTTGTTTTTCCATTGATTCTAAAATATATGGTTCATTAGTATCTAGGAATTGATTCACGTCAATAACTCTAAATAAAAAGTCATCAATAAATGTACCATGTAACATCACTGAATCAAATCATTTACATTTCATCATTATGACTCAACCACAAGAGTAGTAATCCAATATCAATATTTTCTCAACAAGTCGATAATAAGACACATTTTCATATCGAGGCTTACTATCTGATGCACTATGATAATAGTTTTTTGTAGTATTTAACATAGATCCGTCCTACTATGATGTCATTTTCACCACTCTATCAGTTGTAGCAAATTTATACCCATTGATTATTAAACATTTTCATTCCCGAACTGAAGAATTGGGACCAAAAGCCAACACTCTTAATTCTAGAGAGACAAAGTCAAAAATTAAACTCAATACCTAAAATATATAGGAATAAAACAATTAAATGAATATCTATATTTTAATTTAATTATATTAATGGTCATAAATTTGATTTCGACCAAGTAGAAAAATATTTTCTATGTAAAACATTCTCCTTATTAAAGGAAAATATTAAGTAACTGTACTTATAATTTTTTATATTCCTTACAAAAAATGATAATAAAAGTTTAAGGTATATTTATAATGAAATATTATGAGGTAATATATAAATATTAATATTACTTACTTGATATATTCATCGAACAAACCAAAATTAAAAAAGAATGTGTGATGTGCCATATCCCGCTCTTCAAGGATTAATGTAGCCAATATATATGACCTAAGAATTCCTCCTATTTGGGGAAAGATGGAAATCATGGCTCAATTTCCCCATACTAATAATTTTTAATTGTCATTGACCGTTTATGTCTTGTTATCACATCAAAAAAACAAATTGAATAAAAATTCATACATTCTTGTGGTAGATAACCTCTCATAATGGAACCTTTAGAATGATTCTTGATTCAGACATAAGATTTCATTTTTCACATATTTGTTTTCAGCAGGATACATCCACCGAAAAGTAATGGGTCCCCCAAAAAGTGTTTTAGTTAGAAGATGAAATGTTAAATACAGCATACAAGTGAAAAATGATGGAGGAGATTTTTTCAAACTCACACAAAATTAATGGACTCTCTTGCTACATTTTTATAAGGAAAGGCTTGGAAAACCTTTTAGCGCCAAGGTATATAAAAAAATGGCTTAAGAGAATAACTATCACCCTTACATTATTGGATAGTAAATGACATGTTTATATTGGAATTAATTCATGAATAAGGATGTGATAATCACAAGTTTTTGGGGATTTTAATTTCAAATCAATATTTAGGTTGAACCAACTCATCATTATGTTTAATTATCTTAGCACCATTCCATCGCATATTGGTTAATATTTCTACAAACATGAATAGATTTTTAAGTCTAGGAATCAATGGAAAGTGGCACATGATTTTTTTTATATTACGTGAGATGTAATTCCATCTTCATTTTCCTTCCCTCTTGATGTACCAATTTTTTTTCAATCATTAAGGTATGTTGTTTCCTCCCAAAATAAACTAAAATATTTCATACAATCATGAATTTTATTATTATAAAATCAAATATTATTAATTATCTTCCATGAATTATAATTATTTGAGGTAATATCATCACAATAAGGAAGGAATTCCTTCAAAAAAGTAAGAACATAATCAATGGAAATATTATAAATTCCACACATGTTTTTTCAATGATCTAACCATATTAAAAATTTAAACCTTTTCATTTTATCACATTCCTAATATACATTAGTTCTAGAATCTCCCATTAATTTATTTACTCTTAAAAATCATCATATTTATTCTTTTACTCATGTGTATTAATATCATTTCCTTATTTGACTAATATACTATCTCTATCCTTATGATTTACAAATAAAAATCGATTAAATATCAAATTCTCTATACAAATTCTTTCTTTCCATTCATGAAAAGTATAATATTGTCTCATATACCCATTTTTATGCAAAACATAATATTTTTATTGAAATAGAGATTTTTTATATGGTAATTAACCTCTTCCAGGCTTAAACATAGTCTTCTAACAAAATTATAACATGGAAAATGTATAGACCTTCATCTAAATCATTGTTATGAAAAATCTAAAAAAATATCCAAATTATTTTGAAACTCAGTTGAAATATGATCGATATGATATATACATCATCTATCCATTATATTACAATAAAAAATTCATGTTCTAATCAATAATATAAACCATAATTAAAATGATATCTAAATTCATAGACAAATTAAAATTATAGTGTAGAGGAAATTAAATAACACTAATAGGAAACAAAATTGAATACAATGCATGATGAAAGTGACCATTATAGAATAATAATATCCATCCAAACAACAAACAAGGAATATCGTAAGAAAAAACCGATGCATACTCATATAAATCCAAACTAGGTGCATGTATTGGAATAAATAAAAACTAAGGAATACTTACAGAAAAGATGTGTATTTCTTATCCCTAGAGGTCTTCTCATTTAAAAACATAATTAAGTATAAAATTTAGTCATGAAAGTATTTTATTTAAGGTTAAAATTATATATATTATTCAATCAAAAGTAAAATAGATTTTAAATGATGTTCTATTTCAATTTAAAACGTATTTAATTTGGGTAAGACTCATCAAGAATAAATAATTAATCCATCCAATCCCACTTTATGAAAACCATCCATTATTTAACCATTGATTAAAACTATTAATTGAGTTAAATTGTGGTTGTATGGTTTTTAATTAATTTAATGTGTAGTGGAAATAAATTGATAAACCTATTAATTTAGTTAAAGTGTGGTTATATGGTTTTTAATTCATTTAACATGTAGAGGAAATAAATGGATAACTATTCAATACATGGTAAATTAAATAAGGAATCATTCTTAACAAAGAACTAAGTTATAATCAACAGTTAATCAAAATAGGTGAAACTAAGGTTCATACCATTAAAGTTTTCTTAAAGAAATAATTTATTATATAAAACCTTATCAATGGAAACCATGTTTCATAAAATAAATATGATCAAAAAATCTTTCCATTCTAACTAATGTAATTATTTAATGAAATTTAACGAAAGATTATAATTTTTTTTACATAATAAAGGTTTCAAAATTCTTAAATATTTGAAATCTAAATATTTAGTTATCTGGAAGAATCTTCTATCATTCATTAATGTCTAAATTATAATAATAAATTCTAATAAACATGATTGACTAGTGCTATAAATACAATAGAGAATTCCTGAAGAACCTACCTTCATAGATAGAGTAATATTCTAGATTTAATTATAATAGTATAATCACATACATTATCATTAAATTATTTATTTTTGGGTTAAAATAGTTCAATAAATAGTTTAACCATGGTTTTTGATATAAAAAATTAAATTTTAGTAATTAAATCACAAAAATCAAGGATAATACAAACCAGAATTAACCCCTTTTGTTAACTAAAATATGATTCCCAACATTAAAAATACCTAATTACCTAAAATATTCCACCAAAAGACTCTCAAATTTAAGTTAAATTCATATTAATCCCTAGTTTAGTTTTGAAAATTAATAAATTATAATTAATATATGTACTTTTAGGAACTTAATAAATTATATTTGATCTATATTAGACTGTAAATTTAAAAACACGTGGCTAAAGGTGATTCCGACATGCTCTAGTAGAATCACATGCATAAATAAAAATGAAAATAATAGCAAGTGGAAGATAATATAGATTCAAAACTCACTAATATGATGTTGGAGAATATTAGAATAAAAAAAATCCTTAAATTAGTGGAGAACTATGGAGAAGAAAACCAGCTATCATTTGAGTGAGGGGAGAAGAAATAAGAGGAGGGAAGGAAAGCTTACTTATGAAAGATCAAAATAAAAAAATTCCAAAAATGGAGGAAGAACCCTAGGATTATGGGGAAATGTTACCTGAGGAGGGTGGGGGGATGCCAGGGCTTGTGTGAGGGGGGGGGGGATATTAGGGATTGAAATGAGGATGTGAGGGGGAGCTCGAGGGGAACCCTAATTTTTAAGGTGCCATAGACAAATTTTTTTGAAAACCTATTGACAATAGTTTTTTCAAACTGTGGGTATAGATTTGTGTAGAAAATCTATAACCACAGTTTCTTTAAAATGTGGGTATATATGCCTAGGGATATCCCTAGTTTCTAGTAGTGCATGCCCACAACATATCCTTAAGATTCTATATGGTCTTCTCAAAATGGCCATCCATCTATAGGTGATATGTAGTGCCCAACCTCTACTGGATTCCCAAAGTCTCCTAGAGTCCCGTCAAAAAGTGATATATAAAATGGATATCTTGGTCTGACATTATCACTGAGGGTACTCTATGAAGCTGAAAAACCTCTCACACATATAGTTATTCAACTTACTCTATCTTTGTCGACTCCCTAATGGGTAGAAAATGGGATGATTTTGTTAGATGATTGAAAATCACCCATATGGAATCGTTCCCACTCAGAGTATGAGATAACCTGATCACAAAATCCATAGAGATCTCATCCCTCTTCCAAACTAGCATATAAAGTGGCTCAAATAACCCAACTAGTATCTGATTCTCCACTTTGATCCTATGGAAAGTCAAGAACCTGGAAACAATGTTCACTACTTCATGTCTCATCTTGATCCACCAATATCAGCCTCTCAAGTTATATAACATCTTGGTCACCCTGGGAAGAATGAACCAACTAGAATGATATACCTCTTACATCACCTCCTAACTCAGACTCAAAGTAACAAATAACCAATTTTGGAATAGAATAAAACCATTGGGAGATTTAGACTAGTCACTCAAGGTGTCCCCACTATTTAAATAACTTCTAGTTTTCTATCAATTGTGGTTAAACTCCTATACAATCCTTACCCGATCGATGAAATAGGGTGTAATATTGACACATGCCAAAATACCTACCCTATTTTCTTTTACACATCTAGCCTCATATCATAAAATAAGCCCATAAAACCCCACTCGTCCACTAATTTTTGAATGGACTTCACTAGAATCTCACTACTAGAAATTTAGTCTATAACAACGGTTTGAAATTGTGGCAATAGGTTATAGAAAATTTTTAATGAGATGTGGTTGGTATTGACATGGATATAGGGCAAGGCCTATAGCCACAGTTTTCAACTATGGCTAAATCCCTATAGCCAATGTTCAAACCATGGCTAAAGCCCTATAGCCACAGCTTGAAACCATGGAAGAATCTTATGCCACACTAGATTTATATCCATAGTTTGAAACCATGGTGATAGTGATATAGTAATAGTTTGAAACCGTGGATATATGAATTCTTATTTCATAAAAAAACACCCCCAACCTCCCCCCAACTCCCCTTGTAATAGCCCACCCACTGCAAAGCCCTCCCACGCCCCCTACAACCCCTTCCCCTTAAAAATCTTCCCCTCTATGAATAGACCCCACCCCCCAGAAATACCCCCACCCTCCTTCCTGGATAGACCCCCCCTTCCTGGACATACCCCCTCTTGGAAAGACCCCCCTTATTCCTAGACAGACCACCCTCTCTTGGACAGACCCCCCCTCCCAGTACAGACCGCCCCTACAGACCCCCTACACTCCCTTGAACTCCCTCCCCCCTACAAACCCACTTAAAACCCCCTTCATACCCCCTTGAACCCCTCCCCTCCTTCCTGGACAGACCCCCACCCCACCCCTCCTTCCCAGATAGACCCCTCCCTGGACAGACCCCCAACCCCTTTTGGACAGACCCCTCCCTAGACAGACCCCACCCCCTCTTTGGAAAATCCCCTGCAACCCACCCCCTACAACCCCCCCTTTCAACCCCTGTAGACCTCCTTCCTGGATAGAACGACCTACCTCTTGGACACCCCCCTCATAGACACCACTGGACACTCTCCTAGACACCCCTCCCTTCTGGACACCCAACTTTCTTGGATAAACCTACTCACCCCCTCCATATTGGACAAAAACCTCACCACATCCTTCCTGGATAGACCCACCCAGATAGACCCCACCCCCTCCTTCCTGGATAGACCCCCCCTACTTGGACAGACCCCACCCCTCCCTGTATAGACCCCCCTGCACACCCCCACACCCTTACCCCCTGAAGATGTCATGACCCGTCCTCGGGGCCCGTGCCATGACTACCCCAAGCCCACCTTCCATTGGCCAGGGGCTGACGACTATCACCAAAGGCGTAAATCCCAATAACTGGGATGGAATTGCCTTTATAAAAGTAAACAAAACACCACAGAGTACAAGCGGAAGTAATACACTAAGTACAAAAGAAAGTGCTGAAAAATAAATGGGCGAGAATAAAAACCCAACTGAAAGTACATCTATAACTGAACGAAAGTACAACAGGAAAGACAAATAGATGGAAGAAAAAATAGAATAAGCTCCTGGGTCGTCCACCTCGGATCCTACCTGAAGGGTAGGTACAGATAGCGCAAATCCGGGATCGTCCGCTATGGATCCTACCTGAAGGGTTGGTACAGATATCCTCCACAATGATCTTTCCCATCAACCTCCTCCGAGTATCGTCTCATTATGAAGTCCACCTCTGGATACTGACTCATGGTGAGGTCCACCTCCGGGTACCGTCCAGTCCTCGAACACTCGGCCTCTGTCTGCGCTGCCTATCGTCTGCAACCAACACAACGAGGTGCGGGCATAGCCCGTACAGGGGTGTGTATACGATACTCAGTAAGGACCCCGAGACCCTCAAGGTCTCACTAAATACAAAATGGATAACCATAAAGAAGGATCTCAATGGATAACCCTTACCTCGTTGTGTTGGTTGCTGACGACGGGCAGCGCAGACAGAGGCCAAGTGTTCGAGGACTGGACGGTACCTGGAGGTGGACCTCACAACAAGTCAGTATCTGGAGGTGGAATTCATGATGAGACGATACTCGGAGGAGGTTGATGGGAAAGGGCGTTGTGGAGGCTATCTGTACCTACCCTTCAGGTAGCAGTGGGAAAGCTGGAAACTGGTGCCAGTCTCGGAGACTTGGGCATGTAAAATGTTTCAAGAAGAAGAAATGTTAAGGATAGATAAATCTGCAGAGCAGCAGATGTGGAAGAAGAGCTAGGAGAGCAGCATGGGGTGATGTACTTTTTGACATGTTACAATCACCCGCCTTTGTAGTCCCCGCCAGGCTTAGGGAGCTGGAGGGCAGGGGAAGAGAGTTGCTGCATGTGGTCAAGGAGTGTGACCCAATGGCTCTAAAAATTATTCAAGGGACAGTCTGTTTCCATTACTAGCTGTCGTAACAGTAGACTTTGATACAGATCATTCCTTCCACGAATCTTTTCCCAGACCTAGAGTTTCTGGTAAGCCATAGACTTGACCCTCACATATGGAGATAAATTTGGGAGGAGACTCGATAATCACACTTACACCGACAGTGTGGTTTTACCCTCGAGGCAAGAGTTTTGGTTGGAATCTCTTGGTGGTAGCATCGAGGCCTTACGATGTTGGTCTCAGTATAGATTGGATTCAAAGTTCATGCTCAGATTAACTGTATTAGGCAAAAAGGTTTTGGTTTATCTACAACATTGGGATGGGGTTTTCCTTGGTCGACGAAAAAGGAAAACCCAGGCAGCACAGGATGAAATCATGTATAGGAGGGTGTAGCCGATCACTCTTGAGTCGGCCAACTTCACCCACATGGTAGCAGAAGTTTTGAGTTTCAGTTCTAATCAGGAAAGGGAGACCTTTAGAGTTCGAGGATGATGATCACGTCCTTATACGGGTCTCACCTCGACGAGGTTTATGGAGATGTGGCCGAGGCAGAAAGTTATCACCGAGGTTCAACAGACCTTTCTAGGTCCTCAGTAGGGTAGGCGAGGTGGTTTACCGCTTGACCATTCTATCTCAGTTGCACCGGGTGCATAATATCATCCACGTACCTCAGATGAAGAGATACGTGAATGATCCTTCACACATCATCACTCTCAGGGATTTGGACATCGATGACGGGGTGACATTCACAGAGGTTCTAGTGGAGAACGAGGATCGACAGGAGCAGGTCCTACATGGATGGAATATTCCTCAGGTGCGCTTTCACTGGTAGCACGGGAACCTCTAGGAGAGCACATTGGAGTGGAAGGCTCAGTTGCATACTCAGTACCACTTTTGTTTCCCTGGTTTGTGTTATAGCTTTACGGAGACGTAAAGCCCTGAGGTGGGAGTAATGTAAAGACCCAGAAATTTCAAGGAATTTTTTTTCCCTAAATTTCTTTGGAATTTTACAAGACTGCAGCTTCTAACGACACCTGATTCTGAGGCCCGGTGTGCCCAAAATCAATTTCTGAAGTTTATCTCTAGTACGTTCAGTGAACGAATGGGCGAGTTTTCCAAACTTTTGAACCGGTGCTCGGAATCAAAATCCGAGAGCACCGATGAAACCACAGCGTTGGTTTTTTCTTAGGAAGACCCTTCCTGGAGTTGTGTTTGCTTAGGAGGAGATGTTAAAAATATGTGAGGAATAAAAATAAAATTGTTTCACAATTTATTTTTATTTCATTACCAGTGGGTTAAGTGTGTGGAAGAGGATGATGCTAGGAAGATGGGGTAGGGCCCGCACGAGCCCCCACCTCCTTCAATTTCCTCAACACCCCCTTTTTAACCCCCCTCTAGAAATTAATTTGCAACTTTCCCTTTTTTTAATTACATGCCTTTTTAAAATGCCTCTTAAATGGGTCAACGCGCGTGAATTAATTCATGAATTCAATTTGAGTTTTCAAATTAAAGATGTCTTGTGTGTGTTAATAAAATAAGAGAAATTCTTATTTCTTTGGGGGTTATTTGGTTGTGCGAGAAGGTTTGGGGGAGAATTTACTCTAGACTTGAGGAACGTTCTTACTCATTGAAGAACGCGAAGAACAATGAAGAACGCCAGCCTCTGACAAAGGATGAAGAATGACGCCAAATCCTCGGAGATCCACGATGTGACACCGTGTACCGCGACGCCAATGATTCTCTCCTCCAAGAAGTTGATGACACTTTCGGAACCTTCTTCCACGATGATTATTTCCCGCGACGAACCTTCGTTCGATGACGTCGTGAGGTAGGGGGTTTTCGTGTATAGTGTTTATTTGAAATATACCCTCGTGGTGGGTATTTAATTGCAGGGTGTTAGTATAATTTACTTGAATAAATTATACCATATTCAATGATTAAAAGCAAGTGTTTAAATGATTGCCCTTGATAACACCTAACATGGAGGGTGCAAGCCGAACAAACACGGCTCGACAACCCTCCGGAGATTGTTTATTGATGTGCGGATCGACGGGTGACGACGAAACAGGCTGCAAAGGCATTTTGAAGGCTTCGTAGTGAAGAGAAGGTCCCGGGAGGACCGCTGGAGAAGACATCAGGCAAAACGGACCACCGGTGCGCGTCCGGTGGTCCGCAGAAGACCCTACTAGCACGACAGTGCTGGCAGCCGGCAGCTGCCGGCCGCCCGGAGGGGGCGGCGTCCCAGCGCGCCGCCAGGAGGGATCACCGCGACTGAAGCTGCGGCGGTAGGCAAAAAGTCCCGCGGCCGCGCGGGACCCGGGGGAGACGCGGCGCCCAGCGCCACATCCACAGGCAAGGAGCAGCCCCCACGTGGGGGCCGCAGTTCCAATCAAGGAGGGAAGCCGTCTTTGATGAATACAATGATCCTATCATGACTCCGAGGTACTGCTCACTAACCTAAGACTGCTGAGGTACTCCTCCAGTCGAGTACCGCAGTTCTGCGACCTCACAAAGTATTGCTCCTCCGCCCTGGGACTGCCACCTCACACAGTAGTGATCCCCCTCATTGCCTACAGAGTTACTCCTCTTATCGAGTACCGTGGGTCTGCCACCTCACAAAGTAGTGCTCCGCTGCCATGGGTCGTGGACAAGCAGTCATCAGGTCTCAGCCAGCTACACGGTCTCTGTACTCCATACGCTCATCTCCGAGAGGGTCTCTCCATGAGATACAGGTCAATAATCCAAGTATCAAAGTCCCACGAATATGTATCTCAAAGAACCACCTCATCATAGGGGTCTCAACGCAATTGACGGCGTGTCAATCGGACGCCCGGTCTAGGAGTTATTAGCCTTTTCGTCCCTGGGGCCGGGTTGGTTTCGTGTACGAACCAACTCACCTACATCTCAACTGTACCCCGAACTCTCATAGGGTATAATCATAGGGACCATTTCTCAACGAGATCACCAGCGTCGCTGACGGTTCGTCAAACGGACGTCTGGTCTGAAAGTTATCATCTTTTCCGTTCTAGGGGCCCGATTGGATTTCGGGTACAATCAAACCCGGCCATACTCCAACTGCGTCCAAACCTCAGGCGAAGTATTCCAAAAGTTCCAGCGTCACGTCATTTGCGTCTTGGTACATGGTGTCGCGTCGTCGATATTCGAGGATTCGACGTCCTTCGTCGTCCTTCGTCGGAGGCTGGTGTTCTTCATCGTTCTTCGCGTTCTTCAACGAGGAAGAACATTCCTCAAGTCTAGAGTAAATTCTCCTCCAAAACATCCCGCACAACCAAATAGTCCCCAAAGAAATATGATTTTGTCATATTTTATTAACACACACAAGCAATCTTTAATTTGAAAACTCAAATTGAATTCACGAATTAATTCACGCGCGTTGACCCATTTAAGAGGCGTTTTAAAAAGGCATGTAATTAAAAAAGGGGAAAGTTGCAAATTAATTTCTAGAGGGGGGTCCAAAAGGGGGTGTTGAGGAAATTGAAGTAGGTGGGGGCTTTTGCGGGCCCCACCCCAACTTCCTAGCATCCTCCTCTTCCACACACTTAACCCTCTGGTAAAGAAATAAAAATAAATTGTGAAATAATTTTATTTTTATTCCTCACATATTTTTAACATCTCCTCCCGAGAAAACGCAACTCCAAGAAGGGTCTTCCTAAGAAAAAACTGGTGCTACGGTTTCATCGGTGTTCTCGGATTTCGATTCCGAGCACCGGTTCAAAAGTTAGGAAAACTCGCTCGTTCATTCACTAAACTTACTCGAGCTAAACTTCGGAAATTGATTCCGGGCACACCGGGCCTTGGAATCACGTGCCGTCAGAAGCCGCAGTCTCATAAAATTCCAAATAAATTTAGAAAAAGAAAATTTCCTTGAAATTTTCGGGTCCTTACAGAAGACCCCCTTTCACCCCTCATAGACCCCTTCTTCCTTGACACGCCACCTCTCTTTTGGACACCCCCACCTTCCCTCCTGGACACCCCATCCCTCCTGGAAACACCCCTCCCTCCTGGACACACCCAATCCCTCTGGGAAACCCCCTTTTGACCACCCCCCTGGGACACCCCCTCTCTTCTGAACACCCCCACCCTCCCTCCTGGACACCCCTCCCCCACCCTCACTGCTGGACACCCCTCCCCTCCCTCTTGGATAGCCCCATTCTAGATACCCCCCTGGACACCCTCTTGGACATCAGTGGTTGGCACTCCATTAGTCAGATTACTGTAGAGTTATCAATCAAACAAACCATTGATAGATGGAGAAATTTAAGAAATACAAGTACCAGAAATGATGTTATAGATTAAACACTCAAACATTAGGAAGGTAAAAAAGCATAAGAATTTGAATATTTTGAACTAAGAATAGAAAAAAATAACCATAGTCAAGACCACTAGGCCAACCTATTTAGTAGTACAGTCAATAATTTTTTTTGGAAGTTAATAATATCCTTGCATAAAAAAAACAATCATATATGCTAACCATATATATTGACAATGACAGAAATAAATATCATGTAAAAACATATCGTTATTTTTATACCTCTGGTTTGACATCATTAGGATCATGAATATATTCACTATCAACCCAATCTACAAGCTATTAATGATAGAAATGAAATTGATTAAAATCAGTAAAAAAAATTGAAAATCAATATTAAAACATAAAAATATATCAAATAAATCCCAATATGTAAAACAAACTCCCTCACCAGAATGAGAGAGATCTCATCCATCCTATCCCTTGACATTATAAAGACACAGAAGACTTTCCATATGAATCATTTTGTGTTCAGTTGGTGTAGAATTGTTCATCTATGGATGTTGCAGTGAAAAAGCTAGTCTAGGTCACATAGTGTTCCAACGTTGAATTCCATAGGTGGCCTATTTGATCCAACGTCTATCAGGGCCTTCTAGTTGTTTAGGTGAAGAACTGAATTTATCAAGATTTAAAAGTGAAGATTTTTAAGATAAAAGGAATTTATATTCAATTAAATCACATTAATATGACCCACTATACGAGAAACAAACATACCTTCCACCAAGCATAGAATAACCTAGCTTTTCCAAATCATGCTCCAATTCTTTGCGGACCTATTTTGAATACAACAACATAACCTTAAGAACATAATCAAGGAAACTATTATATATAATTTACCAAAATAGCAGTGGAAAAATTTTCATATGCGCGAATAAAACCATCTTAGGGAAAGAAAAAGTTGACACATGAGATGATTAGATGATGGGAATATCTTTAGGGCCTTATCTTGAAGAACCATCCTTAATGATGGAAGATATAAATAGAGAATAAAATATATAATGGGAAAACCAAGGAGTGGACTCATGGATGGTCTGAAAAAATATAATGGGGAAAATATAGGCTAGAGTTAGACAAAATTGATTAGTTTCACTCTTGTAATTTTAAAACAATTTATATTAAATTGGGAGGCTTTCCATATTTAGTATCATGGTTGAGAAAACCATATGCAATACTTATAGACAAATCTAGTTCTAAAACCCTATGAATCCTTGATTTCTTCTAGCTATATATGATTAATCTAAATTTTTACCTCCAAACATTCATAAAGCATGTTCCTACACAAAACCATAATTTATAGCCCCCTAATAATTTCATAAAAAAATACCCCAACCCTCCCCTATGCACTTCCCCCACTCCCCTTGCAGTATCCCACCCCCTTTAATCCCCCCACCACTCCCCTTGTAACCCCCCTTCCCCCTACAAATCCCCCCCCTCTACTCCCCCTAGACAGCCCCCCCTCCTTAGACAGACCCCCCCCGAATGGACCCCTAGATATTTTAATCCTTTGGTATCATGCCTCTGATGTAATTATTTTTTGTATTTTTTAGTTTATTGAGCACAAATTGTGTTATGAGAGACACATATTTTGTATCAGTGTTCAGGGATAATTCCCTACATCCAGGGATTTTGGGAGAAGCAGTGAGAGAGGATTCAATCTAAAAAAAAGGTCAAACTCCAAGAATAAATTGTCTAAGAAAAAGTTGTTTAAATGTTTTCATTATAAAAAACCTTAAGGAAAATGTGTATTTTCAAGAGAGGACAATTATGGTAATATATATTTAAGTGTCTTATTGTTCATATGTAAGGGTGTTGTTAGACATGGAGTATATGTATAAGTTTTTTTAAGCGGCGTGTAATTGAACTATTTTTTATTTTGGGAGGTAAGGCTTTCCTTGGGATTGAAGCTAGGAGTATTCCTTTGAGAGGTGACAATAAATCTCTAGAATATTCATTCTGAAGTAGATATCTAAATCTTGAATATAAAATTATCCCATGTTCTTTGAATCTCTATCAAATAGTGGCCAATGAGTGGCCTTAGAATGGCTAAGTGATATTGAACTAAATGTGTGAATCCAAAAGGCTAGACTGGTTCAATAGTAGTATTTCAGCATGAATCATCCGTATATTGGATGTCCATGCCAAAGAAAAAGGAAAAAAAAGAAAATAGGTATAAATATAGAAAAAATAAAACACACAAATTAATCTCTCCACTACCCTAATCTCCTTCCCCTGTAGAGAAAACCGCGTAGCCACCTCCAGTTCCCTTATAGAGACCTTCATAGAATATAACTACCCTCCAACCATAGAAAGTGGTAAAATTCTTAAGTGGCCGATGAGATAAAGAATATAAAATAAAAACTAAACTATAACATACCTGTTTTCTATGAAGAATTATATCTTTATCCTATTGTATTTTGTGGTAGAAACTTAATTCTCTTATGGAAACCCAGTTTGATTTCAAAAATTATAGAAAAATATTGAAAATAATTCATACCTTTCATACTAAAAAATAAGAAAGAGAGTATAATTAGAACTTTTTAGATTATTTTTATATTCAGGATGATGTTCTGAGAAGATTAGCCTCTTGCATTTTGAAAACATGAAGACCATCTGTGGAAATTGTTATCAATGTGTTAAAAGGAGTGATAAATGATTTTCTAATTTAGTAATGTATATTTAAAATCTAAATCACGAATAAAGACCATAATAGTGGAAGAAGGAAACAATTATACTTTGAGAAGATATCAAATGTATAAATATAAAATCACTAGATATAAGCATAATCATCTGCTAAGATGTGAGAAAATCATAACAAAATGCATATGTGAGAAAATGTATACAGAAAACATAGTTGGAAGGGGATCTTGAACAAATCTAAATCACAAATATCTACTATATAATAATTCATGTGGTTATTTAATAAATACTAATCATAAATAACTACTATATAATAATGAAATACAAAATTATAAATCATTGGTATATCATAAATAAATATGAATTAAAGTGGCATCCTCTATAATCCCTAGAAACCCAATACCCCATGGTTAAACCACTTAAAACATTAAATACAACCCTAGAAGACCCAAGGGTTCATGGTAAAGGAAGAAACCAATGGATAAGGAACCAATCCATATCTACTACAATCACTATGTTTATTTTAGGGTCACCCATTTGGTTACATATATCCCAAGGTATTCAATTATAGGAAATTCCATGACCATCATCAGCTAAGGCATCAATTCAGTGTCTATGATCTCTTATGGCCTCAACACAATATCCATTTCATTGTAATTCTTTTTAAATAAAACTATTCACTTAATTTAAAAAGTATCAAATTCCCATGGTGGACATACCCCACATACTATTCCATATAAATATAATTTATAATTACAAAGGGGTATGAATGAGGTTCCTACTACCTATTCAGATTTATTCCTTTTTAATTTTCGTCCTAATAGACTTCTCCAAAATCCATTCAATTCCAAAAGCATTTCCCAACCATACAATCCCATAAATCATTACAAAACAAATAAATTATTTAATTACGATCAATTTAGTTTTAATTAAATCATTAAAATTAATATTTACAACTAAATTCATATAGGAATAATTATAAAAAATATCACTAGTTAACCATGTCATGCCAAAAACTTTAGCAACGAAGTTCAATATACTCTCAACATGCTGTAGATCCTAAGTCACTCAAAGGTATCACCATTCACCAATATTAATCCATCAATTTTTTCCAATTTATTTTTTTAAAAATATATATTAAAATATATACAATTATATACCAGCATCAAAATGAATCATGATGGAATACATGTAATGTCTCCTGATGTCCCCTCACCATGTTATATGAAATCCTCCACACATTTGATTATTTTCACCATAATACAATGGAAAAAATCACCAAACCCTTGTTGAAATTTAATTAGAATCACTGGACAACAATTTAATGGTATAATTGAGAAAAAAACTATAAGAATATACATCGTTTAATTTCTAAAACACATCCAAAGATATCTATAAATTAAGGGGTTAAAAGAGGTATATATAAGGTATTATTCATATAAAAAATGTCCTCTTGTATGCACCCATATACCCTAAATCATGAGTAAACCCATCAAAAAAATGGGACTCCCCTAACTAAAACAACACACATTGTAAACCCTTCAGAGTGTGACTAGAAGGTTAATTCCATGAGTGACTTATGACAAGGTGATACCCTTATAGAAAAACTCAATTCACATTATAAACAAGGTACATGTCATGAAATACAAAAATAAAAATGGCTCCACCCTCATCAATCAACATTAATAGCCTGAAAGGACTTCATGGAGACCATTTATGGTGTGAGTGTCCCTTTACATTGTGAATGTCCTAATACTACAAAAGTTCAACATCCCAGCCATCTAGCCACTACCCCGATATCAACACAAGCCCTCTTGGAATCTATAGAGACTCAAACCACATCCAGAAAAACTTTTTC
The DNA here is from genome assembly GCA_963277665.1 of Viscum album. Classification (NCBI taxonomy): domain Eukaryota; kingdom Viridiplantae; phylum Streptophyta; class Magnoliopsida; order Santalales; family Viscaceae; genus Viscum; species Viscum album. The sequence goes on from OY728120.1 coordinate 1,726,084,341, forward strand.
AAATATGAAAACACTCAGAATCCAATGCCCACGTTCAATTATCAAAAATGAACCCCCCTAACTTGAAAATCCAAATTCAACCACAAATCCACAAAAAAATGCACAAGGTATTACAACATCTCCCCCATAAAACTACACATCCCTAAGAATCCCCAACAGTCCTCAACCATTTAACTAATCCTATCAAGGTTGTTAATTCATGAAAAATTCAATGTGGTCTATCCTAGAACATCAAGAAATCTTCCACTGCACAACTCCAAACACGAGTCACACTATTCATCAAAAATCAATCCATCACTCGCTACTATAACTAAAACACTAATAAATCACTCACTTATTTTTATCAAACCCAGAGCACCATGTTATCTTCAATAAATTTTTATCTAATATTATAGAATAACCCATAATATGGATCAACTCATATGTGTTTGTTCTAATCCATAGTGATCCCCACCATTAAAATCTCCTACTAAAACACAATCTTAATGGTTGAATGACCCGAGATGTGTATTTTTCATCTCACCACAAACAATTACACATGAATATATAGGTTAGATGTTTCATTGGTAGACCAATCCAAAAAATTTTGGGGTTCACCCTATGAAAAACTAATGAAGTGTATATGTGTTATATAATCATATAAATAGAAAATAAATAGAGAAATCATAAATAAATGACCACATTACATCCTTTGTATGCAATGTGTCAACCAAAAATAAATACAACACTAGAATCCCCTACAGAACCCCCTGTACCCTCCCCCTCCCCTTGCCCCTGCAGACTTCCCTTCACCCTCACCCCTTACACCCCACCTACACCCTCCCCCATCCCCTCCCCTTATAGATCCCCCTACACCCTCCCCACTTTCACCCCACCTGTACCCTCCCCCCTCCCCCTCCCCCCGTATACCCCCTGCACCCTCCCCCCGACCCTTGCAGACCCTACCCCTACTAACCCCCTACCCCTGGCCCCTCCCCGCTTCCCCTACTGACCCCGCTGTACCCTCCCCCTTGCACCCCACCTGAACTCTCCCCCTCACTCCTCAATTCTAGTATAATCACCTTGTCCAATACATGGGTCTATTCTAAATCCCCTTGAAGTTGGTTTCTGAAAATAATTAATCCTACATATCACCTAGGATGAGGATCTATATTAACCATATTCCTACTACATGAGACCCTAAGACCATCAAAATCTATGTCAGTTATTTATAAAATATTTATAATCAAGGAGGAGGATGATCACTGGGAGGGGGGGGGGGGGTGGCCACGTTGGAGGCACGCCAGAGAAGGGGGTGGGGAGGCCACCTAGGAGCAACATGGGTGGGGGGAGGTGAGGTGTCCCAAGTTCGCTGACAGTGTCAGGGGAGTAGGGTTAGAGATGAGAGATCACGGTGGGGTTTCCTTTAGTGGTAGTGAGGGGTAACATCACAAGGGGAAACATTAGAGGAAGAGGATCAGGGAGAGGAGAGGTCATGAAGGCCACTTTTGGGGAAGAAGGGTCATGAAGTCCACCGTCGGGGGAGTTCCACCGAGAGAGGAGGTAGTGAGGGTGGAGGAGGGTCACCACCGAGAGGAGAGGTTGCTGATGAGAGAGGCGGTCACAAGGGTGGAGGATGGTTTCTGAGATAGAAGGTTGTGACCGAGAAGAGAGGGCCACCGAGTGGAGAAGTCGTGAGGGTAGGGTTGGGGTCACGAGTTGGCGTCAGAGAGATAATAGAATCGCGCAACCACCATGGGTTTAAATGACCATATATCTATGGTTTTAATTAAAACTGTGGCTATAAACTAAGCTATATCCATGGATCAGAAATCTATGGGTATAGATTTGTGGATATATTTCATTTTTATAGTAGCGTTTTTCTGATCAATGAATCATCGAACACATTACCCTTTATGAGAATATACCCAATCTCAAAATCATAAGTATCAAGATACTCCACCTAGATCCAATGTCTGTGGTTCAATTCACTCTAAGTGAAAATTTAATTCAAGATCTTGTGATCTGAATGCATTGTAAAACACTCTCTAAAGAGGTAGTGTTTCAACATATTCAGTGCATTCATAAAAACTTCCAATTCTAGGTCATGGGTGGGATAATTATCCTCATGTGGGCCTAGTTTATATGAGTCATAGGCTCCTAAATTTTCATCCTGCATTAACACACATCCCACAACCACATTAAAAGCAAAAAAATACACAGCATAATCCCTCCCTAGTTGAGTAAGAATAAAAATAGGTGTGGATTCCAAATGGTTCTTCAAATTCTCAAAATCACTCCAAAACTTATCCTACCACTAAAACTTCACCCATTTCCAAGTGAAATAAATCAAGGGAGAAGATATCCTAGAGTTTTCTAGAAACAAATTTATATAATTCCCAACCAATCATATAAAACTTTATAACTCAAACACATTCTTAGGCAACACCCAAGACATGAATGCTCGTACCTTCTTTGGATCCACTAAAACTCCTACCTTAAAAATTACATGGAAAAATAAATTCACTTCTTGAATCCAAAACCGGAACTTAGACAACTTTTTATATATACTAATCTCTCTAAAAACACCCAAAACAAATTCCATATGGTTTTCATGATTCTACTTCCTCTTGGAATACACCAAGATGTCATCTAAAACATGACTTTGAAGGAGTCCAAAAAGTTATGGAATATTCTATTCATCAAATACATGAAGAATGTATGAGAATTGGTAATACTAAATGGCATAAGAAATACTAAAAATGTCCATAACGTCTTCAAAAATCAGTCTTTAGAACATCCTCTTCCTAGTACCTCAACTGGTGGTACGCTGTTCTTAGGTCAGTCTTCAAATACAAATGGGCCCATCGAAGTTTGTCAAATAGATCATTAATTTTGGGAAATGGGTTTTTTTTCTTTACTATCACCTTGTTAAGATTATGATAATCTATTAAAAGTTATATTCTACCATCCACCTTCATTGAAAATAGAACTGATGGATCCCATGACGATATGTTGGGATAGATAAAACCCTTTCCCTCAGGATACTCTAACTAAACTTTCAGCACATCTAGATTGGATAGAGCCATCTGATATGATGAAAGGAAATTAGGCTCATCCTTGGGAATAGATGAATGGTAAATGTGACCTCTCATTGGGGTGGTGAACTCAAAAAAATATTTGGAAACACATATTGGTACCTTCTCATGAACACTATAATTTCACTCAAATAATGCTTCTCAACATCCTAAAGAAACAACCTAGACAACTAGAATGATATCAACCCCAACTCCGAAGCAACTGTTCCTTCCACCCCAAAATGCGGATCACACTGACCTTGAACGATGTGAGTGCTCTCATTAGGAGTAAGTAAATGGACCCTATGATGATAATATTTGACCAACAACTTAAATATAATCAACCAATCCATGCTGATAATATGGTCAAAAATATCTAGGTACAAAATAAGGAATCCCCAAATGATCACCGCATCATCTATCACAACACGACACTCAGGGAGCTTGAAACCTTGATCTTTATTACAACCTAGTGGGGTTAGAAAATCCATAACATACAATATCAAATTATCTTGTAGACCCAAAGAATCAATCAGTTTAAGTGAGATGAAAAATGAGATGCGCTAATGTCAAATAAAACCAATTCCATAGAAGAATCAATGAACACTGTACCTATAATGGTGGCTGGACCAGAATTTGAGTCCTCTAGAATTACCTCCACCTCATGGAGTTTCCTTATCTTAGACCCATCATGAGTCTTATTCCCTTGGTGATAAACCCCTTGAATTGAAGATGAGATCCTCTACCCTTGAAAGCCTCTAACTTCACTTGAGATCCCTTTTAAAAAGTAGATCCTACACCACTCCCATGTGAATCTAATAGGAAGAAGTGCTGGATATTCCCTAACTAACCACATTGGTGGAATGTCCTCAGAGTCATTGGGAACTTAATACTAATGCATCTTTCTTTCCCAAATTAATAATATAAAACTAGTCTATGCCACATAGGAGCCACAAAAGATGATTGTAAAGACTACTGAACACTCTTAAAACTTCCTCTCTGAGACACATCCTACTTTTTCTTCTATCCTAAAGAAGAAATATGGATCCCACCCATATAAGGAACATCACTGAGACTTGTCATTCTAGTCAAATACACCTCTACCATTTCTTCCTGGTCAACCACTTCTGAATAGGTCAGTAGAAACCAAACAATGAGAATAAATCTTATCTATGGCCCCAATCCCATATAAAAACATTGAGCCTTAAGATAATCATTCATGAAGTGATACATAGATAGATGGACCAACTTAGTGAATCTAGCAGTACAATCTATCACTAAATGATCACCCAACTTAAGCTTTAGAAAATCATGGGCCAACAACACTCTCAAGTTTTTTAGGTAAAACTACTGATTAAAATACACCTTAAAGAAAATCCAGGTGAGATCTTCATGCTTCCCCAAAATCACCATCAATTCCCAAAACTTTATACTTGGTCCTTTTAGAACATACATGGAAAATCCCACCTTATTAGTCTCAAAGGTCTTCAAAAATTATAATATCCACTTAATACGATCGAATAAATCCTTAGGCTCATTGGTTCCCTTATCACCATAGAACATCGATGGATTATACCTCAAAACATATTGAGCAATGTCCATGGTCCATGTCTACTCAGAACCACCCACTTGAACCAAGGATTGTATCATAAAAATCATTTAATCCACCAATGTTGGATCAATAGAAGGGTTTTCCTATGGGTCACTTTCCACTACACCCTCTCTACACCTGGATGAGTTTCTTTTGGGAGGTATTGTCTACAAGACACAAAAACAAAATCTCCATCAAGAATAATTAAATATTAAACAACAAAAACAAACTAAAAAAACCCATAATATGTGTATCAATAAGAATCATTGACATCACAAGAAAATCCGAATGAGAAATTAACCAAAACAAAGAAACTTTTTGTAAGGGCCCATGTTTTTATAGACTGAATTTTTGAGGAGAAATTTTAATTTTTTCTTCTAAATGTTTGTAAGGGACAAAAATAGTCCTTTTCCCCTAACAGATGATCTCAAATAAATTTTAGGACCATTATGTTGGTCTCGAAATAGGTTGATTATCCTGGGAAAGTAGTTTGGTGGAATTCTGAGCCATTCAAATTTTAGTAGAATGATTAATATTTAATATTTAATTACATAAATATTAATTTATTTTCTCAAGTTAGTTTGGACTTATGTTTTGAACAAAGAATGATAATGAGATTCTATCTTTTCTATTTAGTTCATAATAGGGAATTTTTCCTAGGTGTGACATAAACTCATGTTGGGAACTTGGGCAAGGCCTGACCCCCTTTTCTTTTTTTTTCTTTTATTAATTTTATTTTCATTATTTTATATCTTTTTTATTATTTTAATTATTTCATACGAACCTATGGATTAACCTTCTCATGATTGAGATACAAGATATTGAAAGGGAGAAATATAAAGAGATTGGCAGAGAGGGAGGTACCGTCGTAGAGCTCGAGATGCGCCAGATCATCATGCAAAAACTATGGGCCATAGAAACCGTAAAATCATTGATAGATTCCACCTAAAGGTATACCTTTTTATGTTTTTCCATAAATCCCTGTAGTTTAATCATTTTAATGTTTTAAATCCCTATGATTTATTCTTTGGACCCCTTGATGGTTGATTTACTTCTTTTGGGGTGAAGATGGGAGTTTCAGGGCGTTCCTAGTGTTTTCCATTTGGGAAAACTCATCTACATGGCGTGTGGATTAGGGAACACAGGTCTTGAATTCTTTATATTTGGGGAAGAATAAATTTTAGAAGTAAACACCATGTATGGGTCATACATTCCATGTATTGGTACTCGAATGTGTAACCGATTACCCAGCCAAGCTACCTGTGTAGGGGAACATGGCCATGTAGAGTACACGACTAGACCTTGTGTGGATAAAACATCATATAGAAGTACATAACTAGACCAAGTACATGACTAAAATGTTTGAGGGAAACAAGAAGGTACCTCCCAAGGGTACATGTCATGTACCCATATTACACACTGTGTACTTGGGGGTTTACATGCCATGTCCGACCATATTACATGCCCAGGTGGGGATTTGGGAGTACACGCCAAGTGATCAAGGAGACCTACCATGTACTGCCCCATTTTAAACCCCTTTTGGGTGTTTCATATATTTTCGCTCCGGATTTGGAATTAGACCCATGATTAGTCAATTCTGAGTATCTTTTTTACATAGATCACAATGGTAAGACTCGTGAGGTGTTTTGAGGATTAATAGGTGGTATTTCTTGAATAAAGAGGTTCTTACTCCAGTAATCATATCCAGTGTGTCCTGAGAGTGAGACCTATTTTGAGATAATCCATGAGATATCTCCCTCGACCTATTCCTTTATAGATTTTATTTTGGGTAATTCTCCCTTGAGAGATGTTTGTTTTTTCCTATGAGGTCCCGAGACTAGTTGTTATCAAGGATCCTGCATAGGATTCCTTTACTTAATTTTGACCTAGAGGATCTTGAGTAGGATTCCTCTATCTTCTTACTGGTTAACAAGGATCCTATGAGGGATGAAGTTTCTTAAGATCTGATCTAGGGAGTCCATTTTAGGATCCATTTACCTATATACCATTCTGAGGATCCCTTATGGTATGAATTTTCCTACATAACAACTTGAGAATACCTTGTAGGATCCCATTGTCTATTTAATATTCAGAGGATATCATGTAGGATTCCTTTTCTTCCATACTCTGTGAGAGTTTCCCCTGTAGGATTCCTATTCTTATGTACTATCTAAGGATCCCTTGTAGGATATATCCATTTAATTTTTGTTAAAGGATCCCTATATAATTATTCACTTTTTCCTTTTATCTAAGGATCCTGGGTAGGATTCCTTTGCTTATGTGTATACCTCATAGATCCCAAACAGGATACCTCTTAGTGTTTTTCTTGAGGGACCTGGTGGGTACCCATTGTTTGACAAAACCTGAGTTAGCATGTTAGTTTTGGGGAGATATGATAGTGTGTATCACCTTATAACCCATGATAAACTTAAATCCCATGGGCCTATGGTAGTAGTGTTGGGTTTAGGTGTTTTACCACCTTCACTCTTTTGTTTAAACTTTCACATGTTTATTGATGATGTAACAATGTTTACCAGAAGGGATTCCGGGTTTGTGGCTTTTGAGCCGAAGTGATGTATCTTTCTTTCCCCTTGGGATGCCCATAAATTCTTTTTAGTATCTAAATTATTAATTAATTAGGGTGAATATATTTTATTCCCTAGGATCTAAATTCCGAGTCATGTTATTGGTTATTTACTTTTATTCCTAGAGGTACTACCTGGGACCTAGCTATTGAACCTATTTTTTATATTATTATTATTCTATTATTGGGATTTCTAGAGGTGCTTCTTGGAAACCAACTATTGAGAATACTACTATTATATACATGAATAGAATCCCTAGTTATGATACTCGATGATGATTCTAATCTCCCGAGTTATGAGGACAATTCTATTATCCTTGATTTGTTATGTAATGAGGATTATTCCGATCTCCTAGAGTTGTTATGTGATGAGGCTGATTTCACTCTCCTCGTGTTGTTATGTGATGATGTTGATTCCACACTCATCGAGTTTTTATGTGATGAGGATGATTCCTATCTCTTCAAATCATGGGTTAAATGAGAATGATTATTCTCTCTGTAACTCAGGGATGTCGATGGATGATTACTCTCTCCTCAAATTGTGGTCTATAGAGTATGGTTACACTCTCCTCGACATGTGGATTATATAGGATCACTACAATATCTTATATTTTTCATATGATGAGGATATACAGACATGCTCTCTAGGATCAGGCTTACGATCCTTTACTATTTCAAGGTGCATGAGCATGGAACCTCACAATTATGATTAGAACTCATTTGGATATCGAGGTGTGTGAATGATGTCTCATCAGTGAGCTATACTTACATATCACCTATGGGTTAGAACCTTATAGTTCATCCAAGTCACAATATCATGATTACTTATGGACCGGGACCTAGGTATTAGACATTGGACTGGATTTACATGGAATGAGAAGCATGGCATCTAGCTTAGTGACTATATTATAATATTTCTAGATTAAATTACTTGGAATCCTTCTTTATAGTGTTTGGAGAAAATTAGGGGCGAAACCATGTGTAAGATGAGTATCCCTCTATGGTGACGTATCTTTCTCAGAGACATTTCCGGAATTGGCCAAATTAGATATATGTTGATTGGGATTATGGACCTAGAGATCAACTTAATGATACACAACTTGAGCGGCATGATGTCCAACTCAATGTAGTTCCATAGGATGTAAATGTGGTTGGGATTACCGACCCATATATCAAATGAGGATTGATTTTATGTTATTTGATTCACCTACTCAATAATATTCATATTTATGTATATATGCATAGGTATGAGACTATACACATATACACATATAGATATGGACATCCATGGTAGAAAATTCCTAGTTTCTCAAGATCACAGACCCAGGGTTTGACTGTGGTTTCATGTTATTGGATTTACTTATCTTTTTAGTTATGTCTCAGCTAACCTGAGAATACTGATTTTTCATGAACTTATTGCATCATATTTTTAGCTTCATCATTGGGGTGTCCTAATGAGATTATTTATCACCCCTAAATGTGAACCTCGGTGTACATGTATACCTTATGTATGTTTTATAGGTTGAGTATATTTTCATGGTGGATAGAGATGAGGCCTAGAGTTTCATGTTCTAGAAAAGATTATCATTTGGATACTTCTATTTAGGCTAGTGTAGTTTGATAGTGTTGAGAAATCAGGTATGTTGTCTATCTTGGTTTTAGTAGTAGATACCTATACTTTTATTTCATTTTATTTTTTACTCCTATATTTTTATGTTCATCCCTGCAGGTTACCAGTGTTGTATGAATGACATAATTATTCAGGATTTATAGATTTTTCATTTATTATTACATCTTTTTTATATTTTAGTTTATTTACTGCTTCCAATTTTTTTTACTTTATGTTGTGTGTGATATTTAGTGATTTATTCTATTTTATTACTTTGATATGATGGTAAAGTATCCAATCTATCACACCCTATGACCTCACTACTAGTCGAAAACTTCTAGCATATGGGTAGGTGCACTTGAGGCCTCATAACACACCATATTGGGGCACCGTTTTAGTGGAATTCAGGTCGAGATTCTAAAAAGTGGTATTAAAGCTATTTTTTTCCTGGTCATTACTATTTGGGAAATGGTAGACAAGAGTATAAAAAAGGTGTCAGAACCTGTGATGGATATAAGACTGGTTTATCAAGAACAGTTGTTTTGGTAAAAAGTATTAGTTATCAGGGTTATGTGATTGTGTTTCCAATCTATGATGTTACTTTTGTATATGATTTTATCCTTGAGCGGTGCACATGTTCTGTTGATGCGATGATTTAATAAGTATATTTGGCTCTTGGACACTAGAAAGAGGCTAGTGAAGGATTTTGACTCTTGGATGATAAAGGAAAGAGGCATCTCATCCATTATATTTGGAACATTGGATTCACATTCTATAGGTATTCTAGTGTATAATTTTAATGATAACCAAGTCCTATTTAATTGGTTCTACTTACATATATATATTTATATATATATATATATATTTCATTATGATGGAAGGTCATGCAGATGTACACTGAGGCATTTTGTTTTGAGGTTTATGACTCATTCCACATGCACAAGAGGTGCAGTGATCCTAATAAGTCGATATGGAATGTGATTACCTACCGTTTTACCCCTTATAGGGTGTTGTTTCTTATATAATAGTTTTTTAGTTGGATTATTGATTATAATTCCAATAGATACCAAGAATTATCTTGTGAGCTGGATAAATGAGGGGTATTACCATGTAAAAATGTCTAATGAGTGTCATTTCAGTCTCTTTTTCTATTTTGGTATCATGACCTCTAGGGAGAAGTCCATTATGAGGTTACTTGGAGAAGATCAAGTCCTTGTATGCTGTGTTTTAATTTATGAACCTCCTAGGTCATTGTGATATTAACATTATATTGAGATGTTTGATCTTTTAGGATAGATGGTTAGAACATAAAACCCAGTTGTGAGACATGTTCTATAGGTTTAGGAAGGATACTTAGAGATCCTTAGTTTTGACTCAAACCCTTATTGGTAAATTTCCATTTTGTTTGAAGTCAACCCACATGAGAGAGGCTAGACCACATTTTCAGATTCCTTTTTAGGTAGTGATCTTGGTTTTATATTTGTTTTGATATCATGTCATGGTGGGTGCTCGAGTTTTGTGTTATAGGCATGTTGATGCCTTCAAATTTTTAGAAATCACCTAGAGTGATTTGGTATCAAGACTATATTTGATAGGAAAGACTGTTTAGGTTCCTGGATTGATCGATTAGTGTTTTCATTGTTTCTAATGTAGTCAAAGAAAAAATAGATTCTCATGACTGGAATGATTCCATGTAATGGGCGATCTTTGGAATAAATCTTGGCATAGTTGAGGCTCCTAGTTTTGAAGAAGAGTTTCAAGGGAGCTTCTGGATAAATGAGGTTGGCGTTACATGTAGGATGATCAACTTAGCCTTGTGTCAGATGACTCGCTGGACCACATGTCAGGTGATAAAGGTATACACTATTTGTGCGTGGTTCCATTTGAATCCTAATCAGTGAGTGGTTGGGTGAGAGATGAGTACCAATGTTTTCAATACTTTCTTGGGTATTGGTTTCTTGAGAGTTATGGTTCAAATAATGAATTTTCTTCCATGGTATAGGAGACATGAAAATGAATGGGTTTCCATAAGATAGTTGATCCTTGGTTTAATCTCGGTCAGGTATTGAAAGGATGTGAGAATGAATAATAGGGATATGGACATGAATTTTTTAGAATCTTAGTGTACTCCTAGTTAGAGACAATCATTCTCTATCTGGACATCATCTTGATTATGTTGAGAGAGCATTGATCCTATGCCAAGCTTATTTTATTTTAAAATTTCTTACAAGTTTGTTAAGGAAACCTGTCGAGGTTGCACTCGAGGAGTGATGTATGGTAAGACATATGGTGGGGAGTGAACCATTTGAAATTTGAGGGTGGTAACCCACGTTTTTAGTTGAACTTTGGTGTTTCTTGTGGGTCTTTGGGATCAGAATTTTTTTAAGATAATGATAAGGGTATTCCTATAGTGAAGAGTACCAAATCGGTCATAGTTAAACATTTTCTATGTAGGAGATACTTATGGATGCTATGAGGCTAGTCATTGGATAGTCTAAATATCTTGTTATACATATAATTGAGTTGAGAGAATGTATACTAGTATTACCACTAAGTCTTCTTGGGGACGAGAAGGTTTATGGTGGGGAGATTATAAGGACCCATGTTTTTCTGGACTAAAATTTTGAGCAGAAATTTGAATTTTTGTTTTCAGATGCTTCCCCCTAGAATATGATCTAGGATAAATTTATTAACCACTCTATTTGTCTCAGAATAGGGTTTTTACACTAGGATAGTAGTTTGGTGGAATTCTGAGTCATTTAAATTTTAGCCGAATGATTAATATTTAATATTTAATTAAATAGATATTAATTTATTCAGGTAGTTTTGTTCAGAATTATCTTTAAGAAGGAGTTTTATATTGATATTACATATCTAATGTTGAGTCTAGAATAGGGTGTTTTCCAAGGTGGAGCATAATGTCCGGCTGGGCACCAGGGTTGGGATATGCCCCTTTTTCTTTTTCTTTTCTTTCCTTTTCTTCATTTTCTTTATTTTACTTCCTTAGATTCTTGCATAGGAACCTACAACTTCCCCTTTTCAAAACCAGGATAGAGGATAGGGATTGGGAGAGTGATAAATATAAATATATATGGAGATAGATATGTACCAATGTGAATCCCAGGATGCAACAGATCGTTGTGTGACAAACCTGGACTATGAAAATCAGCGAAGTTTCAGTGGATTCTGCCTAAAGGTAAGGTCTTTCTAAGTGTTTACCTAAATAATCGTAGGAAAATACTTATCAAGTTTTAAATACCTATTTTTATTTCTTATTACCACATGAGGGTTGATTTTTTGTTTTTTGGGTGAAAATGGGAGTTTTAGGGCGTTCCAAAGGTTTTCTATTTGAGAAAACCCATCTACATGACTTGTGGTTTAGGGAAAACACGCCATGCGTTCTTTTAAATTTGGGGAAGACAAAGTTTTTAAAGTAAACACCATGTATGGTTAATACATTCCATGTACTAGTACATGGACATGTAGCTGAGTACCCAGCCAAGCTGCCCGTGTATGGGCACATGGCTGTGTAGAGTACACGGTCAGACCCTGTGTGGGTCGCACACTATGTAGAAGTACACGACCAGGCCATGTACATGGACCAGTTATTTTAGGTACATGGGATGGTACCCTGTGTAGGTTACATGCCATGTACCCATCTTACCCCCCATGTACTTGGGTGTTTACACTCTAAGTCCGTCCAGATTACACTCCCTGGTGGGGCTTTGGGAGTACACGCCGCTGAGGGAGACTTGTCGCGAACTACCCATTTTCAACCCTTTTGGGTGTTTTGTATGTTTTCACCCAATATATGGAATTGTACACATGATTATTCCGTTATAAGTATCCTTTCACATAGATGAAAATGGTAAGACCCATGAGGTTTTTTCTAGACTCTTAGGTGACGTTTCTTGAACGAAGTTTTTTTTACACCACCAATCATATCTAGTGTATCATATGAGTGAGACTTGTTTTGATATGATCCATGAGCTATCTACCTTGAACTATGAATATATAGATTTTATTTTTGTTACTTATACCTTGCGAGATGTTCCCTTATGGACTATGAGGCCATGAGACTAGTTGTTATCGAGGACCCCCTATAGGATTCCTTTTCTTACGTTTTGACCTAGAAGATACTAAGTAGGATGCCTCTATCTTCTAACTGGTTTCCAAGGATCCTATAAGGGATTAATTTTCTTATGAGATGATTTAGAGAGTCTCTTGTAAGATCCCTTTACCTGTATGCTATTATGAGGATCTCTTTACCTCTATGTCATTCTGAGGATCCCTTATGGGATGCCTTTGGCTACATGGAAATATAGGGGATCCCTTATAGGGTCCCTTTTCCTATTTACCATTATGAGGATCCTATGTAGGATGTATTTTCCTTTATACTCTATGAGAGGGTCCCCTATAGGATTCCTATACTCATGTGCCGTCTGAGGATCCCCTATAGGATGCCTCCATTTACTTTTTATTAGAAGATCCCTTGTAGGATTCCTCCTTTTACCTTTCATATAAGGATCCAGAGTTGGATGAATTCACTTATGTATATACCTAGAGGATACCAAGTAGGATGTCTCTCAATGTTTTACTTGAGGGACCAAGTGGGTGCCTATTATTTGACTAAACCGGAGTTATAACGTCAGGTTTGGGTATAGATGGTAGTGAGTGTCACCTTTGAACCCATGCCAAACTTATAAGCCCATGGGGATGTGGAATTAGTGTTGAGTTTATGTGTTTGGACATCTTCAATCTTTTGATTAAGATTTCACATGTTCATTACTAATGTAGTGATGTTTACTAGAGGTTCTTCTTGGTTGGTGGTTGTTGAACCAATGCGATGCATCTTTCTTTCCCCTTGGGATTTCAAGAAATTTTTTCTAAGATCCATCTTATTCATTCATTAGGATTCCCATACATGATTTCCTAAGATCTAACCTCTATGCCATGCTATTGGTTTTTACTTGTACACCTAGAGGTACTACATGGGTCTGGTCTGTTAAGATTTTTTTTTATATTTTGATTATTATATTATTGTAATTTCTAGAGGTGCTTCTTGGAATCCAGCTGTTGAGCCAACTAATATGACATACGAGCCTAGGATCTCTAGTAATGATACTAATGGATAATTCTAATCTTCTGATTGATGATATTGATTACAATCTAATTGAGTTGTTATGTGATGAGGATGATTTTACTCTTTTCAAGTTGTTATGTGATTAAAATGATTCCTCTATCCTCATGTTGTTATGTGATGAAGATGATTTTTCTCTCCTCGAGTTGTTATGTGGTGATAATGATTCTGCTTTCCTTGAGTAGTTTTTTGATGAGGATGATTCTCTTATCCTAGGGTCATGAGTTAAATGAGAAAGATTAAACTATCCTAAACTCAGGGTTGTCAGTGGCTGAATATGATATCCTTGAATTTTGGTCTATATAGGATGATTACACTCTCCTCGACCTATGGATTATGGAGGATGACTATGATCTCCTTGATTTTTCATATGATGAGGATCTCCATACAAGCTCTTTGGGATCAGAATTATAATCCTTTAATTTGTTAGGGTGTTTGATCATGGAATCTTACACCTATTATTGACATTAATTGTGGTCTCAAGGGGTAGTAATGATGTCTCATTTTTGAAATATCCTTAGAGACCACCTAAGGGTTAGAGCCTTAGGGTTCATCCAAGTCGCAATGTCATGAACACCTATGGATTGGGACATAGGGCTTAGACATTGGAATGGATTTACATGGCATGAGAAACATGGCATCTATATTAGTAACCATTTTAAAGGATGTTCAGATGTACTTCCCCAGAATCCTTATTTACTTTGATTAGAGGTGAGTATGGGTGAACCCAGGTGTAGGACAAGTATCCCCCCATAGTGACGTAGATTTCTCAAAGAAATTTGTGGTGTTATATGAATAAGGTATATGTCCATTGGGATTATAGACCTAGAGATTGATTTAGTGATACATGTCTTGAGTGGCATGACATCCATCTCAAAGCCCTTGCATAGGATGTCTAGGTGATTGGGATTAAATACTCAGAGATCAACTACTGATTTTTTTATGTTATTTGATTCAACTTACTCATGAATATTGATATTAATGTATATATGTATAGATAATGGACTATAAATGTATACAAATATAGATATGGATATCCAGGGAGGAACTTGACCAGTTGGTCGAGATCACAAGCTCGAGGTTTGATTGTGGTTTCACGTTATTGAATTTACTTTTCTTTTCAATTATGTATCATCTAGACTAAGCATATTTCTTTTTCATGCACATATAGTAGTGTATTTATAGGTTTATCATTGGGGTGGATTACTAAGATTATTTCTCACCCCTACATGTGAACCTCAGCCTACATGTAAACCTTATGTTTACTTTTCTTGGTGAGCATAGTTTCATGGTGGATAGGTCTGGGGCCCAGAGTTGCATGTTTGAGTAGAGATGATCTTGTTGGTTCTTCTGTTGGGGCTGGTGCAGTTCAACAGTGTCCAGAGACCAAGTTTGTGGTTTGGATCGATGTTAATAGTAGATCCATGTACATTTATTTCAATTTGTTTTGTCCTCCTGTATCTGTATGGTCAAATTGGTCAGTGACCAATGTTTTATGTATAGAATAATTGTTTAGGATTTATAGTTTTTTCATATTTATTACAAAATGTTTCTATTTTAGTTTATTTACTACTTCCTCACTCTATTTACTTTCTGATGTGTTTGATATTTAGCAATTTTCACTATTTTCTTACTCTGATATGAGGTAATAGTCTCCCCACTTTCACACCCTATTCTATTAATGCTAATTAGAAACCTTTGGCTTACGAGGAGGCATGCTTGAGGCCTCATAACACACTAGATCAGGGCACCATTTTAGTGGAATATAGGCCAAGATGTTACAATTTTAATCATTCCCCACACTAAATAGTTTTGCATCATAATTTTGAAAACTAGGAACCAAACATATAGGTATCACAAGAGTTGGATGCAAGGCCTCATGAGCTACACACAATTACTACTAACCATGCACATCAACTATTTGCCTCCTCCAAAACTCCATATTTCCCCTCAAAACTAAAAAAGCACTTAGGCCAACCCTAGGACTAACCAATTACTAGTAAATACCTTAAAATATTATTAAAAAACCCATAAACAAGCTTAAAACATAAACAAAATCCCAAAAAACCCATGGAAACTTGAGGTTTGATACAAAGAAGAGCTGGCCATATACTCCCCCATTCTTAATTTTCAAGTCTCTGTGGATCTAGTACCAATCTACAATTTACACCCAAATAAAAAGTCCTCTAATACCATTTTATAATGAACAAAACTAGGTTTACTCAACTTGTCAACCGAGCCAGCCCACTACATGGCTCGCAAAATATTCCTAATCACCACGTGCTGGAGATAAGAACTGGGAATAAATAATTATTTCTTGGAAAAAATTTAACCACATATAAATTAGAATGACCCATCCATAAAATGGTATGGCCAAACTGATATCATTATAGTCAAAAATAGAAGATAAGTAGATTCCATAAACCAAAACATACATAATACCACAAACATTCCACAACATAACATATATATGGTATCTAAAAAGCAAATCCAAACGTAAGAGAGGGTACAAATCCAAACAAGGACCAATCATACAACTCAATAGGTACAAAATACCAAAAATGAGTTCATATGATCCAATCATTATAAGACTATGTCTCCTCCACAAAACACCATAAGACGGTAGACAAGAAGATCCACCCTAGAAAATGGCTCCCTTTCCTTTACCTGTGTCCTACAAAACGAATTCTATAAATACCCAAAAGGGAATAATAAGGGTGTGTGGTATGAATACCAATATGATACCACCATTAATCTATTTAATTATTTTACCCATTCAAACCAATAAACTATTTTGAACACATTTTCAAAACTAGACCACTTGAAAACGAACCAATTTGAAGTAAACCTTTTAAACCCCTTCAATATTCCTTTCCAAACCAAAACATGGTTTACCAAAACAATTTCCAAACATGGATCAAATAAATAAACAAGTACACAAGGAAAAAAATGTACAATATAACTAAGAATGAATAACAAGGGTGATTGTAAAAATCAACATCATATAACCATATAAAAGATAATGAACCAATGGGAATAATACATATCATCACATCAAAATTTCCCTAAAAAATGAATAAAGAACATAACAATACATAATGAGTAATGTGCACCTAGTGATATAGCCATCAAGTGTATCATGGGTGAGTAAACATGTATACTAGTTATCTATGAAAATTGGATGTTGTCATGGTCTTCCCTAGGCCCAACTCTAAGAGATCACAGAGTCTCTCGATAATCAACATGGAAGCTCACATGCTCTTCCTAAACAAAGTCTATCTAGGTCCCTTGGAAACCCAAAAAATATCTCATGGTCTTCCTCCCTAAAGGCTCTCATGGTCCCTCTGATAATACCTCACTCAAGACCAGATTAACCCATATTATACTCCATGAAAACACAATCAATAACAAGTTCCAATCAATAAAAATCCATATCACAAGTAAATTTCATAAAAAAACATGCCCAATATATCAAAAAACTTTTCCCATAGTAAAATAATTAATAAAACCACTTTAGACATCCATTTATAATCATAAATCCTCATTGATCCATTTTATCAAACACTTTGGGTTCACACATGCCACCCCCATTGGGAAAACCCTCTTTACACATGAAAATTGCCAAAAAATTCCATTAAAGACATCAAAAATAGAATAAATAGTAAGAATGAATCATAATAATGTAAATTTAAGCAATATAAACCAAATATGATTATAAATTTAAAGGTAATCCTTGGAAAACACCCATAAATAGAGACACTTACATCAGATTTAGTCTAAAGGCCATCACCCTAGAAGAAGACCACCCAAAAGAGGAATAACAAATCCTCACAAACATAAAACATAATAAAACAAACCAAAACTCCCATTACTCAACCTATATTCATCCAGAAAACCCACTAGGGTTCTAAACATCCACACAAATGGATGAATAAGGCTTGAGGATGGGAAAAGAAGATGAAATCATGAATAATTCAACTTACCTCTAGCCGAAACACCTTGAATCCAAGATAAAACCACCAAGTTAGGAGGGGAGAGCTTTAACACCAAGGGTATTGGGATACAAATGATTGGGGAAGAGAAAGGTCCCCAAAAACAGAAAAACCCAAGAGGGTTAGTTTGGTAAATTAACACTTTTTAAGGGATATGGATAGGGTTTCACGGTTTGGCTGTACAGTTAGGAAAACTATACACCAACATGGTGGCGCCACTATTCCCCAAAAAATGCCACATAGTTTCCTCTAGGGTGTTTCACGGTTCGGAAAACTATGCCCAAACCATGTGAAACCGCATTGTCAAAACTATATCACCCCTCTCATGGTTACTACACAATTTTGAAAAATCATGTGCTAGCCATGTAACCTAGTATTTATCCAAAAAAACTCTCGGTTTCAACCCATTAAACCTAGGAAGTCCAAGAATTCACTATGATAAAAATAAAAATCAGAATTATATTTACTAGTGACCTGATGGGTTTCACATTATGTGATTGTGTGGTGATCATGAAGATGAGATCACACAAATACAATCAAACAAGCCTATCTCATGGGACTCGACATTCTTGGGATTTCTATTTAACTCTGCATTTACCTATGTAATTTTTTAAAGTTTCCCAATATGAGATCCAACTGAGTGTTCTTTCTCCTTACACATTTCTCTCTTTTGTAATACCTATATCCGTTCACTTTTCTGAAAATGAAAACTAGGTATTTTCTAGAAACACCTATATTGAGGCACAAGTAACCAATGAGTAACCAATATAGGCCATGTATCCATGGTTAAAATTTTCCATGTGAGAAGTTTGTCTCTTGGCTGCATGAGTGGTCCTTCACCAGTTTGTGAATGATGTGGATCTCTCATGGTCATGTGATGGTTCAACCTCTATTCCATGAATGACATGGCTCTCTCATGGTCAATGTTATCCCTCCATGAAAGATGAGAATTTTTCAAGAGAGTGTTTTTCAATGTATTTATAACTATAAAAATAATTAAAGGATAGTCTCTAAGATACTTTTATCCTTAATTTTCATTTTTAGATCATTGACGAATCAACAACCATTTACAGTTATGTTCTAGAATCTCTCCCAAATCCCAACATGATATTTATTACCTCTCTATAAGTTATGGATCAAGACCATGTATTAGTGTGAATATCTTTATATTTTATATTTTCTCTATTTATGTGACTATCTATATGTATTATATGTACTCCATTGATGTGACCATTATTATATATGATATTTTCTATATATTTCCACTACAAATTAGTGATTCTATAGTTTAAAGACATATAGTTGGGAATTATTGGTTTTATCATCACTTAGGGAGGCGTTGGGTGTTTTTTGTGTTTGTATAAGACCCATGATAGGGGATTACTATGTATACCTTATAAAGGGAATCATATTCCATGTAGTTCACTTAAACTTAATGGCACACATCGTACTACTTAACATCACGTGAAAAGGAACATATTGGTTCTTTTTATGGTTGTTTAGTCAGAAATAGGGGTGTTGGGATTGAAACTCATGGAATAATACTATGTATCTTGATTAACATGAATAAAATCCTTTGTAGTTCAATTTTCATAGTTTAAGATTGAATTTCAGGACCATACTATGCCTTTTAACATCATGCAGTAAGGATATGTGTCTCATAAAATGAAAAAAATATCGAATGGGGATTACACGTGGGTGGACCATATGGTAATCTCCAAAGAGAATATATCTATTTGATTAAGAGGGATTAAAGGTAATATGTCTCTTTGAGAATGATGAATCACAATGAATTTTTCCCTTTGAGTAATATGGATCATAGGTAACATAGACCTTTGATATGGATAATTGGTTGGGAATATGGTCCTTTTAAGAAGATATCATGGAGGATAAGACTTCACGAGGATGATTTTGGGAATATATATAGTCTTCAATTTGAATATAGGTTGGGGATTACACCTTGTTGGAGGCACATATGTATGTCAACTTCCTTCCAATCAGTGTTTGGAGGGGGAAGGATAACCAAATTTATGGTAGATGTATCCTTGTAATAAGGTGATTGAAGATTACATGCATTCATATCAACTAGTTCTCCGGTTAAAAAATATTGGATACTTCTCCAAGGTACCCATCCTAGTAAGTTACCTAATTAAAGATGGGATTTGGGGGAATAAACCTAGTAGGAGGACCTTCACAGATTTTCTTATCTCATTAATGAGATATAGTGATGAAATAATCAATGGGAACATGGTTGGGGATTATACATAAAGATGAATCCCATGATTACATGGATTATTGTGTGGACTAGAGTGGAAAACCTGAAAATTTTGGAACCAAGATGATCATATTAAGATAATGGAGGTTTAACCGTTGTCCTCAGGAAAATGACCCTTATTATCAAGGGTATACGTGATTGAAAATCCCCTGAGGGGATTTTGTGTTAGGGAGTACCTAAAGGAAATTCCATTTATCAAGGGAATACATGATCTATAGGGTGAACGCTAATGTTTTCAACATGATCATGTAATTATGAAGGCTGTGGGAGAGGCCTTAGTGAATGGGAACCCATGTTTGAGATTTGGGAAAGGGTGTAATCAACCATGAATCTTGATGGAGTAATATATACACTAGTATGTGATTTGGGTATGAGTTCACCCCAGTGTAGGGAATTGGTTAATATTGGGTACATATTTTCTTTAGTAAGATGGTTTGGGATAAGATTTTATTTAGTTTTGAGATAAGGTGAAGTGGCTTCCCTTATAGGGAGGCTTGGGAAATGGTTTTTGGATCCATTGTGTAGGAAAATGTGGTCTCCATAATGAGTTTTGTGTAAATTAGTTACCCAATGAGGATATGAAAAAGTGGTCACCCTAGTGGAAAGGTAGTGTGAATATAGAATCATAGTTTAAGATTATGATGAATTATTTTCCTAGTGGGTGTATAGAGTGAAGTATCACCATAGTTGGAGGATAAGGTGAAGTGTTTCTCTAGTGCAGGCGATGAGTGAAGGGGTTCCCTAGTTATATTATCCTAGGGTGAATTGTGTGTGGGTCACCTTAGTATGTCTTTCTTAGGTGGGTTCCTTCAACCTAGTTTGTGGGAATTAGGGAGAATTGGTCATCCATAATGTTTTTAGCGTTTTAAACCTTTAGGTAACTCAATTAAAATCATTTTTAGTTATTTCCTTTAGTTTTTGGTTTAATAACCCACCTAAAAGGAGAAAAGTTGGCCTAGGAGAAGGGATTATGGAGAATCTATTCATCTTCCTAAATTACCCAAATCTATGTGAAAAATTAATCCCATGGGGTATATTTATAAGAAAAAATTTGGACCAAAGAGCATGGTTCCTTGGTGCATAATAAAATTCACACAAGAAGTGGGTGTGAGATATGGGTGCACATGGGCTATCACACAAGTGTGCTTGTGTAAGAATGTTGTTTGGAGGAGGTTTCCACACTAACACATTCATGAAAGTGGACCAGAGAACATTCACTATTCCATACCAAAATAATTTTGAAAATTTTATTGGGTGTGGGAAAAGGTTCTTTGTTGAACTATCTTCGACGCATGACTAAGGTCCTGGTAAAAGCATCAGTCCTCTTATAGGGTTATTTTCCTTCATTATATAAATGTTTACTTTAATTTTAAAAAATGGGTGCTAATAAATTCCCACCTTGTAATCATATCTGATTAAAATAAATTGGATCTAATAATTGGATAAATGTGAATCTAGCCTAAAATTTTACTCAAATTTATAATACTGGTGATTATATTAGACTAGGGTATACAATGGGTGTGCCCAACCTCATCCACACATTGTGTGCTCTATTAGTCAATGATGCATATTGGTCTTCATGCACTGATCAGCTAAACTAATAGTTCATATTTCCACCTTGGAAAATGACATGCCTCCATTTATAAATCCTCCAAACTTATATAAATTTTTCTTGACTTGAGAAAACACTAAATAAAATTTCTCTTTTCTCACCCAAGTTTTTCATGTTACCTAAAGTAAGCATGAAGGTTCTTGGTGTATTGAAAGCTATTATATCCTATGTACAATGATAGTATTTCATTGAATATGTTGAAAAAATATTTATATCATGGTGATAATTTCCACATATCATGATTATATCCAAATATTCATAACCAATTAATCCTATAATATTAGAGAGGACAATTTCAAATTAGATTTATTATTTATTAAATAATAATAAATTTACTCATTCTTTATTTTTTTCTTTAATATTGATATTGATAATCAAACCTATGTTCAATTTAACTATCAAAACATTAATATGATCTAATGTATAATTCATCTAGTTTTAATCCACATGGGATCCCTTGATCTCAAAGCATCACTAATCATTATTTGGAAGCTATCATGATGGTACTAGTCATCTTACATCACTCAACATAGATTGCAACATAATCCTTAAGAACATTTTTATTGATTCATGTTCTCTCATTATTGAGAGAATAGAATGTGGTGGAATAATTCTCTCGATCTTGAGATAATTTTAGATAAGTTTTCATTGTGATAATTCTCTAGAGAGAAGAATATTGTGCACAGTTTTTGTTTAACCCTAGGAAATTATATAATTAGCTACTTATAGTTCTTGGTTTGAGATTAAATAATTATATATATTCCCTTAACATTATTTTAATCCTTAGTGAACCAATCAAAAAATAATAAAAATAAAAATAATATTAATTTTTTGATGTGTTTATAAATCATGAATAAAATAAATATCACTTCTATAAACAATTAAAATTAAAATTTATTTAAATTAAATTACATATATCACTCCCTATAGACCCTTTAACTGGGTTAAAATTTTCTCTTATAAATTTACCAAACCTCAAATAATAAATATCAATCATTCCATAAATAAATATATAAATATAGTATTAATTATCTTGATAATTAAGATTTATTTTAATATTTAACTCACATAAATTAGTGATGTAATATATATGATCAATTAATATTGAATAAATATCATTCCTCAGTATAAAAAATAATATTTATTCAAATAGAATTTAAATGAGATCAATGGAAAAACTAAGTGTAAGAACCTACAGACATATTTCATAATGGTGTTTGGGGATTTTTCTTAAAGTCCAATATCAGTATCTAGGAACACATAAAGGAACTTATAGAGGAAAAATTTAAAGTTGAAATGTTGAAAAAAACATTTGAATGATCACTATGTAATATACTACATTTTTAAAGATATCACATCGAGAAATTTGTATCCTCATGTCATAAACCTATATGATTTTTATGAATTTATTTTATTCCTAAACCCATAAATACATCATGGACATAAAATTTAGTTTAATGGTTCTATTTCAATCAAAGTGTCAAAATACCAACATTCATTAAGATGGAATTTAAAAATGCTTCCTCTAATTATTTATTAATAACATATAATTTGTGATGAAACCAATATACCCAACTTCATCTCGAAAATTTGTCATTATGGTTTACAGTAATGCATATAAGTATGAGACTCGTTGTATTAATTAATAATAATATTAGAGACTAAGAATCTTTACACACATTCAAAGATAAGAATATCTAGTGACATGTAACATGTGTAGTTCATATTAAGAGTTTTATCCCCATAATATCCTATCATTGAGATTACCAATTGTGTAATTCATTAGAAAAAGTCTTATCTAGTTATTATTAATCATATATGATAGCTTTTAAAATCTTTGTACCATTAAATGACATCCTACAATCATATAAAATATAATTTAAAAATATATTTATATCACTTTAAGGTCCTCGTTATAGAGGGTAACTATTATGAACTTTTTAATATGATATATAATCTTGTACATTATCACTTTAAAGTTATATATAAGAATAATCAATATATGATAAGACATTTATTAATATTTAAATCTATGAATATATGTGAAATATAAAGTACAAGGTATTCAGTTATAGGTCACCAACTTCAGAAAACTCCCACTAAGACTGGAGCCAACTAATAATGAAATTTAATCATCTAGATATCACATGAAACTCATGCTTCTAAAAAGATCAATATTTAGTCAACAAGTCTACCATTTTTTCTTTTGTGTAAATTATTCTTTCCACGATGTATCCTCTTTGAGAATAATCCATCAAGAGATGATACTTCTGAAGTATGTTCTTTGTCCAATGACGAGAGCTTGAATACCTTTCAAGATCCACCACTATAGTATTATTTACAGTATAGTGTGAGAGGATCTTTACTAATAATAATCATTTCAATATCTAAGATAAGGTTTCATACCTAAACATAATATTTAGCTACATCAGAAGCCCTAATATACCCAGACTTTGAAAAAGAATCAATGAACACAACTTTATTTGAACCCTTATAGCACATAAAATATCTATTAATAGTGAATATATATCCCCAATTATGATTTTAGATTATCTAAAAATATTTAGAAACTATAATATATATATATCCCCTAATGACTAGTTTCTTTCTAATATATAAATGAAAAACATACCTTTTGTATATCTCAAATACTTAAGGATTGTTGTGACCTCCATCCAATGGTGATATACTATATCATCTTAATATCTACCTACTATTATTAAGGTATAGGTGATATCTATCTTGGTGTATAACAAGGAATACACGACTAACCCAATAATTGAATTTTATGCAATCCTTTCCAAAATTCCCTCTATTATTGTATCTGAGGACAAATTTTATTAGAGAGATGAATGTCGTGTGACATGGGAATAAATCCCATTTTAGATTTATCCATATTGAATAAATTTAGTATCTTGTCAATATATATAACTTGAATTATTCCAATCATCCTCTTGTATCTATCATGATTGATCATGATCCCAAGAATATATATTTATTTACCTATGTCCTTTATAGAGAAGCAATATTTTTAAAACGTGTAAAAGGAATATAAGGCTAGTATTTTTTTTCCAATAATCCTTCAATATATACTATTAATAAAATAACTACAGTACCACTAAAATTCCTATTGATATAATGATCACCTATATTATTTAGAATTTTTTTTCTTATGGATTTATCAATGTGAATGTTCCTTGACTCGGATGCTTGTTTAAATCCATAAATGGAACTCTATAATTTAAGTAACTTGTTATCATCATTTTGAGTCATAACCCTTTAGGTTGTGTCATATAGAAAACTTAATTAAGGTTTCCATCAATTAATTTTTTTTTTCCATTCATATATAAAATTTTATAGTTATTTTAAGATTCTATGGAATGTAAAATTTTGATGGATTCTAGCATAGAAACCAATAAAGAGTTTTCCTTGTAGTATATTCCTTGACATTGTTTAAACCCTTTTATGACTAGTTATTACTTTTAGGTACTAATTTTTCCATCCATGTATAGTTATTCTTGAATAACCATTTACAAATAATGGTATTTACATCCACTAATGTAATTACTAAAATATAGACATGATTTTGTTAGATGTAATCTATTTCAGAATTTATGTATTTTTTCAATTTGGAAGATTATATGATATTTAATACTTCCTTGTAATTTATAGGATCATTATTATTAACTAATAATGTCTCACCATATTTTTTTACTAGAAAAAAATATCTTTTAGCTTATCTGAACTCTCTTATACTCCTAATCAGTTGTTTTATCTTTAGAATTCCCTCTTCTATGAGATTTTTTTGGGATTTGTTCATGTGCTAACTCATGCGTCTCTTGGGTATTGAATTCATTAAATAATATCTCACCCCACTCTCAATTTTATATATTCACCCCCTTTCAAGAAATATCAGTCTTTATTTAACCAAAACCTTCTTATCTGAGTGGGAACATTGATAATATCATTTAGTTTCCTTAGGATACCCTATAAAGTTACACTTAGTTCCATAAGGTGCAAGTCTATTTGTAGATATATCCTTATAGAACTATTTAAACCCCATACGTGTAGATTTGACAACAAGGGTTTCTTTTCAATCCATAATTCAAATATAATAATATTTTAAAATTTAGTTTTAACTTGGTTTAGTAAGTATGTTACAATATATAATGTGTATCCCCAAAAATATATTAAAATACTTGCATGAATCATCATTAGTATCACCATATTTGAGAAGGTGTGGTTCATCCTTTCACTTGTAACATTCTATTTTCATTCATATATAGGAGTTAGTTATGATATAATTCAAAACAACCATTGATAATCAATGAATTCTTGATTAAGATATTCTATTACACAGTTTGAGTGGAGTATCATTATTTTCATATCAATATTTTTCTAAAATTCATACTTGTATTTAATGAATTTATTAAAGAAATGTGACTTATACCTTTTTAAGTAGACATATCCATATATAATAAGTTAATTATTAAAAGTTATAAACTAAGAGTATATAACCCTTGATTCAACTGGAAATGACCCACACACATCAATATAAACTAACTCAAGAAGTTGATTGACCCATTCATTTATTCCAACAAATGTTTGTTTAGTCATTTTCCTTGAGAATATCCCTGATATATGCAAGATCCCAGCCTTTTCTAGAGTCATATAAGACACATTTTAGGTAATTTTTGAAGTTTTTAAGTACCTTTATTTTAGATTAGTGGCTTGGGTAAATTTTTAAGAAAATATAACAGATAGTGGGCTATGTACGGTTTGCGCAGGGTTTGAAAAACCGTGCGACTAAACCCTACCAAGAATGAAAAAATTGATAGAGGGGTCCACATGGTTTGCACATGGTTTGAAAAACTATGAGACTAAATCATGCCAACCATGAAAACCTAGACAGAGAGGTCCACACAGTTGGTGAACTGTTTTCCCTAACCATACGCCCCTTCCCAAGAAACCATGCGTGCATAATTTAATATCCAAAAATACATTTTAAAACCACCCGGACCCCTGGGAATTCCATATTTCAACCTTGGATCGGGTTGAAAAATCATAGGTGATCCTAGAGCCTTCCGTAGGTATTATAAGGTGATTCAAACACCGTTCTTCAATATCGAAATCCCGGATTGAAGATCCTATCTTTCCCATAAGTGGATTTTATCCCGTTGCTTCTTCCATTATTTCCTATATCTTCACTTGATATTTTCATAGAATATCTCCACTATTTCCATGGATATGAACCTATGCATGGAGATGTAGATCTAAAATTATGGATCTAGATATATATTTTAAAGATCTTTATTCCTTTGATCTTAATTTTGGTTTAGGGATTTATATCTGGGGCATGATCAATGAAGTTGTGATGCTTAGATTTTGAGAATTTACATTGGGCTAACATCCATTAATAAAATGTGGTAGGTGGCCTGAATCTAACACCAATAGTCGTGGAGTTTTATGAAAACGTGATTTTATGAATTTTATAGATTCCCTTGATGACTGATTTCCTCAATTAGACTAATTTGGAATGTAGAATTGAATTATGATCACCTTGGTTATTAATTGATAATTGAATCATGGAACAAATGAAGGGGGGTTTCCCAAATAGATATTGTTTGGAGATTGATTATGGGTTGACATATTGTAATTGCGATATTGAATTGATTATGTTAACATAATTAATTGGTGGGAAATTAATTATGAGATGATGTTTGGCTATGTAAGATAATTGATTGTGAGAATTAATTATGTTCCATGATGTTGATCAAAGATAATTGGTTGTGATAATTAATTATGTTCCATGATTTTGATTAAATATAATTAATTTTTGAGAATTAATTATAAAAAGTTGATATTTGATTTGTATAATTAAATAAAAATAATTAATTATTGAATTATAATTGTGTTGATTAATTAATTAATTGGAAAATTAATTAATGGGTTATGTGATTAGTTAATTGTTGAGTTAACTAATGGCCTTTGAAATGTTTAACTAATCATTGTGTTAGTAATGGAATGATGTGGAAAATTATTGGGAATTAAATAATGATTAAATGGCTGATATTTTTCTGGTACTATACATGAAGTTCTAGGCTGATTAGAAGTTGGGACTTAGACATGGTGTTCCTCCACAATAGTTATCCAAGATTGAGATTTTGAGGTTCTAGGCATTACGACCTACACCGAATGAGATTTTGGGGTGCTACGAATGACGAACTGCACTGAATGTGATTTTAGGGTGTTAGGCATGGTGACCTACACCAAATGAATGATAATAATGAATGATGATTTAAATGGGAAACATGAATTGAAACTAGGCCTAAAGTGGTGATTAAAGATCAATTGACAATGTGACGACTGCTTAATTATTAATTGTATTTATTGCTTCATAAAACCACATACACTATCTTTTGAATTGAATTGTTTTAGGCACTGTTGGTGGTGGACTACTAAGTGGAACTCACATCCAATTAAGGATTCCTGATTGGAACCCGAGTAAACTTTTTTGTTGCAGGACAAGATAAGGGCAAGGCCCTGTGATATGTTGATCTTTGAGATTAGATCATGGAAGAGGGAAACAAGAATGGTTTAGGACCCGCTTGGGAGTCGTTATGTCTTTACTTTTAGTTTCATTATAGACACTTAACATTAGCATTGTCATTGCATGTTTTACATTTCAGTTGAGTTTTTTATTTTCATGTTTTGAATTTCATATGACATGGTATTATTCTGGTTATTTATATGCTTTCATGTTTGGTTATTGTTGATTGATTCTGTTTGTGTTTTATTCTGATAAAGAGGGTATATTCTCCCTAATATTGACTTACCAGATCCTCTCTACTAGTCAGCACCCTCTGGCTTATGGGGAGGCTCTCTTGAGGGCATGTGGCCAACTAGCTTGGGGAACCATTTAGAGGCACCTGGGTTGGGGTGTCACAAAGTGGTATCAAAAGAGTTTTCTTTCCTTTCTTATTCTTTTCTATTAATGTTTTGGGAAAGGTATACAAAAGATTAAGAAGAGTTGAGGCTTGGTAATGAGATTGTGCATGGGAGTTTCTATCCCATGTATGGGGGGAAATCTGAGTACTCAGGGTGGGATTATTGTGATTTTTGTTTGTTGTTATAGTTGGATATTATTTCCCCTTGGGTGATGAAAATGTGGGGTGATATTATATTTGTTTTGAAAATTGTTGAATTTTGATTCGCGGACTAAATATGAACGATAGTTGAGTCTTCATGCATCATTCTCAGAACTCAGGGTTGTTCTGACATGCATCATTCTAGGCACTCATGGGAAAACATGTTATGGGTATGTTGTTGAACATGAACTATTTTTCCTAGTTTTGAGATTGAAATAATGAAGTAAATTGAGAATAAATGGGTGTCTAATGATAACCTTGATTGATTAAATGAGTATGATCAATTAATTAATTATTGAATTAATTAATTTGAGATAATGTGATTAATTAATGGTTGAATTAATTAATGAGAATGTATGTAACCTTGTTAACCAAGACCTAGGAGTAGGATGGTTTAGGATAGTGATAAGGCCTTGGTGTTGACCATGTGGTGAGAAAAGGGGGGAAGGATATGTTGAAACTTATTTGGTTAGTTTATCCTCTTACGTAAATGTTATAAGGTTGTGTTATGAGACCTAAGACATTTGTTTGTATTTGTAGAGATATGCCTCTATGATGCTTGTTGAGGGAGAGACTGTGGGGTATGGCCCAGAATGAACTTCCAGATTGGGAACATGAGGCACCATTAGTGAAAGATAAGGATGAAGGGGAGAAGTTTCTAGAGAACTTTGCTCGTTTCACAAAATTCATGGACAAATACCCATGATGAGTTCTGAAAAGAATGTCTGAGTTGACAAGGGAGTTTCAGCTGAAACACCCACCTACTTTTACTGGATAGGGTGGACCTAAGGGAGCTTAATTCTAGATTGAATCCATTGAGACAATACTTGAAAATTTGGAGACTCTGGCTGGAAGGAAGGTCAAGTTGGCTACTTATATGTTATGGGGTTCAATGAAGTTCTAGTGGGACATTCAGGTACAATTTGTATAGATTGATGATGTGTTATTTAAGGACTTTCTAGAGAAGTTATTGGAGAACTTCTATCCAGAGACGCTGAGACAAGATAAGGGTTCAGAGTTTATGAAATTGACCCAAGGAAGCATCTACATAATGGTTTATGCCAAATGTTTCATAGATTTACAACATTTATCTCTAGCTTGGGAATATGATGAGGCTTCTTTGTCAAAATGATTTCAGGATGGACTTAGGTGAAAAATTAAGTCCCAATTAAAAATCATTAGGCTGAATAAATTCTCATAAGTGGTTAATCAGGCTCTCATTTAATAGGGGAACCTGAAGGAGTCTTCTAGTACTAGAAAATTAGCTATCATTGGATGATCTGGGAGTGTGACTTCTTAGAGAAGGAAGCACTATTATGATAACCTTAGTTAGGACAGTGTAAAGAAAGGTGGAAAATTAAAAGGAATAGTTACACTGGATCTTACTCATGTGATTTTCCACTAGTGCGCTAGGTGGGGACACTATCATACACATTCTAGTCAACCACTATTGGAGTGCCAGTTTTGTGGCAAGATGGGGCACCTATAGAAGTTCTGTAGAAAGTAGTGAAAACTGGAGCTGAGAGAGCAGCTTCTCAGAGCCAGAGTACGAGAAGGGGTTCTTCTACACCATATAGGTTGGGATAAAGGAGTTATACTAGCAGAGGCATTAGAGATAGTTGATGTGGTGCTTCATGGTATGGGCACCCATATCAGTATAATGGTGCTACTTAGGGGAGTGATATGACACCACAACGAATAGGGGCAGAACAGTTATTTGCAGTGCAACCTATACTTGTGGAGAGCGAGGATGGTCCATCAACAGTGACATGTACTATTCTAGTTTCTTCTACTTTAGATAATTCCCCTTTTGATACCATTGCCTCTCATTCCATTATATATGAAAATATTTTTAATGGTTTGAGCCTAGAGGTGGAGTCCTTAAGTGGGGTGAGTAATATCGATACACCATCGGGAACACGGTCTTGGGATATTTTTTATGTAAGGGATGTTCGCTAGAGATTGGAGAGTATTGTTTTCATTGGGATATCTATGTCCTTTTAATAACAATCTTTGACCTAATTATGGTTATGGACTGACTAGTCACATACCAAGACCACATAGATTGCTACAGTAGGATAGTGACCTTTGTATCTCCTAATGGTGACCAGTATTTTCATTGTTGAGAATGGGATATCCATGCAGGCTAAGTTGGTCCAATTACTCAGTAACAGGGAGAGCTCACAGCCTATGTTTGTAGTCTTTTGTTTGATGATGGGAGTGGTCGGAAAGACTTCCTTCCACCAGTAGTAAAACTATTTCAGGATATATTTATTGAATAATTTTTTGAGTTTCCACCTTTGAGAGATGTGGAACTCACTATTGAGATCATTTCAGGGGCTGAGCTGGTATCTATTCCACCTTATATAATGGCATCAACTGAGCTTCAAGAGCTCATAATGCAGTTGGAGGAGTTGGAGGATAAAGGGTTTATATGTACAAGTACATCACCTTGGGGATCACCTGTTTTGTTTGAAAAGAAGGCCAACAAGAGTTTATGCTTGTGTGTCGATTATCAGAAGTTAAATAGAATGACCATAAAGAAATTATATCCTATTCAATGTATTAATGATATGTTTGACCAGATGAAGGGGGATTGTTCATTATCAATGATCGATATGAGATCAAGGTATCATTAGGTGAGAGTTCATACTTCTAATATAACAAGACCTACTTTTAGAAGCAGGTATGGCCTTTATGAGTTTGTTCTATTTCCTTTTGGGTTGACAAATTATCCATCAATTCTTATGTCTTTAATGAACATGATATTTCATCAGTACTTATATCAGTTTTTGGTGGTGTTTTTGGACGACATATTTGTATAATCTAAGACCTGTGACAATCATGCACAACCTCTTAACATCATCTGGAGTACACTGGGAGAGCATCGACTATACACCAAGCTATCTAAATTTTAGTTTTGGATTGTCCAGGTACACTTTTTGGGGCACATCATCTTAGAAGAAGGTTTGGTAGTGGACCACGAAAAAATTATAGATAATGGTTTCTTTGGAGAATCCTGAGAAAGTTTTTGATATTTGAAGCTTTTTGAGATTATCTAGGTATTATAGGAGGTTCATCTAGTAATTTTCACGATTGGAAGCACTACTTTTAGGTTTGAAAAATAAAGGAATAATGTTTGATTGGGTAGAAGAATGTGGGAATTATTTACTGGAGTTAAATAAGAGCTTGACATAGCCAACAATTTTGATCTTACTTGAGTTGGGTGAGAAGTACATAGTGTATTGTGACACTTATGGGATCAGACTTAGAGCTATGTTGATGCAAGGGGATCAAGACATTGCTTATGGGTCTTGGTAGTTGAGGCCACATGAATGGAATTACCCTATTCATGAACTCGAGTTGGATGTATTGTTTTATGCACTTAAGTGTGGGAGACACTATCTTTTGGGTGAAAATTTTATAGTTTTTATAGATCACAAAAGCTTGAAGTATATATTTTGACAACACAACATGAATCTTCGGTAGCGAAGATGGGTATAGTATATGCAGTCCTTTGACTTTGAACTGTAATATACACCTGGAAAAGAGAATAGTGTGGCTGATTCCTTGAGTAGAAAAATACATAATCAGTTGGTACATTAGTTGAGTTTAGAGTGGAAGATAATGAAATTGTTGGAGGAAATGCATGTGGTAGTTC
This sequence comes from Viscum album, assembly GCA_963277665.1. Classification (NCBI taxonomy): domain Eukaryota; kingdom Viridiplantae; phylum Streptophyta; class Magnoliopsida; order Santalales; family Viscaceae; genus Viscum; species Viscum album. The sequence continues at coordinate 1,726,117,009 of OY728120.1, forward strand.
ATGAGAGTAGAGAGAGGATGAATCTGGTTTCTTTAGAATTGGAATCTACAATCTTGAGACAGATCAGGGATAGGTAGTATGAAGATCCAGAGTTTTTATCATTAAGGGAAACCCTTGAAGGTGGGTGGACACCTTCAGACTAGATCATATACAAGGATGAGATCATCTATGTGAAAAATCAGGTTGTTGTGCCTATGAGTATGCGAGAGGAACTTATATGAGAATTTCATGCCTCAAAGTTGGTGGTAAATCTAGGAGTGAAAAAAATTTATCATAACCTGTGACGATATTTTTGGTGGCCAGGTATGAAAAATGAGATAGTAGGGTTCATAATAAGATGTTCGTCCTATTAGCAGGTGAAGGCAGAGTATCGATGACCTGAAGGCCTATTGCAACCAATTCCTATTCCAGAATGGAAGTGGGATGACATCACTATAGATTTTGTGGTAGGACTTACAAATACTCTTAGGAAGAATGATTATATTTGGGTTATTTGGGATAGACTAATGAAGGTAGAACATTTTTTTCCAATCAATGAAACCTTTAAAGTAGAATAGTTTGGACAAATATATGTAAGAGAGATAGTTCATTTTCATGGGGTTCCACAGAATATAGATTTAGATCACAATTATCGCTTTACTTCATGCTTCTAGAAAGGTTTAAATAAGGCTCTTGGTATACATGCTTTATTAAGTACAACCTTAAACCCAAAGACAGATGGGATGTTGGAGTATACCATATAGGTGTTAGAGGATATGCTGTGAGCATGTGTGCTTGACTTTGGTGGTTCTTAGGAGAATCACTTGGATTTAGTAAAGTTCACCTATAAAAACAATTATTAGGAAAATATATATGGAACCATCTGAGGCACTTTATGATAGACCTTATAGATCACCACTATGTTGGTTAGAGGTGGGTGATTCATAATTGTTGGGACCGAGTCTCATTTAGGAGACATCAGAGTAGATACAGTTGATTTGGAAACGTATGGCTATGACTCAGAGTAGGAAGAATTCATATTCTGATGGACAGAGACAACGCCTAGAGTTTAAAGAGGGTGAAAATGTATTACATCGGGTTTTTCCTAGATTTGGTGACCACATGATACAGTGGTAGGGAAAGTTGGTGCCCAGGTTCGTAGGGCCATTTGAAGTGCTTGAGAGAATTGGGCCGGTGGCATACCGATTAGCCCTTTCATATAAATTCAATTCTATTAATGATGTTTTCCATGTGCCACTACTATGGAATTATCAACCTATCCCTTCTCATGTGATTAATGTGGAAGAGGTTGACCTTGAGATAGATGTGTCCTTTGAGGAGCATCCAATACGTGTGCTGGGTCGCAGTGAAAAAGTGTTGTGGGGGAAGACCATTCCGTTTTTTAATGTGTTATGGAAACATGGAAGTTTTCAAGAGGAAACATGGGAACGAAAAGCAGACCTGAGTTCTCAATGGACCAATTTTTTTGGCTCGGAATCTTAGAGAATTTTGGGAGTGCAGCTCGAGGACGATCCTTTATAAGGTGGGGAGATTGTAAGATCCTGCCATTTCTGGAGTTATCTCAAACCCATTTTTAGGAACTTTTTTGAATTTTTTAAGTACCTTTGTTATGGATTAGTGTATTGGGGTTCATTTGTGTGAATTTTTAAGAGAAAATAATAGATATTGGGCTATGCATGGTTTGCTTAGGGTTTGACAAACCGTGCGACTAAACCGTGCCAAGCATGAAAAACTGGATAGAGGGGTCTTCACAGCTTGCAAACACTTTGAAAAAATATGCGTCCAAACCATTCCAACTATTGAAAACTAGATAGAGAGGTCCACACAGTTGGTGCACGGTTTTTCCTAACAGTGTGCCCCTGCCCAAGAAACCATGCACGCGGAATTTAATATCCAAAAATCTATTTTAAAACCACTCGATCCCTCAGGACATCCATATTTAGACCTTGCGTAAGGATTTAAAATTTTAGGTGATCCTAGAGACTTACAGAGGGATTCAAAGGTTATTTAAACACTGTTCTTCGAGATCAAAATCCCATATTGATGATCCGCTATTTCTTGGTATGCGGATTTCATCCCATTGCTTCTCCCATTCTTTCCTCTATCTTTCTTTGATCTTTTCATGGAATATATCCACTGTTTCCATGTATCTAAAACTATGATTTGAGATCTAGATCTTGGATTGTGGATCTAGATCTATATATTTTAGGATCTTTATGCCTTTGATATTAATTTTGGTTTAGGGATTTAGGTCCAAAGCTTGATTGACGATGTTGCGCTGCTTGGAATTTGGGGATTTCCATTGGGCTAACATCCATCAATGAACCTAGGTTGGTGGTCTAAATCAAACTCCCATTGTTTTGGATTTTTTACGTGAATGTGAGTTTATAAATTTTCTATATTCCCTTGATGATTGGTTTCCTAAATTAGAGTAATTAGGAATGTGGAAGTGAATTGTGATTGCCTTGGTGATTAATTGATAATTGAATCATAGAACAAAGGGGGGTTTCCCAAATAGATATTGTTTGGAGATTGGTTATGGGTTGAGATATTTTAATTGAGATATTTGATTGATTTTTTCAAGATCATTAATTGGGGAAAATTAATTATGAAATGATGTTTGGATATGTAAGATAATTAAATGGGAGAATTAATTATGTTCCATGATGTTGATCAAAGATAATTAATTGTGAGAATTAATTATGTGCAATGATTTTGATTAAATATAATTAATTATTAGGATTAATTATGACAAGTTGAGATTTTACTTGGATAATTTATTGTGAAAAATTAATTATGGAATAAGAATTGTGTTGATTTGTTATTTAATTGGAGAATTAATTAATGGGTTTTGTTCTTAGTTAATTATTGAGTTAACAATTGGCCTTTGAAATGTTTAACTAATCATTGGATTAATAATGGAATGATGTGTCAAATTCTTGTGAATTAAAGAATGATTAAATGCATGATATTTTTTTGGTGCTAGGCATGGCGTTCTAGACCGATTAGAAGTTGGGACTTGGAAATGGAGTTCCTGCCCAATAGTTATCCAAGCTTGAGATTATGGGGTTCTAGGCATGAAGACCTACCCCGAATTAGATTTTGGGGTGATAGGCATGGAGACCTACACTCAATTAAATTTTAGGGTGTTAGGAATGGCGACCTACACCAGGTGAATGATAATGATGAATGATGATTCAAATGGGAAACATGAATTGAAATTGGGCCGAACGTGATTATTGAAGATTAAATGACAATGTGATAATTGATTAATTATGAATTGTATTTATTTCTTCGTAAAACTACATACACTATCTTTTTAGTGGATTTGTTTTAGACACCATTGGTGGTTGGATACAAAGTCATACTCACACCCTATTTGGGCCACCTGATCAGAAATTGAGTAGACTTTGTTGTTACAAGATAGGATTAGGTCAAGGCCCTAGGATAGGTTGTTGTTTGGGATTGGATAATGGGAGAGGGAACCGGATGTGGTTCGGGACCCTCTTGAGAGTCATTGTGTCTTTACATTTAGTTTCATTTTAGACACTTGACATTCACATTGGCATAACATGTTTTATGTTTTAGTTTAGTATTGTATTTTGTTGTTTTGAATATAATATGACATGGTATTGTTCTGGTTATTTATATACTTTCATTATTGGTTATTGTTGATTGATTCCATTGGTACTTTATTCTGATAAAAGAGGGTATAGTCTCCCAAAGACTGACTTACCAGACCCTCACTGCTAGTCGGCACCCTCTAGCGTTTGGGGAGGTGTGTTTGGGGGAATCTGGCCAACTAGCTCAGGGCACCATTTAAAGGAATTTGGGCCAGGACATCAAAATATATAATAAGTTTTTTTTTCCAAAATAATATAAATATCCATCTTATCATAATTATTTCAATAATTTTTCCTTGATATAACCTAAGAAGTGATTCCAAAGTTGGGTGTTATTTTAGTCATGCAAACTAGATTCAATTTCAATTTCCATTAGTTGGTTTTTGTAATCCAAAACCTAAAGTCTATTATTTTGGTGTGTCATACCATAAAATATACTATATTTTTAAAAGAATAAAATTTTATTTGAAAATTTTAATATAAAACCATCCATATCAAATCTAGACATAGAAATATTATTTTGGGTAACTGATGGAACACAAAAACCATTCTTTAAAACCAAGAATAATTTGGTTGGAAATGGAAAGAATTACTCCCCAATATATACTTTAGTGATCTTGTCTCCATTAGAAACTCATAGATCCACTTCAAATTGTGTTTTTTTAATATACTTGGTTCCTATAATTAGATAAAATTGCGAGCATTTCATGAACTAACCTCTCTAGATCATGTACCTAGTTATCTGACCTAACGTGTCACCTTTAATACCTTTCTTACCTACTCAGCACACCATAGTATATTACCCACCAGGGTCACTTATCATACTAATGATTATACCCACTAGCTAACACATATTATTTCTATGTGCTTTGTCCTCACTCATACACTCCCTGGGAAACATCTTAGGAGGCCACCCATCATGATACCACTCCCAACCAAGAATGCTTAATAATAGATTTTTAATCAGGTAGGATCCTAAAAACAATGGTACACCATGTTGAAAAGGGTATTAAAAATTATTATTTTTAAGTATCATATTTCAGGTGGTGTTACACTATTTTAACATCCCGTGTTAATATTGTTATTATGTAATTATTTAATTTTTTAGGTCATTTAAAATTTTGGAAGAGTTGTAGTTTAGATTTTTAAATTTTAAAGGTCTTCCTCCTAACATGTTTATTGTATAGTTTAGTGCATACTATGTTGACAACCCTTCCATGAAATACCTATGGTGAAAAGTTAGTGTTAATGGTTTAGTGAAAATCATAAGGACCCTTACATAGAATGTTTTCCAGTTCATTTCATATATTATGATTTAGTATGAATGGGTAGAACACTATTTGGGGAAAACCATATAACTATCAATGGAGATTATTTAAGGTACACTAACATATAGGTTATGGGGAACATGTGGTTATCATAGCTAAGGTAAACCATCCATAAACTGTGTAAAACATTCTTCAATTTGATAATGTTTTTTACACAGTTGGCACACTGTTTGTGAAATCGTGTGACAAAACTAGGTGAGTTACCTATATTTTGAAATTTGCGATTTTAGAGTTGTAACCTAATTTTTAAGGGTTTTACCTGTTTCTTTCCCCCAAATACTTTGGTCAAACTTGATATGCATGATATAGATCTCTTCCATTCCTCCCCTCTACAATCAAATCCCTCCTCCATGTGTTTTTTCAAACAAAATCCCTAGGTAATCTCCTCATTTCCCTCCACTTTTTCCCTTTACAGCCTATTAATTTTATAATATCCCCATTTAATGAACCCTATAAGATTACAAGGATAATTTTTGGGTTTAGGTTGGTTTTAAATATATATTTTGGGGTGTTTAAGGCCAGTAGTGGTCATCCCCTTTCTTGACTAGGAATTTTATATCGACGGAGATGCAATCAGAATAAATTTTCATTGAATTGATGTAGGTTTTTTGTGTGTTTTATTTATTTGGAATTTAATTTGGTTATTTTGGTTTTATATTACCAATTTTGTTATATCTAAATCCTATTTGAAAATTATACTTGATTTTGTGATGCTTTCAAATATTATTTTTCTCTTGGTATAAAGTGTTGTAAATAGATTTATTGATTTTAATGGATGGTTATCAGTTCCAATTGATTTTTAGAATGTTTTAATGGTTTAATAAAAATTGAATTGGTGTTTAAATAGTATTTCCCTCCTTGTTTTGTTATTTAGGTGAGGAATTGGTTTCTTATATATTTTTTTAAATAAAAGGAAATACATTTGTTTTATAAGAGGTCTACAAATAACAAATAGAATTTATGTTTTAGATGGTTTTGAAAATATTTTTTCCAAATTATTTGGTTTAAAGGATGTTTTGAAATGGGATTTTAAATAGGTAAGGAATGGTTTGGCATACCCAGATGAATTTTTTGAAAGGCTCATTTGGCACTTTAAATTGTTTTTATGACATGTGGGTGTGTGAAAACCTCTTGACCCCTAGTTTTTTTGATATTGTAATAGATTGTGGTCCCTGAGGGGGACATATTTTATTCAAACATTAGGTATGATATGATGAAGGAATTTTCTTATGAGGGAGGTGGAGGTGAGACAAGGTTTATGTGTTTATTTTAAATTTTCTTATTATTTTGATTAAATTTGTGCTTACCTCTAATTTATTATCTTCATGGGAATACTAGTCCAAGAGAGTAGTCTCGAATTATGGTACACTAGATAGAAAACACCCTTATAGTGTCAACCTAGTTGTTTTCTAGGATAGGGATTGATGAGAGTGATCCTCGAGGATTTCAATGTGGTCTAGTTGGGAAGAATGTATGATTTATGAGACAACATAAGGTAGAAGTTAGGATAGTGGATTTGTTGAAGTCTAGGACTGTGTCACCTTAGGACCTAGTGTATTTCCCATAATAATAGATGAACTATATTGGGGACTCCCTATCCTTGTATCCCATAACTCTATTGACTTTATAGAATCATGGTTGTTGGCATGGTTTGTTTCTCCTAGGGTATTGGTGAAACACTGCCTTACTCTTAATTTATTTATTCATATGCATAGTGTGTTTTTTTGATAAAGTTTTCAAAAAGTGTCTGAGAAATATATTTATAAATAGAATAAAAAATAATTACTTAAAATGAGTGTTTATTAAAAAAACAAATATAAAGTAATGTTTTCAAAGTTATTGTTTTCATTTAAAGTAAAGATAGTTAAATTTTATAAAATTATCATGGGTTTGATGCTTGGATTAAATTATTTATGAATGAAAACATACTTTTTAAATGTATTTAATAATTTCCTAAGTAAAATTTGTTTTTAAAGATATAACACAAAATCCTTGGCAGGATCCTAATAGGCTTGGTTTTTCTCACAACATGTAGACACCATTCATCATATATAAATTTTATGGATTATTTTAAGATGTCATGGTCTGTACTTGTGGTTGCGTTGGTATTCAGTTGGTGGGGGATAGGGTAAGTGAAATCGGGTTACATGGAGATGATTTTTTTGTTGGGGATTTTTATTTTTATTTATTTTATTCTTTGTATCAGCCTCCTGACCAAGATTTTTTATATGGATCTTATTTTATATGAGATAGTAGTTATTTTTATTTTTGTTTAGATTTTATAATGATTTATTTTCATGAGTTTATTTTATTTTTTCCCATTATTTTATATATGAATAAATGTGGTTATTTATATTTGATGGTAAAATCATTCCTAATTGGTTCATCTATCGATTCCCTCATGATTTTCTCCATCCTGGGGTCACTGGGAATGTTGCTAAACCCTTTCTATGCACTGATTTGGGTGTCTGGTACGGGTGACCCAGGTTGGTTCATGATAAAATGGTATTAGAGATCCATATTTATATTTTGGGTGTTTCTGGATAGAAAGGATAATTTGAGTGGGTCAAGACTTGGTATATAGTTCAAGAGTAAGTGTTTGATCACCACCTTTCATGATGAAATTTGATTCACCATGGTCTCTCAATATTGGAGTTTTTAATTTATATTTTTTGGTATATTTTATGGACTCTAATATTTTATAATAATATTTTGATTCCCATGGAGTGTGTCAGGGATTTTGTTAGTTTTCATATGTTTTATTGGTGAAAGTGTTGAACAAACTAGGGTTTCAAGATAAGCCTACATGGTTTATTAAACCATACAGGGCTCATGAAGAATGTTTATATAACCATTATAGATATTTTTGTATAGTTGGTGACTGGTTTACAAGCCCATTCATCAAAAGCATTTGCATTTTTGATTCCCTAAAATAATTATCATCTTGTCTCCCTTTATTTTTATATTATTTACAACGGTGTTTTCTATTATTGTGAAGTAGAATATGGGAGTTCTAATTATGAAATTTATGTTTTTGAGTATGGATTCAGAGTATAATTATGAATTGTGTTGTAGATTTTTATCTAAAAAATGGTTTTGTAGATTGGAAAACCTGGATCTTGGATGAAAAAGGGAGAAATTATGGGTTTTTTTAAATTTATTTTATAGTGATTGTAATATTTAGTTTTTTATCTTCAAAAAAGGCTCTTAAAAATAAAGTTTTTTTTATGAAAAGTTTTTGATTTTAATGTAATTTCTTAAGATGATTTTTTAGAAATATAATTTTTTATATAGTAATTATGAGATTAATTTGATTTTAATAAAGCATTGAAGGTTAATGGTTTTAAATTATAATTGAGGAAATTTTTTGGAAAAGGGAGTTTTGAAAAAATATGATGATTTTTATTTTTAAATTAAAACATTGTGAGGTTTTTAGCCCAATTAATAATTTCAAATAGGTTTTGATGTTTATGGAAAATGATTTAAAGGTGAGAAAATTTAAAATGAAATGGTAGAAGTGTTAATAAAAGGAAATATTCATGGGATTTTAGAAAAAAATTATTCCAATATAGTTTAAGGAGTGCGATATTTAGAGAGGGGATTTCTAGGATTTTAAATTAAGAGGGTGTTTTTCTAGAAAAGGATTGTGTAAACAATTTAGTTGGATGAATTTTGTTCTAGAGTTGTTTGGGGTTGTGTGTTAGTGATGTATAATTTTATTTATTAAACATGGGATAGTTGAGTTTCTTATTTTATATTATTTAGGGTGTTCCTCATAGATAGTTCTCTAAGGAAGTGGGAAGTCTGTTTATTAGGATGATTTTTAGGACGATTCGTATTTTAATTTTGGATTAGTTTCTTTACTTACTGAATCTTACTATAATCAAGGCCAAGTGGTGTAACTTGATTCATTAGGTATTTCCTAAGTGGACAGTGCCTCGGTCCTAGTGGATTTGATCAAGGATGTTCTTTTTAGTTTTCAAAAGCATTTTGGATGATCATTGTTGTTTAGGTTATGATTTCTTAGGATGTTTGTTGTGTCATTATGTTTTGAGGGTTAATATTTTATTTAGATATGCATATGTAACTTCACGGTCAGTGCTTGGGTAAATGGGATGGGTTATTCCTTTGATTTGTTGAGAACAATTTATTTATAGCTTTATTTTTAATGGGAACACCTATGGATGGTGTTTCATGTTATAATTCTAATTTTACATTTTGAGTGTAGTGTCCCGAAGTCAAGAACCCATGATCATTTCATGTTGAGAATCTTTGTGGATGGTCTTGAACATTGTTTTGTTTTTGGGATGTTGTATTGATTTTTTATTATGTTTACTTAGGATTCAGAATCATATTATTTAATGGAATTTGATATTGGTGATTGATTGTGGTTTTTTGGGTTCTTGGTGTAAAATGTTCTTCTTCGTGATATTTTATTATATGGTGTGTCTAATTTTTATTTCACTACATTAGATGACTTATAAATAGTGCGAAGAACTATGGTAGGTGTCTTTTACCTTAGAGATAAACTTTTTTAATCATGTTATCATTATGAATTCATATGTTTGGTGATATGTTTTGGATTTATATTTTGTGGTTTTGAATAATTAAATTATGTTTGTGCCCTTTTTCTCCTTAGGAAATTCCTAAGTTTCTCTCCTAACCCAACAAAATCTCCATGTGAGTTGGTGTTAAGTATAATTTTTATTACGTTTTTCCAACAATTAAGAAATTAAGGGGGTATAAAGTATAATTTTTGGGATATTTTAACACCCCATGTTACAGCTTTTATTATTTACTTATTAAATTTTGGGCAATTTAATTTTTTTAAGTTTTGGAGTATAGTTTTTTAAATTCTAAAGGTTTTTCATCTATGCACAATTACTAAATGATATAGTGAAAACTATATAGATGACCATTCCTTCATATCCTTATGGATCATGGTTGGTGTGCATGGTTTATTGAAAACTACACAAGGGCCATAATACATGGAGTTTTTTAGTTTTTATTACATGTTCATGGTTTGGTGTGCATTGGTAGCACATGGTTTGAGCCTAACCGTGTGTGTCATAGTGGAAGTTGTGAGGATCATCCTTATGTTTGGGTTTCATGGAACATAGGTTGTTCATGTATATAAAATACCATTAAATAATATCATGAAGGGTTTTTTGGTTTGATAGTGTTTTTTTCATGGTTTTTCTATGGTTTTATAAACCGTGTGGAAAAAACGTACGAGCTAGCCAATTTTTTATAACTTTTTTTCCAATTATAAAATTACCAAATTTTAAGGGTTTTAACCTTTCCCACCCCTACACTATCCTATCTTGATAGAAATGATAGGGATCTCATCTCTTCCTCCAATATTCAATTCAATCCCTCCTCCATGTGTCTTTTCATGTGGAATCCCTAGGTAATCTCCTCTTCTCTCTTGTTTCTATCATTTCATTCCAAATACAACCTATTTCTTCTTAATTACCCCTTTCCAAGAATCCTATTAGATTTTAATACTAATATTAGGGTTTATGTAGGTTCTAACTCTATATTTGGGTCATTTAGGGATTATAGGTGTTGTCCCCTTGCGTGAATACACATTTTCCATTAAAGGTAGAGCATTCCAATTTTATTATCATTGAATCATTATAGTTATTTTTGTGTGTTTTATTTATTTGGAATTTCATTTGGTTTTTTTGGTTTATATTTCTTATTTTATTAAATATAAATCATATAATAAATTGACAATATATTTTTTGATGGTTTAAAATGGTTTTTTTTCACATGGAATAAAGTTTTGTAAATAATTTTATGAATTTTAAAGGAAATTTTTGAGTTACAAGTGATTTTGATAATTTTTGGATGGTATGATCAAAATGGAGTTGGATTTTAAATATTATTTTACCCTGTTTGGGTAGTGAGTTGGATATGAAATTGGTTTATTATGTATTTATTTTAAATATATAGAAATGTATTAGTTTTTAGAGAGTTTTACAAATGGAAAAGTGAATTTATGTTTTAAATGGTTTTGAATATATATTTTTTATAAATTATTTGGTTTAAAGTATTTTTTGAAATGGGATTCTGAAAGGTTAAGGAATGGATTGAAAAACCAAGTCAGATTTTAGGAAGGATTTGTTCGGAACATTATATGGTTTTTATGAGGCACGAGTGTTTGTGAAACCCTATCGTTCCCCTTATTTGTTTGATATTCACATGGATTACGATGCTCAAGGAAGGATTATTATATTTTATAATTAGGGATCATATGATTAGGGTTATTTCTTACATGGGATCTGGATGTGAGATGATTTTTATGTTATTATTTTAAAATTTATTAATGACGAGATTCACTTTATTATCACCTCCCACACATTATCTTTATGGGAACCAAGGATAAGAGAGTAGTATAGACTTATGATAAACTAGATAGTACACACAATTATTATGTTCACCAAGTTGTGTTATATGTTAGGCTAAGTAAATATCACTCCCCAGTGATTTTGGTGCATACCAGTTAGGCAAATTTTGTGATTTAGGACATGACATAGGCTGGCCGTTGGTATAGTGGTTTTAGTAAAGCATAATATGACCACACCATTGGACCTAGTGTGTTACCCATGTAATATATGACTCATATAGAGGACTACCAATCCTTGTGTCCCCTTAATTGATTGAATTTGTTAAAATATGGTTGTTGGAATGGTTTTTTTCTTCTAGGGTATCGGGGACCTAGTCCCTTGATAATCATTTATTTATTCAGATACATGGTGTATTCTGTTTGAAATGGTTTTCCAAAAGTGTGTGAGAATATAATTTCTAAAAAAGTTACTAGAGGAGGATTTTAATTGAGAGTTTTATAAATAATGAAAAGATAAAGTAACGTTTTAAAAATTATTTATTCCATTTAATGTAAAGACAATGAAATTATGTTAAATCGTTATGGGTGTGACACTTTTTTAAAGTATTTATGAATGAAAAGAAAATTTTAAATTCATTTCCAACTAACCTAAGTTAAATTAATTTTTAAATAAATATAATGCACTCCTATGTGGGATCTTATTGGGATTCATTTCACTCACTCACTCCATACATCATTCGAGGTATATATATTTTATAGCTTCTTTTCAAGTGGATTGGCTTGTGCTTTGTCTCAAGTTGTTCATCTCAGGGTAGGTTGGTTATGGTGAGTGATTTTAGGTCACATGGAGATAGTGGGTTTCAGTTCAGTTATTTTTTTAATTATGGTGTTATTTTATTAGCCACCCAGTCATTATTTCTTATTTGGACCTTTTTTTATAATAGATGGCATATATTTTTATTATTATCTAGATTTTTTGATGTTTAAGTTTCATGAATTTTTTATATTCTTTATTATAAATTTATCTATGATTGGATAAGTTTATTTATATTCTTGTGTGAAATCATTCCAAATTGGTTTCTTTGTCAGTACCCTTATGCTTTTCTCAACCCAAGGTGACCAGGAACATGCTTCAGACCTTTCCATTTACTGGTTCAGGTGATCGATTTATGGGTGACTCAAGTTGGTTCATAAAAGAGCACCAAAACTTTTATATAATATCGAATTTTTAGAAAAAGAAATATTTTACAAGATAATGAATATACTAGAAGATTCCCTTTTTTACTTTTCTATGGTGTAGTTCTTATTCTAGTGCCCCTTATTTCCATATACAAAAAAATATTATATCATTAAATTTATTTCCCCTTGATCTTACTTATCTTTAAAGGAAATTTGATAGAAGACTTTGGCTTATTGTTAGTATAGTTTCTTTTCACTCTTCCCTTACTTTTTTTCACCATAATAAATGAATTATTTTCATTTTTTTGTGTCCTTATGAACCTATAAAAGTATAGTTAGAACACCCTATAGAGGCTTATATATGTTTTTATATTAAAATTAAAAATGTTAGGGAATATCCAAGGGAGAGAAGAAAGAATGAGATCAGTGTGAAATTCATTGGGAAGTTAAAAGACTAAAATATAGATAATTAATATTCCCAATCATCTTGACAATGTGAGGTCTATTTGGTGATCCATATCCAAAATTTCATATAAATAATCACTTGTAAATATCAAACCATTATAATATCACTGTCTCCCGATAAAGATCACGGAGATACTTGAGCTTGCTATATGGATCCATGTTGTCATGTGAATTCTGGAGTTCATTATTCACGGATTATGGAATCAAACATTGGATATCTAGTCGAATTAATTTAAATAGATAAAAATTTTCTATTCACTCACCTCTTTAGTATATGGATTAGGAATTTGTGCCTACAGAACATAAAGATTCCACTCTTGGAATAATAGAACACACATGTTCTTGTACTGCTCTTAGAAGTTACTAATAGAGAGGATATTTTATTTCTCTATAATTTATTATAGGGATAATGTGGTTTCCAAACATTCTATTTTACTAGAATAGTAAAAAATATAAAGTAATTTATCTTGATTATTAAAATATATGGGATGAAATAATCTAATTTTCTTATTAGTCTCCCATTATTTTATCAAGTCCCAATGAACCTTTCCATTGGACTCAGAATATCCCACCGTGTATATATTTCAGTGTAAAGAATCATTATTTCCCTTCTTATAACTCATAATTTGTATGATATGTTATTTAAAGGCATTTAGGTAGGCTCTCATTCCAAATTATAACTTGAAACTCCTTGATCTGTTCAGTGAAATCCTCAATTCTAAAATCCCGATTGGTATTTCCTAAACAACTTCCTCTTAAAATGTATTGAATCGAATTTTGAATTTACACTCTATAAAAACATAGTTAAATCATCCCTTTTTCTTTCTTAAAATATCATGATAATTGAAATTTTTTCTGACTTTGACCCTACAGAAACTTTAACTACTAGAGTATATTAACTCTGATAATGGAAGTCTTATAAACTTAATAATTACCTAAGGATTTTTTTATTTTTCATAAACATGCATTTTTAGTATTTTTTTTATTTTAAAAAATTAATTCAACATTTTTTTGATAAAATCAATTTATTCATAATCCAATTTTTTTTAATTTCATCTTGAATGCTTCTTAATTTTTTAATTTATGTGATCATAATAAATAATTAATAAAATTATCAATGAAATTAGATATAAATAAAATAAATAAAATGACATGATCATGATATTTTTAATGGATAAATTATTGAGAATACAATAAATAAACCTATAACTATAGGGGAATAAACTCTTTGAGATAGTATTGGTTTAAGTTGTAGCATTCCACCATCATCCTCTGTATCTTCATGGTTTATTTCTCCTTAAATTGGGTCTAGAACCACCTCCTATTTTTGGAGCTCCATATTTTATATATGATTATACTCATATGTAGTTGAGTGTAACTAATATAATGGTTATGAGGTTCACATAAAATAAACCTTGCAGACACAAATCCTATTTAATAAATTGAAGGGATGAATTTCATACCATAATTTTTATTTAATAATAATAATAAAATTCAAGAAATTAAATTAAAAGTAATCTAACACATACACTAGCCAGTCAAGCTCGTGATCAGTCACATACATGAAATGGATATTCATTTAAAACAACTAGCTCACATTCATTTCAATTAATCTTTATTAAAGATAAATTAACTGAATTAAAAAAATATTTTTTTATTTATTAATTAATTCATTAATCTTAATGTCTCTATATAGTCCTAGATATTCCCATATATTTTAATTGTAGAAAAATTAAATAAATAAATTTTATTTTAAAGTAATTATGTACATTGTATTTTTATGGAGGGAACATGACGTGTACCCATCCAAATTATTCAACATGGTCCTTGTAATGTACTGTTCACTCAAATATCATTTGCTGTACACAAATTATAACAAAATTACAGGGTGTATACTATAAAAAAATGACACATGGACACGTGATAATTTATGTAGCATGTACTAGTTTGAATGCACTAAGAGTATAAAATATGTAATTAAGTCATCCATGATGTATAGTTCAGATTTTAATGCATAAATTAATTAAAAATATAATATTCTAGAAAACCTATCAAACATCATGTACTATCAATTAATGAGATCTAGAAACATGTTTATTAGGTTCCACAGTGTAATTAATTAATTTTTCCATTACATGAAAATATGTAAGAGATATATGATGTGTAAAATCTTACCATAAGCCATGTATTTCAATCGCTATATATCTACAATACACTCATAGAGAATCAATCACCATGGATATTTATTTTGTGCATGAAATGTATGCCAAATTCAAGCCTGATATCCTTTGTGTTGTATGACTATAAATCCCAACTAATCATGTGATAAATGTATGATGTGTATTTGACCACAGAGTTTTTGTGAATTTTGTTTTGAAAGTGTGCGACTACATGGAATGTGCATTATCTACACACTGTGTAATCTAGAAATCCATATGCTAGTATGACCAGATCAACACATAGTGTATAATGACACTATGTTCTATTTTATTTATAGGATGTATTTTAATTAATTCAATTATCATACCATTTAAAAGTCTAGATAAACAACATTTACCAATGTTATAAACATCGTGTAGTTCTATATTATCCTATCTAAATCATTGGTACCATTAAATGGGTTCATTAAATGTTATTCATCTCTTTTTAAACTGTTCTTGGTTATATTATGATGAATGAAGAATAAATATCGACATTCAAATTAAATAAAAAATTAATTAGAAATAAAAAATAAAATCAAATGAGTAAATAGATCAATGATTAATAAATAATTATAAATTTAAATACGAATGCTTTGATACAACATGAAGATTTCGAGTGTAGAGAAAGTTGTTTGAGCCTATACCCAATGATGGTTTTACATTTATTCAAATGAATAAATCATTATAACATAATGATAAATGAAAAATATCATGATTATATCTAAAGAATCATAAAAAAATAATCCTCAAACTATAGAGAGTATCTTTTCATGTTCAGTTTATAATTAATTTAATGACACAAAATTATTTCAGTCTTGAGTCCATTATTTAATGTCGGTGTTGACCGATTTAAAATCCATTTGGTTGTAAAATATTTACATTGATAGGATATAAAGAAGAATACATCTATTTATAATCAAAATGTTCTCCTTTGATCGTGAAGCATTGTTGATGGTTTTCTGGGTTTTAGCATGGTGGTACTGATCATTCCGTATTGCTCGCCTTTTACAAAAACACAATCCTTTGGGATTAAATGATCATCTTTTTTTCACTCAATCTTGTGAGGATGGAAGAATATGGAATAATTCTCTTAGTCTTGAGTTAATCTTAATATAATTTCATCATGGGGAGAATCCACTATATAGGTGAATGTTGTGCACAAATTTCATTTAACCCTAGGAGATGATATTATCAAGTATTAATAGAGATAGGTTAGAGAATAAGTAATATCACATAGGAAAATAAAATTATTTCAATACCTAGATAATTCCATGTCTAATAAAAATATTATAATTATTATTTTCTTGATGTGTTCAAAACTCACATATAAAATAAATATCATTTCTTTAACCAAAATCATATTCATTTAAATGATATTAAATATATCACTCTAACCAAACCTATCAACTCAGTTCATATTTACTATTCCACATTTACTGAGCCTCAAATCATAAATATTAATAATTTGGTAAATAAAAAAATATAATATTAATGGTCTTGTGAATAAATATTTATTTTAATATTAAAATCACATAAAATAAGTATTGAATATATGAGATGAATAAATCCTGAGTAAATATTATTCCTCAATTTAAAGAATAATATTTATTCAAATAGCTAAATTCAAATATAATTTAATTTATATAGATGAAACACTAAGTATGTGACCCTCTAGGCCACTTCCATAGTGAAATTTGGCAGGTTTTCCAAAAGTCGAACAACAGTGTCTATCAACACATAAAGGCATCAATAGAGAAATAAGTTGATGTTGCATCAGCGATAACTATATACAATTTATAATTGTGTAATATAATCCCTTTGACCAAATATTTTATCAATAATGTTTTATACTCATTCCATAAACCTATATTCTTGATACATCTTACATTGAATTCCTAAAATGAACTCATCAATACACCACCATGATGGAATTTATTTTTATTGTTCCATTTCGGTCATAGGGTCAAGATATCAAATTTCATGAAAATGGAAGAGACCAATCCTTCTTAAACATATTTATTAATAATATATAATTTATAAAAAACACCACATACCCAAATTCACCAAGAATATATGTCATCAGGTTTTATAGAAATACATCTATGTATGAAGCTCATGATATACGTTAATAATAATCTCAAAGTCTAAGGATTATTACACCCATTTATAGATAGGAATCTTCAATGAAACATATCTTATGGAATTCCTATAGGTGTTTCTATCCTAATATTCTCCAATCTTTGAGATTACCAAGTCATGAGATAACATATCATCCACTTATTATTACTCACACCTATTAATATAAAGTATCTGTGTTTCCTAAAATGATATCCTACAACCATAGGGAATATAGTTTACGAATATCTTAATTTCACTTCATGGTTCTCATCATAGCATATAAATATTATGATTTTTTCAATGTGATAGATACTCTAAGACATTATCAAATTAAAGTTATATAAATGAAAAACAATATATGATAAGAAATTTATTATTATTTATTTATTTTAATATACATATAATATTAAGTATAGAGTATTTGGTTCTAAGGAACCTACTCTAAAAAATAATTCTCCCTTATACTTTGATCTAGCTTAAGCACGATGGTGTTAGGACCAAATGAGATTTTCATAGATCTTTGAATTGGGAAAAGCAGTCTAAGATTAGGTGTTAAGTGAATCTACTTGTTCAAATGAACTTGAGTAAATGAACCTAGGTCAATTTACCTAGATAAAAATACTTTGTCAAATTTTCTCCCTAGTGTTTATGTGGTTGGGTTTTCTTTCCCTCATGTCATCTTTTCCATATTCATGATCCTTTATATATATAAATTGTTGAACTCCCTTATAAGGAGAATAAAACACATACTTCATTCATTATTGTAGACACTGAAGCTGTTGCCTAAATCAAGGAGATGGATGAGGATGTTGGAGAGGGATATCATTAGTATTGTACAACCCACCTATCATCCTTAATAAGGATTCTATGAAATAATCATCATGAGTAACCATTATCTGAATTCCTCCCACTCCAAATGTATGTAATCTTTTCAGACATAATGATACCATGGTTATAACAAAATCCCTCCATTACTAATACTTAGAGTATATAAATTTTATTATAGAAAACATTACTTTGAAGGGTGTATTATTCATATAGGGGATACCATCCAATCATGCATGTTGTGTCACTAAAAAACCAACCCAAACAATTAGGTGAACTTACTAGTTCTCCAAACAAACTACTTTACATATATCTTATTACATTTAGATAATAACCAATTGTAAGGTTATATTGAATATTTCTACATACTCCCTATAAGTGGAATCAATCCCGAATGGATGTGGGCATGTTGGATATTCTAGGATTGTATTGAATTTAAGGATGTACTGAATTTGGTCTCCATTTATGAATATGTTTCATATATCACAGATGTACATCTAAAATAATATTTATTTGATCCCAAAACTATTTATTTTTTGGATTATATAGAATAATAAGTTTCAAATAACACATTAGGAGGATATAATCTATCTATGGGATGTATAAAAGGTCTTTGAACCACCAATCCATGGGTCCATTTATAAAAAATTCCCCCTTTTCTAAATATACATGGGGAGATCTTTTAAGAAATCCTTCATTAGTCCTAGAACTTGTGACTAAATTCATGAATTATATAGCGAATGATCCTCATCCGTGGAATGATTTAGTTTTAGGATATTAGTGAATATTTTATTAGTGGATCATAGAGATGGGACAACATGTATTCTCTTGATGGTGTGCACTTATATGAATAAACAAGGGACCCCGAGAACATACTATCTAGAGCTATAGAAATCCCACTATAAGGAATGGTTTTATGATGAAAACCATGATATTCCTCCCATTATTTTGTTAGCAAGGTTTCTAAAAATTTGGCAAAGTGGATAATTTCTTTCAGTCCATGACTCCTACTATGGTTCCCAGTATAGTTCATTTATTATGGAATCCAATTTAATAGGGAAACCCATGCGTTTAGTGGTGCTAGAGTTGGTAAGTATCCACAAATAAATTATAAATTTATACATGTGAAAGTATATATTTCAAATTTTGAGGTGGTTACAAGTTTTTTTTGTGGATGTACGGTGGTGCAATTAAATGCATAAAAATTACTTGGAGAAGTCCCCATCATAGGGTATATATTTTTTCCATTTATCAAGGCCATTTATAGTATAAAAACATTATCATTATTGAATTATTTGACCTTAAAGTTGGTGAGGCTACATTAAAAGGAAAATTCTTTCCCTTTGGAGAGCCGCTTAACAGAATGGTTTTCGATGAAATCTATAACAAAAATTAATCATAGTTGTATATTTGAGAGATTTCATCCTAGTGTCCTATTTTAACTATTATACCATTTATTAGGTCTTTGTGATTTATTCGTTTTCATACTGATTTTAGTTCTTTCAATAACTAATGGTGTCATTACTGATGGATATCGGGAAAGAGTGGAATCCTATGGTGGTGCAGCAGATCTTGGTGATGATGGGCCATAAAACAAAAGGGTTTTAATCAAACATACTTCACTAAAGTACTTTATTAGGCTTGTAACTAGATATAACCATTTAATTTATCTAATAACACATACGGAATTCTAATAGGAAATATTCCTAGGGTCACTATGGAATCATCCCCAGATAGAGGAAAAGGGATTCCATAATGTTTCGCATGAATGGAACTAGGAAATCATCTGGCCCCCCTGAACAATCTTATCCATAGACCTCTAAGTAGTCCCATATCATAGATCCACTATTTCATGAGTTGAATATGTGGTGGTCTAACTAATGACAATAGAGTTGTGCTTCAATTGAGGATGAAATTTTATCGAATAACAATGTATATGGAAATAAAGTCTTTCTGGAGACTAGAAAATGGGGAGACTAATTCTTCCTCAGATTTATTATTTACCAAGGATTCCCACTTTAAGGGAACTGGTATATAATAGAAAAATTCATATATGTATGTTATTCCATTCATAGTGGTGTAAATATTCCCCATCTTGGAAACATGAAGGAATATTTGGACTTAAATCCTAAGAAAAACCCATTTAATTCAATCATCATATCAAAGCGCTTGAGGTGATGTTATTTGGTACCAAAAAATGGACTCCCACTATTAGGAGGGAACAGGTTATTTAACAATAGGGTACTATTAAGGGAGTTATCAATAAATTATAGAATAAATTGTGTCATGAATTATTTTTTCTTAAAGACATAAGTCAAAAGTATTCTTCTTGAGAAAACAATCCTTGACCTTAAAACCAACCCAAAAAGTTTATCTATTTCCCTTTATTGTAGTGAGTGGAAAAAATAAATGTAACCCTAAAGTCACTAATTTACACCATTGGGGAAACCTAATATGTGATGTGGGATTAACCTCCCCAAGGGAATATGAAATTTCATCCGAGTAGAGGGAAATGTGGGATATAGAGAGAATAAAACTTCTTTCCATATTTCAACATTTAGGCCATATACCCATGAGAGTGAGACCAAACAACCCAATATATGAAATAAATAATCATTGAAGTTCCAACCTTTTGGAAAAGAACATATGAACTGGTGATACATGTTAGTTTTTGGGTTCCATCCCTTATTCCACATTACACATGTGTGTATGTGTGTGTGTGTATATATATATATCCAAGTGATGGAATTATAGATTTTTGATTATAATCCCACTTCTCTAATAGGGATCCCTTTGAAGAAAACCTAGATATCATTAGATGGGAGGATCATGATGATATCATACCAACTAAAAAAAATATATCTTTGAATACAATGGAGGAAGCATGAAAAGTACTTACACCAACCATCCTTTCTAGTGGATGGACAAATGGATTTGGTATGATCACTAAGTACAAGAATCAATCATAACACCACCTTATTGTCTCCTTATCTCCTAACATGGATAATTTCACTATATAAGAAAAAAAACTATATTTAAATAAGTATTTTCAGTAATAAACACCCATGCCACCTTGGATGAATATAGGGATTTAACATGGAGATGGATGTGAAAACTTCTATTCACATTTTGGATCATCTCTCTACATGAAATTATGCTTTTAAAAGTTTGGATAATGCAACTATGTCTATTGAGAATATAAATAAATTTATTTAATGTTAATAAATTTTAATAATATCACATCTTCCTATATGTAAACAAATATCTCAAGAGTTAGTACGATTGATCTGTCCATCCATCCTAAAGTAGGCCATGAGTGATCTACTTATAATCTACCTCACTAAGAAATATCTTTTTAATAAAATAATAAGGTGGCCATCATAAATTAGTGTATGGATTCCATAGAGTGATGGGCTATAACATGGGGTGAGGATACTCCCATGTAATCAAACAACATGTTTTTTAATGACCAATACCCCTACCCCATTCAATGATGAATCACTCGATGGGAGTGATGCTTCCACTCTAAAAGAGGAAGTGAAAAAACATGGAAATGCCATTACTTATATATAAATGGTAGAGTACCTAAAACAATTAATTTTATATTTTTAACCCACTAGTTAACATATGTAGTTTTATAAAATCTATAACACTGCCAATAAATGTGGAGGTTCCAATTAAAGAGGTTACCAACCCTGTGATCCAATTTTTAGAGCACAAAAAGGTTGGGACTACTTCAGTGTCAGTGAGTTTAAAGGGGAGAGATCAAATGTTATATTTTATTAACATATTTTTTGATTATATATATTGTATCCCAAGTCTCTTATACATTTTATTTCATGATTTTTAACATAATGTCTCATAAAATAACCCATAAATCTGTATCCCTAGTGTCTTTGGGAGATTAGAAATATAATAAAAAACTCAAAAATAAGATACATAATGTTTTTTAAAATATCTATAATATTATATTTAAACTACAATGAAATTATTTTAGTTCATTTGATATCATGAGGAAATTAATAAGGTAAAAAAAGTGAGCTATAAATCTCAATAAGGGAATAATTAGGTTAAAACATGATGGTTAAGTAATACATAAGAATTAGGGGACATATCATGAGATCATGGAATAATGGAAGTAATATATTAATATCATGGAATCATAAATATGTGGAAAAATTATAAAGCATGAAATTATATCATAAGTTAAGGCTCACTACCAAGACATCGTAACATAATGTTCTTAGCTAACCTGTCTTACACCATACATGGTATCTCAGGGGATGAAAACATTTCCCAATTCATTGGGGGTATATATAATTATAATCCCAATAATCACATTTCTAACATGCACATTCAAAATTTTTCCACAAAAGTAAATAAAAAATAAGGCCTAAGCATAATAAAAACCCATTAAAAGGAAATGGGTTATGATGAGCGTTGTCACACATGCTCTCAAAAAAATGTTTGTAATTTAACTAAGTGTAGAAGAGTGGCTAACCTAGGTAATTCTCTCAAGGAGTAAGTGAATTAAAAAACCCTTAATATACATGAAGAAAACAATAGAATGTAAAATTAGTGAAAACAAATGAAACACAATATTGGGGGGGGGTTGGTTTTTGACTTTTTAACAATAAACTAAACAACATGCAAGAACAATCAAAGCCACAGTCTCTTCAAAAACACTTTTATGAGAAGACATAGTTAATATAATCTAACCCCTTAACAATTCATTTATAATTATAAAATATAATTATAATTCACTCAACTATTATCCCCTAACCATTTTAACCTCCAAACCCTAGAGAAATGAACACAACCACAAATATTTGTGAAACTTTTCCCTAGGTTAACTTCAGAAAGTCCAATCACAGCATCCTGCTTTGATTGTGATCCAAAAGACAACTTATGGTTAGTGGAAAATTAGTGTAGAATATCATCCCTAGATTGGAGAATTAATTGAGTTTGCTATGAGACTTGACCCCTATAATTCTATCCTAAGTTCATTAGATTTTTCGATTGAGGTTTCACTCACACGATTTACACAAGCCCGACCACGCGGTCAAGTGCCCGTCGACTGAGTAACATAGAAATTAAAACTCAATTAATTGACCAAAATTTATGAATTATATTATGTTTATGGATTCAAAATAAATAAATTAAAAGAGTTGGGATTCGATCAACTATGAAATAAATCACTCTTCCAGGGGAGAAGTTGTCATCGTGGAGACGTTTTACATAAGCAATGAATTGATTGGAGAACACCTAATCTCATCTCCACTCTTAGATTCAAACCCAAGAAGAAAAATAAGAAGATGAAAAATAGAATAATACAGAATATTTATTGTTGAAAATTCATGTTATAAGTATAAAAACTAGGAAAAAAAAGAGGAGGTGGGAGAGGAGAGCCTTCTTGGAAGAGAATTTTGCACAAGGCCTTACTTCTTCTAAGGGTTTTTCATTGTTCCCAAGAGACACCATTTAGAAAAAAACTTCCCAAATCCTCTACTAGTCCTCCCAAATAGTGAAAAATTTCTTTAAATAGAGTTGGGGAGGGCTAGGGTTACAAAACAATTTTAAATGTAAAAGGGAAATTCTGAAAAATTATTTAATCCCACTTTCACTGCATAGTTGACCTCCCAAACGCGATAATTAGATGTCCTTATAGAAGGATTATTTGTTCATAATCATGTCCTGGAGCTTAAATCAAACTTTGGGACCAATCCAATTTCGGATGAAGAAGATACGGTCTAGATGGTGAAGTGATATCCAATATAGATAGTTCAATACATCTTTTTATTCATGGCCCATTTACTCCACTCAAATGCCCGATCCAGCTCTCATGTCTTGAATATAATTTGTATCCCATTATGTCAGGAACATATTTAAAAAATTTTAAGTCAAAATAAATTACAGAACAATATTTATGCCCAGAATACTACAGTGAAGTTTAAAAGGGTAAAACTGGAATTTTCATCAAATTTTTAAATGAATGATCTAATCCCAAATATTTCATAATTGATCCCATTTATCTTAATGTGAGTAAATTATATCACTTATTATCAATAAAATATTCAATAAAATTGTGTTTTATCAACTCCCCCACACTTACCCTTTTTCATTCCTGGGTAAAACCTCATATCATGTATTCGAGAAAATTGTCACAAGATATGCATGTTCATATTTATCAATTCACAGTGGAAATGTAGGCAAAGTAAGAATCCCATAAAAAAGTCAATATTAATAAATTTTAAAGTCAGTGTCTCATAAATTCTGTCAAAACAAAATCCAGTGAGATTCATAACACTAATAACGGAGAAACAAGTCATGGATCTACTATGCCAAAAATTCTCTACGTGTCTGTGTGCCAACCATTCCAAGCTCATAAATCCACCCTTTATTCAGTATATTAAGGTCATGTAAAATAATTCTTCTTACTTGGTTTAATTCACTGAACCGGTTCTATATTCCTTTGAAATCAAGTTTCAAGACCCACTCATTTATTAATTTTTTTTGTTTTTTTATGTTTCACTTGGAACAAATATCACACTCAACTCTCAACCCATGTTTGATCTCCTCAAGGCACTAATTTTAATAGTTATAACAAGATCAAAGGTAAAGGAAAAGTGGTTTTTGACCTGTCCAAGACACAATCCTTTTTTTGAGGGTGTACAATAGTCAGATAACAAGTACAGATACATAGGTCAATTTGGTACAGTAACGAAACCGATGAGAAGAGAAACAAACATATGGATCATCCAATTATTTTTTTTGCCTAACTTGACTGTACTTTTAATTGAGTATGAAAAATTTTACAAGTCATGGTTGAGTGAAAATTTGTGTGGAGAAATCAATGACACAATTTACTAGGAACAAATATCCTAAATAATGATGTCAAAATATAATAGGATTTATAATGACACAACCATTCATATCATTGATGACTTACATTTTTATAAAAAACAACCCTTGATGATGAAATAATACTCATTCTTATCATTCTACTAATGAATTTTGAAAACATGAATTTTCCATATCTTCCAAAAAATAATGTTACATTATATATATATATATATATTATATTATATTTTTGTTTGGTTTTGTTTTCTTTGTTTTTTTAGAAAATTTTAACTGAAAACATAATAGAAAATACACACAAAACACACAAATGAAAATCCTAAATGTCAACCCCAAGATATTGTCCCCTCCACTGAACTTAACATATTGCATTGTCCTCAATGTGATCTTATAAGATGATATGTGTACATAAAAAGAATAATTTAAATAGGACAAATAATATAAAAGTGAAAGGGTTAGGAACAACCTAATATGCTCAAGTGATATTGGGGTTATGTAGTGTGATGAAATCCACTGCATCTATAGAATGTCACTCAATGTATTTCTTCAAACGTTGCCCGTTGACTGTAAATACCCTTCTAGTGTCCTATTTTGTGATCTCCACTACACCATAAGGAAAAAAATTAGACAAAATATAAGGACCCAACCATCTAGAATGCAACTTACCAAATATCAACTTCAGTCATGAACTGTAGAGAAGGACTTTCTATCCCACATGAAACTACCTTTGTGGGATCATTATATCATGATATTCTTTTGATAATTACTCTTAGAGCCTTGAGTTATCATATGAAGAGAATGGAATCTCCCCAAGATCTTGAATTTTCAACTTGCTTTGGATTTTAGCTTGTGCCAAATCCATGTTGCATTCTTTATAGCCCAATAATCCCAATGCTCAACTTCCACGGGGAGATGAAACTCTTTCCCAAAAACAATCCGAAATGGGGACATACCAATGGGTGTCTTTTATGTTGTCCTATAATCCCAAAGCGCACCATCCAAGCGCTTTCTCCAATCCTTCTTATTCTACTGCCCGATTTTATCCAAAATTTGTTTCAACTCATGATTTGAAACCTCGGCCTGACCATTTTTTTGGGGGTGGTATGGTGTTGATGTTTTGTGTGTCACCCCATACTTCTGAAGGAGGGAAGCCAAATTACGATTACAGAAGTGTGACCCTTGGTCAGTGATGATGGCCTTTGGTACTCCAAACCTACAAAAAATCTGTGTCTTGACAAAGTCTACTACAACATGAGAATCATCAGTACTTGTGGCCTTAGCCTCCACCCATTTACTAACATAATAAACAAAAACCAAAATATACAAAAAACAAAGGAACTAGGAAAATTACCCCAAAATGTGATGCCCCATACATCAAATATCTCACAAAATAATATGGGTTGTTGGGGAATCTCATGTCTCCTAGAAATGTTCCCAGTGTATTGGCAATGAGAGCATGACTTACAAAACACACGGGCATCATGGAATAAGCTAGGAAAATATAATCCAGAGTGAAAAACTTAACTAGCTATCCATTGGGGTCTAATGTGTCCACCACAAGCAAGTGTTTGACAAAAATGTAGAACAAAATCCAACTCATGATTAGGAAAACACCTCCTAATAACTTGGTCACTACACATGCACCACAGGAATGGATCATCCCAAATATAAAATCTTAGCTCACTCTTTAACTTTTTGACATGATGTTTCTTTAAATTTTTATGGATTTCAGAGGAAACAAGGTAGTTAACTAAAAAAATATACCAAGGATGCGTACCACATATGGAATAAATATTCTCATTAGGGAAAGTGTCCTGAAGTGGTACCTGGTCTAAGGTGTCATCTTCTAGTGTGTGAGTAAGCCTACTCATGTGGTCTTCCACCAAGTTTTCTAACCCCTTCTTTTCCTTTATCTCAATATCAAATTCCTAATGAAGGAGCATCCATCAAATAAGTCTGGGATTTGCATTTGTATTCTTCAAGAGGTACCTCAGAGTTGCATGGTCTAAAAAAAACTACTTTATAGCCCAATAAATATGAACGAAATTTATCTAAAGAAAATTTGAAAATAATAAAATCCTTTTCCATGGTTGTGTAGTTTGATTTGACTGAATCCAGTGTCCTCGATGAATATGCAATCAAATGTGAACATCCCTCCACCCTCTGAGATAAGAAAACTCTAACCGCAAAGTTGAAGGCGTCACACAAAATCACAAAAGGAATGTCCCATTGTGGGGGCTGTATGGCTAGTGGAGTGGTTAGACACTACTTCATCTCATCAAATTCTACCCTTCATGAATCATAAAACACAAAATTAGAATCCCTTTGAAGTAATCGTGACAATGGAAGATAAATATTACTAAAATATTTGATGAAGCACCGATAAAAGCCTGCATGACCTAGTAATGATCTAATTTCACGCAAACATGAATGATAGGGTAAGGATGAAATAACCTCTATCTTAGATCTATCAAAGTCTATCCCATGTTTTGACACTACATTCCCAAAGTCAATGCCATGCTCAACCATTAATTGACACTTTTCAAAGTTCAAGACCGAATTCTTCTCAATACAATGATTCAACACCTTTCCCAAACTACTTAGACAAACATCAAATTATGATCCATACACTGCTAAATAATTCATAAATACATCCATGTAGGTCTCAATAAAATCAAAAAAATACTCACCATGCATCTCTGGAAGGTACCTGGGGTATTGCAAAGTCCAAATGGTATCCTATGGTAGGAAAATGTGCCAAAGGGACAGTTGAATGTAGTCTTCTTCTAATCCTCTGGTGCTATAGGAACCTAAAAATATCTAGAAAATCCATCCAAGAAATAATAATGTGTCTTCCCAGCTATTCTCTCGAGCATTTGATCAATAAATGGGAGATGAAATTGTATTTACGAGTGGATTGATTTAGTTTCCTATAATTAATACACACACACACCAACTGTTTTGAACCCTCATTGGAACTAACTCATCTTTCTAATTTTTAACAACTATAGCACCAATTTTCTTAGGCACAACCTGAATAAGACTTACCCACTAAGAATTTGAAATGTTAAAGATTATACCTGCCTCGAGAAATTTCTAAACTTCATTTTTAACAACCTCCAAAAGTGTTGGATTAAGTCTCATTTATGGCTGCCTAACTGGTTTAGCCCCATCCTCCAAAAAAATACTATACATTCAAATGGAGGGGATAATACCTAAGATGTCATCCAAGGCCCACCCAATTTACCAGATATTCTCCCTCAAAAGATTCAAAAGTTTTTCTTCTTGTTCAAAATAGAGAATGTTAGCAATGATAATAGGTAATTTCTCACCAATCACAAAGTAAGAGTATTTGAGATTTGGTGGAAATGGTTTGAGTTCCAATGTAGGGGGTGGTGTATGGATGGAGAAATTAAAGGAACTGAAATATGTGCACAATGAACATTAGTATCAGAATATACATCATCAAAATCATATAATAAAGCATCAAATTAATCAGCATACTCCACAACCACATCATAATCAGAGTGAACATGATCAAAATAAGAATATGAATCCATTTCAAAATCAAATCTAAGAGAGTATTTTTCATTCAAAATAGGTGTTTAAGTACTCTTAGACATAAAACTTGAACCAATTCTCATAATATCCCTAAGATTACAACAATCAAAATCTATGTGGTTTTGACTTGGTGGTTTAAAATGGGAGATAAAAAATGTAGAATGGTACTCTAAGGGGTACTTTATGGAGTCCATAACATTAAATAACACAAATTCATCTCCAAATTCCATAGAAAGTGTACCCTCATTGACATTTATAATAGTTTTTAAAGTTCTGAGGAAGAGACTACCTAATATAATGGGATCATGTGAGCTTACCTGATTGTCCTCCATTTTAAGCACGTAGAAATATACTGGTAAGATCATGTCTCTTACTCGAACAAGTAAATCCTCAAGGACTCCAGCTGGATATACTGTAGCTATATTCACCAATTTCACCACTACTCTCATTGTCTTCAACTCACCAACCTATAAATAAGAGAATACAGAGTGAGGCATCACATTTTTGGAAGCTCCTAAATCACAAATAGAATCAGAAAAGTGTAACTCCCCTATGGTGCATGGGATGGTGAATGTCCTAGGATCCTTACACTTTGTTGGCATTGCTAGAGTTGGTGTAATGAGTACTGGCACATTCCTTCCAAGATTTATCCTCTCATTTCCCTTGAGCCCTCTTCAATTGGTAAAATGTTCTTTTAAGAATTTGGAATACCTTGGTATTTATTTAACGAATTCAAGTAAAAGTATGTTGATCTCCACATGCTTGAATGTGTCCAAAACTTCTTTTTTAATCGCCACTTCAGCCATCTCCGTGGTTTTTACAACTCTATTTGGAAATGGACGGGGTTTAGGAGGAACATCATCAATATTTTTCTTACCTTTATATTTTCCATAAATTTCTCATTAGTTGGTATGGACTGGGGATTCTCCGGAGTTGAGGTGAATCCTGGTGGAGCGATAGGTGCAAATGTATCATTTTTTTTCTTCCCACTTCTCAATGTGATGGAAATAACATTCCATTTGGGATTTGGAGTAGTTTGGGAAGGAATATTTATGGAGTTCTTACTTACAAGTTCATGGAGGGCAGTGGCAATCTAGGTCATTTGTATCTTCAACTCACACAGCTCTGAACCTTGAATATTCAGCTTATTCTGTTGATTAAGAACAATTTTCTTCAAAATGTCATCAATTTTAGAATCTACCTTGGGTGGGGGATTACCACATTGTTGTCTTGTTGATCTTTGTGCTTCAAATTTCCGTTGGGATTGTTAGAAACCCTGTTGTTAAGGCGGAGGCTGCTGGAAGTTTTGTTGAAAAGGGGGCCTTTTTGTTGTCCATAGCTATACCTCATGTCCAATTGATCCTTAAACCCTTGGTTGTATGTTGGAGGAAATGAATAGAACTTATTTTGGGGATATGTCTGTTGTTTCTACTGATATGGTCTCCCTAGGAATACTGTTGCGCAATCCTCCATCTCTTGTAGTTGCAGGCAACCGTTAGTTGGGCAGATTGTCTTAGTGAAAATGCCATAAGGCGTTGAAGGAGGGGGTTGGGATGTATTTTGATACAAATCAATATATCTCACTATAGTGGTCAATTATTCTAACTTTCTATCAATTAAATGACTCCCATGAGAATAAGGTCTTACCTGATGTACTCCCCTGACATACAGTGTACCTCGATTGCCAAATTTTTGGGAGTTTTGGTCCATCTTGTCAACCAATGCATGTGAAACTACTGGTGTCTTGTCCATCAATTCTCCTCCAGCCACGATATCCACTATAATCCTCTCCATAGGCTTGAGTCCTTCATAGAATTCTTGGATAAGGAGATTCTCACTGATTTGGTGATGTGGGCAGCTTGCACACAACTTCTTGAATCACTCCCTATACTCATACATTGACTCCCCTTGTGCTTGCTTGATCCCTGATATCTCTTATCGATTGGATGTGGTCCTTGATACTAGAGAAAATATCTGCAAGAAAAGATGTTTCAAATTGTTCCAACAAGTTACATCTTCAGGTTGTAAATGATACATCCAATCCTCTACACCTCCATCAAGCGAGAATGGGAATTCTCTTAGTTTAATTTTATCCTTATAAATATTTCTTGGTTTTAAGGTTGATAAAACCACATTAAATTATTTTAAATGTTATTTTTGTATCCTCACCAGATAATCCATGAAACATTGGAAGAATATGAATTAACCTAGATTTTAGTTGAAAGTCCGATTCGAGATTCGGGTATACAATACAATTTAGTTGATAGTTAATATCAGGTGCATATAATTATTGAATGGTTATATTAATTTCATTTTTATTGTCTTTAGATATTGGTTCTTATTTTAAGTTGGGCTTATAAGTGTTTCCAATTTCAATGTTTTTGGAGTGAAGGAATTCTCCAACTGGTTGAATGTTGAAACTTCCCATAGACTGAGAATTTATAATTTGAGCTTTAAGGCTATGTTCAATCTCAGGGTCAAGATCTAAAAGATACTTGAGATTATTTTGTTTCATAAATTAAATAAAAAAAACGAAGGAAATTGGACTATAGTAAAATAAAAATGAGATGTTTGTGTTAATGGTCTAAAAATAAGTAGAATAAAATAAAAGAAGAAGAAGAAAAATTCAGATTGAGTAAAGAAGGAATAAATAAGAGAGGAAGATAATAAAATTTAAAATAAAATAAATACCTCTAAATGGTTGAAATAATTATGTGCCTCCTCGGCAATGGTGCCAATTTGATGAGCATTTTCACACACGCTCTCAAAAAAATGTTTGTGATTTAACTAAGTGCATCATAGTGGCCGACCTAGGTATTTCTCTCAAGAAGGAAGTGAATTATGCAACCCTTAATAGGATTGAATAAAAAAAAGGATAATAGGTGAATTACATGAATCACAAGATGGGGGGGGGGTTGGTTTTGTGACTTTTGAACATTAAACTAAACAACAGACAAGAACAACCAAAGCCACAGTTTCTTTAAAAGCACATATATGAGAAGATGTAGTCAATCTAATATACCACCATAACCATTCATTTATAATTATCCCATATAATTTGAATTAATTCAACTGTGATCCCCTAACCTTGTTAACCTCCAAACCCTACTAAAATGAACACAACCAAAAATATATGTGAAAATTGGCCCTAGGTTAACTTCGGGACCTCCAATCACAACACCCTACTTTGTTTGTGATCCAAAACCAACATACAGTCGGTGGAAAATTAGGGAACCATATCCTCCCTGGCATGGATAATTAATTGAGTTTGGGATGATACTTGAACCCAACAATTCTATCCTAGTTCATTATATTTTTCGATTGGGGTTTCACTCACACAATTTACACAAGCCCGACCACGCTGTCAAGTGCAAGTCAATCAAGTAACAAAAAAATTAAAACTCAATTAATATATCACAATTTATGTATTAAAATTTGTATATGTATTCAAAAAAAATAAATGAATGCAGTATGGATTAGATCAACTACGAAATAAATCACTTTTCCATTGCTGGAGTTGTCATTGAAGAGACATTTTGCATAAACAATAGATTGACTGGGGAACACCCAATCTCATCTCCACTCTTATATTCCAGCCAAAGAATAAAAATAATAAGATGAAAAGATAATAATACAGAATATTTATAGAAGAAAATTCACGTTACAAGTATAAAAACAAGGAAAAACAAAGAGGAGGTGGGAGAGTAGTGCCTTCTTGGAAGAGAACTTTTGACAAGGCCTTACTTCTTCCAAGGGTTGTGAGGTGTTCCCAAGAGACACCATTTCGGCCACACCTTACCAATGCCTCGAACAACCCTCTAAAAGAGTTAAAAATTATTTTAAATAGAGTTTGGGTAGGCTAGAGTCACAATACATTTTTAAATGTAAAAGGGAAATTTGGAAAAATTATTTAATCCCACTTGTACCACACATTTGACCTCTGAAACGCACTAATTAGATGTCCTTCTATAAGTACGATTCGTTCATAATCATGTCCCCGATCGTTTCTCAAAATTTGGGCCCAATAAAATCCTGTATGAAGAAGATACGACCTATATTGTGAACTGATGTCCGATCCGGATAGTTCAATCCATCTTTGTTGTCATGGCCCATTTACTCCACTCAAATTCACGATCCAGCTCTCATTCCATAAATATAATTTGTATACCATTAAGTCAGGAACATAGTTACAAAATTTTAAGTCAAAATAAATTACAGAACAATATTTATGCCGGGAATACTATAGTAAAGTTTAAAAGGGTAAAACTGGAATTTTCATCAAATTTTTAAATTAATGATCTAATCTCAAATATTCCATAATTGATCATATTTAGCATAATGTGAAGAAATTATTCCATTTATTATCAATAAAATATTCAATAAAATTGTGTTTTATCAGGTTACATAATATTGTATTAATACATAAAAAATGGAATATCATAAAGAATCCCATGATAAAAGGGATTAAATTCTTATTTGAAATTCATAAATGATTAAATAAGTATAGGTAATATAAAATTAATATCAACTGAAGTGAAGACATTAAGAATGATTAATTTTGGAAATGAACCTACTAAGTAGGGTTTCAAGAAAAAGGGTAAAGAATATTTAAAGAGGGCAATGACATAATAATTTACTTAAAACCTTAAGTGAAACCAAATGGGTTTTAAAAGAAATTAGTTTTTAGATACCCTAAAATATTAAAATAATTATGTAGAGTGGTAAATGAAAAGTGATAAGAAATGAAAAAGTTCTCTTTAAATAGGCTTTCTTAAAAGAATGAATAGATAAGGGACATCAAGAATGTCTATTATACCCTAGAAAAGAAGGTAAAGTAAACTAGGTATATATTTGAGGAACATATATAGATAATATTTAATAATTAAATGAGAATAAGATAGAGGTAAAGGGATTAAATAATGATAATGTATAACACCAAAAGTAATGAGGGTGGTTCAAAAGATTCCTTACCTTGGATCCACATTCGCTCAGTATGATCACCTAACTTCATGAATAATAAAATTAATATTTTAAATAATTTCTTAAGAACACTTTTATTTTACATTTATTTTTTTGGAATCCATTTATTATCATATATCACTCATTTATTAATTTGTTTTCTTGTGTTAGCCACTTGATGTTGGTTGGTCAATTTCTATGAAATTAATTTGGTATGTTGACTATGGTAAAAAATGTTTAAAAAAATCATAATCTACATTGTTTTAGTGTTTTTGACTTTTTATCATTCCATTAGGACAAATTTTATATTATTTAATATATAATTACAAAATAGTTATAAATTTTGAGATGTAACTCGATTAACTTGATTTTGATAGTTAGAATTAACATCAATTTTTTTTATTAATCTCATTGATGTAATGCTCAAATGATATTTATATAATATTAATAATTTAATAAATATTATATTTATTTAATAAAATAATTTTTAAAACCATATATGTAATGCATTGATAAAAAATGAAACATGTTATCTATGGAGGTGGTGAACCGACTATAATATAGGTGATATTTTCATTTTTTAGATTGATAGAAGACAGGAAGCTAGATATTGGGTACTACATTAATATAATAAAATTTCAAAATAATAATAATATTAATGTTATCATAATTTAATGTATATTATATATTT
This sequence comes from Viscum album, assembly GCA_963277665.1. NCBI lineage: Eukaryota > Viridiplantae > Streptophyta > Magnoliopsida > Santalales > Viscaceae > Viscum > Viscum album. The sequence goes on from OY728120.1 coordinate 1,726,151,169, forward strand.
TTATAGGTAAAATAAAAATAATATAATAGTTTTCAGTAGAGAATGATACCTCTTACCTTCGATGCTCACTATTAGGCTGCAACTTAAGGAACATTTGATTTGTATTTTAATGAAAAAAATATTCTTGGTTTTGAGGAGAGGGTTTAGGAGAGATATTAGTTGAGTTTGAGTTATCTAAGGTGTATTCAAAGTGAAGATAAATTGGTAGAAGAAGGAAGTGTTTATAAAGGGATAAGGGGAATGTTTTTGAATATATTATTCCTTAGTTTTTTATTTTCTCTCAAGACTGCCAATAATGATGATTCTTGTGACTATATATAAATTTTTTTTTGTATTTGAGGCCGAGTTAATGTTTTTTTACATCATTATATATTTAATTAATAATTTATTTAACATATAATATAAAAAAAATATTTTACTATTCAACCGAAATTGAACATTTTTAGAAAAATTACTTGTGATTTCATAAAAGCATATCATCATTTTTATACAAATAAATAGTTTTTTATAAAACCATTTTATAAATATAGAATTTTATTTCATATTTTTAGAAATTTATTTTAATGAAAATTAAACATATATAGTTTCCTAGAATATATTTTGGTTATTTATGTTAAATTTCTATTTTATTATATTTAAATTTTTTATTTAATTGTATTATAATATATTTTTTAATAAGAGACACAATATATTATTTTACAATACCACTAGTTGGGTTATAGTTATAATGGTCAAGTCATTATTGCAATGTTCATATGAGTTTTCTACTTCCAATAAATAACTCATATGTATATCCTTCATCATTAATTTATATTTCTCTCAATTTTATATTCTTCTTTTTCAAAAATTAAAATTACATTACTAATTTTTTGTATATTTTTATAGTGTTGTTCACAAGTCTGATTAATCTAAGAGACCAATATGATATGAATTTCCCTATTCGAGTTATTTTTTTTATATTTTTTCTATACCATTCACCATTTTAAATTTTTTGGATATATTTATTCTCTAAATGTAATTTAAAAATTAATATAATAAAGTGTTTTTCATTTTCATTATATGTTGTATGTGCTTTATATTATACTGCATTACCTAAATGTGAGACAAACATATTTTTAGAAGGGAAATTTCATTCATAAAAGTATAGGTCCTTATATTTACCCCCTTCATAAATTTTCCCACAAAATTTAATTTCAAATAATAAGATAACAATATATAAGGGAAATTATAAATAAATTTTTCTTTAGGATTCCATGTGCCCACTCTGTACTTCTGATTTCTCTAATGAAAATTGACCAGATGAGTTGTCTTGTTGTGTAGAGCTTTGTCTCTATGGTCCAAAATGTTCACCATCTTCTCTTCATAATATAGATCATGATCTAACTATAAGACATATGTATTGAATAAAATTTATGGATCTGGTTTGTACTTCCTGAAGAGGGATACATGGAAATGTTATTCACTTGATATTGGTTTGGTGGGAGTGAAAGTATATAGGCTATAGCTCTGATGCAATCAAAAATCCCAACGGAACCAATGTATTTGGGGATTATCTTTACATTCTTCCAAAACCTCATGACTTTATTCTATGGTGATATATGAAGAAACACTTTATCTCTAACCTCAATATACATATTTCATCGATGAATATTACCATAACCCTTCATTCAACTATATGCCTCCCAATTGTGTTATTGAATGGATTTTACCATTTTTGACATTTCATCAACCAATTTAGGTGTATTTTATCTTAAATTTTCCTACAGTATCCCAAAACATTTTTGTGTTACATATCTTCCCATAGAGGGTTTTATAAGTGTCCATCTGAATGCTCTAGTAAAATATATTGTCTTATAAAAACTCATCCAGAGAAATATATTGGTTATAGCCTCATTTTAAGTTTATATAATGAGATATTAACATATCATCAAGTGTTTAGATGGTTCATTTAGATTGGACTTCAATTTGAGGGTGATAATATTGGTCAGAGATTATGGAAAGAGGGTGTAGGGATTGGGGGGTGGGGTGAATTTACCTTTTACAAATAATACTATAAATGAAATATAAATGTCCAAATTAAATGATTTTGAAATAATAAAGATTTAAATGAAATACATGATTGTTGATAAATTAAATTTGAGTTAATGAAGAAAATGTAAAATTAATTGAAGAAAGGAAATTATATAACTAAATTTGTGCAAGTATTTGAGTAGATATTAAATGATGCAATTCCGAAAATTAAATAGGAGAAAAACAAAATTAAAAAGGAGTTGGCTAATGTTTGATTTAATTCCCTATGTATCCACCCTTTGAATCAAGTGGTCAATGGTATATATACCTTGGTATGAATGATGAAAAATAACTAATCCCTCATAATTTTGGTTTTTGATCGCCCTCTTGAGATGTTCTTGTATCAAAGTGACCTATCCAACACATTTGAGAAGTGTGAACCATTTAAGAATAGAGGTTGAGAAGAGAGAGTATTTATTTAGTAAAAACCATCACAACCCACTCACAAATATATTTTATAGATGAAATACAATGTAGGATGTTATATTTAATAGGAAGGTGAGATCCTTTGAAGGAATTAAGAACTTGAAATTGCCCCTCTAAGAGAATTGAGAGTTATATCACTTCATCATAGATTCAGAGAAAGATATAAATGAAAATGTATGTTGTTGAGATACAAGAACCCAAGGCCTATATATATAGACTTAAAAACCTTCAAAAATAGTCTAGAAATAGGATATATTAAGAATTTTAGGACCATGTTTAATATAGATTTGACCATTATTAAATGAAACTAGAGACCATCATAGGTTGAAACAGTTTTCACCACACCATGATATTAGATTTATAGTTATTTTAAACTAAAAAACATTGAAAAACTGAACACCACACCCTAGTTAAGGTCCACCATGCCCTGGGGAAGGTCCAATAAGCCTCGAAAATGGCCATTTTGAAAATATTTCACAAAAATTTACAAAGTGGTTCCTCCACTTGCATAAATGATCCTCTAAGGTTCTTATAGCCTTCTTACAAGGCTACAAAAAATTAATTAAGAAATATTTAGGGATAATTAAATGTTATTAAAATAATATAACATTAATTTATCATAACTAATTACAAATCAAATAAAAAAATATTTAGATATATAGGTGAGTGTTTGTGATCTTGAAAAAACCATGAGAGAGATAGAGGTATAAAAATATACTCCTTTTGATGGTCACAAAAACTTAATATAAAAAGATAAATTAAGCATAGATCAATAATTAATGATATAGAAAGGAAATTCAATATATAAAGAGATTTTAATTAATCTTAATAAATAAAATCATAAAGCATGATTTTAAAAATTATAAATAATGATTTTAAGAGAGTTTAATGGATTCCATTTTAAAAAATAACCCCTTTATATAAAACTATTTTTAGAAAATTTATCCCCTTATGTGATTATAAAAAAGAGAAAAACAATAAAAAGTGAAAAACAGGGGTAGAAAAAAGAACTTAAGGGATAATTTTCTAAAATCAAAATGTATTTTGAAAAATAAAGTTTAGTAGAGAAAAATATTTTGAAAATTAGAAAAATATTAAAAATAAAAATGATAAAAATATTTTTAAATTGGTTTAAAAACATATTATTATTTCCACAAATTCACAAAAATATAATTATTATAGAGCGGGAGATTGAGAGAATAATGTAAAGGTAGAAAAGATAAAATAAAAAGAGAAATAAGAGAGTTGGAAAATACTTTTAACTTTAAAACTTCCCAAATAATAGGAATTATATAGAGAGATTGAAAAGGTATAATAAGAAAAGTGAGATGTAATAATAAATATAAGATAATTAAATAAATAAAAAGAATATAAATGAAAATAAAAAAGGATCTTATTAACTCCCAAACTCCCCAAATAATATGATTATTATAGTGGTATAGAGGATAAATAAGAAAGTAGAGTTAACATATAAAAGTAAAACAGATAATAGAGATAAGATAAATAAATTATAGAAATAAAAGGAAAAATAAAAAATAGAAGAAAATGATGAAAAGAAACTCTTACAAACCTTTTCCATTTCACACTCTCCTTCAAGGAATCAATTCACCTTCCTTGAAATATTTCTTCTTTAAAATAGCTTATAGGGGTTAATACTTTGAATTATAACCCTTAATTAAAATGATTTATTTTATTTTTTATTTTATAAAAATACAAATCAAGTGAAAAGTAAGAGTAAAATATATATAAACTATTTTTAACCATCATTAATCTTCTTAACGTGTGATATTTATTTGATTTAAAAGAACAAATGAATATATGGATTTAAAAAAGAATTTTTTTAAACAAGTTTGAAAATAAAAGGTTATAAGGTAAATCTAATGTATCAAAGATAGTTTAAAAATAATAACAAAATATTTCAAAATTATTTTATTTGGAAAATTTAAATTTTAATATTTAAAAATAAGGAAAAATACTCTAAAATGTAATAATTAATTAATTTGAAACTGAAAGATATACATTAAAAAAAATTCATAATTAAAGAGATAAAATGACAACTATAAAATTATATCACAGTTTAGATAAGGGATTATAGCCAAGAAAAATAAATAAATAATGAAATAAATTCAAGATTTTTAAAAATGTTTTTAAAACATGATTTTAAAAATATTTTTAAATATAATTCAAGATATTAATCCGGAAGGCACAGATCAGACAAACGTCTGATCTCCCAAAATATTATTAAAAAAAGAAAAGTTCAGGACAAAGAAAAACAGAGAGATTACATCACATCAAACCCATTCCCATCTCCATACTCACCATCAGGTCCATCATCATCTTGTGTGGCTGATTCCCATTCAGAGGACTCATATCTTTTAAAAAGTTCCAGATATTGATTCCTGCGGACAAGTTTCTCTTTGGTGAGTTGTTCCTTGAAAGTTCTCCTTGCTTCATTGCCTTTGGCCAAATCAGGCCTCCCACCACCACCATGCTTGTGGGCAGACCTAGTCTCCATTGGTTTGGGAAGATCCGAATAGCCCCTTCTCTGCCTTCTCCTGCTTTGTGCTTTCCCACTCAGCTCCTTGCCCGTCATCTCTTTACTCCCATTCTTCACAATGTCACTATAGGAAGATCTGTTGTTGTCATTTTCCTTCTCATTGCCAGAAACATCACCCCACTGCCTATGTTGAGCCACTGGGGGAGAGACAGATTTGCTTTTCTTCATCCGCACGCTTCCCGGTTGAGTCTCCTTGCAAGGATTGCATTCATATGGACTAATCCTTCCAATAGGAGGACTAGACATCCGCTCCGCACCTTGCTGCCCAGCATCTTGCCCATATAACACTAAACCATGATTGGAAGTGTTTTCAGGGATGATGGCGCTGAAAGTCCTCCCTTCTTCCATTCTCTCCATTCCCTTTATCTCACCTTCTTCCATTCTCTCCATTCCCTTTATCTCACCATCAGCCAGAACTGCAAAACGATTTGATGAACAGTTTATCATTTCATTAGCAACTACCTGTGCCCCGATACCAGATGTATTCTGATCTCTGGTTTCGTGGGAGCTCTGTTCCTGCTCATGACCCCTTCCCACAAGCTGGAAATCTAAACATGCAACCTCCTGGCCCAAAGCAGCATCCTGGAGGTTCATATTATTCTCACATTGCTCGAAGTCCCCCTGTTCCACTGCCATTGCTGTGCTCATGGAGCCTCCAAATCCCTGCCGAGCTTCCTCCACAACCTTCTTGCCAACAGGCCTCATCATCGTCCCTTCAACCGACATCTGTTCCAGAACAGATTTTCTCCCATTCCTCTGATCAACTGCCTACAACACCTGAAGCTGAGAAACTCCCCCTTCATCAATAGCACCCCGACTGGAGGAGCTGGCCAGTTCCCTTTTCATCCTTCTGAACACATCCACCACCAAAGGGTTCACTTGATGATTTGCCACCTTCCCAGTTTCCACACCCGCAGAAGAACTTCCCCCTGCCTCACAACCTGATCGCATCTCATCCACCCCCATTGCAGATCTACCCTCTCCCTCACTGCCCAATTGCACCTCTTCAACAGGTCGCAGATCACCAGCGCGCACTCCTTCCACTGGCCGCAACAGAGCACAACCATCAGGACCACGGTTCGCCATCCAAGCCGCGTCTTGCCCAGCACTCGAAAGCACGCCAAAACCCCTACGCTTCAGCGCAGAAGGACTCCATAGACAGACTTCAGCATTGTGCCCCAAACGCTTACACGATGAACAGAAGTCCGTCCAACTATCATAAATAACTCTCTGCTTGCACCGATATTCTTCACCAATTAAGATCCAAACGTATTCAAATGGGACCCGCGATGCATCCATCTCCACACATATCCTCGGGCAAACCGGATGACAAACAACTGCCGTTCTGCTATCCGAACACAGGTACCGACCGAGAAGATTGCCAAGCATGCGAATGATTGCAGGGTTTTGAAACGGCAATGGGAGGTTGGGGAAACTAACCCAGATGGCCGCAGACGTCGAGTCGCGGTTCATGTGGAAATCGAATGAAAACCAAGAAAGAATATAAGTTGACTCATAAAGCTCATCTCATATTTTTTTCATTAAATAATAAATTTAAAAACAATGTTTTTAAATGGTTAATCCTAAAAAAACATCAACAATGTAAATTCAAATAAGTAAAAGACCATTTAATATTTTTAAAAAAAGATATTTTAATTAGATTTTCACATTTTAAAAGCATTTGAAAGAAGATAATTTGAAATTGATTCATAAAAAGTAAATGGTTAATATTTTAAACTATTAATATCCTTTTATAAATTGGAAATAAATATTAGAAAAATAGGATTTTAAAAACTAGGTGGTTGTTTTAGAAAAACATTTTTGGTTATAAATACACTTAGAAAAAATCTTTTTACATCAATTTGAAAGAGTTTAAAATAAAGATGAGAAGTGAATTCCAAAAATATTATAATGGATTTTTATAAGATATAAGTGAATTTTATTCACCATAATAAATGACCTATTTTACATTATATATTCTTTCTACTAGGAGTGCCTTGTTTCTAATGATATTACCATATTCTTGAATTTTATTTTGAAATAACCATTCAGATCCAATAAATTGATGATCATTTGGTCTTTACATGATAGTTTATAAATTATTTAGAGTGAATTTATTATTTTATTCCTACATGTAAATTACCCAAGTTTCATCATTAAGGGAATATTTAAGGTTTTGGGGTTCATGGTGAGGGACAATGTCAAGATATTCAACCACATTTAAGATAGTCCAATGAGTTCCAGTTCCCCCTTGTAAATCACTTATGAAATTTTCAAGGGGATGGTATTTTTGATTTTTAAAAAATTTAGTCAAATTATTTAATGGATATTGATATTCTTATTTAATTTATTTAGTTTCAAAAGTTTCATTTAAAATATTTTTTTTAAAAAATATTTGAGTAAAAGGTTTGGAAAAATTCTCATCAAAAAACAACACGGATTGATTCTTCCACCATTTTACTCTTTTTGTTAAATACATGGGAAGATTTACTTTACCTATGAAACCAAATAAATACACCATATTTACATTTAGAAATATATTTAATAATATTTTATTTGCTGTTTAAAATAAAACATTTTAAACCAAAAACATTAAAAAACTACCTTTGACTTTTTTATTATGCCAAATCTCATAATGGGTTTTCCTAAGAAATAGTATTATGAGTATGTGATTAATGATATAATATGTAGCATTCAAATCCTTTATCCAAAAATATTTCGGAAGATAAAATTCATTTAAAACAGTTTGTATATTTTATTGGATTGTTCTATTTCACCTCTCTTATGCACCATTTTGTTTAGGGGTCTGAGGAGTAAAAAAATAATGATTATATCCTTTAGAAGAACATAAATAATCAAATTACTTAATATTTAATTATTTTCAATGGTCATTATGAATTAAAGTACTTTTAAAACCTTTTTAATTTTCAATTTTTTTAAAATCTTGATAAAGTCTTTGAAAGACTCAATTTAATGAGATAATAAATTTTCCCAAGTGAATTTTGTAAATTCCGAATAATTAAGAGAGTATAGGTTTTTCCTCTTATACATTTAAATTTTTAGGATAAAAAAGGTAAATATGTATCATTAAAGGTATTTTGAAGAAGAAATTCAATCTTTATATTTAAAACAGTAATTTTGATTCTTACCATGTTTGAATGCTTCAAAACCCATCTCATTTTTTAAATGAAATTTGTGAAATTCTCATACTATTTTATAAAGGTTAATTTTGATGAGAAAGTGAGAACTACAATGACCAATATGTGAGTTCCAAATCCATGAATAACTATATTTTTCATTCAAATATTTTATATTTTATCTAGAAAGATATCTTACATTAATTTTATAAACATTTTTAAAAATTGAAGTGAAAATAAAATTTTTCCTTTTAAATTAAATTTTTTCAAAAATCATGTTCAAAGATATTTTAAAGATTCTATTACACAATTGACTAATACTTGGTAAATATTATTTCAATCCTTTTATGACTAATTATTTATTATTAAAGTGTAGTTATAAAAATTGATTGTACCTTCATTGATTATCTTACCCCTAGAGTTATCACCAAAGGTGATGTGACCTCTTTCATGTTTATTAATTTGATTGAATTCAGAGAGACCACCAAACATGTGCCTAAAGGAACCACTATAATGGTTCTATAATATTTCTTGGTTCTTGCTCGGAAGACAGTTTTCTTATTAAATTAAGCAATTGAAGATTTTGGAACCCCCAAAAACATGAGTCTACTTATGTTATCCAGTAATGGTTTTGGAATCTAGATTTTCTAAACATGATTTATTTTGGAAATTTTGGAAGATATATGAATTGATTTGGGTCTCCCATATCATTCATTTTTTCAATTACATTCATAAATGAAATGTCAGATTTTATTAAATAATTACAAATTTTCTTGAGAAACACCTTTAATGAAAGGTGTTTTCAATGAATTTTTTAAATAACTCGCATGATTGGATTAACCAAATCCAACCCATTATTTTCTAGATTTTTGATATCGAAAAATTTTATTTAAATTTTATTTTCCTTGGGTGAATTTCAAAAGGAAATTTTTGAGTTATTTAACTGTAGATTTAAAATTATCACAATTTGTTTTATGTTTGATTTTCATGGATAATTATTATTTTTATTTTATGTGAATATAATTTTCTTGTATTGATTGATTATAATTATTTTTGAGTTCTAAATATAAATAATCAAGTTAATTATATCCATATTCATGTTGATTTTAGGAATATTTTAGTTCTTCATAATTTAGGTGACCGGAGGAGAAAGAAGAAGAAGATAGAGGTAAATTATAAGGATATTAATGAAGATAACAAGAAGAGGAGGAGGAAATAAAAAATGTATTACTAAGCTTTTCAACTTCATTAACATTCTATATGAGTCACTTTGAGGTTGATTCACTTGGTTTAGATGATGAAGTTGAGTTTATGGAATCATCACTTTCACTCCACTTAGAAGAATTTTTATATTTCTTATTTTATTTCATATTTTTATTATATATGAGGCACAATAGTTTGATGTAACCATTATTTTTTACATTCATATATTTCTACCTCTCATTAATCATTTTTATTTTAATATTTGAATCACTTATTGAAGTTATTATTTTGAAAATGGTTGAGCATGTTCATAGTAATAAGATAACATTCAATAATATCACCTATACATTGTTCATCATTGGTAGCTTTGAAGGTGATTGTTTTATTGAATATTTTGTTTCATTGGAATACTCAAACACTTGGAATTTCATCATTATTTCATATGTTATTAAGGAGGTGATGAGTTCCTTAGACACTATCATTTTAATATCTTTTTATTATTTGTTTTTCTTCACTTTATGTTCTCCTAAGCTAGGTAAATTTTGGAGAATATTATTTATAATAATTTCTACATATAAATAAACTCCCAGGGACATTCCACAATTTCATATATATTTAAATATTGTAAGCATTTTTGGAATAGATTTACCATAATGAATAGTAAAACTTTCAAAATCTTGACAAAACATATCTAACCTTGTATACTTAACCTTATTTGTAACTTCATGGGTCACTTATAAAAATTTCCAAATTTTATAAAAAATTTTTATTATTGAAACATGATTAAAATAATTTCTATAAATACCGCAATGTAATTCATTCATATATTTTTTATTCAATTAAAAACTCTAAATATATTCAGGTGTCTATTTTTCTTGAGCTTCTTTATTGGGAAAATACTCATGCATTAATATTTTCCTAATAAGGAAAGAAATATCTCCAAGAAAAGTTATCATATAATTATTTCAATAAGAGTAATTGGTTCCATAAAAATTTATAACATGGGAATTGAAAATAGATTCCATAATAAAAATATTTCTTTTAAATCAATTAAAGATTATAAAAAATGTAAAATAACACAATTTTTAAAAATGATGGTTTTTTAAAATGAAGGAAAAAAACATTGATAAATTTTTTTGGTCATAGATTATATCAAGAGGGGGTGAGTTTCCCTTATAGAAATAAAATTTGAAATAAAATATTAATTAAAAAAATTAAATGATTTAAAAATAATAAATTGAGAAATTGAATATATAATATTTGATATTTGAATTTATCAAAATTTAGAGTGTGAACCATTGGAGAATAAATGTTGGGAAGTAAGTGATTTCCTTTAGTAAAACCCATTAAAATCCACTCAAAAAATATCTTTGATGAATGAAGTAAAAATTAGGATGAGATATTTGAGAGTAAGGTGAGGTATTTTGATGTAATTGAGAACTTGAAGTTGGATATTTGATAGAATTGAGAATTCTATCACCTCATCACTGATTTGGATTAAGAGAGCAATATACAAGTTTGTTGTTGAGATCTAAGAATCTGAGCCCTATATTTATATACTTAAAAACCTTTGAATGTATTATATAATTCACCAATATAAATTTATACTTTGGTGAACATATTTTAGAGATTTTTTACCATCATTAAATGTAGTCTGAGCCCGTCACAGGATAAAATGCCTTTCACCACAATCTGGTACAAAATTCTGGGTCATTTGCCTTCAAACCTTCAAATAAACTAGCACCACACCCTAGTAAAGGTCCAAAACTCCATAGTGAAGGTCCATAATTCCCTAGAACTATCTATTTTGTATATATTTCATGAAACTTCAAAAAGATTGTCTTTCGATATTCATGAATGATCCTATAATGTTCTTATAGCTTAATTCTATGGATATAAAAATTCAATTAAGACATATTTAAGGATATTTCAATGTTATTAAAAGAATATAACATGATTGAATCAAGAATAAATAAAATTCACTTAAATGGAATCTTTATAATTATAGGTGAGTGTTTATCATCATAAAAACTAAATGATATATGTAGGTATAATAGATTGGTCATACTAAAGTTTAAATCAATATTCAGTGTATGTTAGATAATTTTCTATAAATTTGAGTTGAACCACATATATCCTTTATATAAAATCAATAGTGGTGGTGTATTCACCACCACCACTTCTCTAATGTATATATTTTTAATATTATTGAATGATAATTCCCCTTAAAAAGTAATGAAGTGGGTTTTTTTATGAGATAGTACCCTACAAAACATATGAAATTATTGACTTTGGATGTCTTTGGAAGACCTATGAATAAATCAATAATGATTCTCTCCCATTTCCATATAGGTATTAGAAATGGTTAAATTAGGACCTTGGGTTTTTTCATTTTTTACCTTTACATGTTGAAATACATGGCACTTTTAGATATATTCTACAATTACCTCCTTTTTCTTGTCCCACCAATAATTCTATTAGATAACTCTATATATATTTTTGGTCCCTATGGGGATATAGATTGTTGAGTTATTTAAGTCATTTAATATATCCTTACTTATCTTAGGCTTTAATGGTATAAATAGTTATGACCTAAATATCACAAATCCTTAAATAATGTTGAACTTTAATGATATAACCTTTCTTATAACATCAAAATTCTTTTATATCTCTATATAATATATTTTCACTTACTTAATCACCTATATAATGGATTTTTGAGTAATCATTTGAGCAAGTAATGATGATGTTATTACCCTTATGATTCTCGTGCCTATCCTTTATATGTACAAGAACATTGGATCCATCTCAATCCCCATAATAGATATGATTATGATATCTTTTCTACTTAGATAATATATCAATTTATAAGCCTTGCTAGGATAATAGTGGATTGAGTAGTCATAATACTTGATTAACTATAACCATATTAATTAGATCATGTCGAGATCTTTCTATGTGAATATATATTTTAGGATATTGTGATCCATATATGTATATATCACATTTCTTCCCATAGAAATAATTTCTCCCATATTCGATGAAAAGATTACTCTAACCAAATCCAAATAATGTGTAGGATAGTTTTTATCATATATCTTCAATAGTTAATATGAATAGTTTATAAATTTATCATTTTGTATGAGTAAACTACCTAATTTCTTCTTTGAAGCATCACTGTAGATAAAAAATCCTTCCCCATAATTGGATAGTGTGAGTATAAGTGTCATTATTTTCCTATTATTTAACTCCTTGAAGCTATCTTCATATTCATTAGTCTAGAAAAATTTTACACTCTTCTAAGTTATCTTGGTTTCTAGGTTTTATATCCATTATAATTTTCTCATAAATCACCGATAATGCCCAACTAATTTTAGTACACTATGGATCTCTATTATAGATTCTGGTCTAGGCCATTCCTCAAGCACCCTTATCTTATAATGTTCCATTGATATCCCCTAAATTGTGTTAACATTCCAAAATAATGATACTTTCTATATAAAAAACTCACATTTACTATAATTTTCATAAAAATTGTCTTTTCTTTAAAGTATTTACCATAGTATTCAAATGTCCCAAATATCCCCCTTGATTTTAGAGTATTAGATATTATTATCTTTAAAGACTACCAAATTATTTTCAAGGTAATATTTAAAGACTCTATTCATAAAATACATAAATATTTATGGATCATTGGTCAATCCAAAGTGAAATACTATAAACTCAGACTGTTAATACCTAGTATAAAAAGAAGTCTTGAGAATATCCTCCTTCACCATTAATTGATGTTATCACGACTTAAGATCCAATTTAGAGAAGTATTTGTCCCTACGAAGTTGATTAAATAAATATTCAATACATGGAAGTCGATAATTAATATTAATCATGATCTTGTTGAGCTCAAAAAAAATCAATGAAAACATTCATTATCCTTAAATTCTTCTTGATATAGATGATCGTCTACCCCATGGTGAAACACTTGAGAATATGAATCCATTTTCTAAATTCTATTATAGTTACTTCTTTAGTAATTCAAATTATACAGGGGATATTATATAGGGTATCACATATTGGGTAAGGGATCCATGTGTAAGTTCAATTTAGAACTCATAATCTTAATAAAGTTGAAGGCTAGGTAAATATTCAAGGAATAGATCCATATATTCCGACACAATAGGAATTTATACAAGGCTGGTCTTCCCCTTTGTCTCAATAATCTAATCTAGATATTCTTGATCATAATAAAATAATATACATAATTGATAAAAAAATTCCAAAGTATATTCATCATCCTCATTTCACTTGAATAGAATTAGAGGGTGTTTTGGGATATGGAGAGTGATTTTATTCTCCCAACATTTGATAATGGATCTATACAATGGCAAAAAATACATTCATATTATAGTTTCAAATATCACTAAAGGGAGTATGAAAAGGATTTCTATGATATTAGACCTAATAATATTGACTTTAATAAAGTTATAATCTTACTATGTAATAATTTTATTTCTTTATATTTTAACTGATAACTAAAAATTCATGTTTTGAGGTGATATTTAAATTAATTAGACTAAAAATTAATAATGTAAAAGAATACTTAAAACTGGAATAAATAATACATTCAATATTCTTGAGTGAATAACCAGCATACCTATCACAACTTCATTGTTAATATCCACCTCAAAAAATAGTGATAGCATAAACCCATCCTCTCTCTTATCCTTGGTTATTGTTTTCATCATATATCTTCAGAAAACTTTAGCTTAGGGAATTTTCTAACATAGTTTAAATGTTAATTATAGATTAAATAATAGACCATAGAATGCTTATTGATCATAAACTTATTTTATTCCATAAAATTAGTTGGATTATTCATCTTCCTTAGACATTCATTAGCTTGATGTCCCTCTTTTCCACACTTGACACATGTCCTTGTCCCCTTGAGATAATTTTTTGGATGCTTCTTCCCACACTTATGACAAGAAGGTAATTAGATTTTTTCCCATCTATATTTTTTATACATTTATCCTCTATAATTAAAATATATTATCCAAATTATTATTTTAAGTACTATGGTATCACTGAGAATCACAAATCTCTATCTTGAATTTGAGGGCATGTGAGAAATTTTCCCCATAACTTTAAAAGTCAAAAATTTATATGGTTTTTTGAAGACTCAAATTTAGTTCAGTAAAGAAGTGTTAAATCCTACTTTTTGGTTCAATGTCAAAGGTGTAGGTGTATTGTTGTAGCCTTGTAAACTTTTCCTCATTAGAACCTGTACATTGTATTAATTTTTATAAGTCTAAGGAATTCCCTCTCTATTTTAACATGGGGAGTGAGTGAAAAATATTTATTAAAAAATATTTTCTTTAATCCTTCCCAATCAATTTATTTGAAGAATCCTTTGAATTTTTATTCTTGATAAATTCCCACCACTGATCGAATTCTCCCTACAAGTGAAAAAACTAGTATGAATTTCTATTAATCATATCATTATAATACAAACAATATATTCTCTATTAAACTAATTCATTATTTCATGATTTTGGGATCAGAAGATGAATTAAAACTAGGAATCCTTTATTGAATAAAGGACTTAGACCTAACTAGTTCTTTTATGGGAGAATGTGGAAATTCCAAATGATTCAAGTTATTATTCCTAAAATGTGTTCATTGATAAAGTACTACTATAGAGTTTTCAACTCCCACTTCAATATGGTCAGGCATATCATTTGGTCAATCATTACATTTCTGATAACATTAGTTGTTTGAATTATTCCTCCTATTTCAATCCATTAAACAAAAATAAATGAAAATTAAGGATGAGAATAATTAAAATAATAATAATATAAAAGTGAAACCATGAACATATGAGGAATAAATCATAAATGAACAGTATACCCTAAGATATGAATTTCTAGAATTATATCTAGGTCATCCATGGTTATTTTACAGTTAAGTTCTATAACATAATGAGTTATATAGTACATTATCCAATTTCATAAAAATATATTCAATCCTTTAAAATGACTCATAAAGGTTATGTGAATTAATTAAATCATATCCCCCAAGAGGTTCACACCAGAAGCGTATTTAATACACTCTATAAGATGATTTCTTATATTTTGGATTATCACTAGGGGGTTTCACTAATTTTTTCTAGTATTAATACCTAAAAATAACTATACCTTTATGGTATACCAACTATAGAAACCCAAGTCTTTTATACATTTTATTTCATGATTTTTTAAAAAATATTCCTTAAAACACAACCTAGAAATATGGACGTCTAATGTCTTGGGGAGTTAAGAAACATGATACAATAACATAAAAATAGGGTACATCATCATCATTTAAAAATACATAATTTTTAATTTAAATAACATTGAAATTATTTTACTAAATAGGATATCCTGGTGAAATATATGAAGGAAAAATAGTGTGATATAAATCTTGGTAGGGGAATAATCAGAGTAAATCATGATGGTTAAGTAATATGTACAAGTCAATAGATGTATCATGAGATCATAGAAAAATGATCATGATAATGTGATAATATAATATTGAAAATAATATAATAATATCAATGAATCATAAATATATGTAAATAACATAAAGCATAATATCATAGCATAAGTCAAGGCTCACCACTAAGACATCATAACGTAGTGTGCTTTGCTAACTGCCCACACACCATATATGGTATCTCATTTGATGAAAACATTACCCAATAAATTGGGGGGGGGGGGTGTATAATTATAGGATCATTCATCATATTCATAAAATATATATTCATATGTGTGATATTAATGGAAATAAAACATATTGAATAAGTAAAAGAAAAACCCACGAAAAGGAAATGAGTTACTCAATCTTATATTAAAGCATAACCAAATGAAATATAATAAATAATTCCAGGGGGGAAGGAATTTAAAAATTATTATAAATTATTAAATGATTAAATAATAATATTTCATGAAAATTAAAGATCATGTGAAGTGGAGACATAAAAAAGTAAGTTTGGAAATGATCCTCTTATGTGGGGTTTTATGAAAAAGGGAAAAGAGTCTTTAAAGAGGGTAAGAGAATAATAATTAATTTACTACTATAAATGAACCCAAATATTTTTAAATAAAAAATTAGAGTATTTATAATCCATATATGGTTAAAATAATTATATATAGTCGTATATTAAAACATATAATAAGTAAACAAGTTCCCTCTAATCGGGTTTGCTTAAAAGAAGGAATTAAGAAGGGAACTTAAAGAACATGTATTATTAACCAAAAAAAGAAGGTAAATAAAACAAGTTATATATGTAAGAAATATATATAAATAATATATAATAATTTTTTGATAATAATATAGAGGTAAATAGAGAAAAATAAATATGACATAGAACCCTAAAAGTAAAAAGGGTGGTTCAGAACATCCCGTACCCCTGGTCTGGTTACACCGGGTACAATTTCCTAAATTTATTAATAATAAAATTTAATTTATTATATAATTGATTAATTTAATTTTTATTATATATTTATTTATTTAAGATTTATTTATTATCATATTTCACTCCTTTATTATAAATTTTTCATATGTCAGGCACTTGAGGTTGTTTGGTCAATTTCTCAAAAATTACTTTGGTACATTGATCATGGTCAAAGGTGCTACAAAATGTATTAATATTATAATAAATTGTATTATTTTTATTTATCATTACATTAGGAAAACTTTTAGATGGTTTACAAGTTAATCCCAAAATAGTTCCAAATTTTGAGAAGTTTTTAAGTTAACTTCTTTTTGATGGTTATAATTACCATCATCATTTGTTGTTAATATCATTGATGTAACGATCAAGTGTTTTTTACAAAATATTTATATTTTAAAAAATATTATAGTTATTCATTGAAGTAATTTTTTAAACCATCCATGTAACATGGGGAAAAAATTAAATACATCATCTATGGAAGTGGTGAACATACCACAATATGGGCATCATTTTCATTTTTTAGAATGGTATAAGAGAGGATTTTAGAAAATGGGTATTCCATTAATATAATATCATTTAAATGTGTTTATATAAAAACCTTTTTTACAATTTCATGGATATAATAGATATTTGGAGGTAAAATAAGTAAATAATATAATATTTTTTTCTAGAAAATATTACCATTTTCACTTGGATGCTCACTCATAGGCTACACCATAAAGAAACCTTGGATTTGTATTTTGATGAGATAAAAGATTATAGGGTATGTGGATAGGGTTGGGAAAAAATTTGGGAAGAGTTTGAACATTATAATTTGTTTTTAAAGTGTTGATAAATGGGTGGAGGAGGGTGGTATTTATAAGGGGGAGTGAGGGGTTTTTTAAAATATTATTCATCAGTTTATTATTTTTTTCTAAATGATAACAATAGTGATAATTATTGTGACTATATTAAGTAATTGGTGAATGTTTATCCAATATAATGGTTGGTTACATCCTTCCATATGTAATTAATCATGTAATTAACTTATAATGTAAAATACTATATTTTATCATATTTTACTATTAACAAAAAAATTCACATTAAAAAAAATAAAAAATAACCTTAGGATAATTTCAATGTGTTGATTCAAAAAATAAAATCCATTTTATAAAAATAATTATAAAAGTATAATAAATTTAATTTTTAAATTAAAATCCTTATTTATTGAAAATGAATGTTTTAACAAAAAAATCAGATTTACATCCCTTAGAAAAATTTCATGGGATTTCATAAAATAGTATTAACATTTATATAAAAATAAATAGTTTGTAGAACTATTTTATGAAGATAAAATTTTATTTAAAATATTATGTAATTTATATTAATGGAAATAAAACATATATATTTTCCAAAAATAATTAATGTTTCTTTATGTCAAATATCTATTTTTCTATATTTAACACTTTTATTTAATTTCTTTCTTGTATTAATTTAATATATTTTTATTTAATAATATACTAAATATATTATTTTTCTATTCCATTGGCCAGGTTACTATTATAATGTTCATTTCACTAGTCTAATAGTCATATGGTTTTTCTACTTCCTATAAATACCTTATATTTGCATCCTTCATCATTCACTTATCTTTATTTCAAGGTTATATTCATCATTTTCAAAAATTGGAATTAAATTACTATTTTTTTGTATCATTTTTACAATTTTTTTTAACAAATATGATTATTCTAGGAGACCAAGATGATATGAATTTCCCTATTCTAGTTATTTTATTTTTCTATGTTTAATACCCCATTGTAACACTTTCAATTTTTATGGATATATTTATTCTCTAAAAGTAATGATCAAATTTATATAATAAATTTTCAATGATTTTCATTATGTGGTGCATATTTTTTTATTATAATTCAGTACTCAAATGTGAAACACATATATATATTCATATATAAAATTTCATTCATAAAATTATGGGTCATTACAATATCTTATTCTATGGAAGGGACTCTGAGTAAGACTAGGAGCCCCTGGATTTCTAGTGCATATTAGAGAAATGCAAATGAAAAAAATATGAAAATTGATTCATAAGACCCCTGTGGAGGATATAAGTTATATGTTTCACTATATTTTCCACATTTTCATGATCTTTTGATGTTTTGGGTTCAACTATTATATGATCCATGCTTCTATAAAGTAATTCATCCAGAATTGGGAGCATGCATTGTGTTCCTAGTCATTCTTCACTCGGGTAGAGTTGACAACAAACTCTACAAGACTTAGAGAAGTCGTAATACAAGAAATAACTTATTATAAATAGATTTAATTGGAGAAATTATTTCATGAATAGGGGAAGAATGTAGTGGTGGACCACCTCCATTAAAAGATAAGTTCTATTAATGAAATGTTATTGGATTTTGAGTGGGAATTTGAAGCTACCTAGAGAAGGGATGCATATTACACCATTAGAGTAGAAAGGATAATCCCCACTGAATAATATAAGGATGCAACACTATCCAAACTCTACGTTCTCATCTATGTGTCTATGTAAAAAATTGATGAAATTTTTACCTCAATGGGTCATATCCTATAACACATATTTATTTATAACCTCTATTTAATTTTTTTTAACTAAATGGAGAATTTAGTCTTTGTATGTTTCCCTATTTTTTGTCCTTATCAATGAATGATACTAATTTTCCATTTCGAATAATTTATAATCCTTGGTCACATACTAATATTCAATCCTTGATAATCATTTCAACTAAAAAAGAGTAATATTAAGAAAAATGAATCCACTCAAACATTATATGTAAATGAACCAAGTAAATCTATATATCTAAGATTTTTATGCTAAATAGAATTTCCTCATGGGTGGGTGATAATTAAAAGTTATAGGATAGATGGGTATATTGGTGTATGTACCATCACCATATATTTTAGTTGGTTTATTTGGAAATGATAGATGATTTAATCTTGGAAGTGTGACCACTAAAAGGTGTTGACAAGATATATATAATGGAATATGTAACATCGATATACCCTAGAGTTGGTATATTTATACTTGAGAGGTGATTTCCTCCTACAAGTGTTCTCACTAATCGATATAGAAAAGTTTAATACATTAGTTTATATACCATCATTGTACACTATATTTGTTTCATTCAGATAAGGGTGATAATTTCATCATAACCTTGTTATAATGGATGGGAATAGGAAGGACATATATACTGGTGTATGTATCATCACTATATGATAGAGTTGGTCCATTCAGATATGAAAAATAAGTGACTTAGTAAAATGAAAATAATAAAGGGGAGATTTATAATGAGGATTCCAATGTTGAAGAGGGATCTAAAACCCCAAGATTATATCCTTTTGTATTTTTCATGGGTTTTCTAAATCGATATATGAGAGGAATAATAAAATAATATAACTCTTTTCTCTAGTTAAGGGATATAGTGAGGATAGATTGAATTTTTATAGGGTTATATGGTGTTCCCTACAAGATTTATATCCCTTTGTTAAGTTCTAACTTTTACTTAAGCATTGGAATGTGAAGTCTTAGTGGCAAGGAACCCATCTTTTTCTTTGGACATCCCTTTATGGATTTTTAACATGACAAGTTTTATTCCTTTTACCTTTTCAAACACACAATTTTTCCTAGACTATACAAGGTGTATTATTAGAAATAATAGACTCAACTTTTTTCTTGGACACCCTTTAGGGGTTTTTATATTGGTGGGTAATGTGTCTATTCCCAAGGGAAATTCAACATCACCAAAAGCAGGCCAATATAGTTGATATTTAAAGTATAATAATCTTAATCAAAAGGTAAGAAAACAATCAATAAAAGATAGGAAAAGTAGACCGAACTTGAATTTGATCCTAATTTCCTAAATGAAAAACAATTAAGTATTAGTACATGAAGTTTAAGGTCATGTTTTTTGGACTAAATACTGTTCACGTTGATGTTCAGACTACTTCAACCACAAATGATGAGGTGAATGTCTAGAAACAAATTAAAAATGAACCTGGCATGAATATAAAACCTAATACCACCAATATGGATAGTTTCATAGATAATCACACTTAGTTTATGGTGATGTTTCTTAGACTATTTCATATTGTATTTTAGGGTCACATTACAAGGACCATTGAGGTTCAAGAGTGAGGCATCACATCCTTCCCCTAAAACTGGGTATGATACATGAATGTATTGTATCAAAGGTTTCCAAATACACTTGAACATCTAGTTTATTGAATGTGTAAATCATAACCTCAAATATTTTAATTGAAAAATAATAGGATGTAACAAGAAGATAGGGGATGACCATGGAAAACATTCAAATGATATATTCCACTATGTTTTTGTCAGGGTATACTAATATTATAGTACCTTCTTGTTTGAAAAAATATTCCTATGGTTGGTAGTGTCAAATTTAGTGGAGTGAGCATTACAAAGAAGAGGTGTCCCTCATAGATGAATACACTAATTAATGACAGAATATGAAGGGTCAAAAAATATTCAAACACCTAAGGAATGAATAAGGGTTACTGGGTAAAGGATATTCAACATGGGTTTGAGTACCTCGAAGGTTATGCCTTTATGTGTTTCACACAATATCATGGTGAAAATTCATAAAAAAACCATTTGAGAGTGTGTGTAAGAGAAAATACAACAGATCTGCTTTAAATTTTTCCTAGACAAGTGGTCCTAGTGTGTATGGATTGACTTTTTATAGGTTCATATGTTGGTTCCTAAAAGCTATATACCATATTCTATATACACTATTGATTTTTTCTGAGCCATGAAAAGGAATGAACTAGTGATTTAAGAACAGAATTTTTCCCAACCTCCCCTTTGCGGGGTTTCAAATAAATAAATTTTATGAGTTTTATTTTGAGTTTAAGGGTTACTCAATCTAGACAATATATTAATGGGGTTTAAGGTTATATAACTTTAACCATCAATGAGGTAGTCTACCAAATGATAAGAGGGAGGTTGACCAAGAATGGATGGAATCCCAACAACACTGTTGTAAATAGAAATAATAGAGGTGCATGTAGTTTCCCATATGTCTGTGCCCTTATCTTATTTGTTTCTCAAATGTAAAAATAGGGATACATAGAATAGAAAATTTATAATAGTTTAATTTCATGTATTTCAAACCAATTATTGCAATGTTTAAAATCATCTGAAAAGGACTCAAGTTGCATGGATTTTGGGTTCTTATGACAATGACCTTTTATGTAAGAAATCTTACACATATTAGGCTCATAAAAAAATGAAATAAATTTGTCTCACTATCAAACCTATAAAGTGAAACCCTATGTGAATGAAGGGTTACAAACAACTAGATAAACGTATGGTTTTGGATTGGTATTCATTATTTTTCCCAAGGTAGGGGATAAAGTCATTTCAACGTATCATGTAGTAATAGGAATCAAACCACATGTGGTTTTAATAAGGGGAAATTTTAGTCATAGGTTTGACGAACTATGACATCAGGGTTCATTATTATATTCATAACCATTTAATTCATATGAATACAAAATTTATCCCATTGTATATCAATCTCCCACTATAAAATTCCTACTCCCACACTCTCAGATTCAGTTACAAAACATAGTCATTGCATTTCTAGATTTAATACTGATAAATGTGACCCATTTTTGGCCATCTAAAACATAAAATATAAAAATGAAATATTGGATCACTTACATACCTAATGACCTTTTAGGTTTAAAGGTGTATATAATTATGAAAAAATCTTACATAATAATACCCACATATTTAAGTGTGATTTTTTCCACTATACTCAAATTTTATTATTCCACATTAATTATTCCTCATCAACCACAATAAAAATTTCTATACATATCATAATTAAAATAAATCATTAGGAAAAGAATCATAATAATGGTGAGATTAACTTCTCTGTAAGAGTAATCATACGTATTAAGAATTGAATATATTTGAGGGGAGCGGGATGAGAATAAGGGTATGAGAATATATTTCAAGTGCATGAGAATAAAATAAGAGAATTCATACCCCTAAAAACCTTGAACAAGAAAATAGATATGGAATAAAGATCAAAAAAATTATGAGAGAAATATGAGTGAATAATATTGATCCAATTGAAAATCAAATGAAACATTATAACTTATTCCAAGCATAAATAAATTGTATCAGAAACATAGAACATCAAACATTCATCATGGGATCACCTAAAAAGAATAATTTCAATATCTATTAGTATTAACACACTAAAGTTTTATATTTCATCTTTTATGAGTTACTTATATTCTATAAACTCCGTCATCTGTTAAGAGTAGCCTATAATCAGTTAACTCTATCACTTTACCCAATGCATTGGAGGGATATAAAAGGCCCACCTGTCCTTGGTTTATAACGTGACCACCCATCCTTTTTAAAGTAACCAAACATAATTGGTTTATAAGAAAACACCCATAAATAATCCATATATATTTCAAAGTACCATATAATTAAAAAAACATTTTAAATCTTGTACTTTTCAACATAAATCCCTTGAAAGCTACCATTATTCCATTTTACCTTGACTAACCCATAAAAAAGAAATGGGTTCCATGAAAATATATTTAAAAAAATCATAATACATACTAAGAATGACTAAGAATAGTACCATTAGAAAATATCCCCATTATATCTTAAAAAATATAACAGATATTGGTATAGATGAAAAATAAATTTAAAAAACATTTAAGGAATTTCTTTGAAAGTAGAGCAAATATCAATTTCTTTTGATAATGTTTTAAATAAAAAATTCAAGAATATTAGGGAAAATATTTTCTTTGAAAATAAACATGGAAAATTTGAAATTAAACTTAAAATAAAATAATAGATATAACACTATGAAAATCTATTTATTTTGTAAATATTAAAATAAATATCCCTTTCAAACATCTGGTAAAAACCAAATGTACCATGTTTGGAAAATGACAACAATATTCCTTTTAAACCTTTGTAGAAAAGTAAAATATAGTTTAAAATTACCTTAAAAAATCAATTTTCAAATAAAATAACATTATTGAAAATATTTTGAAGATCCTAGATATGGAAGAGAAAATATTCTGGACCAAAAAGAGAAATATGGACGAGTTTTCCTTAAAAACATTCTTTTGATATTATAATGTATCAAAGAGAGGAAAGTGAAGGAAATAACGTTAAAATTATAAATAAATAGAGGATAATAATTTATATATGGTTCATGAAATTTATATAATACAATTTCCTCCAAAGTAACCTTAAACGTAAACAATCCCGAAATGAAATTAGATTATGACATAAAGCCTTTTTTCTTTGGTGAAATTTGAATAAAAAGTAATTTAAATTAATAAAATTATATTCATATATACATCTAATGAGTTACATGAATTAATATTCCAAAATTCATTCATGTGGTAGTAATTACATGATATAAGGAAATCCAGGTGCATGATTTGAAACATGTCTCAAGTTAATGAGAATGGTAAAAAAAACAATAGCAATGAACATAAAATTTGAAGTTATAATTAATACATTATGTGATTATATGAATATACATATATATATATATATATATAAACATAAAAAAAATCAAATAAACCATAAAAAATTAATATATCAATTCACACATAATCATAGCATAACAAATCCAATGAAGAAGTGTTATAACTCAATGAAAGTAAATTGAGTTAAATAATACACTTACCCTAAGTCCAAAATTTCTTTTAATATCATTTAACCATTATAAAATAAAATAATATTAATTAATTACCTTTTTAATAAAATTTTCCAGGATTATTAATCTATCATTAAACCATTTATTTCAATGACATATTTAATAAATAATTGGTAAAGTCTACATCGAGTGTTTTTGGGACGTTCAATTCATAATTGAAAAATAAATTTCGTAGGTTGATCATGGTAAAATGGGATATTTTTCCATATCATATAGAATAATATTCTATAAATAATTATCATTTTATACCAAAAATAGAATTTTATTATAAGTCATGAAAATTGGTCATAAAGAAAATACATTAGATCATGAGGTGCTAGTCAGTACATGCACACAAGCGATATTTTTACTTTTCATTAGATAACAAACAAATAAATAAAATAAAATATTATATTTAAAAAATAATTCTTATGCAATAAAAATCTAACACCTTCATTAAATTCATCCCTATGACCATCCATGATAGGCAATTTTTTACAGAGGAAGTAAATCACTACGTGGAGACAATAATCCGTTTGTATGCACATGTGATTATTCCATTTTTAACAATTGAAGTGGTATAAATATAGATTATATATCATATTTATAAAATCATAATAAATTTATTAATATCATATAAATTCATTAAATGCATCATAATAACCTTCCATGAAAGGCGGTGATGTGAAACAAAATATATCTGTTTCGTGTGGCGGTAGTCCGTACGTTTTCAGGAACGATAATTTTTTTCACATTTGATGGAAAAGGATATGAATAAGATAATGAAATTGACATAATAAAATATTATTATATGTATGAACTGATTTTATTTTATTTAAATGATTAGGAAAAAATTGAAGGATTTTGAAGAAGAAGTAAAATTAAAACACTCGGTTAAGATGATTACATCATATTTGAATTACCACATTTGAATCTATCCTTATAGACATATGGGATGATATTTTAAGAAGAAAAAACATATATAATTTATATAAAGAAGTTAATAAGAGTTTTTTTTCCAGTTTTTGTTGAAAAAAGTGGCTCAAGAAGTGTGAGTAATAGTAGAGAGGTGATGTCCTTTTATAAGTGAGGAAATGGGAAACCTTGGAGTTTCTTAAAGTATTAAATTAAAATAAATTAATAATTATGTTCTAGTGGAAAAAAATTGACATATTTCAATTATATTATTAGTATAATTCAAAATCCCCTCATAAAATAAAATTTAGAAAAGTTTATGTAATTATTTAACCTTTATCTATTGGTTTTAACCCCTATTAACCCTTTGGGTTAGTATCATGACATTAAAGTTTCTTACATTTTAGGGGTAATGAAATTTAATATAAATGTAAATTTTACCCATAAGTGGATAATGGTTGATATTCTAGATCATACCGCATATACTTATCCAAATATAATACTTTATTGAATTTTAAATCTTTTAAAAAAAATTATTTAACCTAAAATACCATTAATGTCATTTTCAAGACTATTTTTTTTCACATAATTAATACATTATATTTATTTAAAAACTTCTTGTAAAAATATAAATCTCCCAAAAAACATTATATTTAATTTTTTTAAAATTTTGTACTGGATTTTTCTACTTCTTGCATAAACACTATGTTGGTATTCTGAAAGCATTTAAAGAAATTATTTCATCACTAAAAATTAAAAAATTGCATCATAAAAAATTATTGATCTTAAAAGTAACCTTTTTGAAACACTAATAACTTTATTTTATGAAAAATAAAAAATATTATAGATATTAAAATAAATAAGGAGACATGTTTTGTAATTTTCCTTTAATTAAAATAATATAAATATAATTATCAAAGAAAAATGATACTAAAATTCCATGTTTTTGAATATATGAACAATTAGTAGAATTAAACTCATCAAATGAAATAATGGAAAGTGAATGGATTATTTTTAAGTCCTATTATATATTTTTAAATTTTTTTATCCCATTTTACGCCTTATCGAGGTGATAAATTTTACTATGGTTACTATCTATTATGAACAAAAACAAAGTCTAATTATTTATGAAATTTGTAAATTTTGATTCAAAATATGGAATCCATTTTATTAAAATACATTCCTATAAGTTATATAAATTACTTTTAAAATAAACCAACAAAACTTAACAAAAAATACATTTTCATATAAATGCATTTTAAGTATAAAAATGTTTTACTATCAAAATAAAACATATTATTTATTTCAAAGAAATTAATAGGATTATTTTAAATAAAAATGAAAAAATTGAATTTTAAAATCAATTCAAAATAAAATTTTACTTTTTATATACTTGAATGGAAAAGTTAGTTTTCTACAAAATCTTTAATTTTTTACTATTTACTGAAAAATTAATCGTTTCAGAAAAATCAAAATTTTTTGAATTAAGATAATTTTGATATTATTATTTTAAAAATGATATTCTGTTTATATAATAAAATTTATAAAAGTGGCATAAATTAATCATAATATTTTCTTATAAAAAGTAACAAACACCATTTTTGGAGAGAAGTTATTTTTGAAGCATAAAATGACTTCCCTAAAAATTGAGCACTTATTTCCTAAGAATTAGTAAATAAATTTATATTGTGTAGTAACATTATAAATATATTTCATAATATTTATATTATTATTTATTCCCTCTAATTCAATGGTTAGGTTATAACATCCAAATTTAGAATAATATTATTTCGTGGTTCATTTTAGCTCAATGTTGTGTACTATATATCACTACTGGAAAAACGACCTATACCCACAGTTCAAAATTGTGGGTATAGCCCCCAAAAACATGGGTATAGGCTATACCCATGGTTTTGGGAACCGTGGGATGGAACGATGTTGGTATAGGGGTCTCATCCTATACCCATGGTTTTGGAGAACCATTGGTATATGGGAGTCAAAGTGTACACCACGTCTATTCCAGTGTGGCACACAATAGACCCCACAGTTTTCAAACCATGGGGTATTTAAATTTAAAAAATGCGACGCTATCCTAAAAATTGAGCACTTATTTCCTAATAATTAGTAAATAAATTTATATTGTGTAGTTACATTATAAATATATTTAAAAATGTTGATATTATTATTTATTCCCTCCAATTCAATGGTTATGTTATAACATCCAAATTTAGAATAATATTGTTTCGTGGTTCATTTTAGCTCAATGTTGTGTATCATATATACTATCAAACAAAGTATCATTTTAAAATATTAGGGTATTAAACCCACATGATGAGATAGTTATTTTTTTTGTTCATATGGAATATCCCATTTTAGTCATTTTAATATTATGCAGATTGGACCATTTATTGTTCTTTTTAACATCATATGACAATTAATCAATGTTGAAATTATAGAAAGTGGGTGAATTTTTTTCTTAGTATAGGTCTATAGATAAATAATCATATGATGACTAATATTATGTTAATATAGGTAATATATAAGAGTAAACCATGTCTCATACAATGGAACAATCTATGTAGTTTCATCTCTTGTAATGTAAACTATTTTTCAAGTAGTTTAATGTCATGTGACTAAGATAAGATTTATTATATAGGTTAAGGTCATATAATGAGGAACTATGTATAATGATATTTTAATATGTTTGGATTATAAATTAAATGAGATAAATCATATTTGGATAATATTAATGGAGGGAACAAACATTGAGAGGACTCCCGATGTCGATGGAATTGTGGTTGTGCCCTAAATTAATGATTTGGGCATTCCTATATATCTCAAGTTAGCAAGAATTATACCATAGGTGATTCTAATAAAAAGGGTTATAGTGTAGGAGGCCATTGGGAAATACCTGATGTGAATAGAGAGTCCTCAAACATTTGGATGAAATGGGAATGAAGTTATTTAATATTCATGGATATGTATGGGGTATAGGATCCAAACATCACAATATATTTTGATTTTGTAGGAATAAATACACATGTAGTTCTTGATATATTTTTAAGAGAATTTTCAAGTCAACAATTTAGTAGACTGTGATATTATGTTTGGATAATATAACTATGACCATTTCATCCCCAAATAAGGGACCTAATTCCCAATATGGATCAATCACTCACTTGGAAATCATTTTCAATTTGGGTTATGTAGAATAGACTATTCAATGCAGTTTAAAGTCACACAGATTAGAATATATGTCATTCAGTTTATCTTCATATGACTAAGAATTATATGTTATACAGTTTATTATTATATTGCTATGAATTGTCCATGGGGCTCTGAAAAAATCTGTGTAATGCTCAAAATGATATGGATTTGTCTCAATACTAGGTCAATCGAGGAAAAAATCAACATGAATTAATAAGAAAAAACATTAATATGAAGTAAGGATTTGATTTTAATTTTCATCTAGTCCCATGATATGTGATATAGTAATCACTATATATCTTTAGATAATAGGAATCAATCTACACATAGTTATATTGGGGAACCCATATAAAAATAAGGTTCTGACATAGGGAGGGGTATTATTTCTTAGTATAGACTTTTGGATAATTAATCCTATGTTAGAGATATCCAATATAGATCTTGATCAAAAATAAGAGATAGTGAAGTGATTGTGTCCTAATATCAGGACAGGAAATAAAAAATCCCTACAAGATGTAGAAGGGTCGCAATATTAAGATTCCATTTTAGATAAAAAGGGAAATTTTATCCCACCATGATATTATGGTTAAATATTTATACATTGGCAGGGTTCCTAAATGTATCTGGCTCTCATTTAAGGGAATTAGGCTATACAGTATAGGATACATTATGTAGTTTAAGGTCTTACTAGATAGACCACGTGTCATTCAGTTTAATATCCTAAGACTAGGACTTAAGTATTCAATAGTTTAAGGTCATGAGACAAGGACCCATATGTAGGAAGTTTCATAATTATCTAACATGATAAAAAAATATGGCCACATAGTCTTTGGGTTGAGTAGGGTGAGAAAACTAATTCTGATTGAACGAGGGATTTTTCATTGAGATAATATGGGGGAATAACTATAATTGAACTTGTGGTTAGGTCCAATTGTTTGAGTGTCACTACATATGTTATAATAATAGGAATCTAGAAATGTTTAGTTCTCATATAAAAGAGATATTCTATTTTGACATAGAGTATTATCCCATTGTAAAGTTTAATATATAAAAATATCCCATATGAATTAAGAGACCTTACACTGAGTGGTGTTTGAGTATGGAGAATTTTTGGTTAGGATAAATATTAATGATTTAGGCCGAACTATATATCCCATGGCATGGTAATTAAACCACATGTAGTTCTTGGATGAAAGTATATCTATATAGATATATCTGATGTACTAAATAAGAGGTAAACTATATGGGAACTGTATTGGGAGAAGGAAATATGAAACCCTATGTGAATTGGTAAAGGTATTACCACCTGAGCATATCCAAAATGTATATAGGATCTACAACTAGGCATAAAATATATGATCCTAGTGTCACTACGTATCTAGTGATAATAGGAATCAATCCATATATAGTTATTATATAGAGAGGGTACATTATCATTATACAGAATGATAAATACAGGAAGGGAACATGCACTATAAATTCCTACATAGATCTAAATCTCATGTATGGAGGATGGGTCCCATAAATAGACTAGATTAATCAGTTTGAATGTTCATTTATAGTGGGCCATATTCCATTCATTTTAACACCATATAAGAAGGACTTATATTTTATCTAGTTTAACATTGTACTTCTAGGATAAAACTCTCCATAGTGTTGGGACATATATTCTTTGTAGATTATAGTCATTCAACTAGGACGTATGAGATATGATACTTATACTCATATAGTTAGGGATTATAGTCTATGTGGTTTAAATTTATATAGGTGGGACTTATGGGATATACATTTTATAGTCCTAGAGATAGTATTTAAAGGCCATGTAGTTTATTGTTATACATATAGGACTTATGGTTTATTCATTTTATATTAATACTGCCAGATCATATGGGCAATATAGTTTATAGTCAAACATTTCGGATTTATGTGAACCCATCATGAAATTATGAAATGTATTTCCCATGTAACCTTGTATTAGTGGAATGCGTGATATTCTGTTCATCCATTTAGTTAAGAAATAAGATCCATTAGAGTAGAATCTGTGTATAGAATAAGGCCCCTCCCATTTCAGCTCCATCTTTGGGGGTTTCATCCAAAGTTTCATTGGAGTTATCAAAGGTAATTCCAATTCTCCATAGAGTAATGAGTGAAGATGAAACTTATTCTTGAAAATTTATGTGATTTGGTTTTGATAGATTTAAAGTCTACTATGTGTTTTTTAACCTTTTCTCATCATGTTTCACTATCTCATCCTTACAAATTTGAGACAACTCATCTTTAGACATATTATTATAGAAGGAAATACATAGTAAGGGTAGTTGAACCTCATTATGTGGGACTACCTCTATCCCATATATAATGAAATATGGAGTTCCATGTGTGTAATTATGAGTTTTGGTGTGATAATCCCAAAAAAATGTATAAGTATATCTATTAAAGAATTCATGTCCTCATCTACTATCTTATAAATTATTTTAGATAGAGTTTTGTTCAAACACTCTATATTTCCATTCTTGGATACACGGTAGTGGAATGAGTTTTTGGAATAAAGATTTTATACCTGGAATAGAATTTTCAAATTTTAAGATAAAATATTGATCCTATTATCTATAAATATTGTGTCAGATCTAGTGATTATGGTCTTTATGAAGTTGATGATAGTTTTTGTTTCAACTTCCTTTAGGCATATAGCATCAACCCACTTAAAAAATGAATCTATCATTGTAAGGATGTACCTTAGCTTTACTGTTGTAGTTTAGGGACATATATCTATAAAATTTATTCTCAATAAGGTAAATGTATATGAGTATTTAGTAGAATGTAGTAGTTCTGGGGGTTTATGGATGAAATTTGCATGTATCTGACTAGAACAACACTTTTTTGTTAACTATATATAGTCCTATATCATCAATGTTTAGAATTATCCATGTATCAGATTTGATAGAAGAGATTATCTCTAGACCAATGGGTGATCCAAGTTTCATCATGTTAATCTTATATAAACACAAGGGTATATTCTCCTTCAATTAATCTAATGAGGATTAACTCAAATCCACTTTTCTATAGTACTTTATGATAATTCTGGTAGTCATAGAGAATGAAATTTACTGTTCGACACTAGATTTATTCCTTCTTAGACTGATCAATTTGGAAAATTATTCTTTAGAGGTAGTCAACTATAGGATATTTTCATTCAATATTGGTATCAGTTTATAAGGATATAGGCTTGAGTTATTTAGGAGTAGTGTTAATCTCATTGATTTCTTCTATGTCGCTATTGATAAAAGGAGAAATCACCCTATGATATATGATGTAAATGATTTTATCCTCCTAATATAGATCATCCAAGGCTTTCATTAGCTAATGAATCATCATGGGTATTCAAAGAATGAGGGATGTAAGGAAATTATAGATAAAATTGGGATTCAAACATCTAGCACCATACATAATCATGAAAGGGGATTTGTTCCTCCTTTTTGATGGTTTATTCAATATTGGTTTTCTTGATCAATAACTTTAAATCACCTTTGATATTAAATTTGTCAGCTGGTATCTATAGGGAAAACTCCAAGACTAAAATTATAGATTGGAATTTTGTATCATTATTATCACACCCTTCTGAAAGAAGGAGGAATATGGAAGAACTACTTTGGTTGGGAAGATGAGTACAATCCTTAGGCCCACTCTATTAATCTTTAGGTATTCCATCCTTCTTTCTATTGGTATCCTAGAAGAACCATTAAAATACCCCCCAAATTTGGGGAATTACATATACTAATAAAAACTCTTTATTAGATATCTCTTTGTTCTTTAGTGACTTCTCCACAATAGGGTGTGTTGTGAGGAAATTAGCTAATGCATGTCCTTTGTTCTCATTTTGAGACATGAATTGGGTGTTAAAATAATTAAAATTGAGCACCCATTATGTTAGAATCCTTTTTAGGATACGGTGAATAAGGATATATTTTAATGGGTTCATAAGAGAGACAAGATATACATAGTTTTTTTATTGGCAGTGCCTTAGATTCTCGACTATGAAGATCAACACCAGATAATTATTCTCAATATCAGATTATCAAGTCTTAGTAACCAACCTTGTTTATCTTTGATAATAGATAATTCTATAATTTTTTCCATGTAATTATTCTAATCATGTAGAGCATCAAGTTATCAGTATATGGCCTCCAAATAAAGGATAAGAGGCTTGCCCTCCATAGGTTGCATCATCACTGGTGGACACAAAAATTATTGTTTGAGATCATCAAAATATTCTTGATAGTCCTCATCCCATTGGTAATTAACACCTTTCTTCATCAAATTCATGTTAGGTAGGAAATTTTCAGCAAGTTTGGATATTAAACTTCAAATATAAGTAAGATAAACTTGGATTAATCTTAATACATTAAGGTTTTGATGAGGTTTCATGTTGAGTATCACCCTGTTTTTGTTGTTGTTGACTTCGATTCCATTGTGGAAAAGTATAAAGTTATGATTTTTTTTATTTTTCCCCAAAATAAAATTTTAAGGTGTTAATTTTTAGGATGTGTTGTCATAGCTTCATGAAAAAGATCACAAGATTGGCAAGATAATCATGGTGTTTTTGAGAATTTTATAAAAATTCATCAACATATCACTTCATGATCTTCCCCAATAGGGGAATAAATATACTATTCATGGTGTGATGATATGTGGTTTCATAAATTTTTAAGATAAATGGTCTTACTTGGTGTTAATATACCCCATGGGCTTCCATGAAGAAAGTGTCCTCCTCATTTTCAAGGTCCATCAAAATTTGGTTATAGTATGAGTAACCATTGATAAATGAGAGATACTAAAAATCTAAAATCAAATAGATTAGTAATTATATGATTAGGACTGAAAAAATAAAGTTTTTTTGTATAGTCAATTATGATCACTAGAATCAACATAAACCCATTTTTACACAATATTCTTTCTAACAAGGATAATATTGGTAATACATATTTGATATTTAAGTTCTTAAATAAATATGAGGAGTTTTTCAACTTTGGACTCTAATTAGGAAGCATAGGTTTGATGCATTATTCTTAATACTTGTTTAAATCCATGATGGTTGTTTGAAAAACCCAAATAATGGGTATTATATTGGTATGAAGATCAGGAATTTCTATATAGTTATATATAAGGAAATCCTAATGCTTTTTGAGGGAGGAAATATATGTATCTTATTCCATTAGTTATATAGAACCATTGATAAAAATTGGTCATGAGAACTCATATATACCCAAATTTACCTATATGAGTTCATCGATGGTGGTTTATAAACCTTCCTCAAATTTTGGAGTGGAATATCTGAGATCTTTTTATTCTTCTTGTTATACCATTAAATTATGAGAATGGAAAACTGATGGGGTATTTTAGGATTTGATGAATGATATGGGGATGTCTTTAGATCCTGAATAGGTAATAGGATAATCCTCAATATCCTCTCCTTTCTTCTCACTATTTTCCAATGAAAATAATACATGGATTTCTTGAGTCTGGAGGAATGATTTAGGGACATTATTATTAATGGAATTATAATTTCCATGATCTCATCACTAATCTACATGGTATTATTTAGAATATGAAACTAATATCATGAGGATGGGGGATAATGTTCCCAGGACCCATGATTTTTTCTTTCTCATGGGATTTAAATACACTTGGTTGAAGAACCTTGATTTTGTTGAATGATGATAAATGTTGGTTAGACATTCATCATGGTATAAATTATATATATCCAAGTTGATATACATGGATTGTGAAGTTTTATGTTCTTTCCTTATAAGAAATTTCTCTACAAAGAATTTTTTTGGCCATAATATAAAAGGAATATGGTTGAATGCTTTGGATTATTTTCAAATGTAACCTGAGTGAATTGATGACTTCCCAAATTAGGGATTGTTTCCTCAAGTTTGTTTTATGTGGAATACATAGTCTTTTTAGAGTTCACTCCATGGGATGATATGGAAAGAATCTAGGGCATTATGGATATTTATCTAAATGATTATATATACCATTAACCACTTTCCCTCACCTTTATAGAACTCTATGTATATATATTGGGATTCATAGGAATCAAAGGGAATATCATCACTATACATCATCAAAACATTTTCATTGATATAATATTTAAGGCACTGATGGTATGATGATGGTACCCCCATATACTTATAGACTCATGACCTCCCTAATAGTAAATTGAAGCTTGTGTCATGGAAAATCACAAAAAATTCAATATTGGATTTGATTTAATTGAATTGTGTTTTTACATTGATCTCCCCAAGTGATTTTTTTCTCAATTTTACCATATCCATGAATTGTGAATTTTGAGGGTATTAGATCAATCTCACCGTAATCTAAGCGGTGGAGGGTTTAGACTAGTATTAGATTGATACATAACCATTGTCAACAATATCCGATTGCATATCAATATAATCAAGCTTTAATGATAAATACATGGGATTGATTTTACCAAGTATGAATTCTTCCTGATATTTCTTTGTGAAGGAAATAATTTTGTGGTCTTCAGTGCTATCAAACTATAATCGATATACATTATCTATAGAGTATTCAACCTCAAACTCTCAAAGTGTTAAAGAGGGATTTAA
Organism: Viscum album; assembly: GCA_963277665.1. NCBI lineage: Eukaryota > Viridiplantae > Streptophyta > Magnoliopsida > Santalales > Viscaceae > Viscum > Viscum album. Next base: position 1,726,186,544 of record OY728120.1, read on the forward strand.
TGAGGGATTCCTTGAGTTTTCTATAGCGGTGATGAATATATAAAATAAATATCTTATATAGAAAAATAGAAATATTCTTCATGATGTTATTATTTTGGAATAAGTTCCATTGCATCTTATCTCAAGGACGTTCCTTGACCTTTGGTTTAGAGGTCATTGCTGATTGTGCTAGTGAGTGCTTTCCTTTACCAAGATATGGGTAATTTTTATATTTTTTGGGTCATGATGAATAACTATTCCCACGATCTCAGGTTGATTGGATAACATCACATCTATAAGTAAATACTCTAAAATGATGGTGTATAAGAGAGCCCTAGGTGACTCAGGGGTATAGTGATTCTCCTATTGGGCTCGTTGGAGTGATTATCTTTGGGTTTCTATGGTGTATATAATTTGAAAACCTAAATATTTATACAAAAAATAAATTTTATACTCTATTCATATTATTTATATGGATTTATATTAGTATCTATTATTATATACTTATAAATAATATCATTAAGATATTGAACAAGAATATGATTTTTTATTTTGAAAAGGAAGTATTTTTTATTCTAAACAATTTTTTTCCTTGTGACATGGGTATTTTTAAAAATTAAATTTATAAATTCTATAATATTAATTTGATAAAATAACCCTCTTTTGTAGTTTCAACATATCAGAATTATCTTAGGGTTAATAATATATATATTTTTTGAATCAGTTGATTTTTATGTGAATATTGGAAAATACCGTGTTCTCAAATACTATAACTTTTCCTTTGATTTCGTATTCATGATTTAACTTTAATTTTTGTATTAGTTTCCTATCCTTTTTAGTAAAAAGATACAAAATTTCATGAGAATCAGAAATATTCTTTATTTTTTTTGAAAATTCATCTTTACACATAAAAAATAGATTTTCTTAAAACCGTTTTATGTTGTGTCATGCATACTTGTATTAAAATTAATATTTACCTAAAATATTTTTTTTTGTAAAATGGATTCATATTTGTAATCATAATGTTCAGATTTTTATAATAATTTAAGTTTATTTTTTTCATAAAAATATGTTAAAATGGTAAATTTTTGTTACCATGATAAATGTTAAAAGGGTTACGGGGGGGGGGGGGGGGGGGGTTAAACTTAAGGATATGGAAAAAATATAAAAAAACATATATAAATGTGATTTATTGAGTGTATTATCAAACCTACTTATCTTATATAAAAAGATTATCTATTTTAGTTAAATTCACTTGAGTATAGAATTTATTATATATTATTAAATCAAGTGTTTATAAGAGTTCTACTCCCCACACTTATAAAAGGATATCTTCACCACCTCACTTTTCCATACACTTTGAGCACTTAATATTGGAAAATACCTAAAAAATACCTCCCCAACTCTCTCTTCCATGTCATAGAAGTTTTAGTATTTATAAATGTCCAATATAAGATTTCATAAGGAAATTATTAAAGAAGGATATACAAAGAAGATCAAATAGTCTCAACTAAATTCATTTTAGTTTATTTATTTTTCTAACTCATTAAAATATATTATAACCATAATAATATAATTAACTTATTATAATTATTATAATTAAAGGTGATTATATTTATTAGGAAAACATTATCTACTATCCTCCCATCTCTTGGAAGATATAGATTTCACCCATTTTACATGTGTAATACCACCTCCATGAATGATGTATTTCATTTTTCATCACCAAATTACATGGACAGTTTAAAAAATAAATTTTTTCAGTGAATATGATATTTATTAAATGATTATGTTTCTATAAAGGTAAATTTTCCATTGATAGAGCTTATTTTTTTCACATTTCTCATGAGTATGTAAACAATTTAATCACCAATAATTTATCCTTTTAAGTGAAATTTGTAAATAACCTGACCCTAGAATCCCATATATTATGGTTTAATTATTAAATATGATTAACATACAATATATATCATCCCAAATTATTAAATAGTTTAGTAGTTTTGGTAAATTAGATATAAAATTTAATGTCACATTTCAAAAATTACAACATAGTGAAAGAAAATATTATGCATTGTTGAAATCATTTAATGATTCATTCTTCATATCCTGGGGAAAGAAAAATAAATAAACGAGATCTCATATTCTCAAAAAGGGTTAAATATAGTGGAATACATCATGATTTAATAAATTATAATCAATATGTAATAATCAATATAGAATGGTAAATAACTGAAAACAAATTCCATTTTATCAATAACATGATCATGAGAATGTACCCATATATAATACAAATAAAAAAATATCATGGATAATAAAAACTAGATTATTAATGAATAAAATTATTAGTATTTGATGTTATGATATCATAGATCATGATATCTATACCATCAAGACCTAGAACCAAGGGAGTTTAATTGATGTGTAGTTTTACACTAAAAAACCTTTTATCGATAACATCCTAATTTGTATCATGATACATATTAATAAATTTAGGGGATATATAATTCTAGGCCCAACAATTACTACATGTCAAATAATTCTTTATATATCAAATGCTCAATTAAATTTATGAACAATATTCCTTATTAATAAGTGTCTGTATTGAATAAATATTACGAAATATAAATATTTCATAGTTAATAAAGTAACTTTAAAAGTAAAATACCATATATAGAAATGATATATGGTTTACAAAATAATAGTATCCATTATAAATAATATGGACATTTATTTTAAATTCAATTTCCAAGGATCATAAGAAAGGGAATGATTCAAGAGAAAGCTAATAACTAAAAAATTAATCAAGAATATGAATGTTAATACTTTGCCAGATATAAATCATCATAATTGATCAAGAGAAAGAATAAGGATGATATCATTATAATATATCCCTATTATATTATAAGTAAAATAAGGGGGTTTTTTATTAATGAAATACCATAAAAAGATAATTAATTTTTTTTGAGGAAAATACACTCTTCACTTTGAAAATCACTTTTAAAAACTATAAATTTAAAAATTATTAGTAAAAGAAATTTATTTAGAAATAAAATTTTAATAATTTAAAATACTTTTCAAAATAATGTGAAATAATGATAGTATAAACATTTATTTCATGGTGATTATGTTAAAACAAAATTTTGTTTCTAATTTTTGGTAAAAAGTAAAAAAGTAATTTTTTCAGAAAAAAATAAGATTCCTTTTAACATATTTTTTAAAAAGTCTAACATGGGTAAAAATGTCTTTAATAAATCATTTTAGATTATTAAAAATATTATTTTAATCACTTTAAGGATAATATTAATATATAATATGATGTTTTTTAACTAAAAATAGAAATAAAGTTTCCATTTCTTGAAATCATTTTTTAATCATTTCTTCTACCAAAGAGAGGAAAATGGTGTTATTACTTGAGAATTTCATAAATAAATAGAGGATAATAAAATTAATGGGTATTATTAGAAAATTATCAAATAATTACCTTCAATTTAAATTCAAGCATAAACAATCTCGATTAAAAGTAGATTGTGGCATAAATCCTTACACTTTGGTGGCTTTTAAATCATAAACTCATGAAAGAAATAACTTCATATAAAACATTAAATATCATAAATATTAATATATTAATGACATATCATATAAAATGGGAATTAGAAACCACTCATAAATATAAATTGGTCTATAATACCCAATATGTCTCAATGGAGTGAAAATTGAGATGAAATTTCTAACAAATATCATCCAATTAAAGTGATAATTAATCAATGATTAGATTTTGTGTATCAAATGTAAACCAAAATAAAATAATTTGAAATAAAAAATAACATAAACAAAATACATGGCCCATAATATTATAATATCATATATAATGAAGTAATATAACCCAAAGAAAAGAAATTGAGTTGTGAAATTCCATACAACTTGGTAACTTCAAGTCAATCCCCCTTATATGAAATAATAAAAAATTAAAATTAAAATAACGTGAATTATGAATGATTCGTGATATTATATGTAAAAATGGAATTATATACACCATATAAAATAAATTAGGTGAAAAAAATTAAAATATGCCTAAATAAATGAAATTGAGATTGAATCCCTTACCTCACACTTTCTTTTAGTTGAATGTGATTTAACCTATTGTATAATTATTTTAACCATGTTATTAATTTATAATAAAATTATATTCATATTTATAATAACATATATGATATTTTGATAACATCTTATCACCCATATGTTAATAATATTTCATTATTATCATTATTGGGGGTGTTAGCTGCTTTGTTTTCTCATGCATGCTTCATCATGAATTTTCTTATTCTTGAGAATATAATATAGTTCCATAATCTCAATAATTATATTAATGTTGTAAATTTCATATTTTCTCATTATTTAAACTTTTATAATCATTCTTTAAAGATGAATATTGAAAATGAATTGCACCTCTTCATGGAGACGATAACCCGTATGTACACATAAGCGATGTTATCAACTCCTTAATGGGTTAAATGGTAAGGAAGTTGATGATATATTAATTTTAAATAGTAAATAAAAATCAATAAGTATCATATATATTCATTTTTACCATAATTATGACCATCCATGTGAGTTAGTGATGGGAAACAAATTACATCGGTTCACGAGGTGGTATTCTAGAGTACACACATGCGATGGTTTTGTTTCCCATTTGATGGAGAAAAAGATAGATAAATATTATAACATATAAATAATAAAATATAAATATATTTTAGATACTGGTGTTATTATATAGTAATTTTTATGACATAATGGATGGTGGAAAAAATAAGTAAAAAGGGAGTTTAGTGAAGATGATTACCTTTTCTTAGAAAAAACATCCTTTGGATCTCTTATTAAGGACTCTATGGATGGTATTTTTGGAAGAAAATAACATAAATAATTCAGATAAGGATGATGGAGAGATATTTTTGAAGGTTTAGGTTGAGATAAATGGATTTAAAGTTTTGAATAAGTGAGGTTAGGGGGTTTCATTTTATAATTGTGGAGAAGTGAAAATTTTATAAATACCCAAAACTATTCAATAATGGGAAGTCAATCTAAACCTAAGATCCTCCAAAATTGATAAATAATTATGTAGAGGGAATATTAGTTTGATATTAACCTACAAAACTAAAAGGAACGATTTTCTAAACATGTTATTCTCTTTACCTCTAATGTTACTCACTTTAACCATTTTAGTTTTCACCAGAGTAATGAGTTTTTTTAACCTTAGTAATTTATTCTTTAAGACTTAAATGAAGTGAGGATCATTAGAGAATTTGGACCCAATGATTATAAATATTAAATTAATTTTTTTAAATTTTTTTATCTATTTGTATAATTTATTTTAACACAAAACCATTTAACACAGAAAACCATGTTTTAACCTTAACCAGGATAATTATTTTTTTACTATTATTACTATTCATTATAACAAAAAATTAAGTTGAAATTATTACATAATATTAATTATTATAATTCATAATTTTGAAAACATTTTATCAAATTCAATTCAAATTAGTTGAAAATTTTAATTTTAAAATGAACCTGTAAAATGTGTCAAAAAACAATTTTTCAAGAAATGTGTTTCTGAAGCATATGATGATATTAAATTAACTATATGACTATTGAACATAATTATATGGATTTAAATTTATATATTTTTAAATATAATCAATAAATTTTATTTTAAAATTTCCTTAGTGGTGGTTATTTTAATTAATTAAAATGGAGGATCAATATTCAATTAAAAGTAACATTCAGATAAATTCATTTTTAAGCCTAAAAATAAACTTATACTAAAATTCGGTATAAACATGATTAAATATTAATTAATTATATTAAATATAACTATATAATAATTATTTTAATTTCAAATAAAATTATAATAATAATGGTACTTTTAAATTACTTAATTTATTGAAAAATGACAATTTTACAAAAAGCAGCGTTTTCACTATTCACTGAAAAATGAAACTTTTAAAAAAAAAATCCCAAAATTTCACCCTATATTAATTTTGAAATTTTTATTTCAAAATTGAATTTAATTTTTTACAATAAAATTTCTAAAATTTTAAGAAATTTATTATATTATTTTTCTCACACAAAGCAATAATTTTTTGTTGAAAATTATATTTCTTTGAAGAATGTATAGACATTAATAAAAATTGAGTCCTTATTTACCAAAAAATTTTATTTAACTTAATTATTGGTACCTTATTTTAAAATATTTTTTATTCCTATCCACACCTACAATTTTAACAGTTAGTTCATAATTTTCACCATTAGATAATATATCATGATTTTTTAGGATCAATGTTAAATTTCATATAAGTTATAAAAAATAGTCTCTGTTTTGAAAATTTGGGATTTTATATTCTCCCTTAAATAAATTTCATCCATGCAAATTTAACTATCACTCGGAAAAAAATAAAGGTTTTCACATTTTAAAATTTATTTGTGGAATACCCATGTCATAAGAGGGTCAGTAAAACTTCCTATTCAAAAGAGGGGAAAGAGAAATAAAAATTTTATCATAAAATTAGGGCTAAAAATAGAATTACATTAGTAGGAAGTGAAAATATGGACATGGAGGAGAAAAATAACACCCATGGACTAATAGTGGGCGATACCAGACTTGGTCAGGTTAAGGTTAACCCCTACAAAACCATAAAACTATGATGGGTTAAAAGACTATTGATTCATTAGATATAAAGGTGATAAGTTCAATTTTGTTTAATATCATTTTCCTAAAGTTGAAGGATTCTTTTACTATCATGATATAGAAAACAAGAAAATAAACTTATTTGATTTCTTTTCATTTACTAAGTACGATTTTATCCCTTGGTTGTGGTTCGATTAATTTCCACTTCATTTATTACTCTAGGAAATGAATATCCATGAAGACTTTTTTATGTCTGAAGCACTTAAATTAAAATTTTAATGTATCATATGATCTATAAAAGAGAAAAACATCTTTTTTATGTTTTAAAATATTTAACAAAATCGAAGTTATTATCATAAGTTATCGAATATAATAAATTAATCTATAAAACCTCAATTGTACCAACCAAAGTTCAACTTAATCCATTCTATAAGTATTTATAGATTAAATCATTTAGGTGAAAATAATTTCATATCAATAAAGACATCATGTATTCTAGTGGTAGGCATTGCATCCTTGTTTTCCTTCAGTTGTGGGTTCCAGCCCCATGGCCTTGCCGGATGTGATGATTTTTCACCCAACGTGATGGTTTCCCTTTTTCTAAAACTATATTCTTATAATACCTAAATCATTCTAAAAAATAATATGATGATCATCGTTGAAATAAAATAAGTTTTTCAATAAATTTTTAACTGCTAAGGTTTTATATACAACTTATTTTTTTCCAAAAGAATCAAATAATATTAATTGACTATTATTACATTAACATAAATGATCATATTAACCCTAAAGGTTATAAATACTTTTAGACTTATGTCCATAAAATATTAAAGAATAATTTATAATGAAACCTTTTCACTAAGACATATAATAAACCAAATGGTTGAATTCCCATAAATTATTCCCCTAAAATATCCTTAATCATGTGATATTCCCAACAAAAAAATTCTAAAAAGGGGTATTTATGACTTTAAAAATATGATAAAACTTAAGCATACCATCCTAAGACACTTTACATTTATTCTATGTCACTATGTAATATTAAAGGTTTCCATAGGTTTTATTCTTTAATTTAAAATAATTATTTATAGAGAAAATTTAAATTAACTCAAGCATATCACATGGGAGTGTCAAACTTAGTGTGGAACAAGGCCCCTTTTTATACACCAGGTGATGATCTTATCAAATCCAAATGCACCCTTTTTAAAGTTATTACCCCTAGGTAAAACTTTTCCTGATCCACATCTACTTTTAGTGTCCATACAAGGATGTATTGAAAGGAAAACCACATAATCACTACCTTCTAAAAACATTTGGATGTTATCCTATACTTATTCTTATGCTCAATGTCAGTCATAGGGATATATTTTCTAACCAATTATTTCCTAAATCTTATTCTCAAGGTGTCTTCTAAACATTATCTGATACCAACTATAAATAGTATAACCTGAGTATCCTGGAGCTTTTGGTTTCTTTATTAAATTGACATAAGATACAAGAGATCACATTCCAAATGACCAAATAGTCCAGTAGTCTTGGTAAACAAGATACATACTTGAATCTCACATTACATAAATTATAACACAGTGAAATTAAAAATTTTCAACCTTGAAATCATTTAAAGACACCTTTTTCATATCCTAGGGAAAGGAAAATAAATAAAGAGTGGGCTCAGATTCTCAATAAGGGTTATGCATAGTGGAAGGTACTACAAATGAATAAAGAATAATCAATATGGAAAGGTAAATAAATATAAATGCATTTCATTTAACATATAACATGAGTACAATAATTAATCCATGGATAATACTAATACCAAGATCTCATGGATAATAAATACTAAATTCTAAATGAAGAAAATGATTAATATTGGATGTCATGGTCTAAAAAATCATGACATTTATACAATCAAGACCTTGCACAAAGTAAATTTAATCAGTGGAAAGGTATACACCAAAAACTCATTTAATGTTAGCTTACTAATTTGTCTCATGATACCTATTAATTAATTGAGGGGATATATAATTTCGGGTCACACCCATTACTGTGTTCCCAAATCATTCCTCATGTATTTAACTATCAATTTAATTCATGAACAATATGCATTATCAAAAAATGTCTGTATTTAATAATGAATATAGAATATCAATATTTCCCTATCTAGTAAAATAAATTATATAGTAAAAAACTATATATTAAAATGATAAATAGTTTAAAAAATAATCATATCCATGATAAATAATATTGATATTTATGGGAAATTAAATTTCCAATGATCATAAGAATATATATGTTTCAAGATAAAGCTAATGACTTTAAAATTAATCATGAAAGTTAATGTTGATATTTTCCTTAGTCAAAATGATCATAAATCATCTATATAATGAATAAGTATGGTATCATTATAATATATCCCAAGTGGAGTATAATTAAAGTAAATATTTTTTTTATTTATGAATACAAAAAAAATAATAAGATCACTAAAAAAATTCTTGAGGAAAATACACTTTTCACTTTAAAAATAAATTTTTAAAACTAAAAATTTTCAGAATATCAGGAAAAAAGTATTATTATAAATAAACCAATAAATAATTTAAAAGAAACTTCAAAAAAAGAGAGGCTATAATGAAATTAATATTCTATTCATGCCAAGTATGTTAAAAAAACATTCCTTTCACATTTTTAGTAAAAATCCAAAATATACCTTTTTTATAAATGAAAGGAAGATTCCTTTTAAAACTATTTTAAAAAGTGAAAATTTTGAAAAAATTTATTTAATAAATCATTTAATAATATTAAAAATGTTATTTGAATCATTTTAAGGATAATATAGATATGGAAGAAGTATAATTTTTGACTGAAAAGAGAAATAATGTTTCATTTTCTTAAAAATATTTTCTATATCATTTTAAGTTCCAAAGAGACGGAAGAGGTACTATTTCTATAAAATTACATGAATAATGAGAGTATAATAAAATGAAATGATTTTATTAGATAATTATCAAAAAATTTCCTTCAAGGGAAATTTAAGTATAATCAATCCCAATTAAAATGATTTTGAAGTATAAACCCTTTCCGCTTTGGTAAATTTAGAATCATAACCCCCATGAAAGAAATAAATTAAAATAAAAAATTAAATACCATGAATATTAATATATTCATTATATAACATATCTATGGTTAAGTAGATACACCTTAAAATAATAAATTGGTTCATAATACCAAATTTGTCTCAATAGAGTGAAAATTAAGTCGAAATTTCTTACAAAGATCGTACAATTGAAGTGGGAGTTAATCAATGAATAAATAAGGTGTATAAAATGTAAATAAATATAAAAATAGTGGAATTAAAAAATTATATAATCAAACTAAATTGCATATAATCTTATAAAATCAAATACAATGAAGTAATATAACCCAATGAAAAGAAATTGACTTATAAAATTCCATACCACTTGGTAAATTTCAAGTAAAATCCCATTAAATGAAATAATTCAAATTGAAACATAAAATATCATAAATTATGAATTATTCATGGTATTACAAGTATAATATTTAATATATACACCATATAAAATAAATTAGGTGTATAACATTAAAATATGCATTAATAAAGGAAATTGTTGCGACCATAATCCTAGTTTTCTTGAGCTGGTGTATTATTTATTAAATTAGAATAATATTCAATAAATCACATTGCAAAGTACTAAATAGTTTGTTAGTCTTGGAAAATTTGATATGTACTTTATTCATTAATTACATTTGAAAATATAAAGTACAATATTTTTTCCTGGAATATAATTATTCTCTCTAACAAATGCTTTCACATCATTCTTAGTACACTTCGTAGATTCTTTTGAAGGGGAAAAAATAACGGTGAGCTCAAATAATTAGTAAATGTTAAGTAATATGAGAGATATCTAGAATTAGTAAGCCTAAATGACATGGAAAAGTAAATAACTAAACATACATTCCATTTAAATAATTTGACTATCACGATAATATAACACAATAATCAATATGGTAAGGTAAATAACTAAAAACACTTTCCATTTAATAAATAACTTGACTATCATAATTTTTCAAGGAATAATCAACATGGCGAGATAAATAACAGAAAAACCATTTCTTATAATCAATAAAATAATAATGAAATGAATTCAAAGTTAATATCATTATGAAAATATCATGGATAAGACAACTAAATTCTTAATTCACAAAATGTTTAATTATTATATTTCATGATATAAGGCATCGTGATACCTATACCATTAAGATCCTTCCTCAAGGCAGTTTAAAATAGATGGGTAGGTATACACTAAAAACCCATTTAACTATGACTAGCCAACTAATTTGTCACATAAGACTACTAATGCATCAATGGTATATCTATAATCATTCCCCACCCATGTATGCATTTCCAAAACATTATTGATATATAGAATAATCGATTTAATTCATGTATAATGCACCTTATCATCAAATATCCATATTGAGTTAAGAATATGAATTTATCAATATTTCCCCATATAAAAAAACAAATTTCAATGTAGAAAACCCTATGTAGAAGTGATAAATTGTTTAAGAAATAAACATATACATGATAAATAATATGGATATTTAGGGGATATTTATTGTCCAATGATCACAGGTAATTGAATGTTTCAAGTGAAATTTAATGACTGGGAAAATGAATCAATAAAGTTAGTATCAATAATTTCCTTGGTCAAAATGATCAAAAACCATCCATATAAATAATAAGGTTATTATTAATCCAATATATACCCACTAGAATAAGAATGAAGGGTTTTTGTCCTTGATGAATAGAAATACCACAAAAATATATTAAAAAATAGTATTAAGGAAAATATCATTTTGATTTTGAAAATCACTTTTTAAAACTATATGTTCACAAAAAATGCTGGAAATAATTTTATTTGAAAAAAATATTTGAAAATTATAATGTAATTTTTAAAACATTTGATTAGTCATGACGACTATAAATTCTATCCAAGAAATACATGTTAAAACAATGATTCATTTCACTTTTTTGGTAAAATATAAATGGGTCTTGTTTTGAAAATTACAAAATTGATTCCATTAAAAATATTTTTTAGAATGCAAAAACGGGAAAATTTTATTTAATGAATCCTTTGGAAATGGTTAAAATTACTTTTGGAATCATATTTAGATAATTGGGATTTGGAAGAAAGTATATTTCTAATAGGAGAGAGAAATGAAGTCATATTATATTAAAAACATTTTCTCTATTATTTTATGTACTAAAGAGTGGAAAAATGGTACTATTACATGAAAATTTAATTAATTACTGGGGATAAGAAAAATAAAGGGTTTTATTTAACAATGATAAAATAATTTCTTTCAATTTACATTAAATTATAAACAATCCTGATTAAAATGAGACTGTGAAGTAAACCCTTACCAAGATCATAACCTTGAATTGATGATTAATCAATGAATTGATTATTGAGACGGTAGATTGTACACACACATGAGTAATGTTTCCATTTTTCAATGATCATTATAAAATGTATATAAGAAATATTTTATATTTAAATAATTATAATAATATGCTAAATAAAATAGTATTTTTTGAAATATACTTATATATGTTATCCATGTGGTGTAGTGATGAAAAGAGAGTTACATCACTTCATGAAGACGGCAGTCCATTGTACACATGAGCGACATTATATTATCCCATAAAGAATGGAAATTAAAAAGGAATATATGATATAATGACTCTAGATATATAATTATTTTTTAAATATAATATATATATATATACTTTATATACATCATAACTCCCAATAGTGAGAGGTGGTAATATAAAAGTAACTGACATCGATTCGCGAGGTAGTAGTCCATTGTATATAAGAATGATTATTTAATAACCCATTTGATGGAAGTTGTGATTTTTTTTGGTCATTAAATTAACATAAAAAAATATCTTTGTATTTATGATGCCGAGTTTATAATATCATCATAGTTTAATAATAATTGAAGGAGGTGGGAGAAGAAATAGAAAACACTTGATAAAGAACGTTACCTCTTCATCGGGTAACTTCCTAAGGTTTACACCAAAAGCCTTCAAGTTTGTAATTGTGACCAAAATAATGATTCTATGATTAGTGGAAAAAATTGGAAGTTATTTGGGTAGGTATTATAAAAAAAGTGTTTAAATGTGTTAATAAGATAATAGAGTGGGCGGCCTTTTATAAGTGAGCTTAGTGGAACACTTATAATTTTTGAAAAGAAAAATAAATACCCATGTTTTTCACGTGCCAAAAGGTTCCAAAATTGAGTATTATCGAGAATTATAAATGATAAGGTATAAAAATTTCTATAAAATATATTTTATAAATGTTTTAGGTCATTTTAACCCTTATCATTTTAGTTTAACCACTACGTAAACACATTTTTACCTTACATGTGGTAAATAATTTTTACTAATTTTAACATTCATTATAAAAAAATAAATTTAAAATTATTATATTATATAAATTATTATGATTTCAAATATTTAACCCATTATTCAAAATTAAATTCACATAAGTGAAAAATTTTAATTTGAAATTAATCTCATAGATGTAATGAAAAAGCAGTTTTTCAAAGAAAAAATGTCAAATGTTTACAAAGTTTTTATATAAATATTAAATATGTAAATTATTCCAATGACCTAAATTATATTAATATATATATAATTTAACTTTATAAATAATTTGAACAAAAAGGTATTTTTCAATTAAAATTTAGTATTTTTAACTATTCATCAAAAAGTGAAATATTTCAAAAAAATAAAAAATATTCACCCTAAGTTAATTCAGATATTATAATTTCAAAAATGAAGTTTATTTTATCAAATAAATTTTTAAAATTAGTAAAAATTAATTTTAAATTATGTGTGTCAAGCGTGAGTAAACTATCTTTTAGAAAAATACATTTTTTCAGATTTTTTTTCTTTTAAATGATTCTTATTTTTATTTCTAATCAATAAATAACAAATTAATGTGAATAATATTTTTTTTTCAGATTTTGGTTAGTTCTATTCATATCCTTTAATTTATCATCTTGGTTATAATGGCTATGTTTAAATAATATTTTAATTGAGTATTGTGTTTCATTTAAAATCGATATTGCGTGTCAGATATGTTATCAAATACATTGTCCTTGTTTTAGAATCTAGGGGTGTTATAGAAATTTAGAAATAATCCCTTAACATTCCCTTCCCATTATTTGGACCTTCTTTAACCTCCTATATAATTATTTTAATCTTGTTATTAATTTATTCCATAATTATATTAATATTTATAATATTATTTATGATCTTCTTATAACATATTATCATGAGTCCATTAATTATATTTAATTATTACAACTATTTTTAGTGTTAAATACTTTGTTTTCTCATGCATTTTTAATCAGGAAATTTACATTTCTTCAGCATATGATGTAGTTTCATGATCTAAAAAATTATAGTTATGTTATAAATGTCAAATTTATTCATTAGATACAATTTTAGAATAAAATAAAATGATACTTATTAAATAATTTTGAACCAATAATTTTAAATATTAAATTCAATTTATCGAAAAACAAATCTATGTTTTTTAAAATTAATTTTAACATAAGAATATGAAACACGCAAATCATCATTTTGACTTTAACATTGATAATTATTATTTTTACTATTTTTACAAGTCATTATGAAAAAAAATAATTTTACCTTATTATATAATATTAATTATTATTATTAAAATATGGAATATATTTTGTATAATTCAACTCAAGGAAGTGGAAAAATATATATAAAAATGACCTGAAAATCGTGTTGATTTTTTTTTTTCAAGAAATGCATTTTTCAAGAAAAATATGATATTACATTAACTATATGACTAGTTACCATAATTATATGGATTTACATTAATATATTTATATATATCATCTACATATTTAATTTAAATATTTCCATACTAGTCTTTATTTTTATTAATTAAAATGGATTAACATTATACCCCTAAAGATAATTAAAAAAAAAGAATTTGTAAGCCTAAAAATAAACTTATAAAAAAATCCGGTACAAAAATGATTAGAATGTAATTAATTAGATAAAATATAAATAAATAGTTATTATGTAACATTTAAATAAAAGTAAAATAATTATAGGACTGTTAAATTAATTAATTTTTTGAAAAGAAATTACAATTTTAGAAAAAGCAGTATTTTTCACTATTAAGTGAAAAATCACCATTTTTAGAAAAATACCAAATTGACACCCTAAGTTAAACTTGACATGATTATTTCATAAATAAATTTCATTTTTTTAACTAAAATTTCTAAAATTGGAAGAAATTAGTTATATTATTTTCTCACATAATGTAATAATTACATTTTTGATGATTTTTTTGAAGTATTTATGGACTTTACTAAAAATTGAGTCCTTAATTACCAAAATATTTTATTTATATAAAATATTTGGAAATAAATTTCCTAAAGTGGTTATTACTATTCATACCACTAATTTTAACAGTCACTTTATAATGGTCACATTTAAATAGTATATTACAATCTGTTTAGGCTCAGTGTTGCATGTCGTATGTGTTACCGAACAAATTATTCCATTTAAAAACTCAGGGTGGTACAAAATTTCTTCATTTTTTGTTTTTAGGGATGTTTTGAGATAAATTGAGGAAATAATATAATTCTAGAATTTTAATAGGTTTTTTATCACTTTGATATTTCACCTTTAAAATTTTTCATACTAATCCAAATTGTAAACAAGTTTTTCTTCAGATTTTTTGAGTATTGGGATTTAATTAGCCCATTTGACTAAGATCATATTCTTAGTGTGTTCAGGCCAAATAATTATTTCTAATTAGAATGGTTTTTAGTAAAAAAATTGACCACCCCTTGATAAATGAAAAATATATCTAGATAAATGGCTCTAAAAGAGGTGAATTTAGTTTTAAAAGATAGAGGTCTTGAAGGAGTGCATTAAAATTAAATTTAATGTAAAAAATAATTCATTAAGGTAGTTGTTTCAAGCATCAAATAAATTTAATTCTAATAGCCACTTCATACCCAAAAATTTTGAAAAGTAAAAAAGTCATAAATTTGGATAAGTATGTCAAAAAAGGTGATATTTGGTGGGTGAATGATCAAGACATAGTGGAATAATGTTTGATGATGTCAAATTACGAGTTTTTTCTATTAACTTCACCAAAATGGCACCAAATTGAAAAGTATAGGTTTTAGAGGGAAAACTTTTCTCAACTTTTTATTATAATAACATGACTCCACTTCTATTCAAGGGTTATAAGAGAGATATTAGTAAAAAGGGATTAATTGGGAATATGAGTTCCATATGAGATAATCTATCTATGTCAATCTAAAAACCAAGTGGTTATGGGAAGTAGAGATCCAGTGACTTATCACTTTTGAGTTTCAAACTTTTCATTATAAACTTTTTTTTATCATTCTGGAATTTGTTTTTAATGAATGAATGGGGACCTTGTATTTATTAAATTATCTTTATTATAGATTATTCTATATTGTTTTTCAACTTATTAAATTGATGTATTTTCTATTACTATTTATATTTCATTGGTGATTCCTTGTCTTTTAGTAGATTGAGTTTAATCACTGTTGGTTTCTCAGAGGTATTAAGTTAATTGAATCACTTTGATAAGGGGATAAAAACACACATTTGAGTTATTAATATGGTTTCTTGGAAATTTAGGTGTATAATTTAAGGTCTTTAATTATTTATTAGGTAATTAAATTGGGTATAATTTTTATAAAAAGATAGAGGGAGTGTTAAAGGGTTGAAGTCTGTTCATTGCTGTTACATTGGATTTGATTTCTCTATTTTTTAAATCTATTCTTCTTATAATTTATAACTTTAATTTACAATGAATCCATATTTTTAATTCATTTAAATTTATTTAATTTCACTTTAAAATCCCCACTTTACTAATATTTAATTAAAATAAGTTAACCTGGTGATAGTTTGAAAACTTAGTATGTAACCTCCACGTGATACAATTCTGTGGTCACCAAAGTAGTGAATTTTTAAGGGGATAAATTGTTGATTGATGTAACATTATTCAATCCTGAATACCAATTGTAATAATTTTTAGGGAGTTTTACTATGTTTATTTAAATAGGTTTTTATAACACCAATGTTTTAACAACTAATTTAGATCATTTAAAAAAATGGATTTTTTACTTTGGCTACTCCTATACTGGGTTAATTATAAACAATTTGGGTATTTTATTATAATTATTTAATTATTTAAAGAATAATACCAATAAAATAGTTAATGATTTATGAATAAAGTGAAAAAATATAAATTTATGACAGTTATTTAAAGGAATTAAATGAATTGGTCTCTAAAAAATAAGCTTATTAAAAGGAAAGCCTTATCCTAACCACTTTTGATATTGAAGAACCTTTTTTGGGTGAATTAAAAAATTATTTTGAATTTTAATTTTAAAATTAAAAGGTTGAAATGATCACTTGATAATATGACTTTAGAAAATAAAAAGTATTTGGGAATGTTTTTGGTAGGTTTTTAAATGAAATTCCATGGTAAACACAATTTTTTGAAACCAAAAAATAAGAGTTGTTGTACCCAAATTTGTACAAGGATGGGGTATAAACTTGATCCATTAATTTTTGAATAAGACATGGAAGAACTTAAGATTCTACCACGTTTCAATAAAATATATCCAACTATTTTACACATTAAAATAGAGTTGGAATCTAAGAATCCACTAGGAGACTTACCAAATTTTGACTCATTTTTTAGATTATTCAAATAATAATTTTTTAATTATCTCCACTTTGAATATTTTATTCCTATTGGTTTGGATTAGAATTATTTTTCAAAATAATAGGAACTAAAGGATGAAACTGAAGAGAAATTGGAGTTTCCTATTGATTTGTGAACAGGTTTACAAAAGGAATGTAGTACAGAGCTCATATAAAAATAATAAATCATTTTTTAAAATAAAATTGATTATGAAAATTATCTTAGAATTAAATTATTGAAACCTGTGTAGGACTTTTCTGAATATTATGTGTTGGTAAGTTGCCTTTAGATTTTGTACCCTCTCATAATACTTCATTGGAACTACAATTTCAAGGAGGGGGAAACAAAAATTACAACTTTAGAGAATTTTAATAAAATTGGGATCAAAATAAGATTAGAGAAATTACATTTTAGTGGTTTATAAGGAAAAAACCAAACCCATCTTCAGACATGGGATAACAACTGCCACTGTTTAGCTGTTGGTATCATAAAATTAAGCACCCACTTTGGGGTTAAAATGAAGAATATTTTAAATTATCTCTTTATTTTTTATTTTTATTTATTTTGTTTTCAATAAAATTATTATTTTTTCTTTCTTTCTTATATTAGAGGAGTGAATTTTATGTAATTTAGATACTTTATCATGCGAGATTCTAATTAAATAAACCAGATTTTTTATTCCCTTCCACTTTTTTTAGTTATTTCTAATATTGATTATAAGATATCATATAAAATAATTCATAATTATTAACCTATATAAAATAAGTGTGGGATAGAAACATCCTTGTTAGATTAGGATTTTGTGTGTGTTCTTTTCCAAATTTGGTTTTGTATTTTCTTTGAAATTGTCGATTTTTTCTTTCAAATTTTCTTTTTTCTATATCAAATTTTTCTTAATTTTTATATTGGCGAGATAAATTGATTTTATTTTCCATTTTTGAAACCCATCTTAATAAGTGAACAAGTTTTCTCCATGAAACTTAATTTAAATAAATTCTGAAAAAATGACTTTGTTTCAAGTTCCAAACTAGGATTATTTCATGAAAAGACCTATGATTTTTGAGCCTAACGCCATAAATCACTATCTTAATTTTTATAATCACCTTCCTATGATGATTATGAATCTTCTTGAAATATTATTCAGATTGACCTCACATATTTAAGGAACTAAACCATGTTTTAATAAAAAAATAGAATTTATTTCTATCAAAACACAAGGGACTGAGACACTTGTTTTTTAAATTAATGAGACATTTATTTGATTTTAAACACTTCTTTTCAAGATATAATTTTTATTATATCTAATCCTTTTCATTTAATCCTTTTGGACTATTATTATCCATTAATGACTTATTAGATAGACACATCACAGACAACCTTTCCCTATCCAACATGCTCTTAATGTAAAAATTTCATTATATAATTAAACTTATGTGTGGTGGAGGATATATTTTTATGGTCTATATTATTTGGAGCATCTTTGGGAGGAAAATTAATACCTTTAAAGATGAATTTTTGAATGAAAAATTATACTTCTACTGTTTTTTGAAAATAATTTCTAAAAAATATTTTAAAAAATGGGTTGTGTTGTAATTATTGAAAAAATGAATATGAAAAGATTGAAAAAAAAGAATAAGTGATATTATTCTTAAAATTATGGGATAAAATTCAATTTTTTTTGGAAATTTAAAAAACCTCACTACCTTTAAACATAAAATCTATAATTTTTTAAGTATCTAAAATAAAAGAAAATCTATAAAGGTAGTGAGTGGATATCATTTTTTCGAACAAAATGAAGATGGCGTGAACATTCATTGATGTTTTCCTGTTGATTAGAGTTGATTTTATACTGAGTACACTACAAAAAATGATGGTATTTAGTGTCATAAATATATATTGGGTTATTCTAAACCCCCTCTAAATAAAATCAGAAGGGGATAAGAATAACCACTTCTAGTTAGAGGTGGATTCATGATAACACACCCTTAATTGTTAAAAACCCCTGATAAATGATACACCCTTAAACTTTCCCCCTATCATCTATTTTCAACCCACCCCTACCATGATTAGTGGATTCCCCTTCCTCCTAGATCTCCCTTCAGTTTTTTGGCTGACAGATTCCCCTACCTCCCACGGTGACATTGATCCTCTCCCTTCCATAGATGACGGATTACCCTACCTCCTATCATGATGAAACTACTCTCACTTCCACTTCTGATATTTTCCCCTACGTCCCATCATAACAACACCCCCATTTTTAGATTTCAACACTACATCCCCTTCTAAGAATGACGGTGCCCTTTCCCCCTACTCGTGAGGTCACCCCCCTTCTTAGATTCAGATGAGCCATCAAATAGTGTGTTCCACTCCTCCAATGAAGATCTCCACAACACTCCAAGAAAATTAGGTACTTATTCTCACTAAGGCCTTGTATTCACCATAGAAGTCCCCTTGTAGAATCTATAACCCCTTACAGTCTCCCTCTTGAAACCCTCACCCAATGGAACCTGCACCTGACCAGTCATTTTTTAGGGATTATTCACATTTTTAATATTTCTTATAAAACCTCAACAAAACCCTAAATAAACTAGTTATTTTAAAATTTTATTTCCTTTTATAAGGATTAAAAATCTACATTAGACCTCAATTATATTATATATAGACCAAAGGTATGATCAATGATGTAATTGGACTGCTCAATTTTGATCTTGGGTTTCTTTCGATTGATTTAGAAAATTAATGCTAAATTTTGATTCAGGTAATTTTAGAATAGATACTATTATATTGATTATAATATTTGGAGTCACTTCTTATTTAAAAAAATATGTTAATCCAATATGATACCCATGTATAATTTTCACCATTAATTTTATTTGTATATGAATTTGTTGGTATTTGGATTCCATTATTATTAAATGTCTATAAGAAATATTAGGTACAAGATATGACACTTATTTAAGTATTTTTATATGGAAATTAAAGTGAATTGTTTTTTAGAAACTAAACATACATTGTTTATTTTTCCAACTATTTTTCATAACTCATAATTTCTATGAGAAATCTTCAATAACTAGTTCCAAATTATTCTGAAGTATGTGTTTTTTTAAACACTTTTCCCATGACATTTATATAATTTTTTTATAGTAAAAAATATTTTTTAATTTTTTTTAAGAGAAAAATTATAATTTTAAAAAAATTAGTTTTAAATTTTCTTTAATATAAATGAGATTTACATTTTATATTTTTCAATGAATGTGTTTTATAAAGAAAATTTATTGATATTTTTTATATTTTATAAAATTTTTTATATCATAATTATTTTTTACTATGTTTCTTTAAATTTTTTAATTGATATATTCTATTTCAATTAATTCATTAGAAATGGATAAATGATGGATTTTCTGGTCATAAAAAAACAATGATTATAAAGAAAGACTAGATAAATTTATCTGTTTTGTGTTTGAGCATAAATATTTGGAGAGAAGAATAACACAACCTTGTCGTAATTGAAAATTTAAGAAATGGTTGAACAGAGTTGAAGAAAATTCATATTTAAGTAAAGAAAATTCATTGAATACACCATGTAGGTATGGCATGGGTAATTCAAGAAAGTTGAACTACCGTCTAGTAAAGAACAAGAGAATGAGACTTCTCCCCATAATATCAGTCATCTATATCCTATTGAGGAAATGGATAATGATGAATTTGGTATTGGTAATATACATGGTGAAAATGAAGTAGACTCATCTCTTTGTGTAAACACGGTTGAAACATATATATAATTTTTAGAGTCATCGAATGAGGTGAATCAAGAATTATATGAAGGCTGTAAAATGTACTCCAAATTTTATTTTATAATAAAACTGTATCACATCAAGTGTTTTTGTGGAATGAATCATAAGTAAATGATAATGATTTTGGATTTTCTAAGAGATGTTTATTTGAACATTTCAAAATATCCAACTCTTTTTATGAGGATAAGAAAATCAGTAATAAACTTGGGATTAATTATATTAAGATACATTCTTGTCTTAATTAATACATGTAGTTTTGGGAGGATGACGAGGATAAATAAATATGAAATAAATTTGAAGAATATAGGTGGAAAGAAAAATTTGATGAAAAAGAAGGAACGACCAGAAAAAGTTTTTTATTATTTCCCTCTTAAACAAAGGTTGAAATGGTTTTTTATGTCTAGTAAAAAATCCAACAATATTCTTTATCATGAAAGTATAAAATGTAATGAAGAATTGGTAGGGAATCCTAAATATCCTAAAGAATTTAATAAATTTAATGTCACACATCCTCAATTTGGTTTAGATCCTAAAAATGATCACTTGGGTCATACAACTCATGTATTTAATCCTTTTGGTAGCATGAGTTAAAGTTATAGTATTTGGACTAAAGTATTTCTACCATGTAATCTGACAGTATAGATGTGTATGAAAAGAAAATATATGATTCTTTGAATAATCATTACTGGGAAATGAATGCTAAAAAATGACATAGATGTCTATTTTAGAGCTCTTTTAAAGGATTTGAAAGAGTTGTGGGTGGATGGAGTTGACGCCTATGATGTATCTATGTTTAAAAAGTTTAAAATTTGAGAAGCATTACTACTTGAAATCAGTGACTTTTTTAGACTCAGGAAGTAATCTATATGGAACAGTTATAATAGATTAGCTTTTCTAGATTGTAATTTTGGCCCAAATCCATTGTGTTTTCCTCAAAGTATAAAGTTGTGTTTTTGGGGGCATCATAAATTTCTTTTTGATAGTCAGAAATTTCAATTAATGAGGTTATTTTTTGTTAAAAATATGTATTTTTAGAAACAACCAATTACATTGTCTGTCATGGGGATTTTCAAATAGGTAAAATACATAAATGTATCATTTTTAAATACAATAACACATGATAGTAAAGGAAAGTGATCTTGGGTAAAAACAATGAATAAGAATATAAACATCAGAAAAAAGTAAATAATTTTTAACTTTCCTTTTTGGGTGACTAACATGTTATTTCACAATCTTGATTACATGCATATTGAGAAAAATGTATGTGATAATGTCATTTATACTTTTTTTAATGAAACTGTAAGTAAAAAAAGATCTAGCTACGGACTGAAAAGATCTTCAAATAATGGGTATAAAAAGTTATTTGTGGCCTAATGATAAATGGAAATATCAATCATGTCTTTATTACAATGAAAAATTGAATGAAATATTCCTTTTGGAAATATATAGTGAATATGAATTTACCCGATAGTTATCAAAGAGAACCTTCTAGATGTATCAATATGAAAGATTGTCAAATATCTTTCTTGAAAAGTTATTATTTTCAGGTCATTATGGAGCAATTACTTCCCATTTCAATGCGTAATGTGTTTCTGAAATTTTTTTTCTACAATATTGATAGATCTATGTGAATTATTTTAAAAAAATGTGGTAAGGTTGTTAATTATTTTGATCTTTGGAATTTACAATATTGAATTGTTATCACAATTTTTCATTTAGAGATGTTATTCCCTTTGCATTTTTTTTACTTTCATGATTCACTTTTGTGTGTATCTAGTCGATGAAGTAAGATTGGGTGAGATGGTATAAATTTGATGGATGTATCATATTGAAAATTAATTTAAGATTTTGTACATATATTATTTCCTCCTATAATATTTTGTTTTTTCTTCTTCTTTTTGTATTTTAAATATATATTTGGTGCATTTAAATATTTATGTTCATAATAAGGCTTAACAAGAAGGTTCTACTACTAAGAGGTATATATCATAATAATTTTGTAAATTTTATTCATGATATTAAGAAGTGACTGAGACCAAATTCAATAGGTTAAGTAATGTTAATGATGAAGTAAATGATGTTAAAAATGATGAAGTCTATACTATGTTTTCAAATATTAGAAGACTAGTTGGGAGTGGTACCGATTTTTCCATAACTTCCTTCAAAATGAAACATGCACACCAATATGTGTTATTAAATTGTGAAGAGGTGGATTCATTCACAGAGTATATATAAATTTATGGTTCCATATTCAATAATTTAAGTATATTATTTATTTTGTAAAAAAATTACTTTTAGGGAATACACATTACAGATGAAGGGAAAAATGGGGAGTTGGACACATTCCACATATGTAGTGAAGAATATTATAAGTAAATACTTTTCTGGATTGAAAATTATTTTCGTAAATATTATTATTTTTAGGTGTTTTTTGGAATATGTGGTTGGTACTCTATTAGATGATTTGAAACATATGGTATAAGGCCCACTTCTAAATTCTAAAAAGTGATCTAAATTCAATATCAATGGATTCAAGTTTCGTACAATGGATCGTGATAAAGGTTTTAAAAATATTCTATAGTTTTTTTAACTTCTATAACCCGATTTTTTTCAAGTCTCCCTAATGTAAATAGAATTGACACTGATCTTTTATGTTATGGTAAGTTGAAAGATATTACCAAGATCAATTACTATGGAAATTTTGTAACCCATTTAAATTATATATGTGATAATGAAATAATAGATAGAGGTTTTTGAAAGGATTATTTGGGTTTTAATGTTGTAAATTTTATAAAATTGATTTACACCAAACAATGTTAAGAGCATGAACCTTTAGTTTACACATCTGAAGATCAAATGGATTATTATGTCGACGAATATCTAAAATGGAGTATTATGGTGCATCTTAAGCTTAGATATTTATATGAAATGGGTGAATATGATGGGGACAGATGTGACCACTCACCTTTTGAAGAACTACAGTTGTGTAAATATTTTGACAATTAAAGGGAAAATGTTCAACTGACATGATAAGAGGAATATGATGATGTTTTATTTGCTTATATGGAGGAAGATTAAAACAATTTTAAATAAATACATGTTTTTTTTGAAAATTGTTTGAATTGTTCTGAATTTTTCTAGAGAAAAAATATTTATCCAATGCTCATTTTATCTAGAATCACATTTACTTTTTGGTTATTAATTTTTTTGTATGTCATGTGAAACCACTGTGTTATATCTTTTCCTTAAAATAGATATAAGAGAAAAAGTTATTTTTAAACAAAACATTTGTTTTAAATTTAATTCTTCCACTTGTTTTGTTTTTTCTATATAACAAGGAATAATATATGAATTTGAACTCTAAATGGAATTTTTTAATCATTATTTGTGTTAAATTTCTATATAGAAACTATGTTCCTATACATCTTCTATCTTGTCTATCTCGGACTAAAGAAAACCCGTATCTCTAAGTGGATCCAAACATTACTTAGATAGCTTATTATCATCCTTATTATAAGTAGAACTCTTCTCCCAAATAGGGCCCTTATTCAAGGTCTTTGGATTATAATCATAATCACATTTAAGAACCAATTACTTCCCATGATCTTCAAAAACATTGTAATCTGAAGACTCACCTTGCTGTTGGAAAGAACCAAATAACCAATTTCTCTTATTTAGTAAGTTTATTAATTATTTTTATCTAAAAAAACATTATTGAAATATTTAAACAACCCATTAGTAATTTTTGAAACAAGTTATAATGATTTTAGTAAGGGTGTTTATATTTTTTTCCTAGAACAACTTGATTAAAATTTTTATACATACCAATAGTAATTTTTAAAAAAAGTTAGAAGGATTTTATATCTAGGAAATATTTTTTTAAAGCCATTCAAAAAATATTTGTTTGAAAATTTTATTTTAAATTAGTAAGGTTTTTATACTTGTTATCCAACAAACCTTTATTGGAATATTTATATAGGATATTAGAAATTTTTGAATCATGTTATATGGATATTAAATCTAGGAAATAGTATATTCTTGAATCCATTCAAAAATATTTTTTGGAAAAATTTTATTTTAAATTAGTAAGGTTGTTTATATTCTTTATCCAGAAAAAAGTTATTAAAATATTTATACAATTCCTATTCATGGATTAGGTGATTATGATATTGTTAACATAAAAAATATGTACAACTTAAATTCAATTTTTTATTGGTCCTGTCAATAAAATGAGGATTCCATACTTTTTTTATTTTATATTTTAACCACATTATAGTTGATTCTTCAAAATATTTTATGCTTGTAAAAATCATTAAAATATGCATAAATAAAATAATTATAGAGTTCATAATATAAATTAACAAAACACAACACAATAAAATCTCAATATAGATGTCCACCCTTCTTCAACTGATGATGTTCCATCAAGCTCAACACAAGTTCAAATCACCAAAGATATTTTCCCCCAATAAACACGTTTAGATTATAGTCAACCAACATAGTTTACATTATTAGAGTCTAATGAAAATTGAAAATCCTCAACTATCTATTCTTGAAATTGGTTTCAGTATTGTAGCTGAGATAGATGTGAATGTTGCTCCGACATCAACTGGTTTAAGGAAAAATAGAAAAGGCTTGGGTATGTAATGTTATAAGAACATTAAATTTTAGTCATGCATTATTTATTTTAATTAATCCATATTTAATATTATTTCATTATTTTATTAGATTTAGAGGGTTGAAAAAATGTTATAAAGTTTTGAATAGAGAAAATCTGGTTATTGGTGAATGAAAAAGTTGTAGTGAACTTTGATGATATGGGTCATCCAATTAGAAAAGGAGGAGGTTTATTTTAATGTGCAATGGAAAATATAACAAGATCTAAATTTTTTATTGATTATGAATCTTTGAAAAGAATACAAAATTCTCTAAAAGAATATATGTTATGCATATTGGTTATGGTATTTGTTTTTTTATTAATTTATTTTATTCTGATGTTTTATTTTAAAATTTCAAAACTAATGTTTTTATTTTTTTGTCAAATCCCTATTTTCAGTTTCCACATGATAAGATGGAAATTTGTCTTGCTAATATATCATTGGAAAAAATATGGAGAGATAATAGATGAATTTTGTTTCATAAACATTATGATTATATCTCAACTAAAGAAAAAAATTTTGAGAAGAAATGTCCAAAAGGTATATCAAAGGAGAATTGGAAAAGTTATATACTCATCTTTGATAAGAAAAAACAAAAATTACTTTACTAATTTTTATTGACATCATATTTAAACATTTAATTTGTTATATTCGTTAAATGTTACTAAAATTTTCATCTTTATATGTGTAGGACATGTGTAAGAAAAATGCACTAAATCATAGCAATCAAAACATTTCAGATACATCAAGAACTAAAAAAATTTTCCCCAAGAAAGATGATATGTTAGTATATAATTTAGATATTTAGAAATCAATTCCATATTTTTTATTTTTATAATATTTTTTATTATAGATGATGAAATATTGATATTCGATTAGTAGGGCCAATATTTGGGATAAAATTCATCAAAAAATTCATAGGTAAATGATGATTAAAAAACAATGAAGGTAAGAATTCATATTAAAGTTGTGTTAATTTTTAATGTAACCAAATTGATATCATTTTCATGTAGAAAAAATTGAGTGTGGATTTATGTTAAGAGGAATCGTCACAATATTCAATAATTTCTCTAAATGATGCTCTTAGAGAAGTATTTGGGAATGTTAATTTGGGTCATGTACATTATCGTGGGTTGGGATCATGTAGAAAAATTGTATTCATCTCATCCTCTTAATGATTTTGAGGTATGAATGACACTACATAAAATTTATGTCCTATATCTCAAAAACAGTTTGATGACTTGAAATCAAAGTTGAGTTAAGCGGAATTTAAAATTATAAATAAATGGAGACAAGTTATCCTAGAAAAAAGCACAAATGTATATGACCATTAATGTTCTTAATATAATGGGGGCCAATATTCCTTCATTGTATGTCTACATAACCACTAATGATAGAAAAGTATTTTTTTAATTATACATTTGTGGCATATGTTCAACCTTCCAAGGTCGCAACATAAATAATTTTCCAAGGATTTGTTTCAAACCACCATGAGGTTATTCATCATGGAGTTCATAGGGTTTTTTTGTGAAGATTATTTTTGTCCCTATTAATAAAAGTATTTCTGGATCATCCTAGATTTTATTTGGAGACACTATCAGGGATATAGTTTTCCAACACAAACATAGAATTCTTGCTAGGAACCCTTTTTGTATTGATTTTTGGATGTCGATTGATCCTGTATGGTGATTTTTTTCTTATGAACATAAGTGTATTGTTTTAATGTTGGGAAATTTTTAGATCATAGAGAATTAATAAATTCATGTATCTAGTAGTTATACATTTATATGGTGTTACAATTTTTATTGGTAACTGCAAATATATCCTTTCATGTATATTTTATAACTTTTATTATTTGTACCTGTATAAAAATTATGTTTTTAAATCTTATTTATTATGGAATTAATGAAGAAGATGATGTTCCAACTAAAGATCAAAATTCATCATATCATAGAAGATCACCTAGCGGAAGTGACATTAATTTGAAAGCTACACATACCCATGCTGTTTCTATTTAGACATTTGGTCAAATAGTATATTACCTTCTTGTTAATTCACATGATTTATGATTTGTGAATTTATTTAATGTAAACTGTTTAGGTATTTGATCCAATGTATTGTGTGTAAACTATTTAGAAATAATTAAGTGGGGTTCTTATTAGTCAATTTATTTTCGTTTTTAAATTGAATTTATAAAAAGGGATTTGTGATGAGAATTTATATAATGTAGAGTATTTTATATATTTTTTGGAATCAAGTTTATTATTCATAAGATAGGGTACCCCAATGATATTTTTATATATCATTGGTTTATAAAAGAAATCATAATTTTTTAGGGTAAATTATAAATGAATGATTTTACTTCTAAATTCATATATATATTAGATGATTTATTAGGTGGTTATTATTATAATAAATATACTATGATATTTATAAGTGATATTGTTATTTATTGGGAAATAATGGGAATGTTAAAATACATTTATATGCTATAATTGGATTAAATTCTCTCCAGTATCTATTTTAATAGAAACAACCAAACACAACAATGAATAATAATGCTCATGAAGTTCATAATTATCACATACCATCAGTCCAAGAGGTAAACATATAAGATTTTTATCCATTTTTTATGCAATATTCTATCTATAATAGACATGGGTTTACACAATAAGTATGAAATTAAAGGGATTCTTGGCCCTCAGTGCCTCGGAGGGATGTTCAGAAATGTGAAAATCAGTATGTGTGAATGCTCATTGAGCATATAAATATATATCTAGTCTCAGAAAGTTTCCTAATTTTTGTAGTGAAATACATCCTTCTCCCTTCTGAATTTATCCTTAGAAGTGGTGTAGATCATTTTGGAATGAACTTGTGAAATTTAAGGGGACTATGAAATAAAAAATATTTTTATCTTATAAAAATTATCTAATGTAACCAAATCATAATTGAAGAAAACAAAGAGTAATTCATTTTCAGGAAATGCAACAGCAAAATCCTCATATCTCTTGGAAGGGTTACCTATCTTCTCAACCAAAATTTCATTCTTCTTCTTATCAACCTTTAAAATTAAATATAGGTGCATATTATTCAACTTGAGATCCATAAAGGTGAGTATTCAATAATTATAAACACCCATGACATAATAATTATTGGGCCTTTTGATCCATTAGAATGATATGGCCGATCAGAATATATAGAGAAAAAGAAAATGATGGAGAAGTTATTAAAGCTCTAAACCGAGGTAGAAGATCCCACAAAGGCCGATGAAGATGAAAGGAAGCTTCTCTTCAAAAAAATAGTGGTTGGTATGAAAATTCTAAACAAAACACAATTTTTTATTGAAATGAAAACAACAAAACAAAACATAACCATGCACCGCACTAATACTTAAGCATGAGGAGGTGCTACCGCCTTTGGTGCGGGTGGTTATAGTGGGATTCCCTTTTTCCTTACCTTTATCAACCAAAAAGATAGGAAGGTGGAGAGTAGGAGGAGGGGAGGTATCCACCCTTGCCAACCTCCTCTATGATGCAGCCCTCACCCCCACTGTAATTCTATAAAATCATTGCATTAATCAAAATAGTATCTTCTAGGAGGGATTCATGATGTATATTGGTATGTATATCATTATAATCTATACCCAAGTTAGTTCACTAAGCTTCTAATAGTGACATCATAATATTATTTCTTATATTAAATTCATAGTATGCATATCACTATAAACATATGAGTGTATTTAGAAAGCTACACATTCTCATGAAAATGAGTTTGATTTTTTGTCTAATAGAAATTTCTTTATTTTTCATAGTAATTTTTTTCTACCATTGTATTATTTCTTGTTTTGACAGAGTGATATTACTGAAGGGTGGATATTAGTTCATACTAATCTTGAGATTTAGGTTTTTTTCTCTTGGATCCTTATGGACTTTCTTATAGTACCTGTGTTTTATGTTTCCTTTTTTTTTTGTTTTCCTAGTGAAGAATAATGATTTGGTTGCCTATTATTACTGAGTTTTTGGTGATGTGGGGGTTTCTTTTCATCTAGTGGGGAGATGATTATTTTCATCTAATGGTGAGGGGATGCTGTTCATCCAATGGTGAGGGTGATGCTTTTCATCTGGTAGTGAGGGGGTTTATTTTAATATGGTGGTGAGGGGGATGCTTTTCATCTGATGAAGAGGGTGCTATTTTTTATCTGGTGAACACCTTTATGTTTTTTTGGTGAAGTAATTGATGTTTTTTATAAAAAAATTGTATTGTTAATTTATGGTTGTTACTTTGATAACATATATAATGATGTTTTCGGTGAAGGATTTGATGTTTTTCGATGAATTGTATTTTGGAAAAATGACTTGTTATTAAATGACCATTATAATGACCTGATTGATTTAATTTATTTTTATAAATAATATTTTTTATTTTAATTTTAAATATTCTGAAAATAATTATTTACTAATATTATATTTTTTTTATTTTGGGTGTTTTGGTGGGTAGGGATTTTGGGGTGAAATTTATTTTCAACATGTAGTTATAATATATATATATATAAATAAATATTTTTTTAGAATTTTTTTAAAAATATAAACAAAATATAAATTATTATTTTTCTAATTTTTTATTATATTATAGGTGGTTAAAACCGCCACTAATTTTCCCCAATTGTTTTTGATTGTGGGAAGCTAAAAGGAACTTGAATATTTTTTAGAAATTTAATATTTAGATTACAAGGGGTTAAAACTAACTTTAATTTCCCCTAAAATTTTAAATTATTTTTTATTATAGGTGGTTATAACCCCCTTGAATATTTCCCCACCAGAGGCGGTTAAAATCATATAAAACATTTCTTATAATTTTATTTTTTACAATAGAGGGGTTTATAACCCTTTATATATTTTTTTCAATTATAGGGGGTTAAAACCACCACTAATATTCCTTATAAATTTAATTTTTTATATTAGAGTCTATTTTAATCACCTATAATATTTTAAACATTTAAAATTTAAAATTAATGTAGGTTTTAACCCACTATAATGCAATAACCCCTAATGATAAGTAGGCAGCCACATTAGGGGATATTTTATTAATGATTGCTAATATCTTTAGAATGGGTTATCACCCCCTCTAATATAAAAAATAACCCTTTATAATCTCAATATTTTTTTAGTGGGGGTGTGATAAGGAGAACTATTCTTCAGTTTAAATAAGATTCATTCATTTTTTTATTCTAAATGAATTGACAGTCATTATTATTAATTGGATATTTTTAATATAAAAAACCTACCATCCCTAAGAAACTATGTCATGAAACATAACAAAAAACAATATCTCAATTGTGAGAGATATATCATGAACCCCAAGTACAAACTCAATTAGGTCTCTAGCTAAAGACTAGAAATGAGGGTACAAAAAAATATCAGTGTCAGAGGTATTACCCTATATAAATGAAATAGGATCAGGAGATAAGATAAAACATCCATAAGAAACTGGATGATATACTATAAAATAAATCCAGAAAACCATTCCACAATTCATGTATAAATAAAACAGATACATGTAAATGTCTCCAATGTAATACCCAAAATAATGATGAGCCATAAAAAACAAAAATCCAAAGGTCCAAACTAGTATTGTCTATCATGGTCCATATAGTCCACCTAGAAACTAAAAATAAGTTTTATATACAAAGGGTGAGCATAAAATTACACCGAGTAGGAAAAAAAATTCTCTCATGACATGTGGAAAGAGAATACTATTGCACTCGTAAGAAAACAACAGATCCAACAACACCTAAAAATTCCAGCTATCCATCCCAACCTCACTAAGGAACAATCAACAAATAACACAAGCCATATGTAATAACATAATATGAAGCATATCAATATAGGGTTCCAAACACTCCTTTCCCACAAATTTTCCACTCTCAAACCATAACTTCATACATCATGGTACTCTCACCTCTTCTATATAACATAACATATCGTCACATCGTATCACATGAAATTCTATTCATAAATACCTAGGATATCACATAACATCACATCTCATCACATCCTTCCCACAGACACCTGGGCCATCATATCACATTACATCTCACCCAGATACACCTAGTCCATCATATCACATCATATAGTATAACCAGTGTAGTAAGGTATCAGGAAAATGAAGGATATAAACCTAACTCTCTCCTCCTCCCATGAACAAACCCCAACATAAATCACCTCATCATCTCACTTGAAAACACATGGGTCATCACATATCACCTCATATGAAGACACCTGGTCCATATCATCACATCATAAAAAATCTCAACAGTAACCGTTTTTTACTTATGGACATCACAACCTATGCATGTCATCATTGCTTGGAAGAGAGAGCGGGGATGATCCATCCATTCTCACCATCGTAATATTGGAGAAAACACCCCCAAAACAATTGGTTTTCAGCACTGGGTACTCAACATGGTTGGAAAACATATAGAAAAATCAAAAGGAATATACATGGTGTATATATAATATCATAACACATAAGAAAAACCTATGGTTTTACAACTAGATCAACAACCAACTCACAAAATTCACCACATTCACTACTACCTCTAAATTCACAACACCACCCAATAATACCCAATCCACATTTCACATTTCAAAATCCCTTTCAAATTATTCAATTTTTTATATTTTACATTAGCATCCAATTTAATTTAAATACCCAAATGATTCTATTATTTCCATCCCACTTAATTTTTAATGAACTATTTTCACATTTAACCTACTTCCCCTTTTTATTCAACACTCATTAACCATTTCCATCCCATTTTAACATAAAAATTATTATTTATGTCCAATACTACCTAGGCAAATATCACAACACAACACACCACAAGAAGCATAACAAAACATACCCTCTTATCTTTCTAAAAAACCCACACATCATTACTACATTCCAAGCCACATAGAACAACAACCACCGCATAATCACCACGTTACAACACAACCACTGCACATCACAGCCTCATAACCCATCACATGTCGCCCCATACTACACCACAACCACACATCCCAACCACACCTCATTTCACGACACCCCATCTCATCCGCGACAAAGAAACCACTTCCCACACAACACATTAAGACACCAAGCCATACCAGACAACCAATTCCACAAACACTTTCTACATAACACACATCAAATAATTTTTAGATTTTTCATAAGGGATATTTAACACTTTTACTTAATTATTTATGGGTGTTATCACATAATCCATATATTCACAGGAAATCATTTCATTATCCAAATATAAATGACTAACCAATTAATTTTAGGGTGATATCCAAAAATCACAAAAAATAGGGGTTCCATAACATCACAACTATTGTGTAATAAATCTGCCAATGGACATAATTTTTTAGCAAGTAATTATGCATGCACAACACAATCTCAATTATAATAAATCTTGTAAAATCATGTGATTCTCATTCCCTTTCCCATTTTCAAATTTATTTAACCAATTAATTTGACTTTATTAATTTGGAATAAACTGTCTCCACAAATATAAAAAATATTAATCCTCACTGCTTGATACACATAAAGAAAAATAAAGGAGAATCCCCTACCTGGAAGAATGAAGCCTCAATCGACTCACTAAACCAAAACAGGGAGCACATGAAAGACATAATCACTACTAGATAAATCAAGCCACCAGTAGAAGGGTTACATGACTCCAAGTGTAGGGGTTTGGAATTTATAGTCTCAAGACAAATAAAGAAGTATGTATAGATTTTTGAGTCAATATATATAGAATTATCATGTTTTATGCTCATAACAAATTTTATTTACCAATATTTTTAGAACTCATTAAACTCTATGTGAATGTAATAATTTATAGATTCAATCATCATAAAAAAATAAGGATATAATTATCTTTGATGAATTTTCCTTTGATGTGCGTTGATTAACCCTGCTGAAATTCCCATATAGTTATTTTCATTAAACTGGTGGAAATCTCCAGGTCGCCAATTTCACGTAGCTGAATGACACATGTAGCCATTTTTAATGTAGTATATTCATTTAGTATATCCATGTATCTAGTCTCTCATGTAGACAATCTACATATCTGATAACTCATATAGCTAATCCACTTAGATGATCCACATTGATGATTCAAATACGTAACTGATTCACATAGCTAATCCATGTGTCCAATCTAAACATGTAACCAATTCATGTAGTAGATTTATTATGTATTTGATTTATCCATGTTAGCCGATTCATCCATGTAATCGATTCACATAGTTGATCACTCATGTTTATAATTCATCCATGTCTCTGATTCATCTACATAACATATTCACATAGAGGATTGACATAGTCGATCCTTCCGTGTAACATATTCACATAGGTGATAGATCCATGTAGCCAATTCAACTGTCTATGTGGAGAAGCCTTATAAAAATAGGGGGGAAAGTCTCTAAACACCCTACAAACACAAAACAAAACAAATTATCAGGGTGGGAAGGAATAGTCTATTACATCAGATACCTATGAAATGATTCTCATCCTAAAGAATTAAAAACAAACTCAGGGAAAGAAATGGGGTTTGAATAACCACCTCATGAGAAACCTTTAAAGATCTAATTGTACTACTAACAACACCACTAATAGAGTTCACCAACGAAAAAAAAACTACCCAACAAACCGTGTCACTACAAAACCACACAACTCAAAACACAACAAATGCAACCAAAAAATCGCACTGTCCTGAACGTGAAAATTATGAAATTTTATTTGCTATGTCAAGATACTATCTGATCTTGGTTATACTGACTCACCTAGATAAGTTTAATCACATCATAGTATAATTAATCACAATTAGGAATTGGGTCATACCCTTTTCATATGTCAAAACTTTTCACACATAACACATAAAGAAAGAACCACAAATAACAGAAAGAACAACTTTTATAAAACATTAAGATCCAAACATCAAAACATCCAGGAAAAACTAAAAAAACAAAGTAACTCAAAAAAAACCATGGGTAATGAGAAAAAATATTCATATCTCACACGCAGGTACTATTCTCCAGGAAACTATGCCTCCACAACATGAACCCCAGGGGAATGGACCATCCAAGAATCACATTCTTTCAATAATCCTAGATCTTTACTGGTTTTTCCACATAATCATGTTATTATTGATATCCAAATCTCCCCAGTAAATTAATCATGGGTCATTATTAAGACACCAATAAAGATGGGACACATGGAATACATTGAAGTCCCTATCCGATTTTGGTTCCATTTCCAACTGATATTCAAACTCACTGAATAAACCCAAAACCTTAAAGGGCCCAACAAACTTGAGAGATATCTTAATCTCTATTTCAAACCTCTTCTTCCCATTTCATGGGGATACCTTCAAGAACATTTGGTCTCCAACATCAAACTCCAAGGTCATGTACTTGTGATCAACATAAGACTTATTGCTGGACCAAACTAATTTCATCCTCTCAAGAACAATATGAACCTTCTATATCTTTCTCTATACCACATTGGCTCCAAAAAATGCTATCGCCCCAACCTCGGCCCAACGTAATGGAGAATGAGATGACCACCCATGAAACACCTCAATCTAATCCATACTGATGGAAGAGTGGTATCTATTACGGTAAGAAACAAAAAACAAAGAAAAGTTTCATGCCCATGATTTGTTGAAGTATAATATACACATGATATCTGGATAGTCTACTCTGTCTATTTCTCTGTCAGAGGATGGAAAGTAGTTATAAGGTGGAAATGAGTTCCAAAATCTTGTTGCAATAACCTATAGACTCATGAGGAAAAATTTGTATTCTAATATAATACAATGTACCTAGTAACTCTTGAAACCTCACCACCTCTTCCACATACAACCTTTCCAAAACATCCACAACACCAGACTTGTTTTTCGCTAAGAAGTGGACCATTTTTTTGATACAAATCCACTATTACCCAGATGTA
Source organism: Viscum album (assembly GCA_963277665.1). Taxonomy (NCBI): domain Eukaryota; kingdom Viridiplantae; phylum Streptophyta; class Magnoliopsida; order Santalales; family Viscaceae; genus Viscum; species Viscum album. Next base: position 1,726,222,494 of record OY728120.1, read on the forward strand.
ATAAAAACCTCCATAATATTAAGGTAATTCAGTGATGGAATACATTAATATGCCATCAAATTTTCACTCTATAATATCCAAGGACTACAAAGAACCATTAGAAATATAATGATTTTCCTTTACCTTCTAGAAAACCAAACACCACACCACAAACTCCGCCACTTCCCATTTCATCCCATGCTACAAAAAATATATCCTTAAGCCATGAAACATCTTATAAAATCCCAACTATAACACCAAATATGGTATATGAGACCCATGAAGTAATAATTTACACATCACTACCGGAAAAAACCTCCCTTGAAACAACATCCAGTTTTGACCATCCTCCAACCATCCCTCCGAAGCATCACTATAGCCAACCCAATCCCACATCAACTCTTCCTTTACGTCTCCCCACTGAGACTCCTCCACCAACTGAATTTGAGAAGTCTACACTTTAATCTACAATAAGAATCCTCCACCATAAGTCACCCTTTAATCTATGTGTAGGGATTTTAACTCCACCATATCTTTCCAAGCATCTCCAAACTACCGAACCACAATACGATGTGACTTTCTACTCAAGAAATCAGCCAAAACATTTCACTTTCATGTGGTATAAAAGGTATAAAAATCATAGTCCTGAATAAAATATAGCAAAATATTTTTTATGCTCGTGAGCATGTAATTACCTAAACCCATAAGAGATCAATTCCTTCTTTGCATCAACAGACATCTCAAGCCTGGACGATAAACATCACAGAACACCTCAAACATCACACCTTCCTCTAAAAACTAATCTAATAACCAAATTATTTTTTGGGTAACTTAGAAATGCCTGGAACTAGTCACTCCAAACAAAATATTGATCTTTCCTTGTCAAGGATATTAGTGGGGCTAAAACTTTAGAGAAGTTGGACACAAAACTAAAATAATTTCCCACAAGACCAAAGAAACTTCAAACCTCTTCCACTTTCTTCGGTGTTTCCTAAGAAAAAAATTCCTCAAACTTTGATAAGTCTACTTCCACACCCTATTGAGACACCACATGCCCAATTAAATACACCTATTATTTCCAAAACATACACTTGGATAACTTTAATAAATTTGGTTTCATTGAAGAACTTGTATGATAGCTCTGATATGATTAGTATGATCCTCTTATTTTGAGTAGATCAATATGTCGTTGATGAAAATAAAAATGGAATAGTCTAATAATTGATGGAATATAGAGTTAATGATCCCCATGAACATATATGGTTCATTCATGAAACCAAAATAAATGACTACAAACATGAAGTGCCTATACTTGCATCTAAAGGTGGTCTTTAGGAAGTCTCCCTATTTCACCCTGTACTAGTGATACTCAGACCATAGATCAGTCTTAAAAAACTAACTCACCCCTCTCAACCGATTGAAGAGATAATATATCCTTGAAATAGTGTAATGATTCTTGATCATTACCTGATTCAACCTCTTTTAGTATATGCTTAAATTTAGGCTAGCATATTCCTTTTGGGTGATTAACACTAGAGAACCGCATAATTACACAATGGGATAGATAAGGTCCTTCTACATCAGTTCAATTATCTGAATCCTCAACTCTTGGAACTTGTAGGGTGATATTCAATAAGGATCCATCAAAATTATAGAAGCATTGGGATTTAAGTATATCCCAAACTCAACATCACGTCAATGGGGTAGTGTTACAATCTCCCCAAGAAACATATCTAGAAACTCCCAAAAAACCCTAGGAGCCTCCACTATCCCATAATTTATTAATTCTATAGATAACTCATCCAATATGGAAAGGAGGATCTCTATATTTATATTTCCCAACCAATGACCCCACTCTGTAATGAAAAACACACATTGGCTATCCACATCTAAGAACATGAATATTATATAGAATAAATCGATGAAAAAACATATAGAATACAACTAGTTGATGGTGATAATGACATTGTACAAGTTCATATACAAGAAGAAAATATACTGACAACATGATGTAGCCCCATCATTAGTTTGAAACCCCAACACACATCAAACAAGGTTCTATGGACTCTAACTAACATAGTCAAAACTAGGGGCTTGGGAAGCCACTCTATGCCCCGTTCGAAATAAAGGACTAGAACGAGTGAGGTAAAGGATCATGAGGATACATAATCAAAAAAGTCACAAACAAGGGTACTAAACAAAATTATCATACATCTAATGATCTATGGACCCTAGGGCGATGCTTCCTCGACAACCTGAAACTGAGCATGAATAGATTATCTAATTTTATGATGATAGCCACATCTATGATCACTAGGCCCTTGAACACACGGAAAAACTTGGGTTTATCCTCTACATACCATATCTCTCTATGGTGGTACATAATTATGCTATCCCTACTGCTGAAATGGCCTCACTTGAAGCTGCAGCTGAAATTTCCACTGAAACCGAGCATCTCAACCAAGATGATCCCTAAGAACCACTAGGAATTGGTCCTAAAATTGTCCAAGAACTCCATGGTATTTTTTACCTAAAGTTACCAATATTTTTGAAATAAAACTATTGAGTTCATCTCCCCATTTTTCAAACCCTCAAAGGCTCCGACGGCTAAAACCTGATGCCAATAACTCTACTCCCCGAGGAACCCTACTAGATCTTCTTTCATAGAAAACTTCCTTGTGAGTTCATCCAATTAACCATCTCTTCCTTTATCTAAAAATCCAAATACAAAGAAAATGTAATTGTATTAACTAGATACTTGATTAATGGACAAAGTTCCTTCTTAAGAAATCTCACACAAGACTCCTCCTTAGGAAAAATATTTGGGAAAATTTGAAAAAGGTCATTGAAATTGATCCTGTGATCTCATACAAGAATCATCTCCTACCAAATAAAGAGAATATTTTTCATCTTCTCAACCCACATCATCGAGGAAAGAATATATGAACAAAACAATCTCTAAAAGTATGACCACATCACATCTTCCTACTTTTTATCAACCAGAAATAGCATCCACCACTGAAGCACAACTCCCTATATATGACTAACTAACAACGTAACCCAGTACTCTACCCTAGTATATATCAAATTGAATGAAATATACAAATATTATGAATAATTATCTATCTCTATATCAAATATTCTACCCTTCTACCTTTATAAAACCTTCCATTGAATATAATGAAACATACTTTATAACTGTTATTCCTGCTCAATTAGATCAAACCTCCCGCAATAAACAAGATTAACCTACTAAACCCCCACTACCTGAGCCACATGTGGATGATGACCAACAGACATAGTTGGAATGTGAAAAGTTATTTTCTAAGCCCCGTATTAATGAAATTATTTAATTCTTATTTAATTATTTTTTACTTTACTAAACATGTATAAAACCAAAATCACCATGTCACACATCAAGCTCAAATGGACCCATTATCATACCAACCCATATAATCCACATTGTTCCTAAATCCAAACTTTATGATATCTCTCAACCATCAAATATAATACCACTCTCTCACAAACCTCCCAATAAAGATACCACAATGTAGAGAGATAGAAAATGACCCCTGAGTCTAGCACCCAATAGGACTCAGGTTGGAGACTAGCATCGAGGGTATAAAAAAATATCATAGTATAGGAGTCATTACCCTCTATAAATGAAATGGGATTGAAATATTAGATGAACCTTCCATAAGAAACTCTATGATATAATATAAAAAAATCCAAAAAACACCCCATAATTCATGTATAAATAAATCAGATAAATATAAAAGTCTCCAAATTAACATCCAAAATAATGTTAAGGCAATGAAATAGAAACTATCTAAAGGTACAAACAAGTATTGTTCAGAATAGTACATATAGTCCTTCTAGAAACCTAAAAATAAGTTTTATAAATATAGGGTGAGAATACAAGTATACTCAATAGGAAAACCAAAGTCTATCATGCACATGTTGAAATAGAATACTAATACACCAGTGAACAAACAAAAGAACCAATAGAACCTAAAAGGTCAACTATCCATCACAACCTCATTGAGGCACACTCACAAAATAATGAAATCCAAGAGTAATAGTATAATATGAAGAATATCAATATATAGTACCCCATACCACTTTCCCACTGATTTTCTACTCTCACACCACTACATTGTAGATCTTAGAACTCCCACATATTTTTTATATTATCACATTAAATCATATCACACATTCCCCACATTCACAACCACTTCTAAATGCACAACACCACACAATATGTTACAAGACACAATTAACAATTTAAAACCCCCCATTTTCCAGATTTCACATTATCATCCAATTTTATTTAAAAAACCAACACATTCTATTATTTCAATCCCATTTAACTTACTCAAAACCACTCTCACATTTAAACTACCACCCATTTTTATTCAACATTTATTAACCCTTTACATCCCATTTCAACTTAAACATTATCATATAATTACAATACTAATTGGGAAACTATCACAACACAACAGACCATAACTAGAACAACACAAGACCCCCTTTTTTATTTCTAATAAACCAAATAACCATTACCACATTCCTAGACACATCACAAAAAATACCATATCTCCACCACTATCTAGCATAATTGGACCACAACATTGGCTCACAACCCATCACACATCACCCCATATTTCATCACAACCACACATCATAGCCACACCTCTAATCCCAACACCCCATCACATCCCCATAACAAAATCACTTCCCATAAACCATATCAACACAACAATACATACCACACATCCATTTACACATTCACATTCTACATTACAGAAATAAAATAATTTTCAAATTTTGAATAGGGTTACTTTTCATTATATCTTCATTGTTTATGGGTGTTCTCACAGAATAAATTACTCTAGGGGAAACTATTTCATTAGATGAATATAAGTTATTATCCAAATCTGTTTAGGGTGATATCAAACAATCAAAAAAATATAGGTTCCATAACATCACAACTATTATTAAATAAATCCACCAATGGACATAATTTTTCAACAATCCATTATTCCAATACAACATAATATCAATAATAATAAAGCTCATAAAAACATGTGATTCTAATTCCCATTCCCCCTTTTAATTTTTTTTAACAAATTTTATTTCCTTTATTAATTTTGTTGTAATAATCTACATAGAGATAACAAAATCATCCCTCCCTGCATGATACACATAAATAGAAATGGAGGAGAATCCCCTGCCTCAATTTAAAAATCCTCACTCTATCAATTTTTTAGATCACAATAGATTTGGTTTACCAATTATTGAAGATCTCATTAAACTCCATGCTCAAGGACTTTTTTACAACCTCGATCATCACAAGAAATCAAGGATATAATTATCATTGATGAATTGTACTTTGAATTCCCTTGATTCATGCGTCTAAGTTACCCAGATGACCATTTTCCTAAAACTGATATAAATATCTTGGTGGCTAATTTCACATAGAAAAAATTACCAGGTTTCCATTTTTCATATATCCAATTCATGTAGCTGATCCACATAACCGATCGATCATGTAATCAATCCACATAGTTGACATATCACATAGACGATACACATAGTCTATCCTTGAAACTGATTTATACCTATAAGCAATTCACGTATCAGATCCGCATAGCTAATCCATCCACACAACTTATTCACTTAGGTGATCACTCATGTTGCTTATTCATCAACATTATCTTATTATTCTATATAAATAATTCACATTTTTGATTTCTCAAGTATAAAATTATCCATCATAGCCAATCTGTCCATCTAACTGATTCTGGTAGCCAATAAACATAGCCGATCTAGCCATGTAACTGATACATGTAGGAGATGGCTCCATGTACTTGATTCAATAATCCATGAGGAGAATCCTTAGAAAAACAACATGAAAATTATCCAAATCCATTCTAACCACCAAATATATTAATATAATGGGATGGGAAGGAAGAATAAATTACCCCATAAATGTCATTGAAAAATTCTCATGATTAACATAAGTCCTTGAATCACAATATGTAGAGATCTAGATATTTATATAGCCTATTCTGACCCTTCCATGTGTTTGGAGGAGATAATATTATCTGAAGATATAATTTTTTGTTATGGGAGAAAAGAAATGCGAGGTATGTGTTCTTTTCATGGGAGGATATATGAAATGGGAATGAGATTAATACACTAAATAGAGAAAATTATTTTTTTTCACGGAGGTATGATAAATTCTTATTTCATGGTATTAAATTATTGAATCTCTGGGGTATATACTTTTAAATCTACTTTGATATGATTTTTATGCTTACTTGTCTATGAGTATAAGCTCTATGTGTTGGTGAATTGATAGAGATAATATTTTCACTATTTTTCATGAGTATTATGTTAATTTTATCTCCACCAATTTCTCTTTTTAGTGAAATTACACCACTTTTGGTTTTTAGGGGGGTTTGAGTTAAATTGTGAAAATGAAATAATTATGTATTTTTAACATATTTTATGTCTTTTATATTTCATAAATTACGTTTTCTATACTGATCCAAATTGAATTTTGTTTTAGATTCTATGAGTATTGGGATTCAATTTTCCAAATTGGAAAATATTTGATTTGAACAGTATGAGTCCCAAATAATTCATGAAAATTGGAAATGTTTTTGGTGGATAGAATTTTACATACCATAAGAAATGATTCATATCTTGATATAACCTAATAAAAACGAGGTGATTGAATTTTTCACATATATATAACTAGTATATTGAAATGAACCTTAAATTTCATGGAAACATTTATTTATTTTGGAAGCCCATGTATTTGTTAAATTAGAAGAATTTGAAAAATATATTCATAATTTTTTTTTCACCAAGTAAAAAAATCATAAAATCAGGAAAATGTGTCAAAATATGTGTAGATTTAGAGTAATATTTTGAAATAAATAGTGAAACAAAGTTTAAGAATTACACTTTATGAGATTTTTCATTTACTTATCCAAAATTTTAACAACATTCAAGGAACAAATTATAGAGGTAAAACTTATCTCTCCTTTAAATTATAAAAATGTGACTCCAATTCTATTAATGGTTGATAAGAGAGAATACTTTCAATAGGGGATTAGTTTTAAAATGTAATTTCTATAGGATATAATCTATCCATGTTGGTCTAAACTCCAAGTGGTTATGCACAAAATAGATCAGAGGACTTAACCATATTGAGTTTCATACTTTTCTGTATAGTGTTTTTAATTATTATTGATTTCTTAATGATTTAAGAGTATCCTTTTCTTTATTGAGTTAATTTTATTATAAATTTTTCTATATTTTTGTTCAACTTATGAAATTAAAATGGTTTCTATAATTGTTTATTTTTTTTTGCACTTTCATTCGTTTGAACATATTGAATTTATTTAGTTTTTATTTCTTGGAGTTCTTTGGGTAATCAAGTCACATTTACAAGGGGATGCATACTCATATTTGTGTTATTTATATGGTTGTTAGGTAGTTTAATTGTCTACTTTTTGGTATTTAAGTATTAATTTAGTAATTAAATTGGGTAACATTTGTAGATGATGATACATGGAGTGTTCAATGGTAGAATTTTTTCCATATCAGCTACTTGAAATATGATTTCTCTATCATTTCCAATATGTTTTTCTTATAATTTCAAACTTTAACTTAAAAAAAATAATTTTAATTTCTTTACCTATATTTAATTTCAATTTCAAATTTCCACTTTACTAATATTTAATGAAAAGAAATTTACAAAGTAATGGTTTGAATAATTAGTCTTCAACCTTCTCATGATACAACCTTACGATCTCCACTTTATTGAATTTATAAGAGGATAAATTATCAATTGAATTAACATGAGTGAATCCCAATTACCATCCATACTATAAATAAATATTAATAATAAATGGCTATCATAATATTTAACTTCCTAAAATAGGAATACCAAGACACATTTAAATAAATAATTCTTACCATTATCTTTTATTTATCTTATTCTTATAACCATTCTTGAATATGATTTATCACTTCAATAACATGTCTTTTAAATCATTAATCTTCTTTTAAAGTTATATTATTACTATAAAATATCACATTCTTACTCATTTTGTCGTTTTAACGTGTTCTTGTTTGAGAACGTTTCACCACTTACATGAACGATGTTATAATTTTTATGTCATAAATAAATAAGAAAACATAAATAATAATTATATTAAAAAATAAAAATAAATTTTATTTTTTTAATGACTATATAATGGTGAAATATCCCTTATAAAAATGTATTTACAAGTGAATAATCATGTACTTGAAAACATAAAAAAATAATCTTATGAAGGAAGACTCATAAAAATGTAACTATATTAGTCTATTGAACTAATTTTTTTCTAGAATGATATAAACCCTATACCATGACACATATAGAAATTATGGAACCATTTGAAAATTACATTTTACTATTACTAGTATATCGATGTTGTTTTGGAGATTATGGTATGAATGACCACAAAACGACTAATGTGAACTATACCAATTTAGTAAATAAATAAAATATAATAATACATGAAATAAATGGAATAATAATAAATAAATAAACATGAAAAAGTTTCTTAATCAGGTAAATAATTAGCATAATTTTATATGCATGAGGATAAAAGTAATACGAAGTAGGTCAAGACTCGAGGTAAGGTATTTTTCTTCTAAAAAATATTTCAAATGTTTTAAAGTTTTTATATAAACTATTTATCTTCCATGTCCATATTATTTCAATAATATTTTTATTTGAAAATAAATTATTTCTTTAATTAATTTTATATTATCTTCTAATTTATTTTGATTTGTTTTAAAAATTATTCATTTATTGGTTTCTGTAAATTTCATTTTTTACTTTCATTATAAAGGTGTGAAAAGAATATTTTTTAATGATTATTTCTTAATCAAATTTTTCCAGAACTAGGGATGTTCTTAAATATTAATATTTATTTAAAATTTTCCATGTTTTTCAATGAATATCACATTTCCATTATTCTATGATTTTTTTGTTTTTAAAGAGACATCAAAAGAAAAGGGTAATTATTTTTTTTATATGATAACTAAAAGTGATTTTTATTATGGGCTCAAATGTCTTTTTTTTGGGTTTGATAGTAAAAAAAATATTATTTTTTTTTCATGGTACAGTACTTGGGAATTATATATTATGGTGGGTAGTCCCAAGATATTTCTCTATCATTCATTAGGTAATGATTTAGTATCTAGAGAAAAAATGTTTTAAGTAATTAAATAGGTCGATCCTATTCAAAGGGTGATATTAAAGGGTGTGTTGAAATGGGTAATTAATGTGATTACCTAAGCTAAATTCATGTTTTTATATGATTTATATGAGTTTTCTTGGGTTTACTGAACAAAGATTTATTTCACATGTGATTATGATCTCAAAGTATATGATATGAAAAGGAAAAAACGTTTCATGGGTTTTCATGTTTTTCAATGAATTATTGGGTGTAATTTTGTATCCCTTACTAAGCCTTATGTGCTCATAATTTTTTTTCAAATGATTTTATATGATTTACAAATGTATAGGAACTCTATATAGGTAAATATTCTGGTTATGAAGATCGATCATGAATGAATTATGTGTGTCATAAATGAAATAGCAGTGTTAATATTAAAATCCAATTCTATCTACGTTGTGTAAAAATGTCCACATTTAGTTGTAATTTTTTTTTCTAATTTTATAAAACTCTCTTCCTAAAAGGTTATGGGAATTTGTGAATTTAAATCATTACTATAAATCATGTAATTAAGGTTTGGATTTTTATATGTTGTTATAGTTTATATAAGATCAAGTCTTAGATATATTTATAGGTTGGGTCACTGATAATGAAAGGAAATATGGGGACGATAATTTGTTATCAAATTTTAATGAGAGAGGTTTTTATTACTATAAGGGTTTTTATATTTCATCCTTTAACCTATTATTGTTTTATAATCGTTTTTTTGCAAAGGCAATAGGGTGAATGAAGTGGGAAGGAAATAAGAGGACAATATCCCTTTGAATCAAAAACCTGAACTGGTTGGAGTTGGAGATGATAATTTTGTGGCTATGTTAACTAAATTAACATAGGTTATAAGAGGTATAAGCTATGAAATATATAGACCAAATTCTCTACATAGAAACATGTCAATAGTAAAATATTTATTTAAAAAACACCTTCCAATATTTATTAGAACATCAGACATAATGGTACTTAAAGGATGGTTAAATTAATTAAATAAGATATATAAAGTTTTGGGTTGTTCATTGCATCATAATATAAATCTTTTAGTATATCATTTTTAAAGTTAATTTGAATAGGTGTGTTATTTAATTAAAAATACAAAGTATATGAATGGAATTGATACCATGGAGTAGATAGTGTTTAATGATATGTATCTTGAAAAATATTTTCCTAGAATTACTCAAATTATAATAGAAAGGAAATTTATAGAGGTAAGAAAAGGGAGGAGGACTTAGTGTATTTTTATGAATAAAATTTTACTATATTTACAAGTTATGTAACAAATTTTATTTGGGACTAGGAGAGTAAAATTGATAAGTTCTACACAGCTCTGAAACTGATCTTATAAAGAGCCTTAGCGTCTCATGAATTTAAAATTCATAAGGAAATCAGTTAATGTGATGAAATGGATGAGATGGAATTTCTTAAAACTTATGAATATCATGACATTAATAATAATAAGTGGTCAAGGTTGAAGAAAAAAAATAAAAAACCAACACGGAAATTTGATGGTTATCCTCCAACATGTCCCAAATGTTGTAAAAGTACTTTTTAATGAAATTTTAATTGGATCATTAAAGTGTTATCAGTGTGTTATCTTAGAAAAATTGGTTCATTATTTCAGAGAAATGGGTCTTGAAGAAACCAATAATGGGAAATTATGTGGTAAGTTGGCAGTAATATGTTTTAATTATAATGAATTGAGACACTTTAAAATATGCGTCTAAAGATAGTTTCAAGGCAGGGATCATTAATATTGAAAGTATAAAGGTGTGTAAAATTATTTTTATATTGCTATATAGAATTATAGACCACTTAATAAAGTGGTGATTGATACCTTTACTGTTTATTGAAATTATTACAATGTCTTTTTTGATTCTGGATCTACACATTCTTCTATTTTAAAGATATTTTCACATAAATTAGAAATATCATCTCATGAAATGGGGATAATATTTTTTTGGAAAAAACTAAGTGAGGAAGTTTTATAGAAACAATGATTGATAGGAACATTAATATTATTATCTATGATTTTTTTCCTAAAAATATTAACACCTTACCATTTATAGGGTTTTATTTTATTCTAGGAAATTATTGGATTTAAAGTAATCATTATAATATATTTTTTCAACAAATAGAAGTTGTATTAAATTTTTAGAATGAGTTTTAATTTGAATATTAGATTGAATTCATACCTATGATAACATATCAAGAAGCTAGGAAATTGATTAAATATGTGTGTAAAAGTTATCTTTTACATATCATTGAAAATAAGGGAAGTATTTGGATTAGTTACATGCTTATGGTAAGTAAATTTCTTAATATATTTCCAAATTATCTACCTAGTGTTATTCCTAGTTTGTAGGTCTAATATACAATTAACGTAGTTTCTGATGCTAAGAAAATTTCAAAACCTCCTTATCAAATGGATCAATGGAAGTTGAAAAGGAAAATAAAAGAAATAATATGGGTTTTATCCACCCTATCACTACTCATTGGGGTACTATTATTTTGTTTTTTAAGAATAAATGTGGATTTATGTCGATTTTCAATGATTATAGAGTAAAAAATAAAATTACTATCAGGAAAAAGTATTTATTGCCTCATATTGATAATTTGTTTGATTAGATCCAAGGAGATTATTATTTTTAAAATATTGACCTTTGGTCTGATTATCCATATCTAAATTTAAAGGAAGAATAAATTTTTATAACTACATTTCAAACTAAGTATGGCCATTATTAAATTGTGAATATAAATTTTGGGTTAACTAATTCACATGTTGTATTTATGGATATAATGAATAGAGTATTCAATGAGTTTTTTTATAAAGTTTCATTAGTATTCATTGATGATATTATGGTATATTTTAAAGTTATGATGATCGTGATAAATATATAAGGATTGTGTTAAAAAAAACTTATAGAAAAAAAGTTGAATGAAAAATTTAGTAATTATGAATTTTGGTTATAGAAATTTTATTTCCTTGGGAATAATGTAAATAAAAATGGAATATATGTTTATCCAACTAAAAATAAAGTGGTGGAAGAATATTAAAGACCCATTAATGTCTCTAAGAATTAAAGTTTTCTTGGAAAGGAATGTTATTACCTTTGATTTCATGAAATCCTTTCTTCATTTGCGAACCCATTGAAAAAGTTAACTTGAAAGGGATTTAGCGTAATTTATTCATAGTAATTTTATGAATGTTTTTAAGAATTAAAAAGAAGTTAATTAATGTTCTAGTTTTAGTATTATCATCAAGATAGAAATATTTTTTTATTTATAGTGATGATTCATTGAAGGGAATTGGTTTTGTTTTGATGCAAAATGTTTGAGTAATAGAACATGCATTGAAACAGTTGAAAACCCGTGATATAAATTTATCCAATGCATGATATTGAACTTTTAGTAGTAATTATTGTATTGTAAATTTGGTGGAATAATTTATATGGGGTGAAATGTGATATACTTATGGATCATAAAAGGTTAAAGTATGTATTTAACCAAAAAGAGTCAAACATTCTAAAAAAATGGTTGGAACAGATAAATGATTATAATTTTATGATTAAATATCATCTAGGAAAAGTAAACAATGTATAATATTATTTGAGTTGAAAGGATAATAAATAATTAACAATGCTCTATTTAGAACATTATCATGTAGTTAATGATTTAATGAATTTGGGGATAGAATTTATGCATTAGAAAACACATTTTCTTTTAGATAACATATCATCACATTCATTATTATAATAAATAATTATGTATGGTCATAAATAAGGTTATGGTTTGTAAAAAAGATAAGATCTATAAAAGAAGGAAGGAAAGTTTTCTGAGTTTACTATGTAAATAGAAGGTGTTGTAAGATTTACAAAGAGGTTATGTGTATCAGGTTACACTCAAGTGAAAAAGGAATTATTAAGTGATGCTCATATATCTCTTGTTTATGTTCATCCAAGTGGCACAAAGATATACTGAGATCTTATAGGATATTATTGGTGGGGAGGAATGAATAAAGACATTTCGTACTATGACATGAAATATTTAACTTGTTCGTATGTTAAAGTTGAACAATAAAAACTGAAGGGGATTCTCCAGTAATTAATTCCAGAATGGAAATCGGAGAATATATCTATGAATTATATAATACCCCAATATTAAAAAAAATTATCTTCTACATCATATATAACATGCAACACTGATCTTAAAAAACCATGAAATATTTATATGTTATAGTTATAACCTAGCTATTAAATTGGAAGATTTAAATAGTATTCACCCTATAATGAAATATATATAAATTTCCAACTCATTACAAATGTATTGATTAATTATTAGGAAATAAGAACTCAATTTTTCCGTATGGTTATTCTATGATTCAAAAATATGTTTATTCAAGAATGGTTTTTATTATTTTTTGTGAGAAATTAGTATAAATAATTTCTGTTAAATTGAGAATTTAAAAAAAATAAAAAATTCACTTTTCAATTAAAGTTGTCAAAGTTAGTTTATGATTATTTTTTTTTGGAATTTTCAGAAAAGTTTCATTCTTTAATAAATAGTGAAAATACAAGTTTTTATCAGAAACTTACTATATTTTTCAAGTATTTAAAAATTCATATTATATTTTGGATTAGTTTTAAAAATTTATTAATTAATTTTGATTAAGTATAATATATTTAATGTTATTATAATAAATATTGTACTTGAATTTAGGATAAATACATTTTTATACTTAAAAAGGAATTTTTCTGTAAAATCAATTTTCATCGCTTCTTTTGGGATTAATTTTCAATTAAATTATGACACTTATATGAATGAAATTTGATAAAATAGTTTTAATATTTGGAATCAAAATAATTAATATTATGTTAAAATTTAAACTTATTTTTATGTAATTATGAATAATAACCATAGTAAATTTTTTCTACCACAGTAAAAGAAAAAAATTATTAATTATGGTTAAAACTAATGATATAAGTATTAAAATTTATTCAAAAAATTTAATTTATTTGAATGTATAAGTATATTTATTACATAATCATCCAAAATTTTAAAATATGATATTTTCCCATTAATCTTTTAATTTTACCATTAAATATTTTAGGTATAGGATGAAGTCAAAAATGTCAATATCTTGCTTTTAAAATATTTAGTATTTTTTGAAATGTATAAAAACAAATTATGTTCTATTATAAAGATTTATTGAAAATATAAATATTCTTTTATCTTGTTAATATATTTTTAATTTTTATTAATGGAATAATTACCTTAAATTATTAAACAACACTAACACAATGATTTTTCAAGAAGTAGAAAAAATCAAATTAAATGATTTTTAAAACATGAAAAGTAAAATTGTTTTGGGAGAATTATGCTATAAAAAAATTTTTTTACAGTAAAAAATAATTTATTATTGATGTTTCAATATATTATATTCTAAATTCATTGATGTATTGTTGTTTTAAAAGTCAAATTATGTGAATGGTGTCAATAATGACATTAATGATACTTTATATTACATATTATTTATTATATTATTAAAAAATTATGAAAAGAATGAAATAGGAAAATTAATATTATAAATGGTGTAAAATGTTATCCATTTTCACTTCATTATCCAATTTTAACCTTATAATTAAAATTATAGCACTTTAATATTGAAAAATTCATCACCACGAATAAGGTTAAAACTGGTTAACCAATGGGTTAAACCAAAATACAAGGTTTAAAATGATAGATAAACTTGTATAATTTATATTGGATAGTTATATAAAGACATTATCTTACTTATCTTACAATTAATGTTGTTTTGAAACTATTTTACTTGATTCAGACACATAATATATTATAATATTTCCTGTATTTCCAAAAATGACATTAATAATATTTTATAATAAGGTTTTTTTATTAAATAATTTAAATTTTATAAAAATATTATCATTGGAAAATTGAATTTTATATTGTTTAAAATATAAAAAATAGACCATTTATTATTGAATTTCCTTTTATAGTAACATTCTTGGAAAATTTAATATGAAAAAACATTTATACCATAATAATCATCAAAAGAGTTAACTAAGTGACAAAACAAAGAGTCAGGGGTGAAAAATCACATAAATTTTTCAAATTCTATTGGATAAGGGTATTAGACTCCTATTAATACTATATTCTAGTTATATCAATATGTAGGCACTTGAACATTAAAATTAATCACTATTAATTTAATACTTTTAGAAATTCGAAGAAATTACCTCCCCTCACTTATAAAAGAGAAGCTCCTATATTCTCTTCCTCACACATATTTTTCACTTTATCTTAGACAATCCATTCCTAAATACCTTCCTAAAATCTATCCCCATGTTATAGATATCTTAATTTTTTCTTAATACCAAATATATAGGGAAAAAGGTTTAAAGAAAAAGAAGGATGTCTGAAATGATCATAATTGATTAAGTAATTGTTTATGACATGGTGATAAAAAAATAAAAGGAATATAAAACATAAAAAAGGTTCTTAAGAATGTAAATAATTAATGTAAGTTTATTATTCTGGAATTTAAATGACACATGTAATGAGTCAGACTCTAGTTAAGGGATACTTTACTTTGAAATCCCCGTTTTAAATGTATTAAATATTTATATTCTATTTATATATTATTAAATTTTTTATGGATTTATTTATATGGAAATACATGAATTATAAAAGAAATTTTATTTCAGTTTTTACTTTATTTCATAGGTTTTAAAAAGGAATCTTTTTTACATATTTTATTCAGAATATTTTGAATTTCCCCACAATAAGGAAAACAAAATGTTTTATTTTAAAATATACGGTGACAAACAAATTCCCACCACCATGTCCATTATTTCATTTATGTATTATTTTAAAATATTCCATGTTTTTATCAAATAAAAACCCTCCTTACCTTGGTTCTTGGAATTTTAGTTTTTAAAATTAGTTTTTAATGGAAAGGGATATATCAATATCCATATAATTTTTTTATCAATTAAAAAGTATATTTTTATAATTTTGGTGATGGAAATGAAATATTTTATGTGTTTAATGAATATTATGGTCATAATAAATTCTTTATAATTGGTTCATCCTAGTATATATCGTTAATTCATTGGGTAATGATTTTCTTCTTTGAAGAATTATATTGGACGTAGAACATATTGGTCATTCAAATTGTAAGGGTTACTATAAGGATACTTCTAAGGGTTATATGAAGATGATTTCTCAAGGAACCTACAATATTTTTTTTGTAATTTCTAAGGATCATTCAAGTAAATTTTTTAGTTTCAAAAGGTAATCTTATTATTTTTTGTTTTAAAGAAAATAGTTTCTCTTTTAGGGTAAAAATGTATTATTTCAAGAAAATGTTTTACATGAGTTTTCATGTTTTCTAAGAAACCGTCATGATCATGATTTTACTTTATTTTTTATTATGATGTGTTTAATGAAAAAGTGTAGGTAGTAAAGATGATTTCATATGTAAGTAAATGATTATTTGTGCTATAAGTTTATTATATTAAAGGAAAAATCTCTTTCATGATCTCATGGTTTTAAAATGGACAAATGAGTTTATTTATTGTTATTTTTATGTCACTTACTGATATTTTGGTTATTATCACAAAATTTAAAAAAAAAATTCATATGGTTTAAGGATTTGTAAGAACAGGAAGAATTAAAGATGAATTCCATGATTATTTTTCATGGAAAGAAAAAATGTTTCATTATAAAAGTTTTATATTATAAAAAATGGTTACCAAGTGGAAGTGTTCACTTTTTAATATATGGGTCTATTATGTAAGAGTTATGACCTAATTTTCAAAAAACATTTAACTGAAAAATCCACAAAATCAAACTATATGAATTATTTTCTAAAGATATAATTTATGGATTATTTAAATAAATGTCCTTATAGTTGGTATTAAATGAAGTGTAACACCATTAGTTTTATTAAATTAACCATTTATTTATGTATTTTATGTATATAAAATGATTGGGTTAAGTCCTAGGAGGTTTGAGGAGTTTTTGAATTCTTTTGGATCTTTTTTGGAGGTGCATGATTTGAACACCGTTAATAGAAACCATGCATCACCTCCTTTAAAACCAATAAACTAAAACAATGAGCATTGGGTAGGCACTCAGTTTGGCCAAACCATGTATCCACCCAGGATAAATTAGGTGATATTGATGTCTTCTCTGACTATTTTATCCAACCATGCAGGGGGTGTTTGGAGGTCGTGTCTATCACATGATTAGTGCACGATTTTCCCAACCATGCGCCCTAATCATGAACCATTAAAATAAGATCTAGATTTTGTGGATATAATTTATATTACCTGATAAATTGATAATTATCACCCTAATACAACCCTAAAACAAATTATAATCCTTCTAATGTCTAGAGAGACCTTTTGTCTTGATCTGAGAGTGATCTTTTGGTGAATCTAAGTGTGCTAGAGGCCCAGATTCCTCAATAAGTGCCTGTTCTTGGATGTTTTCCTTAGTTTTAATCTTCTTCACTATCTCCGATGAATTAATATAATCCATTTGAGATATATTAATGTTGTGTGATCAATTTCATGATGTTATATGGCTGTTATGTGAAAATTGAACAAGATTTATGGTCAGTTTTTGGAGATTCAAGCCCTATTTTTGGAGTTTTTTTGTTCTCCATCTTCACCTATGTCTAAGAGGTAGTTGGATTATCTATAGAATCATACTGATTATAATTAGTATTCTTTATTTCGAATTTATTTAATTCCTTGAATTTAATTGTGAAATTGATTTTAAAATCCCAATGGAATCTCACTTTAGTGATGGTTTTTGAAATTGTAGGAATTGGTTGTTTTGTGGAAAGTGAAATTTGATAAATGATTTTAAAATAATGATTTCAGAATGGTTTTTTGGTTTTGATTTATTGAAAAAGGTTTTTATAAATGTTTTCAACAAAACTATTATTTTATTAGAATGGGTTTTTAAATTCATTTTGGCATGATATTTGGCATAAATGAATGAAATGTGTTCATTTTCATTGACGTGGACCTATAGATGGGTTGTGTACAATTAGGGTACTTGGTATATGGTTACCTTATGATGAATTTGTATATTGATGAGATATCACTCATGATTATGGTAATTTAACCTAGGAATGCATGTGTAGATGTGTGTTATGGAATGGGTTATGCCAAACAGATTTGAGAAAATATTTTAAAGAATTTTTGGTTTCCTTCTATGGAAAAATATTTTTCTTAGAAATGGTTTTGGTTTAATAAAAAAATCCTTTAAATTGTTTTAATTTTTTTATATAAATGTTATAACTTTTCATATACTAGTAGCATGAGTTGGTATGTCATTGGGGAAATCCTATCAAGTTTTATACTCACCCCCTTCTTGGGAACATTGGTGAATTTTCTGACACTATATATCAAGACACAGGAAAATGAAAGGCATCTAATTTATTTAGTGATGTATCATGAAATAAAGGGAATGGATTGTGGATTTGGTGCTTGGAGTTGGTTGGGATATTTTTGTTGGTGTATTTTCTGTCTTTTAGTCTTGTTAGTATTGGTTCCTTCTTTTTACTTTGATATTTCCATTGGTTTAGTTACTTTTTAAGCTATATTGCATTTTACTCAGGCATTATATAGTGGTTGGTTTGGCTATTGCTACCTTTATTTGGTTTTTTATTTTTAAATGTATTTTTTTCAATTTTTATGAATTATACAAAATTTATTTATACCTTTTTATGTCTTGGTGATGTCACCTATAGCCAATAACACCCATCACCTCTTCCCCAAGCAATGGGTGAGGGGTAAGATGTTACTAATGATATCAATTTATTAAGTCATGGAGTTGAAAATAAATAATTTTTTCCTTGATTTATATTTCTAATAAGGAGATATGATCATTGAAACATGAACTGTAGATCATAAACAGGCGCACCTAACCTATTTATGGTGAACTACATGTTACCAAGTTATATGGGTACATATGTATTATGAGACACTTATAGTAGTCATAACCTAATCATCCTAGGTTTTACTGATAATAAGAGCATGAAATGCAATGATAAAAATTACTTCCCACTAGTAGTGAATATTTCATTTTAAGTAATGACTTATGATTTTATGAAAAAGTGTTGTTTTATGAAAATATTTGAAAATGGTTTGATTTTAAAAGAGCATGGTGGAATTTTCAAAAATGTTTTGAAAGTGGAAATATGTTTATTTTTTGAGTGACTTATTTTGATATGTGTAATGTGGTAAATTTGAAATGAACCAGCATTCTGTTTCTAGAGAGTGAGACTAAATGGCGTTTACTTCTGGGTATAGAAAATGGAACCCCGAAGGCATTGTAAAAAACAGACGAAAGAGGCTACTAAGAAAATAGTTTTACCTGAACTTTAAGTTAACCAACAACCAGTTCATAGTATTTTGTAGGCCTTTTAGGGCATGGAAAGAGGGTACAAGATGGATGGACCAAGGCAAGTTTATCATTCTGTTCTGTACCAAAATCAAAATCCACACATATTTTGTGGTGATTCAGAAATAAATAAGGAAGTGGAGTGGTAAAATAGGATAAATAAAAACATCGATTTTCTTAGCACACCATCTGAGCTAAAATTCATGTTTGCAATGTATATGTTTGAGGATCTATAATTTTAGTGGTGTAATTTTGTGGTTCAGGGAAAACTAGACCAAGGAATTGCATTGAAGGATTATAAATAATTGTTCAAAAAATAATTCTATCCTCACACATTCATTATTTCTTAAGCGATGGAAATTTTAGCATGAAGTAGGAGAACCTTACAATGATAGATTATGTGACTAAATTTATGAATTTATTTATCTTTTCAACGTAAGTTATTACAATTTCATTATTGAAGACTCACATTTTTGAATCAGGGTTATGGAAAGAGATTCAATCCAAGATTATCATGATTATTATAATAGATTATAAACATATATTAAATAGATGGATAGTGGAAGAATGAGACAACTTTGGTAATATGTGTGGGGGAAGAATTTTTATACCTATGTGAAATGGTGGGAACTATAATGTTGGGAATAAATGGAAGAGGGAAACCATTTTCAAGATAGTAGTATGACTTAAAATAAAATGGTTAGTTCAATGAATCTTCTTCCTAAACCAAAGATGGAGCATGAATTTTTTCAATGTGGTTTTTTTATCACATTAAGTGAGATTTTACAACACCACCTAGAGAATGTCACAATTTAAACCAGATGGAAAATCTTCAATGCAATTGTTACAGTGCTTTATGTCCTAGTTCTGGGGACACATCTCATGTTTTGATGATGTTTTATGCTTTTATAGGATGAGGGAAACATAATATTTCTCATCAAAATATCAAAGCTATCCGTGGTGATTCTAGGAATACCATGACTCCTCAACTAATGAAATATCAACAGGGTAATAAAGAACAATGTTTAGTGAGTAAGAAATTATATGAATATGATAAAATGATTTTTATTATTAATATAAACCATTTATGGTGAGAGGTATGATTCATTTTAATTTTACACCTATGTAATTTTTTTTGATATGGGTGAATCCCATTCTTTTATTGATTCTCATATTTTTGATCTTCTATGTTTTCAGGTTGAGATAATGCCTTGTGTTTTGAAACTTATAACTCCTCTTGGTACAAGATAATGTTGATAATTTATGTGAATATCATGTTTTATAACTACAAATTGGGATAATTTGATAAGGGATTTATCTATGCTTGAAATGGATGTCTATGAAATAATCCTGGGTATCGATTAGTTGAAAATGATTAAAGATCACATTGATTTTTATACCTGAAGGGTTAGTTTTACAACTGGTGATGGCATCAATCATATATTTAGAGGATACTAAAATAAAGGTAGGTGAAATAGGTTTATTAAAACTAGTGTTTCAAACTATCTCATACCAGTCGGTAGCTCTGACCTCGACATCAGTGGATGAAATCATGGATAACGGTTTTTTACAATTTTTATCAGTTTATGGACGTTTTCCCTAATAATTGATCAGGGTTACACCCAAATAAGAATTAGAGTTTATATTGTATCTCTTATAAGGGACCAATCCTATATCACTTCATTCATTTCGAATGGTACCAATAAAATTAATATACCTGAATGGTTAGTTGGAGGATTTGGAAAAAAAAGATTCATTTGGTCTAGTATGTTTCCATGGGAAGCATTGATTTTGTTTGTGAAAAAGGAATATGAAACTCTTAAAATTTGGGTATTTTATTATAATATTAACCATGTTATGATAAATAAATAGTATCCACTTCCACACTTTGATGATTTTATCAATCAATTGAGGGGAGGCCAGACGTTTTCAAAAAATGACTTGTTTTCAAGATATCACTAATTATGGGTTCAGAATAAGGATATTCAAAAGACAACTTTTATAATAAGATATGTTCATTATGAGAATGTGGTTGTGCCTTTAAATTTAATTAATGCATGATATGTATTTATATATTTGATGAATCAGATATTAAAAAAGTTCTTGGATTAATTTTTGTTGGTGTTTTTGGATGACATATTGGGGTATTCAGGGATAAGTGTTGAGCCTAAGCAACACTTGGAGAAAATATTGGGTATCTTTTGGGATCGTCATCTATATGAAAAACATTCAAATTGACTTTTTTGGATAAAAGAGTTAAATTTCCTTGGTCATAATAAATATGAAAAAGATGTTTATGTTAATATAAAAAATATAGAGTCTATGATATCTTGGTAACCACCAATGAATGTCTTTAAAATATATAGTTTTCTTAGCCTAGATGTTTACTACCGATACTTTTCACATGAATTTTCATGAAAATATTTACCAATGAAATATTTGAAAAGGAAAAATGTTCCATTCCAATGGAATGAGGAATTTCTGAAGTCTTTTCAACATATTAAAGTTAACCATACATCAAGACTAATATTTATATTTACAGGATCAGTGTGATGTTAAGTGGTGTATTGTGATGCTTCGAGATCTCGGTTGGGATGTGTTCTCATGTAGGGAGATCATGTTGTTTCTTATGTATCATGAATTTTATGTTAACATGATAATAACCACCCATCCCTTGATTAGGAATTAGTTGTTATAGTACATGCTTTGAAAACATGGTGTCATTACCTATTTAGTGAGAAATTTATAGTGTTTATGGATTATAAGATCTTGAAACACATTTTTTTCATAAATATATTTGAATCTAAAACATAGACGATGGATGAAGTATCTTCAAATGTTCTACTTTCACTTAATGTACACATGGGGTAAAGGAAATCCGATGGTGGATTCATTTAGTTGAAAGTTGTATAGTTAGTTGACATAAGATTATTTAGAACAATGATAGTTTATACTAGTGATAGTTGACATACACTAGGTTTGTGAAGACCGAGGCAGTGTTGTAGTTTCTTTTTTGGTTTATTTTGTTCTTGATTTAGTTGAGAAGGTAAAAGAGGCACAAACATCTGATTCTGAATTTGTTTCCATGAGTTGAAAAATCAATGGCGGGGAGACCATTGAGGGAGGAAATATTGAAAGAGTTTCATTGTTTTTTTTAAAATATAATAGTCATAGTTATGGATTGTTTAGAAAATCTTCTTTATTATTACCACCATTCAAGATATGATGTTCATCCTAGAATAGAAAATATGTATAAGGCATTGAAAGAAAAATTTTGGTGGGTTTTCTTAATGATAAAATTGGATGAATTTGTTATGAGGTTCCTCACTTGTCAGTAGGTTAAGGCAGAGCACCAACGACTAAGAGGTATGCTGTTATTTTTACCAATTCCTATATTTAAATGGGAGCAGATATCTATGGATTTTGTCACAGGTATACCAAGGATGGTCTGAAAAAATGATTCTATATAGGTGATAGTGGATAGACTCACAAATTTAGACCATTTCATTCATATTCATGAATCTCATACAGTGGAAGACATGTACAGAATCTATATCTGAGAAGTTGTTTAATGGAATGGGGTTCTAATTTCGATAGTATTTGACTAAGATCCAAGATCTATGTCCTGTTTTTTTAAATACTCATAGAGATAACATGGGACTTATTTGACTACAATAATATCAAATCATCCTCATAAAGATGTAAAATTATAATGTATGATACAAAAATTGGAAGGCATGCTTAGGGATTTTGTAATATATTTTTGTGGATCATGGTAGGAGCACATGTCATTAGTTGTGTTATCACATAAACAAATTTAGTATGCCTCAACAAACCTGGATCTTTTTGAACCATTTTATGGGAATAATTATCCTTCTATCTTTATTGGGTGGAAATAGGTGAGATAGAACTGGTTTGACCATACTTTGTGGAATAGACAATGGAGAAGATTCAGTTGATCAAAAAACAGGATGGAGATGGCATGAATTCAACAGAAATCATATCTGGACCATCATTGATAGTTGTTTTCATTCAAGGCGAGTGATCATGTGGTCTTTAGAATATATCCAAGGCTTGGGAATCATCATTTTGGAAAGTATGGAAAGTTATCTCTTCGATTAAAAGGCCCTTTTGAGATACTTGAATGGGTTTGTGAGGTGGAATCTCCATTGCATTTACCAAAAAGATTCAATTCAGTGCATAATGTGTTTCTTCATCTAAATTGAATAAGTACCAACCTGATCCTGACTATGCAATTCTATTGAATAACATTGAACAAGTGCTAGATGCAATGTTTGTTCATGTGCGAGTTCTGATTCTGTATTGGAATAAGAAAGCATTGAATGGAAAAAGAATTGGTCTATTATAGGTTTTATGGAAGCATGGTCTGATTTAGGAAGAAATGTGGGAATCGTAGAAGGAAATTTTTGAGCAATTACCCAAGCTATTTTAGGATAATGGTTGTCTTCAACTATCTAAGGATATAAAGGCCAATGGCTAAGAGAATTCTTCCCCCAGAGTTTTAGGTAATTAAGCTTTTATTTATTTATTATATGTATAAAGTGATAGGGTTAATTTTATGGAGTTTTATTGGAGTTTTTTTGTAGTTTTTTGATATTTTATGAAGGTACACGGTTTGATCAAGACTATTTTAAGCCATGAAAAACCTCCCAAGAAACCATGAAATTGAAATAATGGGCATTGGATAGGAACACATTTTGGTGAAATGTTTGGATAAAACATGTTTCCACCTAGGAGAAAATGTGTGATGTTGGAAAGAGGGGTTTAACATGGTTTGTGCATTGTTTCTCTAACCATAAAATCCAACCATGTGAGGGGTTTTTGAGGAAATTGATAGCACACAACTAGCAGACGTGTTTCCTAACTCTGCGCCCTAATCGTGCAATAATAAAAAAAGATATAGATTTTGTGGATCTAATATAAATTACCCTCTAAATGGATATATTTACACCTAATATGACCCTAAAATGAATTCACTCCTTTGAAAGTCTATTTATACCTTTCATCTTCATTCAGGAGTGATCACATGGAAAATCTAAGTGGGTTAGAGGCCCGAATTTATTCGTAAGAGCCCATTCTTATTTGTTTTCTTTGTTTTCTTATTCTAACCTCTCTTGGATTCACGAATCCATTCCTTTGGGGATATATTCATTTGTTGTTATGAAATTAATGATGTTATATGGCTCTTTTTTGTAAATGGAACAAGATATAATATCAGTTTTTTGAGTTTCAAGCTGTGTTTTTGGAGTTTTTTCTTAATCTTCACATAAGTTTGAGAGAAAAATGGATTCAAAAAAAAATAATCTTGATTAGAACCGGAATTTTTAATTTCAAATTGATTTTGTTTATTGAAATTAATTTTAAAATATATGTTCAAATCTTAATGAAAACTCTCTTTAGTGATGGTTTGTGAAATTGTGAAAGTTGGTTGTTTTATGGAAAGTGAAATTGGTCACATGATTTTAAAATACTTTTTTTGGTTTTAATTTAATGATAAAGGTTTGTAGAAATGTTTTTAATAAATTTATTTTTTATTTAAATTATTTGAAAATTTATGTTTGGCATAGTATTCAGTATAAATAGTTGTTGTGTGTTCACTTTCTTTGACACGATCCTATGGAAGGGGCGTGTGCCATTAGGTTAATTAGTATATGGTTACATTGTGATGACTTAGCAGATCGATAAGAGACCACTAATGAGTATGGAAATATCACCTAGGCATGAATGTGTGGATGTGTCGAATGGAATGGGTCATGCCCAATGTATTTTTGAAATGGTTTTAAAAAATTATTGGTTTCTTTCCATGGAAAACTGTTTTTCTTAGAAATGGTTTTGGTTTTGTCATAAACTTCTTTAAATTATTTTAAAATATTTTTTTTACAAATGTAATAATTTGTTTTGTACTTGTTTCATGAGTTGGGATATCACTGGGTAAATCCCACTGAGTTTTATACTCACCCCCCTACATGGACACTTTGGGGAATTTTCAAATATTGTATATCGATATAAAGTAAAGGCAAGGTATCTCATTTATTTTATAATTCATCATGATACCATGGGCATGGATTGTGTATTTGGAGATTTTATCAAGTAGGTAGTTGATTTTTTGGTGTCTTTTTTCTCTTTGAGTCTTATTAGTATTGATTTCATCTTTGTACTTTTATATTGATGTTGGTCTAGTTACTTTTTTAGTTGTTTTAAATTATAATAAGGTACCATATAGTTGGTGGTTTGGTTATTTTTAGCTTGGTTTGGTGGTTTATTTTAAAATGAAAAAATCACCCCCAATTGTTATTAAGGCCTCATCATTAATTTCTTGTATTTGGTGTCTTAGAGGATGTCACCTAAGGCCAGCAAAACCCACCACTGCGTCCCAGGATAACGGTGATGGGAAGAATATTACATGAAATCTATATATAATAAAAATGGTTAGGATTTTAATTGGAAAACATTTAAAAGTCATCTATAACCACAAAAGTTATATTATTATGGAGAATTATGGTTATTTTAGATAAATCAAAGGATTTGAATAAAATATAACATAGTAAAGGATATATTAGTATATGTGCTCCTCATAAGATGTAAAATCATTGTTAATAGATTATGAATAACATTGAATGATAGGGTGTATAAATATTGGGATTCAAGAGTTATGATATAGTGGATGATTTAATGATGATCCTACGTTTAATATCATTAATATTATTTTGATGTTTTATGTGATTGGAGTACCTTGATGATGTTTATTGATTTTTGATATATGTTTAAGGTATATGTAACCTTTTTTCCTTGTGAAAACGTTATTTGAGAAAAATTTCTGTAAATTTTATGTATTTTTTAAGGTTAATAACCTTTAGAGTTTATATGAATTTTGGTATTGAGATAATTATGGTTTATTTCAATTAGGTAAAATATGTTTTATCATATAGAAAACCTCTTGATTAAAAATAATTGGGTGATTAAGTGATTAATTTTATTACAGGAGAAGTTTACTATTTTCGGAGCCTTATATGATTGAGGTAAATTGATATATTTTTGGATAATATGGGATTTTATTTTTGGAGTAAAGTTTAAATTATCTTTTTGAAGAATATATTGTTTTGACGTGTATTTATGATGATTCAGGTTATTTATGGGAATTGATGTAATGTTTTAGAGATTATTTGATTAGAGAATATATATTTTTCGTATGAGACTTTAAGAGTGATTGATATTATTTGGATATAAATGTTAAGTTTATATTGGAAGGATATGTGATCAAATCCTTCTAATTTTTGGGATTTGAACTTGGTTAGTAATATTTTGAATAATTTTAATGATATTTATTTATTGAATGATCTATATTGAACTTTCAGTGTTATTGTTGAGGATTTGGTGGTTAATGTTGTATTTCGTCGAATAAGAGCTTATTAGTTTTAGGAATTATCTTATTCAAACCATTTTATTTTTGGTTAATTTCTAAAGATAGGTGGAATATATGTAAGTAATTTTGTAGATTTAAGTGATCTATTATAAGTTTCTTTTAGTGCTTAATACATGAAAAATTCATCTTGAATACTCATCATTTGAAACAAAATTTGAGATTGTGGTGAAAATTGGTTAAAGGATGAAATTATAATTCTCAAGTAAGTATATTACGCTATCTTCTTAGTCAATTTGATATATTAATTTATCAACTCTAGAAAAAGGATCTTGAAATAAACATTTTATCATATTAAAATCATTTTAAATAATTCAATGGTCTTTATCAAACCTCATTGATTTACTATTCTCTAGTCATTAGATTTCCATTGATCATTTAATTTATTATGATCAATGTTCTATATGACTCTCTATCATTATTTGTACATTATATTTTCCTCCATTTCTATTTTTTCACTTCCCACTAATGATCTACTACTTGGAAACCTAGTATGTTTTTTTAAAGATGAACTTCAAATTTTCTTTTCCTTATATTCAAATGGAATTTTTATTAATCATTTTTATGATGTAGGATTTCAAAAAATGTATTTCAAAATTACAAAAAATTGATTACCGAGATTAAGTTAAAATTAAGAGGATTAAATTTATTAAATTTGATATAGTTTAATATCCAAATAATTTAAAATAAGACTATATGTGATGGCATATATAACATATAACAATGAGCTTAAAAAACCCAAAAATAGTAATATGTTTTAGTAATAATCTAGCCATTAAATTGGTGGGTATGAATAGTATTAACCATATTATGATATATATATAAATTTCATGCTCAATAAAAAGTTATTTATTAATTCCAAGTAAATACGTGCTCAATTTTTTAGAAAAGTCATTTTATGCTTCAAAAGTATGTTTTCCTAAAAAATGATTTTTTATTATCTTTTGGGAAAATATTATAATGAATTTCATGAAATTTAATAAAATTTATTTTAGAAAATGAAAATAATTTTTAAATTATTAATTTAAAAATTATTTTAGTTTTAATTTTTGTGAATTTTATAAAAGATTTTATTTTTTAGTGAATACTGAAAATACTAATTTTTATTAAAAACTGCCTTTTCTTTTCAAGAACATAAAAAGTCACATTCTATTTAATATTAGTTTTAAAATTTAATTATTTAGTTTTTATTAATCATAAAACATTAAATTTTATTATAATCAATATTTTACTTGAATTAATTATAAAAAATTTATAGTTAAAAATCATTTTTCTGGAAAATCACTTTTCATTGCGTTTTTCATGAATAATTTTAAATTAAATTCTACCATTTTTTATGATTTGAATTTGATAAAATGGATTAAATATTTGGAATCATAATAATTAATATTAGGTTATAATTACAACTTATTTTTTTGGTCAATATGAATAGTAACCATAGTAAATTTTTGTGAACACGGTAAAGAAAAACGAGTTAATTATGGTTAAAACTAATTTCATAAGGCCTAAAACTCAATAAAAAAATTCCTTAATTCTGTTTTATGATTATATTTGGTTTATAATCATCTTAACATTAAAAATATGGTATTTTCCATTTATATTTTATTTCTAAACATTATAATATTTTTAGGAAGAAAAAAATGTCACTTTCATGCTTTTAATATTTTTTGAAATGGATAAAAACAAATTAAGTTAGGTTATAATTTTTTATTTTAAAGATAAATTACTTTTTCTTATCATGGTAATTTATTTTCTATTTTTATTAAAGGTTTAATTACTTTGAATTCTTACACAATGCTGTCATGATTCTTGTGTAAGGAGTAGAAAAATCAATGTAAATGATTTTAAAAACATAAAAAGTAATATTTTTTGGCTTAATTAGGGTGTTACCCAATTTTTTTAGTTAATAATAAAGTTTTTTTGACGGTTAAATTTATTATATTAGAAATTAATTTATTTTTTGTTGCTTTTGAAATCAAATTATATAAACATTATCAGAATGTCATTAATGGTATTTTATGTTAAATAATATTTTATTAAATAATTTAAAAATTATAAAATCTTGAAAAAAGGAAAATTAGTATTAAAAGTGGTCAAAAATTTAAACCCTTGGATATTTATGAAACAAACTTCACCCGATAATAAAATTAAATCCCTTTAATATTGAAAAAGACATTATGACAGTTAAGTTTATAATTTGTTAACCAAGGGGTTAAACAAAAATATAAGGTTTAAAATAATATCTGAACATAATATTAGGAATATATAATTATTATATTATAATTAATTTTTTTACCATTTTATATTATCTATACATGTATTATATTATAATAATTCATCTATTTCCAAATAAGGAAATTCATGATATTTTATAATAAACAATAATTTATTATAAAATTTAAAATTTATAAAAAATATTATATTAATAAAAATGAATTTTATATTGTTTAAAAAGAAACCCATGATTCATTTATGGGTTAATTTTCTTTTTATAGTAACTTTATTGCATCCTTTATAGTAAAAAACTTTGATACTACGGTATTCATCAAAAGGATTAATTTGGGGATAAAGGAAAGAGATAAGGGTGAAAAAATCACCTAAACATAGAAAAATTTAATTTCATTGGTGTAAATAAACTAATAATAATATTATATTTTAATTATATTAATTTTGAGTCATTTAACATGAGATTTAATTTATATTATGTTAATGATTTATGAAATTCCATGAATTCCCCTTACAACACTTATAGAAGGGGCCCTCCACTACTCTCTTCCTCAGAAATTTTGAGCACTCTATCTTTAGAAAACCATATCCAAATACCTTCATAAAATCCATAACCTTGTTATATAGGTATTATTTTTTTTCATAATACCCTCTTTATAGCCATTAATCTTTAATGTAATGGAGGATGTCTGAAGAAGTTGTATAGTTTTTAACCGAATGTTATAGTATTATTTCTACTTTTACCTCCTTATAATATTCTTAAAAAATGTTGAAATAATTAAAAAATTATCTTCCATGTAATCATATTATTTATGTTAATTTCATATCCAATCTCCATCTCCTTCATCCATCGAATGGAAAATTAATCGATATATCATGTGTACAGAAGAGTATCTCCTCGTGTACTGATGTAATTTGTTTTCCATCACTTCCTCTAATGGATACTTATAACGATTTATTTAATGTATATATATAATATCAATGACATAATTATAATTATGTAAATATTTTATGTCATGTATTTTTATACCATTCCATCCATTGAAAAATGATAATTTCCTTTGTTCGTACGTGTGAATTACAACAAATCCATAGCGATGTGATTCGTTTTTCATCACTGAATCACATGGATGGTATATAAAAAGTATTTACTAATATGATACTATATTTATTATATTATAAATATTTTGAAATATAAAATAATACTTAACTTCTTTATACCATGTTCATTGAAATATGGAAGCATTACTCATGCGTATGTACGACCAGCCATTTCCTTGATTATAACACAATTCACTTCTCATAACCAAAATTCATGAATTGTTTTAAAAGTCTAATTAATTTATAAATAATTATATATTGGTCTTGATTATTATTTTATGTACTATGTAATGATGAAAACTTTGACTATATCCAACTTAGAAAATTCATTTTTGGAGATATGAGCCTAATATCATCAAAACATCCCACATGAACTTAATTGATTAAGTAATTGCATATAACCTGGTAATAAATAAAATAAAAGGAATAGTATATTTGAATAAGTTCACTAATAATTTAAATAATTAACATAATTTTATTATTTATGAATTTAAAGAACATTTGTGATGATTTAGACTCAAGGTAACAGACACTTTACTTTTAGAACCACATTTTATATGTTTTAAATATTTTTTCTAAATATTTATCTTCCTTGTACTTGTTTTAAAAATTAATTTATCAAGGTGTTTATATGGATAATAATTAATTATAAATTGAATTTTATTTATATTTTAACTTTATATCAAACATTTTATAAAGGAATATTTTTAAAATAATTTATTGGAACGTTATGACAATCTTCACAAAAAAGAAGTAGGAATTTTTAATTTTAACATATATGGAGACAATTGATTTTCACAAAACCAAAACCTTTATTTAATATATGGATTATTTTAAAATATTCTATTGTTTTACCAAAAAAAATTATAATTTTTTTTGTAATAGGAATTTTAGTTTGAATATTTGGTTTCAAAGGAAAGGGATATATCAATATTTGAAACTGGTTTTCTTGTTGGTTTGAAAGAATATTTTCAGGAGTTTGGTGATGGAAAAGAAAGATTTTATGTGGTTCATGAATTTTATCTTCTTTTTAAATTTTTTATAATTAGGTGATAGTGTTATATATCTCTAATGTATTATGTAGTTATTATGTTCTTTTGAGAATTATTTTGGAAGTTAACTGTATTAGTTATTCCACTTGTAAGGGATCTTATCAAGGTTATATGAAGATATTGTCCCAAGTAACTTACATTAATTTTATATTATTTCTAATTATTTTTAATGGAAATAGTTTTAATTTAAAAGTAAAACTAATGATCTTTTTTAAAGGAAATATTATTCCCTTTTAGGGTAAAATTTATGCTTTTAAGAAAATGTTTTCAATGGGTTCTCATGTTTTCTAAGAAACCATCATGACCACTATTTTCTTCCTTTATGTTTTATTATAATTTGTTTTAAGAAAAAAATTGGGTTTTAAATGTAGAGTCCCGAAGCTTAACATACATAGACATTACATTACTTTTGCGGAATACTTAATACATAACAAAAACACACACACAAGGACCATAATAGTTTAGTGTCTTTGGAAACTCGGAATATAATCTTCTAATCATGGTGAAAGATCTTTAACATCTCCCATAAAGATCTTAATTTTTTTTAAACCTAAATTTTTTCTTTATGTCCTGGGTCAAAGAAAACATAAAAGGGTGAGCTCAAATGCTCAGTAAGGGTAAACAAAAGAAATATCAATCACGTCATATTCATAAGAACATATTTTTTGGAAATCATAACCTACAAAATAGATCATAATTTCATAACACGGGATAAATCATAGTAGTGAAATGTAATCCCAATAATCATAACATAAAACATGAAACTTTGTGGCATACACACATAATCATAGAGAATCATTTCTTATTAGTCAAGACTGTAGGACCCCGGGACACCCTGAGAGGGGAGGGGTGAATCAGGGTGGCAACTTTTTCTTCTTAAAGTTGTGGATCTTGTTCCCACGTTGGTAGGAACTATGTAAACCTGTATGATGGATATGAACAACAATTAAACATTCACATGCAGAGAGATGACACAGCTATTTTTACTTGGTTCACCACTAAGGGCTACGTCCAAGGAGCATACGCCGACAGGTTGTCGGTCGCACCTAAATCCACTATGCTTCACTAGCTGCGGATTACAAGTGTTTGGGTACAGACACTCTGTCCCAGGCTCACTGACTTTACAATTGTTCAGGGATAGCTCACTGCGTCCCTCGGGTCACTCCCGTTGACTCCCCCTGGCTCACTGCCGTTGGTGAAGTCCCACTCAGTTTATAGACGTAAAGGTCTCTTCAATAGGTGTGCATTGAAGTTCTTCGTCTCATGTTCAGCATGAGACATTGCTTGCATCAGGATTCAGATTTGATGCTCCTTTTAGTTCAATCCTTCTTCTTTAGTGCAATGAATGAATGCACTAGATCCCCTTGTCTTCGTTTTCCTGAATCACAATCACTGATGTGATTGCTTACTTAATGAAGCTCAGCTTACTCGGCGTTGTCAGAATCAGTTCTCCATGTATGCATGAGATCATGCATGTATCATTTAGATTTCTTCTTCAATCTCGCTTTGCACCGAAAGTATCAGGCTATCTTCAGTTCCTGTGCAGCTCCAGAAAGGCGGGCGTGCTTCAACAGTGTCTGGGTCTCCTTTTCAAGCCCGGCGCGCAAGTCTCCCGGCGGCGCGCAAGTCTCAGGCGCGCAAGTCTAACCTGGCGCACAAGTGTCTCCAAAGCACTTGCGCGACTCTGCCTTCTTGAACTTCAAACCTGCGCGACTCACTTCCTTCCTTGCCCAAATCACCTAGGGCTCTCAACCATCAGTTGGCGCGCAACCTCTACTTGCGCGACCAAACTGCCACTTGCGCGGCTCAACCACCTACGCGACGAGAGCTCGAACAATCTCAAAGTCTTGAGCTCCATGGGAAATGAGGAGGGGTGGTCCAGTATTTATAGGCAAACTGGACCCCCTGCGCGGCGGCGCGCAAGTTTCTCCTTGGCGCGTAAGTCCACTTGCGCGACTTAACCAACACTTGCGCGACCCTCTTGCCTCTGTCAAATTTTGATCTTATGATCTCGAAAAACCATAGATGCGCAAGTTCCACTCCTTGTAGGTGATGTCGCGCAAGTCCACTTGCGCGAATTAACCAACACTTGCACGACCCTAATGCCTTTGCCATATTTTGATCCTCTGATCTTCAAAAACATATGGCGCGCAAGTTTCCTATCCTCCAAGAGTATGGCGCGCAAGTCCCTTTGCCAAAATCACACTTCTTCATTTGTCGATTTTGAGGCCCTGAAATTTTGCAAACACTGGAAAACGGCGCCACCTTGTATCTGCTCTTTTTGTACCGCCTCCAGATCATCCATTCCTCTGTCAAAGTTCTTGAATCAAACATAGATCGTTGACCACAACTCTTGAACTCAACATGTGACCACGGAATCTCCTTTGTCAACAAATTTGTATGTCGTTGGTTTGCTTTGTCGACAAGCACGATCACCTCAACAACACTTCTTCTTGGTGATCTGTATCCTTCAGCAATTCTTTTGCCTTTATCACGAACTCCACTATTGTGATATGTATTCAGCTTTAGTGCCATCATCTTCTATGACAATGTGATGTGCATGGCCATTTCATAAGTCAACGCATTGGCACATTGCCTCCTTCATCAACCGTCATGATCAACTTCATGCAAACCATGTGATTCAATCCGTCAAGAAGTCTCTAGCATGGTTCTCACGCAATCATGAGTAATTGCATGGTCTTCATCAAAACCCATTGTTCTCATGAAATAATGAGGAATAGCATGGTCTTCATCAAAGCCCATGGTCCTTATGCAATAAGGAGAAATTGCATGGTCTTCATCCAAAAACACCATCCTTCTTTAATCATCCTTGGATGGATTACTCCTCACATTCTTCATTGTTGTAAACAATGTATCACCTTTGACACATGTTCTTTGAACTGACGATCAGCACAACAATCGTCTGAATCCCTACTCCTCTACTTCATCGGAGTACTTCATGTTCTCCCTCATTGTGAGCTTTCATTCCTCCATTTTATTGGAGTACTTATTGATCTCTTTCATTTTGATATTCCATTGACAACTATTGACAACAAATACAATCCTATACACAATGTGGTTCCAACAATCTCCCCCTTTGTATTTTGTTGTCAATACCTTATACATCTTCTGAAATGAATTTGTCAATGTCAAAATGAGAATTTTCTCAGCAAATCAGCATTTCTTTTCATTTTCACTTTCTCTCCCCCTTATTGACAAGAAATACAAAGCATATGGTAGGGAGGGTATCAATCCACACTTAAGCAATGGTTCAATAACCATTTCACTCTAAGTCTACTTGAGCAATGCTCGATGTAGAAAACAAGAGGATTTGATTAAGTCAAAAAGGCTATCCAATATCCACAGATCATGATACCAACATGAGATGATAACTAATGTATCTTGTCTTCAAGGGTTTACCACTTTAATTCCAGGTATAAGAAGATCAACTATGATAGAGAATAATCAACCTGAAACTCCTGCACTCACATCAGAAAATAGATCAAAAACATTCAAGTGCAATCGGCAGGATAAGTGACCTTGGGGCACTTCCATTCTCTTTATGTCACTGACCAATTCAGTTACTCCCCCTTTGTAAAATAATCTTTGATCTGAGTAACCAAGGGACAGAGATTGAGAAATGAAAGACCTTCTCCATTGGTGTGTTCTTCAGCTTGGCTATCAAGAGTTGACAGAATTCACTACCTCTCAGGTTCTCCCCCTGAGAGTATGCTTCACCTTCAATTCCCTGCATTATTAGCACAAATACAATACACAAATGATTATGGGAATAAGGTGGTTCCTTCTTGCTTCATCACGAAGACATGCTTGGTTGAGGTTCTTTTCTCAACCAAGTTCCTCTGTTCACTCCAGTCTTCATGCCTGCACATTTGAATATATGTTCTGACATCTGTCGGTGTGGCATGGCTTTGTTCACATTCTCTTCTGCTTTGTGTGGAGAATTGTTCTATTTAGAAGCCATCATGAATGATACATTCTTACTCCTCTTAAGGACTTCCTCTTGCTCTGGTATTAAGGTTAGAAAACCTTTTGCTATGTGACCAGACTTCTTGCATCTCTCACACAGAACTTCTTTGACACTTGTGTTTCTCTTTGTTTGCAATCTTTCCTGCACTGTGTCTGCATCATGTGAATGTTTCCCTTTTCCTTTTTCACCAGCCTTGGCCTTCTCATCTTCAAGTTTCCTTATTCTTTTCAAATCTTCTGGCCAGATGACCAATATGTCATTTGGAACTTTTTCAGCTGGTTTAGGTCTTCCACATGGGTTCATCCGAGATTCATCCCACTTAGTGTTTCTTTTGGATGAATGAACCTTCAATTTCTTGGATCTAAAATCTTGAGTCTTCTCAGCTTCCCTACTTGAGATCTTCTTGGGGAAATGTGTGTTCACAACATTCTTCTGATTTCTCCCCAAGGTTGCTGCTTCATTCTTTGATGGCATCAGAGGTCTTCTTTTCTTTTCAACAGTGAAATCATGTTGATATGGACATGTGTCTGCATTGTGACCGCTGTCGTTGCATACATCACAGATGTTATCAAGAATTCCAAATCTGTTTGCAGTAAACAGATGCTTCTGGACCTGCTGATGTTGCTTCTTTTTCTCTGGCTTCCTTCTCTTTGATATAGGCATTCTCTGTGCTTTTCCATGTAAGGGATTATAAAGACAGTCCAATGCACAGTGCCCAAATCTGTTGCAGCACCAACATTGGCCCACAAATCTTTTCTTCTTTGTGTCTTCTGTATTAAGTTGTTGGGCCATCTGCTTAATCTTTTGTCCTCTATTTGAGGAACCCACTTCCTCCTTTTTCTTCCCATCCACCCTAGCCATGGTGGTAGGTTTCTTCCTCTCACCTTTCCTCATCCATACTTGTTTAGAACTTTTCTTCCCACCTGCACTGATTGTAGGAGTGTATTTAGAAATATGAGTACAAGATGGTTTGGATGGTACCTTCACTTTCTCAGTTTCTTGTGATAGATCAAAGAGTACAGTCATGATCTTCTTATCACATGTTGGAGGCATTTCAGCTTTAGACTCCTCCAACGAACATTGAGTGCAAGCATCACTCATTTCATTCTTTTGTGAAGTCTCAATATGTGTGTTCTCAATCTTGGTCAACTGAGCTTCCAATTTTTGACCCACAATATTGAGGATGACCTTCTGATCTTCAATCATGATCATCTTCTCTTCACAAGTCTTCTTCAACCTTTCAACCTCATCTTCATGCATCTTAACTTTGTTTTGTAACAAAGAGTCAAGTTCCCTGAATTTAATGGAAGTTTCTTCCAAAAAAAAATTCTTGACTTCATTGCTCTTCTTCAGCTCAGCTTCAAGTGCATGGATCCTTTCTTTTAAAGTTTTATTGACTTCCTCTTCTTCTTCAAAGACTTTCACCCGTTTGATGAGCTTCATACTTTCCATAACTTTTCTTTCCAACCCCTTTTCCATATTGTCAGCTTCCCTTTCTAATCGATTGATCTCATCCTGCATAGATTGGAATAGGCTACAAATAATAGCAACCCTTTCTTCTGGAATATCATGCAGATATGTTCTGAGTTTTTCCTGAAAGCTTGAATTAGGGGTATCATCCTTTCCTCTGGATGAGTTCTGAGCCATCTGCTTGCAACTTTCCAAGCCTAATGTTTCTTCATTATTGGAATGGCATGGAGAACAAGACACTGCATCTTCTTTGGATGTGGGGGACTTCTTCATCATCTTCTTCTCTTTCTTTTTCCTATTTGTCAAAGTCTTGGTGGATATAGATTTCTGCTCAGAAATGACTGCGTCATTATCAAGACTGCTCTTCATTGTTGACTCTAGGAAAGAAACTCAAATCCTCTTCTCAATAGAATTACTGTAGAATATCCAACATACGTTAACCTCCCTCTGATACCACTTGTAGGACCCCGGGACACCCTGAGAGGGGAGGGGTGAATCAGGGTGGCAACTTTTTCTTCTTAAAGTTGTGGATCTTGTTCCCACGTTGGTAGGAACTATGTAAACCTGTATGATGGATATGAACAGCAATTAAACATTCACATGCAGAGAGATGACACAGCTATTTTTACTTGGTTCAACACTAAGGGCTACGTCCAAGGAGCATACGCCGACAGGTTGTCGGTCGTACCTAAATCCACTATGCTTCACTAGCTGCGGATTACAAGTGTTTGGGTACAGACACTCTGTCCCAGGCTCACTGACTTTACAATTGTTCAGGGATAGCTCACTGCGTCCCTCGGGTCACTCCCGTTGACTCCCCCTGGCTCACTGCCGTTGGTGAAGTCCCACTCAGTTTATAGACGTAAAGGTCTCTTCAATAGGTGTGCATTGATGTT
Organism: Viscum album; assembly: GCA_963277665.1. NCBI lineage: Eukaryota > Viridiplantae > Streptophyta > Magnoliopsida > Santalales > Viscaceae > Viscum > Viscum album. The sequence continues at coordinate 1,726,260,383 of OY728120.1, forward strand.
CTTCGTCTCATGTTCAGCATGAGACATTGCTTGCATCAGGATTCAGATTTGATGCTCCTTTTAGTTCAATCCTTCTTCTTTAGTGCAATGAATGAATGCACTAGATCCCCTTGTCTTCGTTTGCCTGAATCACAATCACTGATGTGATTGCTTACTTAATGAAGCTCAGCTTACTCGGCGTTGTCAGAATCAGTTCTCCATGTATGCATGAGATCATGCATGTATCATTTAGATTTCTTCTTCAATCTCGCTTTGCACCGAAAGTATCAGGCTATCTTCAGTTCCTGTGCAGCTCCAGAAAGGCGGGCGTGCTTCAACAGTGTCTGGGTCTCCTTTTCAAGCCCGTCGCGCAAGTCTCCCGGCGGCGCGCAAGTCTAACCTGGCGCGCAAGTGTCTCCAAAGCACTTGCGCGACTCTGCCTTCTTGAACTTCAAACCTGCGCGACTCACTTCCTTCCTTGCCCAAATCACCTAGGGCTCTCAACCATCAGTTGGCGCGCAACCTCTACTTGCGCGACCAAACTGCCACTTGCGCGGCTCAACCACCTGCGCGACGAGAGCTCAAACAATCTCAAAGTCTTGAGCTCCGTGGGAAATGAGGAGGGGTGGTCCAGTATTTATAGGCAAACTGGACCCCCTGCGCGGCGGCGCGCAAGTTTCTCCTTGGCGCGTAAGTCCACTTGCGCGACTTAACCAACACTTGCGCGACCCTCTTGCCTCTGTCAAATTTTGATCTTCTGATCTCGAAAAACCATAGATGCGCAAGTTCCACTCCTTGTAGGTGATGTCGCGCAAGTCCACTTGCGCGAATTAACCAACACTTGCACGACCCTAATGCCTTTGCCATATTTTGATCCTCTGATCTTCAAAAACATATGGCGCGCAAGTTTCCTATCCTCCAAGAGTATGGCGCGCAAGTCCCTTTGCCAAAATCACACTTCTTCATTTGTCGATTTTGAGGCCCTGAAATTTGGCAAACACTGGAAAACGGCGCCACCTTGTATCTGCTCTTTTTGTACCGCCTCCAGATCATCCATTCCTCTGTCAAAGTTCTTGAATCAAACATAGATCGTTGACCACAACTCTTGAACTCAACATGTGACCACGGAATCTCCTTTGTCAACAAATTTGTATGTCGTTTGTTTGCTTTGTCGACAAGCACGATCACCTCAACAACACTTCTTCTTGGTGATCTGTATCCTTTAGCAATTCTTTTGCCTTTATCACGAACTCCACTATTTTGATATGTATTCAGCTTTAGTGCCATCATCTTCTATGACAATGTGATGTGCATGGCCATTTCATAAGTCAACGCATTGGCACATTGCCTCCTTCATCAACCGTCATGATCAACTTCATGCAAACCATGTGATTCAATCCGTCAAGAAGTCTCTAGCATGGTTCTCACGCAATCATGAGTAATTGCATGGTCTTCATCAAAACCCATTGTTCTCATGAAATAATGAGGAATAGCATGGTCTTCATCAAAGCCCATGGTCCTTATGCAATAAGGAGAAATTGCATGGTCTTCATCCAAAAACACCATCCTTCTTTAATCATCCTTGGATGGATTACTCCTCACATTCTTCATTGTTGTAAACAATGTATCACCTTTGACAAATGTTCTTTGAACTGACGATCAGCACAACAATCGTCTGAATCACTACTCCTCTACTTCATCGGAGTACTTCATGATCTCACTCATTGTGAGCTTTCATTCCTCCATTTTATTGGAGTACTTATTGATCTCTTTCATTTTGATATTCCATTGACAACTATTGACAACAAATACAATCCTATACACAATGTGGTTCCAACAAAGACTCATTTCCAAGACTATCTTAGTGGACAAAGTCCCTTTCTGAACCGAGTTCACTCCTCATTTCAGTCCTGTTTCACTGAACCGGTATAACCTACCGTTCCAGCCATGTCTATCTCATGAGATATAAAATCTTTACCCAATGCATTGGAGGGAGATATAGGTCCCACCCATCTCATAATGATACCATTCTTATGTGTGCCACAAAATCATAAATCATACATCATTGCATAACCCATGTAATAAAAATGAGAATCTTAAACATCGTGACATCATAAAACAATTCATATAAGATAAAGGAATTCATAAAAATATAATTCCATCACAACATAATAAAATCAATGTAATAATAGGGATAGAAATAGAACCCTTTATTATCTTAGATGGAAAAATAATTTTGATAAAACACTTGAACTCCATTCTTGAGGAAAATATCCTTTCTACTTCAAAAACGCTTTTCCTTTCTTAACATGTCGTACAATTCGAAACTAAAAGAATTTGATTAAAAATAAACTTGAAAACTTGTAAAGGAAGCTTATTGGAAATAATGTTTTAAAAATACATTCATGCCGTATAAGTTAAAAAAACATTCTTCGTACTTTTGTCGGAAAAGTCAAAAAGTACCTCGTACAAAAAACGACAAAATATTCCTTTTATATCTTTTACTAAAAACTCACCGAAGGGTAAAATTGGATTTAAAAAATTGTAGGTGGATGGAAATAATAATACCTATTGAGGAAACATGGATGTGGATGATAAAATACACCCCAGTAAATACCAAAGTATAAACAATCTCGGATAAAAATGAGATTGTGGTATTTCCCTTACCTTAGGTCTGATTTGCTTCGTAAGTGTCCAAACCTCCTATATAATGGTATAAATAATGTTATTGACTTATTCCAGAATCATAATTATTATTATGATATCATATATGGTCATATTATTAGCTTATTATTAGTAATATTTCATTACTACTTGTTATTCGGGTGATTATTACTTTTTTGTTCTTATGCGTGTTTGTCGAATAAATTATTATTCTTCTCTTTATGTTATAGATACCTCATTTACAGAATGGTATTATTGTAATATATATAATATTCATTCATTTAATTCATTTATATAATCATTATGCAATGAAGATGATGTAGAACGAATCACATCACATCATGGAGACGGTATTCCGTACGTACACATGAGCGATGATATCGTTCCCATGATCGTGGAATTGTATTGGAGTGTATGTATACTATTTCAGAATCAATATCACTTTCTAATAGTCATATATAGTCATTATTTACACCATTATACCCATAAAAGTAAGGTGGTGGTGGAAAATAGATTACACCACGGCGTGGAGACGGTATTCCGTACGTACGCACGCACGATGATTTTGTTTTCCGTAGGATGGATAGATGGTGAAATAGGGTTGTTTCATAGTTATAATAACATATCAGTATATGAGTGATACTGATGTTATTAATTCATAATGAAACAACCTAAGAAGAAGAAGTGGAAGAAGAAATAGAGATGAAATAATCGGTAACGGACATTACCTCTACTTTGAAGCGCCTCTTTCAGATATCCTTTTAGGGCACTAAAATTGGTCTTTGAGGAAGACCAGAACCTCTAGGATGTTTCTAGGGAAGTGGAGAAGAGAAATTGGTAGGGGTTGGCCGATCTTTAAGGCTCAAAGTGGTGTGAGGTAGAGAGGGAGGAGGTGCCCTTTTATAACGGAGGAGAGGGGTACCTTTGGAATAACTAAAACTATTATTTTATTATAAAGTCAAATTCGGTTTTAAATAGATCCAAATTGATTTATTTCGAAGATAAGGTGGGGATGGGTCGAAATACTCTCATCCAATATAATTTAGACAAGTTTAGGTTCCTATTTTGAGCTTATCATTTAGATTTAACATTAAGTAAAATAATTTTACTTTTACCATGTCATCTTGTGTTCTTAAACTATAAGGTTAATAAATTTACTATAAGCATCCAAACGAACCCCAAGTTGTTTATTATTAATATATATAACCTCATATAAGTCATTTGGCCTATACTCATATTTTTAGGAATAAAATAACAATTAATTATATAATATTTGTTTTAAAAACTATTTTATGTCAATTTTGACACTATTTAGTAATTGATTTTAGTGAAAATCATAACAGAATGATTAGTTAGAAAAAAGTTAATTAAATCAGTAATAAAATGTCATATTAAACTAGAACATTAGTGGAATTCATAAAAAGTTTAAAATTACATTTATTTGGGTATTTATAACATCTATTATGTCAATATTTCATTAATAAGATAATTACTGCATCATCATTGTGTCATAAATAAATTAAATTATTTAATGTCTAAAAATTACAAATAAAATACTATTATGTATGAAATCTCTTTATCTTTCTTATGAATATATATAGTCTAATTTATCCTATGTATAACCCTATATTAAAAATGATTTACTTATTAAACTTTGATTTTAACTATTTTAACCCTTCTTTAAATAAATTAATAATAAATGTCCTAATCTAATCCATGTGGGCCTAAATGGTTATATTTTATTCCTAAGTTTGTTTTTGGTCGAATTACACTTATCCAATAGAATTAGGACATGTGTTATGGTAATAATAATATCATTTTACCCTTAATTACCCAATTTACTTTTAACTGTGGTAAAAAAAGTAAAAAGTTACTATTCACCAAAAATTATTTTCATCTCATTGAACCACATTTTACTTACTGACATCAACCGTGTATCTAGGATTTTTGAAATTCCACTCACAGAAGCGGTACAATTAATTTTTATGAAAATTTCATTTTTCTTAACTACCACTTAGTGGTTTCACTATTCATCAAAAAATGAAAGTTTCGAGAAAAATACCAAAAATTAGGCCTAAGCTATATTTGATATTATGAATTCAAAAATGATGTCTATTTTACCAAATTCAAAACATATCAGTTGCATTAATTAAAAATTAATCCCCGTCGTCAAAACAAATAGCGTGTTCTTAAGAAATAATAACTATCAAAAGATTGACAGTTGTTTTTGTCTGGTTTAAATGTAAAATTACATCCAATAACCAAAATTGTATTAAATTGTAAAAATATATTCTAAATATACTTTAAAACCAATAAAATTAATAATTTATCACTATTAATTATTTCTATTAAAAAGGTTGTTTTTAATTAAAATTTAGTAATTTTCACTATTCATCAGAAAATGAAAGTTATCCGAAAAGTACCAAAATTTCACCCTTAGCTAATTTCGATATTACGAATCCAAAAATGAATTCCATTTTGAAAAATAAAATTTACAAAATTTCAAAAAGTCTTTATTACTATTCATAATGGCTAGTTTTAATAATATTTTAATAGCATATCATTGTTTAGTGAAACTCGGTATTGTGTACTACACACACTATCAAGGAAGGTCGCGATTGAGTGTAATGCAAGGCAAGTCAAGGAAGTGTGTTGTACAAGCTCCTTTTGGTGTAGCATACAACACAAGACATTAATGAAATGAAAAAGAATATTTTTCATAAAATCTCGGGCTGTTACATTAAATATGATTTCATGTTTAATTAAATTATTAATTGATCTCAAAGTATATTATGTTGAAGGAGAACTTTATTTTATTATTTCATGGTTTTAAAAAATACTAATGAGTTTTTTATTTTTCTTTTCTATGTATCCGACTAATAATTTTGTGATCATAAATTTTTTTAAATGTTTTTATAGGGTTTAAGTATGTTTGAGAATAATAATAATTCAAATTTAAATTCATAATGATTTTTCATGAAAATAAAACATGTTTCCTTATAAATGTTTTAAGTTATAAACAAAATGGTTACTTAGTGTAAGTGTACAATTTGTAATACATGTATTTGTTATGTGAGATTTATGACCAAAGTTTCTAAAACTATAAAATAAAAATATCCAATAAATCAAAGTAACTGAATTATTTTCTAAATATTTAATTTATGGATTTTTGAAGGTCAAGTCCTTATAGTTGGTATAAGAGGAAAGGTTTAAATAACTTTATAGTTCAGGATATTATTTGTTCATAATTAAGACATCATATATAACCATGAAGGTTATCATGTTTGGTATAGATATGCTTTTTATTGAAAAATAGAAATATTTGAATAGAATATAACGTAGATATTGATATATTAGTTTTTACCCTCCACATAAAATGAAAAAACACAGTTAATGGATTATGAATAACATTGAATAGTTGGGGCTACTATATATTGGGATTAAAGAGTTATGATTTAGTGTTATATTTAAGGATGATAATAAGTTTAAATTAATTTATACTATTTTGATGATTTATGTGATTTTAGTACCTTGAAGATATTTATTGGGTTTTGATTTATGTTTGAGGTATATAAAACCCTTAATTTTATCAAGGGAAAAAGTAATTAGAGGAAGAATGTCTTTATATTTTTTTTGGAAATATGTTTAAAGGTATTGAAAAACTTTCGGGTTTATATGATATTTAATATTGAGGAAATTATGGCTCATTACAATTTTGGAACATTTGTTTTATCATATAAATAACCATGGGACTGAAAATTTATTGGGTGATTAAGTGATTGATGTTATTTTTGAAGAAGTTCAATATTTTGGGAACATTATATGACTAAGGTAAATGTAAATATTTTTGTATAAGATAATTTTTTATTTGAGGGATAATTGTTGAATTAGATTTTGGAATTATATATGATTTAAACTTGGATTTTCGGCCATTCAGGTTATTTATGGAAATTATTTTTATATTTTGGAGATTATATGATTAGGTAAAATACATTTGTATAATTGTCTAATATTGATTGAAATTTTTTGGAGATAAATGTTTGGTTTATCATAGAGTAATATGTGATCAAATGATTTTGATTTTTGGGTTTTGAAAATTGTTAAGAATATATTAAATATTTTTATAGACATTTTTTCTATTGAATGATCTATGTTAAACATTGGGTGTTATTATTGAGGCTTTGGAGATTGATGCTATATTTCATTATATAATAGTTTATTTATTTTTCAAATTATCATATGCTAAATATTTTGGGTTTGGTTAATGTATAAATATGGGATGAATATATTTATATCCTTTTTTATAATTATGTGATCCATTTGATGTTTATTTTCGTTATCCATGCATGAAAAACTCTTCTATAATACTCATCATTTGAATAAAAAGATGATATTATAGTGGAAATTGATTAAAGAATGAAATTACACATCCCAAGTAAGTATATTTTCTTATGTTATTCGTATATATGGTAAATTAATTCCTTATGTTTTGGAAAAGGATCTTTAAAAAAATGTAATACTATTGCCTAATTTTTGTAAAATCTATGTTCTTTTTTACACATCATTGATTTATTTTTGTGGTCATTAACTTTATCATGATAATTCACATTCTTCTGGTCAATATTACCTATCACTCTCTATCATTATTTCGAAATTAATTTTTCCTCCATATATATATTTTCACTTATCACTAATGTTCTCCTATTTAGAAACCTAGAATGTGTTATTCAAGACAAATTTCGTATTTCCTTTTCCCTCTTTTCAAATAGTAGTTTTATTAACACTTTTTATAATGTTGGATTTCAAAAAAGGTATCATAAAATGTAAAAACACTTATTAATGTGCTTAAGTTCAAATTTAAATTATGGAATTTATTAAATGGGGTAGAATATATTATCCCAATATTTTAAAATAGGACTATGTTTGATATCCTGTACAACACATAACACCATGCTTATATGAACCATAAAATATTAATTTGTTTTTGATATAACCTATTTGTTAAATTGGTGGGTATGAATAGGATTAACCACATTATGAAATATATATAATGATCCTAATTAATATAAATTCATTTATTATTTCTTAGGAAATAGTCACTAAATTATTTAGTAAAGTCCATTTTGCCTTAAATAATATGTTTTCTTTAAAAGTGTTTTTAATTGTTTTTTATGAAAAAATATTATTGTTAATTTTTGAAACTTTTAAATATTCATTTGTAAAAATGGACATAATTTTTCAATCCATCGTGAAAAAATTATCTTAGGATAACATTTATTTGGAATTTTCTAAATTTTTGATTTTTCAATGAATAGTGAAAACTATTGATTTTTTTGAACACTATATATTATTTTCTAGTACCTAAAAAGTAAAATTAAAATTTTTATTAATTTTAAAATTTTATTAGTTAATTTTTATAAAAAAATCCAATAAATATTATTGGAATACAAAATTTACTTGAATTTAGTATAAAAACATTTTTACACTTAAAAGATAATTTTATGGAAAATCACTTTTTATCGAGTTTTGTGGGTTTAATTTTAAATTAAATTATATCACTTATAAGAATTGATTTTGATAAAATGGATTCTATGTTAATAATCTGAACAATTAATATCAGGTAATAACTTTAGTTTAATTTTAGGTTAATATTAATAGAAACCATAATAATTTTTTGTTACCACGATAAACGTTAAATGGGTTAATTAGGGAAAATACTAACGTGATAAGTCATAAAATTCATTCAAAATCATTCCTTAATTTCATTTTATTAGTTTATTTCTTCAATAGTAATCCAAAATTAAATAATATGACATTTTTTTTTGTCATTTATCATTTATTTTGACTTTTATAATATTTTAAGTGTAAGATAAATTCGAAAATATCACACTCTCCTTTTAATATATTTTTTATTTTATGAAATGCATAAAAATAAAAAAAATTTGGTTTTAAATGGTAATTTAAAATATAAATAATATTTTTTAATGGTAGTTATATTTTATTTTTATTAATGGTATAAGTACCTTAAATGCTTACATAGTGTTGACATATTTCTTATGGAAGTAGTAAAAAAATAAGAGAAAGTGATTTTACAAATATAAAAATTGAATTATATATATAAATTATGGTATCACACAAATTTTATAGTTAATAATAATAATTTCTTATGGTTAAATGTATTAAATTTGAAATTAATTTCCATCTTGTTGTTTTTAATGTCAAATTATTTTAATAGTGTTAAAATGACATTAATGGTATTTTATGTTAAATAATATTTTATTAAATAATTTATAAATAACAAAAATCTTAAAATGGGACAATTACTATGATAAATGGTATAAAATTTTATAACTTTTCCATTTATGAGCCAATTTTTACCGTATACTGAAAATTATAACCCTCTAACATTGAAAATGTCATTATTATGGTTACAGTTAAAATTTGTTAACTAAGCTGTTAAACAAAAAATAATGATTAAAGTAATATCTTAACCCGTATAATTTTTATTGGATGATTATATCAATACAACATACTTCTTATATTCTAATTCATGTTGTTTCTGAACCATTTTACATTTGTTAGACACATAATACATTATAATATTTCACGTATTTCCAAAAATGACATTAATGATATGTTATAATAAACAATATTTTGATAAATTATATAAAATTCATAAAAACATTATATTTATAAAATTTAATGGGATATGGTTGAGAATATAATGCATGGTCCATTTATGGGCCACATTTCCTTGTATATTAACTTTATTGGATCATTTATTATAAAACATTTTGATACCACGATAGAATTTGAAAGAGCTTACAGGGGTTAAAACAAATAGACAGGGGTGAAAAAATCACCTAAACTCATACAAATTTTATTTTATGAGACTATTTTTGATAATAATCATAAAATATCCTAATTATATTAATTTTTATCCACTTTAACATGATAATCAGTTTGTATTAACTAAATATGTTTTGAAATTCCAAGAATGCCCCTCTCTTCACTTATAAAAGGGAACATCCTATCCTGTCTTTGTCAAAATTTTGAGCACTCTATCCTAGAACATCACTAATTAAATACATTTATAACATTCATACCCATGTTATAGAGTTCTTATTTTGGGAAGAATACCAACCTTATAGAGGTTAAGGTGTAAAGAAAAGGAGGTTGTCTGAAGAAGAGGTATAAATTTTGACAGAATGTTTCAGTTTTATTTATTTTTATACCTCCTTAAAAATAATAAAAACATTATGAAATAATAATAAAAATATATTAAATTTAATGATTTTTTTATATTAATGTAATAACCTATATCCATATCCTTCTCCAATCAAATAGTAAATGAATCCATCACTCATGTGTATAGAGGACTACCACCTCGTGAACTGATGTAGTTCACTCTCCATAACCTCATGTCATGGATATTTATAAATATAGATTTAATATAAATATATTTTATTAATGGAATAATAATATTCTAGAAATATAATATATCATATATATACTTTTTTCATTTCCATTAATTGAAAAATGATAACATCGTTTGTGCTTACGTGTGGATTACCAACTCCATGAAGGGATGTGATAAATTTTACATCACCACATCACAAGGAAGGAATATATAATGTATTTAAAGTGATTATATTATATTAATGATATAATAATTATTCTATAAATATAAAATAATACTTACCTTGTTTTTATCATGTTCATTGAAAAATGAAAACGTTACTCATGTGTGTGTATGACCTACCATCTCCATGGTTGTAACAAAGTTCATTTTCCATGAACATAATTCATGAATGGTTTTAAAATCATAATTAATATATAAAAATTATAATTACTACTTGATAATTATTATTAAGATTATAGAATAATGGCCACTTTGACCATAACCAACTTACCAAAGTCATTTTGGACACATGTACTAAATATTTTCAAAACATTTGTTGTGAACTTAATTTATTAAGTAATTGTATACAACAGGGTTATAATTTCAAAAATAGAAATAATAAACATGCAAAATTTTATTAATGAAAAGACATGTTTTTTCCATATAAGAATTTGAAATATTTCTATATATATTTTCGAAGCTAGGCACTGAGATAACGTGCGATTCTGAGGCCCGATGTGCCCAGAATAAATTATATAAATATATTAGATATATTTTGTATTACCCATGAACAATTTATTAAATAAAATGGTATAAATCTTAAAAGAAAGATCAGATTTGAAATTTGAGACCACAGTTGAGTCTGAAATGAAATGTTTACTCCGCATTACCCAAAATAGTTCAATGCAGGGAATTCATATAAGTTGGCCATTAGCGGTACATTTAGTGGATTAATTAAATTATTAATTTAATAAATTAATTAAATTAATGAAATTTAATACATCTATAAGTGTGATATTGTGAAGATTTCCCCATGGTTATCCACATTAACCCATAAAGGATTCCATATCATTCTTTCTCCTTCTATTGGAGAATCGACTTCCAACGACGATGAATCTTTAGATTAGAGTGGATCAGGATGTAGAAAGTGAAACAAATTATTCCCTTCATTGGAGGGCTTGTAATTAGATGATTAATGATACAGTATCTAGTATATACTTGTCAATTCATGGAATTCAACCATTTTTATTAATTTAATTGAGCAGAATCATCCTGTTTATGATCTTGACCAATTCTTAAACCCTGTCATGATTTTATGTACTGGTTTAATTGATTATTCAGATTTTTATAACATTAGATATTCTCGTTCCTTATTATATTCTAGGAAATAATGAAAAAAATTAATCAAACATATTTTGTAGTGATTTTATCCCATTATTTTCAAATTCATCACTAGTTGGACCTCGCGTTCATGGTTCCACATTTTTGGGCAGTTCCAAGCATGATTGGACTCCCAGATTCATAACAGATTCATATGAAAGGGATGGATTGACAAACCAAGGAATTTTTGCATAGTTTTTGTCTTTTTGAGATAATTTTATTGATCGGTATCCAAATCATCATGAGCGGGAGAAACTGATTCCTCTGGGTTGAGCGAGGAACCACCGAGGTGAATGGATACATATTTTCAACCAACAGATGTACAGAAATAACTAAAAAATACTAGATGCACCAATTTTGGGTGGCGAAGAAGATGGAATTAAAGAAGGGGTGATCAGATCTAGTATGTAGATAATGAATAAGGAATTATAGAAAAATCTCAACTACACACTGTGTTGTTTTAAGAACACGTGGAGTGTCGATCCCTGACTGTAGCGACCAGGGTATCAATGGATTATAAGCATCACATGCCACGTGGGACCCCCACATGTTATATGATCCCATACTATAAGACTCATAATATACAATGGGAGGACACAAACATGGGAACAACCAGGCATGTCATGTACCAAAGTATATAGACATGACTTGAGTACATAAACATTAGATGGATACATGGGCATTGACAATCACAAAGGAGGGACCTCAAGTGGAATGAGCATGCTATGTAGATCTCCTACACACCATGTTTCCTTACAAGATTGGTTATCCATGTAACTCTAGGGACATGACCAATTGATGGAGCAGGACCACACGCTGTGTGGGTCCCCTAACATGCTGTTTACCCCTTGGTTCCTTTTTTGGAAACTTCTATCTCTCATATATACATTTTCTGAAATTAAAATTTGGCCCATGAGTGGCCTATCTTGAGTGTTTTTTACATAGAATTAGAGGGTTACCTATGTTGTGTATTTGTGTTATTCTGTAAGATTTTTTGGGTGTGACAATTATTTGGGAGGTGATCGAAGACAGTTGTGATCAGGAAGAGGATCACTAGAGAATCTAGAGTATAACCCCCCATCAGATGAGGAAAATTTCTCCTATTTACCAAGTCGAACCACCTATCAGATAGGGAACCCGTACTTGAGAATTTTGAGTGGACCTCCCCTATCTCATTAAGGTGAGGTTACTCAACTTATAGTGTGAAACCCCAAATTATCTTGGTCATGAGTCCTCTACCTACCGAGTGGAACCCCATATCAGATTGGGCATGGGTCCTTGATAACCAAAGTAGAACCCCTATCACCCTAGGGTATGGTTCCTTGACCAATATAGTGGAACCCCTGTCTGCTTGGGTACATGTCATCTAATTACCAAGTGGAATTCCCTATCATATAAGATGCCTGTCCTTATGACACTAGAGTGGAACCCCCGAACACATTAGATCACAGGTCCTCTAAAAATACATAGAGAGTGGAACCCCCTTACACACTATGGAATGAGTCCTATACTTGGGGATTTTACCCCCTCAACTATGTGGAACTGTGGAGAGGCATGGGCATATACAAAATTACTTATTGGAAGATGCGTGAGATTCTAGGAATCATTGATGGACTTCTAGAATTGTTGGAGACTCTTTTCTTGTACTAGGTTGGGATATGTAGATCCCCTTACCATCTCATTTGGTCTTCTTTTACCTAGCTAATCATATATATATATATATATATGTATCTATTCTTTTGGATTTAGTTACCCTCCTTCCACGGGTTGCGAATACATGTGGGGTTTGCCATGTTCTTTCCATATTTTTATTCTTATGTTTGGATGAGGTTACTCTCCAGCTATGTGTGGAAAATAATCTACATGTAGTCTACCTACACACCGTGTTGAGCTCCATATGTTTGTATGAGGTTACACTGCTAGAATTTGGACCTATATCCATGGATCTATAGCCATAGAAAATAAACACCATGGCTATAGATCACTTATACCCATGACTGTGTTTACTATTCGTGACCCTATCCCAACATGCGACCCCTTCGCCCCCATACCCTCGTGAGTTTCCCATCCCCACTGCCCCACGATCCTCCTCCCCCCGCGATCCTTCTCCTCTCCAGACATCTCCGACATGGCCACCCCACCTCCACACGAACCTCCTTATTTGAAGAGGCCACCCCACCTCCCTGCAACCCTCCTTCTCTGTTACAGCTCTGGCACAGTTCCAATGCGGCTCCAGCACGGTTCCGACGCGGCTCTGGCACGGTTCCCACGTGGCTCCGGCATGGTTACGACATGGCCACCTCCTCCACCCACCCCCACAATCCACCTCATTTCATGACTTCTCCGATTAAGCCACCCCACCTCCTCATGAACCTCCTTCTTCGAAATGGCTCCAACACAGTTCTGATGTGGCTCCGGCACGGTTCTGACGCAGCTCTTGCACAGTTCCAACATGGCCACTCCACCTTCCGGGATCCTCCTCCTTCGACATGACCGCCCCACTTCCCAAGATCCTCATCATACATGTGATGGATCCACAAAAAATATACCTTTATCTAGTGTTGATTTCATTGGTACCCTATCCTGGTTTGATCCCACACTTAGAGTCATTTTTAAGTACGGTTGACCGTAGGGATTAAAATCTAGAATACCCTAAAATTGAAATAGACATCATAAAACCAATTTCCATTCCTTCTATTCAAAAAAATTTCAGAGAGAATCCCACACTTGGTGTTTTGGTTTGTGGGTGGGGTGAAATCAATTACTAGAAAGAATACTTGTTAGTTAATTTTCACTTTATCCCTAGATTCCCAATCCCTCACATTTACTTTAGGAATGCGAGAATAAACCCTGGATTTAAATCAGCATCCCTCGATGAGGATCATAAGATTTTTTATGATAGGATTTATATGCTTGATGAACCAGATATGTGAACATTCTAAAAATTTACCTTAGGTCAATTTATTTTTTGGAGTTTCACTTGTTATTAAGATCCAACCAGGAGCATGATGAGTGGTTGAGTAAAGTCTTGTCTAAATAAATGCCAGTTAATTTGAACATACATTTATGTAGGTTCTACAATAAGGGAATACCAACTGAAATTAATATCCATAGAAAAGTAATTTAGATTCCCTCACAATGTATGTGTTGTGAGAGGCTAAACTCTAAGTTAGTCTAGAACTTATTTTTTATATATAATGGGCCTGCTTTTCTTGGGCCCTTATTGGGAAACTTATGGGTTTTCAATTTTAGGTGGGATGAATCTCTGAATTTTTATCTAAATTATTTCAAATTGTTTAGAAACATTCATATATGGATAATATTCATGTAATAGTGTTTTCAGTGGTTTGTTGAGTGATTTAGGAGACAAGGAACAAGGGTCATGAATGAAAGAATACCTCCTTCTATTCATTCAAGTTCACGTGATCTCTCTTATAGAAAAATTAGGTTCCCTTATTCCTATTAGAATAATTTTTTAAATAAATATTGAAAATTAATTATCAATTATCATCATTGAGATTAGATATATAAAATATTGAAATGGTTATTGAACCAATTACCACTCAGGTTTACCCTTCCTCAATATCTTAGAAGAATCTTGTTACACATAAACATTTCATGAAAAACTCTATGTTGTGACTATTCCCAAGAGTGGGAAAACTATTTTAAAACCAAAACCATTGATTCCTAAAAAATTAGAGTCTTTAAAATCATTGGAAAAAATGATTAACTGACATTAGAAACTAAAAAATTAGAGCTAGATAACAAGTGAGTTGGTTAGGAAATGTTTAAATTCAACCATAGGAATATGGGGGAAGTAGTGTATCGAAAATCATTTTTTTCACTACCTAACCTGACACACTAAAGATAGAATGAATAGATTGAGATAATGGGTCATTCTAGGGTATTATTTAGGGGGTGACTTAATTTTATAAGTTATTATTATATAATTAATGATATAATTAAATAAGGGAACCCTTCATTATATTCATCATTTTTCACTTTTATTTTATTTATTCTATGCACTTGTTGTTCCACTACATTAATTTATTATTTTAATATTAATAGTGTTATATTAGTGTATGTGTGAGGATAATGAATGATTATATCCTTCCATGCACTTGTGGTTCCCTATCTCTTTTCACCATAAAATGTAGTATTTTTAATTTTCTATTTTATTACATTTCCATATTGGAGTTGCAAATTAGTGGCAATGATATTTTGAGTTCTTAATCAGATATACCTATTAAATTATAAATCACTGGTTTTTTTAATGCTGCACTTTGATCATCCTTTTGGAATCATTATATTGTTTAAGGAAATTATTATTTAAGGCTATCTGTTAATTCATATATGATAGAATGATTTAAATTTCTCTTTCATATAATCATACTTAGTTGAATCTATACATGATTAACATGGAAAGAGGGATGGACAGTGGTTATTTACTTTATTGTTAAGTTGGTCTAAGAATAATATGAAGACTTTTTTTGATGAAGTGAAACAATTATAATTATGGAAGAGTGGAAAAAGTGGATGTTGTAATAGTATTTTCTATATGATGTTTTGCTACATTTTCTAGATCATATGATGACTCCTTTTCCTGATTATATGAAATTTTATTATAATTCATGTTTATATCCATTTTTATTTATGAAGAATTTCCAGAACCACATTCCATGATGGGGGTTCCAATTTTTTTTACCTTCATTAATGACTATTATATAAAATCATGGGTTTACATACCCAAAAATATAATTCTTGTGAAACATTTAGAACATTAAACTTTATTAAAATCTAAATTGTATATATAATAAAAGTAACAAGATTTGATAGTTATTTAGAGTAATTATCTACTGATCTTATCTAAAACTATAATTTGAGGGCATAAAATGATAGAATATTATTATGGAGACCCCCAACATAATGAACTTGTTGGTAACATGAGTAAAACTATTCTTGAGTGTGTCCGAGGAATGATTTCACACTCAGGCCTACCTGAATTCTTTTGGGAAGAATATGTGACTAAGATAGTATTCCTGTTTAATAGGTCCCCATATGCTTCTAATTAGTTCAAACCCATAGATGAAATTTTTGATGGTAACCCACCTTTTTAAAAAAACTAAAGAGTATTTGTGTGCGGAACCTACACCTTCATTAAAACTGATAAGTTGTAACGAAGATCTCTTAAGTATGTTTTCATGGGATACCCCAATAGTTTCAAGGGATATATGTTGTGGGTTAAAAAAAATAGATACAAAAGGTGTATGATCATTATAGATGTTGTATTTCATTAATTTAGTTATCCTAAATCCTAATATATCACACATGATAGTGATTATACAACCCTTAGTGAGACTATTGATCCTTATTGCACAACTGAGTTAGAGGATGCTGATGAGCCCCCTCCTCCTGATCCTAACGGTGACTTCCAAAATGAGTCCATTGATGATGATTATGAAATCTATAATAAATTATTTAATGATAGAGATTCCAAAGTATGAATCTCTAACATACATGATGAAATGGAAACCTTGAATAAAAATAGTACATTGTCTATATTTTATAGACCTCCCAATGCCATGGACATTGGGTGTAAATGAATTTATAGGATGATGAAATATAACACTAACAAAAGGAAAATAAAATTCATGGTCATATTAGTGGAAAAGGGTTTCTTTTAAAGAGAGGTTTTTTATTATGTTAATATTTTTTCACCATTTTCTATGAATTATTATATTTGGTTACATCTTGTTTTTTATATTTTAGTGAATTTCAGAAAGAATAATTATATGAAAAAATTTCCTTCTTACACAGTGAGCTTAATGGGAAATTGTACATGGAAGCACTTTATGGTTACCAAAAGGCATTTAAATCTAACCAAGTTTGTCTTTTAAATAAATCCTTGTATGGTTTAATACTAGATTCTTGTTAGTGGTATAGGAAATTTTACTCTTTTATATTGGATATACAATTTAACAGGATCCAGTAGGATGCATGTGTTTACTTTAAATGGGTTAAAGCATACATTCTTTACCTACTAACTTATTTTGATTATACATTGGTTATGTGAAATAATATGAAGCTCATTTATTGTATAATGTATCAATTGAAAACATTTTTTTAGATGAAATATTTAGGAATGAAAAAACAGATATTAATTAAGAAAATCAATGGTAGTGACCTAATAAAATGTTATATTTTTCCAAAAATCTATATCATTAACTTATTGAAGAGGTACTTTCTTGAGACCTTAAAGATTATTAATGATCCCTTTTCTCAAAACATAAAAGTATCAATGGATCATGTTCATAATTATACTATATAAACTTAATATATGACAAATAACCCTTATACCAACATTTTTTGGTAGCCAAATGCGTTCTATGTTTTTTACCAAGACTAACATAGTTTTTTCTATTTTCATTCTCAATAGATTCACAAAAAATCCAGGGAAACTTCATTTGTAGGTGTTAAAATGATTTCATAGATTTGTTTCACAAACTTTCATCCTATATTTTTGTTTTTCTAGAAATGTAAATATAGATTAACTAATTGTTGTATATGTTGATACTGATTATATAGGTAATATAGATACCGAGAAGTCACTTACCAGATATGTCTTCACCACTTGTGGAAGAACCATATCATGTGAATGGAACTAGTAATTAGTGGTTTCCCTTTTAACCATATATGATGAGTATATTAACTGGACTGAGGCTACCAAGGAGGCTTTATGGTTAAAGGGAATGGTTTCAAAACTGAATTTATGAAATTTTGTAATATCGGTTTATTGTTATAGTCTATAAGATTTCCATTTTTACATAAATTTAGTTTGTCATGGTAAATTCAAACATATAGAAATTAGGATACATTATATTAGAGATACCATTGTAGAGCGTTGTTGATATACCTTCATAAAGGAATAAGATGGTTGTTTTTTTGATCCAGATGGTCCCAAATGAACTATGAACCATCAT